>JALAZF010000873.1:0-1346514 GCA_022829125.1 Lathyrus tuberosus
ACACTTTACTGCAACTTATTTTATCAATTTTTTTCTCTCAAAATAACCCCTCTTCAACACCATACTCAAGCCTAGGCCAAGATCCACCAACTAATAATGGTGCATGCAATTATTGCAAATTTATTCTTTATGAGTGTTTTTGTCATAGTAGTAGCACAAGTGGAAAGAGATAGATTTATGTTTATGACAGTGCATAAGCTGAACCTGAGCTTGTTGTTTCAAATACAAGGAGGAATTTCTGATGAAATTTGATTCACTCAGTAGAGGAAAAAGTGAAGCGGTTGAGCAAAATCATACTTTGATTCTTGGTTGGAGGAAAGTTGCAGTGCTGGCAGAGGAGCTTTGCATGCATTTGGAAGAGTTTTGGTATTTCATGTATAATGGAAGTCCCACATCGATTTTGCAACAAATAAAGATGATTCACACATTGCTTGTAAAATCATGAGTATTGGGCTGTTTCAGTATTGGCAATGGGCTTGGGCCCAATTAATCTCTTTTATAATTAATAATAATTAATTTATATAAATTTCAAAATAAATTTCTTAAAAAACATATTAATTAAGAGAAATATTAATAAAGAAATTATCATTAATTAATAGACATAATTAATTTAATTAAAAAATAATAATAAAAGATTATTAGATGTTAATTTAATTAAAACATTATTAAATATTAAATCAATTAAAAATATTATTAAATAATAAAATATCCTAGTCATCTTTGCAATGTAATTAAAAATAATTTTTAAATCTTAGTCATCACTGTCACGTATGCAAAATTGGAGGGGGACTACAAAAATGCAAAGACCATCAAAATTGAGGGACCAAAATCGCAGGTTTTGTAATAGGGGATCAATAGTGTAAAATGTTCAAACTAGAGGGACCAAAAGTGTATTTAAGCCTATAAGATATCAATCTTCAATTATCAATCATAAACTATAAACTATCAAATAGTTTATCAGCCAACCAATCAACAGTTTTTTTTTATCAAATAGATCCTATAAATATATGAATTTTCACTTCTTTATTCTTTCATTTAGCGTTTAACTTTAGAGATTAACTTGATGCACCAGCTTCAAATTAAACGTTTGGTTGGTTCATATGTTGTTGATGTATTTCAACAACTACGATTTCCTTGATTAAATTGTGTATGTATTATGAAAGTATTGATTTATGGGGACAACTTCGTTACCCATCACAACAAATTGAGTAGTCTATCTTCAACCAATCCACTACTGGCATATCATTTTATTATATTTAATTATTTATTTAATAATTTAAATTTTGTAGATTTTCAATGCAATATAGCCTAATTTACTCTATGGGTAACTCTACCCAACTTTTTGAAGTAGGTAGATAAAAATTCACTTTGATTTATTAGTTTATCACATTATCACATGCTTAACATAAGTATTTGCTTAATAGCATTGACACATTCATACTTTTTTTAAAGTTAAATTCTACGCATTATATGTTTTAATTTTTATTAATTTGAAATATATATATATATATATATATATATATATATATATATATATATATATATATATATATTGTAAATAAAAATTCACAAAAAGATAAATTGTACCTAACAAAGATAAAATTTTCATAAAATAAAAATAAACTTAATAATAAAAAAATTAAAATCAAATAAAATGATTTTATTGGCATATTAATTTAGTTACAAAATATCTTTATTATAATATTTTTAATTCCTCTCTCTATATTTTTTTTCACTAAAAATAAAATTCAGTTTCCCTTTTATATCATCCACTTTCTCACTCCTTTTTTATTTTTGCAAAGCCAACCAAAGACTAGTCTAAATAACATGAACTAAGAAAAATAATGAAAAAGGCTAGTTAGTCTAAGTAACATGAACCAAGAAATTAAAAGAAAAACTGTAAACACTTTATTTATTGAGATAAACAAAATTCAACACTAGTCCATACGGGAGAACAAAAATAAAATTAACAATATAAACTGCAGAAAGTATCTTAATCAAGTCCTAATTTTGAGAAAACGAAGTAGACCTATATTATGGATCTCTTGGCGGTTAAGAATGATGAGCGCTGCAAGTCCTTCGACGCCCCATAAGATCAAAACGATGATACCGGTTATCCACGAGAAAAAGCTCACTTCAATAACTGATATTAAAACTGTTATCAAAAGTGTGTAGATGATTCTTCTGTTAACAGGATAGTTTAGAGCATTCCATAGTATAAATAGTTGGCCCATTAAAGTTACAACGACAGGCAGCTCTATGTCGAACCATTTATCACTCAAATCACTTGATATTAACTTTAGGAAATCAAGGAACAACAACACAGAGCATAATGCAAATGAGTCTAAAAGTACATTCACTTGAGCAGTTGAATAAGATTCTTCTGTCGCAATCACTTGATCTTTCATGTTTTGTTCACCATCACTGTTACAATACAAATAATTTCATGAAGGAAATTAACATGTATATAGTTTTCAAAGTCACTCTTTAAATATAAAAGAAATTAAAAGCCAAAAAAGAAAGTTGTAAATTAAGGGATTGAGTACCTTGTGTTAATTGGAACAGAGGATTTAGATTCATCAATCACAATTACAGTAGCTTGATTTTCCATCACAATCACTTAGATTCTTCAATGTTTCTAATGAATATACAAACTTTATATAATAACTTTCTCAAATAGCAGAGATATATAGAAGGACTTAAAATCTAAGTAAACCTAATTATAGTGAAAATTTGAGAAGTTTGTTATTATTGATTATGGGCCGTTTTGTTATTCATAAGGTTGTTACCATTTTGTTAGGAAAATTGTTACCAGATAAATTGTTGCCGTTTTCTTTATAAGCATAATTTTGTTGAATATTTTATAGATACAAATTTTTAAAATGTTATGATATGTTAATTTTTTTTTTCCATAAACAATAAATAGATAACCTATTTTGTCAATTAAATATAAGATTTTTTCGTAAAACAATTACTTAATAATAATATATTTTATTTGTTCCGTAAAAGAATATATTTTATTTGTAACATGTCTAATATATTCTAGATGAAATATTGAAGAAAAAAAATATTAATATTAGTAATTATCTAAAAGAGAAATAATTAATTTTAAACAAAAATAAAAATATATATTATATTAATAGTTTATCATTAAAATATCTTATAAATTCTACATAAATATTTGAAGAAAATTATATTAAATATTTTATATGTATCATACATGGGACAATTGTATCTTTTATTAATTTGTTTGCTTTCATAAATAAAATTAGAATATGGATTTTGTCAAAGAATGGGCCTATTGAATTTGTTCATACGAAATTTTGAAGACAATTATAATATTCTAACTGTAGAGTTCTATATAAATCATAATATATAAATATTCCCCTTTGATAATTATGTCAAAATATTGTCTTCTGGGTTGATATTATTTTTTTTATTTACTAAGGGCTATAAGCATGTTGGTGCACAAAGTTGAAGATGATGATGGAAGAGAGAGAATCTCTAACTAATTTTTTTGATGCAAAATAGAAAATTGATTACTCTTTTAAAATATGTAACAACAAGATGATGATGGAAGAGAGAGAATCTCTAGCTAACTTTTTGATGCAAAACAGAAAATTGATTACTTTTTAAAATTTTGTTACAAGAGAACCTTATATACTATTAAAGCCCAAATGAAATTCAAATTAAACCTAAATGCAACTAACCTGAATTTGGATTACACCCTAATACCATCCCTTAATCCACATTCAAGACTAAAATCAACAACACTAATTTCATCCCTCAAATGGATAAAGTGTTCACTCTTGATTGCTTTGGTCAGAACATCTGCAAGTTGCTTCTGAGTGCTACAATGAACAACTTCAAGCACTCCATTCTGAACCTGGTTGCGCAGAACATGGAACTTCGTGTCAATGTGCTTACTTCTTCTATGCAGCTTTGGATTCTTGGCAAGACTTATAGTTGATTTGTTGTCAATTATCAGCTCCACAGGCTTGCTCACCTCGATCTTCAAATCCTGCAGCAAATTTAGAATCCAAACAGCTTGATAAGCAGACAAAGCACCTACAATGTACCCAGCTTCACAGGTTGACAATGCAACCACTGGTTGCTTCTTAGAGCACCAAGAAATGGAACCTCCCAGATATTTGAAGAAATATCCAGAAGTACTTCTTCTGTCAACTCTGTCTCCACACCAATCAGAGTCTGAATAGCATATCAACTATGAATTAGATTTAGCACCAGAGGGGAACAAAACTCCATACTTTAGAGTCCCTTTAATATACCTCAGTATCCTGACAACAACTTGGTAATGTGGCAACTTTGGTATGTTCATAAACCTACTAACTATTTCAACTGCATAACAAATGGCAGGTCTGGTATTACACAGATATCTCAATAAGCCTACCAACTGTTTGAAAATTGTATCATCCACATCACCACCCTCAACATCAGAATCTAGCTTGGGATTTGTTTCTGCCGGTGTGATTGCAGACTTGCAATTTGTTAGCTCAAATCTCTTCAGAAGCTCAAGTTCATACTTCAGATGATTCAAGATTATACTTTTATCAGAGCACTTAATATCCATCCCTTGAAAATATGTCATATTTCCTATATCAGTCATTTCAAACTCATACTCCATCTCATATTTTCAGAATCCTTGAAGCTTGAAAAATGACTCAATTTTCAGATTCTAGGCTCTAGGGGCTTGTTTCAGTCCATACACAGATTTTTGTAACTTGTACTATCCCTTCCTGATTCTTTTTCTAAAATCCAAGAGGTTGTGACACATAAATTTCCTTTTATAACAGACCATTCAGAAAGACAAATTTCACATCTAAATGCATCAGAGACCAATTTCTATTAGCAGCTATAGCAATCACCAATCTGATTGTTTCATGTCTAACTACATGTGCAAACACTTCTAAGTAATCTAAACCAGATTTTTGTAGAAATTCTCTAGCTACTAACCTTACTTTGTGTTTGCCAATTGATCCATTTGGATTTAGTTTCACCTTGTAAACCCATCTCATACTGATGACTTTCTTGTTCCTTGGAAGCTTAGTCAACTCCAAAGTCTTGTTTCTTTCGATAACCTCAAGTTCTTCTTTCAAGGATTTCAGCCACACTTTCTTCTTGAGAGCTTCTTCAGTACTCACTAGTTCAGAGTCTACCAACATGGCATGCTGAATGACTTCCCCTTCAGAGCCTATCTCACTATCTCAAAACAACATGCCAAACTTTGCAAATCTTTTTGGTATTTGTCTGATTCTTTGTGGTCTCTGAACTTGTTCAGAATCTTCTTCAGATGCTGGAATAGTGTCTATTAGTGGACTATCGTCAGAGTCATGACCACCTTTCAGAGGCATGATTACCACTAGAGTCTTGATCATCATCAGAATCTGGATCAGAATCAGATTTACCTTCAAAGTCAGATTCGCCTTCAGACTCTTCTTCAGCATTAGAGTCACCTTAAGACTTGTTAGGCCAATTAACAAGAATCTAAGCACAAAACTTTTGAATAAATGATATGCATGCGATTGTGAATGCTAGATGATTAGAGCATATGAATATGCAGATGACATGAGTGGTACGCCAGACAAAAAAAAAACAAAAAAGGAAAGCAAATTGTAGGGTATGCCACCTATCAAAAAGGGACTTGTTGGAAGTAGAATCTATGCAAATAGGAACACCTGCACTACTAGCATTAACAAAAATAGAGATCCTCCATTGAAGAAGGAATAAGAAGCCAAAAAAACTAGGTCAACAATGCGAGAAGAATCGCCATCTTATATGCCAAATTGATATTGTAATGCCCTGTATAATATATATCTAGAATAATACAATACACGCATTTTATTTGGTACTGACACCATCATAAGTGCCTAATGGCGTAATTCACATACTTGACCATTTCTAAAAACATAATACAATCTATGGCACAAGATATGGAAACTAGCCAAAAAATAATAAAATCTAAGATCAATATACAATATCCTCAATTGTATACAACAAAATAATACACAGCGGAATAAGCTCAACTAAGCTTCTCTTGAAACATCCAAGCATAGCTCCACTTGTAAATCAAACATGCAATTACCTCCTAAAAATAATCAACAATAGTGGGGTGAGATACATCAAATCTCAGTGAGTTCCCTATCTTATGGATTCTCTCGGCTTTACAAGGTTCTAGCCAATCCTAACTCAAGTCAAGGGGGGGGGGGGGGGGGGGGGGGGGGGGGGGAAATTACTCTGAATTCACAATCTCACAATCTCACACTATATGGAAACATGTCATGAGTTCATCAACTCAAAATATCACTAATCGATAACCATACCAAGGCATCCCCTTTTCTCGTTCTCTTCTACGTCTAGAAGTCGACATGAGTCATGGATCCTTGTAGTTACTTGGCATACGAACTGGATTCGGGTTCTACGGACCATTAACCGTTATGAACCGTCACTTCACGCGGGACATAAACCGCCACAAGTCTCTACCCATAGGTTTCATTCGTACTACACGCGGGAATCAAACCTGCCAAGTATTTGTGCATCCATTTTAGAGGAGCTCGAGACTCATGAAACTGCACTCAAGATAACCAGTTATGATTTCGTGATCACACACAACCAAACATGATTGTATTCGACAATCATAAGGCCACATTCGCCTTTTCTCATAATCACAAAAGTTCAACATGTTCCATACTAGTGTTTCACTCATTCCTAGACCAATCTCGTCACGGATGTACCTTCCTACATCAGGTGCCCGAGCCTTGCCATCTAGGTTATCTACTCCAGGCCATAACTCGTCAATGAATGCACGAGCGTCGCCATCCAGAGTTTCTATGACAATTTTATTCACAACCTAGAATTATAACAATCTTAACTATGCCATTTGTTTTGGGGTAAAGTTTCCTCACTCTTCCTAATTCATATTTTAAGCATGCATATTCTCTTGATAACGTTTAACAATGATATTAGGCAAAGCATATCACAATTGCACATTTGAATTACATATCATAATTTCATCACAAGTTATACAAAAACATATTACATTTGCACAATGGAATCACATATAATGATTCTTCACATAAAACATCACTTTCGGGTTCCCTCCGATTTATTTAATCGGGTATCAAAATCAATATTTTTCACTTCTATCCCGTAGGATATTTCCACAGCTTTACATCGGCTGTAATTATGCCTCGATCGGATTTACGATCCAAAAGATATGGATTTCAACATATCTCATAACATTACTATCATTCAAATGCCACTAATTAATTAATCCCACCTCATACTCAATATTTCCACTTTTTATTGGGTAGAGGGTTGTTCCAGCTTTTCAACGGTACTAAGAACGTCTCGATCCGAGTTACGGATCAAAAGTTATGAAGGAAACAAAATGGGAAAATCTGTCATGTTCGCTAGGCGAATCCCCAGCGAACGTTCGCTTTCAACTTCGCCGGGCGAACCCCCGTAGCGAACGGAGACAGAGCTAAAAGGACACAAAGTTCGCTTCGCGAACACCTGGACGAACATTCGCCTTGCCCTTCGATGTGGTTCGCTAGGCGAACCTGCGAAAACCCATAATTTCTCAGCAGCGTAAAAACAGAACCCTTGGCCAAAATCCATCATTTCCTCACCCAAATCACTTCCAAACATCAAAGCAAGTATTATCAAATGATTACATGCATAATAGGACTACACCACACAATTTATATCGAAATTCATCAGTTAGATTTCATTGATTTATCTGTTTAATCATTTTCTCTCAAATCTAACCTAAGTTCTAAATCCTTAATTCTCGAACTTATAGCGTCTAACTAGAACCCACCTGATAATCAAAGAGGAGTTTGAAGAAGATGGTGATGATCCATGGACTTCTCTTCTTCATCCAAGTTATTTCCCTCTTCTTCTCTTCCTTTCCCTTCTTTCTCTTTTCTTCTTCTTCTTTACTACTTTTCTTTTTCTTTTCTAACATATATATATATATATATATATATATATATATATATATATATATATATATATAATCCAACAAGGTAAAATATCTCCAATTGATCAGTTATTAAAGTTACCTTAAACTCTTTTCTTGAATTAAACTCATTGATCTCTTCAAAGTTCAGTAGTTGTTATATTGATCCCAATTAATAATACTTAAGATACTTAAATGATTCCATTAATCCAATTTACCAAAGATAGAGCACATAGATACTCATCTGATCTTATCTGATATTCAATTAAGCATTTAAATAATATGGAGTATTACAGATATAAATACTCCTCCTGGATTATAAGTGTCTTAAAAAATGCATTGAACATGTATGAAAACAATTCATATAAAGTAAACCAAAGAGCTGCAGCTAAAGATGTTGTCAGTTATGCCTCTGTTTAGCAAGACACATTTTTAAGCTTATAGCTTTTATAAGCTCATATAAAATTTAGACTTAGTTGATAGAAGTTTTTCACCACGAACTTATAGCGTATTCTCCATACACTATTACAAATAGAGTTTTAATTTATAACTTATAATTTTTTCTTCCACTTTTATCCTTATTATTTTAACAAAATTCCACTTTTAGCCTTTATAATTTATTTTAATTTAAAATAAAATAATTATGTATTAAATATATTTTATGCTATTTTATATTTATAAGTTAGTTGAATGGTTAATTTTACTAAATATTTCAGTTAGCTTATCAACTATCAGTCTTACTTATCAGATATAAGCTATAAGCTATCAATCATCAACTATCAACCATAAACTATAAACTATCATCTAAATTATCATCAACCAACCACCCAACCATAATTTTTACCAAATAGATGCTATAAATATATGTATTTTCACTTCTTTATTATTCCTTCATTTAGCGTTTAACTATAGAGACCAACTTGATCCACCAGCTTCAAACGTTTGATTGGTTCATATGTTGTTGATGTATTTCAACAACTATGATTTCCTTTATTAAAATGTGTATGTATTATAAAAGTATTGACTTATTAGTTTATCACATTATCAGATGCTTAACATGTAGTATTTCTTTAATAGCATTGACACATTCATACTTTTTTTTAAGTTAAATTCTATTGTTTTAATTTTTATAAATTTGAAATATATATATATATATATATATATATATATATATATATATATATATATATATATATATATATATATATATATATATATAGGGTTCATATCCTATGAGAATGCAATTTTTATGCATCCATCCATTCATGCATTCATGAATAACCATTTGGTTTCCAGAAACTCAATTGTTTTTTCCCTTGCAAAATAAAAAAAATCATGGATTATAAAATGAAGCCTTTCTGAAATGTTTGCAACCTACTCTTGAGTTCCTTGAAACCATTACATTGCATTGCATATCATTTGCATCTTTGCATGGTTCATTGCATACATCTGTTGTCCAGCACCTCATTTCCAGCTGTCTATATCTTCCAGTGCCACCTGTGAGTCGTTAAGCTGATTCCTCGACACAGATATCAGACTAGAGCTAACTACAGACGCATAATGGCGGAGCAAGAAGCACACAATGCTGAGATGCGAATGGAGATCGACGACCTTAAGTCAAGCATGTCAAAGCTCACTGAAATGCTCCAAGTTTTGATTGCTAGAGGAGAGCAACCCCAAAGGACTGTCATCCAGGAAGTTTTAAGCGCTGATCCTCCACCGGTTCAAATGCCACCTTCCACTTGGCCAGAGTTTGGTTTACCTCCCAACTACTCACCACCTCTTGCATCTACTGCTATGATTGGTCAGACTTCAAGACTAGTGTTTCAAGCTCCAGTTTTCTCCGAGCCTAAACCTGTGGTTCATGCTTTTGCCCAGACTGCTCGAGCTCCTTTTGAAAACCCTCTTTATGAGTACAATGCTGACATTGCTCAGGGTGAAGACCATGAAGATTTTGTCGAACCCGCGATTGTCCGTGAACATTTTCAAACCATAGACAAGAGACTCCGAGCCGTAGAGGGTATTGATTTCTTCAACCTAGATGCAGAAAACATGGGTTTGGTTTCTGACCATGTTATGCCTGCTAAATTCAAGACTATCGATTTTGTGAAGTACAAAGGCGATTCTTGTCCAAGAGCTCATTTAGTCATGTATACCCGAAAGATGGCTACTCATGCCAAGAATTAAAAGTTGCTTATCCATTGTTTTCAAGACAGTTTGAGTGGAGCTTCTCTCAAATTGTATATGAATCTTGAACAGAACAGCATTCACTGTTTCCAGGATCTTATTAATGCATTCATGAAGCAATACAAGTACAACCTCGACATGGCTCCTGACCGCCGTCAGCTTCAAAACATGTCTCAGAAGGATAAAGAGTCTTTCAAGGAATATGCTCAGCGCTGGAGAGAGTTGGCTTCTCAAGTTGAACCTCCTTTGGCAGAGAAGGAATTAACTGGATTGTTTATGGACACCTTGTCTCCATTCTACTGGGAAAAGATGATTGGTAGTGTTTCCTCCAGCTTCACGGATTTGGTTACTATTGGTCAAAGACTCGAGGAAGGACTTAAGAATGGTAAAGTATCCAAAGCTGCTGAATCTTCTAATGGAACGAAGAAACCCTATGGGAACTTCCAGAAGAAGAGAGAAGATCAGACCAATGCTGTTATGTTTGAAACCAGAAGGTCTCGTCCTCAACCCCAGTATGTTGATCACTCCGCTGTTGCTGCTGTTACTCCTGTTGTTGCTGCTCCACGACCAGCTCAAGCTCCTCAACGTCCAGCTGTTGGACAGAATCAGTACCGTAATAGGAATAATTTTGATCCTATTCCAATGACATACACTGAACTTTATCCTGGGCTAGTTCAAAAAGGTTTGATTACCACGAGGCCTTTGCCTCCTTCTCCAAATCCTCTTCCAGCCGGCTATAGGACCGATCTTCATTGTGAATACCATCAAGGTGGTGCAGGTCACGACTTGGAACATTGCTTTGCACTGAAGGCTAGAGTACAAGAGCTTATTAGAATTGGTATTCTCTCCTTTCGTGATACCAATCCAAATGTCAAGAACAATCATTTGCCAGAGCACGCTAAGTGAGGCTTCATCTGACTTCAGCAGACTTCAGTGTTTCAGACAGGACAGCTCACTCTTGCTTCTGATTAGTCATTAGGCTTTTGTTTCTTGTTGTTTGCATTTTCCTTATTTATATTACCTGTTTGCATTCGAGTTGTATTTATACTTTCATAATTAATAAAATAAGCATTGCAACTTTTGAATTCAATTCATTTGCTTTTGTTATTTACATCTTTACGCTTTATCTTTCAAAAAAAAAAACAAAACAAAAAAAAAAACACAAAAAAACAAAAAATATATTATCGCTTTTCCGCTTTCTCTTGATTATGCTAAGATTTGAGGGAGGATGATGAAAACGTAATACTCATAATTGTTGTCGGTATACTTTCAAATCAAAACTTTGCTAAGGATGTAAGGCATTGTTTCAATTCCTAAACACTGGAGAAATAAGGAAGATAAACCCTCGTCAACCCCTTTGAGCCTTGAAGTAGGAGTTTCTTTTCTTTACAAATAAAAACCCGCAATCTTAACCTGTGGCAGGGTAGTTCTCAGTTAACTGGATTGTGCATTCAAATACAAGAGTTTCATGCAAGACATCTTTCAACAAAAGGGTTGCATTCTCAATTTTTCCTTCGCACGCAACAAGCAAGTGTCGAAGATGTCTTTCAAGTCAAAAGTCGATGATGGTTCGCCGTAATCATTAAGCCAAGCAGTCACTTTCTTTCAAAAAAAAGATAAAAATCAAAAAAGGAAAAAGCCCGCTAAGTCGAAACCTATGAAGGAGACTTAGGCAAAAAAAACTGGGGCATCCCGCTGACTGTAAGATTCACGAGAAACAGTTCAGGCAAAAGTTAGGGATAATAAAAAGGAGAAATATTTAAATCCTTACCATGAAATCCTCAATGAAAAAAAACAACCAAGAGTTATAAGGAAGTAGTGACTGTCACCTCAAAAGTCCCTTAACTTATGAACCATCATCACTATCATCAATGCAATCCCTAACCTATGGGAACCTGAGTGCAAAGTCTGAGTTAACTGAGTGTAGGACTGGAGATCATCATGAAGATTGGGTGGGTACAAATAAACTTTAAGCCTTTATCCTTTGTTTCTTAAACCGTGAATCAGGCCACGTTATAACCCTCAAAAGACCTAATTGAAGCAAGGTTATTTCGAAAGCATGCTACAGCAAGGTTGCGTAAACTGACTCCTAAAGATCTTTGCAGATCATTTTTTGACATCACGCCTTTTTACTTTATCTTTCGCTTTTAAACGTCTTGAACCACCGTGTTCTGACCAGTGACCCTATTGTTTGACCTCTTTCCAAAAATGATTTTGATTTCAAAAGTTGCATGAACTTTGCATTTACTATGTTTGTATGAACACTTTTGTTTGCAATCTGGCTTCCGCTTAAGGAATTTTCAAACATTTGAGAAACTTGGTCAGTGATCCAATCAGGGGCAAGTTCTTTCCAGATCAGGTTGAAGATCAGTTCAAGATTTGTTACAGTGCAAGTCTTTCTCAGAATTGGTTTATTCATAATATCTTCCGAGACTCAGACTGGGGGCAAGCTTTTCAAGTGCACAGTAATTCAGTCATTTCCAGCGTCAATCCAGCTGAAGCAATTATCAGTTCATCTACAACAGACAACTAATCTGGGGCAGTTTACTTGAAGAATCCCCATGCAACTTTCCATCCCTCCTATAAGGATCACCAGTTTGATGCAGTTTACCAGTATGGCAGATTTGTGCTCAGTAGCATCTTTAGTTCCAAAGCAGAATGACAGTGATCTCTGTGTTGAGGAATCAGTATTCCAGTTTTGTCTTCTCCACAAAAGAGTCGAGTCGTCTGCATTACATTTGATCATAAATCATGGCATAATTCATATACATATGCATAGCAAGAGTTTCATCCATCATTTGCACTCATTTGCATTCTCCATGGGTCATGTTGTTATCCAAGTCTTACCTTGTGGTCAAAGTCCAACTTAGTTGGCACCTCTCAAACATATATCTTTTGTACTTATCTGATGTTTTTCCAGATATGTACTATTTGTTCTGATGTTCTCCCAGAACCTTCCTTGTGTCTATCTGACGTTCTTCCAGATATGACTTTACGTCTGATGATTCTCCAGATGTGTCTCTTGTTCTGATGTTCTTCCAGAACTTATCTGATGTTTTCCCAGATATACCCTTTGATTCTGATGCTTTTCCGGAACGACATTGCTTTTACCATCTGATGTTATTCCGGATGTGTCCCTCTTTCTGATGTTCTTCCAGATCGAGTCTTTGTTCACATTCATCTAAAGCCATTATTAGATATTGTGATTATACCTTTCATTCAAAGCCATTATTGGATGTGTGGTTTCTTTACCATCTGATGTTCTTCCGCATGGGTCCCTCTTTCTGATGTTATTTCAGATCGAGTCTTTGTTCACAGTCATCTAAAGCCATTATTAGATATTGTAATTTTACCTTTCATTCAAAGCCATTATTGGATGACTGGTTACTTTATCTCACAGTCATCTAAAGCCATTATTAGATATTGTGATTGCACCTTTCATTCAAAGCCATTATTGGATGCCTGGTTTCTTTATCATCTGATGCTCTTCCGGATGGGTCCCTCCTTCTGATGTTCTTCCAGATCGAGTCTTTGTTCACATTCATCTAAAGCCATTATTAGATATTATGATGACTGGTTTCTTTGCATTCAATGCCATTCTTGAATGTAGTCTTTATCTCACATTCATCTGAAGCCATTATTAGATATTGTGATTGTACCTTTCATTCAAAGCCATTATTGGATGTCTGATTTCTTTACCTTGTTCACTTTCATCTGAAGCCATTATCAGATATTGTGAGTGTACCTTTCGTTCAAAGCCATTATTGGACGACTGGTTTCTTCATGTCCGATGCCTTCTCGGATTACATTATTTTGTCTCATTATCATCTGTAGCCTTTTTAGATATTGTGAGTTTACCTTTCATCCAAAGCCATTATTGGGTGTTTGGTGTTTCTTTCATCCAATGCCATTCTTGGATGATGTTTTCCAGATACTTTGCTTTGTTTCAATTCGTTTCTGACACAACTGTAACATTTTTCCCCTGTGGTACCCTTCCCCATAGGCTTCTTTGTCTTTGATCATTTCATTGGCATATCATATGCATTTGTGGCATCTTAGGGCCAAAAATTGCGCATGTTTATATTTAAGTCCCTCCTATCTCGTCGAGACGAAGATTTCAATATCCATATCTCCGGATAGAAGAAACTTAACTAGGGGCATCTGTCATACCCTAATTTTTGACCATAAGATTTCACCTCTATGTGCATCATTTTGCATATTTTGCATGCTTTATCACTAACGGATTTGTGCAGGAACTTTAATTTCAAGTGGAGATAGTCCTCTTTCTCACAGTCAAGTGTTTCAAGATGTGACCAATGGATTCTGATCCAAAGTGGTCCCAAGATTTCTTCAGTGTATGCCCCAGAGATTAATGGTTTCACTACTATTAGTATTGAGCATGGTCGTTGTGATTCTAGTGGCAAGTTATATCTTCATGGTCTGTGTGTCGGGTTCGTCATCATCCAACTCTTTCTTTGATGGTGCAAGTTCATCATTTATGTTCTTTTAGAGATTGAAGTTTGGATCTCCTTGTTGATGGTTTGAAGTTGTAAATTCTTAAAGTGAAATTCAATGACCATATTCTTCACAAATTCAAAAGGATTCACTATTTTTCTACAAAGTTCAAATTACAATGTTCTCCATGAATTTTAGAAGTAATCATTCATGCTCCATCATGAAGATGTAAGGTTCAAGTATAAGTTTTAATCTCAAGACTATTCATGATCAAAGATTTGCAAGTTCTAAATCTCAAATTTTCAAACTATTCAAGTCACAAGAGATCTTCATGTGGTTTCCATCAAATTTTAAATTCAAGATTTAAGGTTGCAAGTTCCAAATACAAGTCCAAGATCCATTTTACTCAAGAATGCAAAATTCAAGTGCCATCAAAAGTTGCAAGGGCTAAGTACATGCCAAGTTTAAATGCATACAAAGTACAAATTACAAGGTGGCTAAAATGGTTTTTTTATATAAAGCACACTCCAAGCTTAAACTCCCAAAAGTCAAGGTCCTAAACTTTCAAGCTTGTTGCCACGGACTGTACTGCAAAGGGTCTTGATATTGTTATCCCTTATCAATTTCACACGGCCAGCTGTACTACAAGCCACTTCATATTCCAGCAAAGCATTCCAAAATTATTGCCGCCTACCATTAGCATCCGCGGGGGCCACCCTCCTTGAATTCTCAATTACAAACCTGACCAAAACAAAAAAAGAAACTTGCGGATCACCAAACATGGTTACGACATAGAAATAACATGTTTTAAAATAGGTCGCTGTCATCAATAATATTCCTGACAAAACCAAGCAGAGGATCAAATTGAAAGGAGAAAGAATCAAGAGTCAAGAAGTCATAAAATCAGCTCATAATCTAGCTTCTAAAACTGTGCTGACATGTTGAACATGAAAAAGGAAAAATTGAAACATGTTTCAAACGAAATCATCATCAATGTTCAATAACCTGTCCAAAAACAAAAATCTGAGATTGTTAATTCAGGACCAAACACGATCAAATCCGAATGGCAAGAAATCAAAACATGTTTGGACAGGTCTGAAGCAAAGACGGAAGAACTTTATTGCTATGAAACCATTGTTCCAACAGATTAATTTTCTTCCCAAAACAACAAATCCCAAACACAATCAGACATCATTCATTCTTGAAATCGGTATTTTATTTCACACAGTCTATAAAAAGAGGCCCATGTGAACAGTTGAGGGATATACACCAAAAATCATCACAATCCACGGTCTTGCAAAAGTTCATGTACAAAAAAAATACACACTTCACACTAGAAGATTCACAACCACATCCATTCACAGAAGAATCAGTCACAGAATTCACACCTAAACTGCAATCACACCAGCATTTTCAAAATACTCACACAAATTGGCAGAGCAAAAAGAGAGAGTTTGAATCATATACACCAGAAAAAATACACATACAACATTCAAAAACCCACGCAATACTTCTCACAACAACAACATCAGAGCAACGAATCATAGCAACATACACAAAAGCGGAGAAGAGGAAATCAAGAGCACATACCCGCGAAATTGTCGACTTCGCCGACAAACCGCCACGCCAAAAGCCTTCGAAGCGCAACAGCAGCAAGTTGGACCATCCCAAGAGCCACTTCATCGCACCACGTACACCGCAAAACCATTGGGAAATCGCCCCCGCCTCCAAGCCGTCGACCGCCGTGAGTGCATCGTCGGAGGTTCACTTTTCCCTTTTTACTTGTTTTTCATTTCTGAATGTTAGATCCTTTTTGTGATGCTTTATGATTTTCTGGTTTTCTTTTCGATTTATTGAGCTGCAAGAGAGTATAGAAGAAGAGGGTTGTTTGTTCTTTTCCGACGAAATAACGAGAATGAGCGAGAGTAAGCCGCGATAACGAATGAAATCGAGATAGATTAGAGGATTTAGATAGCGTTTAAGAGATGAAAGAAGGAGAGGAAGTTTGGGGTTCTTTGTTTTCGGGCCATGTTTGATTCGCGAGAGAGGCGAGTTGTGTAAGGTTGTGGCGGCGGGTTGTATGAGGAGAATAAGGAAGAGAATTGAAGAACTTGAGAGAGAGAGGGCGACGAAAGAAGGAAGAAACTGATCCCTTTCCTTTTTTCTTTAACCTAATATTGTTGTTGTTGCTGGGTTCGCGGATCACACCCGACCATTTTCAATCTTTTTTTCATTTACCTTCTTTTATTTATTTACCTTTTTTTAATTTTTTAGTTTAATGTTTGATATTTTATTTTAATTATAAGTTTTAGTTTTTGATTTTAATAATATTTCAATTTAAGGCTTATTTTATTTATTTTAGTCTATATTTAACTCTCCCAATTAGCTTGTGACCTCTTACGCTTTATCACCGGTAATTTGATCATGTTTCTTGATAAATATATAAGATAGTTTCCCTTTTCAATTTTAACTTCTCATTTAGTTTATTTGTTAAAAAAAAGATTTTTGAAGAAAAATGTCAAAAAATATTTGTTTTTCTCTCTTGATACTTTGTTTATATTTGTTTATATTTTTTATATTTAAAATTCTACTCTTATTTCGATCTTTGTTCTTCGCCCGTATATTCAAACCATTTTCAAAATAAACTCTCGATTCACATCGAGCCATTTTTTCCCTTTGTAAGTCGATTGCTTTTTTAAGCATCACCATCGACCTTTAGATTCTCTCCTTTAGCACATACCCTTAACAAGCAAGCAATAGATAACATAAATAATAACAAGAGGTTCCCGTAGAATACTACGGACGTTTAGGATGCTAATACCTTCCCTAGACGTAACCAACCCCCGAACCTTAGATCTCTTAGGTTTTTCGTTCTTTAAACCTTTCCTTCGGATAAAATAAAGACCCAAAAATTGTGATTCAAGTTAACCCAATAGCATTGACACATTCATACTTTTTTTTAAGTTAAATTCTATTGTTTTAATTTTTATAAATTTGAAATATATATATAGGGTTCATATCCTATGAGAATGCAATTTTTATGTAAGAACATGAGAATGAATCTGAATCATTGGATTTTAAAATAAATGGTGGAGATTATGTGTGGTTTTTGTTTTTCTCTCTCTTCCATTATTAAAATAAATGATGGAGGAGAGAGAAAAAAATTGATTCATAATCTCCACAATTTATTTTAAAATCTAATGATTCTGATTCATTCTCATGTTCTCACATAAAAATGGCATTTTCATGTGATACGTTCTTTATATATATATATATATATATGGGAGGGGATCATTTAACACCGGTGTCAAAATATTAACTTTGACACCAAATTGATGATGTGGCACTGCTTTGTTGGCTTTTTTATTTTTTATTTAATTTATTATCATGTGGAAATGCCACGTGGACTTTTTTTAGTGTTATATTCAATTGCTTTATCTTGTAAACACAAAAATTTGATGGAGGTAGGATTTGAACCCACCCCCTTTATTTCAAAGCCTAAGTGCCTACCACTAAGCTAGAGGCTGTATCTTGTAATTCAATTGATTTTAAACATACATATTATACATTTGCATATTTGTTTGCATTTTGATCAATTATTATTATAACATATTGTAACTATATTATATATACTATAACTATTATTAGAATATAGTTAAATAACATATTGTAAACATTATACTATATTATACTGTAGCTATATTCTAAATATTTACTAAATATTAATATAGTATATTATTATTGAAGAAATGTATTAGTTAAATTTAAATATTTACTAAATATTAGTGTAGCTATATTATTATTTACTAAATATTTACTAAATATTTACCGTAGCTAAATTTAATTGATTATTTTACTGTAGCTAAATTCTAAATATTTACTAAATATTAATATAGTATATTATTATTTAAGAAATTTATTAGTTAAATTTAAATATTTACTAAATTTTATTGTAAATAACAGTTTTTTAAAATAACAGTTTTTTTAAAATAACAGTTTTTTAAAATAACCGTTTTTTATTTATTTTAAACTAAATTTAGTTTAGTTAAGTTTATATTAAATTTAGTTTAGTTTAGTTTGTATAATATATAATTTACACAAACTAATAACAATTGATGTATTGTAGTCTAGTGGAAAAAGATGTTTCTTACACCCAATGAGTCATGTGTTCTATCCTTGTAGTTTGTTAAATTTTAAACTTTTGATATTTTGAACTAATAACATACAATCAATAAAATATTAATAAAACTGTCACGCGTGTAATTAAATAAACAAAAAAATAAAAAAAAACCAACAAAGCAGCGCCACATCATCAATTTTGCTGACCAAATCTACTCAGGGGGCAAAACGAGGGAATCTACAAATGGCAGGGATGGAATCTGTGTTTTTTTTTACAGGGTTGTTTTTGGGATTTCGCCTATATGGCAGGGGACAAAAGGGGTATTAACCCTAATAATAAAGGGGTAAGATTTGGTGTCAAAGTTAATATTTTGACACCGGTGTCAAACGATCCCCTCCTTATATATATATATATATATATATATATATATGGCTAAAATACAGTTTTGGTCCCCCTGTTTTATAAAATTCACAGTTTTGGTCCCCCTGTTTTTTTTTTTAACAGTTTTGGTCCCCCACCCCAATTTTGGCCCAAAAAAAGTGATGAACAGTAACTTGTCCGTACATGTTCGTACATGAACAGTGCACGTCCATACATGAACAGTGAGGGGTGGGGGACCAAAACTGTTAAAAAAAAAAACAGGGGGACCAAAACTGCGAATTTTGAAAAACAGGAGGACCAAAACTGTATTTTAGCCTATATATATATATATATATATATATATATATATATATATATATATATATATAGGGTTATGCTAATGCACACCCATGTAGGTGTGCATTAGCAACATACACCTTAGTGTATTTTTGTGTGGGGCCTATCAATTTTAGGGGGGACCCACATTAGAAAGATGAAGAAAAAAAAATAGAAAGAAAATAGATGTAGTGTATTTTTGTATGGGGCCCACCAATTTTTGGTGTATTTTAGCATTTCTCATATATATATATATATATATATATATATATATATATATATATATATATATATATATATATATATATATATATATATATTGTAAATAAAAATTCACAAAAGAGAAATTGTACATAACAAAGATAAAATTTTCATAAAATAAAAATAAACTTAATAATAAAAAATTAAAATCAAATAAAATGATTTTATTGGCATATTAATTTAGTTAAAAATATTTTTATTATAAATTTTTTAATTCTTCTCTATATATTTTTTTCACTAAAAATAAATTTCAGTTTCCCTTTTATATCATCCACCCTCTCGAAAGAATGTCTAAGTCCTACTTGCCTAGACTTTCTGTTATACTATTTTTGTATGCTCTAGTTAAAGTGGGTTGACTACCGCAATGTATCAACACCTTTGAAACATTGTCTTTAGTCAATGGAACTTCCAACAGAAGGTCCCTCAACCATTCAACTTCTTCACAAGAGAAAGCAAGAGCCTCAAACTCTGATTCTATGATTGAGAGAGTGATCTACATTTGTTTCTTGCTCTTCCAAGAAATTACACCCTCTGCTAGTGTACATATCCACCCAAATGCATATTTTTGATATTCAATACTCGATATCTAACTCGCATCGGTAAATCCTTCTAATATGGCAGGAAATCTACCATAATGGAGACCAAGATTTTTGGTTTTCATAAGATATCTGAAATTTTCTAACGATGGTCTTCTAGTGCTCACTATTTGGATTGCTAGTAAAATCTACTCATTTTACCAATTGCAAATGCTATGCATTTGCATATTCCAATTGAGCCATAACTCTTCCATCATTCTTTTGAAGTTTGACACTAAGATCAAATGGAGTGGTCACTTCATTAAAGCGTAAGTCTTTGAACTTATCAAGCACTTTCTCAACATAGATTGTTTGGCTAAGTTCATGACCCTCACTATTTCTCTTTACTTTGATCCCCTAAAGTGTGTCAACTAGTCCAAGATCATTCATCTTAAATGTGGAAGTCAGAAACCTCTTTGATTCTAAGATTCCATGCATCTCGTTCCTAATGATCAATCATATAATCAACATAGAGACAAATGAATATCACAATATTCTCACATAACTTTGTGTACAAAGACTTGTAACAAGAATCAGATGAAGAATGTTTTTAGATAATCATGCATGATGATGCAAGGTTTTAGATGAAGTGAGAGATGAAATTATGAGTAATTTAAAGTAGTATAATATAAATTACAATGAGCACCTTATTTATGTTCACTTGTCTCAAATCTTCACTTGAATTTATATGTTAAACCTTCTCGATCAACTTCATCATTGACGCGTATAACACTTTTGAACCTTTTCTTCTTTGATAATCTTTGTCTTCATCAAAATAGAACTACATATAAGATGTATTTCCTCACAATCTTCCCCTTTTGATGATGACAAAATATTTGAGTTCGTGTTTTGATAAGATTGAAAAAGTCTTTCCCTAAGTTGCGTGTCTCCATTTTAATTGGTGAAATTTTGTTCATTACCATAAACCTTCTAGCTGCTCCATATAAATCTCTTCATCGAGATCTCTATTTAAGAATGTTATTTTGACATCCATTTGAGGAACTATAAGTTCATGCAAAGAAACTAATACAAACAATATTCTAATTGTCGTCGTTCTTGCTACTAGTGCATATGTGTCGAAATAATCAACACCTTCTTTTTTTCTAAAAACTCTTGGTTACTAATCTATATATATATATATATATATATATATATATATATATATATATATATATATATATATATATATGTGTGTAGGTTTTTAATGTACCATCATTATGATACTTCCTTTTAAACACCCATTTGCATCCAATGGGTCTTAATCTTTTAGTTAGATCGACAAGTTCTCAAGTGTGGTTTGACATTGTTGAATCCATTTTGTCTTGGATAACATCCTTCTAAAATGAGGAGTCCCTTGAAGCCACTACTTCCATGATTTCACAAATATATCAACAACTATAGTGGACTTTGAATCAAACCAATTTTAAGGACTTTTCTCCAACAAATAGAAAATATACCACTTTCTATTTGCAAATACTTTTAGAAAGTACACACATTTTCTTTACAAATTTAATTAGTCACCACACACTTGGTGATCAATTATTGTAATTGAAATTTTTTGAATATATGAAGTTGTTCTTGAATCAATCAATAGACAATTGATCTTCTCTTTCAATTTACAATTCACTAATATATGAACCTTAAGTGCTAAAAAAATATTATGAAACTTTTATGAATGATTTAAAAGTTATGCACAAAGTTTCAACATTTTTGAAAAAATTAATAATGAAAGAGGAAATTTAAAAACTAATGTATTTTATCTTAAATACATCCTAAAAAATCTCTATGAATTGATTCAAAAGTTTGAGACATTTTCATGAGGGTTTGCAAGAGTTTAGAATGACAATGGTTCATGAAAAGACATAATTTTGAATTCTATCTCGGACTTGTTAAGTTGGTTTAACGGACACCTGACTTAACAAGTGCAGTACGAATTTTGAATTTCAAATAATTTTTTTTCAAATTTCAAACATCAACAGGTTTTGTTAAGTCGGTTAACCATACCTGACTTAAAAAGTGTTGACAGTTTTTTTATTATTTGAAAATAAGCTTTTTATGCCTTTTGTTCTTCTTACTCTTGAATTTATTCTTCTTTTGAAGTGTAGGGCATTTATTTTTAACATGTCATATTTCTCCGCATTCAAAGCAAATAACGTTTCTTCTTGGTACTTCTTTTCTACTCATTTCTTGATTAGAGCATCATCTCTAAAAACACGATTTGCAATTTGAATTTCAACAATCCATGAAAAATTTTCCTCACAAAATTCTTCATTAGTGACGGACTTTCAGTTTGTATTTCAATAATCCGTTGAGCACCTTCCTCACGAGGTTTTCTATTGTGGAATCTCGAATTCCTTATGCTCCGTGCCAAGGTTCTCAAACTTCCGCATAATTATATTAGACTGTACATTCAAAAGTGTATGTAAGTCATAATCCATTTTCTTATGATCTTTATATATCTCTTAATAATAAATTCCATTGAACACAAACAATTCACATATCATATAGATCATAGTTCAAAAACATAATTTGGAATTATAAACTTTATAATATAAAAAAACAAATTATACACTGTTTGAAACAGTAACATTAAAAAGATTAACATAGAAATATTACAAGTCAACTAAACAAACATTTCCATTCAAAATTGAAAAAGTAACAGAACTATTAAAAATTACATATTCTATATAAAGTTTCAGTATATACAAATAGATAAATGCAATAATATTTCAATATGCATGAATATATAAAGTGTCATTTTTATATCTTGTTATTGCACTGTAATTTTTCTATATATATCGATATATAAAGTAACACTTTGATATTTTTATTTTTAATTTAATTTATTTTTAATTAAATAAATAACACTGAATCAAATTTATGCATAATTAACAAATATATAGGATTTGTAACGTTTCGTTACACATAGATATGTAACGTTGAAAAAAAATCATACTGCACTACTAGAACCATGACAACATATACATACATATAGGGTGGCAACATAAATCTAACATGCTTATTTCGTTTCTGATTTAGTGTACTCTATAAAGGTTTTGTTGTGGAAAGAGATTTTTAGTAGAGATGTCAAATTTAAGTGTAGTCTTTTTGAGTGATTTTGTGCTCCAGTTGATTGTATGAAGCGGATGTAACATTCCCGTCTTTTTGCACTTCTTGTGCTTTTTAATATACTCTTCTTGCGTATTAAAAAAGAAAAAAAATCTAACATGCTTATTGATATATATATATATATATATATATATATATATATATATATATATATATATATATATATATATAAGCAAAGAGGTTATATTAAGAAGCACTAGGGGTGCTTAACCCATAATACAAAGAGAAATAAAAGTTTCAACCACGACCAAAAAACACCACCACCTAACAAACCCAACCAAACTCAATCGATGGATCAACACACCAATCCGACCATGATAACTTAAAATCACCTCTAAACAAAACCAAAGACCATTCCCAAGAAATTTTTTTTACAAGCCCCACCCCATCCAAATTGGACAAAAAAATACCCTAAAAAAGAATATCATTTCTACATTTCCATATTACCCAACAAACGACCAATCCAAAAAACCAACCCGTATCCATCTTCCAAGCCGTCTTACAATTGTTATCAAACAAAAGAAGGCCCTCCACAATGGAAGTAGTCGAGGAGATATGATCCACTCAGAGCCAATCGCACAAGGTTCTCCACCAACCTCTAGAAATAGGACAAGTCAAGAAAAGATGATCTAAATCTTCTTCGACTCCAAAGCACAACGGACACACCATAGAATGAGGACCTGTCAAAATGCCACGTTTCCATAATTCCCGCTTCATAGGAAGTTTATTCCAAATCAATCTCCACCAAAAAATTGAAATTCTACTAGGCACTTTCGTACTCCAAAGACGAGAAAATGCTAGAGAGGTGTTGTCATTCAAATCCGAATAAGGAGTAAGAGAAGAAATAATAGAATTATCAGCACTACTAACTGAAAACCCGTTGACATTCTTCCACCAAACAAAGCTATCAGCGCTGGAGATGACCGGCCTCACTTGTTCCAAAAACAACCCCAATTTGCTTTGTTGAACCGCCGCCGGATCATCATCATGTGTGCTAAGTAACGGGAACAACCACCGCCACTCATCCTCATGCCAAAAACCCAACTCCGCCACCTTTACATGAGGCTCGTCAACCAAGAGGAACAAGTCCGGAAAGAGAATGTTGAACGGCAATGTACCTAACCAACAATCAAACCAAAACTCCAAAGTGTCTCCCACACCAAGCTTGCACGAAAAAGACGACGTGAACCAATTTGGATCATGACCAACCGCACAAAGATCCCTCCACCAAAGAGACACTTTACTCCGGGAATGGAGAGGAGCCGCTAAACGCATAGCTCTTTTAATATCATCGTACCTGCAAGAAAGAATTTTAGTCCAAAAAGAGTTCTCCTCATTCAAAATCCTCCACTTCCATTTGCTAAGGAGAGCAAGATTGAAATTTCCACAATGTTTCACACCTAGGCCCCCCTCTTTCTTTGATTGACACACTTTCTCCCAACTTATCCAATTAATCTTCCTCTTCAACTCATCCCCACACTCATGTAGGTGTGCATTAACAACATACACTTTAGTGTATTTTTGTGTGGGCCCTACCAATTTTGGGTGGAACCCACATTAGAAAGATAAAGAAAAAAAATTGAAAGAAAATAGATATAGTGTATTTTTGTGTGGAGCCCACCAATTTTAGATATGTGTTAGCATTTCTTATATATATATATATATATATATATATATATATAACAGAAACATGGTTATTGATATCTAAATTGTTATACTGCATATTTACTTTAGTGATTCCCTATAATTAAAATATATTATGATATACTATGATTATATATATTACTGGAAGTGATAGATAATTTTTGTTTAATGTTTTCACATTGTGAAATATATACGTATAACAATATTTTCATAGAAGATGTATTAATAAGCTTTAATGAAAGATTATAATATTGTTATCAAGTTTTGATTTCAACGATTAACAAAATTTCATTTATAATATTTTGATGTTATAACTTTCACTATGTTCTAATTTCTATGAGAATTAATAAAATGTACCTCAGTTGTCATGTTAGGGGAAAATTTCTCTATGAAGCATTGTACATCGTGGAATTTTTTTTTTTAAAGCAACAATTTTGTGAAAGACACATCACATATTTATCCAAAATTTTAAGATGATAGATGTATGAGTTCTCTCACTTATAAATATTTAAGTCACTACATTCATATTCAATGTGAGACTATTATCCACACTACTCACACTTGATAATATTTAATAGTTGAAATGCAGGAATACGCAGGATAATTCAGCTTTATATCGAATTTGCGTAAGACCGACGAAAACTCGATTAAATAGCGAAGAATGTCTGAAATTTTGTACAAAATGATATTTGGTCTATAATGATTTTTTGAATTCTGGAATAGAGCATTTATAGGTCAATGTATATGTTATTTCACAAGGTTGCAACCTTTAAGTTGTAGTTGGTTTGTTTGGTGCTTGTTTTTGGGCTAAGCCTTTTAGTTGGTTGTTGTATCCTGTTTTTGACTTGAGATTCCCTTAATCTCTTATTAATGGATGAGCTTATAAAAAAAACACATATTTTAACCAAAAAATGCATTGTTTTCAAACATCGCCTATGTTCATTCCACAACAACACAATATGAAGTGTTGCTTCTCTTCGAATTCAAAAAACAACTTTACTTATATATTTTTCTTGTCATTTTAGAACACACCCATAATTTTATTATGGTTAATAATTTATAACAACAATATTATCTCTTTGTAGCCAATTAAATTTTACTTGAGCTACCAAACAATAAAAAAATTTAATTGTTTCTGAGTATAGATTTTTTTTCAATTTTTTTTTGAAATCGAACATTTTTTTATGTCAAAAAAATTGTATTTTATTTCTAAAAGTAAAAAAGCATTTTTATCAAAAACAAAAAAATTAAATAAATTCTTTTTTTTTAAATAAACAATATTTTTATTCCGAACAATAAAAAAAAAGTATCACTTTTTTCAAAATGAAAAAAAAAATTATTTTGAAAAATTAAAAATATATTTATTTTTCAAAAATAAACAAAAAATTTCTTTATTTCATAAAGAAAATTATTTCAAAAACTAAAAAATATTTTTTTTTTAAATTGATTTTTTTACAAAATTATTTTGTATATAATATTAAAGTGAATAATATAAAATATTAACTTAAAAAATAAAGTAGATATAGGTATATGATGTCTATTTATCTATGATAGGCTATGTACAAAATTTTGCATTATAAATAAAAGAAATTATTTAACTTATCAAATAATTATTTAACTACGTAAGCAAGCAAGTTTTACCCACATGCAACATGCAAAAATACACCTAATTGTTTGTATCACTAAAAAAAAATCATATAAACTGATCTGGAGTATTCGAACAGGTCCACGTAAGTTTGTCGTCAGATGGCAAGGTGCTCGGACGGATGCTGGTCGTCAGGCGTGCAAGGTGTTCGGCTTGTGAATGAGGATAGGAGGGGGTGTACCTGTAAGGCACTCCGACGCTCAAGTAAGAAAGGGTCAGAGAAAAGGGGCAAGTACAAAGTGTATTCTTAGGGTGAAAATGTGATACCTGACCCTCTCAAGCGAGAGGGTTTATATAGAGCCCCCAACGCGTGGCCAACGGTCCTATTTTCGGGGCGAAATAACCGTTTTCCCTAAATAATAGGTAACTGCCCAAACTAGCCGTTATGTCGGGCAGGGTGTCAGAAACTAGCCGTTATGTCGGGCATAAACGCGGTTCCGGGCACCTGTCCTTTGCTGTTCGGGCAGCGAGGAAGCCGTGCGTGACGGGCATAGAAGTCGGGGAGGAACGTTGCGTCCCTTGCCCGGTTGGAGGGGCAGAAATGTCATTTTCGCCCCTCCGTGGATTGGGCTTAGGCAATTTGGGCCGCTCTGGAGCAGAGGTGGATTGGGCCAATTTTGGCCATTGGTCCAGTCCAGAACAGGAGCCCCCAAGTCGTTGCTCCCGAGCATGGGAGTGATGACTTAAGGACTGCTCGTCACTCAGGGGAGCTAGCGCGGAGACGAGGATGATTGTCTCGAGGTGCTCGTGGCCTCTGTGTCCGTGATGTTCGTTGTCGTGACCCTATTGCTCAGTAATCGGGAAGATAAAGTGTCAGACAGAATGGGAAACGTTGGGTTTCCACGTGTGCATCGAGCCCTGTGTAGCAGTTAATAGGTAATTATGACAAGTGGGCAGTCATTATTGCCTACGGGCGCGTGTGTGCACGTGCCCCTCAGTATAAAAGGGGGAAGGTTGTCCCATTTTGCACTTTTTCCCTTCTGATTTCTCTTCGTCGTCATCAGCGTTCTTGCCCGTCACCGTCTTCAGAGCAACCAACCACCGTGCCAAGTTTCGAGCAGTCTCCCTCTTCTACTCAAATCAAGTAAGTTTTTTGATTTCCAGCTTGTTCTACTTTCTTTTGTTGTTAGTGGTAGATTGCATGCGGCTAGGGTTAGCTTTAGGTGACGAAATAGGTAGGTTTCCGGCGAGTGTTGGTAGTGGACGGTGGTTCTGCCCCTTTGGCTACTTCTAGCACCTCGCCGGAGTAGGTAGCGCGTTTGGTGAGCGTGGTGGTCCACGTCGTGGTTGCGAGTCGTGACCACCGTGTCCGATTACCTTTTGATGGAATGGCGAATTTTCTAGTAGAACGTTTCCAGATTTCGGTGGAGCCTTGCAGTTTCCGGTGGAGCTTCAAACGGAATCTGGGCACAAGCGCGGGGAGGTTCTTCGCAGGAAGATGGCGTGTCTCGGGCATCTCCTCGCGGGGAGGTTTTTTCGTTTGATGTTAGGGCTTAGACCGGGGACGTTGTCCTTAGCCTTCTGCGCTGCCTTTCACTTGACTTAGCGGTGGAAGGGTGGATTTGATTTCATGTCGAATTCATTGTCTTTCTCTGCTTTTTCAGGTGATTGTAATGGCGATGGAGCCAGAGAGAGAAGTTATCCCAGTCACATCTGAGGAGGAAACTGTCTCCGAGGAGAATAGCAGCGCAACGGCTTCGAGTTCTGCGTCCTCGAGCTCGACGACATCGAACTCCTCGAGCGAAGTTGGAGAAGAAGAGGATTTGGATGTCATGGAGGAGGATGTTGAAGGGTTCTTCCCGAAGGAGTGGGAGGTGGCCGAGCCTTCCGAACATATTTCCACGTTCGCCAGATCTGTGGCGGACGCCTTTACAGAGGTGGGCCCACCGGGGGATTGGAGAGTGCATTTTCCCACCGTGGACGAGCTGGTCTGCTCGGAGTTCGGGGACCACTTCACGATGTACGAGTACGCTTTCAAGGAGTTGGGGCTGAGGTTTCCCTTCACTGACTTCCAGCAGTCGGTATTTGAGCATCTCAAGCTGGCGCCCTCGCAACTCCACCCCAATTCGCTGGCCTTTATACAGGCATTTGAGTTGGTGTGCGAGCACCTCACACTGGGAACCACTCTCCCTCTGTTTTTTTCTATTTTCCATCTTCAACGACAGCTGGCGGGGAAGAAGTATGGATGGGTTTCCTTGAAGCAGCCCAAGAAGTTGTTTAAGCCGTTCTCGGAGTCAATCCGAACGTTCAAGGGACGGTACTTCATCGTTGAGCCAGTGTCTGAAGCTGCCCAAGACAGCACGTATGTCTGGGAGATAGAGGTGGATGAGAGCGGAGAGGAGCTGCTCAACGAGGAGGGGAAGTATATCGGGGAGAGGCTGTACAAGTTCCTGATCCGCTGGACACCTGACCACTTCTCAAAGAAGCCCAGTGCCTACATCTTAGAGCCGAGCGCGCTACGCGTGCAGGATGCCGCGTCTTATGAGACGCTGGTGAAGTGGGTCAACTCCTTCCAGCTCGCTGAGTGTTGGAAGAGCAAGGGCAGCCCGATCTTCGAGGAGGACGGGAGCCAGAGAGTTGAGCGCAGGTTTATCAATGTGAAGGCACTGCTGGAGTGCAAGACTCCCGCGGATGCCGAGAAGCTGCTCGGTAGTCATAATTACTTAGATTTTGTTTGTGTTATCTCCTTTCCCCGTAACTAACGTGCTTGTTTCATTTGTGCAGGTGAGATGCCTCAAGCTCGTGATCGTGTGGTGAGGAACGCCATGGCGAGGGGTAAGGCTGGAGCGGCTCCCCCTAAGACCCGGACTGCTACTGGTACTCGTGCTCCTTCCCTTGTTCAAACTGCTCCGGGGACCTCTTCTACGCCCTCTCCCGGTCCACGGGACTCTCCATTGCCTTTGACCGGGCGGGTGAAGCGGCCACGGACGTTAGATGCGGTGGATCTGACTCGGGCGCCTGAGAAGGGGAAATTTAAGCTCCCCCCGTGCATCCTCGACAGGAGATTTTTTGAGGGCAACACCCTGGTCATTCCTCGGGCAGAGTCTCTTAGCTTGGAGAGTATGGACCAGCCGAGCAAGAGGGCGCTGGTGGCCCAGGATGCTTCTGCCCTTGTGAGGATGCTGGAGATGGCGGCCGTTTACGCGGAAGGGGACACTGCGCTTGAAGCTGAACTTACTGCTGCCCGGGCTTCTGAGACGGCCTTGAAGGAGGAGGTCAAGGGTGCTCGTGAGGCTAGGAAGAAGGCCGAAGAGGAAACGGCCAAGCTGAAAGAGGAGGTCACCAAGCTGAAGGCGGAGAAAAGGGTTGCTGAGGAGTTGAACAAGGAGCTGATGGCGGCCAGTGCCCCGGGTGCTGATGAATCGGATGAGATAAAAGTGTTGAAAACTAGGGCTGAGCTGGTCTCCAGCATTCTGCAGGCCGAGGATGACGGTATCGCCGTGGCAGTGGAGTCCTTCGAAAGTGCCGTGGCCCAGTTGCGGGTGGTGAACCCTGGGCTTGAGATTTCAACCGAGGGTATCCATTATCTTGCGCGAGTGAAGGATGGTCGCATCGTCTTGCCCGCAGGCCTTGTTTATGATACCCCTGAAGTTCAGACCGAGGACCAGCCCGTGGAAGAGCAGGGACCTGAGCCCGCGTCGACCGAGCGTGCGGAAGAATGAGGAGTTTTGTTATTCTGATGTTGTTGTATTTTGTCCGGCCTGCGCCCCGTTGAATTGTCTGTAATCTTATTTGATTTTGGGGGAGGGGTGGCCCCCTTTTTTATGTAATACGCACAATCTTTGGCCCTTGTGGCCTTTTTTTATTTAATGCTCGGTTTATGTTATTTATATGATTTTTGTTCATATTGTTGTACTTTACATTAGTTGTGCCTGTATGACTGCCTGTCGAAGCGTGTGTCTGTTAACGGAATTTTCTTTTTGAAAGATAGCTCGTTGTGTGTTGATTCGTTAGTGCGGAGAACTGATCGAATAGCCGGGGAAGGTCCCGGCGAGGTTGCGGATCTTAGGTCGCGATTGAGGCCTGAGGTCGCGGCGTGAACGTCCCATCGCGAGCTGGGGTTCTGCCAATCATGGTACTTAGGCGAAGGCGATGCTCGGTTGAGGACCTCCGACGAGCAGAGCTCCGGCTCATTCACTTGAGCGGGATTCTACTTTGTGCGTATGCGTCGTTTATACCTGGACGAGCATGATGACCGTTAGGTGGTCCTTTGATGCGAGGAAGCCTATAGTTACTTTAGCTATAGTATTGCTTAAGTTTTTCAGTGTTCCACGGTCGAGGGATTGCGTCCCCGTTGAGGTTTTCGAGGAAGTATGCACCATTCCCCGTTTTGGCACGGACTCTGTATGGCCCTTCCCAGTTGGCTGCTAGTTTGCCTTCGCGAGAGTCCATGTGGTTTCTTCGCAGGACAAGGCTGCCCACATCGAACTCTCGTCGTAAGACTTTGGCGTTGTGCCTGATTGCTATTTTTCGCTTAAGAGATGCTTCGCGGAGGGCTGCTCCTGTTCAGATTTCCTCGACAAGGTCGAGCTCCTCTCTTATCGCTTCGTCATTCATTTCCTCGTCTAGAGGTGATTCGGTCCTCCTGGAAGGTACGTGGATTTCGATGGGTAAAACAGCCTCCGTGCCATATACTAAGCGGAAAGGTGTTTCCCTGGTGGTGGACTGGGGAGTAGTGCGGTATGCCCATAAGACGCTGTGGAGCTCCTCGACCCAAGCTTTCTTTGTTTCATCCAGTCTTCGCTTGAGGCCACGCAAAATGACACGATTGGCCGCTTCTGCCTGCCCGTTGGTCTGGGGGTGTTCTACCGAAGCGAAATATTGCTTTGTTCCGAGATGGGCGACAAAGTCTTGGAACTTCTTGTCCGTGAATTGCGTTCCATTGTCCGTAACAATTGCTTGGGGAATCCCAAAACGGGCAAGGATATTCCGCTTGTAAAAGCGCAGAATGTTAAGTGCTGTTATCTTTGCTAAGGGTTCTGCTTATATCCATTTTGTGAAATAATCTACGCCCACTATCAAGTATTTGTTTTGGCTGGACCCCGTCACGAAGGGTCCTAGGATGTCTAGGCCCTACCAGGCGAATAGCCACGGGGAGGTCATGCTCTTTAGTTCGTTAGGTGGAGCTAGGTGCATATCCCTGTGCCGTTGGCATTTGTCGCATTTCTTCACATGCTCCTTGGCGTCTTGCTGCATGGTTGGCCAATAATACCCTGCCCGGAGGGCCTTGCGGGCAAGGGACCTTCCTCCCAGGTGCTGGATGTTAATGCCTTCATGGATTTCTCGTAATACGTGGGGGACAGCCTTCTCCTCTATGCACTTGAGTAGTGGGATGGAGAAGCCCCGTCGGTAGAGTTTGTTTTTGAGGATGACGTACGAGCAAGTTCTTTGTCTGATGGTGCTGGCTTCCTTGGGGTCATCCGGAAGTTCGTCCCTGGTGAGTGTAGCGAGCGATTTTGGACACGGTTCTTAAGCGTTGGTCGCTCTCTGCGGTTTGAGCTTTGACTACAGGTCGATTCATTTTTTATCCTATTGTGAGCTGAATAAGGAAGGGAAATAGATGTCTCCAATTAACCCTGTTTTGCATACTGAGTTTAAACAGCGGTCTGTTAGGTTACGAATGCTATCAATGTGGGGGGGCCTTTGTACTGGTTATTTGTATTTTCGCCAATATCGTTTCTTTCTTTTTATCTGGGCAGAAGGTTTCTGGCGGGGAACAAGGATTAGGATGTTGATGCTTTTTGATAGGTATGTGAGAATATGGGATTTTGGTTTTTTGTTGATTGCGCTCGCTAAGATCTTTTCTTTCGATCTTATGCCTACGTATTCCCGTTTACCGAAACAGGGAAATCAGAGCGTTCGTAGTTCCTCCTATTCTATGGGAGGAAATGGGTGTTTTGGTGTCTTGTTCAAAGCCCAAGACGTGAAGCGAAAGGTGATTTGTATCTTGTTCAAAGCCCAAGATGTGAAGCTGAAGGTGATTTGTATCTTGTTCAAAGCCCAAGATGTGAAGCTGAAGGACCTCGGCTTTAGAGAGAATTTGTCATCTCTAAAGAAGGGTTTGTCTGTCCCAACTGTTGCGTGACTGGTTATAAAGGAGAATTACTTTAACCAGGATACGCGGATCCTAGCAATGCCATAATTTTCTTTAAAGAGGATTTTGACCTGAAGGAGAAGACTTTAACTCAGTGTAGAGCAATGTTATCTTTCCTTAGGAATTTCTCATGCTAAAAGAGGGACAGTGGCATGGATGTAGAGGATCTAGAGGCTTGCCGCTTACAGCGATTAGATGAAGGGAACGGAGTTGTTGATGTTTGTGGACTGTGAACGAGGCACAACTTTGATTCTAAAAGGTTGATTGGATCAACCAGTGGTTTTCTTATACAAAGCCTAAGAGGAGGCTATTGGCCCAACAAAAGGGAGTTTTTATGTGTCTCGTACGAAGCCTGAGAGAGAGAGGCTAAAAGGGTTGACTCAACAGGAGAATTTTTTATACTCAACAAGAGAGTGTTTTTCGTATCTCGTTCGAAGCCCGAGATGGAGGCTACAAGGTTTGACTCAACAAGAGAGTCTTTGTATCTCGTACAAAGCCCGAGATGGAGGCTAAAAGTTTGACTCAACAAGAGAGTCTTTGTATCTCGTACGAAGCCCGAGAGAGAGGCTAAATGTTGTTTGACTCCGCTGGGGAGAATTTTGGTATCTCGGACGAAGCCCGAGATGGAGGCTAAACGTTTGCTTCGCTGGGAAGAATCATTGAACAAAGCCCAAGAGGAGGCTATGGTAACTGTTTCAGTTAAGTGACAGGTCCAGTATACCGATTTTAAAGAGAAAATCAGTTCTTATGTGAGTAACACTGTACTCAGGGATTTGATTTGAGGATCAGGGATATTTCCCTCGGGAAATCCAAAGGGTATTGAGACTGTCCGAGTCTGCGGGTTTCCTTCCTATTTAACGAAGGGGTCACTTGAGAATGTCTTTGAGACTCAAGGAAGTTAGACTGTCCGTGTCTAGAGTTTTATATTTTGTACTATACTTTGAGAAACAGTAGTAGACTCTATGAAAAGACTGTTCTATGAGGATGACTAGGTTATGTTCCTATACCTCTAGGAGGTCGTCGGTACAATTTGTACGAAGCCCAAGAGGAGGCTGGAAACTTTTAAGAAGCCGACGGGTCCTTGTACTAAGCCCAAGAGGAGGCTATCATTCCAGGAGGAAGAGATCATTATACGAAGCCTAAGAGGAGGCTGTGAATACTTCTAAGAAGCCGTAGGGTCCTTGTACGAAGCCCAAGAGGAGGCAGGGTTGCTTTTAGGAAGCCTGTGGGTCCTTGTACGATGCCCAAGAGGAGGCCGATGCTTTTAGGAAGCCCGTGGGTCCCCAAACCCCGAGAAATTCAAGGCAAGCTATTCACAAGGAATAGATCAAGTCAGGAAAGTCCGAGAATTTGGAAGAAACTCAAAGATGCCATTCACGGAGAAGACATTCATCTTGGGGAGTAGAGTTTCTTGACAATTCCTAATGAGGACAGCCGAAGAGAAGACTGTATCTGGTGATCCTATTGGGGATCTAGTTGTCTATTTCTACGAATAAACGAAACGGCGTCACCTAGTTCTAGACGTAGTTGCCGGGGAAACTCTAAATATCTATACTATTATTACACAGTTGATATGAGTTTATGAAAGAAGACTTACAGCGAAACAGCCCCACAATACAATTATATATATATATGAGTTTATGAAAGGAGACTTACAGTGAAACAACCCCACAATACAGTTATATACATATGAAAGCGGTAAATAAAAGCGGGTAAACACTTACTCGGTTGTAGAGCTTCCATGTTGTTTGGTTAGTTGTTCAACAAAGAAAGATTGAAAACAACAGTATATTCGAAATCAAAGGAGAAAGTGCTTTGAAAAAGAAAGATTTGGGGCTTACAGCTCAAGGAGAGGCCCAGGGTTTTATCAGTGAGCGCACTGTTGAATTTGTACAGAGGGACTTATACAAGTGACTGAGGCCCAAGAAAGGTTTTCTGTACAAAGGGATGGGTCTTACACTCTATTAGAGGTCCAAGTGAGTTTTAAGAAAAGAAATGGGTCTTACTACTCGAGGGTAGGCCCAATGGTTAATTTTGAAAAAAGACGACGGTCGCGCTGAGGTTTTGGAAACACCGTGGGACTTATACAAGTGACTGAGACCCAAAATTTTGGTATTTACAAAGGGGTTGGGTCTTACACTCTATTAGAGGCCCAAAAAGTTTAAAGAAAAGAAATGGGGCTTACAACGCGAGGGGAGGCCCATAGTCTTTATTTTCAAGATGAATATTCACTTTTAAAATGCTTAAAAACAATTAAAAATGAATTTATTCACAAAAATACCAACTATATTAAATAAATAATATAAATTTGATTTTTTTGTAGAATAAAATATTTTACTATTTTTGTGATTTTCAGAAAAAGAACCAATAAAAAATAATCAAAATTGAGGGAGTTATTAATTTTCCAAATTATTAAAAAATAATAAGAAAATATAAAAAAGAGGGGTTGGGTCTTACACTCTATTAGAGGCCCAAAGTGTATTTTTATACAAAATATGGGGCTTACAACTCAGGGAGAGGCCCAAAATATTTTCAGTTTGAAAATGGCGATCGCGCCGAGATTTTTAACGTATCGGGACTTATACAATAACTGAGGCCCAAAATGGTTTCGGTTAAAAGGGGATTGGGTCTTACACTCTAATAGAGGCCCAAAAGTTTTGAATGGGACTTATAGCTCGAGGAGAGGCCCAAGGTTATTTCTTAAAAAGGCGACGATCGCGCCGTTTGTTTTTTACGGTATCGGGGCTTATACAATGAATGAGGCCCAAAAATGATTTGGTCAAAAAAGGATTGGGTCTTACACTCTATTAGAGGCCCAATAATTTTAAAAAAGATTTGTTAGGGTGAAAATCAAAGAAAACCCCAATTTCATTTTTTAGGCATTTTTTCAAGAAAAATTAAGTAAAAAATGATAAAAATATCAAATAAAATCATTAAATAATGATTAAAGTTTATGAAAAAAAAATATTTTATCAACATAAATATTTAAAATCATTTTGGTTTTAAAAATCAAGAAAAAAAAAGAAATCATTTTAAAAGCATTTAAAACAATTTAAAACACTATTTTTAAATATATTAAAAATAATATTTTTTTTTTATTTTTTTGGATTAAAATATTATGGGGTACGAATTGAAAAACGATGATTTTTTGCTATGTGAAAAAAATTGGTTGAGTTTTGAAAATAAAAAGTAAGAAAAAGAGGAAAGATATCAAAATATCATCTCCGACATTTCTTTTGGGGTAAAAACGAGTACCGAAACTTTAATTTTCAACACGTTTTTATCAAATTTCAAACACTCATAACTCTCTCAATTTTTATCGGAATCAAAATCCGGAAGTACCTACCTGACCGATTTTTCGTAAGGAATCCGATGGTATTACTCACGCACACGGAAAATCGACGTATAAAACGCAGAAAAAACTGCTATCGATTAAAAAATATCGTTCCGCGCCGAATTTCCAACACGCGTAACTCTCTCGATTTTTATCGGAATCAAAATCCGGAAGTACCTACCTGACCGATTTTTCGCAAGGAATCCGATGGTATTACTTACGCACGCGGAAAATCGACGTATAAAACGCAGAAATTAAAAAACAAAAACTGCTATCGATTAAAAACATCGTTCCGCGTTGAATTTCAAACACGCGTAACTCTCTCGATTTTTAACCGAATCAAGATCCTCAAAAGCCTATCCTGACCGATTTTTCGCAAGGAATCCAATGGTATCACTCACGCACGCCGAAACTCAACGTACAAAATGCAGTGATAAAAAACCAGAGCTGCTGCGTGTAAAAACATCGTTTCGCGTAAAATTTCCAACGCGCGTAACTCTCTCGATTTTTAACCGAATCAAGATCCGTAAGAGCCTATCTTGACCGATTTTTCGCAAGGAATCCAATGGTATTACTCACGCACACGGAAAATCGACGTACAAAACGCAGAAATTAAAAAACAAAAACTGCTATCGTTGTTTTCGACGCCGTTTCGCGTAAAATTTCCAACGCGCGTAACTCTCTCAATTTTCATCGGAATTGAAATCCGTGAAAACCTATCTTGACCGATTTTTCGCAAGGAATCCAATGGTATTATTCACGCACTCGGAAACTCACTGTACAAAGTGGAAAAAAATAGAACCGCTATCGTTAATTCGACGCCGTTTCGCGTAAAATTTCTAACGCGTGTAACTTTCTCAATTTTCATCGGAATTGAAATCCGTAAAAACCTATCTTGACCGATTTTTTGCAAGGAATCCAATGGTATTATTCACGCACTCAGAAACTCATTGTACAAAGCGAAAAAACAGAACCGCTATCGTTAATTCGACGCCGTTTCGCGTAAAATTTCCAACGCGCGTAACTCTCTCAATTTTCATCGGAATTGAAATCTGTAAAAACCTATCTTGACCGATTTTTCGCAAGGAATCTAATGGTGTTACTCATGCAAACTAAAACTTAATGTATAGAACACACCAATCACAAAAAATCAGAACTGTACATGTTTTAAAATAACCAAAATTCCACAAAACAAACATGTCAAAATGCAAATAGTGGGAGGATCACAACATACACATTAAGGACTACATTTTTGCCTCAAGAATTATTCAATATGATGCATGTATGTGGACAACAAAGGAAAGCATGATTCAAAGAATTCAAGTTGTGAATTTTATCTCTTTTTTGGAGATTTTGGGCAACCTTCCAAGTGCTTTGTTCCAGAAATGATTTGATGCTTTGGACAACCTCAAATGACCTCTTAGAAGCTTTTAGGATGGTTGGAATCGGCTGAAAACCTCTGGAGCAAGTTTGTGCACTTTCTCGCGAAATGGTCAAAAACGGCCAAAATGCCAACTCTCTCAAATGGTGTTCCAGATGTGTGGCACCATTTGGGATAGTTCAAGGATGATATTTAGAGTGTGTTTGAGGTTTTATCTGGTTTGGAAAGTGACTGAATCAAGACATGGCTTGAAAAATGCAAAAAAGTGTCATTTTGAGGTTTTGAGAGGTGACTTTGTGATGTTGTGATTACAGGTCACTTTTGATGGTTTGCACAGCTTACATATGATATATATGAGGTGTGTGTGTGATTAGTTTGAGTGGAATTGCTCTCTAGCTCAAAAACTCATAATTTCCTTACTAATGAAGGCATTTTGGAGTGAAAGAGAGAATTTGAGGAAAGCATCTGTTTGATGGCTTTGGTGTACTCAAACTGAGCACAAATGAGCTCTATTTATAGTAGAGCAAGTTTGTTTTGGGATCCACAGTGAATGGCAACTGCAGCAGGTGTTTGTTCCATGTTGGCCAATGAAAATGCAAGTCTCCTCTAGCCATTGACTAGAGGTTAGGGCACAGGCTGCGGGTTCCCTTGGTCTTGGATAAGTCTTGACTAATTTTAGATGAGAATGGCTCAGTACATGCCACCTCTAAGCATCCATTAAATGCTTCAAACCAAAATTGGAGTTTTGTCCCTCTTTTAGGGATTTCTAGGCTTTGGCATGCTTTTCTTTGTTCCTTGGACTTGGGAGGTTCATGGATCAGATCATCCCACTTGGATTTGATCCTTAGATGTGTCCAAACGGATGACAAGGCTTGAAAATTCGTGTGGCACAAAAAATGTGCAAATCTGCCTTGTAAAATTCAGCTTCAGCAAGGCCTTTTGTAAGATCCATAACTCCTTGCTCGAGTATGCTACATGGACGTTCTAGAACTTTTTGAAAAGCTTAGATGACGTACTTCAACTTTGATGTTTAACATTAGACCTGGTTCAACTTGGATCATAGAGAAAAACAGCCTTGAAGTTGGGACATTGTGCTGAAAAATGTCAATTTTAACTTTTTAGCCATTTTGATCCAAGCATAACTCAAAATCCTTAATGAATTGGACTTAGGTCTAGTTGAAGTTTTTGTAGAGGGTAATGAGGGCTACAAATAAAGCTTTGGATGGAGAAAAATGGCTTTGTGGTTTAGGAGTTATGATCCTCCAAAGTTGGTACCCTTGCCACTTTTTTTCATAACTTAGAAAAATTTCTAAGTTTTTATGGTTACCCCTTTTACAAGTTATCCCACTTTCTTTGATTTTTCTTGATGAATGATGATTCCAATCACACATTAACATCATTTTAGGGTTAAAAACCCATTTTAATGAAAAAATCTCAAAAAGTCAAAGTTTGACTTTTGTGCATAGTTGACTTTTTATCAGATGAATTCCAAACTGTGCGATTCTTCAGGAAATCATGTCCTTGACCTAAATCAAAATTGATGGACATGTTCCATGGGTGTTATAGGGTGTATTTAATCGTGTCCCACGGCTTGGGAGCATGTCCTGGTTAAAAGTCAAAGCTACAGTTGACTTTTCTCGCGAAACCCTAACTGTGGTTCAGATGAAAATGAAACTTGTTGCTCAAACTTCTTGGGTCAATCCATTGTTGCAAATGGATCAACGTGGTATGTTGGAGACCCACAAATCATGTCTTGAGGTCTTGGCTCATGATTTGTCCCAAAAGTCAACTTAGGGGTGAATTAGGTCAAGAAACCCTAATTCCTGATTTTTGATGTATGCATCCCCTGAGGCTAAATTGACTTGATGATGGGGTTTATGATGTTTCATGGAGCATTTTAGGTTATGCTTTGAAGCATTGGCTCATGCCCAAAGGAAAATTTCCATCTGGAGGCCCTAGTCGACCAAACCCTAATTTGGTGACACTGGCGATCCTGAGGCTTGATCCACCTAGAAGGGAGCAAACTTGTGCTTAATCCTTGAAGTGGGAGTCCTCTTGATCCATTGTGGATATTTGAGAGGCTAGACAAGTTGAAGATCATGTCATTCCTTGATTGATCCTTTGTCTAAGAGCTCTGCGAGGGCTTGAAACCCTAAATCCTGTTTGTAGTGAATGCTCACCCACCTTTGGGGAGACTAATGAGGTACAAAGGTACATCCATATTGTGCTGATGATTTGCACAATGATGGGAAATCTTAGTGGTCAAAATTTGGGGTATGACAAATGCCCCTATTTAATCTTCTTGGGCCCGAAGGTGTGAATGACGAAGGTATTCGGGCATTCGGGGTGTAAGAGGATTAAATATCGGAATACTCGAAATTTTGATGGTGGTTATGAATGGTAGCTTACGCATTCATCTTCTTTAGCTAAGCGATGATGCTTTGAAAAGGTAAACTTCCCCTCGATCCTGGTCTTCAGCCAAGGAGCTGGTCTCAGTTTTTTTTTTGAAATAAACTTCCCCTCGATCCTGGTTTCCTACCAAGGAACTGGTCTTAGTTGCTGAAATAAACTTCCCCTCGATCCTGGTTTCCTACCAAGGAACTGGTCTTAGTTTCTAATGTAAACTTCCCCTCGATCCTGGTTTCCTACCAAGGAACTGGTCTCGGTTTCTTTTGAAATAAACTTCCCCTCGATCCTGGTTTCCTACCAAGGAACTGGTCTCGGTTTCTTTTGAAATAAACTTCCCCTCGATCCTGGTTTCCTACCAAGGAACTGGTCTCAGTTTCTTTTGTCAATAAACTTTCTTGAGTGGTTTTCCTCAAACTTCTCGCCGAATTTTCCTGGGGAGATGCCATTTGAGTGGGAAAAGATTTGATGTCAGACTTGCTGGGGAACCCATTCGTCTGAATTGTATAGGTACACAAACTTCTCTATTTTGGAGACGCCATTTGTCGATTCTACTGGGGAAAACGAGTCTCTTGAGAGACTGTTTTCGTTTGGGGGCTTACACCATACTTTTGTCGGGATCTTTCCGGAGAAACGCCATATGATGGGATCCAATTTTGAGGTGCCGATGACCTTTTCATCAGTGGTTTTTTCGGAGAAAAACTGCCGTACCGCCGAATCTCTGATTAAGAGGCTTTCTCTGGGGATTTTCCTTAATCCGGGAAAGCAAGGATATCGTCTTCGATGGCGAAGAGCGATATTTGTTGAAAGTTTTCTTGTTTCTCAGAGGTTCAAGTTATCAAAGTGGTCAAGGACCGTCTCTAATCCAGAGATAAATGGGAGAGAGATTGCTTAGATGATTCATTTCCTAACGAGGAAAGGTCTGACAACTCGATTGAAAGGACTTATCACTAGGGGATAAGAACGACTAGAGTGATAGTGATGCAATATGAATGTGAATGCAAATCAATAATGGATGATGTATATATGTATATGCGGACAAAACTGATGCAACATACAGACTAAGGGATGAACACGATTGGATACTCGGCCACCGCGGGGCATGTAGAAATATCGCTGGTTCAAGATAGCAATTCTGCCTTGCTTAGGAGAAACGGTCCCTGTTGGGGGTGACGCTGGTCGGGCTTAGGAGATGAGAACTCGGCCGAAGATGTCAGATGGAACATGGTGTCTGACATTATTGATCCTTCATTCAGGCGTACTGGTTTAGAAGGAGTACTTTGATTCTGCACTTTGAGGTTCGAACACCTTTGGAGACGCAATTGATGTTCTTTCGATGTTCAACAGTCAAAAGAAATTGCCATCTTTATTAAAAAGCAGAAAAAGTTTTAACAAGTAAATTCATTTTTGTTTTATTTCAAGAATCGTTAATCATGTTAACAACGTCGTTCTGTAAAGCTAAAACAAATAAGAATTACAAACAAAAGCACAAGGGCCCAAATTTTATTGATAAGATGGAGATCAGCCAAACGCGTGATTCCAAAGAGTATTTACAAAGTTTGAAAATGGTAATTTACAGGGAAAAGGGCTACGTTGAAACATAACGACCACTATCCTTATACCAACTTTGAATTCGGGACATCCTGAGCTTCTGTCGAAGATGACCTTGACTGGAGTTTTCTTCCGATGGATGCTGTAACTGCTGCTGAGGGACTTGCCTCTGTTGAACATAGTTACTTGCCATTATCCCTAATTTTTGCCTGGATTGTACTACGATGTTTCCAATCCACCGGGATGATTTTTTTCATGTCTCTAACTTTTGCCTGGACCGCCCTTTCGGGTTTTCAATCCACCGAGACTGTTTTTTTTTTTTTAGTTTAGGCGAAGTATTTCTTGACTACATCAACATTCGTGGGGTAGGCAAATTCCTCTCCGTCCATGGTTGCAAGTCTCAAGGCGCCTCCTGAGAAAGCTTTCGTGACCACATAGGGGCCATCATAATTTGGGGTCCATTTGCCCCGAGAGTCAGTGAGAAATGATTGTATCTTCTTGAGCACGAGGTCTCCTTTTCTGAAGATACGAGGTCGGACCTTTTTGTCGAACGCCCTTTTCATTCTTTGCTGATACAACTGACCGTGGCATAGTGCCGTGATTCTCTTTTCTTCAATCAGATTCAGTTTGTCGTGTCGGTTTTGACACCATTCAGCTTCGGTGAGCTTCGCTTCCATCAATACCCGGATTGATGGGATCTCTACTTCTATGGGGAGCACTGCTTCCATGCCATACACTAGAGAGAAAGGGGTAGCCCCAATTCCGTTTCCGTAATGATTGACAGCTCCGTCAAAGATAAGTCCCCACTGGGAACCTGGTTCTGGCCCTTCACTGGGTAGCGGTTCATCGCAATCTTTCATTTTTAGATACATGACATCTTCGTTTGGGAAGTCAAACCCGATTGATTCTTGATTGTCAATCGGTTGATGAGCCAAATGATCGGCTAAAATACTTCCTTTAACGGCTTTCTGAGCGTGGTACTCTATGTCATATTTTGATAACAGCATCTGCTAACGGGCAATTCTTCCCGTGAGAGCAGGTTTTTTGAAAACGTACTTGATGGGATCCATTTCGGAGACCAACCAAGTAGTATGACGAATCATGTACTGGCGAAGACGTTTGGCTGCCCAAGCCAAAGCGCAACAAGTTTTCTCAAGCATCGTGTACCGAGTCTCACAGTCGGTGAATTTCTTGCTTAGATAGTAGATGGCAGACTCTTTCCTTTTAGTTTCGTCTTGTTGGCCAAGTACACATCCCATTGAGGCCTCTAGGACTGTGAGGTAAATGATCAGTGGTCTTCCTTCCACTGGAGGTGATAGAATCGGAGGATTCAACAGATATTCCTTGATACTGTCGAAGGCGATTTGGCAATCTTCTGACCAAACGCAATCCTGGTTCTTTTTGAGTAACTTGAAGATCGGCGCGCATGTCGCGGTCATGAGGAATATGAATCTGGAGATGTAGTTCAAACGTCCCAGGAATCCTCTGACTTGTTTTTTAGTTTTCGGAGAAGGCATTTCTTGAATGGCCTTGACCTTGTTAGGATCAACCTCAATTCCTTTCTGGCTGACGATGAACCCTAAGAGTTTCCCTGAACGGACACCGAAGGTGCACTTGTTGGGATTCAAGCGGAGCTTGAATTTTCTTAGACGTTCGAACAATTTTGACAGATGTTCAACGTGCTCACTCTCTGTTTTTGATTTTGCAATCATATCATCGACATACACTTCGATTTCCTTGTGTATCATGTCATGAAACAGAGTAGTCATGGCCCTTTGATAGGTTGTCCCGACATTCTTCAAACCGAACGGCATTACCTTGTAACAAAAGGTGCCCCATGGGGTAATGAATGAAGTTTTCTCCATGTCTTTCGGTGCCATTTTGATCTGGTTATAGCCCGAGAATCCATCCATGAAGGAGAATACTTTGAACTTTGTTGTGCTGTCAACCAGCATGTCAATGTGTGGTAAAGGAAAGTCATCCTTTGGACTTGCCTTGTTTAGATCTCTGTAATCAACACACATTCTGACCTTTCCATCCTTTTTGGGAACGGGTACGATGTTGGCTAACCATTGAGGATATTCAGATGTAGCAAGGAAACCCGCGTCAATCTATTTCTGTACCTCCTCTTTGATTTTGATGGCCATGTCCGGGTGAGTGCGTCTCAACCTTTGCTTTACTGGTGGACATTCCGATCTTAGCGGTAAGTGATGTTCCACGATGCTGGTATTCAACCCTGGCATATCCTGATAAGACCAAGCGAATACATCGGGGAATTCTTTAAGAAGCTTTATCAAACTTTCTTTGACAGTTGGATTGAGCAGTGCCTCAATCCTGATTTCTTTTCTCTCTTCTTCCGAACCCAAGTTTACCGATTCCAACGGTTCTTTGTGAGGTTAAATGGACCTTTCCTCTTGTCTGAGTAATCGGGAGATCTCATTTGGAATTTCGTTGTCATTTTCTTCTTCAGCCTCGAATACCGGGAACTCAAAGTTGGGAGAAGGCATTAGATCGTATGTTTCAACGGGGTGTAAAACAAGCAATCTGCATGACGTGATGATTCGTGTTTAGAAGAGATAGAGAAAATGCAAGTGTGTGCAGTGTTTTATTTTACTGCTTGTTTTTATTTTTGAATTGTTTTTTTAGGATTACCATTTTCTGAAAAAGCAAAAAGAGAAAACAGCAATTAATGCGGAAATTACAGAACGACGTTATTTTATTAATGAACAAGTCGACTCTTGAAACTACAGCCCTATAAAACAAAACTCTGTCGCTTTGGGCGAAGCGAAGAGGGAAATTTACAGAAAGCGAGCCCTATTAAAACATCCGTTTCACCTGGGCTGGGTGAAAGGTTAAAGATTGCAATTACTTTGACTGGTGAATGGCCTTCGGGACATCGACAGCAACCCATTGGCGGCGAACTCCTCGGTGAATCACAAAGTCTGGCACCTTCCTTGATTTGTCTTCAGAAATGACGCTGATTTCTGGTGGAGCAGAATCATTAGAATCTGTCTCCCAGGCAGAGTTGTCGTAGGAGGATTCCTCTGTTGTATTTTGCATAGCATTTGTGCTCTCAGCTGTATCTCCCCATCCAGTTGGCTGGATATCTTCGAGCCTGATACGAGAGCTTTCGGGAGCGGTGTACTTGACCATATAGTCGTATTTTCCACTCGGTTGTCCCAAGGTGTCCCAAACTTCTTTGGAACTGGAGGAGTCATCCCTCTCGATGACGTTGACCTCAGGGAAAGCATAGTTGATGAATTCTAGTCCTACAAACATTGCAAATTCATCGTCATGTTGAGTAGTTTCTGAATGACCTGAGTGTTGATCCCATGACATGGTGGGGACACAGGTATTCTGTTCAATGATGGTCAGCTGAGTCTCATTACTCGGCTGACTTTCTTGCCCCAAGTCTCCTGGGTAAGGCTGCCATATTGGCAGGCCATCCATCGGGCCATAGTAATTGTGGTCAAAGTTGTCTTTCATCAGAGTGTCTTCCTCTAATGAATTTGGCGGAGCACGACATCCTTCCGGATCACAATCTCCATAGATCATTTCGACATCTGATCTTGGTATAAATCTCGGACTTTCTGTAGGAAAGCAAAAAGGCATAGGCTCCTCTTCCTGAGACATATAACCGTCCTTGTTAAGGTAGGACTTACATTCTTCATCTGTGTCAGAGGGATCTTCCTCATTGATAGCATGAACTGTCTGAGACACTGGGTGAAGAAAACCTCCACTGTGGAAGAAGTTTTGAAGGGGATGAAGACTTTCATCGTTGACAGCTGTCTGGGTTTGCAGAAAAACCAAGACCCTTCTTTATTTTATTGTCAGTGGGAATGACAAGCTGTCCCCATCCGGTTGTATCGGTACTCTCGACCGCTTTGATAGCATCGTTGTATGAGGAAATCGAGGTTCCTCCTTCAGATTGATCGTTCTTGCTCACCGATAGTGCTTGGAACTGAGTTCCAATAACCTCCTCAGGTTCCACACAAGTAGATGATGACAGGTTACTCACAAGCAAGGCTTGTTCCCCACAAACCATGACAAGTTGGCCGTTCTTGACGAACTTTAGCTTTTGGTGGAGGGTTGAAGTAACCGCTCCAGCCTGATGTATCCAAGGTCTTCCTAATAAATAACTGTATGTTGCCCGGATTCTATGACCTGGAAAGTGACTTGGAAAGTGTGAGGACCAATAGTTATGGGAAGATCAACTTCGCTGATAACTATTTTTCTGGATCCGTCGAATGCTTTGACGACGACCTCGCTGACTCTCATCGGAGGGCCCTTGAATGATAATTGCATCAAGGTGGACTTCGGCATAACATTCAGGGCTGACCCTGTGTCTACCAGTACGCTGGCTAAAGCATCGTTCTGGCAGTTAACAGTGATATTGAGTGCCATGTTATGACGGCGACCCTCTTCAGGTAATTCTTCATCACTAAATCCCAAATTATTGTAGGAAGTGATGTTAGAGACAATGCTATCGAACTGTCTGATTGTTACATCCTGTTCCACAAAGGCTTGCTCCAAGACTTTCTGTAGAGCCTCCCTGTGGGCTTCTGAACTGAGTAACAGTGATAATACAGAGATCTTTGAAGGAGTCTGTAATAGTTGATCGACAATGTTGTATTCACTCCTTTGGATGAGCTTCAGCATCTCATCGTTTTTTGAAATGTCGAGATTACTAGATTGACTGACTGGTGGATCGGGAGCTTCTGTCTGAAGTTCCTTCTCCTTGTTAACTTCCCCAACCCCTCGGTTGAAGATTCTACCACTCTGTGTTACTCGACTGATGTCTGCAATGTTTACAATGGAGGGTAATGGAATTTCCTTTCCATTCTCAACTATTGTTGCACCGTATTTGTAAGGGATAGCCTTAGTTGATTCATACGGTAGTGGTCCCAGTAGATAGATGACTATGGGAGCCCTCTGATTTTTCTGATCATCGTAAGTAATCTCGATCAGTTCCCGGTTGGGAACTTTAGATTCATCAAGTAGAGGGATGATGGCAAAAACATCCCTGGTATAGTGACGACCCGAGATTGTGACAACATCCTCGACTTGATTGGCAAGGTAGTTCGGCGTCCAATTGATGGGTCCAGAACTCGGATATAGACGAATTTCTCCACGGTCCACCTGACCGTGAAGAGCTGCTCTCACAAGGTAACACCCTTGGTTACTTTCCGAACAAACGCTACAACTGTCATAGTTGTGTGGTGGCACCTGGCCACGCCTACTTTGAATACAATGTAACCTCACTAGGTTACCTTCCACTGATCGGACATCCTGACTTTGACGCCGAGTAGGATTCCTGTTACTGATACTAATCTGCTGAGTATCTTCATCCATGTAGATTGGCATCCACCAGTGATTTAACAAGTGCTAAAGTGCCTCCTGGACAAGGGTACAACCCCGATCGTTTTCGCAACCTGCTTTACAGCTTTGATAGTCGTGTGATATTAAGAATCTGAGTCGGACCTACTCAGCATGTAACTCTACCAGGTTGGTATTCATCACGTGAATATCGAAGATTTGAACCATATTGATCTGATAAGGGTTCCTATCATGGTAGTCTTGGATCCATCCAAGATCCATCTGACGCTGGAGGGCCTCTTGTATGAAAGAGCATCTCTGTTTGTTTACCGAGCAAGTCAGACAGGAACTGTAATCGTGCCGTGGCAGATTATGATACTGGCTTTGCCTTGAGTACATTTCCACCAAGTTGACATTCATTGCACGGATGTCGTGGTTTTGAATGACGTTGGAATTCGTGTAGACCATGTTAACTCCACGAACTCGGTGCTCTTGGATCCATCCGAGATCCATTTGTTCCTGTAGAGCCGCTTGCACTACAGAACATCCTTGGTTATCTTTAGAGCAGATATCACGCTGGTGATAGTTATGAGGTGGCACATGGCCATATCCACTTTGTCTGCAATGCATCTTGACCAGATTGGTTTTCAACAAGAGTACATCGTGAATTTGATAGACATTGTTAGTCTCTTTCTCAATCAGATTGACTGCAGCTTTCTCATGTTGAGGCAGCGGGTTCGTGAGAACGTTGGGATTCGTAGCTTTGAAAGATAAGAGCCCGCTCCTAACAAGCTTTTGCACATCAGACTTGAAATTAAGACAAGTCTTTATGTTATGCCCTGATCCTCCTTGATGATAAGGGCATGTCTGATCCACCTTAAACCAAAAAGGCAGATTTTCTGGTACTGTAAGAGGAGACTTAGTATGGATGTGCCCCTTAGCCAGTAGTAACGGAAATAATTCTGCGTACAACATGGGTATAGGATCAAACCCTGATGGTCGTGTTATACGGTTGTTATTGTATGGAGGACGAGCCTGCTGAAGAGGTTGTTGTGTCCTTTGCTGATCAGGTTGGCTCTGCGCAACCTGAGGTTGATACGTAGGAATAGGCGCAGGGCTGGTAGCAGGAGTCACAGCTGCTACTGGCTGATAACGTCGCCTTTGCTTTCCGAGAGAGATATTCCCAATATCTTGCTTTTTTTCTTAGGGAGAGCACTACCATATTTTTTAGTACCGCTCGTCGATCCAGTGTCTTTTACCGAACGTCCTTCTCAGATGGCTTCCTCAAGACGTACGCCCATGCCGACCATCTCGGTGAAATCACTGGGCGCACTAGCAACCATTCGGTCATAGTAAAATGAGCTTAAGGTCTTTAAGAAGATCTTTGTCATCTCTTTTTCCTCAAGAGGTGGACAAATTTGAGCGGCAATTTCACGCCACCTTTGAGCATACTCCTTAAAGGTTTCCTTGTCCTTTTGCGACATTGATCTGAGTTGATCTCTGTCGGGTGCCATGTCCAAATTGTATTTGTATTGTTGGACGAAGGCAGTACCAAGATCTCTGAAAGTGCTGATCGTGGCACTGTTTAAACCCATGTACCATTTTAATGCGGCACCGGTTAAACTATCCTGGAAGTAGTGAATCAGCAGGTCCTGATTCTCCGTCTGAGCTGACATCCGCCGAGCGTACATCACCAGATGGCTCTGAGGGCAAGAGTTACCCTTGTATTTTTCAAAGTCGGGCACTTGGAACTTGTGCGGGACTTTCACATTTGGGACCAAGCAGAGGTCTGCGGCGTCCTTTCCGAATAGATCCTGACCGCGAATGGCTTGCAGCTCCTTCTGCATTTCCAAGAACTGTTCCTGGAATTCATCCATTTGGTCAAACATAGTTTCCTTCTTACCAGCAGGTATTGGTGGAATCTGTCCTTCCGGGACAGTGTGCACCACAGGGGGTGGAACCGTGACTACGGTAGTGAATCTTGGCGTTTCCCGAAGTTTGTAACCTTCAGGAGTCTTCAGTATGCCCCTGGCATCTTCGCTTTCCCGAAGTTTGTAACCTTCAGGCCCAGCGGCTTCTGTTGCGATTCCCTGATCTTCAGTGATCGGCGGAACATATCCTCCTGGGATATAGTTGACAGGCATGCCCCAGGGATGATCTTTCGGCATCTGATACCTAGGATCATACTTCTCCACTATGGGCATTGAGGTGATCTCTGAGATCGCAGTTCTTTGTAGCTGAGCTTCTGCCATGGCTTGCATGTCGTTACGAAGCTTTCTCATATCCTCTCTTAGAGCGTCGATCTCTTCTTTCAACTCTCTGTTCTCTTCCTCAAGATCATCCATCTTTTTCTGACGATTAGCCCGAGTATTGTACGAATGAGACAGTTTGACTCTAGAACCGAGACACAAACGTGAGATTCGTAGGTAAGAAGAATGCGTTACGTGAGAATGATGAATGCAATGATTATATTAATTATTTTTTGGTTTAATCAAAATAAACTTCGACAATTAGATTGCAAATATCAAACGGTGGGGAAACCCCTTTTTATTGAATTCCAAAGGATTACAGAAATGGAAATACAGTAGATTACAAAGTGCAGAAATAGAAACCTAAGCTAAAGGGTCCCGAGTCCTCTCTGAGGAGAAACCGGGTGCTGATTCTGATATCTTCCTTTTCTTTGACCGGGGCTCTTGGGCCGTTGTCGGGTTGTCATTCCTTTGCCAAGTGAAAGGAGTGAGCAAATTCCTTTGGTCATCTTGATTCTCTACAGCATGTTGCTCCAAAATTTCAATAAGATCATCTTTCTCTTTCAGTAATTGCTGTATTTTGATGCACTCTACGTCGAGGGTGCGGTACTTGTTCTTCCAAGACCTTCTCTCCCGTTGAACTTTGTTGAGAGTAACCTGAAGCTTTTCAATTTCTGTCATGAAGTACATGACAGACTCCCTCGGCGGAAGAATTCCGTAACGAGGATAAGGCATCTTTAGCTTGAGAGCTCTAGTTTGTACCCAATGGAGATAAGGCTCCACCGAGACACAGTCCGGTTTTCCCAGAGACTCTCGTCCTTTCTTATGAACGTGTTTCCAAGCGTGCAATATTTCCATCTTTAGTGCTCTGTCACTTTCTCCTTCCTTGAAGAAAAGACCTTCCAGATGAGCGTTGCGCGGAACAAGCCTCATCGGGTATCCAAATTTACGACGAACCAATATCGGGTGATAGTTGATTCCTCCTTTAGTTCCTATGAGGGGTACGTTGGAGAAGTTTCCACAACGGTCAATGATCCTGATTCCCTCATAAATCCTATTACACCAATCTATATCAGAGTTGGTAAGAGACATGATCTTCTGCGACCAACGTAAGGCACTCTTGCAATCCCAAAAAGTAGCAGACTTGGGCAAGTGAGAGATAAACCTTTTATAAAGCAGAGGTACACATCATGTGATCTCCCCTCCGCTGTACAAATTTCCCAAGTGTACAGAATGATACGCATCTGCGAGCAAAGTCGGCACAGGGTTTCCAATGAGAAAAACCTTAATGGCGTTAATATCAACGAAATTATTAATGTTGGGAAACAAAAATAACCCGTAAGTGAGCAAGACAAAGATGCTTTCAAAAGCAGTGATGTTCCCTATACTGGCAAAATACAGGGCTTTCTTCGTCAAGAACTGGGCTGGCAAACCTTGGATGCCACCCTTAGCGGTCATGTGAGTCCTAACCTCAGACTCGTCCAAATGAATTGCTCTTGCAATGATCTGATTCTTTGGAATTTTTTCCAGTCCAAAAAATGGAGCTCGATCTGTAATGTGTAGATCGATCAGATGAGAATACTCCTCCAGCGTTGGTGCTAGCTGGTAATCCGGGAATGTGAAACAGTGATAAACAGGATCGTAGAATTGAACGAGCGCATCCATGATTCCCTCAATCACATGGACTCTTAATAGTGGTAACAGACCTCCGTGTTTGGCTCTGAAAGCCTCAGGGTTAGTGATCATCCTTGCTAACCTTCTCAAATCCCCTAGTTTTGGAACCTTGAAGGTGTACGTATGAGTTCTCCTTCAACCGAAATCCATTAGCGTAATCCTTTTCTCTGATATTTACAATCACAGTCTTAGTTTAATTTGAAAAACAGAGAGACTAGAAGAGAAGTTTTTTTTAATGTTTTAATGTTTTATTAAATGAATGCATGAATGCAGCACACAAAAACATAGAAAAAACATGGGGTCAAAGGGTCGTTGTCATGAAGTCAAGGCTCTACCCATCCCCAAAGGTTTATACTAGGGTGATTTTTGTACCTGTACTCATTATCATCAGCTCCTCCCAGGAAAGCAAAATAACAAGCGGATCGCCAGCGAGTTGTAAAGCAATCTTAGAGTAAGTGCCATTCACCGAGAATAGATCACCAGCCTCAAATGAGGGTAGTATCGCGTAACAACTATTTCTGATAGTTTCCGCACTACGAAAGGGTTTGGCTCCTCAGCTTCTCAGACTTAACAACCGGCCCATTGGCTAAAAGAGTGAATGGGTTGCGTTGGTCAGCCTCCACTGAGGTTGATGGTCGACCCCGTCGCCATCACTTATCTTAAGTGTATACTCATTCTTTCCACATACGGCATCACCCGCATTCCCATTAGCAGAAAAATAAACACGTATAGCAATTAGGAAAAGCAATATATATATATTTGTCCTAAACATCCTAGACCTTTAAAGCTAAGGATCCTAAGTTCCTGATAGAAATGGGTTCCCCGGGGGAAGCCCCAATCTGCGGTATCACACAAGAGAGGAAAAGGAAAAAGGAAAACAGAGACCGGCCCCACGGTGGGCGCCATTTTTCTGTTGGCGGCCACCGCCATGAAAATGACTTACCCAAGGTTTAAATTGTAAGGAAGAAAGAAAGGGCCCCACGGTGGGCGCCATTTTTCTGTAGCGAGCGATTTTGGACGCGGTTCTTAAGCGTTGGTCGCTCTCTGCGGTTTGAGCTTTGACTACAGGTCAATTCATTTTTTATCCTATTGTGAGCTGAATAAGGAAGGGAAATAGATGTCTCCAATTAACCCTGTTTTGCATACTGAGTTTAAACAGCGGTCTGTTAGGTTACGGATGTTATCAATGTGGGGGGGCCTTTGTACTGGTTATTTGTATTTTCGCCAATATGGTTTCTTTCTTTTTATCTGGGCAGAAGGTTTCTGGCGAGGAACAAGGATTAGGATGTTGATGCTTTTTGATAGGTATGTGAGAGTATGGGATTTTGATTTTTTGTTGATTGCGCTCGCTAAGATCTTTTCTTTCGATCTTATGCCTACGTATTCCCGTTTACCGAAACAGGGAAATCAGAGCGTTCGTAGTTCCTCCTATTCTATGGGAGGAAATGGGTGTTTTGGTGTCTTGTTCAAAGCCCAAGACGTTAAGCGAAAGGTGATTTGTATCTTGTTCAAAGCCCAAGATGTGAAGCTGAAGGTGATTTGTATCTTGTTCAAAGCCCAAGATGTGAAGCTGAAGGACCTCGGCTTTAGAGAGAATTTGTCATCTCTAAAGAAGGGTTTGTCTGTCCCAACTGTTGCGTGACTGGTTATAAAGGAGAATTACTTTAACCGGGATACGCGGATCCTAGCAATGCCATAATTTCCTTTAAAGAGGATTTTGACCTGAAGGAGAAGACTTTAACTCAGTGTAGAGCAATTCTATCTTTCCTTAGGAATTTCTCATGCTAAAAGAGGGACAGTGGCATGGATGTAGAGGATCCAGAGGCTTGCCGCTTACAGCGATTAGATGAAGGGAACGGAGTTGTTGATGTTTGTGGACTGTGAACGAGGCACAGCTTTGATGCTAAAAGGTTGATTGGATCAACCAGTGGTTTTCTTATACAAAGCCTAAGAGGAGGCTATTGGCCCAACAAGAGGGAGTTTTTATGTGTCTCGTACGAAGCCCGAGAGAGAGGCTAAAAGGGTTGACTCAACAGGAGAATTTTTTATACTCAACAAGAGAGTGTTTTTCGTATCTCGTACGAAGCCCGAGATGGAGGCTACAAGGTTTGACTCAACAAGAGAGTCTTTGTATCTCGTACAAAGCCCGAGATGGAGGCTAAAAGTTTGACTCAACAAGAGAGTCTTTGTATCTCGTACGAAGCCCGAGAGAGAGGCTAAATGTTGTTTGACTCTGCTGGGGAGAATTTTGGTATCTCGTACGAAGCCCGAGATGGAGGCTAAACGTTTGCTTCGCTGGCAAGAATCATTGAACAAAGCCCAAGAGGAGGCTATGGTAACTGTTTCAGTTAAGTGACAGGTCCAGTATACCGATTTTAAAGAGAAAATCAGTTCTTATGTGAGTAACACTGTACTCAGGGATTTGATTTGAGGATCAGGGATATTTCCCTCGGGAAATCCAAAGGGTATTGAGACTGTCCGAGTCTGCGGGTTTCCTTCCTATTTAACGAAGGGGTCACTTGAGAATGTCTTTGAGACTCAAGGAAGTTAGACTGTCCCAGTCTAGAGTTTTATCTTTTGTACTATGCTTTGAGAAACAGTAGTAGACTCTATGAAAGGACTGTTCTATGAGGATGACTAGGTTATGTTCCTATACCTCTAGGAGGTCGTCGGGACAATTTGTACGAAGCCCAAGAGGAGGCTAGAAACTTTTAAGAAGCCGACGGGTCCTTGTACTAAGCCCAAGAGGAGGCTATCATTCCCGGAGGAAGAGATCATTATACGAAGCCTAAGAGGAGGCTGTGAATACTTCTAAGAAGCCGTAGGGTCCTTGTACGAAGCCCAAGAGGAGGCGGGGTTGCTTTTAGGAAGCCTGTGGGTCCTTGTACGATGCCCAAGAGGAGGCCGATGCTTTTAGGAAGCCCGTGGGTCCCCAAACCCCGAGAAATTCAAGGCAAGCTATTCACAAGGAATATATCAAGTCAGGAAAGTCCGAGAATTTGGAAGAAACTCAAAGATGCCATTCACGGAGAAGACATTCATCTTGGGGAGTAGAGTTTCTTGACAATTCCTAATGAGGACAGCCGAAGAGAAGACTGTATCTGGTGATCCTATTGGGGATCTAGTTGTCTATTTCTACGAATAAACGAAACGGCGTCACCTAGTTCTAGACGTAGTTGCCGGGGAAACTCTAAATATCTATACTATTATTACACAATTGATATGAGTTTATGAAAGAAGACTTACAGCGAAACAGCCCCACAATACAGTTATATATATATATATATATGAGTTTATGAAAGGAGACTTACAGTGAAACAGCCCCACAATACAGTTATATACATATGAAAGCGGTAAATGAAAGCGGGTAAACACTTACTCGGTTGTAGAGCTTCCATGCTGTTTGGTTAGTTGTTCAACAAAGAAAGATTGAAAACAACAGTATATTCGAAATCAAAGGAGAAAGTGCTTTGAAAAGGAAAGATTTGGGGCTTACAGCTCAAGGAGAGGCCCAGGGTTTTATCAGTGGGCGCACTGTTGAATTTGTACAGAGGGACTTATACAAGTGACTGAGGCCTAAGAAAGGTTTTCTGTACAAAGGGATGGGTCTTACACTCTATTAGAGGCCCAAGTGAGTTTTAAGAAAAGAAATGGGTCTTACTACTCGAGGGTAGGCCCAATGGTTAATTTTGAAAAAAGGCGACGGTCGCGCTGAGGTTTTGGAAACACCGTGGGACTTATACAAGTGACTGAGGCCCAAAATTTTGGTATTTACAAAGGGGTTGGGTCTTACACTCTATTAGAGGCCCAAAAAGTTTAAAGAAAAGAAATGGAGCTTACAACACGAGGGGAGGCCCATAGTCTTTATTTTCAAGATGAATATTCATTTTTAAAATGCTTAAAAACAATTAAAAATGAATTTATTCACAAAAATACCAACTATATTAAATAAATAATATAAATTTGATTTTTTTGTAGAATAAAATATTTTACTATTTTTGTGATTTTTCAGAAAAAGAACCAATAAAAAATAATCAAAATTGTGGGAGTTAGTAATTTTCCAAATTATTAAAAAAATAATAAGAAAATATAAAAAAGAGGGGTTGGGTCTTACACTCTATTAGAGGCCCAAAGTGTATTTTTGTACAAAATATGGGGCTTACAACTCAGGGAGAGGCCCAAAATATTTTCAGTTTGAAAATGGCGATCGCGCCGAGATTTTTAACGTATCGGGACTTATACAATAACTGAGGCCCAAAATGGTTTCGGTTAAAAGGGGATTGGGTCTTACACTCTAATAGAGGCCCAAAAGTTTTGAATGGGTCTTATAGCTCGAGGAGAGGCCCAAGGTTATTTCTTAAAAAGGCGACGATCGCGCCGTTTGTTTTTTACGGTATCGGGGCTTATACAATGAATGAGGCTCAAAAATGATTTGGTCCAAGGTTATTTCTTAAAAAGGCGACGATCGCGCCGTTTGTTTTTGACGGTATCGGGGCTTATACAATGAATGAGGCTCAAAAATGATTTGGTCAAAAAAGGATTGGGTCTTACACTCTATTAGAGGCCCAATAATTTTAAAAAAGATTTGTTAGGGTGAAAATCAAAGAAAACCCCAATTTCATTTTTTAGGCATTTTTTCAAGAAAAATTAAGTAAAAAATGATAAAAATATCAAATAAAATCATTAAATAATGATTAAAGTTTATGAAAAAAAAAATATTTTATCAACATAAATATTTAAAATCATTTTGGTTTAAAAATCAAGAAAAAAAAAAGAAATCATTTTAAAAGCATTCAAAACAATTTAAAACACTATTTTTAAATATATTAAAAATAATATTTTTTTTTATTTTTTTGGATTAAAATATTATGGGGTACGAATTGGAAAACGATGATTTTTTGCTATGTGAAAAAAATTGGTTGAGTTTTGAAAATAAAAAGTAAGAAAAAGAGGAAAGATATCAAAATATCATCTCCGACATTTCTTTAGGGGTAAAAACGAGTACCGAAACTTTAATTTTCAACACGTTTTTATCAAATTTCAAACACTCATAACTCTCTCAATTTTTATCGGAATCAAAATCCGGAAGTACCTACCTGACCGATTTTTCGCAAGGAATCTGATGGTATTACTCACGCACACAGAAAATTGACGTATAAAACGCAGAAAAAACTGCTATCGATTAAAAAATATCGTTCCGCGCCGAATTTCCAACACGCGTAACTCTCTCGATTTTTATCGGAATCAAAATCCGGAAGTACCTACCTGACCGATTTTTCGCAAGGAATCCGATGGTATTACTCACGCACGCGGAAAATCGACGTATAAAACGCAGAAATTAAAAAACAAAAACTGTTATCGATTAAAAACATCATTCCGCGTTGAATTTCAAACACGCGTAACTCTCTCGATTTTTAACCGAATCAAGATCCGCAAAAGCCTATCCTGACCGATTTTTCGCAAGGAATCCAATGGTATCGCTCACGCACGCCGAAACTCAACGTACAAAACGCAGCGGAAAAAAAACCAGAGCTGCTGCGTGTAAAAACATCGTTTCGCATAAAATTTCCAACGCGCGTAACTCTCTCGATTTTTAACCGAATCAAGATCCGCAAGAGCCTATCTTGACCGATTTTTCGCAAGAAATCCAATGGTATTACTCACGCACACGGAAAATCGACGCACAAAACGCAGAAATTAAAAAACAAAAACTGCTATCGTTGTTTTCGACGCCGTTTCGCGTAAAATTTCCAACGCGTGTAACTCTCTCAATTTTCATCGGAATTGAAATCCGTAAAAACCTATCTTGACCGATTTTTCGCAAGGAATCCAATGGTATTATTCACGCACTCGGAAACTCACTGTACAAAGCGAAAAAAAACAGAACCGCTATCGTTAATTCGACGCCGTTTCGCGTAAAATTTCTAACGCGCGTAACTTTCTCAATTTTCATCGGAATTGAAATCCGTAAAAACCTATCTTGACCGATTTTTCGCAAGGAATCCAATGGTATTATTCACGCACTCGGAAACTCACTGTACAAAGCGAAAAAAACAGAACCGCTATCGTTAATTCGACGCCGTTTCGCGTAAAATTTCCAACGCGCGTAACTCTCTCAATTTTCATCGGAATTGAAATCCGTAAAAACCTATCTTGACCGATTTTTCGTAAGGAATCCAATGGTGTTACTCATGCAAACTAAAACTTAATGTATAGAACACACCAATCACAAAAAATCAGAACTGTACATGTTTTAAAATAACCAAAATTCCACAAAACAAACATGTCAAAATGCAAATAGTGGGAGGATCACAACATACACATTAAGGACTACATTTTTGCCTCAAGAATTGTTCAATATGATGCATGTATGTGGACAACAAAGGAAAGCATGATTCAAAGAATTCAAGTTGTGAATTTTACCTCTTTTTTGGAGATTTTGGGCAACCTTCCAAGTGCTTTGTTCCAGAAATGATTTGATGCTTTGGAAAATCTCAAATGACCTCTTAGAAGCTTTTAGGATGGTTGGAATCGGCTGGAAACCTCTAGAGCAAGTTTGTGCACTTTCTCGCGAAATGGTCAAAAACGGCCAAAATGCCAACTCTCTCAAATGGTGTTCCAGATGTGTGGCACCATTTGGGATAGTTCAAGGATGATATTTAGAGTGTGTTTGAGGTTTTATCTGGTTTGGAAAGTGACTGAATCAAGACATGGCTTGAAAAATGCAAAAAAGTGCCATTTTGAGGTTTTGAGAGGTGACTTTGTGATGTTGTGATTATAGGTCACTTTTGATGGTTTGCACAGCTTACATATGATATATATGAGGTGTGTGTGTGATTATTTTGAGTGGAATTGCTCTCTAGTTCAAAAACTCATAATTTCCTTACTAATGAAGGCATTTTGGAGTGAAAGAGAGAATTTGAGGAAAGCATCTGTTTGATGGCTTTGGTGTACTCAAACTGAGCACAAATAAGCTTTATTTATAGTAGAGCAAGTTTGTTTTGGGATCCACAGTGAATGGCAACTGCAACAGGTGTTTGTTCCATGTTGGCCAATGGAAATGCAAGTCTCCTCTAGCCATTGACTAGAGGTTAGGGCACAGGCTGTTGGTTCCCTTGGTCTTGGATAAGTCTTGACTAATTTCAGATGAGAATGGCTCAGTACATGCCACCTCTAAGCATCCATTAAATGCTCCAAACCAAAATTGGAGTTTTGTCCCTCTTTTAGGGATTTCTAGGCTTTGGCATGCTTTTCTTTGTTCCTTGGACTTGGGAGGTTCATGGATCAGATCATCCCACTTGGATTTGATCCTTAGATGTGTCCAAATGGATGACAAGGCTTGAAAATTCGTGTGGCACAAAAAATGTGCAAATCTGCCTTGTAAAATTCAGCTTCAGCAAGGCCTTTTGTAAGATCCATAACTCCTTGCTCGAGTATGCTACATGGACGTTCTAGAACTTTTCGAAAAGCTTAGATGACGTACTTCAACTTTGATGTTTAACATTAGACCTGGTTCAACTTGGATCATGGAGAAAAACAGCCTTGAAGTTGGGACATTGTGCTGAAAAATGTCAATTTTAACTTTTTAGCCATTTTGATCCAAGCATAACTCAAAATCCTTAATGAATTGGACTTAGGTCTAGTTGAAGTATTTGTAGAGGGTAATGAGGGATACAAATCAAGCTTTGGATGGAGAAAATGGCTTTGTGGTTTAGGAGTTATGATCCTCCAAAGTTGGTACCCTTGCCACTTTTTTTCATAACTTAGAAAAATTTCTAAGTTTTTATGGTTACCCCTTTTACAAGTTATCCCACTTTCTTTGATTTTTCTTGATGAATGATGATTCCAATCACACATTAACATCATTTTAGGGTTAAAAAACCATTTTTATGAAAAATCTCAAAAAGTCAAAGTTTGACTTTTGTGCACAGTTGACTTTTTATCAGATGAATTCCAAACTGTGCGATTCTTCAGGAAATCATGTCCTTGACCTAAATCAAAATTGATGGACATGTTCCATGGGTGTTATAGGGTGTATTTAATCTTGTCCCACGGCTTGGGAGCATGTCCTGGTTAAAAGTCAAAGCTACAGTTGACTTTTCTCGCGAAACCCTAACTGTGGTTCAGATGAAAATGAAACTTGTTGCTCAAGCTTCTTGGGTCAATCCATTGTTGCAAATGGATCAACGTGGTATGTTGGAGACCCTCAAATCATGTCTTGAGGTCTTGGCTCATGATTTGTCCCAAAAGTCAACTTAGGGGTGAATTAGGTCAAGAAACCCTGATTCCTGATTTTTGATGTATGCATCCCCTGAGGCTAAATTGACTTGATGATGGGGTTTATGATGTTTCATGGAGCATTTTAGGTTATGCTTTGAAGCATTGGCTCATGCCCAGAGGAAAATTTCCATCTGGAGGCCCTAGTCGACCAAACCCTAATTTGGTGACACTGGCGATCCTGAGGCTTGATCCACCTAGAAGGGAGCAAACTTGTGCTTAATCCTTGAAGTGGGAGTCCTCTTGATCCATTGTGGATATTTAAGAGGCTAGACAAGTTGAAGATCATGTCATTCCTTGATTGATCATTTGTCTAAGAGCTCTGCGAGGGCTTGAAACCCTAAATCCTGTTTGTAGTGAATGCTCACCCACCTTTAGGGAGACTAATGAGGTACAAAGGTACATCCATATTATGCTGATGATTTGCACAATGATGGGAAATCTTAGTGGTCAAAATTTGGGGTATGACAGTGAGGTAGTTGTACACGGGCGTCATCCAGCAATCGCTGTCCCCGGTCGCGTGCACGTGTAGGGTCGAAGATCCCTTATCGATGCTGGACCGGGGAAGTATCTCTTGGATGTCGGACCTATTTCCGCCTTTCCTCTTAGTGCTTGCTAGTTTGGACAAGACGTCTGCTCGCACATTGTGTTCGCGTGGAACATGTCTTACTTCTACCGTTCTGAACTTCGACATTTTTTCCTTGACTAGGGTGAGGTACTCAGAGAGATTGTTGTTTTTGGCCTGATACTCCTCGGATATCTGGTGGGCTACGAGCTGAGAGTCCGTGCAGATGATGATTTCTTTAGCCCCTAGGTCTTCGGCTAGGCGCAACCCGGCGAGGAAGGCTTCATACTCGGCCTGGTTGTTTGACGTGGGAAAGGACAATGTGAGAGAAGCCTCGACTATGGTCCCTTCGTCGTTCTCCAGAATTACTCCTGCCCCGCTGCCGCTCAAGCTGGATGCTCCGTCCACATAGATGGTCCATCTGTTTGCTATGTGGGACGAGGAGTCTGAGAAGGTTACTTCTGCTACGAAATCGTCCAGGGCCTGAGCTTTAAGAGCTTTTCTGCTTTCATACTGGACGTCGAATTCAGACAGTTCCAGTGACCATTTGAGCATTCGCCCGGCCATGTCTGGTCGTCCCAGTAATTGTTTGATGGGCTGATCTGTTTTACCACGATCGTGTGGGCCAAGAAATAGTATCTCAGTCGTTTGGCAGCGATGACGAGGGCCAATGCTACCTTCTCTATCTGCTGATATCGCAACTCTGGGTCCTGCAACGCTTTGCTCGTGAAGTATACTGGCTTTTTCCCGCCAGGATTCTCGCGAATGAGAACGGCGCTAACGGCCTCGGCAGTGACGGCAAGGTACAGGAACAAGACTTCCCCGGTATCTGGCCGTGATAACACGAGCGGTTTCGACAGAGCTTGCTTCAAGTGGAGGAGGGATGCTTCGCATTCTTCGGTCCATTCAAACGCTGCTTCTTTTCGCAAGAGCTTGAAGAAAGGAAGGGCGTGTTGGGCGGACTTTACGACGAAGCGGGACAACGAGGTAAGTACCCCGTTGAGGGACTGGATGTTCTTCTTAGACGTGGGCATTGGGAACTCAGAGAATGCCCGACATTTGTCGGGGTTAGCTTCTATTCCTCGTTCCGTTAGGTAGAAGCCAAGGAATTTACCTGCCCGTACATCGAATGTGCACTTCTCTGGGTTAAAACGCATTTGATACTTTCTTGCTTGCTCGAAAATTTTGCGAAGATGGGCGACATGATCTAGTTCCTCGTGGGACTTGACGATCATGTCGTCCATGTATACCTCGAGCATGTCGCCTATTTGTCCTTGGAAGACTTTGTTCATCATTCGTTGGTATGTGGCGCCGACGTTCTTCAGCCCGAAGGGCATTACGTTGTAGTAATAGTTGCCTGATTCGGTCATGAAGGCCGTGTAAGTTCTATCGCTCGCGGCCATTGGTATTTGGTTGTAGCCCGAGTAGGCGTCGAGGAACGATAAAAGTTTAAAACCCGCTGAGTTATCTACGAGCTTATCTATATTGGGGAGGGGGTAGGCGTCCTTCGGACAGGCCTTATTAACATCGGTATAATCAACGCACATCCTCCATTTGCCATTATTTTTTCTTACAAGTACAACATTTGAGAGCCATGTAGTGTATTTGGCCTCAGAAATAAACCTAGCTTCTAGAAGGTCTTTGACAGCTTTCTCCGCGGCTTCCATCTTCTCCGGGGACTGTTTCCTTCTGCGCTGGGCAACGAATTTGACGGCCAGATCAATTGTAAGCTGGTGGCAAGCGACGGAGGGGTCCAATCCTGGCATTTCCGCAGCGCTCCATGCGAACAAGTCTGCATTCTCCCGAGGCACGCTTTTAGTTGTCTCTTGGCCAGATCGGGGAGGTTTGCTCCGATCTTCACTCCCCGGTGGGGGTCTTCTCCGAACGGAACGATCTCGAAGTTGCCATCTGGGACAGGGCGTAGGAGATGGTCGCTGTTGTTGGACTGGCTGCCCGAAGTCATTGGGTCTTTGGTGTGATCTTCCTCGCTGAAACGGCTGTCCAAGTCGATAGATTCGACCTGGGGGAGTGGTTTAGGCTGCTCGGAGCTGCTGGGCAAAGGGGGATGACCAGAAGTCCTCGGTCTTGCTGAGATGGTGCTTAGTCCTTTTAATGTTGCTTCAAAGCATCGACGGGCAGCTTCGATATCGCCGTAGAGGGTGGCGACCATCCCTTCAGAAGTGTAGTACTTTATCTTGAGATGTACGGTGGAAGGCACTGCAATCAACTCTGCCAGGGTTGGCCTTCCAAAAATGCACTGGTATAGTGACGGGCATTCAATTACCAGAAACTGTGCTTTAATTGCTCGAGTTGTCTTTCCTGAACCGAAGGTTACGATGAGCTCTACGTAACCCCGGGGCCTTGTCACTGCTCCATTGAATCCCTGTTGGTTGTATCCAACGTATGGAGTAAGGTGAGAGTCGTCCAGCTGCAGTGTTTTGAACAAGTGGTTGTACATTATATCAACAGAACTGCCCTGGTCCACGAGTATTCTACGAACGTCGAAGTTCGCCATCCTTGCCCTGATAAGCAGCGGGATGCTCGAGTTCGGTGCCCCGCCGAGGAGATCCTCCTTGTAGAAGGAAATAGGAGCGGATCCTTTGCGAGTGGTATCCAGCGTGGTGACTTCATTGGAGCTTTTGCTGATCAGTTGATTGAATCTCCTCTTGACTGAACCGACCGTGATTTTGTTGAATCCGCCACCGGAAATGACCATGGCTGACGGGAAGGCCTCCCACGGGCTGTGAGCAGCGAGGAATATGAAGACGGGCAGACTATCAGGGATGCGGAAGTCTTCTGGCCGAGTTATGGACATAGCGACCTGCACATTGGTGTCATCGGAGGGTGGAGTCTCTTCTGCAGCCTTCTTGCTCTCCTGGGTTTCTTGCCGGGGAGTTTCTTTCTTTTTCGCAAACTGCTTCAAGTGGCCATCGCGAATAAGGATCTCTATGGAATCTCTGAGGTGGATGCATTCTTCCGTCGTATGACCGTGACTCTTGTGGAAGCGGCAATACTTGGATTTGTCTACACTCGGTCTGGCCGGCAGCTGTTTGGGGAAACGGACGCCCGCCTGCTTGAATTCTGAGTTGGCACATTCGGACAAGATCTTCTCCCTCGAGGCAGTGAGGGGGGGTATAATCATGGAACTGCCCAGAAGGTCCCTTCTGTTCGTGTGCATCGCGAGGCCGATCGTCGCGTCTTTTATCTCCTCGACGGGATGTCGAGGGTTCTTTAGCTCTGGATGACCGGGCACCTTCTTGGTTTCGAGAGGCTCGGACAGAGTGGGCGGCAACCTTCTCCTCGTATTGTATATGTGACTGGGCTTGGAGGAGAAGGGCGTTGAGGTTCCTCGGTGGTGTCATACCCCAAATTTTGACCACTAAGATTTCCCATCATTGTGCAAATCATCAGCACAATATGGATGGACCATCATACCTCATTAGTCTCCCCAAAGGTGGGTGAGCATTCACTACAAACAAGATTTAGGGTTTCAAGCCCTCGCAGAGCTCTTAGACAAAGGATCAATCAAGGAATGACATGATCTTCAACTTGTCTAGCCTCTCAAATATCCACAAAATATCACAAAAAAAAGTATTATTTTTAATATATTTAAAAATAGTGTTTTAAATTGTTTTAAATGCTTTTAAAATGATTTTTTTTTCTTGATTTTTAAAACCAAAATGATTTTAAATATTTATGTGGATAAAATATTTTTTTCATAAACTTTAATCATTATTTAATGATTTTATTTGATATTTTTATCATTTTTTACTTAATTTTTCTTGGAAAAATGCTTTAAAAAATGAAATTGGGGTTTTCTTTGATTTTCACCCTAACAAATCTTTTTCAAACACTTTGGGCCTCTATTAGAGTCTAAGACCCAATCCCCTTTTAACCAAAACAATTTTGGGCCTCACTTATTGTATAAGTCCCTCTGCGTTAAAAGAAAATCTCGGCGTGATCGCCATTTTCAAACGAAAATCAACTGGGCTTCTCTTTGAGCTGTAAGTCCCATTTCTTTTCATTTTTTAAAAAATTTTGGGCCTCTATTAGAGTGTAAGACCCAACCCTTTTTTAACGAAACAATTTTGGGCCTCAGTTATTGTATAAGTCCCGATACGTTAAAAATCTCGGCGCGATCGCCATTTTCAAACTGAAAATATTTTGGGCCTCTCCCTGAGTTATAAGCCCCATCTTTTGTACAAAAATACATTTTGGGCCTCTATTAGAGTGTAAGACCCAATCCCCTTTTAACCAAAACATTTTGGGCCTCACTTATTGTATAAGTCCCTCTGCGTTAAAAGAAAACCTCGGCGCGATCGCCATTTTCAAACGAAAATCAACTGAGCTTCTCTTTGAGCTGTAAGTCCCATTTATTTTCATTTTCAAACACTTGGGCCTCTATTAGAGTGTAAGACCCAACCCTTTTTTTAACAAAACAATTTTGGGCCTCAGCTATTATATAAGTCCCGATACGTTAAAAATCTCGGCGCGATCGCCATTTTCAAACTGAAAATATTTTGGTCCTCTCCCTGAGTTGTAAGCCCCATCTTTTGTACAAAAATACACTTTGGGCCTCTAATAGAGTGTAAGACCCAACCCCCCTTTTTTATCACATTTTCATATTTTCTCATTTTTCATATTATTTTTTAATGATTTGGAAAATTAATAACTCCCTCAATTTTGATTATTTTTTATTGGTTTTTTTTCTGAAAAATCACAAAAATAGTAAAATATTTTATTCTACAAAAAAATAAAATTTATATTATTTATTTAATATAGTTGGTATTTTTTGTGAATAAATTCATTTTTAATTATTTTTAAACATTTTAAAAGTGAATATTCATCTTGAAAATCAAAACTAAATAAGTTTTAAATCATCTTGTGATTAAAACCTCATTTTTCAAACCTTAACCAAAAATCACAAGTGGTTTATTTAAACTTATTTGATTTTTTGTCATTTTTTATTAATTTTCTTTGAAAAATTACTTTTAAAAAGTGAAAATTGGGGTTTCTTTGATTTTTAATCATACTCAAATGTTTCAAGACTCTTTGGGCCTCTAATAGAGTGTAAGACCCAATCCCTTTGTAAATACCAAAATTTTGGGCCTCAGTCACTTGTATAAGTCCCACGGTGTTTCCAAAACCTCGGCGCGATCGTCGCCCTTTTCAAAATTAACCATTGGGCCTACCCTCGAGTAGTAAGACCCATTTCTTTTCTTAAAACTCACTTGGGCCTCTTGAGAGAGTGTAAGACCCATCCCTTTGTACAGAAAACCTTTTTGGGCCTCAGTCACTTGTATAAGTCCCTCTGTACAAATTCAACAGTGCGCCCATTGATAAAACCCTGGGCCTCTCCTTAAGCTGTAAGCCCCAAACCTTTTTATTTCAAAGCACTTTCTCCTTTGATTTTGAATATATTTTTGTTTTCAATCTTTCTTTGTTGAACAACTAACCAAACAGCATGGAAGCTCTACAACCGAGTAAGTGTTTACCCGCTTTCATATATATATATATATATATAACTGTATTGTGGGGCTGTTTCGCTGTAAGTCTTCTTTCATAAACTCATATTAACTGTGTAATAATAGCATAGATATTTAGAGTTTCCCCGGCAACTACGTCTAGAACTAGATAAAGCCATTTCGTTTACTCTTAGAAATAGTCTAAACTAGATCCACATAGGATTACCAGACACAGTCTTCCCTCCTCTTGGGGTTAAACAATATGGAGATATGAAAGGCAGCATTCTCTGTGAACCCTTTCATAGACTGTCACTCATAGAAGTTGTCAAGAAACTCTATTCCCCAGAGATGATCTCTTCTCCGTGAATTGCATCTCTTGAGTTTCTTCCAAATTCTCGAACTTTCCTGACTTTGATCTATTCTCGGTGAATAGCATTGCCTTGAATTTCTCGGGGTTTGGGGACCCACAGGCTTCTTAAAAGCACTTGTCAAAGAAACTCTACTCCCCAGAGATGATCTCTTCTCCGTGAATGGCATCTCTTGAGTTTCTTCCAAATTCTCGAACTTTCCTGACTTGATTTATTCCTTGTTAATAGCTTGCTTTGAATTTCTCTGGGTTTGGGGACCCATCGGCTTCTTAAAAGCAATCGGCCTCCTCTTGAGCATCGTACAAGGACCCACAGGCTTCCTAAAAGCAACCGCCTCCTCTTGGGCTTAGTACAAGGACCATACGGCTTCTTAGAAGTATTCACCGCCTCCTCTTAGGCTTCGTATAATGATCTCTTCCTCCGGTAATGATAGCCTCCTCTTGGGCTTCGTACAAGGACCTGTCGGCTTCTTAAAAGTTTCTAGCCTCCTCTTGGGCTTCGTACAAATTGTCCCGACGACCTCCTAAAGGTATAGGAACAAAACTTAATCATCTTCATAGAACAGTCCTTTCATAGAGTCTACTACTATTTCTCAAAGCATGGTACAAAAGATGAAACTCTAGACACGGACAGTCTAATCTCCTTGAGTCTCAAAGACATTCTCAAGTGACCCCTTCATTAAATAGGAAGGAAACCCGTAGACTCGGACAGTCTCAATACCCTTCGGATTTTCCGCTTCCTTAAAGAGCAGGAATAACCCGGATCCTTGAATCAAATCCATGAGTACAGTGTTACTCATATAAGAACTGATTTTCTCTTTCAAAATCAGTATATTGGACCTGTCACTCAACTGAAACAGTCACCATAGCCTCCTCTTGGGCTTTGTACAATGATCCTCCCCAGCGGAGTCAAACAACGTTCAGCCTCTCTCTCGAGCTTTGTACGAGACACATAAGAGACTCCCTCGTTGAGTCAATCAACCCTTTGCCTCCATCTCGGGCTTTATACGAGATACAAAAAGGTTCTTATTGAGCCAAACAAATTTTCGCCTCCATCTCGGGCTTTGTACGAGATACAAAAACTCTCTTGTTGAGTCAAATAGCCTCCATCTCGGGCTTTATATGAGATACCAAAGGATTCCCTCGTTGAGTCAAAACCTTTTAGCCTCTCTCTCGGGCTTTGTACGAGACACATATTAGCCTCCTCTTAGGCTTGGTATAAGAAAACCCTGGTTGAGTCAATTAACCTTTTAGCATCAAAGTTGTGCCTCGTTCACAATATACAAACATCAACAACTCCTTTTCCTTCATCTAATTGCTGTAAGCGGCAAGCCTCTGGATCATCTACATCCACGCAACTGACCCTCTTTTAGCATGAGAAATTCCTAAGGAAAGATAGCATTGCTCTACACTGAGTTAAAGTCTTCTCCTTCAGGTTGGAACTCCCCTATAAAGGAAATTATGGCATTGCTAGGATCCGCGCATCCCGGTTAAAGTAATTCTCCTTTATAAACAGTTGTGACATACAACCCCCTCTTTAGAGATGACAAACTCTCTCTAAAGTCAAACCTTTTAACTTCACATCTTGGGTTTTGAACAAGATACAACTACCCTTTCGCTTCACGTCTTGGGATTTGAACAAGACACCAAAAACCAATTTCCTCCCATAGAATAGGAGGAACTACGAACGCTCTGATTTCCTTGTTTCGGTAAACGGGAATACGTAGGCATAAGATTGAAAGAAAAATCTTAGCGAGCACAATCAACAAAAAAACCAAATCCCATACTCTCACATTCAAAAGCATCAGTCCTAACATCCTATTCCTTGTTCCCCACCAGAAACCTTCTGTCAAGATAAAAAGAAAGAAATTGTATTGGCGAAAATACAAATAACCAGTACAAAGGCCCCCCCCCCCACATTGATAACATTCGTAACCTAACAGACCGCTGTTTAAACTCAGTATGCAAAGCAGGGTTAATTGGAGACATCTATTTCCCTTCCTTCATCAGCTTCAATAGGATAAAAAATGAATCAACCTGTAGTAAGCTCAAACCGCAGAGAGCGACCAGCGCTTAAGAACCGCGTCCAAAATCGCTCGCTACAGAAAAATGGTGCCCACCGTGGGGCATTCAAAGTTAGATCTAGGCACGGTCTTCCTTTTCTTCACTTATGTGAAAACCACATATTGGGGCTCCCGCCGGGGAACCCATTTCTGTCAGGAACTTAGGATTCATAGCTTTAAAGGTCTAGGATGTTTAGGACAAATATATATACTGCTTTTCCTAATTGCTATACGTGTTTATTTTTCTGCTAATGGGAATGCGGGTGATGCCGTATGTGGAAAGATTGAGTATACACTTAAGATAAGAGATGGCGACGAGGTCGACTATCAACCTCAGTGGGGGCTGACTAATGTAACCATTCTCTCACCTAGATAATGGGTCAGTTGTGATGCCTGAGAAGCTGAGGAGCCAAACCCTTTCGTAGTGCGGAAACTATCGGAAATAGTTATTACGCGATAATACCCTCATTTGAGGCTGGTGATCTATTCTCGGTGAATGGCACTTACTCTAAGATTGCTCTACAACTCGCTGGCGATCCGCTTGTTGTTTTACTTTCCTGGGAGGAGCTGATGATAATGAGCACAGGTACCAAAATCACCCTAGTATAAACCTTTGGGGATGGGTAGAGCCTTGACTTCATGACAACGACCCTTTGACCCCATGTTTTTTCTATGTTTTTGTGTGCTGCATTTATGCATTCATTTAATAAAACACATTAAAACATTCAAAAAATTCTTCTCTTCTAGTCTCTCTGTTTTTCAAATTAAACTAAGACTGTAATTGCAAATATCAGAGAAAAGGATTGCACTAATGGATTTTGGTAGAAGGAGAACTCATACGTATACCTTCAAGGTTCCAAAACTAGAGGATTTGAGAAGGTTAGCAAGGATGATCACTAACCCTGAGGCTTTCAGAGCCAAGCACAGAGGTTTGCTACCAATGTTAAGAGTCCATGTGATTGAGGGAATCATGGATGCGCTCATTCAGTTTTACGATTTGGTTTATCACTGTTTCACATTCCCGGATTACCAGCTAGCACCAACGCTGGAGGAGTATTCTCATCTGATTGATCTACATATCACCGATCGAGCTTCATTTTCTGGACTGGAAGAAATTCCAAAGAATCAGACAATTGCAAGAGCAATTCATTTGGACGAGTCTGAGGTCAGGACTCACATGACCGCTAAGGGTGGCATCCAAGGTTTGCCAGCCCAGTTCTTGACAAAGAAAGCCCTGTACTTCGCCAGTATTGGGAACGTGACTGCTTTTGAAAGCATCTTTGTCTTGCTCACCTACGGGTTATTTTTGTTTCCCAACATCAATAACTTCGTCGATATTAACTCCATTAAGGTTTTTCTCTTTGGAAACCCTGTGCCGACTTTGCTCGCAGATGCGTATCATTCTGTACACTTGGGGAATTTGTACAGCGAAGGGGAGATCACATGCTGTGTACCTCTGCTTTATAAATGGTTTATTTCCCACTTGCCCAAGTCTGCTTCTTTTTGGGATTGTAAGAGTGCCTTGCGCTGGTCGCAGAAGATCATGTCTCTTACCAACTCTGATATAGATTGGTGTAATAGGATCTATGATGGAATCAGAATCATTGATTGTTGTGGAAACTTCCCCAACGTACCCCTCATAGGAACTAAAGGAGGAATCAACTATCATCCAGTTCTCGTTCATCGTCAATTTGGATACCCGATGAGACACGTCCCACGGGGTGTTCATCTGGAAGGTCTTTTCTTCAAGGAAGGAGAAAGTGACAGAGCGCTAAAGATGGAAATAGTGCATGCTTGGAAACACGTTCATAAGAAAGGACGAGAGTCTCTGGGAAAACTGGCCTGTGTCTCGGTGGAGCCTTATCTCCATTGGGTACAAACTAGAGCTCTCAAGCTAAAGATGTCTTATCCTCGTTACGGAATTCTTCCGCCGAGGGAATCTGTCATGTACTTCATGACGGAAACTGAAAAGCTTCAGGTTACTCTCAACAAAGTTCAACGGGAAAGAAGGTCTTGGAAGAACACGTATGAAATTCTGGTATTAGACGTGTGATATTAAGGTGCGATGTCACAACACCACACTCTGCACAATGGACAGTAATAACAGTAACAAATTAACACGAGGAATTGTTCACCCAGTTCGGTCTAACTACCTACGTCTGGGGGCTACCAAGCCAGAGATGAATTTCACTACTTGTAGAATTAAATTACAGACTCAACAACCCAGTTGACAATCTCCTAATCTTAATTTCTACTAGTGACTTTCTACCTAAGAAACCACTTTGATATGAGAACACTACTCAATCCCTAAAACCACTCAAAGAACACCCTCTTTGAGAAACCTTGATCTTTCTTCCTAGCTTCGATCAAGTCACACAACTCTCTTTGCTTCACAGCTTTAGAGAGGACAGATCACCAATTCACACTTGAATGGTTTACTCACAATTCATACAAATATCTAAGACACTCAGCCTCCGCTCTTGATCTTCAATCTGTACTTTTTCCTTTGGTCTTGTGCGCTTTATATAGCATCCTGAATTGGGCTTGGACTTGTCACAATATTTGATCAGATTTGTTAATTAAAACTGAATCTTCAAAATAGATTTTATCCCCAAAATCTTTTTAAATCTTCAACCTTTTAATTCTCCAACAGACCTGCAATCAAATCTCCCATGTAACAGAAAATATATATCCCAAGATATTCTCATCCAATGAGTCAACCACTCTCCACAATTCCAGCTAACACGCGTGCCCTAATAACATCACAAAACCTGATGTTATTAATTCTGCAGATCTAATGTCACAACATCGCCATGTGACATCAGACATCCACTTAAACAACTTAACATGGCCCAGTGTTAAGCACAATGTTGTGACATCAAGCCCATGAAATCAAACATTGTTAACCTTTACAACTTAGTACAGCCCAGTACTAAGACTCATCAAACATTGTTAACCTTCACAACTTAGTACAGCCCAGTACTAAGACTCAATGTTGCAACATCAACACCATGACATCAACATTGAACACCTTGTTGTTTTACCAAAATTCCAGCCAATCCAGGAACTTACAAAGTACCGCACCCTCGACGTAGAGTGCATCAAAATACAGCAATTACTGAAAGAGAAAGATGCTCTGATTGAAATTTTGGAGCAACATGCTGTGGATAATCAAGATGACCAAAGGAATTTGCTCGCTCCTTTCACTTGGCAAAGGAATGACAACCCGACAACGGCCCAAGAGCCCCGGTCAAAGAAAAGGAAGATACCAAAATCAGCACCCGAGTCTTCTCGGGACCCATTAGCTTAGGTTTCTGTTTCTGCACCTTGTAATCTACTGTATTTCCATTTCTGTAATCCTTTGAATTCAATAAAAAGGGGTTTCCCCACCGTTTGATATTTGCAATCTAATTGTCGAAGTTTATTTTGATTAAACCAAAAGAACAATTAATATAATCATTGCATTCATCATTCTCACACCGCGTATTCTCCTTACCTACGAATCTCACGTTTGTGTCTCGATTCTAGAGTCAAACTGTCTCATTTGTATAATACTCGGCCCAATCGTCAGAAAAAGATGGATGATCTTGAGGAAGAAAACAGAGAGTTGAAGGAAGAGATCGACGCTCTGAGAGAGGATATGAGAAAGCTTCGTAACGACATGCAAGCCATGGCAGAAGCTCAGCTACAACGAACTGTGATCTCAGAGATCACCTCAATGCCCATAGTAGAAAAGTATGATCCTAGGTATCGAATACCGAAAGATCGTCCTTGGGGCATGCCTGTTAACTATATCCCGGAAGGATATGTTTCGCCGATCACTGAAGATCAGGGAATCACAACAGAAGCCGCTGGGCCTGAAGGTTACAAACTTCGGGAAAGCGAAGATGCCAGGGGCATACTGAAGACTCTTGAAGGTTACAAACTTCGGGAGATGCCAAGACTCACTGCCGTAGTTACGGTACCACCCCCTGTGGTGCACACTGTCCCGGAAGGACAGATTCCACAGACACCTTCTGGTAAGAAGGAAACTATGTTTAACAGAATGGAGGAATTCCAGGAGCAGTTCTTGGAAATGCAGAAGGAGCTGCAAGCCATTCGCGGTCAGGATCTATTCGGAAAGGACATCGCAGACCTCTGCTTGGTCCCCAATGTGAAAGTCCCGCATAAATTCCAAGTGCCCGACTTTGAAAAATACAAGGGTAACTCTTGCCCTCAAAGCCATCTGGTGATGTACGCTCGGCGGATGTCAGCTCAGACGGAGAATCAGGACCTACTGATTCACTACTTTCAGGATAGTTTAACCGGTGCTGCATTAAGATGGTACATGGGGGTTAAACCGTGCTACTATCAGCACTTTCAGAGATCTTGGTACTGCCTTCTTCCAACAATACAAATACAATTTGGACATGGCACCCGGCAGAGATCAACTCAGATCAATGTCACAAAAGGACAAGGAAACCTTTAAGGAGTATGCTCAAAGGTAGCGTGAAATTGCCGCTCAAATTTATCCACCTCTTGAGGAAAAAAAGATGACAAAGATCTTCTTAAAGACCTTAAGCTCATTTTACTATGACCGAATGGTTGCCAGTGCGCCCAGTGATTTCACCGAGATGGTCGGCATGGGCGTACGTCTTGAGGAAGTCGTCCGAGAAGGACATTTGGTAAAAGACACTGGATCGACGAGCGGTACTAAAAAATACGGTAGTGCTCTCCCTAAGAAAAAAGAGCAAGATATTGGGAATCTCTCTCTCGGAAAGCAAAGGCGACGTTATCAACCAGTAGCAGTTGTAACTCCTGCTATCGGCTCTGCGCCTATTCCTACATATCAACCTCAGGTTGCGCAGAGCCAACCTTATCAGCAAAGGACACAACAGCCTCTTCAGCAGGCTCGTCCTCCATATAACAGCAATCGTACAACACGGCCACCAGGATTTGATCCTATACCCATGTTGTACGCAGAATTATTTCCGTTACTACTGGCTAAGGGGCACATCCAGACTAAGTCTCCTCTTACAGTACCGGAAAATCTGCCTTTTTGGTTTAAGGTGGATCAGACATGCCCTTATCATCAAGGAGGATCAGGGCATAACATTGAGAATTGTCTCAATTTCAAATCTGACGTGCAAAAGCTTGTTAGGAGCGGGCTCTTATCTTTCAAAGATATGAATCCCAATGTTCTCACGAACCCGCTGCCTCAACATGAGAAAGCTGCAGTCAATCTGATTGAGAAAGAGACTAACAATGTCTATCAAATTCACGATGTACTCTTGTTAAAGACCAATCTGGTTAAGATGCATTATAGACAGAGTGGATATGGCCATGTGCCACCTCATAATTATCACCAGTGTGATATCTGCTCTAAAGACAACCAAGGATGTTCTGTGGTGCAAGCAGCTCTACAGGAACAAATAGATCTCGGATGGATCCAAGAGCACCGAGTTCGTGGAGTTAACATGGTCTATATGAATTCTAATGTCATTCAAAACCACGACATTCGTGCAATGAATGTCAACAGTGGCGATGCACTCCAGGCAAAGCCAATATCATAATCTGCCGCGGCATAATTACAGTTCTTGTCTGACTTGCTCGGTAAACAAACAGGGATGCTCTTTTATACAAGAGGCCCTCCAGCGTTAGATGGATCTTGGATGGATCCAAGACTACCGTGATAGGAATTCCTATCAGATCAACATGGTTCAGATCTTTGACATTCGTGTGATGAAAACCAGCCTGGTAGAGTTACATGCTGAGCAGGTCCGACTCGGATTCTTAATATCACATGACTATCAAAGCTGTAAAGCGGGTTGCGAAAATGATCAGGGTTGTACCCTTGTCCAAGAGGCACTTCAGCACTTGTTAAATCATTGGTAGATGCCAATCTACATGGATGAAGATACTCAGCAAATTAGTATCAGTAACAGGAATCCTACTCGTCGTCAAAGTCAGGATGTCCGATCTATGGAAGCTAACCTAGTGAGGTTACATTGTATTCAAAGTGGGCGTGGCCAGGTGCCACCACAAAATTACGATCATTGTAGCGTATGTTCGAAAAGTAACCAAGGGTGCTACCTTGTGCGAGCAGCTCTCTAGAGGCAGGTGGACCGTGGAGAAATTCGTCCATATCCGGGTTCTGGACCCATCAACTGGACGCCGAATTACCTTGCCGGTCACGTTGAGGATGTTGTCACCATCTCTGGTCATCACCAGACCAGGGATGTTTTTGCCATCATCCCTCTACTTGACGAATCTAAAGTTCCCAACCGGGAACGGATCGAGATTACTTACGATGGTCAGAAAAATCAGAAAGTTCCCATAGTCATCTATCTACCGGGACCACTACCGTATGGATCAGCTAAGGCTATCCCTTACAAATACGGTGCAACGATAATTGAGAATGGAAAGGAAATTCCATTACCCTCCGTTGTGAACATTGCAGACATCAGTCGAGTAACACGGAGTGGTAGAATCTTCAACCGAGGGGTTGGGGAACCTAACAAAGAAAAGGAACTTAGACGGAAGCTCCTGATCCACCAATCGGTCAATCCAGTAATCCCGACCTTTCGAAAAATAATGATGAGATGCTGAAGCTCATCCAAAGGAGTGAATACAACATTGTCGATCAACTGTTACAGACTCCTTCAAAGATCTCGGTATTATCACTGTTACTCAGTTCAGAAGCCCACAGGGAGGCTCTACAGAAAGTCTTGGGGCAAGCCTTTGTGGAACAGGATGTAACAAACAGACCGTTCGATAGTATTGTCTCTAACATCACTTCCTGCAACAATTTGGGATTTAGTGATGAGGAATTACCTGAAGAGGGTCGTCGTCATAACATGGCGCTCAATATCACAATTAACTGCCAGGACGATGCTTTAGCCAGCGTACTGGTAGACACAGGGTCAGCCCTGAATGTTATGCCGAAGTCCACTTTGATGCAATTATCATTCAAAGGCCCTCCGATGAGAGTCAGCGAGGTCGTCGTCAAAGCATTCGACGGATCCAGAAAAACAGTTATCGGCGACGTTGATCTTCCCATAACTATCGGTCCTCACACTTTCCAAGTCACTTTCCAGGTCATGGGCATTCGGGCAACATACAGTTGTTTATTAGGAAGACCTTGGATACATCAGGCTGGAGCGGTCACTTCGACCCTCCACCAAAAGCTAAAGTTCGTTCAGAACAATCAACTTGTCACAGTCTGTGGAGAGCAGGCCTTGCTTGTGAGTAACTTGTCATCATCTGCTGGTATAGAACCCGAGGAGGTTATTGGAACTCAGTTCCAAGCACTGTCGGTGAGCAAGGACAATCATTTCAAAGGAGGAACCTCGATTTCCTTATACGACGATGCTATCAAAGCGGTCGAGAGTACCGATACAACTGGATGGGGACAACTTGTCATTCCTATTGACAATAAAACAAAGAAGGGTCTTAGTTTTTCTGCAACCTGTACCCAGATAGCTGCCAACGATGAAAGTCTTCATCCCCTTCAAAACTTCTTCCACAGTGGAGGTTTTCTTCACCCAGTGTCTCAGGCAGTACATGCTATCAATGAGGAAGATCCCTCTGACATAGATGAATAATGGAAGTCCTACCTTAACGAGGATGGTTATATGTCTCAGGAAGAGGTGCCTACTCCTTTTTGCTTTCCTACAGAAAGTCCGAGATTTATACCAAGATCATACGTCGAAATGATATACGGGGATTGTGATCCGGAAGGATGTCGTGCTCCGCCAAATTCATTAGAGGAAGACACTCTGATGAAAGACAATTTTGACTACAACTACTATGGCCCAATGGATGGTCTGCCAATGTGGCAACCTTACCCAGGAAACTTGGGCCAAGAAAGTCAGCCGAGTAATGAAACTCAGCTGAGCATCACTGAACAGAATACATGTGTCCCCACCATGTCATGGGATCAACACTCGGGTCATTCGGAAACTACTCAACATGAAGATGAATTCGCAACTTTTACAAGACTTGAGTTCATCAACTTTGCTTTTCCTGAGGTCAACGTCATCGAGAGGGATGACTCCTCCAGTTCCAAAGAGGTTTGGGACACTCTGGGAGAACCAAGTGGAAAATATGACTATATGGTCAAGTACACCGCTCCCGAAAGCTCTCGTATCAGGCTCGAAGACATCCAGCCAACTGGATGGGGAGATACAGCTGAGAGCACAAATGCTATGCAAAATACAACAGAGGAATCTTCCTACGACAATTCTGCCTGGGAGACAGATTCCAACGATCATGCTCCACCAGAAATCAGCGTTATTTCTGAAGACAAATCAAGGAAGGTGCCAGACTTTGTGATTCACCGAGGAGTTCGCCGCCAATGGGTTGCAATCGAGGTTCCGAAGGTCGTTCATCAGTCAAAGTAATTGCCATCTTTTAACCTTTCACCCTGCCCAAGTGAAACGGATGTTTTGATAGGGCACGCTTTCTGTAAATTTCCCTCTTCGCTTTGCCCAAAGCGACAAAGTTTAGTTTTATAGGGCTGTAGTTTCAAGATTCGACTTGTTCATAAATAAAATAACGTCGTTCTATAATTTCCACATTTATTGTTGTTTTCTCTTTTTGCTTTTTCAGAAAATGGTAATCCTAAAAAACAACTCGATAAATAAAAACAAGCAGTAAAAGAAATACACTGCACACACTTGCATTTTCCTCTATCTCTTCTAAACACGAATCATCACGTCATGCAGATTGCTTGTTTTAAACCCAGTTGAAACATATGATCCGATGCCTTCTCCCAACTTTGGGTTCCCGATATTTGGGGCTGAAGAAGAAAATGACAACGAAATTCCAGAAGAGATCTCCCGACTACTCAGAAAAGAGGAAAGGTCAATTGAACCTCACAAAGAACCGTTGGAAACGATAAACTTGGGTTCAAAGCAAGAGAGAAAAGAAATCGGGATTGGGGCACTGCTCAGTCCAACTGCCAGAGAGGGTTTGATAAAGCTTCTCAAAGAATTCCCTGATGTGTTCGCTTGGTCCTATCAGGATATGCCAGGGTTGGATACCAGCATCGTGGAACATCACTTACCGTTAAGATTGGAATGTCCGCCCGTAAAGCAAAGGTTGAGACGCACTCAACCGGACATGGCCATCAAAATCAAAGAGGAGGTACAGAAACAGATCGACGCAGGTTTCCTCGCTACATCTGAATATCCTCAATGGTTAGCCAACATCGTACCCGTTCCCAAAAAGGACGGAAAGGTCAGAATGTGTGTTGATTACAGGGATCTGAACAAGGCAAGTCCAAAGGACGACTTTCCTTTACCACACATTGACATGCTGGTAGACAGCATAACAAAGTTCAAAGTATTCTCCTTCATGGATGGATTCTCGGGCTATAACCAGATCAAAATGGCGCCGAAAGACATGGAGAAAACTTCGTTCATTACCCCATGGGGTACCTTTTGTTACAAGGTAATGCCATTCGGTTTGAAGAACGTCGGGGCAACCTATCAAAGGGCCATGACTACTCTGTTTCATGACATGATACACAAAGAAATTGAGGTATATGTCGATGATATGATTGCTAAATCTAGAACAGAAGAGGAGCATGTGACCCACCTGTCAAAACTATTTGAGAGGTTGAGAAAGTACAAACTCCGCTTGAATCCCAACAAGTGCACCTTCGGTGTCCGTTCAGGAAAACTACTAGGGTTCATCGTCAGCCAGAAAGGAATTGAGGTTGATCCTGACAAGGTCAAGGCCATTCGAGAAATGCCTTCTCCGAAAACTGAAAAACAAGTCAGAGGATTCTTGGGACGTTTGAACTACATCTCCAGGTTCATATTCCTTATGACCGCCACGTGTGCGCCGATTTTCAAATTACTCAAAAAGAACCAGGATTGCGTTTGGTCAGAAGATTGCCAAACCGCCTTCGACAGTATTAAGGAATACCTATTGAATCCGCCGATTCTATCACCTCCAGTGGAAGGGAGACCACTGATCATTTACCTCACAGTTCTGGAGGACTCAATGGGATGTGTACTTGGCCAACAAGACGAAACCAAACGGAAAGAGTCTGCCATTTACTATCTAAGCAAGAAATTCACCGACTACGAGACTCGATACACGATGCTTGAGAAAACTTGTTGCGCTTTGGCTTGGGCAGCCAAACGTCTTCGCCAGTACATGATTTGTCATACTACTTGGTTGGTCTTCGAAATGGATCCAATCAAGTACGTTTTCGAAAAGCCTGCTCTCACGGGAAGAATTTCTCGTTGGCAGATGCTGTTATCAGAATATGACATAGAGTACCATGCTCAAAAAGCCGTTAAGGGAAGTATTTTAGCCGATCATTTGGCTCATCAACCGATTGACGATTAAGAATCAATCGGGTTTGACTTCCTAGACGAAGATGCCATGTATCTAAAAATGAAAGATTGCGATGAACCGTTACCCAATGAAGGGCCAGAATCAGGTTCCCAATGGGGACTAATCTTTGACCGAGCAGTTAATCAATATGGAAACGGAATTGGGGCAATAATTGTTACCCCTCAGGGTACCCACATTCCTTTCACCGCCAGACTTACGTTCAAATGTACGAACAACGAGGCTGAATACGAAGCTTGTATTATGGGTCTCGAGGAAGCGATTGATTTAAGGATAAAAAATTTGGACGTATACGGCGACTCAGCCCTGGTTATCAATCAGATAAAAGGAGATTGGGACACTTACCAATCAGGACTGATTCCTTACAAAGATTACGCAAGAAGGTTGCTACCTTTCTTCAACAGAGTTGAGTTTCATCACATCCCTCGTGATGAGAATCACATGGCTGATGCATTAGCCACTATCTCTTCCATGATTAGTATAGGTCAATGGAATGACCTACCTAAGATCGACATCATGCGCCTTGAACGGCCCGCTTACATCTTCACGATTGAAGCAGTCGTAGATGACAAACCTTGGTATCACGATATCAAATGCTTCCTTCAGAAACAAGAGTACCCACCTAGGGCACTCAGAAAAGACAGGAAAACCCTCCGAAGATTGGCTGGAAACTTTTTCCTGAGCGGTGACACTCTCTATAAGAAAAATTTTGACATGGTCTTGCTCTGATCCGTAGACAGGCCAGAAGCAGACATGCTTATGAAAGAAATTCATGAAGGATCCTTTGGCACTCATGCCAACGGACACACAATGGCGAGAAAAATTCTGAGAGCAGGGTATTACTGGTTGACCATGGAATCCGACTGCTACAAGTACATGAGGAGGTGTCACAAGTGTCAGATATATTCCGACAAAATTCATGTACCGCCATCACATCTCAAAGTTCTCTCTTCCCCATGGCCTTTCTCGATATGGGGAATTGACATGATTGGCATGATTGAGCCCAAGGCTTCAAACGGACATCGGTTCATCCTAGTAGCCATTGACTACTTCACCAAGTGGGTCGAAGCAGCGTCGTATGCTAATGTAACCCGACAAGTGGTGGTCCGATTTATCAAAAACAATATCATCTGCCGTTATGGTGTTCCAAGCGAGATCATTACTGATAATGGGTCTAACTTGAACAATAGGATGATGAAGGAGTTGTACGTAGAGTTCAAGATTGAACATCATAACTCATCTCCCTACCGACCCAAGATGAACGGAGCGGTAGAAGCGGCTAACAAGAACATCAAGAAGATCGTTCAAAAGATGGTCGTAACCTACAAAGATTGGCACGAGATGCTACCCTTTGCTCTTCACGGTTATCAAACATCTGTCCGCACTTCAACAGGGGCAACCCCTTTCTCTCTAGTATATGGCATGGAAGCAGTGCTCCCCATAGAAGTGGAGATCCCATCGATCCGAGTACTGATGGAAGCTAAGCTCACCGAAGCTGAATGGTGTCAAAACCGACACGATGAACTGAATCTGATAGAAGAAAAGAGAATAACGGCACTATGCCACGGTCAGTTGTATCAATAGAGAATGAAGAGGGCGTTCGACAAAAAGGTCCGACCTCGTGTATTCAGAAAAGGAGACCTCGTGCTCAAGAAGATACAATCATTTCTCACTGATTCGCGAGGCAAGTGGACTCCGAATTATGATGGTCCTTATATGGTCACGAAAGCTTTCTCAGGCGATGCCTTGAGACTTGTAAGCATGGACGGAGAGGAATTTACCTACCCCACAAATGTTGATGTAGTCAAGAAATACTTCGCCTAAACTAAAAAAAAAACGTCTCGGTGGATTGAAAACCCGAAAGGGCGGTCCAGGCAAAAGTTAGAGACATGAAAAAAATCATCCTGATGGATTGGAAATCTCATAGTACAATCCAGGCAAAAATTAGGGATAATGGCAAGTAACTATGTTCAACAGAGGCAAGTCCCTCAGCAGCAGCAGCAATTGCATCGTCCATCAGGAAAACTCCAGTCAAGGTCATCTTCGACAGAAACTCAGGATGTCCCGAATTCAAAGTTGGTAAAAGGACAGTGGTCGTTATGTTTCAATGTAGCCCTTTTTCCTGTAAATTACCATTTTCAAACTTTGTATATACTCTTTGGAATCACGCGTTTGGCTGATCTCCATCTTATCAATAAAATTTGAGCCCTTGTGCTTTTGTTTGTAATTCTTATTTGTTTTAGCTTTACAGAACGACGTTGTTAACATGATTAACGATTCTTGAAACAAAACAAAAATGAATTTACTCGTTAAAACTTTTTCTGCTTTTAAAATAAAGTTGGCAATTTCTTTTGACTATTGAACATCAGAAGAACATCGGTCGCTTCTCCAGAAGTAAGCGAACTTCAAAGTGCAGAATCAAAGTACTCCTTCTAGACCAGTACGCCTGAATGAAGGATCAACAATATCAGAGACCGTGTTTCATCTAACATCCTCGGCCGAGTTCTCATCTCCTAAGCCCGACTAGCGTCACCCCCAACAGGGACCGTTTCTCCTAAGTAAGGCAGAACTGCTATCTTGAACCAGCAATATTTCTTCCACGCACCATGACGGCCGAGTATCCAGTCATGTTCATCTTTTAGTTTGTATGTCGTGTCAGTTTTGTCAGCATAAACATACGTACATCATGCATTGTTGATTTGCATTCACATTTCATATTGCATCACTATCACTCCAGTCGGTCTTGTCCCCTAGTGGTAGAAGTCCTCTCAATCGAGTTGTCAGTTCTTGCCTCGTCAGGAAACACTGTGTCTGAACAATCTCTCTCCTCCAGTTTATTTCTGGAATGAAGTTGGCTCCTCGGCCACTTTGATAACTTAAATCTCTGAAAGACCAGAGAACCTTCAACAAACATCACTCTTCACCGTTGACAGAGAAGTTTGTGTACCTCTACAATTCAGACGAATGGGTTCCCCAGCAAGTCTGACATCAAAACTTTTTCCACTCAAATGGCATCTCCCCAGGAAAATTCGGCGAGAAGTTTGAAGGAAAACCACTACTAACAGCGTTCCTTGTCAAGAAAGTTTATTGACAAAAGAAACTGAGACCAGTTCCTTGGTAGGAAACCAGGATCGAGGGGAAGTTTATATCAGAAACCGAGACCAGATCCTTGGTAGGAAACCAGGATCGAGGGGAAGTTTACTTTAGAAACTGAGACCAGTTCCTTGGTAGGAAACTAGGATCGAGGGGAAGTTTAAATCAAAAACTAAAACCAGTTCCTTGGTAGGAAACCAGGATCGAGGGGAAGTTTATTTCAAAAGAAAACTGAGACCAGCTCCTTGGCTGAAGACCAGGATCGAGGGGAAGTTTACCTTTTCTAAGCATCTTCGCTTAGCTAAAGAAGATGAATGCGTAAGCTACCATTCATAACCACCATCAAAATTTCGGGTATTCCGATATTTAATCCTCTTGCACCCCGAATGCCCGAATACCTTCGCCATTCACACCTTCGGGTCCAAGAAGATTAAATAGGGGCATCTGTCATACCCCAAATTTTGACCACTAAGATTTCCCATCATTGTGCAAATCATCAGCACAATATGGATGGACCATCATACCTCATTAGTCTCCCCAAAGGTGGGTGAGCATTCACTACAAACAGGATTTAGGGTTTCAAGCCCTCGCAGAGCTCTTAGACAAAGGATCAATCAAGGAATGACATGATCTTCAACTTGTCTAGCCTCTCAAATATCCACAAAAAATCACAAAGAAAAGTATTATTTTTAATATATTTAAAAATAGTGTTTTAAATTGTTTTAAATGCTTTTAAAATGATTTCTTTTTTTTTCTTGATTTTTAAAACCAAAATGATTTTAAATATTTATGTGGATAAAATATTTTTTTCATAAACTTTAATCATTATTTAATGATTTTATTTGATATTTTTATCATTTTTTACTTAATTTTTCTTGGAAAAATGCTTTAAAAAATGAAATTGGGGTTTTCTTTGATTTTCACCCTAACAAATCTTTTTCAAACACTTTGGGCCTCTATTAGAGTGTAAGACCCAATCCCCTTTTAACCAAAACAATTTTGGGCCTCACTTGTTGTATAAGTCCCTCTGCGTTAAAAGAAAACCTCGGCGCGATCGCCATTTTCAAACGAAAATCAACTGGGCTTCTCTTTGAGCTGTAAGTCCCATTTCTTTTCATTTTTTAAAAATTTTTGGGCCTCTATTAGAGTGTAAGACCCACCCCTTTTTTAACGAAACAATTTTGGGCCTCAATTATTGTATAAGTCCCGATACGTTAAAAATCTCGGCGCGATCGCCATTTTCAAACTGAAAATATTTTGGGCCTCTCCCTGAGTTGTAAGCCCCATCTTTTGTACAAAAATACATTTTTGGCCTCTATTAGAGTGTAAGACCCAATCCCCTTTTAACCAAAACATTTTGGGTCTCACTTATTGTATAAGTCCCTCTGCGTTAAAAGAAAACCTCGGCGCGATCGCCATTTTTAAACGAAAATCAACTGGGCTTCTCTTTGAGCTGTAAGTTCTATTTCTTTTCATTTTCAAACACTTGGGCCTCTATTAGAGTGTAAGACCCAACCCTTTTTTTAACAAAACAATTTTGGGCCTCAGCTATTGTATAAGTCCCGATACGTTAAAAATCTCGGCGTGATCGCCATTTTCAAACTAAAAATATTTTGGGCCTCTCCCTGAGTTGTAAGCCCCATCTTTTGTACAAAAATACACTTTGGGCCTCTAATAGAGTGTAAGACCCAACCCCCCTTTTTTTTATCACTTTTTCATATTTTCTCATTTTTCATATTATTTTTTAATGATTTGGAAAATTAATAACTCCCTCAATTTTGATTATTTTTTATTGGTTCTTTTTCTGAAAAATCACAAAAATAGTAAAATATTTTATTCTACAAAAAAATCAAATTTATATTATTTATTTAATATAGTTGGTATTTTTGTGAATAAATTCATTTTTAATTGTTTTTAAACATTTTAAAAGTGAATATTCATCTTGAAAATCAAAACTAAATAAGTTTTAAATCATCTTGTGATTAAAATCTCATTTTTCAAACCTTAACCAAAAATCACAAGTGGTTTATTTAAACTTATTTGATTTTGTGTCATTTTTTATTAATTTTCTTTGAAAAATTACTTTTAAAAAGTGAAAATTGGGGTTTCTTTGATTTTTAATCATACTCAAATGTTTCAAGACTCTTTGGGCCTCTAATAGAGTGTAAGACCCAATCCCTTTGTAAATACCAAATTTTGGGCCTCAGTCACTTGTATAAGTCCCACGGTGTTTCTAAAACCTCGGCGCGATCGTCGCCCTTTTCAAAATTAACCATTGGGCCTACCCTCGAGTAGTAAGTCCCATTTCTTTTCTTAAAACTCACTTGGGCCTCTTGAGAGAGTGTAAGACCCATCCCTTTGTACAGAAAACCTTTTTGGGCCTCAGTCACTTGTATAAGTCCCTCTGTACAAATTCAACAGTGCGCTCACTGATAAAACCCTGGGCCTCTCCTTGAGCTGTAAGCCCCAAACCTTTTTATTTCAAAGCACTTTCTCCTTTGATTTTGAATATATTGTTGTTTTCAATCTTTCTTTGTTGAACAACTAACCAAACAGCATGGAAACTCTACAACCGAGTAAGTGTTTACCCGCTTTCATTTACCGCTTTCATATATATATATAAATGTATTGTGGGGCTGTTTCGCTGTAAGTCTTCTTTCATAAACTCATATCAACTGTGTAATAATAGTATAGATATTTAGAGTTTCCCCGGCAACTACGTCTAGAACTAGGTAAAGCCGTTTCGTTTACTCTTAGAAATAGTCTAAACTAGATCCCCATAGGATTACCAGACACAGTCTTCCCTCCTCTTGGGGTTAAACAATATGGAGATATGAAAGGCAGCATTCTCTGTGAACCCTTTCATAGACTGTCACTCATAGAAGTTGTCAAGAAACTCTATTCCCCAGAGATGATCTCTTCTCCGTGAATTGCATCTCTTGAGTTTCTTCCAAATTCTCGAACTTTCCTGACTTTGATCTATTCTCGGTGAATAGCATTACCTTGAATTTCTCGGGGTTTGGGGACCCACGGGCTTCTTAAAAGCACTTGTCAAAGAAACTCTACTCCCCAGAGATGATCTCTTCTCCGTGAATGGCATCTCTTGAGTTTCTTCCAAATTCTCGAACTTTCCTGACTTTATCTATTCCTTGTGAATAGCTTGCCTTGAATTTCTCGGGGTTTGGGGACCCATCGGCTTCTTAAAAGCAATCGGCCTCCTCTTGGGCATCGTACAAGGACCCACAGGCTTCCTAAAAGCAACCGCCTCCTCTTGGGCTTAGTACAAGGACCCTACGGCTTCTTAGAAGTATTCACCGCCTCCTCTTAGGCTTCGTATAATTATCTCTTCCTCCGGGAATGATAGCCTCCTCTTGGGCTTCGTACAAGGACCCGTCGGCATCTTAAAAGTTTCTAGCCTCCTCTTGGGCTTCGTACAAATTGTCCCGACGACCTCCTAAAGGTATAGGAACAAAACTTAATCATCTTCATAGAACAGTCCTTTCATAGAGTCTACTACTGTTTCTCAAAGCATGGTACAAAAGATGAAACTCTAGACACGGACAGTCTAATCTCCTTGAGTCTCAAAGACATTCTCAAGTGACCCCTTCGTTAAATAGGAAGGAAACCCGTAGACTCGGACAGTCTCAATACCCTTCGGATTTCCCGCTTCCTTAAAGAACAGGAATAACCCAGATCCTTGAATCAAATCCATGAGTACAGTGTTGCTCATATAAGAACTGATTTTCTCTTTCAAAATCAGTATACTGGACCTGTCACTCAACTGAAACAGTCACCATAGCCTCCTCTTGGGCTTTGTACAATGATCCTCCCCAGCGGAGTCAAACAACGTTCAGCCTCTCTCTCGGGCTTTGTACGAGACACATAAGAGACTCCCTCGTTGAGTCAATCAACCCTTTGCCTCAATCTCGGGCTTTATACGAGATACAAAAAGGTTCTTATTGAGCCAAACAAATTTTCGCCTCCATCTCGGGCTTTGTACGAGATACAAAAACTCTCTTGTCGAGTTAAACAGCCTTCATCTCGGGCTTTATACGAGATACCAAAGGAATCCCTCGTTGAGTCAAAACCTTTTAGCCTCTCTCTCTCGGGCTTTGTACGAGACACATATTAGCCTCCTCTTAGGCTTGGTATAAGAAAACCCTGGTTGAGTCAATCAACCTTTTAGCATCAAAGTTGTGCCTCGTTCACAGTATACAAACATCAACAACTCCTTTTCCTTCATCTAATTGCTGTAAGCGGCAAGCCTCTGGATCATCTACATCCACGTCACTGTCCCTCTTTTAGCATGAGAAATTCCTAAGGAAAGATAGCATTGCTCTACACTGAGTTAAAGTCTTCTCCTTCAGGTTGGAATTCCCCTATAAAGGAAATTATGGCATTGCTAGGATCCGCGCATCCCGGTTAAAGTAATTCTTCTTTATAAACAGTTGTGACATACAACCCCCTCTTTAGAGATGACAAACTCTCTCTACAGTCAAACCTTTTAGCTTCACATCTTGGGCTTTGAACAAGATACAAACTACCCTTTCGCTTCATGTCTTGGGCTTTGAACAAGACACCAAAAACCAATTTCCTCCCATAGAATAGGAGGAACTACGAACGCTCTAATTTCCTTGTTTCGGTAAACGGGAATACGTAGGCATAAGATTGAAAGAAAAATCTTAGCGAGCACAATCAACAAAAAAACCAAATCCCATACTCTCACATTCAAAAGCATCAGTCCTAACATCTTAATCCTTGTTCCCTGCCAGAAACCTTCTGTCAAGATAAAACGAAAGAAACTGTATTGGCGAAAATACAAATAACCAGTACAAAGGCCCCCCACATTGATAGCATTCGTAACCTAACAGACCGTTGTTTAAACTTAGTATGCAAAGCAGGATTAATTGGAGACATCTATTTCCCTTCCTTCATCAGCTTCAGTAGGATAAAAAATGAATCAACCTGTAGTAAGCTCAAACCGCAGAGAGCGACCAGCGCTTAAGAACCGCGTCCAAAATCGCTCGCTACAGGTGGATCGAGGCCTATGGCTTTCGCGAAGTCTGAGCCAGGACGTAATCCCTGCTCGAGCAGGAATTTCTTCATCTCGTCGGTCGTTGGCACTTGGAAGGCCTCCTTGTTGAACCGCTCAATGTAGGCCCGAAGGGGCTCATCTCTTCCCTGTACGACAACTCTGAGGGATGCCTCGATCTTCGGATGGCGTCGCGATGCAGTAAAGTGACGGGAAAAAATCCACCCCAGCTGCCTCCAAGATGTAATGGATTCTTCTGGCAGCTGCTTGTACCATGTCATTGCTCCCTTCCAGAGCGTGGTCGGGAACAGGCGGCATTTGATGGCTCCTCGTACCCCTCTGTAGTCCAAAAGAGCATCTATGTTTTCTATGTGCTCGTCTAGGTCGGTGGTTCCATCGTAAGTCCCTAGAGACGGAGGTTTCTCTAGTCCTTTGGGAAGACGGGTGGCCAGGATCCTGCGGGACAATGGGCCCCGAGGCTCGTCGTCGCTGTCCGAACTTGGAGTTGATGGTGACCGTCGTCTGCGCTCGCGGCGGCGGTCTCTGCGAGGTGAGGGTGAACGTGGTCGGTCGTAAGGTCTGACCGGTGGAGAATTCCTATCCTGCCTCGTTCTCTTGTGTCTTGGTGACGATCGATCTCGCAGGGAGATCTGGTCGCGTTTGTGAATGCATTGAGATTTAGGCTCATGCCTCGTTATACAGTCTTCCCCATGCCTAGGTGGCGGGCTTCTTGATTTCCGGTGCTTACTCTTCGGAGGAGAGGATCTTGGAAGAGATGCTTCCTCGAGAGCTCCTATTTTTTCTCCTTGCTACAAGATAAGGAGGTTTGTGCGGTTGACAGCTTCCAGAAGAGCTGCAATGGCCAGGTCGGCGCTGGGAGGGCCAGGAATTGGTCGTTCGCCCGACGTTAGCTGTTTGCCTCCTTGCTCGGTGGGAGGAGGAGTTGGAGACACGGTGGCCCCGTCTCGAAGGAAACGGGGATCAGAAAGTAACAAAGAACTGCCGTCAACGTCCATCTTGTTGACGGGAACGAGAACCGTAGCGTCAGCACCTTTTGCGGAGTTCTGAGCGGCCATATGTGGACGGATCAAAGAAAGTATGTTTTGATCTTTTAGTTTCTGAGGCGGAAAGAAAGAAGGGGAGAACATGGAGTTCCCACAGACGGCGCCACTGATCCGAAGTATTCGAACAGGTCCACGTAAGCTGGTCGTCAGATGGCAAGGTGCTCGGACGGATGCTGGTCGTCAGGCATGCAAGGTGTTCGGCTTGTGAATGAGGAGAGGAGGGGGTGTACCTGCAAGGCACTCCGACGCTCAAGTAAGAAAGGGTCAGAGAAAAGGGGTAAGTACAAAGTGTATTCTTAGGGTGAAAATGTGATACCTGACCCTCTCAAGCAAGAGGGTTTATATAGAGCCCCCAGCGCGTGGCCAATGGTCCTATTTTCGGGGCGAAATAATCGTTTTCCCCAAAGAATAGGTAACTGCCCAAACTAGCCGTTATGTCGGGTAGGGTGTTAGAAACTAGCCGTTATGTCGGGCATAAACGCGGTTTCGGGCACCTGTCATTTGTCGTTCGGGCAGCGAGGAAGCCGTGCGTGACGAGCATAGAAGCCGGGGAGGAACGTTGCATCCATTGCCCGGTTGGAGGGGCAGAAATGTCATTTTCGCCCCTCCGTGGATTGGACTTAGGCAATTTGGGTTGCTCTGGAGCAGAGGTGGATTGGGCCAATTTTGGCCATTGGTCCAGTCCAGAACATAAACTTTTGTATATTCTTAGTATAACGAAAAGCAGAATTTCTAAAAAAAACTAATATGTTCTTAATCATTAAAAGAGACATAATTATAAATCTATTTATGATAATGTTTAAATGGAAATAAATAAATATATTTGACAATTACTCCCTCCGTCTCATAATAGGTATCCTCTTTTCTATTTTTATTTGTCTCAAATTATTTGTCCCTTTAGAATACCAATGTAATATTTATTATTTCTTTCCACTAATTTACTTTTATTTATTGTATTTTAATTCATTTAACTACCCCACTATCTATTATTAATAAGGTTATTTTAGTAAATTAAACAAATTTTATCATTGAAATCAACACAATTAATCATTATCTTAAAAAGTGTGAAAATCTCAAAGAGGACACCTATTGTGAGACGGAGGGAGTAACAACTAATATGTTTAGAAGACAAACATAATTTAATGTCTTTCATTTAATGAAAAGCAATAATATATATTTTTAAACAATAAAAAATAAAGTGTAAAAATAAAGTAACGTTTTAATACCTTTTTTTTTTGAAAATTTTATTAAGTTATCATTAATAAATGTTTTGGTGTAAATTTTATTTAAAGAATATATTAATATAATTTTTTATATCGGTTCTGTTTTCATATAAAAATATAAATAATTTAAAAAATAAAGTGTAAAAATTATTTAAATTATTATATATATATATATATATATATATATATATATATATATATATATATATATATATATTAATAATACAATTCAAATAAATAATCAAATATTATAATTAATTACAAACTTATTTATATAAAATTTAAAATTTTAATTAGAAATAATATGAATGTCATTAATGTATAAAATTTAATTATTTAATTAGAAATAATATGAATGTTGTTCTGGACTGGGCCGGGGTCTGCCCCTCAATCTAGCAGGCCCAACCCACACGTCCTGGGATGGCCCAATAAAGGCCTCTTAGCACGACCAATGTCGAGCACATGCCCCTCCTCAACATCGTCGGGCACACGCACGGCATGGAGCATCGGGCAGGGGGCTAAGCCTCTCCGGGCTCGCTCATCCTCGACACTCAGGTGCTCCTTCCCACGAGGATCCATCTCCTTCTACACATAAGAGTCCTCCCGCGAGGACACGTCTCTCCCCGACACATAAGACTCCTCCCCGCGAGGACACGTTCTCATGTAACCACACACTCCCGATGGAATCGGTCTGCCCTAATTCCGGAGATCTAGGAACGGTTACCCTAGGGCGAAGACCACGTGCTGGTCTTCACTACGCCACATAAGCCCTGGCAGTTATTTGGATTGGGCCTGGCAATCCAGCCCAATGCAAGTAACCATTGGCCCCGCGCTGGGGGCTCTCTATAAATACCCTCTCACTTGCGAGGGTCGGGTTACGCAATCTCATACACTCTAACCTCTTTCTGTACTTGCTTTTACTTGTGACCCTTGCCTTACTTGAGTGTCGGAGTACCTTGCAGGTACACCCCCCCCCCCCCCCCCCCCGCTATCTTTCAACCTCACCGGAGCTGAAGTCCATACGACATTGTTGGCCACTGAATAACTGTCTGATCCAGGTACGATCAGTGGCGCCGTCTGTGGGAGACCTTGCTTCCCCGTTTTTCCACTCGAAAACGGAAACCACCATGAGGACGCTACCGCCCTCAACGTCGAAGAAGGTGACGTTAGGGACGGGCAGACCGCCTCCCCGGACTCCCAAGACACGGCTTACGACGCCGCTCGCCAGGACGACCAGCAAGCCGTCTTTCAGCCAGTTGCTCCTCCGCCCAATGCAGATTCGAGCACCGTGGCCCTATTTACCTTGGTCAATCAGACCAACCAGCTGATCGCACACCAGAATCTCAGAATTAAAGCACTAGAGCAAGGGCGGACACGACGATCTTCCCCGCGAAGACATCGTCGTCCACCTTCACCTCGTCGTTCTTCTTCCCCGAGAAGGACCACATCCGAAGAATCTCGAACCCCCTCGCCGGTGCACGAGGGCCGTCGTCCACGCCTTGAACGCCCCCAGTCGGCGATCTCCCAGAAGCGCCATCGTTCCCCGCCTCGGAAGAAACCCAGGCCCTCCACTACCAAGAAGTCCAAAACCACCGAGGAGAGGCCAAGCAACCGTTCGAGGAATTCCCCTCCACGGCATCACCGATCCCCTTCGAGGTCCCCGGCCGGAAGCGACAACGACGACCAGAGGACCCCTCTATCATGGGAGATCATGATCGTCAAATCCGCGGAAGAAGTCGACCACGCCGCGCACCTCAAGAAGGTGTCCGACACAGCGAGGAGATGTCGCATGAGGTTCAACCCCGACAAATGTACATTCGGCGTTCGGGCAGGAAAATTCCTCGGCTTCTACCTCATAGAGTGAGGAATCAAAGCCAACCTCGACAAGTGTAGGGCTTTCTCCGAGATCCCCACTCCAGACTCGAAGAAGTCAATACAATCGTTGAACGGGATGCTCACCGTCCTCTCCCGCTTCGTCGCCAAGTCTGCGCAATACGCACTCCCATTTTTCAAACTTCCTCGACAAAAAGTGACGTTTGAGTGGAGCAAAGAATGCGAGCAAGCGCTCCTCCACCTAAAACAAGTCCTATCACAACCCCCGGTCCTCTCACGGCCTGAGAGCGGGGAGACACTTTTTTTGTATCTCGCAATCACGAGTGAAGCGGTCAGTGCCGTCCTCATTCGGGAAACCTCGGACGGGCAGAAACTGATTTACTTCATGAGGCGGGGAGGCTATCAGCAGATAGAGAAAGTCGCCTTGGCCCTCGTCACCGCGGCCAGGAGGCTACGCCACTACTTCCTAGCCCACACTGTCGTCGTAAGGACCGAACAGCCTATAAGGCAACTCCTTGGACCACCGGATATGGCGGGGAGGATGCTCAGGTGGTCGCTTGTAATCGCCGAGTTTGACATCCAATACAAGGGAAGGAAAGCCCTGAAGGCTCAGGTATTGGCCGACTTTGTGGCGGAGATGACCGTCCCGGAACCTTCGACCAACGGATCCCAAAAATGGACGATCTATGTCGACGGAGCATCCATCCCAAAGGGAAGCAGGGCGGGCATCATCCTCGAAAATGAGGAAGGCATCCTGATCGAGGTATCCCTCGAACTATCCTTCCCGACGTCGAACAACCAAGCAGAGTACGAGGCTTTCCTCGCCGGGCTTCGACTGGCCGAGGACCTCGGCGCCAAGGAGGTTAAAATCTTTATCGCCTCCCAGCTCGTGGCCTCGCAAGTCCGAGGAGAGTACCAGGCCAAGAACTACAACCTCATCGAATACTTGACCTTGGTGAAAGAAAAGATGAAAAAGTTCACCTCCGGGGAAGTAACTCACATCCGTCGCGAGCACAATACCCGAGCAGATGTCTTGTCCAAATTGGCAAGCACAAAGAAGAAAGGTGGGAACAAATCCGTCATACAAGAAGTGCTTTCCCACCCGAGCATCGACAAACCCGCTCCGGTGACGGACGTAAACGCCATTGGTGACAGAAATTGCTGGATGACCCCTGTATACGAGTACCTCACGACGGGCAAACTGCCCGAAGATCCCAAAGAAGCAGGGATGGTCAAGCGGCGGGCATGCTCGTACACGATAGTCGAGGATAAGCTATACTGGTGAGGGTTTTCTATCCCCCTCCTCAGGTGCGTCTAGGAGACCAATGTCCCTAGCATCCTCCAGGAAATCCATGAGGGAATCAATGCACAGCACCTCGGTGGACGATCGTTATCCCGTAAAGCACTTCGGGCAGGGTATTACTGGCCCACCATGCAACAGGACGCCAAGGAGCACGTCAAGAAGTGCGATAGATGCCAACGACATAGGGACATGCACCTCGCTCCTCCTAACGAGCTCAAAACACTGTCCTTCCCGTGGCCATTTGCATGGTGGGGGATGGATATCCTCAGACCTTTCATCGTGGGATCGTATCAAAACAAATACCTCATCGTCGGCGTAGATTATTTCACGAAGTGGATTAAGGCAAATGCCTTGGCCAAGATCACGACCTTCAACATACTCCGCTTCTACAAGAGGAATATCCTCGTCCGATTCGGCGTGCCCCATGCAATCGTCACCGAAAACGGGACACAGTTCACTGACAGGAACTTCCAAGACTTCGTCACCAAACTGGGCACGAAGCAGCACTTCACGTCGATCGAACACCCTCAAATGAACGGGCAGGCCGAAGCGGCAAACAGAGTAATCCTCCGAGGATTAAAATGTCGATTAGGCGATGCCAAACAACTGTGGGTCGAGGAGCTTCACAGCGTCCTCTGGGCCTACCGAACGACCCCACATTCCACGACCGGGGAGACCCCTTTTCGTCTGACCTACGAAACGGAAGCGGTGATCCTCGTGGAAATCAGGGAACCCTCGAGGAGGATAGAAGCCCCCCTCGACGGGGACGCGAACAACGAAGCCCTGAGGCAAGAACTCGACTTCATCGAGGAGACACGTTCGGGCGCTTCTCTCCGAGAAGCTTCACTTAAGCAGAAAATAACTTTACGTTATAACGACAAAGTTATCAAGCGGGATTTTCAGGTAGGCACCCTCGTCCTACGAAGGAACCAGAAAGACTCGCGAGAAGGCAAACTCGCCGCGAACTGGGAGGGCCCGTACCGCGTTCGTGCGAAAACGGGGACAGGAGCCTACTTCCTCGAAAATATGCATGGGGAAGAACTTGCTCGACCATGGAATACTGAGAAGCTCAAACAGTAATACAGTTAAACACTTCCCGCGGCACACTAGCACCGCGATTACGGGGACGCACTAGGGTACGAGCACGACTTCCCTATACATAACACGATGATCAATGGCCGCGTTGTATGTGCGCGAGGACTTTTGATCCGACGAGGATACCTCGACGAAGCTCCACCGTCGTTGTACCAATTAGGCAGAACACCCAGCTCGCAATGGGAAGTTCACGCCACGAAGCTAAGACCTCGACCAAGCTCTTAGCCTCGTTGAAGGTCGGAATAGTCTCCGACCACCCGGCCAGCTCTCCACGCGGTCAGGGACTATCAAAGTCGAGCAAATTCCCAAAATCTTCATTACTTAGACAAAAATAAGCAAAGTATAGAAATCTCTATTATTTGGTCAAAAACAAATGAAGCATAGCAAATGCAATAACATCACAATTGAAAACATACAAACAGCACACGAGCAGATAAACAAAAATGCATCGAAGCGGGCAGAAGCCCATTGTACAGATGTTACAAACAAGTATCAAAAATCCCCTGGCACGCAGGCCGGGTATAAGTATAAAAAAATAAATAAAATGGCTCGCAGGCCAAACAGAATGAAAAACCTACTCGGCGACGGTCCCTTCGGGCTGCATGATCTGACCGTCGACCACCTCGTAGTCGGGGTCAGTCCCTTCGGTTATGAGGTCGGGGTTGAGAACTTGAAGCTGCTGCACGGCATTCCTGAAACCTATGTCAGCCGCCTCGAGGTTGTCTTGCTCGGCTTCCCGGAGCTTCGCTATCAGCGCTGCCCGCAAAGTCAGCAACCTGTATTCCTCGGTTTCCTCATCAGCCGGGCGGACAGCCTCCTCCAACTCGGCGTTCCTGGCCAAGAGACGATTCCTCTCCTCTTCAAACTCGACGTCCCTCGCCAAGAGGCGTTTCCGCTCCTCCTCAGCATTCTTCAACCTTTCCTCCAGCTTCCCTTGAAGCTCAACCTGGGCCTGGTTCTGGCTTTTGTAGTCAGCCAGCTCCTTGCCCACCTTCTCCATTTCGGCTGAGATGGACCTAAAACTCTCTCGCAACTTGTTAAGCTCATCTTCGGGGCACGCCTCGTCATTCAGAACCAAGGCAGCCGCGCAAACCCGCATCACCGCGGACACATCCTCCACCAGCGCCCTTCTCCGGGAAACCCTGTCGACGCCTAAGATGGCCTGAGCTTCGGGGGCACCCACGCATAGGGAATTATTCCCCATGAAGAAGTTCGGCCTCGAATGACAAAGCGGGAGCACAAATTTTACAGTAGGGGGACTCTCGTTCTCAGTAAGGTCGACGTCCACTTGATCTGCAACCCGCTGCCTCTTCGGGGAGCCCTGAGTGCTGGGAGAATCACTGTCCTGGTGAGAGCCAGAAGAACCTCCGGTTGTCGGGGTGGGAACGGAGTCCAGCGCTCGGATCTGCTCGATGCGGCCTTTACCTCCCTTCCTCGAAAGGCGGGTAGCCTTCAACTTTTTGAAGCGCTCCTCGGCAGTCGACATCTTACCTGCAAAAAGAAAGTAAGTGTCAATAAATCAGAAACCAGGACACGAAGGAAAAATCGAGTCGAAGAGGATGTCACCACCTAGAAGCTCGAGGGCTTCCTCATCGGAGAATGTCTCGAGGAGGTCCCTCGTATTGATTAAACGCCGCTTCGTTAATACCTGCCCGTCGTCTCCTCGGACGGGTTCTCCATCCATCGTCACGACCTTGGCTTTATTAAACCCGTTGACGAAAGCGACTATTCTCTCATAAGCCAGGCGATCCCCCTCGTCCAAATGGCCAGGACTGACTTTGTAGCTGTTCGTCCCTTTTTTGAAGTGTTCTTCCGTCCAGAACAAGGGGAATCTTGGCTCGAGGACCTCCTCCGTCTGCCCGTCCACTTAGCGGGAAACTCGGCAATACACCGAATTCACAGCTTCGAGCATGACCGGCCTCACGATATAATACCGGTATTTAAAGTCGCGAACAGAATCCAAGTAGGTGTGGAAGAGACTGCTCATTTGTTTGAAAGACACCCAGCCGTGTCTGCCATCGGAGGCCTGTCGCTGGAGGTGGAAGATGCGAAAGAAGAGAGGCACGGTTGCCCCGATTCGGAGATATTTACAGATGAGCTCGAAAGCTCGGATGAAAGCGAGGGAGTTGGGGTGGAGCTGCGAAGGCGCCAGGCGCAACCAAACAAATACCGCTTGTTGAAAATCTGTAAAGGGCAGACGCCACCCCCGCCTTGTCGAACATGAACTCGTAAAGAGGGAACCTCATCCCTCGGTACGTCGAGCATATGCAATGGTGTGCTTGAGGTCAGAACACCTTCCACGACTTCGAGGAACCCACCAGCTGGTGCTCGACTGTGTAAAAAATAGTGTCCTCGTCCTCGTCGACAAAATGGGAAGCCATATTCAACGGCTCATCGCTGACCCACTCCGCGAGGGGACGTTCCTCGACCCTAGTGATTGGCGCCATTAGAGAGTCGGGTTGGTCGTCGACGTCCAACGATCCCACGGCCACAGAAATGGACGAAGCTTCCATATACCTGAAAAGCAGAAGGAAACGGTGAATTCGATGATCCATATCAAATTCACCCCTCCACCTCTGTTCAAGTGAAAGGGCGAAGAGGGAGCGTCGAGATCTCGAGACGGTCGCGCTCGTCCGCGTCCCCGAGACAACCGACGAGCGTCCCCGAGACCATCCTCAGGTCACCGGTGCGCCGCTTGGGGAGGATTCCTTCACACAAAAGGGATATTGGCGAGGAACCCGAGAGTTTCATCTTGTGTCCTCGGGACATTCTTCGTGTCCCCGGGATACTCATCCCTTCTCCCCGCGATATGCAACAAGAAACTATGAAATCCCGCCGTTTTTGCTGGAGAGTTCGTGATTTCCATGAGAACTTCATCAGTTCACCATGAAACCACCCTATAAATGCAAACGAAAGGAGAAAAAAGAGAGAAACTTACTTGAAACACACTTCCGGTAGGGTTCCGGCACGGCAGTTGGCGGCGGCGTACGGTGGTGAAATAGAGAAGGATGAAAAGAGTGAATCTGAACAAAAAGGGAGCAAAAGTGCAAATGGGACGAGATGACCCCTATTTATAGGGCTCTCACAAGTCTCAAGAGCTCCTAGGCAAACGATTACGCTACCCTAGCGTAGCTACCCTAGGCAATGATGAGTGGCGACACGTGACAGGCATTTTCCCAAGCATGCCGTTTCATTCCCCAACACGCGTCTTTTCATTCACCTCATTTCAGACTTCTCGTATTCCCGCGACGTCGCCCATTCGCGGCCAGTCTAGCGCGAGCAGATCGATTTGTTTCTACCCGGTCGATGTACTGGTCCTCGTTTAGAGTCCCTTCCTCGGTTGGACACGTCCTCGACGTAGTGCTGACCCTAAAGTCATTATCCTGACACCTCAGAGCAACGACTTGGGGGGCTCCTGTTCTGGGCTGGGCCGGGGTCTGCCCCTCAATCGAGTAGGTCCAACCCACACGTCTTGGGATGGCCCAACAAAGGCCTCTTAGCACGACCAATGTCGAGCACATGCTCATCCTCAACATCGTCGGGCACACGCACGACATGGAGCATCGGGCAGGGGGCTAAGCCTCTCCGAGCTCGCTCATCCTCGACACTCAGGTGCTCCTCCCCATGAGGATCCATCTCCTTCTGCACATAAGAGTCCTCCCCGTGAGGACATGTCTCTTCCCGACACGTAAGACTCCTCCCCTCGAGGACACGTTCTCATGTACCCACCCACTCCCGATGGAATCGGTCTGCCCTAATTCCGGAGATCTAGGAATGGTTACCCCAGGACGAAGACCACGTGCTGGTCTTTACTACGCCACGTAAGCCCTGGCAGTTACTTGGATTGGGCCTGGCAATCCAGTCTAATGCAAGTAACCGTTGGCCCCGCATTGGGGGCCTCTATAAATACCCTCTCACTTGAGAGGGTCAGGTTACGCAATCTCATACACTCTAACCTCTTTCTGTACTTGCTTTTACTTGTGACCCTTGCCTTACTTGAGCGTCGGAGTACCTTGCAGGTACACCCCCCCACCCCCCCCCCCTCCCCCCGGCCGTCTTTCAACCTCACCGGAGCTGAAGTCCATACGACGTTGCTGGCCACTGAATAACTGTCTGATCCAGGTACGATCAAATGTCATTAATGTAAACATATCGGCTCTGTTTTCATATAAAAAATCTAAATAATATAAAAAATAAAGTGTAACTCATAGAAATCTTCTATTTACTTTGGATTCTTTTGAAAATTTTCTTGTGTCTCAATGACACTCACTTCAATGGACTGAAAAAGGAAAATTGATGTCAATAAAGGTAGTGACAGCGGTACCTAACTTAGAAATCTTTCAACCTAGTTAAGGATCTTTTAAAAATCTTCTGGTGTCTCCTCGAGACTCACTCTAATAGAATTAATGACCTCAATTTTAGATCTTCAAAGGTCAAATTTTGACTAACAAAGCTTAATCACAATAGGATCACTACAAAAAAAACTGTTGTTTGCTACATGAATTTCACGTCATAACATTGAAATTCACTTTACAACACAGTTTTTGCGACGTGACCATTCACGTCGCAGGAAGCTGTGTGGCAACTTTTTTGCCACGTGAAATTCACGTCGCAACTTTGCCATGTGAATTTCACTTCACAACATTTTGCACATATGTATTGCGACGTGAATTTCACGTCACTAAATTGTGAAGTGAAATTCACGTGGCAAAGTTGTGAAGTGAATTTTACTTCACAAAGTTGCGACGTGAATTTCATTTCACAACTTAGTGACGTGAACTTCACTTCACAACTTATTTTTATTTTTATTTTTTAAAATTAAAAATATTTTTACGTTTCAATTAATAAATATATTTTAATTTTAATTTATATTTAATAATTAATATATACTATTCAAAATATATATTATTCTTAAACATATTACTAATAAACATATATTATTCTTAAACATACTACTAATAAACATAAACACATATTAAACATATACTATATATACTTTAATATAATTTAAAATTAATTTAAAATAATTATATTAATTTATACTAATTTATATTTTAAAAAATTATAATTTAATATACTTTAATTAAAAATTCTGTTTTTATAATTTAATATACTAAGATAAAAATTTAATATAATTTAATATTTATAATAAGATAAAATTTCTGTTTTTATAATTTAATATACTAAGATAAAAATTTAAAAAAATTAAAATACATTAAATAAAAATTCTGTTTTTATAATTTTATATATTCTGTTTTTAATAAATATATAAGAATTAAAATATAATAAATATTAAAAATTTAAAAATTTGAATAATATAATCTTTTTTTATAAATATTATGTTTTTTTATATATTATGTTTTTTTATATTCTGTTTTTTAATAAATATTATATATTCTTTTTTTTTAATATTCTATTTTAAATAATACTTAAAATCTGTTTTTAATAAATATATAATATATAACATATTCTGTTTTTAAATAAATGTATAATCTGTTTTTTATATTCTGTTTTTAAATAAATATTATATATATTCTGTTTTTAGATATTCTATTTCAAAAAATATATAAAATCTGTTTTTAATAAATATATTATATATTATATATTCGGTTTTAAAATAAATATATAATATATATAATAAAAATATTTATTCTGTTTAATAAAAATATTTATTTTGTTTATATATTCTGTTTAATAAATAAATATTTATATATAGATAAATATAATTCTTTTTAATAAAAAAATTATATATTTTTGTTTTAAATAATATATTAAAAAAATATATATTTTTTGTTTTATTTATTAAAAACGAAATAATATATAACAACAAACACAAAGAACAAGCATTTTCGTTTTTCATTCATATATATCACAATAAACAACAGCAACTCAATAATATATATAAAAAAAAAAAAAGACAAAAATACCTCTTCTTCAATCTCCTTCAATCTTCTTATTCCAATATTATATCTTCAATTTCTTGTTCAAAAAATCTCCTTCAAATTTTTTAACATTTGACAGAAAAAATTGAAAAAAAATTATGTCAGATATATTAAAATAATAGTACGTGGTTTTGGAAATTGAATGAAAAAGAGGAAGACCATCAGAGAACCAATATTACCTTTAAGTTAAGTATGGAGATGAAAAAATTGATTGGGTGTTGCAAAGAGGAAGAGAAGATCAGAAGAAGAAGAAGGAAAAAGAGGAAGAAATAGGATTTTACAAATAGTAAGAGAAAGAGAAAGAGTGGAGAAAAGATAAGAAAATGCAGATAATAAGTGGTCTGAGAATGAATTGCGTGTTGCATTAAATAACCCAAACTAGTGAGGTGAATTTCACGTCGCAACCTTGCGAAATGAAATTCACGTCGCAACATCGAATGTTCATATTTTAAATTTTCAATTTGCGAAGTGGAAATCATGTCGCAACGTTGCGAAGTGAAAAACACGTCACAACATTGCAACGGTCAAAAAAAACAAGGCTCCTATCAATGCCTATTTCTTCAAAAAAAAACTGGCAGATTGTGAAATATGATGTGAAGGCCGCTATCAGTGAGTTTTTTTAGACCAGCTACATGTACAAAGCCATCAATTTCTCTCTGATTACTCTGATTCCCAAGACCCCTAAAGCCAAAACTATTAAGGAAATGAGGCAAATAGCCTGTTGTAGTACTATCTACAAGATCATATCCAAAGTTCTAACTTCAATACTTGGTAAAGTCATTGCCAACATTATTGAAGATACTCAATCTGCATTTGTTCCTTGCAGGATAATTCATGATAATATCATGCTTGCTCAGGAATTGGTGATAGGGTATGGCAGAAAACATATATCACCCAGATGTATGATCCAGCTAGATATTCAAAAGGCATATGATATTGTGGATTGGTAGGCTTTGGCTCACATCATGCAAGAGATTGGTATACCTCAGGTTTTCATTAACTGGGTCATGTCTTGTGTGGCAATTGTATCTTACAGGTATTCAATCAATGGCACTCCATCCAAAATTCTAAGAGCAAAAAGAGGGCTGAGGCAGGGAGACCCCATCTCACATCTCTTATTTGTGATCATTATGGAATATTTGCACAGAACCCTCCAAAGTTTGCAATATAACCCTGATTTTAACTTCCACCCCAAGTGTGAGAAGTTAAAGATCATTAACTTGTTTTTTGCATATGATATCTGATTATTTACTAGGGGAGATATTGTATCTCTGAAGCTGATCATGGAGAAAATAGAAAAATTCTCATATGCAATTGGATTATGTATCAGTAGTCTTAAAAGCAAGCTGTTTGTGGGAGGAGTAGATGAGGACACTAGAAGACATATACATCATGAGAATGGTCTGGCAGCATATATTATGCCATTTAGATATCTTGGTGTACCTTTGAATAGCAAGAAGTTGTCTGTTCATAACTGCCAACCATTAATTGAAAGGATGATGCAAATAGTTAATCATTGGAATACAAAACTGTTATCATATGTTGGTAGATTCCAACTAGTTATGAGTGTTATGTTCTCTATTTCTAACTATTGGATGTCGATCTTTCCATTGCCAAAAAAAGTTGTATCACATGTGGAAAGGTTTGGTAGAAGATTTATGTGGACTGGTACAGATGAGGGCAGTAGGAAAGCACCAATATCCTGGGATCATGTGTGTGATCTTGTATCTGCAGGTGGGAGAAACATGATATCACTGGTTGATTGGAACAAAGCAACTATTGGTAAAATGCTTTGGAACATTTGGAACAAGAAAGATATTTTGTGGATTAAATGGCTACAAACTTACTATATGAAACAAGTGGATGTGAAGGATTTCAAGCTTGACCAGAATTGTTCTTGGATTATAAAAGTTATCTTCAAGAACAAGGACATGACGATTAATTCTTAATCGTGGCAGAATTTCCAGACGGACGGGAGGTACAATGCTAGTATCATGTATAGAACTTTGAGGGGGGATAAACCTAAAGTTAATTGGAGGGTCATGTTTGAAATTCTGGTATCAGACGTGTGATGTTAAGTGCGATGTCACAACAGCACACTCTGCACAATGGACAAATAAAACAGCAGAATAACACACCAAATTGTTCACCCAGTTCGGTCTAACTGCCTACGTCTGGGGGCTACCAAGCCAGGGATGAAGTTCACTACTTGTAGAATTAAATTACAGACTCAACAACCCAGTTGACAATCTCCTAATCTTAATTCCTACTAGTGATTTTCTACCTAAGAAACCACTTAGATATGAGAACACTACTCAATCCCTAAAACATTTCAGTGATATAATTCAAAGATCACACACTTTGAATAACACTACTTGATTCTGCTTCACAGCTTTGATCAAGAACAACTCAACACAACAATACCAATTCACACTAGAATGGTTTACAAAACATGCACGAAGACACAAAACGACTCTCAGTCTTTAGTTCACTCTCTTCGTCACTTTTCCTTCATTACTGATGTGCTTTATATAGCTATCTGAATTGGGCTTGGACCTGCTACAATATCTGACTTGATTTGTTATTTAAAACTGAATCTTCAAAACAGATTTTCTCCTAAAATCTCCAACCTTTTAAATCTCCTACAAATCTGCACCAGATCTCCTATGCATCAGAGAATATCTATCCCAAGATATTCGCATCCAATGAGACTACCTGCTCTCCACAATTCCAGCTAACATGTTAACCCTAACAACATCACAACCTGATGTTATTAATTCTGCAGATCTAATTTCACAACATCGCTTGTGACATCAGACATCCAACTTAAGCAACTTAAACACTTAACACAACCCAGTGTTAAGACTCAATGTTGTGACATCACCCATGTTAGTTCTTGGATTGGCTGGAACTTTGGTAAAACAAAGTATGTTCAATGTTGATGTCAAGGTGCTGATGTTGCAACATTGAAGTCTTAACACTGGGCTGTGTTAAGTAATTAATTGCTAAAGTTGGATGTCTGATGTCACATAGGTGATGTTGTAACATCAGATCTGCAGAATTAACAACAGCAGGCTGTGATGTTGTTAGGGTTACGTATTAGCTGGAATTGTGGAGAGCAAGATGTCTCATTGGATGCGAATATCTTGGGATAGATATTTGCTGCTGCATAGGAGATCTGTTGCAGATTTGTAGGAGATTTAAAAGGTTGAATATTTAAAAAGATTTTAGGAGAAAATCTGTTTTAGATATTCAGTTTTAAATAACAAATCTGGGAGATATTGTATCAAGTCCAAGACCAATTCAAGGAGCTATATAAAGCGCACAAGACCAAAGGAAAAAGGTACAGAAAATATTCAGAAGATCAGAAGCTGGAGGCTTAGTGTCTAAAGTTTGTTTAGAGTGCTTGTATTTACACTATTCTAGGGTTTGAATAGGTGTTGAGTTTCTGTCCTCTCTAGAAGCTGTGAAGCAATAGAGAGTGTTTGCTTGATCGAAGCTGTGAAGTAAGATCAAGGGTACTCAAAGTGGTCTCTTTAAGAGTTTGTAAGGGATTGAGTGGTGTTCTCATACCTAAGTGGTTTCTTAGGTAGGAAGTCATTAGTAGAGTATAAGTTTAGGAGATTGTCAACGGGTTGTTGAGTCTGTAAATTATATCTACAAGTAGTGAATTCCATCCCTGGCATGGTAGCCCCCAGAGTAGGTTAGTTGTAACCGAACTGGGTCAACAATTCTTGGTGTTATTTTACTGTTATTGCTGTCAATTGTGCAGAGTGTGTTGTTGTGACATTACACCTTAACATCACACGTCTGATACCAGAATTTTAATTGGTATCAGAGCAGGCATCCTGTCTGTCTCTAGGTGAGATCTAGGGAAGTTACTTTCTGGTGTAAAGATGGACAAAGAAGTTGGAGGATTCGTCAACAGACCCCCTATTTTGGATGGATCCAATTATGACTATTGGAAGCCAAGGATGACCACCTTCTTAAAATCCTTGGACAGTAGGGCTTGGAAGGATGTTATTAAAGAGTGGAAAGCACCTGTTGTATGTGAGAAGGATGATGCTGGTAAAGATAAATAGGGCACCTCTAAGCCAAAGCCTGAAGAAGAGTGGACCAAGGAGGAAGACGAGCTTGCCCTTGGAAATTCCAATGCTCTAAATGCAATTTTCAATGGAGTGGATAAGAATATCTTCAGGTTAATCAATACCTGTGAAGTTGCTAAGGAAGCATGGGATATCTTGCAGGCTACACATGAAGGAACATCTAGAGTTAAGATGTCGAGACTTCAGATTTTAACATCAAAATTTGAAAGCCTGAAGATGAAGGATGATGAGACTATTCATGATTTCCACATGAGTGTTCTTGAGCTGGCCAATGCATCTAGTGCTCTAGGAGAGAAGATGTCAGATGAAAAGCTTGTGAGGAAGATTCTTAGGTCCCTACCTAAGAAGTATAAAATGAAGGTTACTGCCATTGAAGAATCACAAGACATCATCAAGATGAGAGTAGATGAGCTCATTGGATCTTTTCAAACTTTTGAGCTTGGGTTGAATGAGGAAGAACCAGAAAAGAAGCCAAAAAGTATAGCCTTGGTGTCAAATGATGCAGAAGAAAAAAGGAAAGAGTTCTGAATCGCAGGAGGATCTGTCTCAGGCCATAGTGATGTTGGGAAGACAGTTCACCAAAGTATTCAAGAGAATGAATAATAACTCCAGGCCTAATGTCAAGAACATGACTTCTGACACCAGCAAGAAGGATGGAGAGAAAACTACCCAAGATAAAGGAGTTCAGTGCTTTGAGTGTGAAGGGTATGGACATGTCAAGAAAGAATGTCCCACCTTCTTGAAAAATCAGAAGAAGGGCATGACAGTTTCCTGGTCTGACTCTGATAGTGAAAGTGAAGGCGAGTCAGCAAAGCATGTGAGAGCTTTAACAGGAGCTGTGGTTTCTGATGATGATTCTAGTGATGGAGAAGTAACTTATGAGGAGTTAGCATCTACCTATCAAGAGCTGTGTTTAAAAAGTGCTGAGATTTGTCAAGAAAACAAGTGCCATAAGCAACAGATTGCTCAGCTAGAGAATGAAAAGACGGATCTGGAGAATGAAGTGGTGCTAGTTAGAGCTCACCTTGATCAAATGACCAAGTCTGTTAGGATGCTGAGCTGTGGTACAGACACACTGGACAAGATCCTTCAGTCAGAAAAAATTGCTGGAGACAAAGCTGGGATAGACTATGTGGCTGAGGACAAGGGAAATTCAGAAGGAAGCACTTCATGTTCAAAGAAGGAAGTGTCACAACTTTCATCTCAACATCAGCCAAAGAAGCAGGATCCTACCCCTAAGAAAGCTGATGTTCCACAACCTAAGAAAATTGAGAAGAAGACTGGTCCCTATAAGAAGAGAAAGCAGCCACAGGGAGCTAGTCAGTATATGCCCCCATAATACCACGAGAGCATGCAAGCTGCTCAGTTCAAACAGCACATGTCTCATCAGGTGTCTCAACATCAGGACAACTGGTATGGTTATGGATACGGATACACCAATGTTGTTCCTTATATCTATGGAAGAAGAAAGCCACACCATCATGGGAGACAATCAAGGAAACAACATTCTCAGTTTTCTTATGGAAAAAGATACCAGCATAATAGAAGGCAGGGCAGTTATGGTAGGAGGAGACCACATTATGGATGGCAGCATAAGCAATCTCATCATGGAAGACGATTCAGAGATGAAAGGGTGAGATGCTATTATTGTGGAAGGTTTGGACATATGCAGTACTCTTGCTACAAGCTGCATGGATACCCTCAACCTCAAAACAGATGGAGAGAGCACAGGCCCAAAGTTGTTAAACAATGGGTACCTAAGGAGAAGGTGAAGTGCTTATTGGCTCACATGGGTGACAAAGAGGCTAAAGAAGGAACATGGTATTTTGACAGTGGGTGTTCCAAGCACATGTCTGGATGTAGATCCATGTTTGATGATCTTAGTCATTGTCCCTCTCATGAGGTCATATTTGGCAATGGAGAAAAAGATGTTGTTGCAAGAGTTGGGAAAGTGCAAGGTGATGGTAGACCTGAACTTGACAATGTTATGTTTGTCAATGGGTTAAATGCAAATTTGATCAGCATAAGCCAATTGTGTGATGAAGGTTACAAGGTAAACTACACTAAGCATGAGTGTGTGGTTTCTGATGAGCATAACCAGATTGTTATGAAGGGTACCAGAACCAAGGATAACTGCTATCAGTGGACTTCTCTTGAAGGAAATTCAACTAATAATGTTCAAGTTAATGTTATAACATCAGACTATGACATCAGGATGCTGAAAGGTAACTCAGAGTTAGTAAGTCCTGATGTGAACTATTTAAAAGGAAAGTCTTTCTGGAGGGAAAAAGTCATTGACACTCCAAATCAAGCTCCTTGCCTCCGACCCCCCTTTCCCGGTGGTGCAACATCACGCTTTTTCAAGGCCCTGTTCTCGCAACGAATTAACTCCATCGACTTCAAGAATCAACTCTCACTGAAAAGAGCCATGGCGTCTCCATCCAAGAAATCTGAGTGTCAAAGTTCCACAAAAGGAAAAGCTAGGGTTTCCACTGACGAAGGTTCAACATCCGATCCTATGGACATTGAGCCCCTCTCAACCATTCTTCCTGAATCAGGTAAAGCTAGACCTTCTAAACTTGTTCCAAAAAGGGCTGGGACTATTTTTAGAGATAATGAAACAAAAAAGCTAGTTACGAGTGTGCTATTTAGTAATAAAACAGCACCTAGGTCATCCACTTCTCAAACGGTTGAGGAAAGGGTAGATGTGGACAAAAGCTTAGGTCAGACTGTTGATAAAATCTTTGAGAAAGGGCTCCCTATAAAGGGTATATCTAGACCACTGAGACAAATGCCTGCGGAACATTCTGAAAGGGAAAAGAGCGACATGCAAAGTGCAGCTACAAATCTTCATAGACTTGCTATGTCTGTTATTGAAGATTCTGAAGTATCTAGGAAGAGATGATGAAGAGTATAGTGAACTTGAGATGATTGATAATGATATATGTAAAGAGATTACAACTGGTCAGATAAGGGTTTGGCCATTGAAAGGGAAGTTGCAGGCCAGTAAACTTAGCATCAAGTATGCAATTCTTCACAGAATTGGTGCTGCCAACTGGGTGCCAACAAACCACAAGACAACAATCGTTGTTGGATTGGGGAGGTTTATCTGTGCTGTTGGGAAGAAGATCAAGTTTGACTATGGAAGTTACATCTTTGAGCAAGTGGTGAAACATGCTGAAACAAACGCTATCAAGCTACCCATAGCATTCCCATCTCTTGTGTGTGGAATCATCTTGGAGCAACATCCTGAAACTTTAACAAGCTCAGACATTGCTTGCCAGAGGAAGACAGCCTTGTCCCTACACCCTAAACTATTTTCTGGACATCATGTTCCAGACATTGTTCTAACATCAACTGCTGAAGTCAAGAAGAAGACTACAAAGGTTGAACTGATCGAAGAATTGAAGACCATGTGCAAAGACCTTGAGGCAGTCATCAGTACCAGTTTGGTTAGAAAAGAGAGACTTGAAAAGCTGATCCAGCAGTTAGAAATGGCCAGTGGTGATGATGTTGAGAACAATGTTAATGGCTCTGAGGAAGATGAAGTTGAAAATGCCAGTGGGGATAGCTCAGAGGAGGAGGAAGAGAATCCTGGAGAACAATCTAGTTCAAATGAAGACTAGCTTATTTGCTTTTGCACCTAGTAGTTTTAGTTTAGTTTTTTTTATTGGTTTTGTAATTTGAATTTTGTGTTGTTTTATGCACTGGTTATGTTTTTAGTTTACTTCTATGATTTGTTTTGCCTGTTTACTATCTGAGAGGCTAACAATGAGGCTAGGGTATACTGACTATAGTTAATAGGGCTTCTAACTGAAGTTTGCCTAATTGTGGCTAAAAAGGGGGAGAAAATAGCCAAGATAGTCAAGAGTATTATTGCCATATGCTACTAATGTGATGCAGATATTAAGGGGGAGATAAATTGATGCTGCTAAAAGGTGTTTAGTTGAAAAGTGGTAATGCAGTTATAAAGGGGGGGTTTTGACTGAACTAGTGAAGATATCATGACATTTGAAGAGTGCAGCCAAACAGACATCAAGGGGGAGAAAAGTGCTGCACATTGTGAGCTACTGAACAGTTGTGATGCTGGTTCATGTTTTAGAGGGGGAGCACCGATTGGCTGTTGTCAATAATGAAGATGGTGCTGCAGCAGATCAAGTGATGAAGACTAAGAGTGCTGTCAAACTGCTGCTGATGGAGTTTCAAATTTTTTTTGAAGATTATTCCGCTGCTGAAGTCTCTGAAGATGCAGAGATTGTTTTAGCCAAAATTAGCCAAAGGGGGAGATTGTTAGTTCTTGGATTGGCTGGAATTTTGGTAAAACAAAGTATGTTCAATGTTGATGTCAAGGTGCTGATGTTGCAACATTGAAGTCTTAACACTGGGCTGTGTTAAGTAATTAATTGCTGAAGTTGGATGTCTGATGTAACATAGGTGATGTTGTAACATCAGATCTGCAGAATTAACAATAGCAGGCTGTGATGTTGTTAGGGTTGCATATTAGCTGGAATTGTAGAGAGCAAGCTGTCTCATTGGATGCGAATATCTTGGGATAGATATTTGCTGCTGCATAGGAGATCTGTTGCAGATTTGTAGGAGATTTAAAAGGTTGAAGATTTAAAAAGATTTTAGGAGAAAATCTGTTTTAGATATTCAGTTTTAAATAACAAATCTGGGAGATATTGTAGCAAGTCCAAGACCAATTCAAGGAGCTATATAAAGCGCACAAGACCAAAGGAAAAAGGTACAGAAAACATTCAGAAGATCAGAAGCTGGAGGCTTAGTGTCTAGAGTTTGTTTAGAGTGCTTGTATTTACACTATTCTAGGGTTTGAATAGGTGTTGAGTTTCTGTCCTCTCTAGAAGCTGTGAAGCAATAGAGAGTGTTTGCTTGATCGAAGCTGTGAAGTAAGATCAAGGGTACTCAAAGTGGTCTCTTTGAGAGTTTCTAAGGGATTGAGTGGTGTTTTCATACCTAAGTGGTTTCTTAGGTAGGAAGTCATTAGTAGAGTATAAGTTTAGGAGATTGTCAATGGGTTGTTGAGTCTGTAAATTATATCTACAAGTAGTGAATTCCATCCCTGGCTTGGTAGCCCCCAGAGTAGGTTGGTTGTAACCGAACTGGGTCAACAATTCTTGGTGTTATTTTACTGTTATTGTTGTCCATTTTGCAGAGTGTGTTGTTGTGACATCACACCTTAACATCACACGTCTGATACCAGAATTTCAACCCATATGACATCAAACATTGAACAGCTTCACTACTTAACACAGCCCAGTGTTAAGACTCAATGTTGCAACATCACCACCTTGACATCAACATTGAACAACCTTTGTTTTACCAAAATTCTAGCCAATCCAAGAAACTAACAATCTCCCCCTTTGGCTAATTTTGTCTAAAACAATATCTGCGCCTTCAGAGACTTCAGCAGCGGAATAAACTTGAATATTTTTTTTTGAAACTTTAAGCAGCAGCATCTTCAATACATAAAGACTTCACACAAAACTCTGTTGCAGCACCATCTTCAACAATCAACACTGGTGCTCCCCCTCAAAACAAAAACCAGCACAACAGCTGTTCAGCAGATCAGCAATTACTCCCCCTGAATTTCTGCACTTCTGCATCACATCACTTTAACGGCATTTGACATTTATTGACATTTGTCCTCTTTGATACTCTTGGCTCACTTGGCTATTTCTCCCCCTTTTTAGCCACAATTGGACAAACCTCAACAAGTTAAATCTCCTATGACACCCTGTACAAAACCATACTTCTTCTGTCAGCAATATCCACATTTTAAAAATCCAAACATATTCTTCATCCATCCAGTTATGAAGGCTTCACACAATCATCCACAAGATCTGAAACACATACACAATGCCTTCCACTGAACTCTAAGTCAACTACTCACACTTAGAATAACATACACCAAGACAAGTGTACAATCTATTCAAGGCCATGATTCAATCTTGTCTTCAGACATCTCCTCAGAAGCATGTGCGCACAAGATTCAAACAATTTGCTTCATATGACTAGAACCATTCAAGGCCACACCAAAACACCAATCAACAGCCTAATGTCATAGCATGCTATCTGACATTATATCCTCATAAGAGGCAACCAATCTCCACAAGCTTGATCAGCATGCAAGCTTCATAATATATGCACCTTTGCTGCAAAATCCATAGACAAGTACTCCCCCTGTCATGATTAACAAATGCTCTAGATAGAGATTAACATTTGAGCACATTTTCTGAGTACATGCATTTTGGTACCACTGTCCCTTTCTCCAAAGGCTATCATACAATTCATCTTCACCATCCAAGGCAAACCTTCTACTTCATCATTCTCCCGTATGATTATGTAGATGTTCCTTAGATATAATGTAAGCACTAAGCTTCATATCCAGAACAAAGACATCCTTCACCAAGGATACTCTTGACACCAGGGTATTACATATGCTCCACAAATTCTCAGCTTACTTATAAGCTTTACTGAGATCCAGTCTCTTTAAGAGATCATAATTCCTCTATCCTTACATCCTCCAGTAGTTGTTGAAACTGGTGAAGTCTTCAAAGACAGTAGTCATGCTTTGCCAGAACAAACTACTAAACACATGACCATAATCTCCACCTCTTCTGACAAAAAATGCTAGAGCATCCAACTCCACATGTCCAATCTTAATCATCTTCCAGATATAACCACCAGCAAACATGATGTTATAACATCTTTTAGGACATCAGCTTCTCATCACCATTCAAAGGACTCATTGCACAAAAAAGCCCTTCAAGAAGCTCCCAATAAAACACAATCAGAGCAACTTATTCATACACACCTGAATACCATAAGTTCCCACACCCTCTCTGAACCATATCCTAGCAAACTCAACCATATCCATAGTATATATACCAAATTCTTTTTCCAGAACATACTTCCACCATTTTATGAAAAGCACAGGAATGTTATCTAGTATGGCCTTTTGAATTTTCTCAGAAGTTCTAACATCAACGACTTCCTTCATTTGAGAGATATCCTGGACATTATCATCAGACTTATCTCTGATCTTCCTATTTCTGGAAGAGATGAACACTTTACTCCTGGATTTTGTAGTACCATCCACATAGATCTGCTGCTTATCAGTTCTCATCTTTGGAGGTGACTCAATAGCTTTCCTCTTCCTTGATTTCAGTCGTTTAGCAACCCCAGGAACTATCTTATCAATCAGCTCATACACATCAACCTCTTCAACATCCTTCTTTATTTTAAGGCAAAGAGATGTTTCAACTTTAACTCCAACATCGGCATCTTTCAACCCAAGGATTGTCAACCTGTGAAATTTTTCTTCTGAATTATAGGAGTCATTAGTCAGGTTGTCATCTTTCTTGGCCTCGCAAGTATTCAGCTCCTAACACTTCTTAAGGTCACAACTTTTAATTCTTCCATCAGCATTGTTGCCTTCTTCATCTGAGGAAGAACTTGAGTCTAGAGAAATCCATAGATAGCAATTGTCTTTGGACATAACTCCATAAGTCATTAACCCTAATTGACCTTTCATCAAGCTCAGATTTTCACACTTAATGTTACAGTCTGATGTTACAACATCATCCTTAACATCACCAGATGAGCTGACAACTTGAGGTACCCATTGATAGCAATTATCTCTGGATCTGGCTCCTTTCATAACTACCTCATTCTGCCCATTAGTCACCACACACTCATCTTTGGTGTAGCTTACTTTATAACCTTCATCACAAAGTTGACTTATGCTAATCAAATTAGCATTCAACCCTTGGACAATAACTACATTATCAAGAGTAAGACCATCATGATTCTTCACTTTTCCAACTCCTGCAACTACACCTTTTTCACCATTGCCAAAAATAACCTCATGTGAGGGACAATGATTGACTTCAACTAACAGAGTTTTGAATCCAGTCATATGCTTTGAACATCCACTGTCAAAGTACCATGTATCCTTATCAACCTATCTATCTGAGGTGTGGGCTAAAAGACATGTGACCTGAGCTTTAGGAACCCATTGTTTAACAACTTTGGGCCTGACCTCCTTTAGTTTTCTTTGAGGAGCAGATTATGGATAACCATGCAGTTTAAAACAAGAGTATTGTATATGTCCAAACCTTCCACAATAGAAGCATCTAACTCTATCATCTCTGAATTGGTTATATCGTCTACCATTATGATGATGATGTTGCCGGTGCTGCCATCCATAGTGTTGATTTCTTCTTTTATGGTAAGGTTGTTGTCTTCTACTACCATAGTTTGACTGTCTTCTATGGTAAGGATACTGTGTTTTGAACTGTCTCCTATGGTGATGAGGCTTCCTTCTTCCATAGTAATGAGGCACAACATTGTTGTATCCATATCCATATTCATACATGTTCCCCTGATGTTGATTAAACATGTTCTGATTGAACCTAGCAGCCTTCATGCTCTTGTGATATTGAGGTGGCATATACTGACTAGCTCCCTGAGACTGCACCTTCTTCTGATGATGAGCATTCTTCTTCTCAACATTCTGAGGTTGTGGATGAGTAACCTTCTTAGGTGTAGGATCCTGTCTCTTAGTTTGATGTTGAGACAATGATTGAGACATCTCCTTCTTTGTTCCTGAAGTGCTAGCTTCTGTAGAACCCTTTTCCTCAACCACATATCCTATACCTGATTTATCTCCAGCAGCTTTCTCTGACTGAAGAATCTTATCAAGAGTAGTTGTACCACTGTTCATCATCCTAACGGATTTTGTCATCTGATCAAGTTGAGATTTAATCAACAAAACCTCATTTTCCAGATCAGCTTTAGCAGTCTCAAGCTGTACAATCTGTTTCTTCTGTTTTTCCCTTTCTTGACAAATTTCCACACTCTTTAGACAAAGCTCTTGATAGGTGGATGCTAACTCCTCATAAGTTATTTCTCCATCACTATCATCATCAGAAACAACAGTTCATGTCAAAGCTCTAACATGCTTTACTGACTCACCTTCACTTTCACTGTCAGAGTCAGACCAGGAAACTGACATGCCCTTCTTCTGCTTCTTCAAGAATGTGGGACATTCTTTCTTGACATGTCCATACCCTTTACATTCAAAGCACTGAACACCTTTATCCTGGGCAGTCTTTTCTTCATCTTTCTCTTTTGACTTGCTGATGTCAGAAGGGATGTTCTTGACATTAGGCTTGTAGTTATTGTTCATCCTCTTGACCACTTTGTTGAACTGCCTTCCCAACATAGCAATGGCTTAAGACAGATCTTCCTGAGAATCATCATCTTTGACTTTCTTAGCTTCTGCAGGAGTGGAGACCAAAGTTATACTCTTGGGCTTCTTTTCTGGTTCTTCCTCATTCAAACCAAGCTCAAAAATTTGAAGAGATCCAATGAGCTCATCTACCCTCATTTGGCAGATGCCATGTGATTCTTCAATGGTAGTTACCTTCATCTTGTACTTCTTAGGAAGGGACCTAAGGATCTTCCTTACAAGCTTTTCATCTGACATCTTTTCACCAAGAGCACTGGATGCATTAGCCAGCTCAAGAACACTCATATGGAAGTCATGGATAGTCTCATCTTCCTTCATCTTCAGACTTTTAAACTTCAATGTTAGAAGCTGAAGTCTTGACATCTTAACTCTATATGTTCCTTCATGTGTAGCCTTCAAAATATCCCAAGCTTCCTTAGCAACTTCACAGGTATTGATCAGCCTGAATATGTTTTTATCCACTCCATTGAAGATTGCATTCAGAGCTTTGGAATTCCCAAGGGCAAGCTCATCTTCTTCCTTGGTTCATTCTTCTTCAGGTTTCAGCTTTGAGGTGCCCTCTTTATCTTTTCCACATCATCTTTTTCAAACACAACAGGTGCTTTCCATTCTTTAATGATAGCCTTCCAAGCCCTGCTGTCCAAGGATTTCAAAAAGGTGATCATCCTTGGCTTCCAATAATCATAATTCGAGCCATCCAAAATAGGGGGTCTGTTGACAAATCCTCCAACTTCTTTGTCCATCTTTACACCAGAAAGTAACTTCCCTAGATCTCACCCAGAGACAGACAGGATGCCTTCTCTGATACCAATTGAAATTCTGGTATCAGACGTGTGATGTTAAGTGCGATGTCACAACAACACACTCAGCACAATGGACAAATAAAACAGCAGAATAACACACCAAATTGTTCACCCAGCTCGGTCTAACTGCCTACGTCTGGGGGCTACCAAGCCAAGGATGAAGTTCACTACTTGTAGAATTAAATTACAGACTCAACAACCCAGTTGACAATCTCCTAATCTTAATTCCTACTAGTGACTTTCTACCTAAGAAACCACTTAGATATGAGAACACTACTCAATCCCTAAAACACTTCAGTGATATAATTCAAAGATCACACACTTTAAATAACACTACTTGATTCTGCTTCACAGCTTTGATCAAGAACAACTCAACACAACAATACCAATTCACACTAGAATGGTTTACAAAACATGCACGAAGACACAAAACGATTCTCAGTCTTTAGCTCACTCTCTTCGTCACTTTTCCTTTATTACAGATGCGCTTTATATAGCTATCTGAATTGGGCTTGGACCTGCTACAATATCTGACTTGATTTGTTATTTAAAACTGAATCTTCAAAACAAATTTTCTCCTAAAATCTTTTCAAATCTTCAACCTTTTAAATCTCCTACAAATCTGCACCAGATCTCCTATGCATCAAAGAATATCTATCCCAAGATATTCGCATCCAATGAGACTACCTGCTCTCCATAATTCCAGCTAACACGCTAACCCTAACAACATCACAACCTGATGTTATTAATTCTGCAGATCTAATGTCACAACATCGCTTGTGACATCAGACATCCAACTTAAGCAACTTAAACACTTAACACAGCCCAGTGTTAAGACTCAATGTTGTGACATCACCCATATGACATCAAACATTGAACAGCTTCACTACTTAACACAACCCAGTGTTAAGACTCAATGTTGCAACATCACCACCTTGACATCAACATTGAACAACCTTTGTTTTACCAAAATTCTAGCCAATCCAAGAAACTAACAATGTTCTATGGAAACCTTGCTAGACCTAGAGCAATATTAGTCCCTTTAATATTATATATACATATATATATATATATATATATATATATATATATATATATATATATATATATATAGTTTGTAATTAATTAATATTTTCATTTACTCCAAAAGGATGATGGAGAAATTGTTACTGATCAGCAAAGTATCAAGCAGGAAGTCAAGAACTTCTACAATAACCTCATGGGTAAAGTTGTCCATTCTTTGAGGCATATTAACATTGAAGCAATGAGAAATGGGGCCCAAGTTACAAGATCTCAAGGAGATTTCTTAACTGCCAAAGTAACAGAAGATGAAATTTTAAATGCTTTAAAGGGGATTGGAGACATGAAGGCTCCTGGGATAGATGGTTGTGGTGCTAAGTTTTTCAAGACATGTTGGAGCATCATAAGGACTGATATGGTGTTAGCTATTGAAGAGTTCTTTGAGAAGGGGAATTTGTTTAGAGCTTTTAAGAATGACAATGCCAAAACTATAAAAGATTACAGACCATTTGCAGGGTACACAACAGTTTATAAAATCATTTATAAAATCCTGACAAAGAGATTGGGTATTGTCCTGCAGACTGTTATTCATAAAAGTTAAGCAGCTTTTGTGCCTGGTCAGCATATCCATAACCATATTTTGCTTGCCTTTGAATTGTTGAAAGGTTATACTAGGAGGGGGACCCCTAGATGCATGATGCAGTTAGATTTGCATAAGGCATATGATATGGTAGATTTGCAAGCTTTAAAGAGCATCTTACATGAGATAGGCCTTCCTAACAAATTTGTTGGTTGGATCATGACAGTAACCGCCACAGTTAGCTATAGATTCAATATTAATGGTGTTTACTCTAATGTTTTGAAGGCTCAAAGAGGTATCAGACAAGGGGACCCCGTGTCCCCTTTATTGTTTGTCATTATTATGGAGTATTTGAATAAAATTATGTATAGGATGCAGCAAAACCATAACTTTAACCATCACAGTAAGTGTGAAAAACTTGGTTTAACACATTTATCATTTGTTGATGATGTTTTACTTTTTAGCATAGGAAACCCTCAATCTGTTAAGATGATTCTTGGAGCATTCAAAGCTTTTTCTGAGTCCACATGTTTGAGTATTAACCCTTCTAAATGCAAAATATTCTATGGTGGCGTGGATCCTAGCAGTGTTCAAGATATGAAAATCTGTCAGGTTTTGAAGAAGGGCTTCTTCCTATGAAATATCTAGGTGTGCCATTGACTTGTAAAAAGCTGAGCGTGAATCAATATTTGCCTTTAATTGATAAGATTTTAAATAGAATGAAACATTGGACAGTGAAGTTACTGAGTATGGCTGGCAGGTTACAATTGGTAAAAAGTATCACAGTTGCAATAGCCCAATATTGGATGAATTGTTTTCCAATTCCTAAAGAAGTGATTCAAAAGATCAATGCCATGTGTAGAATCTTCATATGGACGGGTAAGACTGAAAAGCATAGAAAAAGTCCTGTTGCCTGGTCTAAGGTGTGTAGACCTATCATCCAAGGGGGTTTAAATATGTTAAATCTTGAGATATGGAACAGTGTGATTTTGTTGAAGAGCTTATGGAACATTTGCCTAAAGGTTGACAATTTGTGGGTCAAATGGGTTCATGCTTACTACTTGAAAGGACAAGAGGTAATGGAGGATGTGATTAATAATAATTTCTCCTGGATATTGAAGCACATAATGATTAAAAGAGATATTGTTCACCTGATTCAACAAAGTTAGGATGATATGGTGAGGGTTAATAAGTTTTCGATGAAGAAGATCTATTTGCTGCTAATAAAAGATCATGTTAGAGCAAACTGGGTTCAGTTTATCAGACATAATGATGCAAGGCCTCGAGCACTTATGTAATGCTGGCTTACATGTCAAGGTCGGTTGGCAACAAAAGTTAGGCTCAAGAAATTTGGTTTTCTGCAGGACAGTATATGTAATATATGTGGTGCGACTGATGAAAGTCAAGATCATCTTCTATTTGACTGTTTTGAAGTGAAGAAGATTTGGAAAGAGATTTTGAATTGGCTCGACATCGATCATAATCCGTTATGTTGGAAGGATGAACTGTGTTGAATTCTGAGTCAAACAAAAGGCAAAGGGAGAATATGTGGCTTATTAAAGATGGCGGTGGCTGAGACAATTTATGGAATTTGGCGATACCGTAATGCAGTGATATTTAAAGATAGTAGAGATTATAGCAAGATTACTAAAGACATTATAGACATCATTGTTTATAGAGGGTGGAGCAAAACAAAGTATAGATCCCTTATAGCAAAACTCTTATTGTTTTAATTTGTTGCTTTGTGTAGTTATTGGTTCTTGGGATGGGTCGTTGGCGACCACCTTGTATAGTCTTTGTCTTTTGAAATATATAATCTTTTATTTCAAAAAAAAATTAATATTTTCCTTTATTATTTTTAATTGTGTCGTTAATATATAACATAATTTAATTAATTTTTACACTTTATTTTTTTTATTATCAATGAAGAAAATTATTAAACAACTATGGCTTAGGTCATATAGATTCTAATTATAAGTCTCATTGGACTTTACATCCAAACTGTTCTGTATAAGTAACCTCATTATGCTACACTTATAACTGCCACAACCTTAGAAAATTTTTATTCTACATCCTAAACTACAATTATGTCAAACAAAAATCAGAGTATAACTTAAATAATGTCAAATTTTATATATATATATATATATATATATATATATATATATATATATATATATATATATATATATATATATATATATATATATTCACTTAATATTTTTTAATATTTCATATTGCAGTTGTTTCAATGGTAGCACCTAAGTGCACTAAATTTAGTGAAATTAAATATGGAAAATTTGATTTTAAATTTTGACTGATCCACTTTTGGACAATACCAGATCACCACAACTCTAGGGAAGATGGAAGTATTCACATGATTTTTCTAAATGATATGGTACAAATTATTATTGTATAATTTGTCTTTAAGTTATAATTAGTTCTTCAATTAACATATTTTTTGTTTTGTAATAGTGCGGAAAAATTCATGGCAATATAAGAAAGAATTTGATTCCTCAATTCAAGGATCAAATTGTAGAAGGTTCATCTTATGTGTTTGAAAAATTTATGATCGGAAGTAACGACCCTTCAGACAAATCCACTAAACATAAGTACTAGCTTAATTCTATGAATTCAACCAAGACTTTCAAAGTATCTGCTCGTGATATACCTCTATATCATTTTGATTTTATGTCTATCTCTGAAAATTTGAGTGCTACTAAAAAAGAAACTTTACTTGGTTAATATAAATTTTACTATTTAATTTATATTTCGCGTCTTACTTTTTTTATTACTTTATATTTTCTGCATCGTTATCTTATTGAATATATATATATATATATATATATATATATATATATATATATATATATATATATATATATATATATATAAATTAAATCATATATATATATATATCATTTAATTTAGATATCATTGTACATGATGAAAGGGATGTTTTCAAAGAGACAGATAAAAATGAAAAAAAGAATAAGGTTATGGATGTAACTGTTAAGGATTTAGAGTAAGTTATACACTTTAATTTTTTTTAGTTTTTTATATTGTTTTATATACTATTGACATGAATTTATATTGAAAATTTATGAGGAACATGATTCATTGCACTCTGTGAGATTATTTTGCTAAGACTATGCATCAATTTATGGAGAGCCATCAATCATCCGAGCCACTTATCATGATATTTCAACTTTGCAAGTAAAAAAAATATTTTAGTTAGTAATAATTTTTTATGATCTTATATTATAGTTAGTATTAAATTTATATAATTAAATTTAATAGAGTTGTTTTAGTATTAACTAACGATACTATTTTTACAATTAGGAGTTATGGGAATATCTAACACTTTTTATGGAACTAAATTGACGTTGAATGTCAGATATTGTTGAGTATAGATCCAAGTATGTTGTTGAATAAGTTGCACATATTATAATTTTGGAAAAAATATATGTTTAAACTTATTAACTTATATGATTTACTAAATTTATAGGATGAATGTGACTGAAGTTGAACTCACTTAAGTTATTAGTCAAATGAGTGGTCCAATAATAATTCCTCTATTAGATGATTTGATTGAATTGTCAGAGGTAGGCCTTAAAGTGTAATAATGTTAAACAAATCAATTGACTTTGGTAATAGGTAACATGCTATTTTTTTTAATTAATATGTTTAAACAAAAAAAAAATGATTCACATATTTATGTTTGGATAAGAGATGAGTTGGTTCTATATTGGAAAGAACTTATGAACTTAAGACACATCTCGGATGGTATTATAGGCATGCACCAAGTTTGCAACTATTTATTTCATACTAATATGAATGTTTTTTCTTTTAATAATCAAAATAAATATCATTAATTAGGTCTTAAGTGTAGACCAAATTACAAGGATGCCTGCAATTGTGCAGGGAAAATAGAAAGTTGAAAAACAAACCAAACCACAAGATACCAGTATTGGTTTGTAATTCCAATTCCACTTAAACTTCCTCTATGTCTAATACAAAAACAGTTTATGAGGCATTTTATACCATTCATACAAAGATCCTATTGACTTACTCTTTACAGCCAGCTTTCTCCATCTCCAAGACCATAAAACAATGTCATGAAAAATAGCTTTTGGGGATGCAACAAGATCATTAAAAATAACTTGGTTCCTTGCTCTCCATAGACACCAACATGTTACCATGCAGAAATATCTTAGAAACTTTCCTTTCCCTGGATGATGACTCCAAATTATAAAGTCCTACATACAATTGTGACCTCTAATTAAGTTAATTCCTAACCATGAAGTAATCTCCCTCCAAACCAGTCTGGTTTTATCACAGTTTAAAAACACATGAGTTGTATCTTTAATAACATGAAAGCACAACACGCATGATTCCTGATGTGGGTCTGTGATTATGTCTCTCCTCATGAGGTTCTCTCGAGTTGGAAGCTTGTTTTGCAGTAATCTCCATCCAAATACTGAAATCTTTAGAGGAATCTTGATATTCCACATGGATTCAAGAGCTGTATACATATCAACATCAGCACGGTCTGTTTCTTGGTTCTGCACAAAATTCGCATAACATGTCTTAACACTGAATCTGTTGTTAAAGTCCCTGGGCCAAATAATTTCATCAGCATTCTGACTGACCAAGATCACCTCTTCTACAAGTTGGCATAGTTCTAATTTTGAGTCACGCTCCCCTCCTTCATCTGGTCTAATAATATTTTTTCCAATCAGGTCCCAAGACCACCTGTTACCACTTCATTCTCCATATTCTGCTATTGTGACATTCTGATTCAATGAGGAGTTAAACAGATTTGGATATTGAGTTTTAAGAGCCTCACCACCTAACCACCTTGAGTGCCAAAACCAGGTCTTACTTCCATTTCCCATTTTCCAGATCAGTTGCTTAAAAATCCCTTGATCATTTGAGTGTTTGGCAAGGTTTAGAATATCTTTCCACCATCTAGACCAATGTCTAGAGTTTGCCTCTGATTGGTTATTCAGCATACTAGTAATGGATTCTCCATACCCGACTTTCAGGATTCCACTCCACAAACCATCTTGTTCAAGCATCACCCTCCAAATCCATTTAGATACAAGAGCTTTGTTGAAAGTATGTATCTCTTTTATTCCTAGACCTCCAGCTATTCTAGGTTTGCAGACTTGATTCCATGTCACCCAAGCAATTGACTTCTTCTCACAATCACTCCCCCACAGAAAGTTTCTTTGGATTGCTCTGATTTTCTTTACCACTTTGATAGGTGCTAAGTAGAATGATAAATACTGTATTGGAATGTTTGATAAGACTGAGTTGATTAATGTTACTCTCCCTCATATAGTTAGTCTTCTTCCCCTCCAGGTGGCCAGTCTTGATTTAATAGATGCGATGATTGGTTTCCACATTTCTTCCACTCTATGTCTACCTCTCACATACAAACCAAGAAATTTAAATGGAAACTCTCCAGCCTTGCAAAATAGAAAAGTTGTTATAGCTTCAACTATGTCTCCATCTAATCCTAGTCCCAATAGCTTGTTGTTACTATAATTCACCTTTAGACCAGTCACTACTTCCAGGCCCCTCAGAATAGCATTAATTGCCCAAATGTTACACCAATAATCATCACAGATTACCAAGATATCATCTGCAAATTGTAGAACTGAGTTGACTATCTCCCCTTCAATTTTTAAACCTCTGAATAGGCCTTTATCTTCAGCTTTCTTAATGAGCGAGGAAAGGATTTCAGCTACCATCACAAACAGAAAAGGAGAAAGTGGGTCTCCTTGCATTAGACCCTTATGCAACTTAAAATCTCTAGAGGAGCTACCATTCACAAGGACAGATCCAAAATTATTGCAAAGCAATCCCTTTATCCATCTTATCCATACAGGCCTGAAACGCATTGCCTCTAAAATTTTGGAAAGATAATTCCAATTTACACTGCCATAAGCTTGACCAAAATCAATCTTGAACATGAAACCCTTTTTCTTTTTCCTAATGGCATAATCTAGTACTTCATTTGCTACAGGGACAAAAGCAGTCTGAGATATGGAGACCAATTTCCCAATAACCTTCCTAAGTCTACCCACCAGAATTTTAGAAACTATTTTTTTAATGCATCCAATCAAGGAAATAGGTCTGAATTCCTTTAGAGACTGAGGATTTTCACATTTGGGTATAAGCACAAAGAATGCAGAGGTAAAACATTTGGGCAGTAGTGCTTTCTCATGAAATAGAGATGCAGTTGGTGAAGTCTTGTCCAATAATTTCCCAAGTCTCTCTTATGAATTTCATGTTGAGCCCATCTAGTCCTGGGCTCCTATCGCCATCACATGAACTAATTGCTTCCAAAATACCTTCTTTGGTGAAGGGTTCAATAAGCATATCATTATCCTCTTCAGATAGTTTGTTTAGTGCACTCAGATCCATATGGAAGCCCTCAACCATCTTGTTCTTGTATTTCTCTGAAAAGTGCTCATGGATTACGAGTTTCACCTTTTCCACCTCATCATGTTCCTCCAGGCCTATGTTTATAGGAGATAAAGTATTAAACCTCCTCCTGCAATTAATATCCAAATGAAAGTACTTAGAGTTGATGTCTCCATCCATCAGCCATCTTGTTCTGGCTTTCTGATGAAGGATATTGTCTTTGATCCTTAGCTTGCTCCACAAGTCCTCAACCAAGCCACTTCTTTCCTTCAATCGACTCTCAGGAATATCATCTTCCATACCAGCCATCTCATCTTCAATTTCATTTAATATCTCAATATTCTCCTCCACCTTGAGATCCATGATGCCAAAGACCTTTGAATTCCATTCTCTTAGTTTTGTCTTTAATAACTTCAGTTTTTGGTAGAAAATGTTGCCTGCATCTCCCTTTATCTTGCAAGAATCCCACACATCTTTGACAAAAGGTATAAATTCAGGATGATCCATCCAGGCATTAATTGTTTTGAAGGGATTTGGACCCCAGTTTCTATCATTCAAGATTAAAGAAACAGGCCTATGATCAGATACATCCCTCTTTTCTACTTTTTAATTCACAATTTTCCAATGATGGCATAGCTTCTCATTGATAAGAAATCTATCCAGTCTACTTTTACAAGAGCCATTTGAATTGAACCATGTGAATTTGTTACCTACAACAGGTAAGTCCACAAGCTCCATATCCTCTATGAATAAACCGAACTCCTCCATTTCTGACAGATTACATCTACCTCTACCTCTTCTCTCCTCCTTAACTTTGATGGCATTAAAGTCTCCCCCAACAATCCAATCTCCTATTAGAAATTCTGATTTCAATCTAATAAGTTTCGCCCACAAATTCCTTTTCTCAATAGTTGAACATGGAGAATAAATGTTAACTATATATATATATATATATATATATATATATATATATATATATATATATATATATATATATATATATATTTCTACCTCTACTATATCCATGAACACCTAAATAACCATTTCTAGAGAAACTAAAATCAGAGCAGAAAGAGTTTTTATTCCAAATAGATAGCAAACCTCCAGACTGTCCCAAGGACCAACTAGCAGACCAATTGAATTCTTCTCTACTCCACAAGCTGCTTACCACACCATCATCAATACTTTTGCACTTTGTTTCTTGAATTAAACAAAACTCAAATTTGTTCCTTTCAATCAACTGTTTGACTCTTCTCTTCTTGATAGAAGAGTTGCACCCCCTGATGTTATATGTGGTTAAATTCATGGCACAGTTGTGATGACCTCCTTCAAATGTTCAAACCTGGCTTTGTCTTTATTTTCCAATCCTCGAATGATTCCTTCTAAAGCTTCATCATCTTCATCTCCTTCTATTCCCAATTCTTTCAATATTGACCATACTTTGCCTGGCACGTCGTCTGATCTCTTCTTAATCCTGTCATTTCCCATTTCCACATCATTATCAGATAATGATTCGCAACATAGGATTGAACCTCCCGAGTACCTAGATCCTGAGTCTTCCAATTGAGTTGAAATAGTAATTAATTCATCATCGTTCCCTTCTCTAACAGTTTGAGAATTAACTGGTTTAATGCTGATGGAAGAGTGTAAGAGTGCAGAATAGAATGAAGGCACGAAAGGGATTTGAATGTTTTCATAAATCTCTTCGAGCGATTTCTTTTTCCTGGGGGGGGGGGGGGGGGGGGGGGGGGGGGGGGGTGTAAACTTTGGGCCCACCACGTTTAACCATCCAACTATTTGAGGTGTTGGGCATATCTCCCACAATAGATTCCAACTGGTTCGGAGACCCCAAAGCCAAGGTAGCTTCAATCTTATTCCCAAGGCCCATATTATCCACTAGAGTACCCTTTTCTTGATCCAACCGCTCTTTCCCTGGAGAAGTACTTTTGACAGGCTTATTACCTACATCTTGTCCAGTCAAGTTGTCATTTGCAATACAAACATTTAATACCTTATTCTTTTTTATCTTTTCTGGGGGCTGACAATCTTCCCTACTATCTCCAAAAGTGACCTTTTTGAGCAACTTTTTTGTCTTCCCCGTGTGGTCAGCCTCATGATGAGAATTGCCATACTTTTTCAAAGTAGTTCGGCTTGTGCAGATCTTATTCTGAGACTCCTCCGACATCACCAATGTCGAGATCTTCTCTCACTTCTCCTCCCTGGTTTGCTGAACCGTCATCTTCTTCTTCCGAGCCTACGTCGTGGCTAGAACCTCCATCGTCTTCATCTTCACGTTCAGTATCATCTTCAGTTTCATCCACCACTGATTCATCTGAACTAAGTTCCAAATGTTTCTTCTTGTCATTAATTACGATTCGTTTTGGACCATAGTTATCTTCAACAATTTTGACATTTTAAAATACTCGTAGATCCCACAAGTCAACGTCTAGTTTTGAGTAAATCCTTAATAGAGAGAACTTCACATTTCTAGGAAAGTCCCTTGTCAAAACTGAAGCTTTACTTGTTTCTATCACCTATATAAAAGAAAGTGCCAGGAAACTGATATAGGGTATTCTCTTTTGACTCTTCCATGTTTGAATGTAACTTTTACTAATAAAAATAATTAGAGTTTATAGAGGAAGAAACAACACATGTTTATTGACAATTATGAGTGTAGAATTGTCCACAAGAAGCGTCATTAGAAAATTGGACTATTTGCACAACAACCATAAAATGATTTGTTAAAGTAAAAAATGCTGAACCACTTGAACCCCCGTCTGCAAACCATCCCAACATTTTTTGTGTTTTCTTTTGCATGTTTGGTCCAATCTCTTCAACATGACAGCTCAGCATCCTACACTAATCCCAAAATCAATCTCTCTCCTCTTTTTGGGTGAAACATCCAACAAACAATGCTAACCAAAATTGACTCTTTCATTGTAATGTGGGGACCATATTTGGAAATCCACAGATTAGTAGTACTACTGTACTTGGTCATTGGAAAACTTCATCTCATATATATATATAACTGCATATTCTGATACATTCATTAAGATCAACATTAAACAAGTCATTCTTTGACATAAAGATAGAAAAAAGAATTTTAGAACATGTATGTGACTAGGCCTCTTTCTTTGTACAAAAAGTCTGAAGAGGCTCTCTCATTGCCTCCACCGGAAGGTCCTAATTCTGGTATTCTGGTAATTCAAGATAATGATATGGAATCAACCTCTTGTTTTGGCTTGGGAAAGTACCAACAAGTTAAGGGGTTACCTTTCCCTCAAAACATGAACCTTGAGTTGTTCTATAGATCAGGCATTTCACTCAATAGAACTACTCGTTACCATCATGTTGCATTCATTCCTGTTCTTAATCAGCCACTGTCTTCCAATAAATACTATGTGGTGCATCTTCATGGCAAGAAAAGAGGGTAAGTCTTTCTTCTGTGAAAAAGGAAAATTTCTTAACATTCTTTAAACAAAATTATCAATTAAGTATTTAAGTTTTCAGAAGTACTGTGTAGATTAAGTACAGGTTAAGTTTTATGAATCAAATAGAGACCCTATTATGTTATAGTTTAACTGTCACAAATATTTCTTTTTTTTTTATCTGTGTGAAAAGTTAACTGGGTCACTCATTGTGAGACGGAGGGAGTATAGTTTAACTGACACAAATATTTTATCAGACCCTTTTTACCACGGTTTAGACGAGTTAAATTTTGGCCCAGGTGCAGTTGCCTGACATGCACGGCATCAAAGACGGCTCTGATGTAATTATTTTTTTCTTCTGCAGAGAAGCATACATTAACTCCAAGGAGGAAGATGTGGACACATTTTGTTTCTACAATTCTGTTTCCGAAGAACCACTACATCCTCTAGATATCAGTGACACATATCAAGAGTTTGAGATCTATCCTCGTAGAAGCAAAGTTACACTAAGGAGTGGTTTTTCAGCTAAATCTGTTGCTCAAGATGGATACCCTCCAAGGTTTTTAAGTAGAAGGTGGAAAGTGAGTGCTTCAACATCAAGTGATTCAAGTCTTGGAGAAGCATTAGGTGCAAATGATTCCCTCCGATCAAGCAAACCAGAATTCAAATTCTCTATATCAAACAGATTTTCAGAAAGTGTTGTTGTGGGAAAATGGTATTGTCCCTTCATGTTTATCAAGGAAGGAACTCACAGAACATTGAAAGAAGAAATGAGGAAATCAATGTTTTATGAGATGACACTAGAGCAAAAATGGGAACAAGTGTTTTCAAGTGATAATAATGATGATAAGATGGGAAACAGTGTGAGTGTTGATGCTGTTGTTCAAAAGGAAGTGGTTGTAATTGCTGGTTGGGAAGCTATGATGGATAAGAATAAGATGGATGTAGCTGAAAGTTTTGTTTGGTTTAATAGTATGAATAATGTTGGAGAAAAGAATGGTGTGGGATTGAGTATGGCAATAGTTGAGAGAATGAAGTGGGAGCAAGAAAGGGTTGGGTGGCTTGGTGGTAAAGAAAAGGAATTTAGAGTTAAGAAAGTGGAAGAATTTGAAGGGACTAATAATAGATGGAAGAAATTTGGATGTTACGTGTTGGTTGAGACTTTTGTGTTAAAGAGATTGGATGGGAGCATAGTCTTGACCTATGCTTTCAAACACTTTCATCAATTAAGAAGCAAATGGGAATGAATTTGTTTGCTACATGAGAAAGAAAATACTAGTAATGCACATGCTTTTGGTATTCATATTCAATTTTTTTTTGTATGTATTGATTTGGTTGATACATTTTTTAATAAAGAAATAGGATAGAACCATTGTGTGGACATAGGCTTGCAAACACTATCATCAATTAAGTAGAAAATGAGAATGATTGTGTATGGCACATGCGAAAGGAAAGAATGCATAGGCTTGTAGTATTCATATTCTAGTTTGTGTGATCTTCATAATTAAGAAGAAAATTTTGATTATATATTCGCCTTTTCAAAATTAGATTTTGTTGTGACCTATTAAACAATCTCATTAGAAAAGTCTATTTGTTTATACATTAGAAACACTTTGGAGAATTTTCCTTTTCATTTCTTAAACCTTTTAGAAATTCTTAGAAATGACAAAGATGTCATCGAGTTTTAGATTTTGAACCAATTCAATATATCTATAAGTATAAACACATGTTCACCATTTTCTCTCATTCTTTTCAAATCCTACTAAAAATACAATTTATATTTTAAATGATCATCAATGAACTTATGGCACATTATTTTCGTCTGAATGCAAAAGTAATTTGACTTTTAAACCTTGCGTATTGTATTTTATAGATTATTTGTTCCATTCATGTGGCTGAGTTTGTGTTGGTTTACTTTAGACGGTAGAATTCAAAAATGCATATGATGTGAGTTCAGATTGTACAATCCCAACAAATGACAAACCCCTATTATGGCACTTTCAAATTCTATAATCCAAATTGAGTGTTTTCAGAAGAATCTCTATTTTAAAAGTAAACGGGTATTGATTGTTTTAAATATGGATGCCATCAATGAACCTCCCATAATGCATGTTGCATATGTGAAAGTTGACATTGTACCTCCAGATGCATATAATATTGATTGTTGCCTACAATTAACGACCAATAGAAAATTTAATTTATGAGATGAGTTATTGAAATGCGTTATAGGTGAAACAGATAAGTTAAAATTTATTATTATTATTATTTTAAGTTTAAATTTAGGTGGGGAAAACCTAACTTTATTTCTTTTGTTGAAATGTGAAAAGTAAGAAGTTATCACATAAAGAGTAGCAAAGTAAGAAGTTACCATATGAAGAGTAGGTAAACTCTTTTTCCTCCGCATCAAAAAGTAACCATCACGAAGATACCACGTCAATATATCAAAACAATCTAACGGTTGACCGCATTCCACAGACATGCAGCTATCAACCATCTCCCATATTTAAAGAGAAAAACCGGTTACTCATTAAGTATTCAAATCATTTTCATTCAGTTTCCATTTTTCACTATCTTTTTTACTTAAGTGTTGGAATGTTAACCTTGCAGGTCAACCCACTCACCATCATATTAGAAACAACGAACCACTATAACAGACTTTAAATCCACTATTTTCGATAATCATCTATTTCCATAGCAAAACATTGGTACCTTATATGGAAACCAACTCCTTTTTCATGCGAAATCTACGATCTATTGTTTCTCTATTCAATTGAATCGCTTCCAGCACAAATCCAGATCTCTTTCAGTCGAATTGTCTATCTTCGTTCCTTGATCGATTCTGTCGAATTTTGATTCAAAATTTCCACCATCAGATTTGTCATAAGACGGCCTCCAATGCAGCTCGCACCTCCATCCAATGGCAAGCCGCTAAAGCTGGTGAAACTGCTAGGAATCTTCCTCCTCCTCCGCAAGGGATAGTTGATCAAGTCGTAATGAGTGTTCCAACCGATCCTCCATCGCAGGGTTCTGTTCAACAAAAAGTAGATCAAGTAACTTCTTAATTTCCTCTATTACCCTTATCTACTCTGCAATTCCACTCAGGCGAACCTTCTTTCAGGCATATGCTACTACCTGTCGTGACCAAACGTGAAGGACTCCAAGGGTTTCAACTCTTACAGGCTAATTTAGACCTGCAAGGAGCCAATGAAATCTTCAACAACATGTACAAGATGGTTCAACAACAAAACTCTCAGACCTTGGCAGAGAAACTAACTTAGATTGAAGAAACTCTAAAAGACTCTAATTCAAAGAACAACATTATTCAAAAGGCAACTTCGAATAAAACCATAGCTCCATAGTTAAGAAGGGATCTAGAAGAGGTCTAAAAATCTCAAAGCCTTCGACAACACATGCGTCATAAATGATCCCCTGATCCTGGAGAAGGAAAGGGTAGTCACACTCCTCCTGAAGTTCGCCACCCTAAGATGAGAGAAAGGAATGAAGAATAAGTTAAACCCCATGTCTGCTCGCGTCTTAGACAGTCAAATCCTGAGGTCATTGGAGAAGCCTCTAAAGCTCCAAAGACATGAAGGGACTGAGGACCAGGACAAGCACATCAAGCATGTAGATAACCGTATAGAATACTATCATGCCAACGATGATGTGAAATGCAAGCTCTTTCCACTAACCCTAACTAAGTTATCCTTAGCTTGGTACAAGTCTCTTCCATACGAAAACATCGATTCATGGTCTGACTTATGTGAGGTTTTCACTGCCTTTTTCACTCTCATAAAAGACAACTAACCACCACAATAGTTCTGACCAGAGTCATGCAGGGTGGAAAGAGATCATACACACATATATTTATTGCTTCATCAAGGTGGTTGTAGTTGTTAGAGGCTCATATGAGATCCTAAAGTGTTGGATGTCTGAGAAGGTACTTAAACTCGATTTTACATTCCAGGATAATGTAGGGCGTAATGAAGCCCACAGCTTGAAAGATTTGTCGATTAGGGTGCAACCCTACATCAACTATGAAGAAAAGGTGTTGGATGATGGAGGTAGCCGAGTACCGGGAAATGCTAGAACTAGCCAGGCTCTAGACAGCCCAAAGAATAAAGGTAGTGCATACAACTTTCTAGGTTTGACTCTTATACTCATTTGAATACTTTACGTGAAATGATCATGAAGGATTTTGCCAACACTGAGTTTAAGGAGAACAAGAATCCATAACCAGTAAAGGAATCTGCACGGACGAACAAGTCCAAGTACTGTCGTTTCCATTATAGTCACAACCACAACACCAACAGTTGTATCCAGATGAAGGATGTAATTAAAGGACTAATCAAGAAGGGGCAGTTGTCCGGGTAGAACAAAGACGACAAAAGGGTCTGAGAGTATTACCTATATAGGAAGCAATCCCAAAAGAAAGTTTTTAAGGTTAAGTCGTACCCAAAAATTTGACTTCTCCTGTCTAGCCTTATTTCATTTTTGCATAAGCATGTGCACTTGCATTCTCAGCATATGCATCGACATTTTTATCTGTGAATTTATTGCAGGTATATCCAAATCCCCAGAGAGTCTCAAGGCTATGGTCGATTGTATCCCAAAAAGTCGCCAAATCATTAATACAAGCAAAACAGAAGGATTTACATATTTATGTATCCAAGCACAGGGTTGAAGAACGAAACCATGGCCAAAGCACCTCATTCCAAGCCAAAAAAAAAAAGATTTTTTTTACTGTGGTAACCGGTTACCCAAATCTATGTAACCGGTTACACCCTCATTGCTCAGCCTAGGATGACATTTTTTCCTGCTGGTAACCGGTTACCAGGATCAGGGTAACTGGTTACACCTACTATTTTTGCTATTTTTCAGTTGCCTCTCCACACTGCAGCAACTTCTATCCCATTCCTTCTTCATACATCCTTCTAGCATTGTGTGGAAGGTTCTAGACATGTGATTACACCAAAAAGATCAACTACATTTGCTTTAATACCTCATCATCAATAAGGCTCATCATGCACCCTTATTTTCACTCATTTTTTACCAAGTGATCTTTGAGTTGCATTGGGATTCCCCAACCGAGTCAACTAATAACTAACTAAGTTAGACCCCAACACAGTGAGTTGGGTCTAACTAACTCCAAACCAAGTGCCAAACCTCATTCAACTACCTTCATGCCAAATTCCAAGCCACCACTCACTCCAAACATATGATCTATATAAGAAAACCCTTCACATTGATAAAGGGGAGCTTCTTTTGGACCTTCACTTTAATCCTGAATTTTCACTCTACATTCTCTGAATTCTCTACAATATTCTCTCTCAATCATCACCTTCTTCTTCCCTAAACCTCACAAAAGCCCATTCACCATTAAAGCATAGCAAGTTTTGCATTAAAACTTGTTATTCTTTGAGCTAAACCTCCATTCATCTCCATTTCATCACTGAATTCTACAGCAACAGCAACATTCCTTTCATTTCAAGCCTTGGAAACTGATTATTGAAGGAGTTTTGGTGCAAGTTTGGATCTGAAGCAATTATAGCATTATTTTTGGTTTTCTTGCAATGGATTGCTAAGATCTCTAGATTTTTTGGTTTTCTAAGCTTCTCTTCATCACATTTTGATCACAACAATCACCAAGGCAAATCTCCGCCTTGTAGGTTGGTGAATTCCGCTTAATTTATCGCTTTCGATCAATTTCGCATTTTTGCAATGTAGTGCTTAATTGATGTTTCGCTACATGAATAATTTTTTTGCATGCTTGATTCTATTATTTCTTGATTTCTCTAAATAACATGAATTTAGCATCTACTTACATGCTATGTTACACTGTGATTACATGCAATAAGTGATTCCGAAAAGTACTTTTCGAAATTATGTTTTTGCAGGTGTAATTGGTTTACTACTTTAGGTGTAACCGGTTACACCCCTTGCCTACGTCCATGGAGTCACTTTGTGCATGGTGTAACCGGTTACACCATTTAAGGTAACCGATTACACCTGACAGTTTTTGCCATTTTCTTGCTGTTTTGGGACTGTTTTGCATGCTTTTCTTGTATACTTTCTCATGCTTGCCTATATTAATGCCAATGCCATTGTTTTAGGTCAGTACCTACTTGCAATAAATTTTGTTTAATTAATTGCATGATTTTCCTTGATTATTTTGCAATTTTGCTACATGCTTGAAATACATGCTAGCTTGTCTTTGCTAATGCTTTGCTCTCCAAATTGATGCATTAGATTTGTTCTTGCTTGAGCAAATTTAATCTTGTTTAATATTATCTCTCACACTTGCTTTGATAATCTTTTAACTCGCTTGAAAGATTATTAGCATTTCTTCCCCCTTTGAATAGTTGATCAAGACCTTATTTTGATTGATTAATTGCCCCCGCCTCTCTTTAGGATCTCTTTAGAGCCCCTTCTTTCTTGATCATGTTTCGAGCTGTACGACTGAGCAAGTGAGCTGGAGCATTGTACAAATCGTTATCCTGTCAATCTCAATTTCCGCAATACGCTTTGGGTGCTAGAAAGAAATGAGAATGGAGAATTCCTACCCTTATTCTGACTATTTTTAGCAGGGAACGAATGACCCTGAGCCTGGAATAGTCACCTCTATCCTCAGACCGCATGTGTCTCTCATGCCAAATCTAATTATAGATTGCACCTAAGAGGAGGTGAATTAGGTACTTTGAAATTTTTCCGGTTTTTAACTTATGTTGTGATTTCTTTCTTGATTAATTACTAAGTGATGAGAGCGATAAAGTGCGGAAAGTAAAAAACATCGAAAGAAATTCGGGTTCCCCTCACAGTCTGAGAGTACTTCAGTCCCCTTTCAACATGAAAGAGATTTTTAATATTGTTAGAACCTATACAAGACTTATCCTAGTCTTCTTATCACTAACAAAACAAGAACAATCCTCTTGGATTTTTTAACTAAGTTCAATAAGAGAAAAATCCTCTCTTTAATGAACCTCTTGCTTCCAACAATCCTGGACAGCAAGGATACAACAATAATTCTTAATTTTTATACAAGAGTATGATATGAAGTATACACTTATCAATCTATTGATTGATCTTTTCCTTTGAACAAACAAATCATCAATGATATACAAGTGTTCAATATTGTATGGATGAAACTATGTAGATACAAGTTGAAAGTTTATGCAAGAGTTTCTTCCAAAATAAAATTCTGGCTTTTAGAACACTTGTGCAAAATTTGAAAGATGGAGAGAATTTGAATGCTTTAAGATTTTGTAAAGGAGGTAAGTTTAAATTCTGGAAAAAAAATTATGTTTATATAGACACAATGCACCTATACAAATGAGTGTAACGAATGAATGGTTTCCATGCTTCATGATACAATTTTGAAAATCATTTGACTGAAAAAATGCAGTATTTTCAGACACTACTTCAGTGTTAATCGATTAACAGCTTTGTACAGCATTTTGGTTAATCGATTAACCCTTCTGCAACGGGTCAAAAAAATCAAAAATTACAAAGGTTAATTAATTAACAGCTTTGTACATCGAACTGGTTAATCGATTAACCAGAGACCAGAATTGAAAAATACTTCAAAAAATGAAATGAAAGACAAAGATTTTCTTGAAAAAATACTTTAATGAATCATGGCAAGAATGAATGATAACTTGAACACTTGTATACACAAATACAAATTGAGTGTCATATACCTTATAATTCATGATCAATCACCTAAATCTTCAAGACTTTTGATTCAACTTGAAACTTGAATTGTGCTACTAGTCTTGAGCCACTTCCTTTTTGAGAGCTTTACTTGGTTGTTGAATGTTGTTGTCTTTATCAAAACAAATTGAGAAGCTTAACTTTACAAGCTGATCCTTGGTCATTCATTCCTACTCCGGTCTTTTCTCTCCTTTTTAGGTTAGCAATCCTCTCTTGGTTCAATCACCATTTCCTTCGGTTAACCACTGCCTGACAGTTAACATACCGAGTCCTTTTTTGGTTAACACCTTCTCTTGGTTCAACACCCTTTCGTTGGTTAATTACTTTTTGTCAGTTGAAAGACCAACAATACCCCTTTTGTTGGTTAACCACTATCTGTCAGTTAATAAACCAACTTCCCTTTCCTTCGATTAACCATTGCCTGTCAGTTAAAATACCAAGTCTTTATTGGGTTAATCACCTCTTGGTTAAAACACCCATTATTTGGTTAATCATCGTTCCTCTGTTAAAAGACCCTTCTTTTCCTGTTGGGTTAATCACCTCTTGGTTAAAACACCCATTCCTTGGTTAATCATCATTCCTCGGTTAAAAGACTAAGTTTCCTCCCTAGCAGAGTCATCCCTTTTCCTTGGTTAACCATTTCTCATCACTTAAAAGACCAACTTTCCCTTTTCTTCAGTTAACCACTACCCATCAGTTAAAATACCGAACCCCTTTGGGTTAGCAACCTTTGTATTTTCAAGCTTTTCAAATGATTTTGATGAAGACAACAAATATTACTTGAATATAATCATGCTCAAAAAGGAAGTGGATCAAATGTGTATACAAGCTAGAACTCAAAGTTTTTACATATTACAAGACTTGAAGAAATTCTCAAGAAATAATCAAGGTTAAACTTTCACTCATTATTTGGTACATGCAAGTGTTCAATACATTTTCTACATATTGCATTTATCATATAAAAAGGTTTTGAATCATATTCATGAAGATTGCATTTCATAAAATTAAGTATTTTTTCAAAACTGGACGCATGTAACCGGTTACAGCTTAACTGATAACCGGTTAACATGAAGAAAATTTGAATTTCTTGGTTACGTTGCAGCGTGATAACCAGTTAGCAGTTATGCTGTAACCGGTTACCACTGAACAGATTTCAAAAATAAATGCAACTCTTCATGCTTCTTTCACAAACCTTTTCCATCTGAACCATGGCATCCCTTAATTAATTATATCTGTTTGTAGAGGTGTTTAAGCATTATATAAGCATCAAATTGTCAAATTTTAAACTCACCTCCTTTGCTAAAATTTTCAAACAATCATTCTTCTCAATTCTAACTTTTTCTATCAAAGTGTTCTTCAAACTTTTCTAAGTGAAACTTCTGCACATAAAACTTCATATACATTGCATTTGTTTCATTCTCATTGTGTCGAACACTTGTATAGACCTTATTAGAGTGATTGTTATTTAAGGGGAAGATCAATCTTTAGATTGATACATTGAAGACTCAAACTTTCTGCACACATACAAAATTCAGATTTGTTATATTTTGATTACACTTATTTTTAGGATTGTTAAAGATAAGTTTGTAAGGTTTTCCTTGTGATCTGGATTGTGGATACAAGAGGTCCATTTGTGAGATATTTATTCTCGATTGGACTTTAAACATTTGTAAATCCAAGAGGAGTGTTCTTGGTTGTTAGAGTAGTATAGAAAGACATAGTTTTGTCTTGTCTAGGAATCTAACATTATAATGAAATTCTCTTTCAAGTTGAAAGGGGAGTGGAGTACTCTCGATGTGTGAGGGGAACCACTATACGTCTTGGTGTTCATTTACTTTCTGCATTTACCATTTCAACACTTAGAAATCTTTAGGAAAGTAAAGATCAAAAAATCGTCAAAAATCGGGATAATATTCTAAGAACCTAATTCACCCCCCCCCCCCCCCCCCTCTCTTAGGCTCACATATAACTTACAACCTTCTCTTGGTTCAAACACCCTTTCCTTCGGTTAACCACTGCTTATCATTTAAATACCGAAACCCTTTTGGTTAGCAACCTTCTCTTGGTTCAAACACTATTTCTTTCGGTTAACCATTGCCTGTCAGTTAACATACCGAACTCCTTTGGGTTAGCAACCTTCTTTTGGTTCAAACACCCTTTCCTTTGGTTAACCACTGCCTGTCAGTTATCATACTGAACCCCTTTAGGTTAGCAACCTTCTCTTGGTTCAACACACTTTCGTTGGTTATCCACTGCCCGTCAGTTAAAAAACCAACTTCCCTTTTTCTTCGGTTAACCAATGCCCGTCAGTTAAAAGACCAACTTCCCATTTTCTTCGGTTAGCCACTGCTTGTCAGTTAACTTACCGTACCTTTTTGGGTTAACACCTTCTCTTGGTTCAACACCCTTTCGTTGGTTAATCATTTCCTATCAGTTAAAAGGCCGGCCTCTTCCTATTCCTTCTCTTGGTTTTGACACAACTTCCTATTCTCTCTAGGTTTTGACACCACTTCCTATTCCTTCTCTTGGTTTTGACACTACTTCATATTCCTTCTCTTTGTTTTGACACCACTTCCTCTCTCTTAGTTTTGACACCTTTTCCTATTCCTTCTCTTGGTTTTGACACTCTCTCTTGGTTTTGACACCACTTCCTTACTTCTCTCTCTTGGTTTTGACACTATTTCCTTCTTTCTCTCTCTTGGTTTTGACACCACTTCCTTATTTCTCTCTCTTGGTTTTGACACCACCTCCTTGCTCCTCTCCCATAGTTCCACGAACTACGGAGCTCTGATTTGATACGTAGAAACAATATTGTGAGATCTTGGCGAGCACCCTTCTTCCACAACCTTCTTTCAACCTTCTTCTAATTTCTCCCATAATTCCACGAACTACAGAACTCTGATTTACTCATAGCACTATGAGGATACGTAGGCACAAGATAGTGAGATCTTAGCGAGCACCCTTCTTCCACAACCTTTTTTCAACCTTCTTCCATTTTCTCCCCTAGTTCCATGAACTATAGAGCTTTGAATTCCTCATTGCACTATGGGGATACGTAGGCACAAGAGCCTCAATCCTCCATGAACACTTCCTTTGTCCCTTTTCCTTTCCTCTTTAGCGAGTAACCTTTAGATAGATCAACCATCTGAGCCTTAAATAAGCAAAATGGTTCTCCTCGAGTACGACAGATGCGTGGGGTGCTAATACCTTCCCCTCGCATAACCGACTCCCTTACCCCGTTTCTCTTTCCCCTGGGTTTTATCGATATTTTCCCATTCCTTTTAGAATAAATAAAGTTCAGTGGTGACTCTATTGTACATCGAGTGTGCGATGCGCTCGGGTATATTTCCTCTAGCTTCAGGTCAGAACTAAGAACAAAGGAAATAGGGCAAGCAGCGAAGAAGATGATGGAAACAGGGGGAAACATCAGTACATTGCTTCCATTACATGAAGTACCCAAGAGTAAGAGATTTGCCCAAGAGTATAGTATAGAGAAAGATCATTGAGTTGATGGCTGCCAGCAAGAAAGAAGAGAGTACCTCTACTAAGTGGCTAAAAAGACCTATCATAGGATTCATGATATTGAGAAGGTTGGAATAACAAAATCTTTCCTCTAGTCATAACAGCAACGATCTCCAAAATTGATGTATCTAGGTTATTGATTGATGATGGAAGTTCCTGCAATATCATCTACTTAGATCTCTTCTAGAAAACTGAATCCCCACATAAACATATAAGAGGTAAATTCGTTCTTTCCTTTTCATTGTCCTTTCTGCAACATATCGAAGTTGTGCCTTAACAAGTTGTCTTTTCAATATGGAATATTCCAAAATATGCTTCTTTTGTTCCAATTATGATGTTTTTCATACCCTGGAAATTCTATGACCTAGGCACTGTCTGTGAATTTTGGAAAATCACAAATAACTTTCCATACACCATGGCCAGTAAACATGTAAGGTAGTCTTTTTTTATGAATCTTGTTTTTTGTAAAACCCCTTTTACTTTTTCTAAACACGCAATCTAGTGATAAAAACTGACGATGACAATCAAAATAATAAATTTTTCCACCATATTGTAAGGTGAAAGCATTTGTATTATTCATGCAATAAGGACATATTAATTTACATTGTGCCCCCATCTAGACAACATACATTATGTTGGAAAATCATTTATTTACCACCTTAATTATGCTTCCATTACAAAGATCTATTCCATAGAGGTATCATATGTCACAATGTCATCTCTCTACAAGTACTATAAATTATCAATCAAAGGTTGCAAGTAGACTTCGATTATAACTTTCGGGTTGGACTGTCCAGGTACAAGACAAGTCAAAAGTATGTATGGTTTGGTCATGCACAATTAGAAGGAAGATTGTAGAATGTGACTATTATCGACCAACATGAATAATAGAGAACTAGAAGCTTGAATTTAAGGTGTAAACCCATCAGTACATAAACTCAATCTTACATTTCTTTGGTCAACAAGGAAATTAGGATAAACTTCACCAAAGTGTTTCCATGATATTCTATCACATAGGTGACACAAAACATTTGGGTTGCTTGTGTTCTTAGGATGCCATCTCATTTGAGATGCAAATTGCTTTGAAGCATAGAGTCGTTGTAACCTATGAATGATTGGAAAATAGAGCATTCTCTTCACTTGCACATTTTATATTTACCCATTCCACTCTTTCTAGGATCATACATAGCAGCTCTGAAAACTCTACACTCAATTGAAGTGTTATCTTCTTTAAAGTATAATAAGTATGCATTCACACAAATATCAATCTTCTTAACTTCCAATCTTAACACATACACTAACTTATTCACTGAAGGTGCAAGAAACACAAGAAAAGGGGTTTGAATTGGGTTTCTCCAAATATGATCTTTTTAAACTTTTCAACACCAAAATTAACAAGTGAAATAAAAATAAATAAACACAATTATTTTTATCCTGGTTCATTGTTAACTAAGTTACTCCAGTCCACCCACCAAGGTGATTTCGCCTTCAATAAGGACTTAATCCACTAATCTTGAAAGATTACAAACTTCGTCTAAGCGTTAGAGAACACCTTAGCCCTCTCAAGTATACAGACTAACATTTATTCACTTGAGGAAACATAAATTCAAATTGATTGCCAAAACTTCAACAAGTCTATTTGACCTTGTTGCAAACCACAAAGAACAACTGCCACTATCTTCTTGAGACTTCTGACTAAGTCCTAGTCTCTCAAGAAATTATCAACAACTGTTGATTACAAATGTGTATTACAAAGATGCTTCTAAATAAGCAGATTACACAAGGTTTAGGCACAACAACACAACAATGTTAATAGCAAGATATGAACAAAAGCTCCTTGCTAATTTACAAAACTAGATTGAATATATCTCATAAGAGATTTGTGCAGCATTTTAGCGTGAGTTTTGTAGAGCATATTGCTTCTTTTTAATTCTTCCAAATCTTCCTTTTATAGTTGAAAATAGATTCATTGAAGGGTAGAATAGGAAATTGAAATTCAGTTGTTTTGTCCCCAACGGTCGTTGTGGAAGTGTCAGACAACATTGTATAAAAGGATTATGCTTGCGTCACCTTAGCAGGGTAGTGGTCATAATGTACTTTGTACTTTTATACTTAATATCTCACACAAACCATTTTTACCTATATCTTCTATTCTTCAGAGACTTCTGAGGTAAGTTGATGAAGCGTGTTGTAGAAGGATCAAAACTTAAGCCTTCAGAACTTAAGTATTCAGAGTCTTTAGAACATGAGTCCTCAGAGTCCTCAGAGTCCTCAGAACTTGGTCATCAGAGGTGATGTCTTCAGAATATTTAGAACTTAAGTCTTCAGAGTCATCAGAACTTGAGTCTTCAGAGGTGATGTCTTCAGAATCTTCAGAACTTGTTCAGCAAAACTTTGTCTATAGAGTCTTTAACACTTGGTCCTCAGAAGCAAAACTTTAGAAGGTCTTCAAAGCATATATACCAAACCATGATCAGAAGCTTTAGTACTAACGTTCTTTAGAACCGTTGTATCAGAAGCATTCCAAAATCTTGACTTGAATCTGTAAACACCGTATGTTTTCTTCTAGAGTGATAAGTTCAAAGCCTGATGACATCACACGTCTTTCTATCAGAGTTAGAGCCTGTTTTAGAAAAAGTTACACACTTGACAGAAAAACATTAGAGTATAAGATTGTTCTCTAGAATAACATGTAAATTTATCCTCAAAACTTAAGGTCAGATGCAAGAACCAAAACTTGTTCTTACATTCTCCCTCTTTTTGATGATGACAAACCGTGTATTTTGATAGAACAATTTATACGGGGTAATAACCAAAAATCACAAATTCAATTGTTAAGCTAACCTCCTCCCCCTGAATCTGTTAAGCCCAAAAATTATTTATGCTTGTTTAGATTCTCCCCCTGAGTCCAAAACTCGCAAAATAAATTTCGACGTAAAGAAGGTGAATTAGAGAGGGAATACTTCATTGTAGACATCCCATTAGAGTTTGACTAGCACTGCCTGGTCTTCATCTCAGAACCCGACTGACTATCAGAATGCTATAACGTGACAGAACCTAATTAGTAACAGACTTTATGCCTCGCATCATGTATCAGAACATGATTTTTCCAGAATCTCGATCATGCCACCAGAAGGTGAAAAGCATCAGTTCATTTGAAGATTTAGAGCCTTAATCGTTGCTTGGATGACCATGTCTTTGATCGAATCTTAAGAAGGTTCACAACTTATGAAGTATCAGAGTATGGTTGTCATACTTCCCGAGAAACTCGAGGTATCAAAGTCGAATTCTTTCATAAGGGTTCACAACTTCTAAAGAATGTGTTGTATCGGAGTTTAGCTTATCATAGCAACCTTCATGCATTTTGATCATGTTTACTAATTATCAAATAACATGTCTAAGAAAATTAGTGAACTTTCAAAAAGTGCCTGAGTCAAACATCAACCAAGGTTAGAAGAAAAAGTATTTAAACATTTTTGGGTTCAAGATTCTGAGAATAGATATAATCAAAATCATATAACTTCTCCCCCTTTGTCAGAAATCAAAAAGAATTCTTGCATGCTTTTCTATAATAACGTGAATAATAAAGAACAAAAGAATAATAAAACGAGGGATAAGAAATAAAAAATAATTGCAAAAATAAAAGAAACTTTCATTCACAATGATTGAAGGAGTATAAATTAAAGGAGTACAAACGGTACGCAAAGGATTACATAAGCAAAACCAAACACAAGGAAAACAACAACAATAACAACAACAACAATAACAACAACAATAACACACGTCCACCCAACAGAACTAGCCACAAACGACACACAACTAATATTTATAGAATTCACATCTTTCTTCCACAAGGGAATTATCCGGTCCAATCCTCTGAACTAACTCAACGATCTCAGCCTTATAGAAAAGTTCAGACAAAACTCTTCCAAAAGGTATGAATGACTTATGTTGACTTCTGGAGAGAGTAATTGAGTCCTTCAGATGGTTGAAGATAGTTTGAGGCAAGTTGACCTTGACATGATTCACCCTAAAGTAGATGAAAAGTCTGTTGGCATAGGACAGAATATTCATGTCTACTTCTCGTGGTCGAAAGTTTGTTAGAAGAAGATGAAACAAGACTTTGGCAATGGGAAGAAGCTTTGCTGGGTTAGTGGGTTCATAGACACACGAAGAGATGTCATGGAAGGAAGTAAGCTTTTCAATAAAAGTGTACTTAAAGTGAATCTGGTCTACAGTGATACCCGTTTCAACACAGCCAATCACCTCAACAATAGAGGAAGGAGTAATGATAACATGGACACCATAAACACTGGAGTAGATAAAGCTACCATCATCACTCACAGAAGCATACTTCCAAAATGTTTTGACAAGGTTTGGATATATGGGTCCGTGCAGCATTGCAAAGTAACCCGACCACCAATGAATCTGCATGCTCAAGGTGATATTAAGATCAGCAGCCCTCAGGCGAGGGAGATTTAGACGTTCTTCAGCAATGACTTCCATAAAATTTTCATTACCGCAGAAAGTTTTAGTAAACATGGTGAGTGTGAGTGAACGGGATGGAGATGAAATTTGAATAGCTGAAATTTTAAGGGATGAGGAATGAAAGTGAAATGACGAGATATAAATAGGAGGAAGAGATGCACTAATAAGAAAGTAATCAAACTCGAGACATGCAAAGCATTTAAAGACGAGCAGACAAGCGATAAATAATGTCATCATTTCCAAAAAGTGACAAAGGAAAAATAAACGACAAATAAGACAAGGAATAGATAGGCCGTGCTAAAGATTCTTATTATCAACAAAAAATTATCCATAAGGACACTTAAATAGTATACGATATTCAATAGCTGACAACAGTCAATTAAATGAATAAAAGTATACTTATAAGCAAAAAAGAAATTCTGACAGGGGATAAAGTGTTAAGATTTCTTACCTATTCCCAAGAATCTCTCATCTCCCAAGGTGTCACAGCAGGTACTAGGCATAGCTCAAAACAGACAATTGTCTTATTTTGAATTGCACACTCTATACTGCCATGACAACTCGTTTATTAGGTAAACTCCTCAGTTTCCAACGTACAAAAGCATTCTCAAAAGAATATTTTGACCAAGGGTACTTCTGATGTATGAGAACTTCACTTATCAGAAGCCTCACAACTCAGAAGCCAATAAAACATGTCAAGCCTTAAAAAAATCTTCGACAATCAAATATCATAAGTATTGTCACAGAAAATAGGAACGTTACTCTTAATTATATGGAAATCTTCAAGTTTATTTTTCATCCAGAGCATTTGAGTGATGCAAAGTAATGTTGACATATATTCTGCTTCAGCAGCTGATACTGCAATGGTTGATTGTCTTTTGCTTGTCCATGAGACGAGATTGTCACCCTGAAATTGGAAGTTTCCAGAGGTGCTTTTTCATTCTAATTTATCTCTAGCGTAATCTGCATCACATAAACCTAATATCTTGTATTCTAATGCTTTCTTATACATCAAGCCGAGGTTAGATGTTTCTTTCAGATACCTTAGGATTCTCTTAACATTTGTTAAGTGAGTTTCCATTGGATCTGATTGAAAACAAGCACAAAGACATACATTGAATAAAATATATGGACGAGAAGCAATCAGATAGAGAAGAGAGTATATCATACCACGATAGATCTTTTGACATACCTTTCTACTTACCTCATCTTTCTCTAGAATGCATGTAGGATGCATGGGAGTCTTTGCTGGTTTGCTATCTGACATGTCAAATTCCTTCAAGAGCTCTTTTGTGTACTTGCTTTGATGAATGTACGTGACTTTCGGAGTTTGATTTATTTTTATTCCCAGAAAGTATTTTAGCTCTTCCCATCAGACTAATTTTAAACTCTTCCTGCATTAGCTTAGAAAATTCTTGACACACAGATGGAATAGCAGAACCAAAAATTATGTCATCTACATAAATTTAGCATATCATCAGATTGATTCCAAAGTTCTTACAGAAAAGATTAGTGTCCACTTGACCTCTAATAAAGTCACTTTCTAAAAGAAAAGAACTTAGTATTTCATACCAAGCTCTAGGAGCTTGTTTCAGACCATACAATGACTTTTTAAGTTTAAAAACATGTTATGGAAACTTGACGTTTTCAAAACCTGGAGGTTGGTGAACATATACTTCTTCAGAAATTTATCCATTCAGAAACGGGCTTTTGACATCCATTTGATATAAGATAATACTATGATTAACAGCAAAAGAAATTAAAATACGGATAGATTCTAACCTGTCGACTGGAGAAAAGGTTTCATTGTAGTCAATACCTTCTTGTTGACTGTAACCTTGTGCAACTAATCATGCATTGTTTCTGATGGCTTCTCCTTTCTCATTCAATTTGTTTCTGAATACCCACTTAGTTCCAATAACATGAGTTCCCATTGGCTTGGGTACCAGATCCCAACCATCATTTCTAGAGAACTGATTTAGCACTTCTTGCATTGCCAGAATCCATTCATTATCTTGAAATGCTTCTTCACAAGAGGTTGGTTCTATTAGAGACACCAATCCTAGAGGCATTTCCTCAGTTTATTTGAAAGTGGATCTTGTTCTGACAGTTTCAGCTTTGTCTCCTAGAATCAATTCTTTAGAAACGAGTTGTCTATGCATTTGCTTTTTCTGAGTTGGAGGACATTCGGTTACTTTTGATGTATCTTTATCAACATTCTTTGAGTCTTTGTCCTCTGAGTCTTTTACCTTTTCTTCAGAGCCTACAAGGGTTATTTCCAGATCTGCAAAATTCTCAAGTAGCTTTGAATTTTCTAAGTCAAGTTTATCATCAAATCTAACATGAATTGACTCTTCCACAATACGTGTTTCTGTATTGTATACTCTATAGCCCTTAGAGCGTTCTGAGTATCCCAACATAATACATTTATATTCTTTAGAGTCAAACTTGTTCATATTCTCTTTAGTGTTCAGAATAAAACAAGAACATCCAAACGAATGGAAATAAGAAATGTTGGGTTTTCTTCCCTCACACAATTCATAAGGAGTCTTTTTCCAAAATAGGTCTGATGGAGATCCTATTTTGAATGTAACACGTTGTATTCACAACTTCTGCCTAAAAGTGCTTAGCTACATTAGTTTCATTGGTCATGGTTCTGGCCATCTCTTGCAACGTCATATTCTTCCTTTCTACAACTTCATTATGATGTGGAGTGCTAGGGCAGGAGAAGTCATGGAATATGCCATTAGAGTCGAATAACTCTTCAAATAACTAATTCTCAAACTCGTCACCATGATCACTTTTGACTCTAACGATCTTAGAATCAAACTCATTTTGCACTTTAGAACAGAAACTAGTAAACACAGAATGTGACTCATTTTTGTGCCTTGGAAATTTTACTCATTTCCATCGACGGTAATCATCCACGATGACAAGTCCATACTTTTTACCATTGAATGACGTTGTTTTTACTGGACCAAACAAGTCAATGTGTAAGAGCTCCAAAGGTCTAGATGTGAAAACAACATTTTTAGATTTGAAATATGTTTTGGAGGGATCTTCTCATCATAAATTATAACTCTAGCCATGAGCACTATATTAGCTTACTCTTCTTCTGAGTCATCTTCGGGGGAATCAGAATCATCCCATATTTCTATCGGCTCTTTCTTCTTGATTTTCAAGGATTTCTTCATAAGCTTGTCCTTCTTGAGGTTAGGACACTAAATCTTGTAATGAACTGGCTCATTATACTCATAGCAGGTGACTTCTTTACTGCCAGAAGTAAACTCGAAGCTATCATCAGTTCTTCTAGCCCCTTAGAATCTGTTGGCAAGATTCTTTTCAGAGACGATTAACCCTTTTGAATAGTATTGACAACGCATCTTTATCTGCATCAAAATCTTCTTCTGGATTCTTAATCTCTTCAGCTAGAAGTGCTCTAATTTTCTTAATTTTTCTGAAAAATTTAAGTGTAACGAATTTGTCTTTATTCTGAGGTTCATCTTTTTCTAGCTCAATCTCATGATTCTTCAAAAAACTAATCAGTTCCCATAGAGAAGTGTTGTTCAGATCTTTTGCAAGTTCGAGAGCAGTTACTCATATGACATCCTACAAAAATGTATACAAATTCAGAAATTGCATAAACACTAAATGTATAAAATTAAATTTAGAAATTAAATGTATACAAAATGTACCGTACTATCCAGTAGTTTGTAAAACTGCTTGTTTTTTTCCACTTTCTTCTTAATGTTTGGCAAAACATCCCCATCACTTAACTGTGGGAATCTCATCCTATTAGCTGCCCATTTTTCCATGATGTAGCCCCTTATTTCTTCTAGCATGGTCACCAATGGCTTTGCTCTTGACTCTACAATCACACTATTGAAAGCCTATGACATGTTATTCAATACAGAATCACACTTTAAAGTTGTCGTGAAATAGGATTTACTCCAAAATCTGGGTGGAGTTTGCATCATGTGCTTGTAAGCCTCTTCGTGTAACTGTCTCATTCATCTCATCTCCCTTTCCTATGCTTGTGGATAAGTAGCCCTGGCAGCCTTCCAAATGATCTCTTTCAACATTTTTCCAAGAAACTTCTTCCTAAAATTGTTATATAAGTGTCTTACACAAAATCTTTGTTCAACATTGGGTAGTAATTCATCCATTGCAAGAAGAAGACCCTGCAAAATTAAACAAATAATAGTGACTAAATACATTTACTAGGGACATCATACTTTAACTGAATGTGAAAAAAATAGGTTGGTACCTTTTGCTGATCAGAAATGAATGTATAGGTTTTACATTCATCTCTACCTTTTAGATTATCAATTAGGAGATCCAAAAACCATGTCCAGCTGTCTTTAGTTTCCTCTTCCACAACAGCAAAAGCTATAGGTAACATCTGGTCATTGGGATCTGTACCAATAGCTGCCAAAATCTGACCTCCACAAAGACCTTTTAAGAAGCATCCATCAAGACCAATAATAGGCCTACACAACTTGAAACTCTTTTTGTAAGCAGCATAGCAAATATATAACCTCTTGAAATAAGGCATTGTATCCTCAACACTTTCTTGGACAGGTGTGACATTTAATTTGATAGTTGAGTCAGGATTTGTTCTTAGAATTTCATGACAGTAATCATATATTCTTGTAAAATCCACTAAAAATGAGCCATCAACCATATCCCTAACTGAAAATCTTGCCCTAATTGCCTTTGTCTTGTTAACCCCCACATTCCATTTCTTTAGAGCCTTTTCCTTTATATCCTTTAGCTTCATCTTAGGATTATTTTTCATTGAATTTTGAATCCTCTTGCTAAGCCATTTGGTACTCATCATCTTTACATTGTATTCTCTAGAGAAATTGTGAATATCAACTATTTTCCTAAGTTTCCAAGTCTCCTCGTTAGGAAACTTTCCACAATATGCAGACCACTGGCAGCCTTCCTTACACACCACCCTCACTCTTTATTTGTCATTTTTTTAAAAGTTTAGAGCTCTTCCAGATTGGACAGCATATGTTTGAATTGCTTCCTTAAAGTCACTTTTTGTACAAAAATAAGTTCTCAACTCCCATTTATAATTAGACATATCTTTCATTAACTTGAACATGGGATACTTCTTCTTTTTTGGTGCATCACTCTCCTCACTATCACAGCCATTTTCTAACTCCTCAACATCATATGCACTTTCATTCTCCTCTCCACTGTCTCCTTCCCATTTCTTTTTCTTCTTTTTACTTGTTCCTTCATGGTTTCCATCATATTCAACTAGGTTGTCTAAATGTTCTTCAGAATAATTCACACTCATATCAGAATCACTAAATGCAACTTCTAAAGCACTATCATAGTTGTATGTCCCATCCTCACTGTCATCAGAGCTTGTAACATCATTCAACAAACCAGCATTAATATCTATAGCATCATGCACATTGTCATCATTGTTCAAATACTCGGGACCTACATTCACACCCTCAACACCATCATTGTTCAAATCCTCAGGACCTATATTCACACCTTCAACATCATTTTTGTTCAATTCCTCAGGACATACATTCACACCATCTGTACCTACATTCACACCATCTACAGCATCATTGTTCACACCCTCACTGCCTTTCTTATTATCCTTAGTGACTTCTTCATAAAGATCTTCAAGTATGGCTTCTACCTCCGGATTAAACACACTTATAGGTTCTTCATGTAAGGCTTCTTCCTCTATGTATATAGGTTCTTCCTCCATGTTTATAGGTTCTTTTATAGGACTATCAACATATTCTGGTTGGGATATGGGGTGTTCAATGTAAATGTCAATTGTCAAGTGTACCCTACAGAGGTCAACAACCTCTAACGCACCCTTGTTATTATTAAGAACATTCATCCCAAAAGTGGGGTCATTATATGTATGGTGTCTACCTCAGTATATCCTAGATCTTTCAGAACACTAACCAATTCAAAGTAACTCCACCTATCCACATCTACTTTTAAATCATTGCACTTACCCCTAACATACATAGTTTTTTCAGAGTCCATAAACTCACCACTATGATGAATTTTCAAACACAAAATTTCATCCATTTCTACCTAAGACAAGAAAAAGCAAAATTATATAGCAGATTTCAAAAGGGGCGAAAACCCTAGATATCTAACCGTAGCAGTCGAAATTATGAACATACACTTCAGGAACAGAAATGTAACGAAATTATGAACAAAAAATGATAATAGATAAAGACATTGTTAAACTAACCTTGCCACCTTCGTAATTTAGGATGCGCCTTCGTCTTCTTCAATGGATTCTTCGATCTTTCTTCGTTCTCTGCTAGGGTTCCTATTTCAGCATTTGTTAGAATGAATATATGAAATGGGAATATAATCTGAGTTACCATGCCAACTAAGCATTCAAATTACTTATCATGCCACCTAGACAATCCTTTCCTGTCACCTAAGCAACAACTTACCACGTCAGTCGAGTAATCTAACGTTTCTAACAAAAAGGACACACGTGGTACACTTTTAATAACGTTCGGGACCAACTTGGACGTTTTAAAAGATATAGGACCAGAATGAACTCAGAGGTATAGGTAAAGGACTAAAAAGGGTATTAAGCCTTAATTAAGATTGTACCATGTAGAAATTTAGAAATCCATCTTAGATTTTTTTTTTGGTAAATTTTTCACCATAATTTCAACTTAAATAAATAATAAGAAAATTTCTAAAATCAATTTATATCTATACAATTTTTTTATTTGATTATTTATAACAATTGGATAATAATATTTGTAGAGTTTTGGGGACATTAAAAATGTAGATGAAAAATTATCTCCAAATTCTCTTATTATGTATAGATAATAATAATAATAATAATAATTATTATTATTATTATTATTATTATTATTATTATAAATTATTTAGTAAAAAATTTCTTAAATTATTTTTCATAATTAGGTTTTTAATGTTTACTATATATTAAATTTTTTATTATAATTTTTAATTAATTTAATTTTTAATTTTTAACATTTAATTTAACTTTATTAAATAGAATTATGTTAAATATTAAAAAAATTGATTTTGAAACTCTTGACATTTCGAAAAATAATTACTTGTCTTATATAATGAAAAATCAGTCTCAAATTGTCTCAAATTTCTCCCCAATGTGAAGGCTGAAGAAACCTCAATTTGTTTGACAAGAAAACAATACATTTATCCAGATGTGCAAAAATTGCAGGCTAGGCCAACAAAATGTCATACCTATGCATAAAAGTAAATAAATTTTATTTATGTACAAGTATACGGCTCTACCAAAATTTGTACTAAAAACTAGAGCACATGCAATCTGCACAAAAATTCATCTAACAAATGTACTTCAAGTATCACCCAAAAGTTCTAAAACTTTGATAAGCAGGTTCCAATTTTATGTAAATAGTATTCATGAATTTCAGTCTCTATATGACTCAGCAAAGTCTTTGATCCTTTGTTTAATATTCTGCATGAAGAGTGAAAAAGAAGAGCCTCATAAGCACATAACAATTATGAAGAAAAAAAATTCCATTCAAAAATATATAAATAATTACCGCCAGTTCTTCATGAAGCACAATAAATATTTTCTTCAGTCTCTTGTGTCTCTGCAATTCACATTATGGCCATGTTTAGAAAATAGATATTGTACTTAATATAACGAGAAGATTACAGATTAGGTAGCACAAGAATATCCAAAATATAACTTTTCAATATTTGTCTTAACATTATGTCCATAGGTGAAGACATAAAACATACCGATCCACATCGCCTATAAGATTCCTTAATCTGTTCTGCAATGTTGTCATATCCATCCATATCTCCTCTGCTTTTAGCATATTCTAAATCATCGCCAAATTTCTGAAACTCATTCCTGCAAATGGGTGAGATGTTTGTTAGACAAAATATCAGACAAGCAATTAAATTACACATTAAACTGAAAAGCACAGAAATTTTAATGTTTAGATTATTTTACTTGTAATCCTCCAAAATCTTGTTCAAGGAGAGGTAACTCTCGTATTTATCTTGGTACTCCTGCACATATTCTTTGTATCTAGCATTGCATAGAAAACATGTATCAGAAGTCAGAACAAACAAAAAAGCAATAAAGGCAAAAGAACCCTAGCACTGCGTCACACTAACTACTACAACAGTAATTACAAGAGAAAATAAAGAGTGGCTGCTTACTGGGAAAATGTCGATATAGCTCCCTTTAATTCAGGTTCCTCCTTGTCATACTTTGAATAAGAGCAACTATTTTCATCAGAAGAAGATTCTCTCTTCTTTTGGTCACTATTATTTCTATCTGCAAATATTGAATCCTTTCTTCCATCAGCCACCTCTTCACATGAATTAGGTGTTTGTCTTTTACTCTCTTTCACAGGGTAGGAAATCATTCCACGTTTTGTCTCTTGCTTTGATCCATTTGCAGGCACTCTTCTATTGCTTTCACTGCGACCGTCCAAATCAATATCATGGCTTACGCCGGACTCATTATTTCTTAATTTGGTACTCATATCTGATGGTTTGTCTTGAGATCCAATGTCCGCATTATCTGCTTTCAAATGTTGCGAATGAGTTTGCACAACTCTAGAATGAGACTTTGTTGAATCTTCAAAATGATAATCTACATTCTTCTTATTTGTGTTTTCCAAATTGCTAGGAAAACCTGAACTTACGAACACTGAGGATGGCTTTCCGGAATCTAAAGTTGTTTTCAATGAAGGTTTTACTTTAGAGATATTTGAATTCAGGTCCTCTAAAGTGTTTGATCTGTTTTCCATATGTTTAAACGAACCTCTTCGCTCAAATTCCTTTGCAACAATAGTTTCATCAGGAGTGGACTCACGAAGTTCTCCCAACTCCAAGTCTGAATGCTCTCTTTGAAGCGAGATACCTCGTCCATTAACAGCAGGGGATTTAGTAAGACCAGTTCTGTTGTTATCTTTAGGCGGCGTTCCCAAATGTGACTGTGTACCTAGTCGGCCTTCCTTTAACTTATCAGCCATTTCACGTTGTTTTTGGAAATTAGAATCCATGGGTAACAATGACTGCTTACTTCCATTACTATCATCCCAGGAACTCCTGGGGACCTTTTTCCCGGAGGCATAAATATCTTCATTTTGAGCATCTCTATGAGATTTATTTTCCTGTACATGAGAAGCTTCACGAGCACGGTAGTCCTTTTCTGAGTGTTTTCTGTTGTGCCTTGTGCTTCCACCGAGTTTGTCTGATTTTTCCAATGGATAGGAAGGGTTTCCTAGAGGGCTTTGGTCAAAGGACCTTTGACCTGTCTGTGGTAAATCTGAACTAGAATTTCCAGGCAATGCTCGATTGTATCCTTTCTGGAAACCAAGATTGGAGTTTCCTTGTCTGTCAGCTCTATTCCCCATTTGTGTATTCGGGCCTTTACCAGTGTCTTCAGTAAACTCGAAAGGAGAAAATTTTCTAGAGTTTCCAAATTTTTGCACATCTGTACCCGGAGAATATGACTCACGCGACGAGTTTCTTGCTTTCAAATTCTTTGTACCTTCGAATTTCTCATCTATGTTCTTCAATTCAGAACCCTTATGTGTACCTCTAGATAGCTTATCAGAGCTGTCGGACTGTTCGTTCCTAGAGCTATCTTTGACTTCACTTTCCTTTTCATCAAACAAACTCCCTATATAATTTTTGCGCTCCTGTAGCTGTTGATAATCAGGTGAAAAAGGCTCTGCCTCTTCTGCATATTTGCCAACTCTATCAGAAATAGTATCTGTAGTTAGTCCCATTTTAGCTCCCTGTTCCTCTGGCGAGTCTTTTTCAATATCAACTACATCAAATTCATTACCATCTTGCTTCTCATCAAACTCATTCTGCATAGATCTTCCATCAGGAGATTTTACTGGAACGGGTAAGGAAATCCTTTGATCATAGGTTTCCGCTTTGAGCTTTGGCTCTTTTTCATCATCACTCAAAATATCTACATCCTCATCAGAACCCTCCAATCCCTCCTTACTGCTGGAAGACGCATCACTTTCACTGTCACTGCTACTGCCACTCCCTGATCCAGCAGGACTTTTACTTCTGCTCCTACTGTGGCTTCCACTGTCGCTTCCACTGTCACTACTGTTACTTTCACTATCACTATCACTTCCACTAGCACTGGAGCTGCCTGCCCTCCCTTCACTATAATCCGAACCTTTTTTGTCACCAAATATATCAGGTGAAGCATGTTGCATATTAATTTTTTCCAATGCGTTTGATTCTTCTTCCACTTTGGATTTTACTTGAACAGTTTCCTCCAAATCCTCATTTGGAACTTTCTCTTCGAAACCTCCCTGTGGAGCTGATATCTGATTATGAAACTCTTCATGGGCAGGCGTTTGATTAAGATTTTCTACAGGTGAACTGTACAAACATATAAAATTTAAAGAGAATGAGAAGAAGGGATAATGCAGTACTAGACATGATTTTTAAGAAACTGATGCAGAAGATACAAAGCATGGTAGCTATTAGAGTATTTATCATACAACTCAACAAGCTTGTATTGTAATCCACTAAGAACTTATAAGCACTGTAACAAACTAAAGAAGATTCTAAAATAGCTCAATAAGCACATACACGTACACAATCAAACTAAGAAAGTACACCTTAAATAAATTACGGGCCCAAAAACGAAACACATGCAGTACTGGTATCCAGTGATAACAATGTGAAAATAACAGGTACCTTCCTCTTTCAGTCAGAGGTTTCTTGAAGCTTTCTGAATCTACCGCTGGCTTTAAAATATATCTTCCAGGGGACTGGTATGTTGCAATCTGATGTTCAAGATCAAATGAGAAATAAGATCACATATGTATCATAAAACAATATCCTCAAAATTCCAACCACTTACTTTTTTTATAATTGGATTAAGATCCTTTAAGGAACTTGGAAGTGTGTCACTGACTGCTTTCTCCAAGGCCTATAATCAAAAGAAGAAAGCAAATAGATAAAATTTGGTTAATCAGAGAGTTAGAGATGGTAAGTACAGGCCTAAGAAGTAAGAATAACTATATATTTGATTTTCTACAGCACCTTAAAAGTCATTCCGTTAGGTTTATCCTTTAGGAGAGAAATTAACATGCTCTGCAAATCTATTGGATTTGATCCATTATTTCCTTTGCCTCCTGGTTTGGTCCTCATAGCATTGCTTGTCCTGGTAGGGACTTCTTTCTCAAAGACAGCATTGGTATCTTGCTTGTCTGTCATGTGTGATGGCACAGCATCATCAATAATTTTAGAGATATTTACAGCTCCCCGTGGAGAGGAAGAAGGAGCAAAGTGATCAGGTGAAGATGGAAGAGGAGAAGAACGTTTTCCCTTGGCAGTAGTACATGTTGACAACAATCCAGATCTATTGGAGGTTTTTGGGGGACCTCCAACTATGAAAAAATTCCAGACATTTCATATAAATTATTAGAATAAACAGTTAACGTTAAGTAGACGGTACTTTGTATTAGCAAAACAGGATAACTAACTCTGTAACCAACTGTGCTGAGTCAGGTACAGCTCCCTATATATAGCTTTAGGAAAGCTATTGTAATAATCATGAATTCATTTCTACAGAAACACAATATTCAGTTTAGCCTCTCTGAATTTCAGAAGAAGGACTTCATCTTCTTCAGGTATCTAATATAAACTATATGAGCAGATGTGCAGTGAGGGCAAGCCGGTTTTGTAGAGATGAGTTAGACCTAAATCACATTTCTTAACATGGTATCAGAGTTTGGTTTAAGATCCGGTAGGCCACCTGCTATCAGGTTTCCACTATCGGGCAAGCCGGATATGTAGGGATGAGGCGTTAGGCCTAAACCACGTTTCTTAACATGGTATCAGAGTCTGGTTTAAGATCTGATGGACCGACCACCTACTATCAGGTTTCCGCTATCGGACCACCCACCATTTATTTACACGCTCCGGATGTCCAGTCCTGGGCATGAAGGTGTGTGTTAAGAGTTCCACATCAGACAATATATGGCTTGAACAAGCCGGTTTTGTAGAGATGTGTTAGGCCAATCACATTTCTTAATAGCTTTGAACACTTCTATGTAATGTCATCTTACTATAGATTTAAACTGTGATGAAAAGATGTAAGTTTTCATACCTTGATGAGTTTCCACTTTCCTTTTCTTAAGAGCAGCCTCTTTCTTTATACTGTAATTTTTCCATGATGTAGCTAGACAAGGGAAGCACGAGGCTCTTTAGTTAGATAGTTCACACATAAAAAACGTTAAACCAAATAAACTTAAAGTACAAGTCTTTGTCAGAACAAAATAGAATGGTGATAAGAAAATAACAATACCCAACACCGTCAAGGTTTTTTTTCAAGTTTCTTGGCCCAATGACACAATAAAATAGCAATTTAAAATTACAAATTTTAAAACTCAGGAAAAATTATTTCACAAGTACAAGCAGCAAAAGAAAAATTACCCTCAACAGCTGCCAACGCCTTTTGATTGCTTTTCGTAGACAGATTCCCAGGCTCCAAGACAATGGCTCTATCGTGAGAACATAATAAATGATTAATTGGACTATTGTCACTATGGAAAGTAATATCAGAAAGAAAAATAATAATCAGTGGGTTCAGTAAAAACTAAGTAGCCTATTTAGACTTTTAACCCTAGAAATAGAACAGTTCTGATCCAAGCCTTTTTCCAGCCAAATGGCTGATCACAATCTCAGCAATAGTTCATTTGCTTTTCAAAAATTGAAGTATTGTGTATTATTGGTATTGTATATTGTAACATTACATAGTAGCAAATTGATAGTACGGTACAGTAGAGCAAAGAAACGGATACCGCCAATGGAAATTAATACCGATGGTTACTCCTATCATTCAGTATGAACTCTGAATCAAGAAGATTGCAAAACCAATAGGAAATTCGACAACGAAAATGTCTAGGACAAATCTTCTCTAAACTTCAAAGATTCGAGAATCCAGGCCCTTCCACTCACTCAACACCCAAAATCAGTCTACACCCAAGAACTTCTAGTCCTATTATTTATATTCTGCCATTTTCATCCCTTTTCCTGATTCTATTTGAGCTCCCACCACTAATCAATTCATTCAGAAGCTACATCTAATTAAGTACGAGGACAGCTGCCAACTGCTTAGTTGTCAATAACAGAAACTGACACCGGTCATATCCCCCAACAGTCGCCGCTATTTCGCCTAGCATAAACATTTTTTATGGGGGTCTGTTTAAAGAAATTCATAACTCTTCTCAATCAACATGAATCCACCAACCTCAGTACAAGTAATCTAACACATGATACTAAATAACCAAATATGTGTTGCAAAGTTTTGAACAAAATAGAAATCCTTTATGATCGTAGCAAAGATAAGCATTTGAACATTACCATCAAGACTAAAAAACTAAGCTTCAAAGTTATTGCCCTGCAGTTGATTGACACTTTTACATGATCATGTGTATATTGATTGTTTTTTATTGCAAAAACCCTAAAACAAATAATGAATACGAGTGCAACACTTTGATGGAATTTCACTAGTCACCATCTAAAAAATATTATAAGATAATTATCACCAATATATATCATGTCGATTTTCTCATTAACACATGCCAAATTCAAGCCGTGATAAATTAACAATAAAAAGGAGAGAGAGGCTGAGAAATTCACAAGTTGTAAACAAGGTTTACAAAGGGAAAGTGCAAAAGATTAAGTGTGTGACAATAAGTAAGAAGTGTGTGACAATACTTGCGTGACTTGAGCATGCGCTCGGCTTCCTTTGACCGCATTTTGACGTGATTCTTAGCTGACTCATCCAAGATACGCTGTACATTCACTTTGCGCCAGGCACACCCAGATTCAACAAGCAAACCATTTCCATCTACACCACTTTGGCGCTGTTCATAAATATCACATAGATCACCGTCCTTCGACCATGTAAATCTGAACTCCTTCCCACCAACGTCAATAATCTGGTACAAAGTAAAAACCACAGGCCTATCAAACTACATATAAACAATTTCGTACAAAAGGGCAAACACGCCAGAACGAAAGACAGTCGATAGGAACTACTCTGCAATGGTATTCTTATATTAATCTCAAATAAAAAGTTCATATCATTTATGGAAAATTATCAAATTAGGTACGCCGCTCAATCTAGAATTGGATTTACTGTAAACCTTGTATGTGGCCACATATCCACCACTGATTGTAATCCATAATATGCACAGGTGGTGAATATTAATATTATTCCTCTTTTGTGGCAACCTATTAGAGTTATATCTTAGGATATGAAAAATCAGCACTATAGAATAATTAAGGCCAGCCTTAATTTAATAGAATAAGAAAGTTCAGCACTATAGAACAATTAAGTTTATCCTTAAATGTAGAGCTTGAATGATTCAACTCTTGAATGTTCAACTCCTCTTGTATAAATAGAGCATCATGCTCCATTCCAATTCAGAAATAACAGAATTAGCTTTCCCTCTATTCTCTCTCATATCTCACTTTCATATGGTATCATAGAGCTTCGGTTCTATCCATGGCAGCGACTCCGGTAACTACAGCTCCGGCCACCGCAGCATCTATGTCATTCCAACTCAAAATCACAGAAAAACTTGATGAGAAGAATTTCCTACTTTGGCGCCAACAAGTAGATCCTTTCGTTAACGCGAATAATCTTCAAAACTACCTATACCTTCGTGACATACCGAATCAATACCTAACTGAAGAAGATCGTGCAGCTGCTCGTGAGAATCCTGCGTATCGCACCTGGATTACGCAAGATCAGTGGCTTATGACGTGGCTTCAATCCACGCTTTCACCTTCGATTCTTTCACGCGTTCTTGGATGCGTTCATTCCTACGAGCTCTGGGAACGTATTCTTGCGCATTTTCAAAAGCTTACACGTGCGAAAGCAAGACAACTACGAGCAGAACTCAGATCTACAACACTTGAAGACAAATCTGTTGGTGATTACCTGGTTCGCATCAAAGCTCTTGTTGATGCGCTTGCTTCAGTAGGAGATCCAGTTCCAGATCAGCAACACATTGATGTGATTCTTGAAGGTCTTCCTCAAGACTTTGCCTCTGTTATTTCAGTCATTGAAAGCAAGTTTGATTCAGTAGAACTTGAAGAAGTTGAAGCTCTTCTTCTTGCTCATGAGATGAGATTCAACAAGTATAAGAAACACTCTCAAATGGAGGTGGCTGCCTCAGTGAATCTCACTCAAGCCAATTCTCAACCTGAAACTGATAACTCCAATAACAAGAACACTGAACAAGCTGTGAATTCAACCTTTAATCCAACCTATTCAAGAGGAGGTCGTGCATCTGGCCGTGGCGGTGGACGCGGCCGTGGGAGAGGTAGGTTCAGCAACATTCAATGTCAAGTTTGCTTCAAATATGGTCACCTTGCTGCTAACTGCTATCACAGGTTCAATCAACAGTTTCAACCTAACATACCTGCTGATTTTCAAACAATGAACCTACAAAATTTCTACAACCCGTATCAACCAATTGGTGGACCTCAGTTTGCTCAGCCCATGGTTAACACTTGGTCACGCCCAAGCTATCAACCAAGACTTGCTCCTCTCCCTGTTCCTCAGTCACAGATCACTCCCAATGCTATGATTGCTAACACAGCTTCAGTTCCAAGCAGTGCCTGGTTCCCAGACTCAGGAGCTTCTTATCATGTTACCAATGCCTCTCAAAACATACAGCAGACCACACCTTTTGAAGGTCCTGATCAGATCTTCATTGGTAATGGTCAAGGTTTGCACATTCACTCTTCAGGCTCTTCTTATTTTCCCTCTCATTCTAAATCCAACACTCCATTAGCTCTTCATAATTTACTGCTTGTTCCTTCTATTACAAAGAATCTGATAAGTGTCAGCAAATTCTGTCTTGATAATAGAGTTTTCTTTGAGTTTCATGCTGATATGTGCTATGTCAAATCTCAGGCAACCAATGAAATTCTGCTCCAAGGTCGTGTAGGAAGTGATGGCCTGTACCAATTTTCCCATCTTCAGCTTCTTAAGTCTCCTTCAACAAGTCAAGTCTCATGTCTCACCTTAGACTCTAATGCTCCTGTTTCAAGATCTGGTTCCAGCACTATTGATAGGGTTTCAGTTTCTAATCAAAATGTATCAGCTAATAACTCATGTAATTCTCAACATACTTGGCATTTACGCCTTGGTCATCCAAATTCTAATACTATGAGACTTGTTTTAGCTCAATGTAATATTCCTTATTCTAATAAAGCTGAATCTGTCTTTTGTTCTGCCTGCTGTATGGGAAAGGCACATAGGCTGCATTCCCCTCAGTCACAAACTCAATATCACTCTCCTCTTGAATTAATTTTCAGTGACCTATGGGGTCCTGCCCCAGTCAAATCCTCCCAAAACTTTACCTACTACATCACCTTTGTTGATGCATACTCTAGATTTACTTGGATCTATTTGCTCAAAAATAAATCTGAAGCCTTAACTATCTTTAAACAATTCAAAGTCATGGCTGAATTACAATTTGGATTTCCTATTAAATCTGTCCAAACTGATTGGGGTGGGGAATTTCGCCCATTTACAAAGTTTCTTTCTGATCTTGGCATTATTCATCGTCTAATTTGCCCTCACACTCATCACCAAAATGGTGTAGTGGAGAGGAAGCATAGACACATTGTTGATCTTGGTTTAACCCTCTTGAGTCATGCTTCTTTACCTCTCAAATTTTGGGATCATGCCTTTTTAACTGCTGTCTACCTAATAAATAGGTTACCAACCATGTCTCTCAATCAACATATACCATATGCTGTCCTTTTCAATCAAAATCCTGACTATAAATTCCTCAAAGTCTTTGGGTGTGCTTGTTTTCCTCTCCTTCGCCCATACAACTCTCAGAAATTTGACTTTAGATCCCATGAGTGCCTTTTTCTAGGGTACTCTACAGCTCACAAAGGTTACAAATGTCTCTCCCCAAGTGGTAGAATATTCATCTCTAAAGATGTCCTTTTCAATGAGTCCAAATTTCCTTACAATGATCTTTTTTTCTCTAATGTTTCTCTCCCCTCATCAACCATTCCATCCTCCTCCTCATCTAAAGTAACCCTTAACACACAAGCTCTCCCTAATGTTTTTCCCGTTCCTACTGCTTCCACTACCTCACACTCCTCTTCTTCTTCTCAATCCAATTCCAGCCACACACCTACTGCCTCTGTGTCAGCCAACCCTGTAACACAAACAGCCAGCACTAATCCTACTCCTTCACCCTCTTCAAATGCCAACAATCAGCCTACTACTACCACTTCACCATCCTCCTCCTCTATTTCTGCTCCTAGGGATCCTAACCTTCAGCCTCTCCCCACCAATACTCATCCTATGACTACTAGAACTAAATCTGGTGTACCCTTACCTCGTCTAAATCCTTCTATTTTTCTTGTCAATTCTGAGCCTAAGAGTGTTAAAACTGCTCTCCAAGATCCTAAGTGGTTTGCTGCTATGCAAGAGGAGTATGGTGCCTTGATAAGGAACAACACTTGGTCTTTGGTACCACTGCCTGCTAACAGGAAAGCAATAGGCTGCAAGTGGGTTTTTCGTGTAAAGGAAAATGCTGATGGGACAGTAAATAAGTACAAAGCTAGGCTTGTTGCTAAGGGGTTCCATCAAGTCCATGGATTTGACTTTAATGAAACTTTCTCCCCTGTTATTAAACCGGTCACAATTAGAATCATTTTGACTCTTGCTCTCACTTACAATTGGCCTCTGCAGCAGTTGGATATAAACAATGCCTTTTTGAATGGCATTCTTGAAGAGGAGGTCTATATGATGCAACCCCCTGGATTTACTGCCCCTAATTCATCTCTGGTTTGTCACTTGCACAAGGCCTTGTATGGCCTCAAACAGGCCCCAAGGCAATGGTTTGAAAGACTCAAAACCACTCTTTTATCCTTTGGCTTTCTGAACAGCAAGTGTGATACTTCACTGTTCATCTACAAGCATCAAAGTGCTGTCATTTATATGCTAGTTTATGTTGATGATATAATCATCACAGGAAACTCTCCTCCTCTCATCAAGCAAGTTACTCAACAACTAAATCATGTGTTTTCTCTCAAACAACTTGGTGACTTGGATTATTTTCTGGGCCTTGAGGTGAAGAAACTGTCCAATGGTAATCTCCTTCTCACTCAATCTAAGTACCTAAGGGACTTGCTAATCAAAACTGATATGGAGAATTCCAATCCAGTTGCTACTCCTATGGCATCCACCACCAAACTCATCAAAACAGGGTCTGCTGCCTTGTCTGATGCCTCTCACTACAGGTCCATTGTAGGGGCCCTGCAGTATGCAACAATTACACGCCCAGAAATCTGCTATGCTGTCAACAAAGTATGTCAGTTCATGGCACACCCCTTGGAGTCCCATTGGCTAGCTGTCAAGCGTATTCTGCGCTACCTAAATGGCACTATCACCTCTGGTTTATTGTTCACTCCTGCCTCCACAGTTCCGTTCTCTCTGCAGGCCTACTGTGATGCTGACTGGGCTGCTGACCCAGATGATAGAAGATCCACCTCTGGGTCAGCTGTGTACTTAGGACCTAATTTGATCTCTTGGTGGTCCAAAAAGCAAACTGTTGTTGCTCGTTCTAGTGCTGAGGCAGAGTATCGCAGCTTGGCTCACACCACAGCTGAAGTTTTATGGGTTCAAACTTTGCTAGCTGAACTAAAAATTCCCTTGACAACTCCAGCCATCTATTGTGACAACCAGAGCACAGTTGCTATGGCTCATAACCCTGTTCTTCACGCAAGAACAAAGCATATGGAAATTGACCTCTTTTTTGTAAGAGAAAAGGTCCTTAATAAGTCTCTCACTGTCTGCCACATTCCTGGTGTTGACCAGAAGGCTGACATCCTCACCAAGCCTCTCTCAAGTTCAAGATTTATGGAGCTCAGCAACAAGCTCAACCTGTCTGCCTCAAGTCAGCCTTTGCAGCCACCTTGAGCTTGTGGGGGAGTATTAGAGTTATATCTTAGGATATGAAAAATCAGCACTATAGAATAATTAAGGCCAGCCTTAATTTAATAGAATAAGAAAGTTCAGCACTATAGAACAATTAAGTTTATCCTTAAATGTAGAGCTTGAATGATTCAACTCTTGAATGTTCAACTCCTCTTGTATAAATAGAGCATCATGCTCCATTCCAATTCAGAAATAACAGAATTAGCTTTCCCTCTATTCTCTCTCATATCTCACTTTCATACAACCAACCTCCTGCCACGTGCGATAAAGAGATGGGCCGAACCCATTTTTGAGCCCATCATAAGCAACTTATCTCACATTTACATGTTAACCGCATGTTTGGATACACCATATGTTGTGTCAAACACTGGTTTTTTCTTATCACTAGTAAGTTTGGTAAAATATTATTAGACTTGACTAGAGTTATTAATCTCGGATAGCGGAGCGGAGCGGCCAACCCCAAAAATGGGATAGCGGGATAGCGGATACCAGGATAACTTTTTGGACTAATTATATGAATAATCTACATATATATTTAATGTAGATCAAATAACTTTTTGGACTAATTATATGAATAATCTACCCATATTAATCCCATAATCAATATATATGATATGAAAGAAAAAACAACCTGAAAACGAATAGAAAAACAATGAATAGAGAAGAACAGGATAGAGAACAAAATAGAAAAGCAAAAAAACAGAAGAAACGCAATGGAGAAAGGTGAAAAAACACGAATGAGCGAAGAGAAAACACGAACGACTACAATAAATTTTCCAATTTTAAAACTTTTTAAGGGTTAAAAGGTCTTTTCGCACTCCAAAAAAAGCCCTAAAAGCAGAAAACTGCTCCGGGCCAGGAAGCGTTCCGCTCTCGCAACCCGCTATCCCAGCTTTCTCAGACGCTATCCAAAACTGGGATGTGCGCTGCTCCTCCGTAGCGGAGGGTTGCCGCACCGGGAGAGAATCCCGGGATAGCGCCTGGAGCGGCCACTATTAATAACTGTGGACTTGACTCATCTTTACAAAAGTGAGTTGTAAGGTGAGAGGTGTCACTCTTTATAAACTATTTTAAGGTCTTATCTCTTTTTAGAATTCGGGTATTTTTCAAACACCTTCTCAATTTCAATCAAAATTGTTTTGCCACTAAACCTCAATTCAACTAGAATCAATTAAAAATTTCTTTTGCATTTAACAAATAACATTAGGCTAAAAAATTTACTCTAAGTTTTACATCAAATTTGCTTTTCGATGGGAAAAAAAATTAAAACATAATCACTTCACTTCAAACTAACTTTTTAACAAATCAATTATACAAAACCAAGTTAATTCATAATCACATTCCACAAAATTCGCCCCAAATAACGTCTAATTCCAGGACTATAATGGACTATAAAACCAACGAAACAGCTAACTCCAGAACTCCAACCCACGACCTATGACTAAAAGTAACTAAAATAACTCAAACATTAATCACTTCACTACAAACTAGTTTATAAATGAATCAATTTTGCATAATCAAGTTGATTCATAATCACATTTGGCAAAAACTCACCCAAATAAAGTTTAATTCCACAACCCAAACCTATGAAAATAACAAATTAGCATTTGACTACACAAACCATACTTCAAAATGCAAGTGAAATAATCAGATAAAACTAAAAACTAAAAACCAGTCAAAATTCAAAACTGAAATAACCGAAAGTATCGAAAAATAGCAAGAACAAGAAGCATACATTTCCATTGGGATTGTTTGGATTGGCGTCATATTTCATACTTGCAGTGCCACCCTGTGCTTCCACGCGCTTGATCTCTTCGATGAGGTCTGGCGCCAGCCTTATGATCATGGAGAAAGCAGGCGGATTGCTTCCGGATACAAGGCTGAAAGTCTCCTCCACCGCCGGTGGAGCTTTCCGGGCAGAGCCACCGAGGGAGAGACGAGAGGTGGAGGAGGAAGGTGGACGGTGAGGCGGCGGAGGGGGGAAAGACGAAGTGAGACGTTTGGGACCGGCGCGGCCCATTTTGGAGGAGGGGCCGCCGTACATGGTGGCGGAATTGATTTGTCCTCCGACTAAGACCGGATGGTGATGAAATTGAAACCTATTATCATTTTATAAATCTATTTTATGTATTTTGGGTTTAAATCATTTTATAAATCATTCTAGGTTTATATACTCCTATCTAATTTTACTCTTTTGGTTTTTGTTATTTGTATTCGTATATTTGCCGTAGTAAATTATATATTTAAATTATTTTTTTAATACACAAAAAAATAATTACTCGAAATCATTTTCTATCAAATAATTTAATGGTTGAAATTTATTACTATTTAAAAATAAACAAATAAAAATCTACACTCTTCTATTTAATATTTTTGAACAACTATCAACTAAATTTATTTAACAAACTATATCACTACAAACTTTAGATTTTTTAGATATGTTTTGCGTGTACATTGTTTTTTTTACATTAGATTTGTATTGAATGTTATTTTATATTATAATTTTGTAATGAATAAAAGAAAATAAATCAAGAATTTAGGTATGATTAAAAAAGAATTGGTTCATTCTTATTAAAATTTGATTTTTAAGTATATGTGATTCGTGAATAACTAAATATCTATATGATTTATGTCTTTTTCTTTATATCAACCTCAAATATTTAGATGATTAATGAGAGAAGTATTCTCGTTAAAAATAAGTTGAAAATGAAACAAAGAAATATATTAATTTCAATTTATATTATCAACGTGGTTAGAATCGATTTCAAATATAATATGAATTGAATGCATATTTTTAACCATTTAGATACCAAAAAAATACCATATAATTTTACGAAAATAGCATTGATGTTCCAAACTTTTTTAAAACGCTTTAATATGTTATTTTAAGTGTATATTGTGTTTTTTACATAAGATATGTACTAGATGTTATTTTACATTATATTTTATTTTTTAAATGAAAATAAGTATATGAAATTAAACGTTTAGGCATGACTAAAAAGGAATTGGTTTTCCATAGATTCTTATTAAAAATTGATTTTGAGGTGTATATGATTAACGTGAATAGTCAATGGTCAATGTAATTCTCAATTATAAATGATGGGTAAAAAAAAATGACTTCATTAAAAATAAGTTAGAGATTAAATATAGGAGTCTATTGATTCTTGATTATATTAACAATGTGATTAGAATTGATTTCAATTATTTAGATGTATCATTTTAGTCATTTTGAATATTTAAAAGAATACTATATAGCTTTGCAAAAAGAGCATTTCATGTTCCTAAGCTTCCCTAAAGACGCTTTAATAAAGCGCCGACGATGATTGTGAATAATATCACCACAAGTAAAATGATGATGAATATAAAAGAATTGGTGTCAATTTTCATAAACCTCGGTAAGGTTATATTAGGAAAAGACTTAAAATATAATGTGTTTCTTTATTTCTTCGCACATCGAGGGTAAAAAGAGATTTGACGTGGGATCTGGGTATTTTTAATCTCTCTTTACAATTTCTCTGTTCACTAAACAATTTTGAAAAGACATTTCTCTTTATCTTCTCCTTTCAACTTTTCTCGCTTCTCTTTCTCCACAAACAAACAAACCCTAAAAGAACTTAACATAGTTATCTTTCATGGTAAATTGATTAAAATATGCATGCATGTCCTCATGGTCTTGAAGCATATACATAATGGTTTTAGATTGAGTTTGACATCCGAGAAAATGATCATCATTTGTCATTCAACGATGGGTTTTTACTACATTTGTAAGTAGGGATCCATGGGCGAGCTCCCAAAGAATCAAACAGATTTGAACATGTCTCTTTCACAATCAAATCTACTCGAGTAAACGATGAGATTAATGGTATCATTATTTGAACAACTAATATAATTATACGATGATTTTATTCCAATTAGAACTATTGATGTTCCAATTTCATTCATTGTTGACAAAACATAATTGAAAATAAATACTCATTTTTTCTAAAAGGAATGAGAACTACATATTGATTTATATTGATTTTTAAGATGTCTGCAATTTAGGATTCAAGAATCTCTCCAAAATCGACTACCATGACAGTCATTTATGAGTTTTAACATGATCTAATGATGCTTTAGAAATAGTTGTCCAACTGTTTGTTTTTTTACCAAAGCAGATTCAATGCAATTCATTAATCAAATATTGTTCAATATAGGGAAGAATTGAATTAAACACACCACGCCTAGACTAAGAATTGGTCGCCCTTGCAAGAGAGTGGGTAACCGAATTCACTTGACGCTTAATAAACTTCACAACAAAGTTGGGAGAAACATGTAACAAACTTCTAATAGATTTAGTAATGAAATGAAACTCGGATCCACCGTTGTGATTGGAGTGGATAGTTTGGACTACTTTTTGGGAGCCACTTTCAAAGATAACATTTTCCAAGTGCAAGTCAATAGCTACATGACTTGCCTCTTTAAGGGCTAAGGCTTTAGCCTCAATGACGGAGAGGGTACCAGGGTCCCAAGTCACACCTGCAATAACGAAATTTCTGAGATTATCACGAACACACCAACCTCTATTTGTAGTACCATGGTGTTTGTTAAAAGTCACATCCACGTTGCATTTCAACAACCCTACAGTTGGTGAATTCCAAGTCGTACAATATTGTTGGCCATTTTTTGGTATCTTAAAGTTGTTGAGCCATAAACCATTCCTGCCGCTTATAAAATGCTAACCAACTAAGTCTAGGGGCTTCCGCAAACTCATTGTGTCAAATAAGATCATTCTTATTCTTCCATGTATCATTCATCATGACTGCAAATCTTCCGGCATTCTTCATATCCTCCTTACTACAGATATCAAAGATAAGGGACTTAGTATCATGAAAAGAATGTAAACGAGTATCTATAAGAGTGGACAAGCATGTTGCCCTTAAACACTGAGTAGTTGCATTACATCCAAAGAACAGATGACAGCCGTCTTTAGGATTATTCTCAAAATGCTGACAAGTTGACGAACAAAGAACATAATGTTGTCAGAGTCTAGCACGAGTCAGTAAACAACCCTTATAAATTCTCCACAGAAGATGCTTGACTCTAGGTGGAGCTTTAATATTCCAGAGGCTACACCAATCGCCCTCCATTCCCCCATTTACATGACTCATACATGAACTTCTCCACAATCTATACCCAGAACACACATTATAAATACCATTTTGTTCTTCTTTCAAAACCATTCTATCTTTCTTAACATCCTACATCAAATGTACCTGTAAGATTTCTTCAGCATCTGCATAGTTAAATAACTCTCTTATGACCATCATATCCCATTATTTAACATTAGGCAACATAAGATTTTTAACAGTAATACCATATGCACCTTGCTTTTTGGGTTCACTTAGACAGCCATCTCTAATCCCTCGAATCCAAGGTTCATTCATAGCCATGATGTGACTAACATCCCCAATACTCCACTTGCATCATAAAGGTAAAACTTCCCTCACCTTCCAAATGCTCTGCTACACAAAGCTTAGATTATAACCAAGATTAGCATCAAAGAAAAAAATTCTAGGGTAGTACCTAGCTTTGAAGATTCTTGATACAAGGGCATAGAGTTTTGTAAGCAGATTCCAACCTTTTTTAGCTACCACAGACATGTTAAAGGCTTTAAAGCCTCTAAACCCCAACCCACATTCCTTCTTAGAACAAACAAGTTTCCCCCATGGCATCTAACGAATTCCACTGTTATTACTACCTCCTCCCCACTAAAAAGAGTTCAAAATCTTCTCAAAGTCGTTACACACTGCATTTGTGAGGATAAAGATACTCATAATATATGACGGAATAACTTGAAGGACCGATTTTATCATGACTTCTTTCCCTGCTTTAGATAACAACCGACTTCTCCATGAATTCATTCTCTTCCAAATACGATCCTTGATAAAAGAGAAAGTAACTTTCTTACTCCTTTTAATCATTGAGGGCAAATCTAAATACTTTTCGGTTCTCATCACATGACAAACTCCCATAATGCTAGCAAGATCCTCCTTTGTCGGATTACTTATGTTACAGCTAAAAAACACTTCAGATTTAGTCATATTAATCTCTTGCCCTGAAGTACCTGCATAAGTATTGAGTAACTCATAAGATATCTTACTTCGTTAAGGTTGGCCCTGGGGGTGGCAAAACGGGTTAGGCCTGTCGGACCCGCTAGTTTAACCCACTGTTTTTGGCGAGTCGGGGCGAGGTTTTCGGCTCGGTGTCTTAAGTTGGCCCGCCCCGCTTAACCCACTTTTAAAACGGGCCGAGGGCGGGGCGGAGTGGGTTTTACCCACGAGCTTTTGTTAAAAAAAAATTATTTTTTTACTCGGAATTAAAACAATATTAATGTGGTCTGTAGTAGACATACTTTTAAAACAACTCTCGTTTCTTCAAATCCTAATGTTAATTTTTCACATAACAACAAACACCTCATTTTGAAGACATTAATTGGTCTCCGTTTCTTTCTTTATTTTCACTCATAGTAGAAAAAGTCTTTATTGCAAAACATAGATGATACATGCTTTTCTATTTTATATTACTCGTTGTCATTGTAGCCGAGTTCTAAAGCTATAAAGTAAGAGTGATTTCTACCTTATTACTCGTTAACAACTTGATCGGTAAGAGTGATTTCTACCTTTTTTTTTTAATTTTAAACATTTATAAATATATGATTGTTGAATTTTTAGTTGCCCTTCATCATTTATATTACTCAAAATAATTACATATATAATTAACACCTTTATTTTGTTAAAAAGGAATAACGATGCACACATTTAATAATTTAAATTACCAAGTTATTAAAAAAAACTTAAAAGACCAACCTATTAAAAAAATAATAATAACTTAAAGATCTCTAGAATAATTTTGCCTTCATTCATTGAACCATTTGATTAAGGTAGTAGTCTTTAACTCTTTTTAATTAGATATGTTAAATAAGATTTAAATAGTTTTTTTGTTCGTGCAAGTTAGCCTGTTTTTTTGTTTTAGTCCTTAAATTTTTCTGTTTTTGAAAATAGTTCTTGAAGGTTAAAATCATTTTGATCTTAGTCCCTAAAGTGAAAATTTGTAGAAAAATTTACAAAAAACCTAAAGATTCTAAATTTGCATGAAAATTCAAAGCAAACCTATCTGTAGATTTTCCTGCGAATTTTGATTTAAAGGATTAAAACCAAAACAATTTAATATTCAAGGATTATGTCCAAGAAAAAAAATTAGGGACTAAATCCAAAAACACCTCAACTTTGAGGGACGAAAAGTCCATTTAAGCCAATAAATCATGAGTACGCTTGTATATTATTTATTTTATTGTAGTATCATTAAAAAATGCGTCAAATATAAAAAGTTATCATATTAATTGATCATTATTGTATTATAAAACTAAGTAAATATTATACACTGATATTATTATAATAACATTTCTAGATAGGGGTGGACATCGATCGGATTCAAACGGATTCGGATGAAAATATCTCAATCTAAAAAAACTCATGGCTGGTAATATATCACCCATTACCGTCCGTTTGATGTCATCAGTTTCAGTTTTGGAGATTTGTCGGTTTTTCGGATGGGTCGGATGAGTTTAATCGGGTGCAAATAAATTGAAAAAAATAAATAGATTTGCACCTTTTAGTTGTAGCAAGAGAACAAAATCTGAGACTGAAAAACAAAATCTAAAGAATGTTAAGCTTTATAATTTGATGAAGAATGACAGAATAACATGGATCAAGAATAATAAATGAATAGAGCTGAGTTAACATAAAAACAAATAAGAATATCAATATGTATTTAAGTATAACCGAAGACATCATCACTTGTAAAAGAATATTTAAGTTAAAGAATTGAGAGAAAGATGATAAAGTGATGAGGTTGAAAGAAGCATAGTGGAGAAAGATTGAGAGAAGTAGTAGCAGTTTATGTTTTAGAAAGAAAGTGGTGACTTAGTGTGAGATGAGGATGTGAGAAAAAAAAGGTTTAAATTACTCTTTCATCCAAACATTTGTTTGGAAGAAAAAAATTGAATTTTAAAAGCTAAGTCTATCAGTCAATAAGACCACAGCTTTACTATAAGTTAGTAAGATAACTTGAATAAAAAATTAGTCTTTATCTTTATCTAAAAAGTCGAGCCAATGACTCTATGATGGTACAAGTTAGTAAAATAATACTAGTACTATATATAAAACTAATTAAAGTAGTTGTAGGTCGGACGGTAGTGGGTACCGGTGGAACAATTTAACGTATCTTCGGTCGACCGTTTGTCTCCATTAAAAACCAAAAATATTCATCCGAAGAACCCACGGTCTGAAAGAACACATCCGTGTTGTTGATTTTACAATCGGTTAGACCGGTTTTCGAACGGTTCAAAATTTATTGTCCATCCCTAATACGTAAGGTCCAAAGCGACAATGCCTAAATGCGCTATCAGGCGGTCAAGTGTGTAGATTAGATGATCATTTATTCTTTTAGGAATAGGAAATTTGGTCCTCTAGACGTGTAAATCACCATCTGATTAAATCCAACGGCTACTCACATAACAAATTCACCTCACAAGGATTGTTTCAACCGCTCTCACCATATAAAGAGAAAAATGTGTCATTTTAGATATTAAAATTCATCATCACTCTCACATTATTTTTTATTCTCTCATTTACTTCGGTGTTGAAGTGTTGATCTTGCAAGTCAGCCCTTTCTCTACTGCATTAGAAGTATATATTCATCCCAGCAAGGCACTACCTCATCATTTCACCGATCATTTCTTGTTATAAATAAAGCAGTGGCGCTGTCTATGGGAATCCACATTTGATTTCTATGAATTCCACGAAGAATAATTTTTTCTCCCTCATAGATCCAGAACTCCAATCTTTTTCCTCGCAAACATCAATCTCTTCTTAAACAATTTGATACCAAACTCCTAAATTTATGGTGAATTCAAAAGTAAATCGATATGCTAAAATCATCGTTGCAGTTGTCGAAGCTAGTAAGGTACATCTTCTTTCACAAAAGATTGATAATCTGATCATACTAACTTCTCCTTTTGTTCCAACTTTGCAAACGTTTTCTCCTCCAAGAACCAACGTAGGAGGATCCCTAGCTTTTCCAACTTAGTAGCATTTGGCTCGTTCAAGGCCTCGTACTCCAAAGCAGCATCGAGCGCCTACTTCCAAAGGAGATTTTTCTTGCATCGCCAGCCTGGCTGATGAAGCTCTCGAAAAGGAATTGTTGACTTTGGTATACTGCACCCAATGAGCGTCTACCATTAAAGCCATTGGTGGGGCCGGCCGCATGGACTTTCTTTTGGCGAATTGACATCTTAAGAAAAGACAATTGTTGCTGGACAATGTTTATGATCTGACGCTTCAACGTGATATGTACTTGCAAAAAATGAATAAGGCTTTTGTTTCTCTTACCGAGATGGGCGACGCGCATTCAGTGCTTTCGACATCCCTGGTCCCTTAGTTGGACATGTAAAGTTACTAGCAAAATAAGTGGGAAAAAGAGATAAAACTCTAGATTTACTCATGTTTCATTGTCTGCTACGAAGGCAACTCTTTCGGTCGTTCAAGTAAATCCCAAGAACTTGTGTCTTAAAAACGTCTATTTGCCTCGAAAACTAGATGAAGTGATTGACCCCGGTTTTGCATCTATCCGACTCTTTTGAGAATTCTTTATTGCAAATAGAGCATTTTTACTCTCTTTTGCGCATTGCGATGGAGCAAGTATGGTAGAACCAAAGAGTCTAAGATAGGGAAATTTTCTTACTCAAAGATTAACCGTGTATTTCTCCTTTTTTTCTTGGTTCGTTTTTTTAAATGTAATGCCCTACATTAAAGAGTGTGTATAGATGAATTTGAAATTTGGATATCGATGTTACCTGATTAAGGTGTGCGTGCTAGATCCCAACTTTATTGCTTTGGGATTTGCTTTAACTATACGAGATTTTTGCTCAAAGTTTATTGGACGTCTCTGAAACTGTGTATGTCTAAGTGTTGGTACCTCTTCCCCCACCCAGGTGAAACTTGGTCCGAGGTTGATGTGTAACATAACTACCACGGTCTCTGGAGTGGCTAGCTACCGAGAGGGGTGGGTCAGTTATTTCCAATTTAGTGGTTTTTCCACTTTCTTTGTGTTCGTGATTTGCATTGTGGGGTTTTGATTGCTTTAGCCATGAACATGTGGCACTTATGACATCACTCGTGAGTCTTCGTGTGCGGATTTGATTTCCTCTATCGAACTTGGTGGGGCTTCGATTTTCTCAGTCGCTCTGGCTCATTGTTACCTTTCACAGTCACAAAGAAAATAGATATTTCAGAATAATATTATTATTTCTTTAAATGGAAATATTGAGATGCATCGTGAAGATGTGATTAATTTTACATAATATCATTGACATAATAAATATCAACATAACCAAGTGGGATCGCTATCGCTTATTCGCCCCACCCTCTATAATTCGACGAAGTTAGCCATTTTTTCTCTGATGGTATACGCAATTCGTTTTACCTTTAGGGGTGAACATTCATGTCTCTTAGTTGGTTGGTGAGGGAGGCTACTTTGATTCCATAGCTTTGCATTCTCCATCCTACTGATATTGTAGCACTCACCATGACTGGTTCACCGTAAAGATTGTGGAACTTTAGCTTGAGGTGGACTGGTGACGCTGGAGTGTTTAAGGTCGTCACGAAGGGTCTGTTAAGGAGGCAATTGTAGGTATTTCTGTAGGGAACCATCAGGAACTATGAATCAACAGTTCTAACATCTCTCCTCTTCCCCATGGTAACCACTCAGCAACTCAATGTACCCCTAAGGGCAGGATGTTGTATCATTGAATGCCTGAAAATCATATCCCTCATATGGCCACAAGTTTTCCTTTTTTTAAGCCCATCTTCTCGAATAATCTTGAGTACATTATGTCATATGAGGTGCCACCATCGATCAATATTCAGGGGACATTAAAGTGACTGACTATTGTTGTTATGGCTAGCAGGAAGATATCGCTTAGGATTCTGCCGAGCTTTTTGCTATTTATGAAAAAACTTAAGTTTGAAAAAAAATGGATCATTTTCAAAGTTTAAAAACATTTTTAAAACGTTTTATAATTAAGCAACGGAAACTTAAATTGTAGAAAGTAAAAGTTAAGGGAAGAGGGAAAACACCAGGAATTATAGAGATTCAGACAAAAAGAAAAGACATGATCCTCTCTCCAAGATTTGTTCTTGAAAGTATTCAATAAACTTAAGAGATTTCGAATCCCCTTATACAAGGAACATGAAATTTATGGATAACTTTCAACCAAACAGCAAACACAGAGAGAAACGGATGGTCTTCTTGCCAAACAATGGATTGCATCGGTTAATCCTCTTTCCAAATAGCACCTTTGAGCGGTTAGTCTTCAAAATTTAAAATTGAGATTTTACATGGTTTGATCTCGAACCTTGGCGAGCTTTTATCATGGGCTGAACTCGGATCGAACTGGGGTTTTCACGGGCTGACCACAAACCTAGGAGATTTTATTCCGGGATTATCTCCAACCTTAGTAAGCTTTTGATTGAGCTTAGGTTACAAATCAAAAAGAGGTTTTACACTGGATAACCACCAACCAACTTAAGATTTTAATACTGATATGATCTTGAACATTTGAAATCTTTTACACTGATTGAGCATTCGAACCAAAACGCAGACTTAGTAGCTAACTCCCTAAACCAGAGCTTTTAATAGGTTTAGTTTCAAATCCAAATAAATAAACCCTAAAGGGATAAATTATTCAACCAAGGTAGAAGCAAAAAGTTCCTTGGTGAATTTACAATTCCACCCTTCTAAAATTACACAAAAGCCTCACTCTTAAAAGACCTTTCTCGAAAGCGCTACAACTTAATTTATAAGTGAGAGAAAGTGAGAAAATATTTTTAGAGAGAGAGTGAGTAGTGAGATATCAGAGTTCACGTTTTCTAGATGAAAAAATATGTGGTAAGGGCCTTTATTTATAGGCTAGAGGTTAGCCCACTAAAGGAAACTTTTTGTGGCCAAAACTAATGAGTCAATCAATTGGCATCATGCACCAATCGATTGTGTTATTCTATGTGATTGGATGCATTATATAAAACAATATATGTACAAGATGTACTTTGATATAGAGGCAACATGTGGAATAAGATGTTCTAGGATGTGTTCCAGAATATGGCATTAGTCTGTTAGCTAGATTTCATGAAGAAATTTGAGTGTGATTCTGTTTGTTTCAAAGAAGATTTGTTCATTCCAAGTTTATGTACATGTTGAGTGAAATCCTAGTGTAAGGATTGTGTTCTGATTATCTTCATGTTTCCTTCAAATTTGTTGTGGTGTTAACTTCTTCAAAAGATGCAGAAGTTGGCTTTTGGAAGAAGTTTGTTAATCCAAATCAATTTGAAAAAAAAAATATTAAATCATGAATATGGATGATATGATTTAATAAAAAAAATTGGATTTGATTTAGTCAAAGAAGAATTGATTGGATTTGCATTGAAGGGAGTTTTGGTTCAAATCCTTTTAATCCAAGAATTATTCTACAAATAAGATTTATATGAACAGAGTAATTTTGGATGTTCTGGTGCAACATGTGAAACACAATGTTCCAGCATTTCTGCATTACAACATCTTGCCCTTGCCAGCAGGTCCTGATGGATGTAATTGTGCAGGATTTTCTGATTGTTTCAATCAGGTTTGTTGTAGATTTGTTGTTATCTTTTAGAAATATATTTGTGTTGATTTGTTTATTTATATTGGACGTAATTCATTCAATTTAAATTGGAGATTTAAATTTGAATTTGATTGATAGGAAATCATATATTTTGGAGATTTTTGTGGAATAACAAATTACAACCAAATCTCCTGTAATTCTGGACGATATCAAAAGTTGTTAATTCCTATTGGAAAAAGTCCAGAAGAAGCATTATTATTTAAGGAGACTCAAACCACAAGTTTGAGGTATGCATGTTTTAAAGACTCTTTGTGTTAGGGTTTCTATTTGTGCGTCTTTGTTTGAGTTATTGTTGTGCATCACTCTAGCACCTGAATTCATATCTTAAGGCATAGAGTTTAATTTGGTAGTTGAATTATAAAGTTTTGTTCTAAGACATTAGTTCTATAAGTTTGAGAACAAAGTGGTTTTGTTACTTGTACACCACGCTATTGCTTCAGTCACATGGATTAGTGTTGGTTTGTTTAGTTGAGTTGAAATTCAACATTTTTTAAGTTGTTCATTGAAGTGTGTCACTTGGGATTAGTGATAAGAAAGTGAGAGTGATTCTCATATTTAAGGGGAGACCTAAATAGAAAGTCATTAGGATTAGGAATAGACATTGAACATCATGAGATTGATGTTCCTCTAAGACTAATTATACTGATTCAAGATAGTGTATATCTTTTCTTGGGTATAGTGTCCCCCAGGCGTATGTGGTTTTACCAAACTGAATTAAGAATAATATTGTGTTATTTATTGGTTTTTGCATTAGGTTATTGTTGTTGGTATATTGTTGTCATATTGGTTTAATAAATATTTCCATAAGCATCATCATCTATTGTTATGATTTTCTTGATCTTGTCTATATCCTTGACTAAATTTTAACATATCTGCATAACTTTGTCCATCTTTGTGTCTTTCTGGCTCTTCTTCTTCCTTGATTATTTCTTCTATGAGCGTAATATAATGATCTTATGGTTGATTTGGTGATCTTTGCTCCATAAAGGAATCCTAATTGATTTTTTTAGAGCGAATCATGTGATAAAAGATTCTAACTACTGAATTTTACCCAAATTTATTAGAGTTTTAAGTGAATGCAGTGAGTTACTTTTCTATAGATTTTCTTAATTCTTTTCATTTTTGCTTAATACTTTCCACTATGATTTTTTTTGCCTTTTTATAATATAGATTAAGTTAAAAGGTTAATTGGTATACATTGTCATTTACATACAACTCATCAAAACCATTCTAAACCATTCATAAATGTTACTTTAAATTAAATGTTACTTTAAATGAAGTCAGAAGAAAAGTAAAATAAAAAATAAAAAAATCAAACACAATTCAAGATGTGACAGTTTAAGATTAGTGGTTGAAGATTAAAACATCTTTAAATATCTTTAAACATGCTAATTAAATCTTTAAAGCAACATAACAAATATTAGTACTAAAACATAGTTGCCATATATTTGTCTTGACTCAGAAGCTAAAGGAGCTCAAGAGATTATATTGAAGGAATAGAATCACACTACCTTGGGCAATGTGCATAATCAGCTTATTAATGCTTCAGCCATCCTGGATTCTATTCATAATCAAATTCAGTTGACTGCCTATAATGAATCTCTGATGGAACAGGAACAAGAAAAGAAGTCTCAGATCAACTTAAGCAATGCCCTTATTCATGAAGTACTGTTTTGGAGGGAGAAGACTCAAATCAACTGGCATAAAGATGGTGACAGAAACACTAGATATTTGTACAGAGTAGCTAAAACCAGGCATTGGATCACTTCAAACTATGTATCTTTTTGCTGGGGAGAATAATATATTGGATAACGGTTTGGAATATGTTATTCCAAAGGTGGTGGATGACAATGTTAACAGTTTGTTAACCAGATTTCCTTCAAATCGGTTTACGGTTTTAATTTATATCGGTGTAAATTTGAACACCCGTAATTGCTTCTGGAACATCAATCAGTATAATGAATCTCTGATGCCCGACATTGAGTGTATTAACAATGGGACACGCGTCTTTAATGTCTTTCGTTTAATATCCTGCATGAAGTGAGGTAAAAGATGTGTGATGAGCACATAAAAACTCTAACAGCAATGAAGAAAAAAAGTTCATAATTTAATATAAAAAAATCCAGACCAAGGTTTGAAAATATTTAAATATTTACCGCCAGTTCTTCATGAAGCACAACAAATATTTTCTTCAGTCTCCTGTGTCTCTGCAATTCACATTATTGCCACATGTTTAAAAAATAGACGATGTTACTTATTACAAAAAGAAAACAGTTGGGAAAAAAAACTACAATATCCAAAACACGAATTTCTAATCAAAACTGAACGAATAATTTGTTTAAACTCGACCAAAATTGATCAGGTTAAACTAGACAATTATCAGTCAGTTACTTTGGGATGAGATAAAATAAAAAGGCCTAGAGTACAATTTGAGAAACTGTTAATGGCAGAACAAATCAAGAATATACAAATATGGATTTTCAATATTTGAGCTACACAAATATAATATACGGATACATTCTACAGGCATGGGTGAAGACAAAGAAAACATACCAATCTGCATCGCCCAAAGGACTCGCTAATTTGTTCCACAATGTGGTAATATCTATCCATATCCCCCTTGCTTTTAGCATGTTCTAAATCATCAGCTAGTTTCTGAAACTCTTTACTGCAAATGGGTTAAATGGTAGACAAAATATCAGACAAGCAATCAAAATACACATTTGAACTGAAAAACGAAGAGACTTTTAATCAATAGACTATTTTACCTGTAATTCTGCAAAATCTTGTTCAAGGAGAGGTAACTCTCATATTTTTCACAGTACTCCAGCACGTATTCTTCGTATCTAGCAACGCATAGAAAACATGTATCAGAACAAACAAACAAAGAGCAGTTAAATCAAAAGAACCCTACCACCACATTAACTACTGCAACAATTACAGTGGAAAATAAAGAATAAGTGCTTACTGGGAGATTGACGTTATAGGTTCCTTTAATTCGGGTTCCTCTTTTTCATACTTTAAATAAGAGCAAATAATTTCATTTGAGGAAGCATCTCTCCTCTTTTGGTCACTATTATTTCTATCTGCAAATACTGAATCCTTTCTTCCATCAGCCACCTCTTCACGTGAATTAGGTGTTTGTCTTTTACTCTCTTTCACAGGGTAGGAAATCATTCCGCTTTGTGTGTCCTGCTTTGATCCATTTGCAGGCACTCTTCTATTGCTGTCACTGCGACCATCCAATTTAATATCATGGCTCACCCTGGATTCCTTATTTCTGAATTTGGTATTCGTTTCTGTCAGTTTGTTTTGAGATCCAATGCCCGCATTATCTCCATTGAAATGTTGCGAGTGAGTTTGCTTAACTCTAGAAAGAGACTTTGTTGAGTCTTTTAAATGATAATCTACATTCTTTTTATTTGTGTTTTCCAAATTTCGAAGTAAACCTGAACTTACAAACACCGAGGATGGCTTTTCAGAATCTAAAGTTGCTTTCAAAGAAGGTTTTACTTTAGTGATAGTTGAATTCATGTCCTCTGAAGCGTTTGCTCTATCTTCCTGCACATGAGAAACTTCACATGCATGGAAGTCCTTTCCTGAGTGTTTTCTGTTGTGCCCCGTGCTTTCACCAAGTTTGTCTGATTTTTCCAATGGATAGGAAGTGTTTCCTTGAGGGCTTTGGTCAAAAGCCCTTTGAGCTGTTTGTGGTAAATCTAGAATAGATTTTCCTGGCAATGTTTGATTGTATCCTTTCTGGAAACCAAGACTGGAGTTTCCTTGTCTGTCAGCTCTAGAGTTCCCTAACATCATCACATCTGTAGCCAGAGACTTTGAGTCACGGGTCAAGTTTCCTGCTTTCAGCCTCTTTGTACCTTCAGATTTCTCGTTAATGTTGTTCAATTCAGAACCTCTCTTATGTTTACCTTTAGATAGCCTATAAGGGCTGTCAGACTGTTCGCTCCTAGAGCTATCTTTGAATTTACCTTCATTTTCATCAATCAAACGCCCTAAATAATTTTTGCGCTCCTGGAGCTGTTGATACTCAGGTGAAAAAGGCTCTGTCTCTTCTGCATATTTTCTAACTTTATCAAAAACATTGTCTGTAGTTAGCACCATTCTAGCTTCATGTTCCTCAGGTGAGTCTTTTTCAATATCAACTGCATCAAATTCATTACCATCCTGCTTCTCATCAGCCTCATTCTGCATAGATCTTCCAACAGAAGATGTTACTGGAATGGGTAAGGAAATCCTTTGATCACAGGTTTCCCCTTTGTGCTTTGGCTCTTTTTCATCATCACTCATAATATCTACATCCTCATCAGAACCCTCCAATCCCTCCATGCTGCTGGAAGAGACGTCACTTTCACTGCTACTCCCACTTCCTGATCCAGCAGGACTTCTACCTCTGCTCCTACTATGGCTTTCACTGTCACTACTGTTACTTTCACTATCACTATCACTGTCACTGTCACTATCACTATCACTATCACTGACATTGGAGCTGCCTGCCCTCCCTTCACTATAATCAGAACCTTTTTTATCACCAAATATATCAGGTGAAGCATGTCGCAATTCAATTTTTTCCAATGGATTTGATTCTTCTTCCACTTTGGATTTTACTTGCATTGTTTCCACCAAATCGTCATTTGGAGTTTTCTCTTCAAAACCTCCCTGTAGAGCTGATGTCTGGTTGTGAAACTCTTCATGGGAAGGTGCTTGGTTATGATTTTCTTCAGGCAAACTGTACAAACATATTGAATTTAAAGAGAATAAGAGGGAGAGAGAAAGCAGTACTAGATTTTATTTTTAAGAACGCAAAGGATACAAAGCCCGGTAGCTATTAGACTATTTATACAACTAGTCAAGTTTGTATTGTAATCCATTCACTTAACAAAAACTTATAAGCACTGTAACAAACTAAAGAAGGTTCTAGTAGATAGCTTTAGAAATTAAAACAGCTCAGTAAGACCATACACGTACACAATCAAAATAAGAAACTGCACCTAAAATAAATAATGCGCCCAAAAAAAGACACACTTGCAGTACTAATATCTAATGATAACATTGTGAACATAATCGGTACCTTCCACTTTCAGTCAGAGGTTTCTGGAAGCTTTTCGAGTCCACCCCTGGCTTTAAAAAATACCTTCCAGGGATCTGGCATTTTGCAATTTGATGTTCAAGATCAAATTAAAAATTAAAATTAAACAACAAGACCACAAATGTAACGTAAAATAATATCCTCAACATTCCCACCGCTTACTTTTTTTACAGCTCCCCGTGGAGAGGAAGGAGCAAAATGATGAGGTGAAGATGGAAGAAAAGAAGAATGTTTGCCCTTGGCAATAGTACTTGTCGACATCAATCCAGATCTATGGGAGGTTATTGGGGGGCCTCCAACTAAAAAAAATTCCACACATTGTAAATAAACTACATGAGCAGATGAGCTAACATAGATTTATATGAAGGGTTTCAATACTTCTATGTAATGTCGTCTTTCTATTGATTTAAACTGTTGGAAAGATGTAAATTTTAATACCTTGAAGAGTTTCCACTATCCTTTTCTTAAGTGCAGTGTCTTTCTTTTTATTGCAATTCTTCCCTGATGTAGCTAGACAAGGGAAAGCACAGGGCTCTTCAGTTGTATAGTTCAAATATGAACATTAAACCAAATACATTAAAAGTAGAAGTCTTTGCCAACAACATCAAGATTTTTTTTTCAAGTTTCTTTGCCCAATGACACAATAAAATTGCAACTTGAAATTTCAAATTTAGAAACTTGGGAAAAATTATTTCATCATACAAGAATCAAAAGAAAAATTACCCTCAACAGCTGCCATCTGCCTCTTCATAGACAGGTTCTCAGGCTCCAAGACAATGGCTCTATCGTGAGAACATAAAAAATGATTAATTGGACTAAAAATGGGAGGAGATATTCATACATCACATACTATCACCGGTATGGAAAGAAAAAATAATAATCAAGTTCTGTAAAAACTAAGCTGCCTATTCAGACTTTAGAATATTCTGAACCAAGAAAGTATTTTTACAGGCCAAATGGCTGATTAGAACTTCACCAAAAGTTCAATTGCTTTTCAAAAATTGAAGTGTTAATTGTGTGTTATTGGTATTGTACATCGTAACATTTCGTAGTAGAAAATTGTTAGTACAGTATGGTTGAGCAGAGAAATGGGTGGCACCAATGGAAATTAATAATGATGGTTACTCCTATCCTTGGGTCTGAACTCTCAATCAAGAAGATTGCAGAACCAATAGGTAATGTTACGATGAAAATGTCAAGGACAAATTCTCTAAGCTCCAAGGATTCGAGAGTCCAGGCCCTTCCACTCACTCCACATCCAATACCAGTCTACAACCAAGAATTGCAAATCCTATTATTTATATTCTTCCATTTCCCTCCCTTTTCACTGATTCTATTTAAGCTCCCACCCAATTCATTCAGAAGCTTCAACTAACTAAGTGTTAGGACAGCTGTCAACTTCTAGGTTGTTAAGAACAGAAACTGACCCTTCCATATCCCCTAATGATTATCCCCTTTTTGCCTGGCATAAACTGACCGCTCCCTAAGGGTACAAGTTAAGAACTAAATGTAGAAATATTTTTCTTGAAAATTGTGCCCTGCTTTTATTAAAACTTTAATTAATTATTTTATTGATTTTTTCAACACAAACTTTCCACTTATAGGTTTCTTAACATGTGCCCTTAGAAGAGCACATGTTAGCATTACCCTCAAAGATATTCATAATTTCTCTCAATCAACATGAATCCACTGATCTAAATACAATGTAATCTGACACATGATACTTTTACTAAATAATCAAATATGTGAGGCATTACTTTGATAGACTTTAACTGGTTACCCTCTACAAAAACATATTATAAGATAACTACCATCAAATATATCATGCATATTCTCATTGACAGATGCCAAATACAAGCCGTGATAAATTAACTATAAAAAGAAGAGAAAGAGACTGAGAAATTCACAAGTTGAAGGCAAGGTTTTCAAATGGCATAGTACAAAAAATTAAGTGTGTGACAATACTTGCGTGACTTGAGCATGCGCTCGGCTTCCTTTGACCGCATTTTGACATGATTCTTAGCTGACTCATCCAAGATACGCTGTACATTCACTTTGCGCCATGCACACCCAGATTCAACAAGCAAACTGTTTCCATCTACACCACTTTGGCGCTGTTCATAAATATCACATAGATCACCATCCCTAGACCATGTAAATCTGAACTCCTTCCCACCAACGTCAATAATCTGGTATGAGGAAATAACAACATGCCTTTCAAACTACATATATAAAATTCTTACAAAAAGGCAAAAATGCCAAAACGAAAGAGAGCAGATAAGAAGTAATTTGCAATGGTATTCTTATACTGATCTCGAACAAAAAGCTCATAAAGTTTATGGAAAACTATCAAAATACGTACATCGTTCAATGGTTAGTTTATATTCCTATAATTCATTAATAAAATACTATAGGAGTATTTCAATCTATATTCGGGTTCACTGTGAACCATGTATGTGGCCGCATATTCACCATTGATTGAAATCCATGATATGCATGTGTGGTGAATATTAATATCACGCCTCTTTTGCGGCCACCAACCGCCTGCCATGTGCGATAAAGAGCCAAAACCATTTTTGAGCCAGTCATATGCAACTTATTTCAGCATTTGCATGTTAATCGCATGTTTGGATAAACAATATGGAAAGTCAAGACATGTTTTTTTATCACACTTAATTCAGGTAAAACTTTATATTAGGTTTTTATAATAGATCTAACTCACCCTTACAAAACCGACTTCTAAGGTGAGGAGCGTCACTCTTTATAAACTGCTTTGTAGTCCTTATCTCTTTTCAATGTGAAATTTGGGTTATTTACAATCCAACTCCTCGCGCCCTCTTTATTTTCTTGTCAATTTCAATCAAAGTTGTTTTGCAACTTAACCTCGATTCGAATAGAATTGCATTCGGCAAAATTCAACCCAGATAAAGTCAGATCAAGTCTAACCTAGACCTTCGACAACAAGTAACTAAATAAAGCTCAAACATTAAATCACTTAACTTCAAACAAATTTTTAAACAACCCAGTTATTCAAATCAACTTGAATTATAATCATATTTGGCAAAAAGTCACCAAAATAAAGTCTAATTCTACTACTCTAACCTATTACTCTAACCAATGAACGAATTGTAATTAACACTGCAAATAACAAGTTAGCATTTGATTTCATAAACCATACTTTAAAATGCAAGTGCAACAATTCAAAACTAGAGTAACACAAAGTACCAAAAAATAGAAAGAATAAGAAACATACATTTCCATTAGAATTGTTAGGGTTGGGATCATATTTCATTCTTGCAATGCCACCTTGAGCCTCCACGCGCTTGATCTCTTCCACTAGGTCTGGCGTAAGCTTTATGATCATAGAGAAAGGGAGGGGATCGCTGCCGGATACAAGGCTGGAAATCTCCTCCACCGTCGGTGGCGTTTTCTGGGCAGAGCCACCGAGGGAGAGACTGGATTTGGCGGAGGAAGGTGGACGGTGAGATGGCAGAGGGGGGAAAGACGGTCGGAGGCGTTTTGGGCCAGCGCGGCCTAGTTTGGAGGAGGATCCGCCGTACATGTTGGGTGGTGTCCTCCGAGTAAGAACCGATGATGATGAAATTGAAACCTATAAACCACGTTATCGTGATTTATTTATTTTTTTTAACAAGCAATGAGGCCAATAGGTAAGAGTGTGTTTGAATGATTTAATTTGAGAATTTTTAAATGATTTAATTAAAATTTATTCATGGGTCATTTTGATATATTTTAAAACTATAGCCAAATTTAAAATATGAAAAAAAAATAGATTAATTTGCAATTTTGAAATTTTGAAGAGACTAATTTATAAATTTTGAAAATTATTAAAGATTTATTTGTAATTTATAGAAAATTTTAGGAATGAATTGAGAATTTTTATAAAATATGAGGATAATCTTGCAAAAATTGAAAAAAATAATAATAGACAATTTAACAATTGCATGATAGAAAGAGTAATTTTAAATTTTTTACTTTTTGTGTCATTTGAAATTCCTTAAATTTAATTTAAATAAAATGCTTCATAAATTTTCATCATTTTAACAATTCTCTATATTTTTTATTCAAACAATGAATTTTGATCAAGTCATTTTAAATTCCCTCAAAAAATTATTTTCCCTCATTGAAATGCTAGGAGTGTGTTTGGATGAGGTAATTAAGAATTTTTAAGAAATTTAAAATTCTAAGTAATTCAAATGATTCAATTGAAATTCATTCATTTTTTAATTTTTTTGTTTGAATGGAGTATTAAAATGATTCATTGTTAAATTTTAGGAGTCATTTTCATAAATTTTAAAACTTTTGGGTCAAATTTAAAATATGAAAAATAGGGACTAATTTACAATTTTTGAAAATTTGAAGGACCAATTTGTAAAGTTTGAAAATTATTAGGGACTTATTTGCAATTTTTTGAAAATTTTAGGGGTGAATTTGAAATTTTCATAAAATATGAAGACCATCTTGCAAAATTTGAAAAATTAATAATAAACAATTTAACATTTGCATTATATAGAGTGAAGAAGCAATTTGAAATTCTTTACTTTTTGGTGTCATTTTAAATTCCTTAAATTTAACATGAATAAAATACTCCATAAATTTACATCATTTGAACAATTCTTTATATTTTTTATCCAAACAATGAATTTTGATCAAGTCATTTCAAATTCCCTCAAAAAAATTACTTTCTCTCATTAAAATGTTTCATCCAAACACACTCTAAGGAAGAAAAAAAGCGAGGACAGAGGTATTCGAAACCTTATAGACCAACTAAATTAAACATTCGAATTAAAACAAGACAATGGAGAAGTGAGTCAATCATAAAAGCTACAAGAAAATGAGTTATTCGCAACACGAAGTCATTCCCACGTTTTAACCTTTAAATGCGACCAACCCTCCTCAAATTTTGAAATGCAACCTATAAAAATAACACCATTACGCGTCAACCAAATATTTCAAATATCCGGCAACCAAATAACACTTACTAATTTGTGCTCTTCTGTAACCTTCACCAAATGAGGCTTAAACTGAAACGAAGACAAGTCCTCCATCAACAAACTAAAATTTGTGCCTAGCCAAGTAACAATTGTTGCCAAAACGCTACTATTGAAGTCACAACTGCTAAACACATGTTGTTTCGATTCATACACCTTAAAGCAAAGCACGCAACACTTACATCTATCATCAAACATAATACTCCTTACGAGTTGGTCTCTAATAGGGAGTATATTAAGAACCCATCGCCATCCGAACATTAAAACATTCAATGGAGTCAGGATTCTCCACTCAACTTTGACAGCGCTTCTCACCTCTTCCGTAAGCAAGGGCAGCTGCAAAACTGGAGAGTAAAACCTCATGTGCAGATTTAACAAAAAAAAATTATCGATCTCTGGTAACCAATCAAACTCATCAACACCATTCTGCACTAGCGTCTTGTCCGCAAGCAGATCCTACAAATTCTCCCCTCACCAACTGCCACGAACAAACTAATGCAACCCCGACCCTTATGTACACCAGTTTCAGACACCAAAATCCCATTGCCCCCCCCAATCTGCAACACTACAAGTCAGGTCAGCAGCCAAAGCAAAAAGTTTCGGGAACACATCCTTCAACGGTTGGTTATTAATCCACTTGCTAAACCAAAACGAGGTGTTCTTGTCTTTAGCCCTGCAAAAAGTATTGCCAGTAAAGTTGTTACAGTTACCATTCTCAATGGAATCCATCATAATCAAGTCTCTCCATTAAATTGAATCGCCATGGTTAATCATGGTTTTATTACTAATGAACATTTTCACTTCTGGATTCTTGTATCTATGGCTAATCAAACCTCACCAAATTGCGGGCCTGTTGTTAGTTCTTGTATTGGCTGGAATTTTGGTAAAACAATGGTGTTGTTAATGATGTCATATGTCTGATGTCTTAACATGAGTTATTAACATTGAGTTGATGTTAAGTTCAGAAGGGTTGCAGTTTTGTATGCTGATGTTAGAACTGATGTCTTGACATCAGTTGATAGAACATCAGTCTGATGTGTTGTGTTAGGGTTGCATTTGTTTAAGTGTGTTTTGAGAGATCTGGTGGAGAGATTGCAGGCAAATATCTTGGTGAAGATATATTCTGGTGCAATCATATTTGGAGCAGATCTTATTGTTGTTTTAAGGGCTGAAAGATATGAAAAGATTTGAAGATAAAATCTGTTTTAGATTCAAATCATATCTGGTTTAATTTCATATCAAATCTGATATTTTCAAGGAGTTAATTTATTCTGAAGCAACCTTTTTCAGTTGTGTTGAAGATTAGTTTGTTGCTATTTTCATGCAAAAAGATATGGAGAATAATTAGATTTAATTATGAAGATTTGATTGAAGATTTGATTGGAGATTTAATTGAAGATCGATTTAGTAGTAGAATCTTTTGCAGATATGTAGCAGAAGATTTGTTGTGATTTGAAGGCCCAAATCTAGTTGGGAAATAGGTTATAAATAGAAGCATTGTAACCTAGTTTAAGGAGGCCAACCATCATGTAAATTCTAAGGGCTGAGTTTGTGAACCACTCTCTAGGAGAGTTGTTATGTGTGAACCACTTGGATTGTGAGATGGTCATTGTTCTTAGAGGAAGCTGTTAAGCAACTCTAAGTATTGTTCTTAGTCATGAGGGTCATGTCTAGGTATTGTTATAGGAGTGTGTCTTCTATGTGGTTGGAGAGTTTTTGGAAATCAAGATGTTAATGCAGTGACCGAGATGTTGACTGCTAGACATCATTGCGATGATTGGGAGTGAGATGGAGTCTCTTATCTAGGGAGGACTTAGATAGAAGGGTCATTGGGTAGTGATTAAGTTAGTGGATTGTCAACTGGTTTGTTGAGTCTGGAATTTGATACTGCTAATAGTGGACTTCCTTCCTGGCTTGGTATGCCCCCAGATGTAGGTTGTTAGACCGAACTGGGTGAACAAATTATGTGTGTACTTTACTTTTCAGCTACTGCTTTTTCTGATTACTATTATTGCCTTGCTCATATAACAGATATTGATGTTGTGACATCGCACTTGACATCACATATTTGTTATACCAGAATTTCAATTGGTATCAGAGCTGGCATCCTGTCTGTTTCTGGATGAGATCTAGGGAAGATACTTTCTGGTTCATGAACAAGGAAGATAGTTTTGCTGAGTTATGGACTTGGTCAGTTCATATAGTTGTTTGTTTGATCCCTTGAAGTGAAGGATGGACTATTCATGACAGGGTATGTATTGGACCTGTCTGTTGTTATCAGGTGTGTAGCTTTAGTGGAGAACTGCTGTTGTGAGTTTGATTTATTTTCAAACTTTTTTGGCACTTGGATTATGGTGATGGTGTGCAAGGATTATTGAGTAGTGCCTGAAGAGTGTTGAGGAGTTGTTGTGTGTTCCGCTGCATGGTATCTGATGTAACCCTGGTTGTTTCTTGTGTCTCTGGTGGTGAGACTTTAGGAAGGTATTTTCTTGGAAAGACTTTAGAGTTTGGTCTCCTCAGCAGAAGAAGAATATATTTCAAATCAGGTATTGAAGACCAATCTGTCCAGAACACTGATTCCTTCCTGCTCGATTTTCTTGATGATGAAAGAAGAGGGTGGAGCCAAATCAAAAGAGTATCACTGTCAAATATTTCATGCGGGAGTGAAGATCTTGATAAGTTATCTCTTAAGCGTATTTATGGTGTCCAATGTAGTTCTGGTATATCTGAAGATGAATTCTCTTGTGAAGATACATGTTTCTGATTTTCAAAATCATGAACTGGAGGAAGTTTCATCAAGAAAGAAGTTGAGCTTGATATGTAAATCCTAATGTCTCGACATCGCGCTACACATCAGCAGTTTATGGTAAATGTTGAGTCAAAGTCCTATTAGATTGTAGTTGTTTTGAAGGATCACTGAAGCTGTGAAGTTGAACAATTTTTGAGATGCTGTTCATAATGTCATAGCATCTCAGCTGGAGTTGGTTGAAGAAAAGGTAGTAATCTTGATAGCAGAAGAGAAGGAGATGATCCCTGTTTAAGCTAAAATGTCTGAGGACAATTTTATAGGGAAAATGTATCCAAGAGTTTGTGTGCAGTAGCAGTGTAAATCAGCCCGTGGTCAATTGGCGTATGCGTGAGCTCTTTCAATTTTGTGGCTTAAAGGATTAGAAGTAGTAGATTGTCTATGGTATGTTATCACTCTTAAGTTAGACAAGAGGTCTGAACCTTGTGCTTATAAGAAGAAGCTTCTAGAAGAGTGTGTTATGCAAGTTACTGCAGTTTTGTTGGTCTGATCTTGGAAGTTGATCAAATGTTGATATGTTCTCGTGTGTTCGTTGCAAGAGATATGTATGGATTACTATGGTTGTAGTCTCCAAATCCTAGTAGATGTTTAATGTGATTTAGACTGATGTCTGAACTGATGTTGAAACATCACTTCAGTTTTTTGCTCAGGGTGGAGTGAAAGATCAAGACACTGACCTAACCTGGAAGGCTTTTGTGGTATGAATGGTTGTCATAATGGTTGTCACGAAGAAGATTCAGAAGATGCTAGAATCTGAAGAAGGGTTAAACCACAGGGATTTAAGATCAATTGCTATAGTCACAAGTATTTAATTGATTATCCTTGAAAGACAAGATTAAGGATGTTATGTCAATTATTTTAACATCTTTTCATCAGAGGTTTGGAGAATCATGGGAGGGGTTCTACATTCGCTCACAAGTCACATAGGTGTTGACCTGGGATTATTGCTTAGCATCTGTTCCTAGAAAGTATTGTGAATGACTTGTCCAGATGGTGGTGCTGCTGAAGATGAAGACGGAAGACTATGAAGACATCATAATCTTGTTGGTTACAACTTGGATCAGTTTATTTCTAATCTAAGTGGTTTGGAGTATGGTGTTTTCTCTGGTTGTGAAGGTCGAGGATAAGTGGCAGTAATCTCTGGCTTTCTACTGACGGCTCTACTAAGGGAAGTGACTTTCTTTAGTATTGTTATGGGGTAGTCTTGGACTACTGATTTTCTGAAGATTCAGATGTGGTAGGTTTGAAGTCTTTGGAGTTTCTGAGCAGGATGGAGGTTGTCTACTCAAACTTGATTGTTGAATCAAGTCTATGAGAGCATGGAAATCTGTTTCTGCAAAGGGAGGAGGTTCTTTTAAGTGGCAGAAGGAAGAGCTGAATTCAACAGTTGGATATCATAATATTTTGACATCTAGCTTAACATTAGAAGTCTCAGCTGGTGATGTGGCACATCAGCTTAAGATAGAGGTGATCTACAGTAATGGAAGTTATGGATGCTTCAAAAAGATTTATCTCATACAGTTTGCGGGAGTTATGGTTTGAGAAGATGTTACATGACTAAGAGGCTTGGTGAATCCAAGATGTCTTGCTTTGGAGCAAGTAGTTCATATGACTTGAAGATCTGGTTTCATAGGTGGATCAGGATATCTTGTGGGAGTTCTGAAGAAGATTGAGATCAATCAAAAGGTGGAATTTGGTTGGTTTCATTGTGTGCATTCAAGCAGGATGCTTGAAACTGATTGCTCTTGTGCAGGAGAGTATTTAGTTGAAAATGTAAGGAGGTTCTAATTCTCTTGGAGCTTTTGGCAGAAGTTCTAGGTTGAGGATGAAAGTATACCTTCTTTTGGTGGATGAGAGTGTAGTCCTCTCTGGCTTTCTGAAGCTCTCTTTGTTCAAGCTGGTGATACAGTGTTCAGTTTGGATTACTATGCTGATAGTAAGTTTAGTAGTGGAGCATATCTAGAACCATGGTGTGTGGTATATGTGATGTGTCAAGAATGTTCTAACATATGTTAGAACATTTTTTTTGGGTTGGATATCCTTGGTAAAGGATGATTTTGTTCTAGTTCTGGAGTTTGGTGCATACTTTATGCCTAAGGAGCGTCTACATAGTCATACGGGAGAATGATGAAGTAAAAGGTCTGCCTTGGATGGAGAATGTAGAGAAGACTGAAGTAGATCAGGTATTGATTGCCTGGAAATCTGAAGATGATGAGTATGATAGGGAATGACTGCTTTTGGAAAATTGGGGGATCTATGTGACTTTGATCTTTATCCAACAATTTGTTTAAAGGAGGATGGTGATCCTTTTGTTCCTCACGAATAGCATGATGTGACTTCATGTGTGAGTGACTGCTGTTTCTTGTCAGAAGAGATTGTGATGTGATCTGATCAGAACATTTTTAAGAGATGTTCCTTTTTCTGCTACAAGTGTCTCTTGAAGAGATTAGATCTCAGTAAAGCTGAGAATTTGTGGAGTCTGTGAGCAGTGTCATACCAGTCAGGATACTTGAATGTGTTCTCCAAGAGTGAAAGTACAATATATGAATGTGCTCAGCAAGTGTGCTCAAATGTTCATCTCCATCTAGAACTTTAGTTAACCATGACAGGGAGAGTATTTGTCTATGGAATTTGCTGCAAAGGTGCACATATTGTGAAGCTTGCATGATGATCAAGCTTGTGGAGATTGATTGCCTCTTCTGAGGATATAATGTCAAATAACATGTTATGACATTAGGTTGTTGGATGACATGTGTGTGTGGACATGAATGGTTATAGCCATGTGAAGCTAATTGTTTGAATCATATGTGCACATGCTTCTGTGGAGGAGTCTGAAGGACGATTTTATTTGTGCAGATTTTGGAATTACTTTGTGAGGGTCTTTATTGATGGGAGATGTCATACTTGTCTTGGTGTGTGAGTTCAGTGGAAGGCATTGTGTGTGTATGATTGTGTGAAGCATTCCTGACTGGATGGATGAAGACTGTGTCTGGTTTTTCCAAATGTTATGATCAAGAAGTTCATTGTGATCATTCCTGTGGATATTACAGAGAGAAGTTGATTAGCTTGGCAAGATGTGAGTTTTTGAGCATGAGAAGATAACAAACCAAGAGGGAATCATGTGAGTTCTGGTATTTGGATTGTTTGAGGATTAAGCATTAAGTGAATGCGTTCAGCAGGTGTGTTGAACAGAGGGTGCGCTCTTGAAGACATGAAGACGAGTCTTATGTTTTCCATTCATTTAAGGTGTTCTTCTTGCAAATGAGCATTGGTTATCTTAGATAGGGAGAATTGATCTTTTGTTGAAGAAGTTGTTTATCCAGATTGTAATGTCAGACAAGATGTCGTGACATTGTGTTACTGGTGAAGTTCATGGTGTTCTTGACAGTTTAGACCTGGTTCTATAGATTTGTGTGTCAATGGATTGAATCAGAAGTATACATTTACACCAATGTTTGTCAATTTTTGGCCATAAAGGGGGAGAGAATATACAGTAGTAGCTACTGAGTCTGGATTTTATTCTGAGTATATTGGTTGGATGATTCAGAGTTTGATTTTGGATTTTTTTTTGTGCTTGCTGCTATGTTCAGAGTTTGTCCAATTGTGGCTAAAAAGGGGGAGAGTTAGCCTAGTTGTTGCCTAGTTGTCTGTTGTAGTTCTAGGCTTGAGGGGGAGTGTGTAGTTTGTGCAGTTATTTTTGCTGGTTGCAGTTTTGAGGGGGAGTTGTTGCTGCTAGTTGTGTGCTGATGTTAGCTAAGATTGTTTTAGCCAAAATTAGCCAAAGGGGGAGATTGTTAGTTCTTGTATTGGCTGGAATTTTGGTAAAACAATGGTGTTGTTAATGATGCCATATGTCTGATGTCTTAACATGAGTTCTTAACATTGAGTTGATGTTAAGTTCAGAAGGGTTGCAGTTTTGTATGCTGATGTTAGAACTGATGTCTTGACATCAGTTGACAGAACATCAGAACATCAGTCTGATGTGTTGTGTTAGGGTTGCATTTGTTTAAGTGTGTTTTGAGAGATCTGGTGGAGAGATTGCAGGTGAATATCTTGGTGAAGATATATTCTGGTGCAATCATATTTGGAGCAGATTTTGTTGTTGTTTTAAGGGCTGAAAGATATGAAAAGATTTGAAGATAAAATCTGTTTTAGATTCAAATCATATCTGGTTTAATTTCATATCAAATCTGATATTTTCAAGGAGTTAATTTATTCTGAAGCAACCTTTTTCAGTTGTGTTGAAGATTAGTTTGTTGTTATTTTCATGCAAAAAGATATGGAGAATAATTAGATTTAATTATGAAGATTTGATTGAAGATTTGATTGGAGATTTAATTGAAGATCGATTTAGTAGCAGAATCTTTTGCAGATATGTAGCAGAAGATTTGTTGTGATTTGAAGGCCCAAATCCAGTTGGGAAATAGGTTATAAATAGAAGCATTGTAACCTAGTTTAAGGAGAAGGGTTGAGTTTGTGAACCACTCTCTAAGAGAGTTGGTATGTGTGAACCACTCGGATTGTGAGATGGTCATTGTTCTTAGAGGAAGTTGTTAAGCAACTCCAAGTATTATTCTTAGTCATGAGGGTCATGTCTAGGTATTGTTATAGGAGTATGTCTTCTATGTGGTTGGAGAGTTTTTGGAAATCAAGTTGTTGATGCAGTGACTGAGATGTTGACTGCTAGACATCATTGCGATGATTGGGAGTGAGATGGAGTCTCTTATCTAGGGAAGACTTAGATAGAAGGGTCATTGGGTAGTGATTAAGTTAGTGGATTGTCAATTGGTTTGTTGAGTCTGTAATTTGATACTGCTAATAGTGGACTTACTTCCTGGCTTGGTATGCCCCCAGTTGTAGGTTGTTAGACCGAACTGGGTGAACAAATTTTGTGTGCACTTTACTTTTCAGCTACTACTTTTTCTGATTACTATTATTGCCTTGTTCATACAACAGATATTGATGTTGTGACATCGTACTTGACATCACATATCTGTTATACCAGAATTTCACCTGTCATTGACAATCTTCCACTTCCACTTCAATAAAAAAACATTATTTAAAACCTATAGGTTTATAATTCCAGGACCTCTTTCTTCTTTAGGTTTATACACTTGCTACCAACTAACCCATTGTATAGCTCTCTTCTCCTCAACTCCTATCCACATGAACTTGCTCAAAATGCCACGAATCTCGATCAACACCTTGCACGGAGCCTTATAGAAGGATAGAGTATAAATGGGGATAGAGTTTAGAACTGAGTTGATCAAAACAACTTTGCCGCCCAAAGAGATAAATATCCCCTTCCAAACAGTTAATCTGCTCATAATATTATTGATCAAATACTTCCACATAAACAATCTTCTAGGACTGTTCCCAATCATAACTTTTATACTTTATGGCCAATCTTCTTGAAGAGGACAAAATGAATGGTCACATTTTTTAGAAAAAAATACAATTCAAAAAATAAATGCATATCAATAGATAAATTATATATTTTAAACGATGGAAAATTACCAATACAAAAAAATCGTGATCATTTACCAAACACTTGAGTTCGAGTGGTAAATGAGCTCCTGCTAAAGAACGAAGGTTTGGGAAATATCGAGTTCAATGCTTTACCAGTGTCATGACCTCTCAGCACGAGCTCTGGATTATTAGGACCCCTTTCTCATATGAACTGGAGTGCGAAAGAAAAAAATCGTAATCATTTTTAAAAAAATACAAAATTGATTTTTAATTTAATACAAATAAAAATTAAGTCATTTAATAATTTTTTTATAAGTTGGATATCCCCGCGGAATTGCAAATATTAACCAATCAAGTCGGATAGGACCACAATGGATAATAAAGGTCTCCCTCAAAAGAATTTAACAATGTTGCATATCTAATGTTCAGTTCAAACCCATGATTTTTGGTTAAGCGTAAAGAGATCACATACACATTTAATAAAACAAATTTAACTACTTTTATTCAAATTTTTATTTAATTTCTTGATTTTTACATCAATTAATTTGATATTGAATAATGAGTCAACTTCTCAAAATATTATTGTCATAAAATTACAAAATTAAATTTGTCCAAAAAAAACCTACTAATACCCTTTACATGTGATCTTGACGGCTGATCAGAACCTGAAGTGGGTCAAGAAAGACATATGTGATGCTGGGTGTGTAGATGAGGAGGGGGTGTACCCGCAAGGCACTCTGATGTTAAAGTAAGAATCGGGAGAGAAAAAAGGCAAGTACAAAAGTATGTATTTCGTAGGATGAATTTGAATACCTGACCCTCTCAAATGAGAGGGTTTTTATAATGCCCTCAACGCGTGGCTAACGATCCCTACTTTCGGGGCGAACTAATCATTTCTCGAAGAATAGGTAACTGTAAAAAAACTAGCCGTTAGGACGAGCAGAGGTGCCCGAAACTAGCCGTTGCCACGGGCAAAGATGTAGTTTCGGGCACGGGGGTCGTGACTGTTTTTGGATGGTAGAGCCGTGCATGACGGGCAGGAATGTCGAGGAGGAACGGATGACTTTGCGGGTTATCTGACCATATTTTCCCGGTAGAGGAGCAGAAAGGTAAATGTTGCCCCACATTGGCTGGACTTTGGCAGTCGGGTCATTCTGGGAGCAGAAGTGGATTGGATCATGCATAGTCATTGGTCCATCCCGAAACAAGAGCCCCCCAAGTCGTTGCTCCCGATCATGGGAGTAATGACTTAAGGATAGTTCGCAGTCCCGAGGAGATCTGGAAGGGGTCGTCGCTTGTCGACGAGATGGAGTTGTTTTATGATGTCTGGGGGAGTTGGTGCCTGCGGGATACGTAGTGTTGTCTAGTGTGCCCGGCGTACGGGGAGACCAACGGTTGATGTGATCTGAAGATATGGGACACCACGTGTGCCTCGAGCCTTATGTTGCATTAAATGTGTCATGATGGCTAAGCTAGGGTCATGATGATGCCCTAGCCGCGCGTACTCATTAACGTGTCTTCAAAATGCCTATAAATAGAGGTAGAAGCTGCTCATTTGCACTTTTCGCTTCTCTCTCCTTCTTCGCTCTTCTCTCTGAGTTCTCCAGTTCGTCGTCGTTCAAGCTGTCGCTAACCGTTGTTCCGTCGTCGTACGAGCTCCGAGCAGCATCTTCGACCTTCTAAAGCTTCCCCGATCATGTAAGTTGTCCATCTCTACTATAGTTCTTAGCTTTTTTGCTTCTTGTTTCGCTAGGATACAGCGGTTAGGATGATTCTAGGCAGTTACAGTAGCAGTTTCTGGTGACTGTTGGTGGTAGACGGCGGCTTGCCTACTTTCCGTTGTCGTCGTGGTCGCCGGAGCTTTAGGAACCCATAGATTTAGGGTGTTTCTGACGCCGTTGCGACAACGGGCATGTGCGTTACCGGCGGAGCTCATGAATTCGCCGACGTTCTTATGAATTTTCCGGTGGGTTCATGAGTTTTTCGGTGAAGCTTCAAACGGAATTCTGGGTAGCGAACCGGGGAGAACTCCTCGTATGCACATGAGGGGTTGTCCCGGGCATCTCCTCGCGCAGTAATTTTGTGCCATTTTATTAGGGCTTAGGTCGGGGACGTCCTTCTCAGCCCTTCGCACGCCTTTTTACTTGACTAGCAGTGGAAGGGTGGATTTGATTTTGTCATTGAATTCACTTTTGGCCTCTGCTTTTCAGGTGAAAAAGATGGCCCGCGAACCTGAGTGAGAGATTCTAATAGACTCGTTCGAGGAGAGCTCCTCAGAGAGCAGCGACACAGAAGTTTCGACCACCCCCAGTGATGTCGGGGAGACTCCCCCTGATAGGACCTCCGCAGAGGAGTGGACAGTCGCAGAGCCTGCCGAACATGCCTCGGTCTTCGCCTCGTTTACCGGGGATGCCTTACGACTATAGGGCCTGAAAGGGAGTGGAAGGTGCATTTTCCAGGTGAGGACGACCGTATCTGTACGGATTATGGGGAGAGGTTCCCGATGTACGAGTACGTCTTCAAGGATATTAGGCTGAGGCTGCCCTTCACCGACTTCCAGAGGTCTGTCTTCGTGCACTTGGATTTGGCCCCCTCATAGCTGTATCCCAACTCATTAGTGTTCATCTGTGCCTTCGAGCTGACGTGTGACTTCCTGAAGATAGGAGCCACCATCCCCTTATTTTCACAAACTTCCATCTCCAGAGGCAAGTCTCGGGGAGAAAGTATGGTTGGGTATCGCTGAAGCAGGCGAAGAAGTTGTTTAAATTGTTCTCCGAGTCTATCAGGACTTTTAAGGAGAGGTTTTACATCATCGATCCCGTGTCGGAGAGAGCTTAGGATACTACGTATGTATGGGAAGCATCGACGGATGAGGACGGGAATAACCTTTACGACGAGCACGGTAAAGTGGTGGCGGACAGAGTGCTGAAGTTCCCCTTTTGTTGGAGCGGGGTTCATTTCTCCCAAGGAACCGACCAGTATCGTGCCCAACTGAAGATGCTGGAGGACGACGACAAAGTCGGCTATGCGGCACTGGTGAATTATGTCAGCAGTTTACCCTTGCGGAGTGTTGGACCAAGAAATGGGACCCGATCTTCAAGAAGGATGGCGGGCAAAAGGTGGAAAGCCGTTATATTAACACAAAGGGGCTTCTTGAGTGCAAGACCCATGCTGACGCCCTTAAATTGCTTCGTAGTCTTTGTTTTTTCAGCTTGTTCAGACTATCGTTTTCCTCGTTTGCTAACGTGTCTGTTTTGTTTTTGCAGGTGAAATGCCTTCAGCGCACGAGAGGATGGTGAATAATGCCCTGACGAAGGGCAAGGCTGGCGCAATGAATCTAAAGACTCAACTTACTCAACGAGTGCCCCCTCCTCAGATGGTGTGGGAGAGCTCCTCGCCTATTCCTCCTCCTGCCCAGGGTTCTTCGGTGTCTGGGACTTCAAGGTTCAAGCGATTCCGGCTGATCGAGCTAGTGGATCTTAGCCAGGCAGGGGAGAAGAGTAAGTTCGAGCTTCCTCCATGCCTTCACAACAAGAAATTCTTTGAAGGCTCCTCGCTGACAGTTCCTCGGGAAGAGTCTCTGAAGCTTGAGGGGATGGACCGCCCGAGCAAGAGGGCGATGTTAGCGCAAGATGCCTCTGCCCTGATTAGGGTTTTGGAGATGGCGGCGGTCTATACCGAAGAAGATTCCTCCAATGAGTTCGAGCTGAAGAAGGCCTAGGCGGCGATATCGGCCCTGGAGGAGAAGCTGAAGAAGGCCAAGGAGGAGGCCAAGGCTGACGTGGAGGCGAGGAGGAAGTCTTAGGAGGAGGTGACTAAGTTAAAAGGGGAGAATGACACCCTAGTCGCTGAGAAGAAAGCTACTGAGGACTTGGTCGAGCAGATTAGGTCTGCGGCGGCTCCAGCTGAAGACGAGCATGATGATCTGAATGAGCTGAAGACTCGGTCTGAGTTGGTTGCCCTCATAGTCTGGGTGGAGGACGACGTCTGCGCCATCGGGGAGGAATCTTTCAACAATGTCATGGCTCAGCTCAAACTTGCGAATCCAGGGGAACAACTGTCCACGGAGGGGACCAATTTTCTATATCATGTTGAATGTGGTACGATCGTCACCCCCGACTTCTTCCAGATTGGCGAGGAGCATGCTCATATCCTTCAAGAGGAGCCTCAGCCGACGCAAACTATCCCCAGGAGGCCGAGTAGATGGAAGAATGATGTCTTGTTTTTGTTATATCTCTAGCCTGCGTGCCATGTTTATGTAATTTATGATTTTGTATGGGGCATGACCCCATTTTTATGTAACAAGTACAATTGTGGTCCTCGTGACTGTCATACCCTAATTTTTTACCATAAGATTCCACATCTTTATGCATCATCTCGCATATCTGCATGTTCTATTACTAACAGGTTTATGCAGGAACATTGGTTTCAAGTGGAGATAGTTCTCTTTCTCACAATTCAGTGTTTCAAGACGTGACCAATGGACTTTCATTCAAAGCCATTATTGGATGTTTGGTGTCTTTTTCATCCAATGCCATTCTTGGATGATTGTTTTTCCAGATATTTCGTTTGTGTCTGTCTGATGCTCTTCCGGATATGACATTGTTTATCCGATGTTCTTTCGGATATGTGACTTTATTCTGATGCTTTTCCAGAACCTCGTTTGTGTCTATCTGATATTCTTCCAAATACGACCTTGTTTATCTAATGTTCTTCCAGATATAATGTTGCTTATCTAGTGTTCTTCCAGATATGTCTTCAAAACCTTTTCCCGTACATTTAATGTTTTTATAAATGTTTCGGATGTATTATCAGAATTTTTGTGTTCATCTAATGCTCTTCTAGATGTTTTCAATTTGTTTCTAACATAACTGTAACACTTTTCCCCTGTGGTACCATTCCCCATAGGATCCTTGTCTTTGCACTCATTCATATCATATCATCTATTTCATATCATATCATATCATAAGCATTTTGCGGCATCTTGGGGCCAAAAGTTACGCATGTTTGTATTTAAGTCTCTCCTATCTTGTCGAGACGGAGATTTCAATCTCCATATCTCTGAATAGAAGAAACTTAAATAGGGGCATCTGTCATACCCTACTCGCATATCTGCATGTTCTATTACTAACAGGTTTGTGCAGGAACATTGGTTTCAAGTGGAGATAGTTCTCTTTCTCACAATTCAGTGTTTCAAGACGTGAGCAATGGACTTTAATTCAAAAGGTCCTAGGGTTTTCTACTGTTTGTTTGCCTCAAGATTCCTCAACAGCTTCAGTGTACATCTGTCGCGGTGAAAATTGGATACCATAGTTATTTGTTAACTAGGATCGCATTTTTAATGTCACCACCGGTCTTTGATTTTATCCAAGGGAAGGGAGAAAAACCGAATTCCCACAATGCAATGCAAATGCGCCAAGATTCTAAGTTCGGGGGTTGGTTATACCTAGGGAAGGTGTTAGCATCCTAGATATCTGTAGTGCTCTACAGGAACCTCTTGTTTTATTATGTTATTTGTTTTTTGTTTGCTAATGGTTTAAGGGTAGGTGATTTATTATTTTTATTCCTAAGTGTGCTCGACAAGATATAGCATCTTGTGCCTACATATCCTGTCAGGAGGGAATCAGAGCACTTGTAGTTCCTTATCAAGGATACTAAAATTGTTTTAAAGGTTTAGGAGAGAAGATGAGTCATCATCTTAAGAAGACCACCGCAGTTTTTGAAAATGTTTGTATTTTGTGGGGTATGGGATTATATGTCCCTTCTTTGAGATGATCTAATTCTCTTGTGTGGAGAATTAGGTGAGCTAAAGTTTTATTTAAAAATCAAAATTAAGGGGGGACTAACCTAAGAAATCTATCCTAAGTTGTCTAATAGTCTTAACTTAAGGGTGTCGATTATGAATGCAAATGATGTGCACCATGCACAATAACATGGTTATCATGCATGAGATTTTCCCTTGGATATTTTATGCGGTTAATTATTGTTATTTAGGAGAGGGTGCTAGCAAAGTGGTGCTAGTCTTGTGTCTAGTGACCAAAAGGTTGAATGCGATGCCTAAAGACAATCGACTTACATGGGTAGAAAATGAGCTCGACGTTGGATCGAGGATTTTTATATTTTTGAAAGGGTTTAGACATAAAGCAAACATATATACATCAAATAAAGATAAACACACAGAGTGCATGATAAGGCATTAATCACAAACAAGACATTAAGGAACACACAAACGTACACTCAAGCGCGTGAGGGATTATAATACAGGGGCGATTTATTAAGGAAAAGAGTTTGGATTTTCCTTTTAAGGTTTATTATTATTTTAGGATTATGCTTAATTTGAAAAAGTTAAGGATTTTTTATTTATAAAAGATTTTAATTATCTTAGAGTTTTTTATTTAAGTTTTAAAGTTACATAAAAAAAAATGATAGAGTTTCTTATAAAAAAAGTTTTAATATTATTATTTTTTTCTAAGTTTTATCTTTACAAAAAAAAGTCTTATCCTTTTTTATTAAAAAAAAGAGTTTTATTTTGTTATAAAAGATATACTATTCTAAACTTATTATAAAAAGTTTATTAATTTAAAAGAGGTTTTACTTTTTGTATTATATAAAACTTAATTTTTTATATATATTTTAATTAAAAGTTATATTAATATTTAAAAAAGGGTTATATTTTTAATATATAAAAGAAAAGTTATTTAATATAAAAGGTTATAGAAAAAAGTTATATTTTAATATAAAAGTTAATAACAATGTTTCCAAAGAAAAAAAGAGGGTTTGATTAATAAGTAAAACGAAAGGCTCAGGTGCTGCAAGGGAGAGAGGGTCCATCGTGGACCCTCAGATCTCAACCGTGCGAAGTGGAGGTGTCACGATCAGAGAAATAAAACATGTGGGTGCACCGTAGGTGCCGTGTGTGCACGCGTACAGGAATATTAAGGCAATAAAACAAAAAAACAAAGGCAAGCACACAGATCCTCTCGTTCTCCTTTCTCGCTCTCTCGTTGAAAAGGGTTTTTTGAAACCCTAAGTCCTCAAATCGCCGTCACTTTCCTCGCCGTCACTCTCATCTCTCCCGATCAGCCATTCAATACAAATCAAAACCCTCACCCCAGCAGTCCCAATACCCCAATCCATTAATATTCACAGTTTACATATACAAAGATTCGGAGTGAAGAGAAAAGTAAAGTGAATATCGCCGACGATTGGAGACGAGAAGGACGCGATCGAGCCTTCAATGATCCTTACTCAAAGATGAGTCTTCTTTCTCTTCTTCTTTCTTTACCGTGTATATGCGAAGCTATATTCTGATTCTTTACCTGCGTCTTGCTTCACGTGTGTACGGTTGTTGATTCTTCGGGTTTATGGTTGGTTTGAGTTGTATGAAGTTTGAATGAAAGTGTACGTTGAACTTGGTTGCGATTTAATTTTGATAGAATAATTTTTTTGTAGTTTGGCTTGATGTATGATCTGAATTTGGTGAAATGGTTTGGTTCTGGCGTAGTTTGCTCGTAATGGATGGATAATTCATATGATTTCTGGTTTTGAATTATGGTGTGTGTTTTTTTTTATGGGTTTTCTATGAGATCTCTGATGAATCGTGTGAGTCCTTTTTATAGCTTCAACTGATTTCCAATCCGATTAATTGTGTCAAATACCGTTTTGGAAACAAACGTTAACAGTTGATGACGGTTTCCATTTTCAGAAGAGCATGTTTGGATATGGTTTTGGGAATAATTCAAAATGTGTCTGATTCTTGTTTTATGTCCAATTCAATGAGTTGATTGAGTTTGGAGGTTAATAATTGCTCTTGATTTAGGCCATAAACTCTCTGATTCAATTTGCTCATTGGATATCTCAAATCTTGGAACTCAATATGTGTCGTGAATGCTTCTTTATTTCTTATGAAAATTTCCAAGACTGTTTGGATTTCTCCTTGACGGATTAATTGATGATGATTGGGCATGATTCAAAAATCACGTGTCATGAATGCTTCTTGATTTTTGGTCATTTTTTACTTATCTTGTCCAAATATGTTTTGAATTTTAAAGATTGCCCTAGATTATTACCTTAATAACTCGTAACAAGTTTTTTGAACGGAATTTCAGCTGGTGGCAATATACTCATGTGGATATCGATTATCTGCAGTAGGTATGACCAAAAGAACTCTCGCAGTCAAGCCGGAACATCAGTAATTCGTCCTTTGAAGCACCTTGTTGACCTGTATCCGCCGCTTATGTTCGTTCATGTGAGGTTAAAACCTGTTTATTCAATTCTTGCTTTCAAGTTTATTGTCAATTTGGTATGAATAATCATGAACATGCTTGTGGTTGGATAACAGGCATCTCTCCCCTCATGTCCATTTATCATAGATTTGATAAGAATCGGCGACGAGCACAAGGTCGACTATATATAGTGGTGAGTTTGTTTTCCTTGAGCTTTCACTTTGCTAAATTCTTGGTGTTCATGTAAAGGGTGGTTTGAAATTGCTGATTTGTTTTGCAGAGATTGAATGGTCTTTATTGCTATGGCTACATGGACGGGCGTGTTTCGTATGCTTTATTTTAAGGAACTTTGAATTTGGTCTGTGAACCCTTGCGTAATTTGTACTTGGCTTGTGTCTGATAATGACAGTCTTTCTCTAGTTATTTCCTTTTTATTCTTTATTTCAGGTGTGATTGTGACAATGATGCTTGAAGAGGAAACTTGGAGAACTTAGGATCAGCGTGCGGTTATCGTCCAAAATTCGCGGAATGGAGGTTGTGTCAAGGATACGGCAAGCGGCATCATGTGAATGTTAGACCCATCTATGACAAATCCATTCATAATAGTCAAGACTCAAGCAAGGTTCGTAAGCTATAACCAATCATGTCCACCTTGAAGATTTATCTCGTATTAAATATGCACCAAAAATTGTTGTTAGAATACCGTTACATTGGGAATAAGAACATTCTGCTGTTACATGCATCAGTTAAATTTGGTGGCTTAATTGTTTGACTGCAAATTCTTATTTGGGTTTTGATTTGTATATTGTTTCAGGTGTAGTTTTGCGAAGACTTATATACTTGGCTCTATGCGCAGGGGCATCAGCTGTCGGTTCGTTTCTGATGAGCTTCTGTTTTGATTTAATTCTGACATTGTTGTGATTGTATTCATGTAGGGGCTATACGAATCCAAAATGTCCTTCACGGCTTCTCCAAACATACTCATGTCACGAAGATACCGTATTTGCTCGAGGCTGTCGAACAAACTGAGACATTGTAGAGACGGCGCTTGAAATCTGATGATCTACAAATTGTTGTTGTTTTGATCGTTGTGCCAACAAGAACATATGCTCCCGAGTATCAAAAATGCACAAGTCATGTTCATGAAAATGTCGGTCTCCTGGATTTGTATGATGTTACGTATATACAGCTCTTATGACTCAGGATATTTTGATCTTTTATTGCCGAATAGTAGTTGTAGAAACTTGGAACTTAGATAGTATAGTAGTAATGTAATATCATTTACTAGCAAATGTATTTTCACATGCCTAAACATGGTTGGCGACGAGGTTCGACATGTGTAGTCGATGGTCATGTGTGTATGGGATAATGGATGGTGACTGTCATTACAAATTAAACGGAGAGCTTTTTATTACTTGAGAGCTGAGCAAGTATAACATTTTAAGATACATTCGAATTGTCAGTTTTTTTTATATAAATTTGTCATACTCATGATATACACAGAACATTGTTTAGAGTTTTATCCATATTCGCTGTTTTTGCTTGGGGTCCATTTAATACAGAAACGATAGGTTTCGCCTTCTCCAATCTGATAATTCCAAACATGATAGGAAGATCAACCCATCTAGAATGACCCATTTGCACATGCCATGCATCACTTAGCATATCTCTACCACTAACGGTTATGCCTTCAAATTCCAAATAAACGATCTTTGGGAAGCATATGTCAAGAAGGAAATATAGTGGCAAAGGTACTTTCATGATATATTTGGGAAATCATTAGGAAGTTGATAAAATCCAGCTGTTAAAATCGCAAGTCCTTCAAATCCATACCCATCACATATTTGAGAAGATACTCCCCACAACCATCATAACACTCTCGACCCACATCCCTTTGTTTTGTAATGCAAAATGTGAACTTGATTATATTCCTGAATTTCATTTTGGGCACTCCAAGTTAAAACTTGCTTAAATTTTCTTTCAAACTCATCACTTCACACATTACAAGGAAATCCAAACTTTCTCTTAAGATTCAAAGGCACATGAACCACGAATCAATCTTCATGGATAAGACCGAACTACGCTCTGGGGAAACATTTAAAAGCGAGGACACCACTTGTCATGCAACACACCACCAATTCGCACATGGTCACACCCCCATACATAAACCAAAATCTCATGTTCTCTTTTTGAGAGATCTCGAGGAACCTTGACCTTGCACCAACTGAAGGTCCATAAGAATGAAGGCATATAAGGCTTCCATGACTCTCGAACTCTCCCCATTAAACCTAATTTCACAAACGAAAACACACAAACAGAGTCTAATAAAATGGTTAGCTACGCACATATGATTGGCCTAATATGTTATGCAAAGAAACAAGGCGGGGATATTAGGGTCAAAAATTAGGGTGTGACAGATGCCCCTATTTAAGTTTCTCCTATTCGGAGATATGGAGATCGAAATCTCCGTCTTGACGAGATAGGAGGGACTTAAATACAAACATGCACAATTTTTGGCCCTAAGATGCCGCCAAATGCTCATGCTATGGTATGAAATGATATGCAATGCAAGACAAGGAAATCCTGCGAGGAGTAACATCATAGGGGAAAACTGATGTTAAAAGTTGAAACACCGACCCGACGAGGACGACTCAACGAAATAAAACTCCAAGGGGAAGATCTAACTCCACAGGGGGGAAAGAGACTACCAACTGACAATCACAGGGTATCTCAAGCATAGGGTGATGAACTTGTGACGAAATCTTCTAACAAAATTCACTTGGAGAACCTGCTGTAGTGGTCAACTGGAGGAATCTTCAAGAGATATCGGCTGGAGGAGTCTATTGCTGAGACTTAGAACCTCTTTTGAGAATACCTTCTTTGAGGGTTTTATTGAAAACGTGTCAATTAACAAAGTATTGAGAAATCTGCTGAGAAAATAAATGACTGTCTGTCAAGGTTTAAAGTTAACCAGGGAATTTACTGCCGAAATCCTGGAAAGAAGCGACTGTTTGTCGAAGTTTAAAGTTAACTAGGGAATCTACTGCCGAGATCCTGGAAAGAAATGACTGTTTGTCGAAGTTTTCTGGAAATCTACTGCCGAGAATAACCAGGGAAATACCTACTGCCGAGGTCTTCTGGAAATCTACTGCCGAGAATAACCAGGGAAATACCTACTGCCGAGGTCTTCTGGAAATCTATTGCCGAGAATAACCAAGGAAATACCTACTGCTGAGGTCTTCTGGAAATCTACTACCGAGAATAACCAGGGAAATACCTACTGCCGAGGTTTTTGATCAAGTATTCCACTTGAAAAGGGTAGAAAATAAATCATTGTTGCAAGGTTGTCTGCCTCGAACACGAATCTTGAAATAAACTGCTACGAGGTTGTCTGCCTCGCTTACATCTTGAAACCAAATGCTACGAGGTTGTCTGCCTCGAGCCAAAGTTTTGAAATGAAAGCTACGAGGTTGTCTACCTCAAACACAAATCTTGAAATAAACCGCCACGAGGTTGTCTGCCTCGCCTACATCTTGAAATAAGTTGCTACGAGGTTATCTGGCTCTAGCATAACATCTTGAAATAAGCTACTACGAGGTTGTCTGCCTCGAGCAAAGTCTTGAACTCCTCCTGGAAAGGTGAATACTTGTTGGAAAGTAACTTTACAGGGGGGTCAGGATTTCATTGGAGATCTTATGACTTCAGTTGGAATCCATAAATTGTTGGAGATTTGGAAGTTTCAACCGGGGATCTTCAAAAGAGATGTGGGTCGGCTGACTTGTAGAATATTTCCTCTCAAATAAAGAGAAAGATCATCTGAATCTTCATCAAACTTCTCGAAGAGATGCCATTTGACGGAAGCAAATTGAATTGTGGGCTCACTGGGGAGAATACCATTGAGAAGTAATATTGTTGTAGTTGAAATTTCAATGAAGCAGATAAAAATCTTGAAAAAAGGATTCTCAAATAAAGAGAAACACCTGGAAGGTCTTCAATAACCTTCTCTGGAGAATAAGCTGATAATCTTGACAACTTCACCAGGGATAGACAAACTGTCCTGGGGAGACTGCCATTTGTCATCCAGATAGAAAACTAAGCTCAAATAAAGAGCTACCACTCGTTGTCTGGGTGTAAATCCCTTGAAAATGTTGTAATAATGCTGGAGAAATAATTTCCTGTCTTCCATAGAGATCTTCAAATAAACTCTTCCTGGGGAGACAAAGTGCAAAATAAATGCACGCTTAATCTAGGTTCAACAGCCTATAGAGATTCAAAATTATGATTGTCAGGGACCAAAGTTCAATTCAGGAAATAACTGAAAAGAAACGGTCAAGCAAGACTCAAATCGATGAGGAATGAACTCAAACGGGGTTTATCTTTATCCAAATATGGAAAAGAAAACTAAAGCAACCATCTTCCACGAGGATCGAGCTCAGTGGGGAATTAGAAAGGATGTGCTCTTTCTGCCTAGGGCTGACGATTTTACTTGGAGGGAGCAGACAAAACCCAGTCACTTGGGGATAAGCGCAACCAAAGTGAAGGAACAAACAAACAACACAAAAAAGCAAAATGCACAAATGCCATGAATCTACATGAAAGAATGTCATGCTATGCTTATGCTTATGCTGACAAAATAACGAAGAAGAAGCTAACAAAGTTGGAGATGAAATAAACATCTCGATACGGATACTCGGCCAATCTTCGTAAGGTAGAAGCATCACTGGGGATGAAAGGAGAGCCATATATGGAAACATGTCCTGCATCAGGGTTTCAAACTTCTCTGGGAAAAAGAGAGCACTCCACTTGGGGATGAGCATCATGACTTCACTTAGGATTGTCAAGATGAACCTCGTGATTCTGTTGGGGATGAGAAAGATCCACTGGGAACGAATCAAACTCATAATCGAAAAGACTTCATGGAGGGTAAAATAAATATCCACTGTGAATTGAAGTAGTCTTGAATGAAAGTTGTAACTGGATAAAATAAATATCCATTTCATCGGAGGGAGCTTGAATCAATCGTGGTTGAAAATGTCGAAGATAAAACTTCGAGGGGATGAAATAAACATCCGTCTTCAATGGAGAAGATTGAGATAGTGACAAAAATCCATTGAGGAGTGAAATAAACACTCACTTCGCTGGGGAAGGTTGAAACCAAAGAAATTCACTGAGGATTCTTAGGTTACCGACTGCGGAAATCTTGCGTCAATGTACCGTAACTTCTTGAAATAGAGATCTACCGGGGGAATAGTCGTGACTACCTGGAGTAGGAACTTACTGGGGAGTCGTCACATTACTTGGGATAGAAACTCTTTGAGACATGGATTACGGAGACTATTGCGAGACTGGTGTAACTCTGTATTGATGAACTGCATGGTAGTCACCATTTTGCACAATAATTGTTGTGGATGAGAAGCAATCTTCACTTCTCAAATGCCCCAGATCACTTGGTTTATAAGAAGTCATCCCAAGAGGATTTTACAGAAAACTTGGCGTCCAACTGTCCCAATGTTTTCAAACTCTTGGAGAGATTGTCGAATCTCGACGTAACTGGCCCAGATTGACTGTGTTTTGTAACCGAGTCTTCAAATTCTTTGAGAGATTTACCAAATCTCGACGTAACTGCCCCATATTGACGGTGTTCTGAGTCTTCAAACTTTTGTTCCTTGAGTTCAGACGGTGAAAGAAACAGCTGGGAAACAACTTGCCCCTACTCAGCAAAGTCTTCAGGTAACGTGCCCCTGGATATGGTCATCCTTGAAATAGTACTAAATTTTAGCTCGTCATTGCCACACGTATGAATGTTAATTCTGAAATTGCTAATGCAACACCATGTTTGTCTTGAAAGTTTCTTTAAAAATATTTGTGGTTGAATTACCGATTTTATAATGCCAACACGAATTTGAGCATAGCTCATGGGAGTCAGGAAACGATATCTCAATGAGTATACTTTTGAAATAAACCTTGCTTAAATTAGGACTTTTAAGGGTTGTATCGTGAATTGGTTCACGGTTTAAGAAACAAAGGATATAAGGCTCAAAGTTCGTTTGTGCCCACCCAATCTTCGTGATATTTTACTCCATTTTTTTCATTACCCTGCCCCAGGTTAAGAATGAGGGTTTTTTATTTGTAGAAGAAAACTACTACTTCAAAGGCTCAAAAGGGTTAACGAGGGTTTATCTCCTTATATCACCGGTGTTTAGGATTTGAAACAATGTCTTACATCACTAGCAGAGTTTTATATAAAAGCATACGACAAGAGAAATTGCGCTTGATTTCGTCATCCTCCATTCAATTCTCTGTCGAGGCAAGAGATTGGAGTAGTATTGGCATTATAAAATAGAAAGAACGTTTAAAATGAGTGAAACAAATAGATTTCTTCAGGACAAACATTATTATTGCATTAATTATTCAAAACAAACAAGTTATTACACGCCAAAACAAATGCATTAACAATCGTAGAAAATTGCATATGAAAACAGCAAATAAGCATAAAATATGATGAGACGTAGCCTTAAAGAAACCGTCCTTGGTATCAATCCACAACGTGCAAGGAGGGGATTGCTTCTTGTTCGAGTGAGAGATGGATCTCAACTTGGGGTTCGCACACTTCGAAAGACAAGACTCCCTTCTGAACCATCTCTTTCACTTTCTCCTTCAAGACATGACATTCCTCGATGTCATGGCCGGATGCCCCTTGATGGAAGGCACAGAAGGCATCAACTTTGAAATAACTCCCATGGGTCACCGGGACGGATAGTGGAGTTTCCTTCTTGATTAAACCATATTGTAAGAGGGTAGGGAACAGATTAGCGTAGAGCACAGGGATATCCAAAAATTCACCACTTCGTTCAACTGGCTGGTTGGCTGAGGAGGCAGAAAATCCATTCTGGCGTTGGGATATGGTCAACTCTTTGACCAAATCCATCAGGCTCCTCTTGGTAATCTTTAAGTCTGCAACCTCGTCGCGAAGTTCTTGCTTTTCATGCTCTTGAATGTCTATCAGATTCTTCATAGTAGTAGAAAAAGTTTCCATGTTGGCCTTTAGAGTGGAAATCTCCGCTCGGAGTGCTTGGTTTTCCTGTTCCAAATGATCCATCCTTTTCTTGCGACCGGCTCGAGTATCGTATCGATATTCGGAGTCTGAGAAGAGAGACACGAATGAGAACCTGGAATGCAAAGGAATGCAAATGCAAATGCAAATGATGCGTATGATGCAACAAGATTCATAGAACTCGGCTATTTATAATCATCAAGGAATATCAAAAGGCTCATCTTAATAATCATAAAAAAAATGGTTACAGTAATTAGTACCGGAATACTAAATGATTGGTTTAATACAAAAATTAAAACGCGTATGTACACCTTACAACAGTCATAACGTAAAGCTAAATAAAAGTTAATAATGATGGATCTAAGGAGACTCTTCCAACGATCTTCTTTGAGTCCTTTGGCTTCTTCCAATTGAGCTTCTTCTAGAAGTGTTGACTGAAGATTAGAATGGGATAAGGCGTCTTTGAGCTTTCCGTTTATGCAAGAAGTAACCTCTTTCCAACAAATCCTCTTTTTGTAGTTATCTTAGCTCGAATATCAATCGAAATTGAGAAATGGATACTTGTCCTAAATTAGTAACTCCATTAGTTGAGAAAGATTCTCCAGGGTTAGGTATCGACTGATAATGATAGATGTCAGTAGAACGAAGATGATAACTTCCCATATCTGGTCTTGAACCTTTCTTCATTTGCCCGCAAAGTCTTCAGTCTCCTTAGATCGTCCAAGTTATGACTATTGTAAGTGTACTTCAACGTTTTTTTTCAAGAGTCCATGATATCCTTACGATGTTTACAAACAAGACTAAGTTCCACGAATCTTTATGATATGATGCTAATGAATGTATGCAACACACAAAGCCCACAAACAGGCAAGGGGTCCTAGGTTTGAAAGGTCACAGCATGGAGCCAAGGTCTACCCATCCCAATAGGAGTGCACTATAGTTTCAAATGTACCTGCTGAACGGGTTCTACAAAGTTCCCAGAGTCTACAATCCATCTTTCGGATATTATCCATTTTCCAAATCACTTGGTGGTCAATAATATTCTCAAGAGAATCTCATCTGAGTGTAGTATCACGTAGCGACTATTGCAGAAATAGACTCCCGCATAGTCCCCGCACTACATCCTAATAGGCCAAGTTGGGTTAAAGGTAACTACGGTCCCCAGTCTCGATGGCCTTTAGTTCGAAATAATAGCGTCTTGACGAATAGAATCGTTGGACAAAATTAAATTCGAGAGGGCCTAGACTGAGTGGTGAAGTCTCAACTCAACTTCTTCAGGAATCGACTCCCTCAAAGTATCCTTGAATTCTCACCGTTCCTATCATAATTTTCACTCTAGTCCGGGTGTAGGACTTTGTCTCACCACACAAGTAATAACCCAAGCAAACATAACAGATAACAAATATATAACAAAAAACATAATTAATCAAGTTAGGGGGAACCCTCTTACGAGAGTCCCCAGTGAAGTCGCCATTTCTGTCGCGGTGAAAATTGGATACCATAGTTATTTGTTAACTAGGATCGCATTTTTAATGTCACCACCGGTCTTTGATTTTATCCAAGGGAAGGGAGAAAAACCGAATTCCCACAATGCAATGCAAATGCACTAAGATTCTAAGTTCGGGGGTTAGTTATACCTAGGGAAGGTGTTAGCATCCTAGATATCTGTAGTACTCTACAGGAACCTCTTGTTTTATTATGTTATTTGTTTTTTGTTTGCTAATGGTTTAAGGGTAGGTGATTTATTATTTTTATTCCTAAGTGTGCTCAACAAGATATCGCATCTTGTGCCTACATATCCTGTCAAGAGGGAATCAAAGCACTTGTAGTTCCTTATCAAGGATACTAAAATTGTTTTAAAGGTTTAGGAGAGAAGATGAGTCATCATCTTAAGAAGACCACCACAATTTTCGAAAATGTTTGTATTTTGTGCTGTATGGGATTGTATGTCCCTTCTTTGAGATGATTAACATCTAATTCTCTTGTATGGAGAATTAGGTGGGCTAAAGTGTGATTTAAAAATCAAAATTAAGGGGGGACTAACCTAAGAAATCTATCCTAAGTTGTATAATAGTCTTAACTTAAGGGTGTCGATTATGAATGCAAATGATGTGCACCATGCACAATAACATGGTTATCATACATGGGATTTTCTCTTGGATATTTTATGCGGTTAATTATTGTTATTTAGGCGAGGGTGCTAGCAAAGTGGTGCTAGTCTTGTGTCTAGTGACCAAAAGGTTGAATGCGATGTCTAAAGGCAATCGACTTACATGGGTTGAAAATGGGCTCGACATTGGATCGAGGATTTTTATATTTTTGAAAGGGTTTAGACATAAAGCAAACATATATACATCAAATAAAGATAAACACACAGAGTGCATGATAAGGCATTAATCACAAACAAGACATTAAGGAACACACAAACATACACTCAAGCACGTGAGGGATTATAATACAGGGGCGATTTATTAAGGAAAAGAGTTTGGATTTTCCTTTTAAGGTTTATTATTATTTTAGGATTATGCTTAATTTGAAAAAGTTAAGAATTTTTTATTTATAAAAGATTTTAATTATCTTAGAGTTTTTTATTTAAGTTTTAAAGTTACATTAAAAAAAACGATAGAGTTTCTTATAAAAAAAGTTTTAATATTATTATTTTTTTTTAAGTTTTATCTTTACAAAAAAAAGTCTTATCCTTTTTTATTAAAAAAAAAGAGTTTTATTTTGTTATAAAAGATATACTATTCTAAACTTATTATAAAAAGTTTATTAATTTAAAAGAGGTTTTACTTTTTGTATTATATAAAACTTAATTTTTTATATATATTTTAATTAAAAGTTATATTAATATTTAGAAAAGGGTTATATTTTTAATATATAAAAGAAAAGTTATTTAATATAAAAGGTTATAAAAAAAGTTATATTTTAATATGAAAAGTTATATTTTAATATAAAAGTTAATAACAATATTTCCAAAGAAAAAAAGAGGGTTTGATTAATAAGTAAAACGAAAGGCTCAGGTGCTGCAAGGTAGAGAGGGTCCATCGTGGATCCTCAGATCTCAACCGTGCGAAGTGGAGGTGTCACGATCAGAGAAATAAAACATGTGGGTGCACCGTAGGTGCCGTGTGTGCACGCGTACAGGAATATTGAGGCAATAAAACAAAAAAACAAAGGCAAGCACACAAATCCTCTCGTTCTCCTTTCTCGCTCTCTCGTTGAAAAGGGTTTTTTGAAACCCTAAGTCCTCAAATCGCTGCCACTTTCCTCGCCGTCACTCCCATCTCTCCCGATCAGCCATTCAATACAAATCAAAACCCTCACCCCAGCAGTCACAATACCCCAATCCATTAATATTCACAGTTTACATATACAAAGATTCGGAGTGAAGAGAAAAGTAAAGTGAATGTCGTCGACGATTGGAGACGAGAAAGACGCGATCGAGCCTTCAATGATCCTTACTCAAATATGAGTCTTCTTTCTCTTCTTCTTTCTTTACCGTGTATATGCGAAGCTATATTCTGATTCTTGACCTGCGTCTTACTTCACGTGTGTACAGTTGTTGATTCTTCGGGTTTATGGTTGGTTTGAGTTGTATGAAGTTTGTATGAAAGTGTACGTTGAACTTGGTTGCGATTTGATTTTGAAAGAATGTTTTTTTTGTAGTTTGGGTTGATGTATGATCTGAATTTGGTGAAATGGTTTGGTTCTGGCGTAGTTTGCTAGTAATGGATGGATAATTCATATGATTTCTGGTTTTGAATTATGGTGTGTGTTTTTTTTATGGGTTTTCAATGAGATCTCTGATGAATCGTGTGAGTCCTTTTTATAGCTTCAACTCATTTCCAATCCGATTAATTGTGTCAAATACCGTTTTGGAAACAAATGTTAACAGTTGATGATGGTTTCCATTTTCAGAAGAGCATGTTTGGATATGGTTTTGGGAATAATTCAAAATGTGTCTGATTCTTATTTTATGTCCAATTCAATGAGTTGATTGAGTTTGGAGGTTAATAATTGCTCTTGATTTAGGCCATAAACTCTCTGATTCAATTTGCTCTTTCGATATCTCAAATCTTGGAACTCAATATGTGTCGTGAATGCTTCTTTATTTCTTACGAAAATTTCCAAGACTGTTTGGATTTCTCCTTGATGGATTAATTAATGATGATTGGGCATGATTCAAAAATCACGTGTCATGAATGCTTCTTGATTTTTGGTCATTTTTTACTTATCTTGTCCAAATATGTTTTGAATTTTAAAGATTGCCCTAGATTCTTACCTTAATAACTCGTAACAAGTTTTTTGAACAGAATTTCAGCCGGTGGCAATATACTCATGTGGATATCGATTGTCTGCAGCAGGTATGACCAAAAGAACTCTCGCAGTCGAGCCAAAAAAAAATTAATCCTTTGAAGCACCTTGTTGACCTGTATCCGCCGCTTATGTTCGTTCATGTGAGGTTAAAACCTGTTTATTCAATTCTTGCTTTCAAGTTTATTGTCAATTTGGTATGAATAATCATGAACATGCTTGTGGTTGGATAACAATCATCTCTCCCCTCATGTCCATTTATCAGAGATTTGATACGAATCGGCGACGAGCACAAGGTCGACTATATATAGTGGTGAGTTTGTTTCTTCCTTGAGCTTTCACTTTGCTAAATTCTTGGTGATCATGTAAAGGGTGGTTTGAAATTGCTGCAGAGATTGAATGGTCTTTACTGCTATGGCTACGTGGACGGGCGTGTTTCGTATGCTTTGTTCGTAGGAACTTTGAATTTGGTGTGTGAACCCTTGCGTAATTTGTACTTGGCTTGTGTCTGATAATGACAATCTTTATCTAGTTATTTCCTTTTTATTCTTTATTTCAAGTGTGATAGTGACAATGATGCTTGAAGAGGAAACTTGGAGAACTTAGGATCAGTGTGCGGTTATCGTCCAAAATTCGCGGAATGGAGGTTGTGTCAAGGATACGGTGTAACACCCCACTTTTCCATTTCGAAAATAAACAAAATATTAAAGATAAATCAGAGTTTTCACCAAAAGTGGAATGCCACATTAAAAGCCAACAAATAAACTCCTTCTATTTTTGATAAAATATGCAGCGAAAAATTATTCGAATTACGGTCAAAAGCCAACAACACCAAAAATCCACAAAATAGTGGTTCACCATAATATTCAAAGTCAAGTAAAGATACGTAACAACATAATCAAAATAAATTGTAAACTAATAAAAATTCCCCAAATAGTTCTCGTGTTACGTATCAGAGCACTCCTAAGACTCGAACAGACAACACGATATCCAAGCATCCTAAGTACCTGGATTATCTGTACTTCCGAAGAAGCACATACACAGCAACAACAAAGGGGTGAGAAATCACATTCAATATTATCGGTGAATAAATACATGATAACAAGGTAGCATTCACATATATAAGTCAACAACACACCAACACGACCTACTGTCTAATATCATCATCAACATCAAATAATAATGTAATGCAACACGACACCATGCATGCGGTACCGACTCATTGGTTCATTCAATCGAACCCCGGATAGATCACATACACCTCTACTTGGCAATGATCTATCCCCCACCATTCTCCATATAGGAGTACGGATGAATCACATACACTCCTCCTGAGCAATTATTCATCCCACCAATCACCATGAATATGCAAGACTCAACTATGCACAACAAAACATGTATACAAGCGTAAATACATGCACACGATCCTCCTGATCACATCATACATATCATCAACACCATCGTCATGTAATTTGCTTCATGCACACCAAACACCCAATTAATTAATTAATTAAAATTATTAAAATTAATATTTTCTTCACCCAAGTCTTATTTCTCAGCACCTGGCACCTATTCCCAACCTCTCAAACCAAGAGGAACCGATTCTGATGCGAAAACGGGAAAGAAATCGCAAAACGGTGAAAATCTGCACTCAAACTGTCCATACGCGTATTGACATGAGTCATACGCGTATGACTTGCTCCCTCGCCCTGCCTTATGCGTATGCCCCCATCTGATACGCGTAAGGCCTCCTGCCTCTCCTTGCCATACGCGTATTGCCCAACTTCATACGCGTATGGGCAGAGACCCATTTTCCTTCAATTTCCAACTCTCAGATCTCCCTACGCGTAAGGCTACTCCATACGCGTATTACCATGCCACCATACGCGTATGGACAGAGGGCCGTACCAAAACCCTCTCCCTCAGCCACCGTTACGCGTAACACCCTTCCTTTTTCACTCCCATACGCGTATGGCCATGCCCAATACGCGTATGGCAAGATCTGTTACGCAAATGGCCAGAAACCTCACCAGTCTGTATTCTGCTACGAATTCCACACTTCTTCACTCCCAACCAGTCCTATAATCGTTTCTACATGAATTTTAGGTCCAATTTTCATCTTTTCTCTTGTACCTAGAATTACTACATGTATTACAGGTCTATAATCTCAAATCGTTCTCCCAATTTGAATAAAAAACAACAGATCTGTAACAGATGTTCATACAACAACAACAACAACAACAAAAATTCATATTATCACCAATCAATACATGCATGATTTCATCATTATAGCAGGTATATACAACAGATCAACAACACAACAGTTTGTATACAAATTCCTACGGGGTTAAGGACTCCCCACTACCCTATCATGAATGAATCACCAATATTAAACTCGTTCCGCCCCCCTTACCTCGAATCTTTACAAGAAATCTGGACAATTGGGGAAGAAGATCAAGCCCTATCACACCTTGTTCTTTCTCTCCTCTTGGTTCTCTATTCCTCGTTTCACGTGCCAAAACCTTTCTATTTTCCCTAAACCTCTTCTAATTCCCTTAATCCTATTTTAATTAAATTAATTAATAATAATAGCAATAATAACAATAATAATAAAATAATAATATTACTATTATTAATTAAATTATTATTATTATTAACTATACCACTATTAGTATTAATCTAAAGGCTTTATTTCACCAACTCACCTTCCTAACTAAGGGTAACCCTTAAACGCACTCAAAACACTTCCCCAAACAAGGTCCCACAAATAAAATAACACAAGACATCCAAATAATTAAAATGGGGTGTTACATACGGCAAGCGGCATCATGTGAATGTTAGACCCATCGATGACAAATCCATTCATAATAGTCAAGACTCAAGCAAGGTTCGTAAGCTATAACCAATCATGTCCGCCTTGAAGATTTATCTCGTATTAAGTATGCACCGAAAATTGTTGTTAGAATACCGTTACATTGGGAATAAGAACATTCTGCTATTACATGCGTCGGTTAAATTTGGTGGCTTGATTGTTTGACTGCAAATTCTTATTTGGGTTTTGATTTGTATATTGTTTCAGGTGTAGTTTTGCGAAGACTGATATACTTGGCTATATACGCAGGGGCATCAGCTGTCGGTTCGTTTCTGATGAGCTTCTGTTTCGATTTAATTCTGACATTGTTGTGATTGTATTCATGTAGGGGCTATACGAATCCAAAATGTCCTTCACAGCTTCTCCAAACATACTCATGTCACGAAGATACCGTATTTACTCGAGGCTGTCGAACAAACTGAGACATTGTAGAGACGGCGCTTGAAATCTGATGATGATCTACAAATTGTTGTTGTTTTGATCGTTGTGCCAACAAGAACATATGCTCCCGAGTATCAAAAATGCACAAGTCATGTTCATGAAAATGTCGGTCTCCTGGATTTGTATGATGTTACGTATATACAACTCTTATGACTCAGGATATTTGGATCTTTTATTGCCGAATAGTAGTTGTAGAAACTTGGAACTTAGATAGTATAGTAGTAATGTAATATTATTTACTAGCAAATGTATTTTCACATGCCTAAACATGGTTGGCGACGAGGTTCGACATGTGTAGTTGATGGTCATGTGTGTATGGGATAATGGATGGTGACTGTCATTACAAATTGAACGTAGAGCTTTTTATTACTTGAGAGCTAAGCAAGTATAACATTTTAAGATACATTCGAATTGTCAGTTTTTTTTTTATATAATTTTGTCATACTCATGATGTACACAGAACATTGTTTAAAGTTTTATCCATATTTGCTGTTTTTGCTTGGGGTCCATTTAATACAGAAACGATAGGTTTCGCCTTCTCCGATCTGATCATTCCAAACATGATAGCAAGATCAACCCATCTAGAATGACCCATTTGCACATGCCATGCATCACTTAGCATATCTCTACCACTAACGGTTATGCCTTCAAATTCCAAATAAACGATCTTTGGGAAGCATATGTCAAGAAGAAAATATAGTGGCAAAGGTACTTTCATGATATATTTGGAAAATCATTAGGAAGTTGATAAAATCCAGCTGTTAAAATCGCAAGTCCTTCAAATCCATACCCATCACATATTTGAGAAGATATTCCCCACAACCATCATAACGCTCTCGACCCACATCCCTTTGTTTTGTAATGCAAAATGTGAACTTGATTATATTCCTGAATTTCATTTTGGGCACTCCAAGTTAAAACTTGCTTAAATTTTCTTTCAAACTCATCACTTCACACATTACAAGGAAATCCAAACTTTCTCTTAAGATTCAAAGGCACATGAACCACGAATCAATCTTCATGGATAAGACCGAACTACGCTCTGAGGAAACATTTGAAAGTGAGGACACCACTTGTCATGCAACATACCACCAATTCGCACATGGTCACACCCCCATACATAAACCAAAATCTCCTGTTCTTTTTTTGAGAGATCTCGAGGAACCTTGACCTTGCACCAACTAAAGGTCCATAAGAATGAAGGCATATAAGGCTTCCATGACTCTCGAACTCTCCCCAGTAAACCTAATTTCACAAACGAAAACACACAAACAGAGTCTAATAAAATGGTTAGCTACGCACATATGATTGACCTAATATGTTATGCAAAGAAACAAGGCGGGGATCTTAGAGTCAAAAATTAGGGTGTGACAACATCTCAAGAAGATCAGGGTTGTCTTATTTTATGATGTTTGAGATATGTCAATTAAAGATCAGGTTACGCAAATTGGTGGAGTGTTCATTTGATGTTTGGAGTTCAAATTGTTAAAAAGATCGGTTCGAACTTTTTCGTTGATTTGTCAAGAACTAAACTCAACTTTTATGATATGTTTCAAGTTACAAGTTCAAGGAGATTTTCATATTGATTGGTGGCAATTTTTATTGCTAAGATTCAAGAAGTTCAAGATTCTAAGGTGATAAGTAATTCAAAATTTCACTTAAAAGTCCAAGGTACATTAGTTCATGTTCTCCACAAATTTTAAGTGAAAGATTGGTATTCAAGTTCAAGTCATTATTTAAGAGGATTCAAATTTCAAAAGCTAATAATTCAAGTGTTCAAATTCAAAATGGAACAGTTAAAACTCGAATTCAAGTCATTAGGAGGTTTAATTATTCAATTTATCACGAAGGTTTATTTTTGAAGAGTTATAAGTACAAGTTCATGTAAAGTCAAAATGTACCAAGACTCTAAAGCTCTTTACAAAGTACAAGAATTAAAAGTTCACATTTTATTCCAAAAGATTCAATTTCAGGTGCAATCAAACTTCAAGTTACATTACAAGCCCATTTTTAAAGTGCATTAGGAATCATTACAACAATTGATGAAGACTTTTAGCTAGAAAAATGGTATCACATTGCAACGTGATTCACCATACATTTGCCTAGTCACTTTTTCCACAGCTTGCAAACCAATACTTCCACACAAGTATTATACCACACAACAGCATCCTACAGCCTTCACACCATATATCACGCACCACTTTCCTCTAAGTTAAAAGATGCAGCGAACAAATGATTAACCCTGCTACATACGCATTATGACACCACTCTGCACAACAAAAAGCCACACGCAATCTCTGCTACAAGCACTGAAAGAGACCTCCCAAACCATAAACTAAACAAAACCAGCCTCTCATCTACAAATAACGCCAAGGAGAAAATTGAATAGAATAAAAAATCAAACCTTTCCAAAACCCAGTCAAGCATTTAAAACCAAAAGTGGAAAGAAATTCAAAGGTGTCTGAACCTGTCGGACCAAAAACAATAAAGAATTTTCACAAAGTTATGACACTTTCCAAAACACGATACTAACAGAATAATTGTTCATATTCAATTCAAAATCAGATAATTCAATGCGAAAGATCTATAAATACGCAGAAAATTCACATCATAGGGAGGGACAATTTTGACAGAACCCACAGAACAATAACGGGGCAAAAGTCACCACCACATTCACCAAAAAACATACGCACACACACATTGCAAAATTCATAAACACAGGCAATTTGAGAGAAATCAAGAAAAATTCACAAAGCTCTGAATCAAGAAAAATTCACAGAGAAATACATGAGTTGAGGCAAAGGATACATACCCGCGAAATCGTCGACTTCACTGACGAACCGCTACGCCGAAAGTTTTTCGAAGTGCAGCAGCAACAAGTTGAACCATCCTCAGAACAACTTCCTCGCAACCGCGTACCAAGCGATACCGCATTCCTCAACCACAGCCGCCGAGAGCTCATTTCCACCACCGTGTCGCGCCGTTCAATCTCGGTATCCTTTTCTTAAAGCTATTTGATTTTCATGGAATTGTTTGTTGATATGCTGATTGTGTTTGGAAAGGAAGAGAGTAGACGGGAGTGAGTTAGAGAGACGATCCGCGAGAGAGAAAGAGCGATTGGGAGAGAGATGGTCAGAGTCGAGCTGTGATCAGACGAAAGAAAACGAGACACCAAGAAGACATTGCCGACGACGCGTTCGTAAGGAAAGCTACAACGAACAAGGGTGAGAGAGAGGATATGAGAGAGGGTCGAGAATGCAAGAATGAATTCAGAAGCTTTATATCTCTTCTTTTTGTTAACCGTTCCTTGTGGGTGCGGGTAAGCTTGGACAATCCTAAGCCCAATTATTTTCTTTTTTGAAATACTTTTGTTACCACATGAAGATGGAGATGGGTCGGGCCCTGAATTACTCGCTCTTCACAATCCCCCATTCATGATGACACCCCTTCCTTTCTTTGTTTCATTTATTTTCTATTGATTATTAATTTGACTTAATCAAGAATTTTGGTACAAACTCCATGTGGTTGTTGTAGATTAATTTTGGTTTTAGATTTTAACTATTAATTAGAAAGGTAATATCGACGTTGATCTTGATTTTGGTTGAAACTTTGAGTGGATATTGACTTCGATGCCAATGATTGATCGTTGATCTAAATCTGGGATTAATTCGGGATGTGAACTGCTGATTAATTATAGGTTTAAATTTGTGAATAAATTCTTGTTCTAGAATTGTAAGGATATGATCAAGGTGCATCCTGGTCGTTGGATTTCTGCTATGATCTTGATATATTGCCCGCTGGTTGTCTGTGATACCTTTTAGACTAGGATCAATTGCTTGACTGTATGATTTATATGTTCCTTTAAGTTCTTGACTTAATTTCATAATTTGAATTAAGATAGACATAGTATTAAACTATTGCATGATGGCATTTACCCTCTTGTCTCCGATTCCAAAGGAAAGGGTCTCCCTCATGTTGTCCCTATGTTATACTTAGGAAACTATACTTCCTTGCCCCTCATCCTAACCTTACGATTGGAGCCGCCGTGCTCTATGTCTCACCGTAGACATTTCTTTCCCTTTATCCTAGCCTTAGGATCGGAGTTGCCGCACTCCATGTAAGTGTTCTGCCGTGAATACTAACTCCCTTTAACTTAACCATAACTTTGGAGTCGTCGTACTCCATGTAAGCGTCTTTCCATGGATGCTCACCTTCCCCCTTTAGAACCTTGACCACAGTCAAGAGTTCCCCACCCTCATTGAGGGGAACTACGAATGCTCTGATTTGTTTAGTCAAGATACGTAGGCACGAGATACGATGTCTTGGCGAGCATACTTAGATACTAACCCCTAGGTCTTTCCCTTAGCACAATTCCCATAGCATACAAACAATAACGTAACACAAATACTCACAAGAGGTTCTTGTAGAGTACTACAGATACCTAGGATGCTAACACATTCCCTAGGTATAACCAACCCTCGAACCTTAGATCTCTAACGGTGTTCCTACATAGCACAATTAGGGTTTTTGACCTTTACCCTTTCCTTTGGATAAATCAAAGTTCGGTGGTGAATTAAGATTCTGTGATTCAAGTTAATCCAATAGCTTGATATCCGATTCTCACCGCGACAGAAGTGGCGACTTCACTAGGGATGACTTCTCTAAGAGGGTTAAGCCCACCTTGTTTGTATTTGTGTTATTTACATGTTTACTTGCTTGTATATCTGTACATATTTATATATATATTTGTTTGTGCTTGGTTTTTTTATATGCAGGGTGGTTACTTTGAGTGGTGAGGATATGTCCTATACCCGGACTTGTGTGCACCTATGATAGGAAGATGTTATATTCAAGGAGACTTTGAGGGAGTCGATTCCTGAAAAAGTTGACTTGAGAAACCACCACTCAGTTGAGGCCCTCTTGAGAGTTAGTCATGTTGAACGAGTCTATTCGTGAAAACGTTACTACTCTCGACCTAGGAACCCATGATATTGAGGACCTTTAGTTACCTTTTACCCTCACTTGGCCTCTTAGGACGTAGTGCGGTGACTATGAGGGAGTAGTCCCAAATATAGTTGACACACGATACTACACTCGGACGAGACTCTCTTGAGAATATTATTGACTACCGAGTTATTTGGGAAATCGAAAATATCTGTAATATGGGTTGTTGACTCTGGGAACTCTATAGAACCCTGTTCTACGTATACAAGAACTCATAGTACATACCTGATGGGACGGGTAGACCATGGCTCCATGCTCGTGATCTGCAACCCTAGGCCTTCGTTTGTTTGCATGTATATGTGTATATGTGTATACTTGTGTTTATGCATCCATTCATCCATACATTCATGCATCCATGAATAACCCTTTGGTTTCAGGGAATCGATTGTTCTTTCCTTTGTAAAATCAATAGAGATCATAGATTATAAAATGAAACTTTTTCAGTCTTTCCGAAATGTTTGCAACCTGCTTTTGAGTTCCTTGAAACCATTGCATCGAACTGCATATCATTTGCATGATTCATTGCATGCATCTGTTTGTCCAGCAACTCATTTCCAGTTGTCTCTACCTTCCGGCGTTTCCTGTCAGTCATCAAGTTGATTCCTCGACACAGATATAGGACTGGGGCTAACTACAGACGCAGAATGTCTGAGCAAGAATCACACAATGCAGAGATCCAAATGAAGATTGATGATTTTAAGTCAAGCAAGACAAAGCTCACTGAGATGCTTCAGGTTTTGATTGCTAGAGGAGAGCAGCCCCAAAGGACTGTCATCCAAGAGGTCTCAAATAGTGATCCTCAACCTGTTCAGGTGCCACCTTCAACTTGGCTAGAGTTTGGTTTGCCACGCAATTACTCTCCACCTCTTGCATCTACTGGTATGATTGGTCAGACTGCTGAACCAGTTTTTTAAGCTACTGTTTTTGTCGAGTCTTGACCTTTAGTTTAGACTACTCGAGCACCTTTTGAGAACTCTCTCTATGAGTACAATGCTGCCAGTGCTCAGGGAGAAGACCATGAAGATTTTGTTGAACCTGCGGTTGTCCGTGAACATTTACATACTATAGACAAAAGACTTAAAGTCGTGGAAGATAATGACTTCTTTAATGTGGATGCAGATAACATCTGCCTGGTTTCTTACCTTGTTATGCCTGTTAAATTCAAAACTCCCGAGTTCGTGAAGTACAAAGGTCATTCTTTCCCAAGAGCGCACCCAGTCATGTATTTCCGAAAGATGGCTGTTTATACCAACAATCAGAAACTACTTATCCACTGTTTTCAAGACAGTTTGAGTGGAGCTTCACTTAAATGGTATACGAGTCTCGAGAAAAACTCTATCTACTGTTTCCAAGATATTGCAAATGCCTTCATGAAGTAGTATAAGTATAACCTCGACATGGCTCCTGATCGTCGCCAGCTTCAAAACCTGACTCAACATGAGAAGGAATCTTGTAAGGAGTATGCTCAGCGCTGGAGAGAGTTGGCTTCCCAAGTTGAACCTCTTTTGGTAGAGAAGGAATTGACTGGAATGTTCAAGGACACCTTGTCTCCATTTTACTGGGAGAAGATAATTGGTAGTGTTTTCTCTAATTTCACTTATTTGGTAACCATTGGTCAAAGACTCGAGGAAAGACTCAAGAAAGGGAAAGTATCCAAAATTGTTGAATCTTCTAATGGTTCAAAGAAATCTTATAGGAACTTCCAGATGAAGAGAGAAGACTATACCAATGCTGTTATGACTGAAGTGAGAAGGCTTCATCCTCAACCTCAATATGTTGATCACCCTGCTTTTGCTGCTGTCACTCCCGTGGTTGCTGCTCCACGACCAGCTCAAGCTCCCCAATGTCCAATTGTAGGATTGAATCAGTACCGTAATAGGAATCAATTTGACCCTATTCTAATGATGTACACCGAAATTTATCCTGATATGGTTCAGAAAGGTTTAATTACCACGAAGACTCTACCTCCTCCTCCAGATCCACTTCCACCTGGATTCATATCTGATCTCCACTGTGCATTCCATGAAGGTACCGCAGGCCATGATTTGGAAAATTGCTATGCACTAAAAGCTAGAGTGCATGACTTTATTAAGGTCAGAATCTTAGCTTTTGTGACACCAATCCTAATGTACAGACAAATCCTCTGTCAGGGCACACCAAGTGAGGCTTCAGTAGACTTCTGCAGACTATCTTCCTAAAGTCTAGTGTTTCAGACAGGACAACTCATCTTTGTTTCTGATTAGTCATTAGGCCATGTTTCTTATTGTTTGCATTCTCCTTATTTGAATTAGCTGTTTGCATTCAAATTATGTATGTACTTTCATAATTAATAAAATGAGAATTGCAATTTTTGATTCAATTAATTTGTGTTTGTTATTTACATCTTTATGCTTTATTTTCAATTTTTTTTTTATCTTTTTTCCACTTTCTTTTTTATTATGCAAAGATTAGAGGGAGGATGACGAAAACGTTATATCCATAACTGTTGTTAGTATGCTTTCAAATCAAAACATTGCTGACGATGTAAGACATTGTTTCAACTCCCAAACATTGGAGACATAAAGAAGATAATCCCTTGTCAACCCATTCGAGCCTAGAAGTAGGAGTTTCTTTCTATACAAAAACCCGCAATCCTAACCTTGGGATGGGTAGTTCTCAGTTAACCCTGTTGTGCGTTCATGCAAGACACCTTTCATAAAGGTTGCATTCACAAATTTTCCTTCGCAGACAGCAAACAAATGTCGAAGATGTCTTGCAAGTCAAAGGCCAATGATGGTTCACCGTAATCTTTAAGCCAGGCATTCACAACCTTTCAAATTAAATGAATAAATGTTGTATAAGTTGTTCCCAAAGTGATAAATAAAGAAGGATCGTCAAGAAATCCTTACTCAAAGAATGAGTCGAGTCCCTTTCAAGGCAAAATCTAAGAAAGATGGGAAGTTCATGACCTTACCTTCTACAAAGAGAAATAAGAACCAGCTTGTATAACACCCAAAAGTTGTGAAGTAGTAGTGACTGCTATTTCAAAGTCCCTTGACTTCTGAACCATCATCATCATCATTATCATCAATGCAATTTCCTAACCTATGGGAACTTGAGTGTATAGTCTAAGTTAGATGAGTGTAGGACTGGAGTTCATCATGAAGATTGGGTGGGTACAAATAAACTTTGAGCATTTATCCTTTCTTTCTTAAAACCGAGAACCAGGCCATGTTATAACCCTTAAAAGACCTAATTGAAGCAAGGTTATTTTGAAGAATCCCTATGCAGCTTTCCACCCTTCCTACAAGGATCAGTAGATTAATACAATTTACAAGTGTGGCAAAGATTATGTTCAGTAGCATCTTTAGTCCCTAAGAGGAATGACAGTGATCTCCGTGTTGAGGAATCAGTCTTCTAGTCTTGTCTTCTCAAAAAGAGTCAAGTCGTGTCGTCGGCGTCTGCATTACATCTGCATTTGAATTTGATCATATATCATGACATAATTCATATAAATTTGTGTCGCTCCCGGGATTTTCATCCAAGAACAAACGCGAAAGTGGCGCTGAAACAGAGTTGCCAGCAATGTGTATTTATCCCAAGAGAGGGAAAGGAAACACTGCGTAAACCTGGGGGGAAGGAAAAAGCACGGTCTTGCGACCAAGAGAACTGGGTTCGGGAGTCGGTTACGCGAGAGGAAGGTATTAGCACCCCCTCACGTCCATCATACCCGATGGGATCCACGGTTGTTGTCACGATCAAAAGGTGTCGTCGTCTGGAGCTCCACTGCTACTGGCCACGAGAAGGAACATGTACGGGAAAGAACGAAGAAACGAGAAGAAAAGGAAAAGAAGAGACTCGGTAGGACATCCTTGGAGTCCTAGGCCTACGTATTCCCTTGTGCAATGGGAAAGTCAGAGTCAACGTAGTTCGTACTACGGCTTGGGGGAAAAAGAGAAGGATGGTGCACGGAGAGATCTCACGCGATCTCCTGCCTACGTATCTCGCTCGCACGCGAGAATCAGAGCGACGTAGTTCCCCTCACTAGGGATGAATTTTCTTTGTTTTTATTTTTTAGGTGGAATACGTCAACGTTCGCGTTCCAGCAGTTAGGTGTCGCAGCTCATTGTACGGAGTCTTAGGCATTTACCTGTTTGCGGTAGAATGGAAGTGACGCATCCTTAACGAAAGGAGTGAGGAAATGAGAAGAGAATTGTTTGTTTTTGTCTTTTAAGAAGAAGTGTTTTGATTATGATGTGTTTATAACACATATTGCATTAAAGTCTATGACATAGGATCGAATGCCTCGCATATCGACCCAAGACGGGACGTACGCTAACACTCTAAGAAAGTGAAAGAAGATCCTCCACTATCTTATCTCCCACATGCAAGGCTCATATGCAATACATGTTAATCTTTTATTAGATGTTTTGATTTTTGTTTTGAGATGAGAAAGAGACTCAAAGGGTTTAAGAAAGGAAAAAGTCTAAGTGGGGGACTAATTATCCTAAAGTTATCATGCATGGATGTCCTATGGTTGTGTGAGGTGTAAGAACAACCTAAGTCTAAAAGAAGAGAGGGATAGCACTATCTAATGCTTATCCTACCTCACCTTAATAAAAATTTAAGGATGAGCTAGGATCCCTAAGGGGTGTGAAAAGAGTTGTACACAAAGCATTATATCATGTTATTCCAACACATAAGAGAAAGAGAATAAACAAGAAAAACAACAGCTACAACAGCGCTACAACACTCATACAACAGTAAAAAGTGGCACATAAGCAAGACAGCTTATAACAGCACATGATTCAACACAAAAGGAGATATAAAAAGTCAAATAGCAGCACATATAACATCACATGTGTGTCTAGACAGCAGTGGCACATCAAGGCAGCATGCATTCATAAATGATTCACTCATAGAAATGACAATCATGCATCAAGCCTTACACATTCTTCAATCCAACATGATCACAATCACACCATAAATCATGGTAAACAATCCTTGAAATCATCATAGAATAATGCACATTATAAGAGAATGCACATTATTAAGAATGTGAATAAATTAAAACAAATGTGCACCTCTTGAAATAGAAAGCAAATAAACATGCACATAACAATTCCAGTAACACAATCATCAATTAACAATTAACAAGCTCAATGTGTGGGCATTATGTGATCGTTACATCAATTAATCAACAACACAAACATAAACATTCATGAATTAAAAATCAAGAATCGCGTGTCGAAAAAAACATGTTCATGCCATGGTATGAAGCCAAAAAAACTCAAGCATAATCCACCAATCATCAACATATTGATCCATGAAGTTTAGGCATGCAACGGATCTCAAAAGAACAAGAAAATGCAAGAAAATCACACTCTGCATCAGTGGTAACCGGTTACAGCATAACTGTTAACCGGTTACACAGTTCAAAATTGCACAAATACGCAGAATATACACAGTGTAACCGGTTACAACATAACTGCTAACCGGTTATTCTGGGACAGTGGTAAAAAAATCAATTTCAAAAGCACTTTTCAGCAGCAAATCACTATTCCAATCATCCAAATAACAAGCAATCAATTAAGCACGAAATTACAGTCTCCAAACATCAATTGTATCCAATAATCATCAACATCAAGGATCACATTCAAGTAAATGGGTCCAAATCAAAAATCACCAAAGATCTACATCGAATAAGTTGCAAATAAGCTAAATCAAGTATAGATCTAAGAAAAACCAACCTACAAAGCGGAGATTTGCTTTGGTGATTGTTGCAAAGTGATCTTGGTGCAGAAAATTAAAGAAAACCAGAGATTCCTCGATTAGTAGCCGAAACGCGTCGAAACCGAGCAAGATCGCAAAAAATCACCGAGATCAAACTTACACCAAAATAAATGGTGTGAAACCCTTGGACTGAAGTAGAATAAGCTGGACTTCTAGAAATCCAACCAAAGAAAGCCAACTGATGGAGTTTGAGCTCAAGAATTAATCACTTTTCAATGTGAAAAGTGATTATCCTTCAAGAAATAAGAGCTTTTTGTGGGGGTTTGGAAGAGAGAATTGAGATGAATGTGTAGAAGTAGCAGAAAATTTTAGAGAGCAGGGAGAGAATTGAGAGTGAAATGTGAGAAATTTGGTGAAAAATGGTGGATCCCTTGAAAAATGAGTGAAGGGTTTCTTATATAGACTTTAGGTTTGGAGTGTGGGAGGTTTGGGATTAGCTTTGGACTTAGCTTTGGGTTTGGAGCTAGGGTCGGAGTTAGTTGGACTTAACTCACCGAGTCAAGGTAGTTAACTCGGTTAGTTAGGATCAACTCGGTAACAATCCCAAGGTGAATTTCAACATCCAAAGGTGGAGATGCTTGGCAAACAAGGAATATGGTGCACTTGATTCGAAATGAAACATTAGAATAAATACCCCTTGGAATTGAATTGAATTGAAATGTCTAGAGAAGTCTATAATATTCCATTTGCTGCTATAATACTTGTAGAATCAAAAACCCCAAGTGTGCAATGGTGCCGTCATGAAAAAGCAACAGAATATGCAAAATATGCCTGTGTTAACCGGTTACAGCATAACTGCTAACCGGTTACACAGTTCAAAATCAGACCAATTACGCCAAATTTCAACATGTTAACCGGTTAACATAATTGCACTGTCATTGTGTTAACCGGTTAACCATGCCAAAATTTGTCCATTCTGCTTGAAAAATGATGTTGTGGTTTCGGTTTCAATTCTCTACTCCGTGCTCTGATAGATATCTATGAAATCCCTTGTTTAAAGAATATCGTGATCCCATGCCTTAGGAAAACCAATGATATGTATGATTTAATATGACCTATCATGAAATGCAAAAATGAAACATAAGCCAATTATTGGAAAAATAAGAGGGCAAATTTTGAGGTATTACAGCTGCCCCTATTCAATCAACTGTGGACCTGAAGGGATGAGAGCAACGGCTATCAGGACATTCAAGGTACATAGGGATTGAATACAAAAAATAACCAGAAAATTTGCGCTCCGGGGGTAAAAGGAGTGGATATATGACAAACAAAGCAGTTGTGGTGGAGAGGTATTTATGGAAGAGAGTCTGGAACAAATGAAACCCAAAGAAGGCCTGTCGGGAATGGCTGAAGTTTTGCGTAAAGTATGCCTGTCGGGAACGGTTAAGGTGTACCTGTCGGGAACGGTTAAGCTTAAACTCAAGGGTTGCCTATCGGGAACGGCTATAGTTGAAAACCTATGGGTTACCTATCGGGAATGGTAAATGGGCCTGTCGGGAACGGCTAGGTCTAAAACTTAAGGGGGCCTGTCAGGAACGGCTAAAGTTGAAAACCTATGGGTTACCTATCGGGAATGGTAAATGGGTCTATCGGGAACGACTAGGTCTAAAACTTAAAGGGTGCCTGTCGGGAACGGCTAAAGTTGAAAACCTATGGGTTACCTATCGGGAATGGTAAATGGGCCAGTCGGGAACAGCTAGGTCTAAAACTTAAGGGGGTCTGTCGGGAACGGCTAAAGTTGAAAACCTATGGGTTACCTATCGGGAACGGTAAATGGGCCAATCGGGAACGACTAGGTCTAAAACTTAAGGGGGCCTGTCGGGAACGGCTAAAGTTGAAAACCTATGGGTTACCTATCGAGAATGGTAAATGGGCCAGTCGGGAACGACTAGGTCTAAAACTTAAGGGGCGCCTGTCGGGAACGGCTAAAGTTGAAAACCTATGGGTTACCTATCGGGAATGGTAAATGGGCCTGTCGGGAACGGCTAGGTCTAAAACTTAAAGGGGGCCTGTCGGGAACGGCTAAGGGAATCCTATCGGGAATGGTTCCTGAAGAAACAAGGTTGACCTATACGTCTATCGGGAATGACTAAGGTTCAAACTTAGAAGGTGCCTATCGGGAATGGCGGTAGGAATCCTATCTGGAATGGTTCCTAAGAACTAAGGTTGACCTATACGTCTATCGGGAATGACTAAGGTTCAAAACTTAGAAGGTGCCTATCGGGAATAGCGGTAGGAATCCTATCTGGAATGGTTCCTAAGAACTAAGGTTGACCTATACGTCTATCGGGAATGACTAAGGTTCAAAACTTAGAAGATGCCTATCGGGAATGGCGGTAGAAATCCTATCTGGAATGGTTCCTAAGAACTAAGGTTGACCTATACGTCTATCGGGAATGACTAAGGTTTAAAACTTAGAAGGTGCCTATCGGGAATGACGGTAGGAATCCTATCTGGAATGGTTCCTAAGAACTAAGGTTGACCTATACGTCTATCGGGAATGACTAAGGTTCAAAACTTAGAAGGTGCCTATCGGGAATGGCGGTAGGAATCCTATCTGGAATGGTTCCTAAGAACTAAGGTTGACCTATACGTCTATCGGGAATGACTAAGGTTCAAACTTAGAAGGTGCCTATCGGGAATGGCAGTAGGAATCCTATCTGGAATGGTTCCTAAGAACTAAGGTTGACCTATACGTCTATCAGGAATGACTAAGGTTCAAAACTTAGAAGGTGCCTATCGGGAATGGCGGTAGGAATCCTATCTGGAATGGTTCCTAAGAACTAAGGTTGACATATACGTCTATCGGGAATGACTAAGGTTCAAAACTTAGAAGGTGCCTATCGAGAATGGCGGTAGGAATCCTATCTGGAATGGTTCCTAAGAACTAAGGTTGACCTATACGTCTATCAGGAATGACTAAGGTTCAAAACTTAGAAGGTGCCTATCGGGAATGGCGGTAGGAATCCTATCTGGAATGGTTCCTAAAAGACACGGTTAAAATGTAAGATCAAAAGATTTACAAACCGAGGAATAGGACTCTGTGGGGAGAACAGTGGTGAAACCCTGGTACTGCTTTGAAATGTCTGGTGGGGAATGAAAGAGGCATTCTTTTGCTTTGTCGATGATGTGATTAAAGAGAAATAATCTTGGGCTCTCGCACGAGGTACCAAAATTGGCTTATGCTTCGCATGCATATGTTTGAATTTTTCCATGGCGTAATGCTCCATCTCGGATGGAAATGCTACTCGTTTTTTAGGATGCAATGATTACTATATGCTGAATGCAAGGAGGCTCCTTAGCAAAATAAATGCTGAGGAAAAGAAGGCAACTCCGCCGGGGATAACAAACTGAATTGTCCTCGTGTTCGTAACTCATGCTGGGGATGGCAAACTGAATTTGTCCTCGCGTTCGCAACTCATGTTGGGGATAGCAAACTAAATTGTCCTCGTGTTCGCAACTCATGCTAGGGAAAACAAAATAACCTGCTCTCATAACCTGGACTCTGAACTGACAAATCTGTTGAGATTACTGTAAGGAATGATGACCTTGCTGGGGAGGTAATATCTGAACCAATCCGCTTGGGGAAGAACTATAACCATAGAACTCCGCTGGGGAAATCAAGATCCCCCGACCTGGCTGCTGGGGATTTAGGAGAAAACACACTCTTGCTGAGGAAGGAAATACCTGTTAAGGGACCGAGATCAACCATGTTCCTGCTGGGGATGACAACCTCAAAGAAGAAATTCCTGTTGAGGTACCCGCTTCTGCTTGGGGAGAACTATTATTTGAGTTCTGCTGGACAAGACACTAAAGACAACACGTGTTCTTGATGAGCTAACCAGCGAACATTAACACCTGCAAACAAAAGAGTGTGCACACATGCCCCAAGGTATCACTGTGTTTTGAATTCATCACCCAAGAACACCCGGCATTTAAAGCAATTTTAACTGTTTTCTTTTGCACGCATGTCATTGTATAACCTTTATGTTTTCAAATGCAATGTTTATCAAAAATTCAGACGTTTTTTGTAAACAAAATAAACTGTAAAGGAAAACAAAAGAGACAGATATTCTGAATAACGAAAATTTTATTGATTGAAAAGCCCAAAAATAGGCGTTTACATCAAGAGGCAATTCCTGGAAAGAGGTAATTGCTTGAAAGAGAAAAGAAACTATCCTAATGGCAATATGGAAAACGGAAATCCATCGAGTTTCAATCCTACTACCTCCAAGTGCTTCGCTTTCCGAGGGGGATGATTGAACCGATTCCTATCCTTCGGAATGCCTCTTGTTGAAACGAGGCGGGATACAGGTTACTCAGATCGCAGCCTTTCGCTAAATCCCTCTTTTGCCTAGATCGCCCTTTGCGGGTTTTCAATCCACCGGGATACCCTTTTTTGCCTAAGTTGCCCTTTCGGGTTTTCAACTTACCGAGTGTACTCATTTTCTTTTATTTTATCCCTAATTTTTGCCCAAACCTTTTTCTTTTTTTCTCTTTTTTTTTCTTATGGTTCGCCGGGATGCCATTTTTTTGCCTGGACTCTCTTTTTACTGTCCAGCGGGTCCATTTATGCGAAGTATTTTTTAACTGCGTATGAGTTCACAGGCGACGAAAAATCCTCACCATCCATAGTTGTAAGCATCAAGGCTCCGCCCGAGAAAACCTTCTTGACAACATATGGACCTTCATAATTCGGAGTCCATTTGCCCCTGTGATCTGTATTAGGAGGAAGAATCCTTTTCAACACTAAGTCACCTGCCTGATAATTCCGAGGACGCACTTTCTGATCGAATGCTCGTTTCATCCTTCTCTGATACAGTTGCCCATGGCATACTGCTGTCAATCTCCTCTCTTCTATGAGACTCAACTCGTTGAACCTCGTTCAAACCCATTCAGCCTCATCAAGCTTAACATTCATCATGACCCTTAGAGAAGGAATCTCAACTTCAACCGGTAAGACCGCTTCCATTCCATACACAAGAGAAAACGGGGTTGCCCCAGTAGACGTACGTACTGATGTACGGTACCCATGCAAAGCGACAGGCAACATTTCATGCCAATCCTTGTACGTCACGACCATCTTTTGCACAATCTTCTTGATATTTTTATTGGCTACCTCGACGACACCATTCATCTTTGGGCAGTACGAAGAAGAATTGTGATGTTCGATCTTGAAGTCTTTCTTGATAAACCGAGCAACCACCTGCTTGGTGACATTTGCAAACGAAGCAGCTTCCACCTACTTGGTAAAGTAATCAATGGCCACCAGAATGAAACGATGTCCATTAGAGGTGATGGGCTCAATCTTCCCAATCATATCAATGCCCCACATGGAAAAAGGCCAAGGGGAACTCATCACGCTTAAAGGATTCGGTGGCACATGTACTTTATCAGCATAAATCTGGCACTTGTGGCATTTTCGAGCATATTTGAAACAATCAGCCTCTATGGTCATCCAGTAATAACCAGCTCGCAACAATTTCTTTGCCATTGCATGTCCACCAGCATGGGTACCAAAAGAACCTTCATGCACTTCTTGCATTAACATGTCTGCTTCGTGTCTATCCACGCATCTGAGCAAGACCATGTCAAAATTTCTTTTGTACAACACACCATCTTCATTCAAGAAGAAACTGCCCGCTAACCACCTCAGAGTCTTCTTATCGTTATTGGATGCCCCAGCCGGATACTCTTGACTCTCCAAGAAACGCTTGATATCATGATACCAAGGTTTATCACCGGTCGCTGTATCGGCTGCAAACACATGAGCAGGTCTATCAAGCCGCATCACATCAATCTTGGGTATATTATTCCACCAATTCACTTGAATCATAGAAGATAACGTTGCCAAAGCGTCTGCCATTTGATTCTCATCACGAGGTACATGGTACAACTATTATTTTGAAGAAAGTCAACAGTCTTCTCGTATAATCTCTGTAAGGGATCAAGTTGGGTTGATGGGTGTGCCAATCTCCGTTGACCTGATTGATCACTAGAGCAAAGTCCCCAAATACATCAAGAGTCTTGACCCTTAAATCAATGACTTCTTCAATACCCATAATGCAGGCTTCGTATTCGGCTTCATTGTTGGTGACATCAAAAGTCAGTCTGGCAGTGAAAGGTATATGGGAACCTTTCGGAGTTATGAGAACTGCCCCAACGCCACTACCATTCACATTAACAGCCCCGTCAAACATCAATTTCCACTTGTCATCAGGATCTGGTCCTTCATCAACTGGTGGCTCGTCACAATCTTTCATTTCCAAGTACATGATGTCTTCATCAGGGAACTCAAACTTCATTGGATGATAATCACCAATTGGTTGCTCTGCGAGATAGTCAGACAAAATACTACCCTTTATGGCCTTTTGGGAAGTATATTGTATGTCATACTCTGTCAACACCATCTGCCACCGGGCAACCCTTCCGGTGAGAGCTGGCTTTTCAAAAATGTACTTGACTGAATCCATCTTTGATATCAATATAGTTGTGTGAGTCAGCATATATTGTCTCAAACGCTTAGCAGCCCATGCAAGTGCACAACATGTCTTCTCAAGCATTGAGTATCTAGACTCGCAATTTGTGAATTTCTTGCTCAAGTAGTATATGGCATGTTCTTTCCTACCTGTCTCGTCTTGTTGACCGAGAACACAACCCATTGAATTTTCACGTACTGACAAATACATTATCAGTGGTCTCCCTAGAACTGGAGGCATAAGAATCAGAGGCTTCTGCAAATACTCTTTTATTTTGTCAAATGCCCTTTGGCAATCATTATTCAAACGAATTAATTGATCTTTTCTCAACAGCTTGAAAATTGGCTCGCAAGTGGTTGTAAGATGAGATATGAATCTAGCAATGTAATTCAATCTCCCTAAGAAACCACGAACTTGCTTTTCTGTTCTTGGCTCGGGCATATCTTGTATTGCTTTTACTTTTGCTGGATCAACCTCGATTCCTCTTTCACTGACAATGAAGCCCAACAGCTTACCAGATCTCACCCCGAAAGTACACTTATTCGGGTTCAGCCTCAGTCTGAATTATCTCAATCATTCAAAAAGCTTTTTCAGGTTCACCAAGTGCTCTTCCTCTGTCTGCGACTTAGCAATCATATCATCAACATAAACCTCAATCTATTTATGAATCACGTCATGAAAGAGTGTCACCATAGCACGCTGATAAGTTGCCCCTGCGTTTTTCAGACCAAAAGGCATCACCTTATAGCAGAACGTGCCCCACGGGGTAATAAACGTTGTCTTCTCCATGTCTTCCGGTGCCATTTTAATCTGGTTATAACCAGAAAAACCATCCATGAAGGAAAATACCGAGAATTGAGCTGTATTATCCACCAACACATCAATGTGAGGTAATGGAAAATCATCTTTTGGACTTGCTCGATTTAAATCACGGCAGTCAACGTACATCCGGACCTTACCATCTTTCTTAGGTACCGGGACAATATTCGCGACCCATGGTGGATAGCTGGTGACGACCAAGAAACCTGCATCCAACTGTTTCTGCACCTCCTCTTTGATCTTAATGGCCATTTCCGGTTTAGTTCTTCTGAGCTTCTGTTTAACGGGGGAGCAACCTTCTTTTAGAGGCAACCTGTGTACAACAATATCTGTATCCAACCCCGGCATATCTTGATAATACCAGGCAAAGATATCGACGTATTCGAGCAACATCTCAATCAGCTCTTTCTTCACGTTCTCTGCCAGGCTTGCCCCTATCTTAACCTCTTTTCTCGCATCCTCGGTGCCAAGGTTGACGACTTCTAATGACTCTTAATGAGGATGAATAGCTCTTTCCTCCTGTTTCAATAATCTGGCCAATTCTTCGGGAAGTTCACAGTCTTCTTCACCCCCCTCTTCAGCTTGGTAAATTAGATTATCAAAGTCATATCGAGCCATATCAGAACCGTTATCAACAGAATCCGGAGGATTGTTTCTGCATGAATGATGGTTCATGTTTTATTTTAGAAAAAGCTCTTTGAAAAGAAAGAAAACAAACTATGGAGAAAACATTGCCATTTTTATTTAAAATGAAAAACGTAAAATGAAAGACAGGGAACACAATTTTCGAATACAAAAAATGTCCTTTTATTGATGATAAACTTGCATATGAAACAAATGTGGCCCTATGTAGCGAGCAATTTTGGACGCGGTTCTTAAGCGCTGTCGCTCTCTGGGTTTGTTTACTATAGGTCGATTCATTTTTTATCCTATTGTAGCTGATGAAGGAAGGGAAATAGATGTCTCCAATTAACCCTGCTTGCATACTGAGTTTAAACAGTGGTCTGTTAGGTTACGGATGCGATCAATGTGGTGGGGCCTTTCTTGTGTTATTTTGACAGAATGACAGGTTTCTGGCGGGGAACAAGGATCAGGATGTTAGGACTGATGCTTTTTTATGAGAGTATGGGATTTAGGGTTTTTGATTAGGGTGCTCGCTAAGATTTTTTTCTTTCAATCTTATGCCTACGTATTCCCGTTTTTCCGAAACAGGGAAATCCGAGCGTTCGTAGTTCCTCTTATTCTATGGGAAGAAAGGGGGTTTTGGTGTCTTGTTCAAAGCCCAAGACGTGAAGCGAAAGGTGATATATATCTTGTTCAAAGCTCAAGATGTGAAGCTGAAAAGTATATTTGTATCTTGTTCAAAGCCCAAGATGTAAAGCTAAAAGATGTTGTCTTTAGAGAGAATTTGTCATCTCTAAAGAGGTTGTTGTATGTCACAACTGTTTATAAAGGAGAATTACTTTAACCGGGATGTGTGAATCCGGCAATGCCATAATTTCCTTTAAAGGGGATTTTAACCTGAAGGAGAAGACTTTAACTCAGTGTAGAGCAATGTTATCTTTTCTTAGGAATTTCTCATGCTAAAAGAGGGACAGTGGCATGGATGTAGATGATCCAGAGACTTGCCGCTTACAGCAATTAGATGGAGGGGAAGGAGTTGTTGATGTTTGTGTACTATGAACGAGGCATAACTTTGATGCTAAAAGGTTGATTGGATCAACCAGTGGTTTTCTTATACAAAGCCTAAGAGGAGGCTATCATGTGTCTCGTATAAAGCCCGAGAGAGAGGCTAAAAGGTTTTTGACTCGACGATAGAGTCTTTTGGTATCTCGTATAAAGCCCGAGATAGAGGCTATTTGACTCAACAAGAGAGTTTTTTTGTATCTCGTATGAAGCCCGAGATGGAGGCGAAAGGGTGATTGACTCAACGAGGGAGTCTCTTATGTGTCTCGTACAAAGCCCGAGAGAGAGGCTAAACTTTGTTTGACTCCGCTGGGGAGGATCATTGTACAAAGCCTAAGAGGAGGCTATGGTGACTGTTTTAGTTGAGTGACAGGTCCAGTATACTGATTTTGAAAGAGAAAATCAGTTCTTATATGAGCAACACTGTACTCAAGGATTTGATTCGAGGATCCGGGTTATTCCTGTTCTTTAAGGAATTGGGAAATCCGAAGGGTATTGAGACTATCCGAGTCTACGGGTTTTCTTCCTATTTAACGAAGGGGTCATTTGAGAATGTCTTTGAGACTCAAGGATATTAGACTGTCCGTGTCTAGAGTTTTATCTTCTGTACTATGCTTTGAGAAACAGTAGTAGACTCTTTGAAAGGACTGTTCTATGCAGATGACTAAGTTCTGTTCCTAAACCTCTAGGAGGTCGCCGGGACAATTTGTACGAAGCCCAAGAGGAGACTGAAAGCTTTTAAGAAGCCGACGTGTCCTTGTACGATGCCCAAGAGGAGGCTATCATTCTCGGAGGAAGAAATCATTATATGAAGCCTAAGAGGAGGCTGTGAATACTTCTAAGAAGCCGAGAGGTCCTTGTAATAAGCCCAAGAGGAGGCAGGTTTGCTTTTAGGAAGCCTGTGGGTCCTTGTACAATGCCTAAGAGGAGGCCGATGCTTTTAAGAAGCCGATGGGTCCCCAAACCCCGAGAAATTCAAGACATGCCATTCACCGAGAATAGATCAAGCCAGGAAAGTTCGAGAATTTGGAAGAAACTCAAGAGATGCCATTCACGGAGAAAAGATCATCTCTGGGGAATAGAGTTTCTTTCACAACTTCTACAAGTGACAGTCTATGAAAGGGTTCACCGAGAATGCTGCCTTTCATGTCTCCATATTGTTTAACCCCAAGAGGAGGGAAGTCTGTGTCTGGTAATCCTATGGGGATCTAATTTTGACTATTTAAGAGTGATCAACGGGCTTAATGCTAGACGTAGCTGCCAGGGAAACTCTAAATATCTATACTATTATTACACAGTTGATATGAGTTTATGAAAGAAGACTTACAGCGAGACATCCCCACAATACAGTTATATGTATATGAAAGCGGTAAATGAAAGCATATAAACACTTACTCGGTTGTAGAGCTTCCATGCTGTTTGGTTAGTTGTTCAACAAAGAAAGATTGAAAAATAACAGTATATTCCAAAATCAAAGGAGAAAGTGCTTTGAAAAAGAAAGATTTGGGGCTTACAGCTCAAGGAGAGGCCCAGGGTTTTATCAGTGAGCGCACTGTTTGAATTTGTACAGAGGGACTTATACAAGTGACTGAGGCCCAAAAAGGTTTTCTGTACAAAGGGATGGGTCTTACACTCTCTCAAGAGGCCCAAAAGGTTTAAAGAAAAAGAGTTGGGCTTATAACACGAGGGTAGGCCCAAATGATCTTTCCGTTTAAAATGGCGATCGCGCCGAGGTTTTCTTTTAACGCAGAGGGACTTATATAATAGGTGAGGCCCAAAAATTGTTTTGGTTAAAAGGGGGTTGGGTCTTACACTCTATTAGAGGCCCAAAATGTTTTGAATGGGTCTTATAGCTCAAGGAGAGGCCCAGATGGTTTATTTTTTTAAAAGGCGACGATCGCGCCGTTTATTTTTTGACGGTATCGGGACTTATACAATACACTGAGGCCCAAAAATGATTTGGTCAAAAAAAGGATTGGGTCTTACACTCTATTAGAGGCCCAAAGTGTTTTGAAAATGATTTATGAGGGTTGAATTAATCCAAAACCCTAATTTGTTTTCAAAAATGTATTTAATTGAATAAAAATTCAATTAAAATGATCAAAATTGTTTAACATATGGAAAACAAATTGTGATCTTGGATTAATGCTTCAAAAATTAAGTATTGACCTACGAAATAATTAGAAAGCATTAAAAGTTGCAAAATCAAGGTGGAAAAAATATTTTAAATGTTAAAAACAATTAAAACATTAATTCTTTGCAAAAATATCAATTATACAAAATAAATAATATTTTTGGGATTTTTTGGGAAAATAAAATATTTTAACATTTTTGTGAATTATTAAAAAAAGAATCAAATCAAAATCATTAAAACTCAGAGAGAAATTAATTTTTGAATCAATTAAATAAAATCACAAAATTCAAATATTCAAATATTGGAAAATGGCGCCAAGAACAAAGGCAAGAACACGCACGTTTTTCAGTTTTGCCCAGATTTGCATTTTCTCTCCAATCTCATTGAATACTTAATCATATCATGTAATTCACATACCAATCAACTCGTTTCAACCTCACGATCATGTCTATGGTATTTAATTTCATTTAAATTAAACATATAACAAGAAATCATGAAAAATCCTCAAGAACCCTAATTTCTGCATGAAGGCTAGGATTTTTGATACACGATTCAAACAATGTAATTAATTGAGGGGAAACATTCCATGCATGATTATGAACATATGGCCAAATTATTGTGCAGCAAAAATTGCATGGATCATAGAGTTAGAAGAGCTCATGCTTACCACTTACAGCTGGTGATCGTGATTTGTGTTGGAGGTGTTACAGCTAGGTTCCAATGATCTGGATAGCTTCCCTAGGTGCCATGGAGTGTGTATGAATGCTTGGAATGGATTGAAATGATCTGGAACTTGAGATGGTACCCCAACTGCAAATCTGTCAAGAACTTGAGCAATTGGCTGGTGATTTTGTGAAATCTGTGTTCCAGATGTTATGTGAGTGTTTGGATCACTTCTATATGATGTATGTGAGGTGTGTGTGTGATTGGTTTGATTGGAAAAGCTCCCAAACTCAAAACCCGATAGTGACTTGCCTTAGAAGGCAAAATTGGAGTGAAAGAAGTGATTTTGAGGAAAGCATCTGTTTGATGGCTTTGGTGTACTCAAACTGATCACAATTGAGCTCTATTTATAGTAGAGCAAGTTTGTTTTGGGATCCACAGTGAATGGCAACTGCAGCAGAGGTTTGGCCAATGTTGTCCAATGGAAATCCAAGTCTCCTCTAGCCATTGACTAGAGGTTAGGGCACAGGGTTGTGGTTCCCTTGGTCTTGGATAAGTCTTGACTGAATTCAATTGAGAATGGCTCAGTCCATGCCACCTTGATGCTTCCATTGAATGCTCCAATCCAAAATTGGAGTCTTGTCCCTATTTTGGCAATTCTAGGTTCAACATGCTATTTCTTGTTCCAAAGACTTTGGAGGCCTGGCCCAGTGATTGTCCCCTTTAGATTCAATCCTCAGAGGTGTCCAAGTGGATAGGAGCATTTGGATTTGGCTGATTTTGGCAAATCGACCAAAAGTGTAAAAATCTGCCTTGCCTTGGCAGTTTTCAGCAAGGCAACTTGCCAATGTCATATCTCATGACTCAAATTGAATTTGGTAATGTTCTTGGCCATTTTGGAAAGCCCTTACATGATACAACAACTGTTTGAACATGTTTGGTTTTGATCTCTTTTGAATCCAAGTGAAAAATCCCCCTACATTTGGCAAAAAGTAGGGTAAAATCTGACTTAGTGAAATTTTCACTAAGTGTTGGAACAAAGTGACTTTTCTTGATTTTGATCACTCCATAACTCAAAATCCATGAGGAATTTGGACATAGGTCAGTATGAAGCTTTTGTAGAGGGCAATGAGATCTACAAATCAAGCTTTGAATGGGGAACAATGGCCTTGTGGTTTAGGAGTTATGGTCCTCCAAAGTTGGCACATTAGTGTCACTTTTTCCATAACTTAGAAATTTTTCTAAGTTTTTATGGTTACCCCTTTTACAAGTTATCCCACTTTCTTTGATTTTTCTTGATGAATGATGATTCAAATCATACATTAACATAATTTTAGGGTTAAAAATCCATTTTGGTGAAAAATCTCAAAAAGTCAAAGTTGACTTTTGTGCACAGTTGACTTTTTATCAGATGAATTCCAAACTGTGCAGTTCTTCATGAAATCATGTCCTTGACCTAAATCAAACTTGATAGACATGTTCCATGGGTGTCATAGGGTATATTGAATCATGTCTTAGGGCTTGGGAGCATGTCCTGGTCAAAAGTCAAAGTTACAGTTGACTTTCCTCGCGAAACCCTAATTGTGGTGCAGATGAAATTGAGACTTGTTGCTCAAGCTTCTTGGATTAATCCATTGTTCCAAATGGATCAATATGTTATATTAGAGACCCTCAAATCATGTCTTGAGGTCTTGGTTCATGATTTGTCCCAAAAGTCAACTTAGGGGTGAATTAGGTCAAGAAACCCTAATTCCTGATTTTTGATGAATGCATCCCCTGAGGTCAAATTGACTTGATGATTGGGTCCATGAGGTTCCATGGAGTATATTAGGTTATGTTTTGGAGCATTGGCTTGTGCCCAGATAAAAATTTTGATCTGGGGACCCTGGTCGACCAAAACCCTAATTTGGTGACACTGTCGATCTTGAGACTTGATCCACCTATAAGGGAGCAGCCTTGTGCTTGATCCTTGATGTGGGAGTCCTTTTGATCCATTGTGGATGTTTGAGAGGTTAGACAAGTTGAAGATCAAGACATTCCTTGATTGATCCTTTGTCTAAGAACTCTGAGAGGGCTTGAAACCCTAATTCTTGATGGTAGTGAATGCTCAACAATCCTTGAGGCATTTGATGAGGCATGATGGTTCATCCATATTATGATGATGATTTGCACAATGATGGGAAATCTAAGTGGTCAAAATTTAGGGTATGACAGATGCCCCTATTTAATCTTCTTGGACACGAAGGTGTGAATGGCGAAGGTATTCGGGCATTCGGGGTGCAAGATGATTAAATATCGGAATACCCGAAATTTTGACGGCGTCTATGAATGGTAATTCACGCATTCATATTCTTTCGCTAAGCAATGATGCTTAGAAAAGATAAACTTCCCCTCGATCCTGGTCTTCAGCCAAGGAACTGGTCTTAGTTTCTCTTGTTAACTTCTCCTCAATCCTGGTTTCTTACCAAGGAACTGGTCTAAGTTTCTGATTTAAACTTCCCCTCGATCCTGGTTTCCTACCAAGGAACTGGTCTTAGTTTCTAATGTAAACTTCCTCTCGATCCTGGTTTCCTACCAAGGAACTGGTCTTAGTTTCTGATGTAAACTTCCCCTCGATCCTGGTTTCCTACCAAGGAACTGGTCTTAGTTTCTTTCGTCATTAAACTTTATTGACAAGGGACACTATTCGTAGCGGCTTTCCTTCAAACTTCTCGCCGAATTTTCCTGGGGAGATGCCATTTGAGTGAAAAAGTTTTGATGTCAGACTTGCTGGGGAACCCAGTCGTCTGAGTTGTAGAGGTGCACAAACTTCTCTGTTTGGAGACACCATTTGTCGAATCTACTGGGGAAAACGAGTCTCTTGAGAGACTGCTTTCGTCCGGGGTCTTTACATCATACTTTTCTCGGAGATCTTCTCGGAGAAATGCCATATGATGTGATCCAATTTTGAGGTGCCGATGACCTTTTCATCAGTGGGTTTTTCGGAGAAAAACTGCCGTACTGCCGAATCTCCGATTTAGGAGGCTTTCTCCCGGGATTTTCTTTAATCCGAGAAAACAAGGATATCATCTTCAATGGCGAAGAGTGATGTTAACTGAGGGCTCTCTAGTCTTTCAGAGGTTCAAGTTATCAAAGTGGTCGAGGACCCAACTTCCATCCAAAAATAAAACTGGAGGAGAGAGATTGTTCAGACGTAACACTTCCTGACGAGGAAAGGGCTGACAACTCGATTGAGAGGACTTCTATCACTAGGGGACAAGACCGACTAGAGTGATAGTGATGCAATATGAAATGTGAATGCAAATTAATAATGCATGATGTATGTATGTATATGCTGACAAAACTGACGCGACACACAAACTAAAAGATGAACATGAATGGATACATGGCCATCACGGGTGTAGCGGTACCGCTGGTTCAGAATAACAATTCCACCTTGCTTAGGAGAGATAATCCCTGCGGGGAATACCGTTGATCGGGCTTAGGAGATAAGAACTCGACCGAGGGTATCAGATGGTAAAGCCGCATCTCATACAGTTGATCCTTCGTTCAGGCGTACTGGCCTAGAAGGAGTACTTTGATTCAGCACTTTGAGGTTCGATTACTTCTGGAGAAGCGACCGATGTTCTTCTGATGTTCAACAGTCAAAAGAAATTGTCGTCTTTATTTTAAAAGCAGAAAAAGTTTTAACAAGTAAATTCATTTTTGTTTTATTTCAAGAATCGTTAATCATGTTAACAACGTCGTTCTGTAAAGCTAAAACAAATAAGAATTACAAACAAAAGCACAAGGGCTCAAATTTTATTGATAAAATGGAGATCAGCCAAATGCGTGATTCCATTGAGTATTTACAAAGTTAGAAAATGGTAATTTATAGGGAAAAGGGCTACGTTGAAACATAACTACCACTATCCTTCTACCAACTTTGAATTCGGGGCATCCTGAGCTTCTGTCGAAGATGACCTTGACTGGAGTTTTCCTCCGATGGATGGTGTAACTGCTGCTGCTGAGGGACTTGCCTCTGTTGAACATAGTTACTTGCCATTATCCCTAATTTTTGCCTGGATTGTACTTTGATGTTTCCAATCCACCGGGATGATTTTTTTTCATGTCTCTAACTTTTGCCTGGACCGCCCTTTCGGGTTTTCAATCCACCGAGACGTTTTTTTTAGTTTAGTTTAGGCGAAGTATTTCTTGACTACATCAACATTTGTGGGGTAGGCAAATTCCTCTCCGTCCATGGTTGCAAGTCTCAAGGCACCGCCTGAGAAAGCTTTCGTGACCACATAGGGGCCATCATAATTCGGAGTCCATTTGCCCCGAGAATCAGTGAAAAATGATTGTATCTTCTTGAGCACAAGGTCTCATTTCCTGAAGACGCGAGGTCGGACCTTTTTGTCGAATGCCTTCTTCATTCTCTGCTGATATAATTGACCGTGGCATAGTTCCGTTATTCTCTTCTCTTTAATCAGATTCAGTTCATCGTGTCGACTTTGACACCATTCAGCTTCTGTAAGCTTGGCTTCCATCAATACCCGAATTGATGGGATCTCTACTTCGATGGGGAGCACTGCTTCCATGCCATACACTAGAGAGAAAGGGGTTGCCCCTGTTGAAGTGCGGATAGATGTGCGATAACCGTGAAGAGCAAAGGGTAACATCTCGTGCCAGTCTTTATAGGTTACAACCATCTTTTGAACGATCTTCTTGATGTTCTTATTGGCCGCTTCTACCGCTCCGTTCATCTTTGGTCGGTAGGGAGATGAGTTATGATGTTCGATCTTAAACTCTGCGCACAACTCCTTCATCATCTTATTGTTCAAGTTAGATCCATTGTCAATAATGATCTCGCTTGGAACACCATAACGGCATATGATATTGTTTTTGATAAATCGGACCACCACTTGTCGGGTTACATTGGCGAATGACGCTGCTTCGACCCACTTGGTGAAATAGTCAATGGCTACCAGGATGAACCGATGTTCGTTTGAAGCCTTAGGTTCGATCAAGCCAATCATGTCGATTCCCCATATGGAAAAAGGCCACGGGGAAGAAAGAACTTTGAGATGTGATGGCGGCACATGAATTTTGTCGGAGTATATCTGACACTTGTGACACCTCCTCATATACTTGTAGCAGTCAGATTCCATGGTCAACCAATAATACCTTGCTCTCAGAATTTTTCTCGCCATTATGTGTCCGTTTGCATGAGTGCCAAAGGATCCTTCATGAATTTCTTTCATAAGCATGTCCGCTTCTGGTCTGTCTACGCATCGGAGCAAGACCATGTCAAAATTTTTCTTATAATGAGTGTCACCGCTCAGGAAGAAGTTTCCAGCCAATCTTCTGAGGGTTTTCCTGTCTTTTCTTAGTGCCCCAGGTGGGTACTCTTGTTTCTGAAGGAAGCATTTGATATCATGATACCAAGGTTTGTCGTCTATGACTGCTTCAATCATGAAGATGTAAGCGGGCCGTTCAAGGCGCATTATGTCGATCTTAGGTAAGTCGTTCCATTGACCTACACTAATCATGGAAGAGAGAGTGGCTAATGCATCAGCCATGTGATTCTCCTCACGAGGGATATGATGAAACTTAACCCTGTTGAAGAAAGGTAGCAACCTTCTTGCGTAGTCTTTGTAAGCAATCAATCCTGATTGGTATGTGTTCCAATCTCCTTTTATCTGATTGATAACCAAGGCTGAATCGCCGTATACGTCCAAGTTTTTGATTCTTAAATCAATTGCTTCTTCGAGACCCATAATACAAGCTTCGTATTCGGCCTCGTTGTTTGTACATTTGAACGTAAGTCTGGCAGTGAAAGGAATGTGGGTACCCTGAGGGGTAACAATGATTGCCCCAATTCCATTTCCATAATGATTAACTGCTCCGTCAAAGACAAGTCCCCATTGGGAACCTGGTTCTGGCCCTTCACTGGGTAACGGTTCATCACAATCTTTCATTTTTAGATACATGACATCTTCGTCTGGGAAGTCAAACCCGATTGATTCTTGATCGACAATCGGTTAATGAGTCAAATGATCGGCTAAAATACTTCCTTTAACGACTTTCTGAGCGTGGTACTCTATGTCATATTCTGATAACAGCATCTGCCAACGGGCAATTCTTCCCGTGCGAGGAGGCTTTTCAAAGACATACTTGATTGGATCCATTTCAGAGATTAACCAAGTAGTATGATGAATCATGTATTGGCGAAGACGTTTGGCTGCCCAAGCCAAAACGCAACAAGTTTTCTCAAGCATCGTGTACCGAGTTTCGCAGTCGGTGAATTTCTTGCTCAAATAGTAGATGGCACACTATTTCCGTTTGGTTTCGTCTTGTTGGCCAAGTACACATCCCATTGAGTCCTCTAGGACTGTGAGGTAAATGATCAGTGGTCTTCCTTCCACTAGAGGTGATAGAATCAGCGAATTCAACAGGTATTCCTTAATACTGTCGAAGGCGGTTTGGCAATCTTCTGACCAAACGCAATCCTGATTCTTTTTAAGTAATTTGAAAATCAGCGCACACGTGGCGGTCATAAGGAATATGAACCTGAAGATGTAGTTTAAACGTCCCAAGAATCCTCTGACTTGTTTTTCAGTTTTCGGAGAAGGCATTTCTCGAATGGCCTTGACCTTGCCAGGATCAACCTCAATTCCTTTCTAGCTGACGATGAACCCTAAAAGTTTCCCTAAACGGACACCGAAGGTGCACTTGTTGGGATTCAAGCGGAGTTTGTACTTTCGCAAACGCTCGAATAGTTTCGACAGGTGGGTCACATGCTCCTCCTCTGTCTTAGATTTTGCAATCATGTCATCGACATATACCTCTATCTCTTTGTGTATCATGTCATGAAACAGAGTAGTCATGGCCCTTTGATAGGTTGCCCCGACGTTCTTCAAGTCGAACGGCATCACCTTGTAACAAAAGGTACCCCATGGGGTAATGAACGAAGTTTTATCCATGTCTTTCGGCGCCATTTTGATCTGGTTATAGCCCAAGAATCCATCCATGAAGGAGAAAATTTTGAACTTTACTGTACTGTCTACCAGCATGTTAATGTATGGTAAGGGAAAGTCGTCCTTTGGACTTGCCTTGTTCAGATCTCGATAGTCGACACACATTCTGACCTTTCCGTCCTTTTTGGGAACGGGTACGATGTTGGCTAACCATTGAGGATATTCAGATGTAGCGAGGAAACCTGCGTCAATCTGTTTCTGTACCTCCTCTTTGATTTTGATGGCCATGTCCGGGTGAGTCCGTCTCAACCTTTGCTTTACTGGCGGACATTCCGATCTTAATGGTAAGTGATCTTCCACGATGCTGGTATCCAACCCTGGCATATCCTGATAGGACCAAGCGAATACATCGGGAAATTCTCTGAGAAGCTTTATCAAACCCTCTCTGGAAGTTGGACTGAGAAGTGCCTCAATCCTGATTTTTTTTCTCTCTTGTTCTGAACCCAAGTTTACCGTTTCCAACAGTTCTTTATGAGGTTCAATGGACCTTTCCTCTTGTTTGAGTAGTCGGGAGATCTCTTCTAGAATTTCATCGTCATTTTCTTCTTCAGCCTCGAATATCGGGAACTCAAAGTTAGGAGAAGGCATCGGATCGTATGTTTCAACGGGGTTTAAAACAAGCAATCTGCATGACGTGATGATTCGTGTTTAGAAGAGATAGAGAAAATCCAAGTGTGTGCAGTGTTTTTTTATTACTGCTTGTTTTTATTTGAATTGTTTTTTAGGATTACCATTTTCTGAAAAACGAAAAGAGAAAACAACAATTAATGCGGAAATTACAGAACGACGTTATTTTATTAATGAACAAGTCGATTCTTGAAACTACAGCCCTATAAAACAAAACTCTGTCGCTTTGGGCAAAGCGAAGAGGGAAATTTACAGAAAGCGAGCCCTATCAAAACATCCGTTTCACCTGGGCAGGGTGAAAGGTTAAAATATGGCAATTACTTTAACTGGTGAACGGCCTTTGGAACCTCGACAGCAACCCATTGGCGGCGAACTCCTCGGTGAATCACAAAGTCTGGTACCTTCCTTGATTTGTCTTCAGAAATAACACTGATTTCTGGTGGAGTAGGATCGTCGGAATCTGTCTCCCAGGCAGAGTTGTCGTAGGAGAATTCCTCTGTTGCATTTTGCATAGTATTTGTGCTCTCAGCTGTATCTCCCTATCCAGTAGGCTGGATATCTTCGAGCCTGATACGAGAGCTTTCGGGAGCAGTGTACTTGACCATGAAGTCGTATTTTCCACTCGGTTCTCCCAAGGTGTCCCATACTTCTCTGGCACTGGAGGAGTCATTTCTCTCGATGACGTTGACCTCGGGAAAAGCATAGTTGATGAATTCAAGTCCTGCAAACATTGTGAATTCATCTTCATGTTGAGTAATTTCCGAATGACCTGAGTGTTGATCCCATGACATGGTGGGGACACAGGTATTCTGTTCAATGATGGTCAGCTGATTTTCATTGTCCGACTGACTTTCTGGCCCCAAGTTTCCTGGGTAAGGTTGCCACATTGGCAGACCATCCATTGGGCCATAGTAATTGTGGTCAAAGTTGTCTTTCATCAGAGTGTCTTCCTCTAATGAATTTGGCGGAGCACGACATCCTTCTGGATCACAATCTCCATATATCATTTCGATGTCTGACCGTGGTATAAATCTCAGACTCTGTGCGGGATAGCAAAATGGCATAGGCACTTCTTCCTGAGACATATAACCATCCTTGTTAAGGTAGGACTTCCATTCTTCCTCTGTGTCAGAGGGATCTTCCTCATTGATAGCATGTACTGCTTGAGACACTGGGTGAAGAAAACCTACACCGTGGAAGAAGTTCTGAATGGGATGAAGACTTTCATCGTTGGCAGCTGTCCGGGTACAGGTTACAGAAAAACCAAGACCCCTCTTTGTTGTATTGCTAGTAGGAATGACAAGCTGTCCCCACCCTGTCGTATCGGTACTCTCGACTGCTTTGATAGCATCATTGTATGAAGAAATAGAAGTTCCTTCTTTGAACTGATTGTTCTTGCTTACTGACAGTGCTTGGAACTGAGTTCCAATAACCTCCTCGGGCTCTACACTAGCAGATGATGACAAGTTACTCACAAGCAAGGCTTGTTCTCCACAGACTGTGACGAGTTGATCGTTCTGAACGAACTTTAGCTTTTGGTGGAGGGTCGAAGTGACCGCTCCAGCCTGATGTATCCAAGGTCTTCCTAATAAACAACTGTACGTTGCCCGGATGTCCATGACCTGGAAAGTGACTTGGAAAGTGTGAGGACCGATAGTTATGGGAAGATCAACTTCGCCGATAACTGTTTTCCTGGATCCGTCGAACGCTTTGACGACGACCTTGCTGGTTCTCATCGGAGGGCCTTTGAATGATAATTGCATCAAAGTGGACTTCAGCATAACATTCAGGGCTGACCCTGTGTCTACCAGTACGCTGGCTAAAGCATCGTCCTGGCAGTTAACTGTAATGTTGAGCGCCATGTTATGACGGCGACCCTCTTCGGGTAATTCCTCATCACTAAATCCCAAATTATTGCAGGAAGTGATGTTAGAGACAATGCTATCGAACCGTCTGATTGTTACATCCTGTTCCACAAAGGCTTGCTCCAAGACTTTCTGTAGAGCCTCCCTGTGCGCTTCTGAACTGAGTAACAGTGATAATACCGAGATCTTTGAAGAAGTCTGTAACAGTTGATCAACAATGTTGTATTCACTCCTTTGGATGAGCTTCAACATCTCATCATTATTTTTCGAAAGGCCGGGATTACTGGATTGACCGACTGATGGATCGGGAGCTTCTGTCTGAAGTTCCTTTTCCTTGTTAGGTTCTCCAACTCCTCGGTTGAAGATTCGACCGCTCCGTGTTACACGACTGATGTCTGCAATATTCACGACGGAGGGTAATGAAATTTCCTTTCCATTTTCAATTATTGTTGCACCGTATTTGTAAGGGATTGCCTTAGTTGATTCATACGGTAGTGGTCCCGACAGATAGATGACTATAGGAACCTTCTGATTTTTCTGACCATCATAAGTAATCTCTGAACCATATTGATCTGATAGGGATTCCTATCATGGTAGTCTTGGATCCATCCAAGATCTATCTGACGTTGGAGGGCCTCTTGTACAAAAGAGCAACCCTGTTTGTTTACCGAGCAAGTCAGACAAGAACTATAACCGTGTCGCGGCAGATTATGATACTGGCTTTGCCTTGAGTGCATCGCCACCAAGTTGACATTCATCGTACGGATGTCGTGGTTCTAAATGACATTAAAATTCGCATAGACCATGTTAACTCCACGAACTCGGTGCTCCTGGATCCATCCGAGATCCATCTGTTCCTGTAGAGCTGATTGCACCACCGAATATCCTTGATTATTTTTAGAGCAGACATCACATTGATGATAATTATGAGGTGGCACATGGCCATATCCACTCTGTCTACAATGCATCTTGACCAGATTGGTTTTCAACAAGAGTACATCGTGAATTTGATAGACATCGTTAGTCTCTTTCTCAATCAAATTGACTGCAACCTTCTCATATTGAGGCAGCGGGTTCGTGAGAATATTAGGATTTGTATCCTTGAAGGATAGGACCCCGCTCCTAACAAGTTTTTACACGTCGGACTTGAAATTGAGACAAGTCTCTATGTTATGCCCCGATCCTCCTTGGTGGTAAGGGCATGTTTGATCCACCTTAAACCAAAAAGGCGGATTTTCCGGTACTGTAAGAGGAGACTTAGTCTGGATGTGTCCCTTAGCCAATAGTAACGGAAATAGTTCGGCATACAACATGGGTATAGGATCAAACCCTGATGGCCATGTTGTACGGTTGTTGTTATATGGAGGACGAGCCTGCTGAAGAGGCTGTTATGTCCTTTGCTGATTAGGTTGGCTCTACGCAACCTGAGGTTGATACGTAGGAATAGGCGCAGGGCTAATAGCAGGAGTTACAGCTGCTACTGGTTGATATCGACGCCTTTGCTTTCCGAGAGAGATATTCCCAATATCCTGCTCTTTTTTCTTAGGGAGAGCACTACCGTATCGTTTTGTACTACTCGACGACTTAGTGTCTTTTACCAAACGTCCTTCTCGGACGGCTTCCTCAAGACGTACGCCCATGCCGACCATTTCGGTGAAGTCACTGGGTGCACTGGCAACCATTCGGTCATAATAAAATGAGCTTAAGGTCTTTAAGAAGATTTTTGTCATCTCTTTTTCCTCAAGAGGTGGACAAATTTGAGCGGCGATTTCACGCCACCTTTGAGCATACTCCTTAAAGGTTTCCTTATCCTTTTACGACATCGATCTGAGTTGATCTCTGTCGGGTACCATGTCTAAATTATATTTATATTGTTGGACGAAGGCAGTACCAAGATCTCTGAATGTACTGATCGTAGTACGGTTTAAACCCATGTACCATTTGAGTGCGACACCGGTTAAACTATCCTGAAAGTAGTGAATCAGTAGGTCATGATTCTCCGTCTGAGCTGACATTCGCCGAGCGTACATCACCAAGTGACTTTGAGGGCAAGAGTTACCCTTGTACTTTTCAAAGTCGGGCACTTGGAACTTGTGCGGAACTTTCACATTAGGGACCAGACAAAGGTCTGCGGCGTCCTTTCCAAATAGATCCTAACCGCGGATGGCTTACAGTTCTTTCTGCATTTCCAAGAACTGTTCCTGGAATTCGTTCATTCTATCAAACATAGTTTCCTTCTTACCAGAAGGTATCGGCGGAATCTGTCCTTCCGGGACAGTGTGCACCACAGGGGGTGGTACCGTGACTACGGCAGTGAATCTTGGCATTTCCCGAAGTTTATAACCTTCAGGAGTCCTCAGTATGCCTCTGGCATCTTCGCTTTCCCGAAGTTTGTAACCTTCAGGCCCAGCGGCTTCTGTTGTGATTCCCTGATCTTCAGCGATCGGCGAAATATATCCTTCCGGGATATAGTTAACAGGCATGCCCCAAGGACGATCTTTCGGCATCTGATACCTAGGATCAGACTTTTCCACTATGGACATTGAGGTGATCTCTGAGATCACAGTTCTTTGTAGTTGAGCTTCTGCCATGGCTTGCATGTCGTTACGAAGCTTTCTCATATCCTCTCTCAGAGCGTCGATCTCTTCCTTCAACTCTCTGTTTTCTTCCTCAAGATCATCCATCTTTTTCTGACGATTGGCCCGAGTATTATACGAATGAGACAGTTTGACTCTAGAACCGAGACACAAACGTGAGATTCGTAGGTAAGAAGAATACGCGATGTGAGAATGATGAATGCAATGATTATATTAATTATTTTTTGGTTTAATCAAAATAAACTTCGACAATTAGATTGCAAATATCAAACAGTGGGGAAACCCCTTTTTATTGAAATTCAAAGGATTACAGAAATGGAAATACAGTAGATTACAAGGTGCAGAAACAGAAACCTAAGCTAATGGGTCCCGAGTCCTCTCTGAGGAGAATTCGGGTGCTGATTCTGGTACTTTCCTCTTCTTTGACCGGGGCTCTTGGGCCGTTGTCGGGTTGTCATTCCTTTTCCAGGTGAAAGGAGCGAGCAAATTCTTTTGGTCATCTTGATTATCCACAGCATGTTGCTCTAAAATTTCAATCAGAGCATCTTTCTCTTTCAGTAGTTGCTGTATTTTGATGCACTCTATGTCGAGGGTGCGATACTTGTTCTTCCAAGACTTTCTCTCCTTTTGAACTTTGTTGAGAGTAACCTGAAGCCTTTCAGTTTCCGTCATGAAATACATGACAGATTCCCTCGGCGGAAGAATTCCGTAACGAGGATAAGGCATCTTTAGCTTGAGAGCTCTAGTTTGTACCTAGTGGAGATAAGGCTCCACCGAGACACAGTCCGGTTTTCCCATAGACTCTCGTCCTTTCTTATGAACATGCTTCCAGGCTTGCACTATTTCCATCTTTAGTGCTCTGTCGTTTTCTCCTTCCTTGAAGAAAAGACCTTCCAGATGAACACCCCGTGGGACGTGTCTCATCCGGTATCCAAACTGACGGCGAACCAATATCGGATGATAGTTGATTCCTCCCTTAGTTCCTATAAGGGGTACGTTGGGGAAGTTTCCACAACATTCAATGATCCTGATTCCATCATAGATCCTATTACACCAATCTATATCAGAGTTGGTAAGAGACATGATCTTCTACGACCAATGTAAGACACTCTTACAATCCCAAAAAGCAGCAGACTTGGGCAAGTGGGAGATAAACCATTTGTAAAGCAAAGGTACACAGTATGTGATCTCCCCTCCGCTGTACAAATTTCCCAAGTGTACAGAATGATACGCATCTGCGAGCAAAGTCGGCACAGGGTTTCCAATGAGAAAAACCTTAATGGAGTTGATATCGACGAAGTTATTAATGTTGGGCAACAAAAATAACCCGTAGGTGAGTAAAACAAAGATGCTTTCAAAAGCAGTCACGTTTCCTATACTGGCAAAATACAGGGCTTTCTTTGTCAAGAACTGGGCTGGTAAACCTTGGATGCCACCCTTAGTGGTTAGGTGAGTCTTGACCTCAGACTCGTCCAAATGAATTGCTCTTGCAATGGTCTGATTCTTTGGAATTTCTTTCAATCCAGAAAATAGAGCTCGATCAGTGATATGTAAATCGATCAGATGAGAATACTCCTCCAGCGTTGGTGCTAGCTGGTAATCCGGGAATGTGAAACAATGATAAACTGGATCGTAGAACTGAACGAGCGCGTCCATGATTCCCTCAATCACATGGACCCTTAACAGAGGTAGCAGACCTCCGTACTTGGCTCTGAAGGCCTCTTGGTTTGTGATCATCCTCGCTAACCTTCTCAAATCCTCTAGCTTTGGAACCTTGAAGGTATACCTATGAGTTCTCCTTCTACCGAAATCCATTAGTGCAATCCTTTTCTCTAATATTTGCAATCACAGTCTTAGTTTAATTTGAAAAACAGAGAGACTAGAAGAGATTTTTTTTTGTTTTAATGTTTTTTAGATGAATGCATGAATGCAGCACACAAAAACATAGAAAAAACATGGGGTCAAAGGGTCGTTGTCATGAAGTTAAGCCTCTACCCATCCCCAAAGGTTTATACTAAGGTGATTTTTGTACCTGCACTCATTATCATCAGCTCCTCCCAGGAAAGCAAAACAATAAGCGGATCGTCAGCGAGTTGTAGAGCAATCTTAAAGTAAGTGTCATTCACCGAGAATAGATCACCAGCCTCAAATGAGGGTAGTATCGCGTAACAACTATTCCCGATAGTTTCCGCACTACAAAAGGGTTTGGCTCCTCAGCTTCTCAGACATCGCAATCGGCCCATTGTCTAGGTGAGAGAATGGGTTGCATTGGTCAGCCTCCACTGAGGTTGATGGTCGACCTCGTCGCCATCACTTATCTTAAGTGTATACTCAATCTTTCCACATGCGGCATCACACGCATTCCCATTAGCAGAAAAATAAACAGGTATAGCAATTAGGAAAAGCAGTATATATATTTGTCCTAAACATCCTAGACCTTTTAAAGCTAGGAATCCTAAGTTCCTGACAGAAAATGGGTTCCCCGGCGGAAGCCCCAATCTGTGGTATTCACACAAGAAAAGAGAAAAAAGTCAAGCAGGCCCCACGGTGGGCGCCACTTTTCTGTAGTGAGCGATTTTGGACGCGGTTCTTAAGCGTTGTCGCTCTCTGGGTTTGTTTACTATAGGTCGATTCATTTTTTATCCTATTGAAGCTGATGAAGGAAGGGAAATAGATGTCTCCAATTAACCCTGCTTGCATACTGAGTTTAAACAGCGTTCTGTTAGGTTACGGATACGATCAATGTGGTGGGGCCTTTCTTGTGTTATTTTGACAGAATGACAGGTTTCTGGTGGGGAACAAGGATTATGATGTTAGGACTGATGCTTTTTTATGAGAGTATGGGATTTAGGGTTTTTGATTAGGGTGCTCGCTAAGATTTTTTTCTTTCAATCTTATGCCTACGTATTCCCGTTTTTCCGAAACAGGGAAATCAGAGCGTTCGTAGTTCCTCCTATTCTATGGGAGGAAAGGGGGTTTTGGTCTCTTGTTCAAAGCCCCAGACGTGAAGCGAAAGGTGATATATATCTTGTTCAAAGCCCAAGATGTGAAGCTGAAAAAGTATATTTGTATCTTGTTCAAAGCCCAAGATGTGAAGCTAAAAGATGTTGTCTTTAGAGAGAATTTGTCATCTCTAAAGAGGTTGTTGTATGTCACAACTGTTTATAAAGGAGAATTACTTTAACCGGGATGTGTGAATCCGGCAATGCCATAATTTCCTTCAAAGGGGGATTTTAACCTGAAGGAGAAGACTTTAACTCAGTGTAGAGCAATGCTATCTTTCCTTAGGAATTTCTCATGCTAAAAGAGGGATAGTGGCATGGATGTAGATGATCCAGAGACTTGCCGCTTACAGCAATCAGATGGAGGGGAAGGAGTTGTTGATGTTTGTGTACTGTGAACGAGGCACAACTTTGATTCTAAAAGGTTGATTGGATCAACCAGTGGTTTTCTTATACAAAGCCTAAGAGGAGGCTATCATGTGTCTCGTATAAAGCCCGAGAGAGAGGCTAAAAGGTTTTTGACTCGGCGATGGAGTCTTTTGGTATCTCATATAAAGCCCGAGATGGAGGCTATTTCACTCAACAAGAGAGTTTTTTTGTATCTCGTATGAAGCCCGAGATGGAGGCGAAAGGGTGATTGACTCAACGAGGGAGTCTCTTATGTGTCTCGTACAAAGCCCGAGAGAGAGGCTAAACTTTGTTTGACACCACTGGGGAGGATCATTGTACAAAGCCCAAGAGGAGGCTATGGTGACTATTTCAGTTGAGTGACAGGTCCAGTATACTGATTTTGAAAGAGAAAATCAGTTCTTATATGAGCAACACTGTACTCAAGGATTTGATTCGAGGATCCGGGTTATTCCTGTTCTTTAAGGAATTGGGAAATCCGAAGCGTATTGAGACTGTCAGAGTCTACGGGTTTTCTTCCTATTTAACGAAGGGGTTATTTGAGAATGTCTTTGAGACTCAAGGATATTAAACTATCCGTGTCTAGAGTTTTATCTTATGTACTATGCTTTGAGAAACAGTAGTAGACTCTTTGAAAGGACTGTTCTATACAGATGACTAAGTTCTGTTCCTAAACCTCTAGGAGGTCGTCGGGACAATTTATACGAAGCCCAAGAGGAGGCTGGAAGCTTTTAAGAAGCCGACGTGTCCTTGTACGATGCCCAAGAGGAGGCTATCATTCCCGGAGGAAGAGATCATTATACGAAGCCTAAGAGGATGTTGTAAATACTTCTAAGAAGCCGAGAGGTCCTTGTACTAAGCCCAAGAGGAGGCGGGTTTGCTTTTAGGAAGCCTGTGGGTCCTTGTACAATGCCCAAGAGGAGGCCGATGCTTTTAAGAAGCCGATGGGTCCCCAAACCCCGAGAAATTCAAGACATGCCATTCACCGAGAATAGATCAAGCCAGGAAAGTTCGAGAATTTGGAAGAAACTCAAGAGATGCCATTCACGGAGAAAAGATCATCTCTGGGGAATAGAGTTTCTTTCACAACTTCTACAAGTGACAGTCTATGAAAGGGTTCACCGAGAATGCTGCCTTTCATGTCTCCATATTGTTTAACCCCGATAGGAGGGAAGACTGTGTCTGGTAATCCTATGGGGATCTAATTTTGACTATTTAAGAGTGATCAACAGGCTTAATGCTAGACGTAGTTGCGGGGGAAACTCTAAATATCTATACTATTATTACACAGTTGATATGAGTTTATGAAAGAAGACTTACAGCGAGACAGCCCTACAATACAGTTATATGTATATGAAAGCGGTAAATGAAAGCATATAAACACCTACTCGGTTGTAGAGCTTCCATGCTGTTTGGTTTGTTGTTCAACAAAGAAAGATTAAAAAACAACAGTATATTCCAAAATCAAAGGAGAAAGTGCTTTGAAAAAGAAAGATTTGGGGCTTACAGCTCAAGGAGAGGCCCAGGGTTTTATCAGTGAGCGCACTGTTTGAATTTGTACAGAGGGACTTATACAAGTGACTGAGGCCCAAAAAGGTTTTTTGTACAAAGGGATGGATCTTACACTCTCTCAAGAGGCCCAAAAGGTTTAAAGAAAAATAGTGGGGCTTATAACACGAGGGTAGGCCCAAATGATCTTTCCGTTTAAAATGGCGATCACGCCGAGGTTTTCTTTTAACGCAGAGGGACTTATACAATAGGTGAGGCCCAAAAATTGTTTTGGTTAAAAGGGGGTTGGGTCTTACACTCTATTAGAGGCCCAAAATGTTTTGAATGAGTCTTATAGCTCAAGGAGAGGCCCAGATGGTTTATTTTTTTAAAAGGCGACGATCGCGCCGTTTATTTTTTGACGGTATCGGGACTTATACAATACACTGAGGCCCAAAAATGATTTGGTCAAAAAAAGGATTGGGTCTTACACTCTATTAGAGGCCCAATGTGTTTTGAAAATGATTTATGAGGGTTGAATTAATCCAAAACCCTAATTTGTTTTTAAAAATGTATTTAATTGAATAAAAATTCAATTAAAATGATCAAAATTGTTTAACATATGGAAAACAAATTGTGATCTTGGATTAATGCTTCAAAAATTAAGTATTGACCTACAAAATAATTAGAAAGCATTAAAAGTTGCAAAATCAAGGTGGAAAAAATATTTTAAATGTTAAAAACAATTAAAACATTAATTCTTTGCAAAAATATTAATTATACAAAATAAATAATATTTTTGGGATTTTTTGGGAAAATAAAATATTTTAACATTTTTGTGAATTATTAAAAAAAGAATCAACTTAAAATCATTAAAACTCAGAGAGAAATTAATTTTTGAATCAATTAAATAAAATCACAAAATTCAAATATTCAAATATTGGAAAATGGCGCCAAGAACAATGGCAAGAACACGTGCGTTTTTCAGTTTTGCCCAGATTTGCATTTTCTCTCCAATCTCACTGAATACTTTATCGTATCATGTAATCCACATATCAATCAACTCGTTTCAACCTCACGATCATGTCTATGGTATTTAATTTCATTTAAATTAAACATATAACAAGAAATCACGAAAAATCCTCAAGAACCTTAATTTCTGCATGAAGGCTAGGATTTTTGATACACGATTCAAACAATGTAATTAATTGAGGGGAAACATTTCATGCATGATTATGAACATATGGCCAAATTATTGTGCAGCAAAAATTGCATGGATCATAGAGTTAGAAGAGCTCATGCTTACCACTTGAAGCTGGTGATCGTGATTTGTGTTGGAGGTGTTACAGCTAGGTTCCAATGATCTGGATAGCTTCCCTAGGTGCCATGGAGTGTGTATGAATGCTTGGAATGGATTGAAATGATCTGGAACTTGAGATGGTACCCCAACTGCAAATCTGTCAAGAACTTGAGCAATTGGCTGGTGATTTTGTGAAATCTGTGTTCCAGATGTTATGTGAGTGTTTGGATCACTTCTATATGATGTATGTGAGGTGTGTGTGTGATTGGTTTGATTGGAAAAGCTCCCAAACTCAAAACCCGATAGTGACTTGCCTTAGAAGGCAAAATTGGAGTGAAAGAAGAGATTTTGAGGAAAACATCTGTTTGATGGCTTTGGTGTACTCAAACTGATCACAATTGAGCTCTATTTATAGTAGAGCAAGTTTGTTTTGGGATCCACAGTGAATGGCAACTGCAGCAGAGGTTTGGCCAATGTTGTCCAATGGAAATCCAAGTCTCCTCTAGCCATTGACTAGAGGTTAGGGCACAGGGCTGTGGTTCCCTTGGTCTTGGATAAGTCTTGACTGAATTCAGTTGAGAATGGCTCAGTCCATGCCACCTTGATGCTTCCATTGAATGCTCCAATCCAAAATTGGAGTCTTGTCCCTATTTTGGCAATTCTAGGTTCAACATGCTATTTCTTGTTCCAAAGACTTTGGAGGCCTGGCTCAGTGATTGTCCCCTTTAGATTCAATCCTCAGAGGTGTCCAAGTGGATAGGAGCATTTGGATTTGGCTGATTTTGGCAAATCGACCAAAAGTGTAAAAATCTGCCTTGCCTTGGCAGTTTTCAGCAAGGCAACTTGCCAATGTCATATCTCATGACTCAAATTGAATTTGGTAATGTTCTTGGCCATTTTGGAAAGCCCTTACATGATACAACAACTGTTTGAACATGTTTGGTTTTGATCTCTTTTGAATCCAAGTGAAAAATCCCCCTACATTTGGCAAAAAGTAGGGTAAAATCTGACTTAGTGAAATTTTCACTAAGTGTTGGAACAAAGTGACTTTTCTTGATTTTGATCACTCCATAACTCAAAATCCATGAGGAATTTGGACATAGGTCAGTATGAAGCTTTTGTAGAGGGCAATGAGATCTACAAATCAAGATTTGAATGGGGAACAATGGCCTTGTGGTTTAGGAGTTATGGTCCTCCAAAGTTGGCACATTAGTGTCACTTTCTGCATAACTTAGAAATTTTTCTAAGTTTTTATGGTTACCCCTTTTACAAGTTATCCCACTTTCTTTGATTTTTCTTGGTGAATGATGATTCAAATCATACATTAACATCATTTTAGGGTTAAAAATCCATTTTGGTGAAAAATCTCAAAAAGTCAAAGTTGACTTTTGTGCACAGTTGACTTTTTATCAGATGAATTCCAAACTGTGCAGTTCTTCATGAAATCATGTCCTTGACCTAAATCAAACTTGATGGACATGTTCCATGGGTGTCATAGGGTATATTGAATCATGTCTTAGGGCTTGGGAGCATGTCCTGGTCAAAAGTCAAAGTTACAGTTGACTTTCCTCGCGAAACCCTAATTGTGGTGCAGATGAAATTGAGACTTGTTGCTCAAGCTTCTTGGATTAATCCATTGTTCCAAATGGATCAATATGTTATATTAGAGACCCTTAAATCATGTCTTGAGGTCTAGGTTCATGATTTGTCCCAAAAGTCAACTTAGGGGTGAATTAGGTTAAGAAACCCTAATTCCTGATTTTTGATGAATGCATCCCCTGAGGTCAAATTGACTTGATGATTGGGTCCATGAGGTTCCATGGAGTATATTAGGTTATGTTTTGGAGCATTGGCTTGTGCCCAGATAAAAATTTTGATCTGGGGACCCTGGTCGACCAAAACCCTAATTTGGTGACACTGTCGATCTTGAGACTTGATCCACCTAGAAGGGAGCAGCCTTGTGCTTGATCCTTGATGTGGGAGTCCTTTTGATCCATTGTGGATGTTTGAGAGGTTAGACAAGTTGAAGATCAAGACATTCCTTGATTGATCCTTTGTCTAAGAACTCTGAGAGGGCTTGAAACCCTAATTCTTGATGGTAGTGAATGCTCAACAATCCTTGAGGCATTTGATGAGGCATGATGGTTCATCCATATTGTGATGATGATTTACACAATGATGGGAAATCTAAGTGGTCAAAATTTGGGGTATGACACCCAACAATGAAATCACTAAGCCTTGGGCAAGGACATAGGATTTTACATGCAACATGAAAAAACAAAGAAAATTACTCTTTCTGCAGGGTGACCTGGATGAGGTCTTCAGAGAACCAGTTGTTCAACTTCTGCTTTGGGACACATGGGCGCACCCAATTATCAATATCATAGTCGCTGCCCCCATCATCTTCAGTCGTAGCAAAGACTTGACCAGGGTTGATGATCCCCCACTAGAAAAAATGACAGGTCCCTGACGCTCGTGGCCTTTTGGTTGCGCAGCTTGAGTAGGCTGATAACCAATTCCCCACTTGTCTTCCTTAAAAGGCAGCTCAATCAACTGACCCAAACCTTCAGCATGGCCTGACTGTACTACTTCGAGAGCCTGTTTGTAGGAAACTATAGAAGTCCCCGCTTTTGGTTCACTGGAAGGAGGGTCATTTTCAATACTCACTGCTTCAAATGCTTGATAAAGAGTTTCATGAATCTCGCTGTCCATCTCCACACACTTGAACGATGACAGATGGCTGACAAATATATCCTCCTCTCCGCATACTGTGACAACTTGACCATCCACGACAAACTTTATCTTCTAGTGGAGTGTTGACGAAATGGCCCCTGCAACATGTATCCATGGGCGCCCTAGCAAGCAGCTATAAGCCGGATGGATTTCCATCACATAGAAAACCATATTAAACACTTGGGGTCCAATCTTCACAAGTAACTCTACCTCCCCAAAAACCGATCTTTTAGAGCCGTCAAAGGCGCACACAACTAAATCACATGGCCGGAGTACAACCCCCTTGACATCCAACTTTGCCAAAGCCTTCTTCAGCAGCACATTCAGGGACGAGCCAGTATCCACTAACACATGGGACAAGACTGTACCTTTACACTCCATGGAGATGTGGAGAGCTTTGTTATGATTTCTTCCTTCCGGCGTTAGATCAAAATCGGTAAACCCCAACCCGTTACTGGCGTTGACATTGGCGATAACACCCTCGAGCTGGTTCACCGATATCTCTCGTGGAATATACTCCATATTTAAAATTTTCAGTAGGGCGTTATGATGTGCCTCGGAACATAGCAATAATGACAAGATATAAATCTTGGAGGGAGTTTGATGCAGGTGATCCATTATTTTGTAATCGCTCTTTCGGATAATCCTCATAAACTCTTCGACATCTTTTTCAAAGGAATTACCGGGCTCCGTCCTTTGCACGGGCTCTTCACTTACTACCTGCTTACCTTTAGCTTTCGCCAAAGCCTCAGCATCATCGTTTTGGAGCGTCTGTGGATCAAAGAGCCTTCCACTACGGGTAAAACCACCCATTCCTCCTACGTTCCCCACACTTGAACCAGTTTCCTTGGGAACCTCCACTTCCTATTTCTGCCCTTGATAATAAACATCAGCTCCGTAATGCCATGGGATCGCTTTTGTACTTTCATATGGCATAGGACCGGGAATAGTTATAGTCACAGGGGCTACCTGTTCAGGCACAGGGACTTGTACTGGCGTATGCACGGGAATCTCTGCCGGAGTAAAGTAAATGGTAATTATTGAGACCGTATCATCCTTCTTTCTCATTTGATCAAACTATAAACGACCATCGTCTATCAACTTCTGAAGGCCCTTCCTTAATTCATCACATCCATTCACCGCAGTCAAACATTCTGAACAAATTTCAGGACAACCAGGGAACACGCCCTCTTTCAACAAACGCTGTTTCATGATCCCCAAAGATGTTCTGACTTTGCTGACATCTGACACCAGATTCAAGCCTCTGTCCTCTTCTATTGCATTGACCTTTGGTCCGTTATGCTGGGGCATGGGGCTTTGAATCACATTAGGATTAGGAGTGAAGTTAATAGATTTCGAATTAACCAGGTCCTGAACTACGTGCTTAAAAGCTTTGCAGTTCTCTATATGGTGGCCAGGCGCATCTGAATGGAATTCACATTTTGCATTAGCATCATATTCATAAGGCAACTTGCCAGCAGGCGGGGCCAGAGTTCTTAACTGCACCAACTGTAGACGAAGCAAATTCTGCAACATCTGACTATAGGTCATAGGCAAAGTATCAAAGTGGCGATCACTCATTCTCTGCCTCGTTTGGTATTGTCTTTGAGATTATGGCTGAGATTCGGCAACTGGAACCGGAATAGTTATAGTTGCTGCTTGATGGTACGAGCCATGACGTCCTTTACCTTTGCCCCCTGTCCGTAGCCAGCACTAGTTTCACCTTCACGCTTCTTCGAGCCATTTCCAAAAAGCCTCTTCGCATTGGAAGAGCCTGCCCCACTTCCATCCTGAATTTTCCCCGATTTCAATAGATTTTCAATTCTCTCTTCTGCTATCACAATGTCAAAGAACCCAGTGGATGGACATCCGGCCAAGCGGTCCAGATATGGGCCCTGTAAAGTATTCAAAAACATATCAGCCATTTCCCTTTCCATCAGCGGGGGTTGTACTCGAGCTGCCAGCTCACGCCACCTTTGGGCGTATTGCTTGAAACTTTCCTTCGAATCCTGTGTCATATTTTGTAATTGGGTACGATTAGGGGCCATGTCAATGTTATACTGATACTGTTTCAAGATAGCATCACCCAAGTCCCTCCAATTCCTGATATAAGCCCTTTCCAGCTTCATGTACCATTCCAACGAAGCTCCTGACAGGCTATCCTGAAAGAAGTACATCCACAGCTTCTCATCGTCAGAATATGCAGAAATCTTCCTGAAATATGCCTGAATGTGAGTCTTGGGACAGGTACTGCCATTATACTTGTCAAAGGTTGGGGGCTTAAACTTTGGAGGGATCCTCACCCCTTGAACCAGCCCCATGTCAGCAACATTAATTCCTATGGAGTTTTGACATTCTATAGCTTTTACCTTCTCAGCCAACTCTTCATACCTTCTGTCATTACCATCATTATGAATCCCCAGGTCAGCATTCACCACCGAGAACTGATCATCTTGATGGTCCTCCACCTGTTGTTGGTTGACATGACCAATGCCACTAGGAGCTCCACCAGGAGGATCAACCGCCACTCTACCAGGAGGATTAACATTCGCTCCGCCAGGAGGATTAGCATTGGGGATTTATACTTCCAACCTCTGAACTGTAGTTCTCAATTCTTGCTGCCCCTGGGCTATGCCCTGCATGAGGTTCGTGAACTGCTCCATACGGGTCCTCATTTCAGTGAGTTCGGCCTGCACCTGTTCCATGATTCTGGCTTGATTTTGTCGAGTCGCGTAGCGATGAATGTTGAGATCAGCTATTCTGCCTACAACCAAATAAAGGTTAGAAACTCCCTGGGACGAGTACATATTATGCAAAATGATATGTTATGAAATGTATGCATATGCCATGTCTTTCATTCCCAAGGCGTTTTACACCCTGATTCCAGTCTTAATTACAAGAAGCTGAGCAAAAGACACGTATTGTTGAAAGAAATTCTTTGAGAAGAAATATGCTGTGATAAAGTGTTGTGATAATGTGTCGGTGAATAGAACGCTGCTAAGGAACCACTTCTGAGTGAGCCAATCATTTGAATTAACAGCGAGCCAAAAAGTGCTTAAGCATTCTATAACAAATTTTGCAAACTGGAAATACATCAAGAAAGTAGTTCCATCAACAAGCATGATGGTAACCACAGAACATCAACAAAACTGCACTAGGAAAATAAATAGGAAACTTATTAATCATTCAGCTCCAAATCTTTCAGCTTCTCGCTAGAGTACTTGATTTCTTCAAAGAGCATTCTGGTGCGCTGATGATTTGGCCTTTGAATCATTTCTTTGATCAAAATATCTCTCTTCTTCAGAGCCTCGGCTAATGAATCCATGTGTATCAAAAGGGCTTTGTCATCACTCATCTGCTTAGGCCTCTTCACGCCAGCTTGTATCTTGAGTCTTCCCATCTCCATCATGGCATCTTCAAGCTTTTTCTTGGAAATTTTCAGCTCATCCCTGACATTCTTCAGCTGCTCCAGGCTTTTTCCAAAGTCTTCCCGATGTTTTCTCTGTTGTTCATGTGCTCTCTGGAGTTCATCGTCTCTGGCCTTTGATTTCTCTCGTAGCTCTGCATTCTCCATTCTGACTTCATCCCAGGCTTGCTGAAGCTTGGCTAACTTGTCTTTTGTTTGGGCCAAAGACTGTTTAGTCTGCTTATAAATTAGAGCGGAAGTTTCAACAGCCATATTAACCTTCTGGTAATGTCGGGCCCTGTCGGCAAAATCTTCTTCTCTTGCTGCTAAGATTTTTTCTGCATCTTGGGCTTTCCGTTCCAATTCCTTGTTGGTATGTAAAGCGTCTTGAAGCCGGCTGCTCATATCAGAATTCTCCCCTCTAAGCTCTTTCACCAAATTCTGCAATTTGTTGAATTCCTCCATGGCCACTGTGGTGGGTTGTTCCGGCATCACTGGATACAAAGGTGGCTCACGTGAAAAAGGCAAGAGAACTTCTTCAATCTTCCTCTGGATCCACTATGTATACTGCGGATAGGCTTTACAATCACCCTTTCCAAAAACAATCTTATAGATGTGCCCCCAAGCGTGCACAGCCTTCCTCAGCACCTCTGTATCTTCACTCCCGTTAAAGAACAAAGACCCTTCCATATGTTGGTCTTCAGGAGGGTTCCTTGAGGCATATCCAAATTCCCTGATAGCCAGGATAGGGTTATAATTAACTCCCCCTTTCCTGGCAATTAAAGGCACATTCGGAAAATTCCCACAGCTGGTAATGATCTCTATTCCTTGCAATTGATGGTCAAACCAAACAATATTATCAGCAGCCAATCCCATTATCCATTTAGACCACTTTAGAGAATCCCTCGTATCTACAAAGGCGCCCGTCTGAGGTAAATGCTTCAAAAACCAGTTGGATAAAAGTGGAGTGCAGCAGTTGACCTCTCCTCCCCTTCTCTTCTCATTCTTAAAATGCACGGAGTGGTAGAAATCACCCAACAGAGTAGGAACCAGATTTTTCAAGACAAAAACCCTTACTGCGTACATATCCATAAAGTAATGTTGGTTGGAAACAAGACGATATCATAGATGCACAAGGCTAGGGTAGCATTATAAACTGCCCAATTCTTGGCGTCAGCACACTCTTGAGCTTGGTTGGCAAGAAACTCCAAGTGAAAACCCTCAACTCCATTCTTATTAGCAACATTTCTCTTCAGCACTGATTGTTCCACCTGCAGGGCAGTTGCAATTTCTTCTATGCTAGGGTGATCTCCTGAAAAGAATGGTACTGTTAATTTGACAGAGATATCCAGGATGAATGAAAACTCCTCCAAAGTAGGTATCAAGATGTACTCCGGGAAAACGAAGCATCTCAATGACGGCTCATAGAACTGTAGCAATGTGTGAAGAGTATCATGCTCATACTTTGTAATGTTACAGACCATTTTCACCAATCTCCCATATTTCCTTTGGAAGGTGATAAGAACACCCGGGTCAGCCATGGCTATTACCTTGTGAAGTAGATCCAACGTTGGCTCTGGAAATATGTAAGCGACATTATTCTTCCTCTTAGCATTCATCTCTGTCGAACCCATTGACTGGAATCAGAGGTAAAATGAGCACCTGGAAATGATAAACATGAATGTAATCATATGATAATGCAATGCAAAAGGCATGGTATCAGAATGCCGCGTGTCTGTGCTGGACTGTGAATAGTGTCAGTGTAGATCTGAGAATAATCATAGAACTGTGAACAAGAACCATCTGAATACAGTAGGATGAACATCCCCTTTTGCGTGATAATATCAGAAAACTGGGTATGTGGGAGGTTATGGTTACCTGCAAACCTGTAAACACCCGCCCCTTCTCACATGTGGGTACTTGAAAGGCGAGGATCCTCAATATCACGGACTCTCAGGTCGAGAAATGATGATACGTTCACCATTTCTGGTTTGGCATCATCATCAATCGAGGAGGCCTCAACTGATTCCCCTCAAAAAGGATATCCTATAGCAAGTTCCCAGCATTGGGTCCTCAGATCAAGAATGTGTAATAGGTTTGCCATTTCTGGTCTGCCATTATCACATCTCGGGAGGAGTGCCGCAACTGAGTCCTCGGGAATGGTCACCAGAGTCGACAACTTTTTAGGTTAACACCCTGAAATGCACAAACGCGCAAATCAGAACATCTCCCAAGAAAACCTCGTCTGGTTGTGGATTTCATGTAACCCATACGTACCAAGACGCTACGCAGGCCACACTACTTTCCACTCTAATCCTACATGTACTCTCAAGCCTGTGTAATGGGCTTGTCTCTCAGATCACCCATCCCACCAAACAGAAAAACCAGCACAGTCCAGCATAATAATGATATGTAATGCAGTAAATGCGGTAAAAACAGTAATACAATAATATATAGTAAAGCAGTAATACTATAAACAGTAATACAGTAAAACAGCAAAATACAGCACCACATCTCCACAATAAACACCCAATGAAACAAAAACAGACAAACGCTAGGATTGACTCGCTTAGGGAACCAGATATTCTGCCCTTTTCCCCAGCAGAGTCGCCAGTTGCCACTCCCAGGATTTTCATCCAAGTACAAACGCGAAAGTGGCATTGAAACAGAGTCGCCAACAATGTGTATTTATCCCAAGAGAGGGAAAGGAAACACTCCGTAAACCTGAGGGGAAGGAAAAAGCATGGTCTTGCGACCAAGAGAACTGGGTTCGGGAGTTGGTTATGCGAGAGGAAGGTATTAGCACCCCCTCGCGTCCATCGTACCCGATGGGATCCACGCTTGCTCTCTCGATCAAAGGGTGTCGTCGTCTGGAGCTCCACTGCTACTGGCCACGAGAAGAAACAGGTACGGGAAAGAACGAAGAAACGAGAAGAAAAGGAAAAGAAGAGACTCGGTAGGACATTCTTGGAGTCCTAGGCCTACGTATTCCCTTGTGCAATGGAAAAGTCAGAGTCAACGTAGTTCGAACTACGGCTTGGGGGAAAAAGAGAAAGATGGTGCTCGGAGAGATCTCGCGCGATCTCCTGCCTACGTATCCCACTCGCACGCGAGAATCAGAGCGACGTAGTTCCCCTCACTAGGGATGGATTTGCTTTGTTTGTATTTTTTAGGTGGAATACGTCAAAGTTCATGTTCCAGCAGTTAGGTGTCGCAGCTCGTTGTACGGAGTCTTAGGCATTTACCTGTTTGCGGTAGAAAGGAAGTGACGCATCCTTAATGAAATGAGTGAGGAAATGAGAAGAGAATTGTTTGTTTTTGTCTTTTAAGAAGAAGTGTTTTGATTATGATGTATTTATAACACATATTGCATTAAAGTCTATGACATAGGATCGAATGCCTCGCATATCAACCCAAGACGGGACGTACGCTAACACTCTAAGAAAGTGAAAGAAGATCCTCCACTATCTTATCTCCCACATGCAAGGCTCATATGCAATATATGTTAATCTTTTATTAGATGTTTTGATTTTTGTTTTGAGATGAGAAAGAGACTCAAAGGGTTTAAGAAAGGAAAAAGTCTAAGTGGGGGACTAATTATCCTAAAGTTATCATGCATTTATGTCCTATGGTTGTGTGAGGTGTAAGAACAACCTAAGTCTAAAAGAAGAGATGGATAGCACTATCTAATACTTATCCTATCTCACCTTAATCAAAAATTAAGGATGAGCTAGGATCCCTAAGGGGTGTGAAAAGAGTTGTACACAAAGCATTATATCATGCTATTCCAACACATAAGAGAAAGAGAATAAATAAGAAAAACAGCGGCTACAACAGCGCTACAGCATTCATACAGCAGTAAAAAGTGGCACATAAGCAAGACAGTTTATAACAGCACATGAGTCAGCACAAAAGGAGATATAAAAAGTCAAACAGCAGCACATATAACATCACATGTGTGTCTAGACAGCAGTGGTACATCAAGGCAGCATGCATTCATAAATGATTCACTCGTAGAAATGACAATCATGCATCAAGCCTTACATATTCTTCAATCTAACATGATCACAATCACACCATAAATCATGGTAAACAATCCTTTAAATCATCATAGAATAATGCACATTATAAGAGAATACACATTATTAAGCATGTGAACAAATTAAAATAAATGTGCATCTCTTGAAATAGAAAGCAAATGAACATGCACATAACAATTCCAGTAACACAATCATCAATTAACAATTAACAAGCTCAATGTGTGGGCATTATGTGATCGTTACATCAATTAATCAACAACGCAAACATAAACATTCATCGATTAAAAATCAAGAATCGCGTGTCGAAAAAAACATGTTCATGCCATGGTATGAAGTAAAAATAACTCAAGCATAATCCACCAATCATCAACATATTGATCCATGAAATTTAGGCATGCAACGGATCTCAAAAGAACAAGAAAATGCAAGAAAATCACACTCTGCATCAGTGGTAACCAGTTACAGCATAACTGCTAACCGGTTACACAGTTCAAAATTGCACAAATACGCAGAATATACACAGTGTAACCGGTTACAGTATAACTGCTAACCGGTTACTCTGGGACAGTGGTAAAAAAATCAGTTTCAAAACACTTTTCAGCAGCAAATCACTTTTCCAATCATCCAAATGAACATGCAATCAATTAAGCACGAAATTACATTGAATTACAGTCTCCAAACATCAATTGAATCCAATAATCATCAACATCAAGAATCACATTCAAGTAAATGGATCCAAATCAAAAATCACCAAAGATCTACATTGAATAAGTTACAAATAAGCTAAATCAAGTATAGATCTAAGAAAAATCAACCTACAAAGCGGAGATTTGCTTTGGTGATTGTTGCAAAGTGATCTTGGTGCAGAAAATTAAAGAAAACTAGAGATTCCTCGATTAGTAGCCGAAACGCGTCGAAACTGAGCAAGATCGCGAAAAATCACCGAGATCGAACTTACACCAAAATAAATGGTGTGAAACCCTTGGACTAAAGTAGAATAAGCTGAACTTCCAAAAATCCAACCAAACAAAGCCAACTGATGGAGTTTGAGCTCAAGAATTAATCACTTTTCAATGTGAAAAGTGATTATCCTTCAAGAAATAAGAGCTTTTTATGGGGGTTTGGAAGAGAGAATTGAGATGAATGTGTAGAAGTAGCAGAAAATTTCAGAGAGCAGGGAGAGAATTGAGAGTGAAATGTGAGAAATTTGGTGAAAAATGGTGGATCCCTTGAAAAATGAGTGAAGGGTTTCTTATATAGACTTTAGGTTTGGAGTGTGGGAGGTTTGGGATTAGCTTTGGACTTAGCTTTGGGTTTGGGGCTAGGGTCGGAGTTAGTTGAACTCAACTCACCGAGTCAAGGTAGTTAACTCGGTTAGTTAGGATCAACTCGGTAACAATCCCAAGGTGAATTTCAACATCCAAAGGTGGAGATGCTTGGCAAACAAGGAATATGGTGCACTTGATTTGAAATGAAACATTAGAATAAATGCCCCTTGGAATTGAATTGAATTGAAATGTCTAGAGAAGTCTAGAATATTCCATTTGCTGCTATATTACTAGTAGAATCAAAAACCCCAAGTGTGCAATGGTGCTGTCATGAAAAAGCAGCAGAATATGCAAAATCTTCCTGTGTTAACCGGTTACAGCATAACTGCTAACCGGTTACACAGTTCAAAATCAGACCAATTACGCCAAATTTCAATATGTTAACCGGTTAACATAATTGCACTGTCATTGTGTTAACCAGTTAACCAGGCTAAAATTTGTCCATTCTGCTTGAAAAATGATGTTGTGGTTCCGGTTTCAATTCTCTACTCCGTGCTCTGATAGATATCTATGAAATCCCCTATTTAAAGAATACTGTGATCCCATGCCTTAGGAAAACCAATGATATGTATGATTTAATATGACCTATCATGAAATGCAAAAATGAAACATAAGCCAATTATTGGAAAAATAAGGGCAAATTTTAAGGTATTACAATTTGCATAACAAGAGTGTCATCCTCATTTGCACTAATTTACATTCTCCATAGGTCCTGTCGTTATCCACGTCTTACCTTGTCGTCTAAGTCCAACTCACTTAGCACCTACGAAACAGATATCGTCGCGCTTATCTAATGCTTTCTTCGGTACATCTTTGTTCACATTCATCTAATGCTTTCTTGGATTCTGTGATTCCTTTTATCCAATGCTTTCTTGGGTACATCTTTGTTCACATTCATCCAATGCTTTCTTGGATTCTGTGATTCCTTATATCCAATGTTTTCTTAGACGTTCCTTCTTAGGTATCACTTTGTTCACATTCATCCAATGCTTTCTTGGATACTGTGATTCCTTCTATCCAATGCTTTCTTGGGTATCTCCTTGTTCATATTCGTTCAATGCTTTCTTGGACGTTGTGATTTCTTTGTATCCAATGCCTTCTTGGGTATCACCTTGTTCACATTCATCCAATGCTTTCTTGGATACTGTGATTCCTTCTATCCAATGCTTTCTTAGGTATCTCCTTGTTCATATTTGTTCAATGATTTCTTGGACGTTGTGATTTATTTGTATCCAATGCCTTCTTGGGTATCACTTGGTTCACTTTCATCTGATGTCTTCTCAGATATTGTGATTATACCTTTCATTCAAAGCCATTATTGGATGACTGGTTTCTTTTATCCAATGCTTTCTTGGGTGCCTACTTTGTTCAAATTCATCTAAAGCCATTATTAGATATTGTGATTATACCTTTCATTCAAAGCCATTATTGGATGACTGGTTTCTTTGCATCCAATGCTTTCTTGGATCTCTACTTTGTTCACATTCATCTAAAGCCATTATTAGATATTGTGATTATACCTTTCATTCAAAGCCATTATTGGATGTCTGGTGTCTTTTTGTCCAATGCCTTCTCGGATTACACTATTTATCTCATTCTCGTCTGATGCCTTCTTAGGTATTATGAGTTTGTCTTTCATTCAAAGCCATTATTGGATGTTTGGTGTCTTTTTCATCCAATTCCATTCTTGGATGATGTTTTTCCAGATATTACCTTTCTTTCAAAGCCATTATTGGATGACTGGTTTCTTTGCGAACAATGCTTTCTTGGATCCCTACTTTGTTCACGTTCATCTAAAGCCATTATTAGATATTGTGATTTTACCTTTCATTCAAAGCCATTATTGGATGACTGGTTCCTTTACATCTAATTCCTTCTTGGATTACACTATTTATCTCATTCTCATCTGATGTCTTCTCAGATATTATGAGTTTGCCTTTCATTCAAAGTCATTATTGGATGTTTGGTGTCTTTTTCATCCAATGTCATTCTTGGATGATTGTTTTTTCAGATATTCCGTTTGTGTCTGTCTGATGCTCTTCCGGATATGACCTTGTTTATCCGATGTTCTTCCGGATATGTGACTTTATTCTGATGATTTTCCAGAACCTCGTTTATGTCTATTTGATGTTCTTCCAGATACGACATTGTTTATCTGATGTTCTTCCAGATATAATGTTGCTTATCTGATGTTCTTCCAGATATGTCTTCAAAACCTTTTCTCGTACATTTAATGCTTTTCTAAATGTTTTGAATGTATTATCAGAATTTTTGTGTTCATCTAATGCTCTTCTAGATGTCTTCAATTTGTTTCTAACATAACTGTAACACTTTTCCCCTGTGGTACCATTCCCCATAGGATCCTTGTCTTTGCACTCATTCTTATCATATCATCCATTTCATATCATATTATATCATAAGCATTTTGCGGCAGCTTAGGGCCAAAAATTGCACATGTTTGTATTTAAGTCTCTCATATCTCGTCGAGACGAAGATTTCAATCTACATAACTCCGAATATAAGAAACTTAAATATGGACATCTGTCATACCCTAATTTTTGACAATAAGATTCCACATCTTTGTGCATCATCTCGCATATTTGCATGTTTTATTACTAACAGGTTTGTGCAGGAACATTGGTTTCAAGTGGAGATAGTTCTCTTTCTCATAATTCAGTGTTTCAAGACGTGACCAATAGACTTTAATTCAAAAGGTCCTAGGGTTTTCTACTGTTTGTTTGCCTCAAGATTCCTCAACAGCCTCAGTGTACATCTCAAGAAGATCAGGGTTGTCTTATTTTATGATGTTTGAGATTTGTCAATTAAAGACCAGGTAACGCAAGTTGGTGGAGTGTTCATTTGATGTTTGGAGTTCAAATTGTTAAAAAGATCGGTTCGAACTTTTTCGTTGATTTGTCAAGAACTAAACTCAAATTTTATGATATGTTTCAATTTACAAGTTCAAGGAGATTTCCATATTTGATTGGTGGCAATTTTTATTGCTAAGTTTCAAGAAGTTCAAGATTCTAAGGTGCTAAGTAATTCAAAATTTCACTTAAAAGTCCAAGGTACATTAGTTCATGTTCTCCACAAATTTCAAGTGAAAGATTGGTATTCAAGTTCAAGTCATTATTCAAGAGGATTCAAATTTCAAAAGCTAATAATTCAAGTGTTCAAATTCAAAATGGAAGAGTCAAAACTCAAATTCAAGTCATCATGGGGTTTAATTATTCAATTTATCATGAAGGTTAATTTTTGAAGAGTTACAAGTTCAAGTTCATGTAAAGTCAAAATGTACTAAAACTCTAAAGCTCTTTACAAAGTACAAGAATTGAAAGTTCACATTTTATTCCAAAAGATTCAATTTCAAGTGCAATCAAACTTCAAGTTACATTACAAGCCCATTTTTAAAGTCCATTAGGTATCATTACAACAATTGATGAAGACTTTTGGCTTTGGATATTTTTCCACTACACATAACAAATCCCCTACTAGAAAAATGGTATCACGTTGCAACGTGATTCACCATACATTTACCAAGTCACTTTTTCCACAGCTTGCAAACCAATACTTCCACACAAGTATTATACCATACAACAACATCTTACAGCCTTCACACCATATATCACGCACCACTTTCCTCTAAGTTAAAAGGCCTGCAGCGAACAAATGATCAACCCTGCTACATATGCATTATGCCACCACTCTGCACAACAAAAAGCCACACGCAATCTCTGCTACAAGCATTGAAAGAGACCTCTCAAACTGTAAACTAAACAAAACCTGCCTCTCATATGCAAATAACACCAAGGAGAAAATTGAATAGAATAAAAAATCAAACCTTTCCAAAACCCAGCCAAGCATTTAAAACCAAAAGTGGAAAGAAATTCAAAGGTGTCTGAACCTGTCGGACCGAAAACGGTAAAGAATTTTCACAAAGTTATGACACTTTCTAAAACACGATACCAACAGAATAATTGTTCACATTCAATTCGAAATCAGACAATTCAATGCGAAGGATCTCTAAATACGCAGGAAACTCACATCACAGGGAGGGACAATTTTGACAGAACCCACTGAACAATAACGGGGCAAAAGTCACCAACACATTCACCAAAAAACATACGCACATACACATTGCAAAATTCACAAACATAGAGGCAATTTGAGAGAAATCAAGAAAAATTCACAAAGCTCTGAGCCAAGAAAACTTCACAGAGAAATACATGAGTTGAGGCGAAGGATACATACCCGTGAAACCGTCGACTTCGCCGACGAACCGCTACGCCGAAAGTTTTTCGAAGTGCAGCAACAGCAAGTTGAACCATCCTCAGAACAACTTCCTCGCAACCGCGTACCAAGCGATACCGCATTCCTCAACCACAGCCGCCGAGAGCTCATTTCCACCACCGTGTCGCGCCGTTCAATCTCGGTACTTTCCTTTTCTTAAAGCTATTTGATTTCCATGGAATTGTTTGTTGATATGCTGATTGTGTTTGGAAAAGAAGAGAGTAGACGGGAGTGAGTTAGAGAGACGATCCGCGAGAGAGAAAGAGCGATTGGGAGAGAGATGGTCAGAGTCGAGCTGTGATCAGACGAAAGAAAACGAGACACCAAGAAGACATTGCCGACGACGCGTTCGTAAGGAAAGCTACAACGAACAAGGGTGAGAGAGAGGATATGAGAGAGGGTCGAGAATGCAAGAATGAATTCAGAAGCTTTATAACTCTTCTTTTTGTTAACCGTTCCTTGTGGGTGCGGGTGAGCTTGGACAATCCTAAGCCCAATTATTTTCTTTTTTGAAATACTTTTGTTACCACATGAAGATGGAGATGGGTCGGGCCCTGAATTACTCGCTCTCCACAATCCCCCATTCATGATGACACCCCTTCCTTTCTTTGTTTCATTTATTTTCTATTGATTATTAATTTGACTTAATCAAGAATTTTGGTACAAACTCCATGTGGTTGTTGTAGATTAATTTTGGTTTTAGATTTTAACTATTAATTAGAAAGGTAATATCGACGTTGATCTTGATTTTGGTTGAAACTTTGAGTGGATATTGACTTCGATGCCAATGATTGATCGTAGATCTAAATCTGGGATTAATTCGGGATGTGAACTGCTGATTAATTATAGGTTTAAATTTGTGAATAAATTCTTGTTTTAGAATTGTAAGGATATGAACAAGGTGCATCCTGGTCGTTGGATTTCTGCTATGATCTTGATATATTGCCCGCTGGTTGTCTGTGATACCTTTTAGATTAGGTTCAAATACTTGACTGTATGATTTATATGTTCCTTTAAGTTCTTGACTTAATTTCATAATTTGAATTAAGATAGATATAGGATCAAATTATTGCATGCTGGCATTTACCCTCTTGTCCCCGATTCCAAAGGAAAGGGTCTCCCTCCTGTTGACCCTATGTCATTCTTAGGAAACTTTACTTCCTTGCCCCTCATCCTAGCCTTAGGATTAGAGTCGTCGTGCTCTATTTCTCGCCATAGACATTTCTTTCCCTTTATCATAGCCTTGGAATCGGAGTCACCGCACTCCATGTAAGTGTTCCGCCGTGAATAATTACTCCCTTTAACTTAACCATAAATTTGGAGTCGTCGTACTCCATGTAAGTGTCTTGCCATGGATGCTCACTTTCCCCCTTTGGAACCTTGACCACAGTCAAGAGTTCCTCACCCTCATTGAGGGGAACTACGAATGCTCTGATTCTTTTAGTCAAGATACGTAGGCACGAGATGCGATGTCTTGGCGAGCATACTTAGATACTAACCCTTAGGTTTTTCCCTTAGCACAATTCCCATAGCAAGCAAACAATAACAAAACACAAATACTAATAAGAGGTTCCTGTAGAGTACTAGAGATACTTAGGATGCTAACACCTTCCCTAGGTATAACCAACCCCGAACCTTAGATCTCTAGCTGTGTTCCTACATAGCATAATTAAGGTTTTCGACCTTTACCCTTTCCTTTGAATAAATCAAAGTTCGGTGGTGAATTAAGATTCTGTGATTCAAGTTAATCCAATAGCTTGATATCTGATTCTCACTGCGACAGTGACCACTAATTATTATGAAATGTATGTGTCTGGCCGTCCTGGTCGGTTTTGTATGATTTATATTCGCGCATGGCTTTATTTTTTTTATATTTTTGCTAAGTGTAGTAACTTTGCTCGATACGGGTGTCTGCCCGCGATAAAGGTGACCGAATGATTTGCTGCATCGGGGTTTGCTTGACTGAGATATGTTCGCCAGTGAGGGGGACTGCACGAACGGCCAGGGTGGTATTCGGGCAAGAGAGCAGAGCTCAGGTCGCGTTTGAGGCCTGAGTTCGCGGCGTGAACCTCCCATCGTGAGCTGGTGTCCTGCCTATCATGATACTTTGACGACGGCGGGCTCGGTTGAGGAACCGTCGTCGGGTTTGGGTCCTGCTCGTTCTTGAACGGGATCCTACCTTAGTTGGAATGCGACGCTTGTACTTGGGCGCGCATCGTAGTCGGGACGTTATGTTCGTCGCTCTGACAAAGTAAGTCGACGATTAGGGTCTTAGCTATAATATTGTTTTAGTTTTTCGGCGTTCCATGGTCGAGCAAGCTTTTCCCCATTGAGGTATTCTAGGTAGTTGGCCCCATTTTCTATCTTTGCCTGAACGCGATAGGGTCCCTCCTAATTTGCGGCGAGTTTGCCCTCTCGAGAATCCTTGTGGTTCTTTCTTAAGACAAGGTTGCCCACTTGGAATTCTCGCCGTATAACTTTGGCGTTATGCCTGATTGCAATTTTTTGTTTTAATGAGGCTTCGCGGAGAGCCGCTCCTGATCGGACGTCTTTGACTAGGTCGAGCTCCTCTCTCAGTGCCTCGTTATTTGTTTCCTCGTCCAGGGGGGATTCAACCCGCCTGGATGGCACGTGCATCTCGATGGGGATCACTGCCTTAGTTCCGTAAGCTAGGCAGAAAGGTGTTTCCCCGGTCGAAGAGTGCGGTGTAGTGCGGTAGGCCCAGAGCATGTCGTGCAGTTCCTCGACCCAGGTTTTCTTCGTTTCGTCCAACCTTCGTTTGAGGTCCTTCAGGATTACTCTATTTGCCGCTTCCGCTTGCCCGTTAGTTTGGGGATGTTTGACGGACGCAAAGTGTTGTTTCGTGCCTAGTTGGGCGACGAAGTCCTGAAATTTTCTGTCAGTGACTTGCGTCCCGTTGTCGGTGACTATTGCTTAGGGGATGCTGAAGCGGGCAATGATGTTTCACTTGTAGAAGCGAAGTATGTTGTGGGCCGTTATTTTGGCCAGAGTCTCTGCTTCTATCCACTTGGTGAAGTGGTCAACACCCATTGTCAAATACTTGTTCTGGTTAGACCCTGTGACGAATGGTCCTAGGATGTCTAGGCCCCACCATGCGAAAGGCCAAGGGAAGGACATTGCTTTGAGCTCGTTGGGTGGAGCCAAGTGCATGTCCTCGTGCCTTTGGCATTTGTCACATCTCTTTAAGTGTTCTTTAGCATCATGCTGCATGGTCGGCCAGTAGTACCCTGCTCGTAGGGCTTTCCTGGCGAGGGATCTCCCCCCGAGATATTGAGCGTTGATCCCTTCGTGGATTTCGCGCAAGATGTGGGCAACTATCTCTTCCTTGACGCATTTGAGCAAATGGATGGAGAACCCTCGCCTGTAGAGTTTGTTTTCGACTAGGACGTATGAGCAAGCTCTACGCCTGACTACGTTGGCCTCTTTGTGTCGGATGGGAGTTCTTCCTTGGCGAGGTAATTATAAACGGGGGTCATCCAACAGTTGTTGTCGTCGATGACCTACACGTCGAGGATCGTGGAGGTTTTTTCGATGCTGGGTTGAGGAAGCACTTTCTGGATGACGGATTTGTTTCCGCCCTTCTTTTTCCTACTTGCCAGCTTTGACAACACGTCTGCTCTGACATTGTGTTCGCGGGGAACATGTTTTACTTCTACTGTTGCGAACTTCATCATTTTCTCCTTGACCAGGGATAAGTATTCGGACAGGTTGTCATGCAGATGACGACTTCTTCGGCCCCTAGGTCCTCGGCTAGGCGTAGACCGGCGAGGAAGGCTTCATACTCAGCTTGATTGTTGGAAGTGGGGAAAGACAAGGTAAGCAAGACTTCGACAATTATTCCCTCGTTGTTTTCCAAGATGATACATGCCTCGCTTCCTACCGAGCTGGATGCCCCGTCGACGAAGATAGTCCATTTGCGCTCCCCACAAGTGGGGGAATCAGCAAACGTCATTTCTGCGACAAATTCGGCCAGCGCCTGGGCCTTGAGGGTCTTTCTTCTCTCATTTTGAGTGTCGAATTTGGATAGCTCCAATAACTACTTAAGCATTCTGCCGACCATGTCTGGTCGTCTTAATAGTTGCTTCACTAGTTGATCTGTTCAGACCACGATCGTGTAGGCTAGAAAGTAGTGCCTTAGTCTACACGCTGCATTGATAAGGGCCAGAGCTACTTTTTCTATTTGTTGGTATCTTATCTATGGTCCTTGTAATGCTTTGCTCGTGAAATATATGGGTTTTTGCATGTCGGACGTCTCACAGATGAGGGCGGCGCTGACGGCTTCGGCTGCTACGGCGAGAAAAGGTACAAGGTTTCACCATTATCTGGTTGGGAGAGGATTGACGGCTCTGACAATGCTCGTTTTAGGTGGAGGAGAGCCTGGTCGCATTTCTACGTCCAATCAAACGCTGCCTCCTTGCGGAGGAGTTTGAAAAAGGGCAGAGCGTGCTGGGCAAACTTGGCCACAAAACAAGATAATGAAGCGACCATCCCGTTGAGGGATTGGATATATTTCTTTGAGTTGGGCGTAGGAAACTCGGAAAAGGCCCTGCACTTGTCGGGGTTAGCTTCGATTCCTCGCTCCGTCAGATATAAGCCGAGGAACTTGCCCGCTCGTACCCCGGATGTGCATTTCTCCAGGTTGAAACGCAGTATTTCCTGGCTTGCTCGAAGACATTTCTTAAATGGGCCGTGTGATCGATTTCATCATGGGACTTCACGATCATATCGTCCATATAGACTTCGAGCATGTCGTCGATTTCTCCCCGTAAGACCTTGTTCATCACCCTTTGATAGGTCGCGCCAGTGCTTTTCAAGCCGAAGGGCATTACGTTGTAGTAATAGTTGTCTGACTCGGTCATGAAGGTTGTGTACCTTTTGTTGCTTTTCGCCATTGGTATCTGATTGTAGCCCGAATAGGCGTCCATGAACGATAACAGTTTAAAATCGGCAGAATTATCAACAAGTTTATCTATATTGGGGAGGGGATAAGCATCTTTAGGGCATGCCCTATTGAGATCAGTATAATCAACACACATATGCCACTTTCCATTAGATTTTTTGAAGAGTATAACATTGAACAGCCAAGTAGTGTACTTGGCCTTCGAAATAAAGTTTGCCTCGATGAGGTCTTTTACAGCTTGTTCTGCAGCCTCCGTTTTCCCCGGAGTCTGCTTTCTCCTACGTTGTGCTACAGCCTTGGCGGCGGAGTCAATTATGAGCTGATGGCAGGCGACAGTAGGGTCTAAGCTGGGAATTTCCGCGGTGCTCCAGGGGAACAGATTCGCGTTCTCTCAGAGGCAAGCTTTGAGCTGTTTCCTCGCTATGTCGGGGAGTCTCGTTCCTATCTTTACTCATCACTGAGGGTCATCGCCGAGTAGGATGAGCTCGAACTCGCCATCCAGAATTGGGCGCATCGGATGGGAGTTGTTGCTGGTGCTGGTCGAAGTTGACGGGTTGCCCGGGCAAGTCTGGGTCTCTTTCTGGTCATCTTCGGAGAAACGACTATCGAGGTCGATGGAGTCGACGCGGGGCAGCGGTTTGGCTTCCTCGGAGCTGCTGGGCAGGGCCGGCTTGTTGGAAGTCTTTGGCTTGGCAGCAATGATGTTAAGTCATTTGGTGGCTGTTTTGAATCATCTCCTTGCTGCCTCGATGTTCCCGTGTAAAGTGGCGACCAGACCCTTAGAAGTGTAATACTTTATTTTGAGATGCACAGTTGAGGGTACGACCACCAATTCGGCCAAGGTTGGCCGCCCAAAGATGCCCTGATAGAGCGACGGGCAGTCGATAACTAGGAATTGGACTTTAATAGACCTGGTTGTCTCTGCAGATCCAAAAGTCATGATCAACTCGACAGTTTTATAAAATTGGCTATTTTTTAAACAAATTTTTTCAAGGATTGGCGGGCCAACCCGCCCTATTATATATTCAATTAGCCGATTTTTTCACTTTGGCATGGCCGGTTAAACGAATAGGCTGGCACAAAATTCCAACTCAACCCGCTATTTTTTTGCAAATTTCTTAATGCATCCTATGTATTTCTACCGCACCATGTGAAATTACACATATGCCCCTTGATTTTGGAGATTCATCTCCGGACGCACCCAAAGTTTAGTGAACGTTGAAATATTCCAGAGATATATCGTCCGAACAATTTGGAGCATAAGTCATGCCAGACTCTTCTCAATACACTTTAACTTCACAACATCGAATTTCATCAAACAAGGCTCAAATGAACATCAAACATCATCAATAACACCATTCAACATTATCAAAACCATGAGTTTCGGGTAAATTTTCGAGTTTTAGTATTAATGTGTAAAAATCAATGATTAAAGGTAGAAATGTCTAAGAATCGCATGTAACATAGTTTAGACTTAGTGTATTGCTTATTTGTTGGCAAACATAGCAATCAGATCATGTTTTTTCAACTTTCACGAGCCACATTACGCCATTGTCGCGACCTCTTAGTTGTAGAACTTTCCGGAGATACTTCTCCAGAATAGTTAAGCGTTTCATAAACTTTGGGAAATTCCGGAGATGCATCTTCGGAACTCTTCAAAGTTAATAGTTTTAAGGTGTTTCCAAAGATACATTTCCGGAATTGTTCAATGTTATTGTTGTATGGTATTTTTGGAGATGCATCTTTGAAATTTCCTGCAGTCAGTTTTTTTTTAATTTTCTTGCTTGTCTGTTTTGTTTGTGTTCACTAATGATATGTCTTACTTTACCTTACAAGCATAATGGCTGACAAAGTCGGCAGCCTGAGACATGGCAAGGTAGCCCAACACGCATTCGTTCGGCGGGAGCGGAGCATGCAGGTTTTAGAGGCAGCATGTTCCTCTGGTCAGGCAGAGGTGTCGACTTCTGGGGCGCAGTCTACTTCTAGTGATTATGTTTCACCTCAAGCCACTCCATCTAAGGCCACTCCTCCTTCTTCTTCCCGCAGGAGACGAAATTCACCAGTTGACGTGTCACTTCTTCCATCCTCCTGCAGACGTCAAGATTCAGCAGTGCCACCTTCTACTGATCCAGTGCCACCTTCCACTGATGATCCTGCTAATCTAGTGCCACCACCGGAGGATGGGGCTGCTACGAATGTCGGGCCAAAGGGTTTTGGAGGAGGTTCATCTAATTTGTCCTTACTTGTATCCAGACCACATTGTAAGACATATCTGGGACAAATAGTTGGCATTAGTTGGATTTTTGACATTTGATTTATTTTTTACGTTAATTTAAATTGCGGACATTGATTATTTTTTACATTGATTACTACTAACATTGATTATTTCTGGAAAATTTCAGGTGCATGATCCCCAGAAGTCTCTGAACCATGGAAGGAAGATTGCTGGCTTAGCTCAGCCGGATGAAGATTGGTTTCAGTCGGTTCTGACCTTATCTGGGTTGAAGGACATATGCATGACCGATTACACTCTAGTCAACCACGTGATGCTTAATGCATTCGTAGAAAGATGGCATTATGATACGTCTTCTTTTCATCTCCCATATGATGAGATGTTATTAGAACAAGAGTTTGATTCTACATCCTTTAATTCTTTGAGAATGACACATGAAGGCAACACTCAAGTCTCAGGCTTCTGGATGAGATGTTTGATTCTCTGAGAATGACACATGAAGGCAACACTCAAGTCAAAGAGACTAAAGCTCTTGCACTCATCCAGTAGTATGAAGCTTTCAAAATGGAAGAAGATGAAACAATTGAGAAAATGTTCTCAAGGTTTCAAATTCTGGTTGCTGGATTAAAAGTGTTGGACAAAGGATACTCAATAGCAGATCATGTGAAGAAGATTATCAGAAGCTTACCAATGGCATGGAGACCCATGGTCACAGCCCTAAAGCTTTCCAAAAATCTGAACGAAATATCTCTTGAAGAACTGATCAGCTCTCTAAGAAGTCACGAGATAGAACTAGAAGAAGATGAACCCCAGAAGAAAGGTAAGTCAGTTGCTCTTAAATCTAATAATAAATATGAAACTAAAGCTTTTCAGGCAGAAGAAGAAAGCCCTGGTGGCTCCTCGAAAAAAGATGAATTATCACTCCTCTCCAGAAGGGTCAAACAACTCTGGAAGAATAGACAAAAGAAATTCAGAAATTCTAGAAGATCAAGCAGTTATTCTGAACCATCCTTTGGCTACAAAAAGCCAAGAAGCAAAGAGGTGGTCTATTACGAATGCAAGGAACCTGGACACTACAAAAGTGATTGTCTTAAGCTGCAGAAAGAAAATCCAAAGAAGAGGTTTAACAAAGAAAGAAAGAAAAGTCTTATGAAGCAGAATCCAAATCAGAAAATGAACACGCCAACATTGCCTTAATGGCTAACATATCAGATGACTCCAACTCATCAGAATCAGAATCTGACTCAGAAACTAAAGAGGTATTCTCTAAATTTTCTAGATCTCAATTAGAAGATAGTTTATCTGAAATCCTTGAAAAATATCAGAAACTTCAACTCAAATGCAAGAACCTGAAACATGGTCTGATATCTTAGTCTGAAGAGAGCAGAAAACTGAAAAGAAACCATCAAAACTCAAGAATTCTTTTGAATCTAAAAAATCTCAGAAAGAATCTGACTCAGAAGTTTCTACCAATTCTGATAACATTTTAAAAAATTATGACTATGATTTTCAAAAATTTCTAGCTAAAAACATAGACAGAAGCAAAATGGCTTCTATGATCTATGGAGTTAGCAGAAACGGGAGAAAAGGCATAGGATATGTGAATCCTAGAGGAGAAGCACCATATAAACCAAAACAAGTTGATGATATGATCATAAAATACACACCTTTAAACTCTCACTTCACATATGGACACAAACATGATATAAAATATACAAGTGAATCTTACTCTTTAAATTCTATTGAGAAACCACAACTCAATCAGAATTCTGTGAACACTAACAAACAAGGACCCAAAAAGATATGGGTACCTAAGGATAAAATCCTATACGTTGCAGATGTCTTTAACAACAAGATTGAAACACCAATCATGGTACCTGGACTCTGGATGCTCTCGACACATGACGGGAAGAAAGCATATGTTCCAAAGTCTGGAACTTAAAGCTGGAGGTTATGTAGGTTTCAGAGGCAATCAGAAAGGAGAGATCATTGGCTCGGGAACCATAGGTAACGGTACTCTACCTTCTATATCTAATGTTTTAATAGTAGATGGATTAATGCATAACTTGTTATCCATAAGTCAATTAAGTGATAACGGTTATGATATAATCTTCAATCAAAAGTCCTGCAAGGCAGTTAGTCAGAAAGATGGAACAATCATCTTTAATGGAAAGAGAAAGAACAACATTTATAAAATAAAACTTTCTAAACTAAAAAGTCAGAATGTAAAATGCCTTTTGTCTGTTGACGACGAGCAATGGGTCTGGCACAGAAGATTGGGGCATGTTAGTATGAGAAGAATATCTCAGATTAACAAACTCAATCTGGTTAGAGGACTTCCTAACCTGAAGTTCAGCTCATATGTTCTGTGTGAAGCATGTCAAAAAGGCAAGTTTTCTAAACCCTCTTTTAAACCAAAAAATGTTGTTTCTACCTCCAGACCATTAGAACTTCTACATATAGATCTGTTTGGACCAGTGAAAACTGCATCCATCAGTGGTAAGAAGTATGGATTAGTGATCTTAGATGACTATAGCAGATGGACATGGGTAAAGTTCTTAAAAGACAAGGACGAGTCACTCTCTGTATTCTCTACTTTCTGTAACCAAGTTCAAAATGAAAAAGAGTTTAGAATTGTAAAAGTCAGAAGTGATCATGGTGGGGAATTTGAAAATAAGAAAATGGAAATATTTTTTAATGAAAATGGCATTTCTCATGATTTCTCTTGTCCTAGAACTCCACAACAGAATGGAGATGTAGAACGCAAGAATAGAACTCTACAAGAAATGGCCAGAACCATGATCAATGAGACTAACATGGCTAAACACTTTTGGGCAGAAGCAGTTAATACAGCGTGTTACATTCAAAATAGAATCTCTATAAGACCTATTATGGAAAAGACTCCATATGAATTATGGAAGAACAGAAAGCCCAACATTTCATACTTTCATCCATTTGGATGTACTTGCTTTATTTTAAACACTAATGATCCTCTGAACAAGTTTGATTCTAAGGCACAAAAATGTTTCATGTTAGGATACTCTGAACGTTCAAAAGGATACAAAGTATATAACACAGAAACACGAAATGTGGTAGAATCCATTTGTGTCAGATTTGATGATAAGCTTGGCCTTCAAAAGCCAAAGCATGATGAATCTCTTGCAGAAATAGAAGTTCAAGTTACAGGCACTGAAACCAGATCATCAGAAAAACAATCAAACACAGCAGAAGGAAATTCAAATGTCACAATAATTTCTGAAGAACCCATCCAGAAAAGACAATCCAGAAGTACACTAACACATCCCGAAGACAAAATTCTGGGAAAGAAAGATGATCCAATCAGAACAAGATCCTCATTCGAGAGAACTGAAGAATCTCTCATGGGATTAGTATCTTTGATTGAACCCACTTCTATTGACGAAGCACTCTCAGACAATGATTGGATACTCGCAATGCAGGAATAATTGAATCAGTTCACCAGAAACGACGTATGGGGTCTAGTTCCTAAACCCAAAGGCTTCAAAATCATTGGAACCAAATGGGTCTTCAGAAACAAGCTGAATGAAGAAGGAGAAGTTGTCAGAAACAAAGCACGACTGGTTGCACAAGGTTATAGTCAGCAAGAAGGGATAGACTATACAAAAACCTTTGCTCCAGTCGCAAGGTTAGAATCTATCCGACTTTTAATTTCATTTGTTGTAAATAATGACATCACTCTTTATCAAATGGATGTCAAAAGTGCATTTTTAAATGGTTACATTGATGAAGAAGTTTATGTACATCAACCCCCTGGTTTTGAAAACACAAAACATCCAGAATATGTTTATAAACTTAAGAAATCGTTATATGGTCTAAAGCAAGCTCCCAGAGCTTGGTATGAGAGACTAAGTAACTTTCTCTTAGAAAATGATTTTACCAGAGGGAAGGTGGACACAACTCTATTCTGTAAGTCATTTAAAAATCACATTCTGATCTGTCAAATATACGTAGATGATATAATTTTTGGATCTACTAAAAGCTCTCTGGGCAAAGAATTTGCTAAGACTATGCAGGCATAATTTGAAATGAGCCTAATGGGAGAACTCAAGTTCTTTCTGGGAATTCAAATTAATCAAACTCCAGAAGGAACTTACATACATCAAAGCAAGTATGTCAGAGATCTTCTGAAGAAATTCGACATGTCAGAAAGTAAGCCTTCCAAAACTCCTATGCATCCCACATGCATTTTGGAAAAGGAAGAGGTAAGTAAGAAAGTAGAATATAAGCTCTACAGAGGTATGATTGGTTCTCTCCTTTATTTAACTGCTTCAAGACCTGATATTCTCTATAGCGTCTGTCTTTGTGCTAGATTCCAATCAGATCCTAGAGAATCCCACTTAATAGCAGTTAAGCGAATTTTCAGATATCTGAAAGGTACTACTAATCTTGGTCTTTGCTATAGAAAGTCCAAAGAATACAAATAGGTAGGATACTGCGACGCTGGCTTTGCTGGAGATAGAATAGAAAGAAAAAGTACCTCTGGAAGCTGCCAGTTTCTGGGAGACAATTTAATCTCTTGGTCCAGCAAAAGACAATCCACCATTGCACTTTCAACTGCTGAAGCTGAATATATAGCTGCAGCTGGATACAGTACTCAGATGCTCTGGATGAAGAATCAACTTGAAGATTTTCACATTTACGAGAGTAACATCCCTATCCTCTGTGACAATACTTTTGCTATCTGTCTTTCTAAAAATCCTATTTTGCATTCTAGGGCTAAACATATAGAAATTAAACCTCACTTCATTAGGGACTATACTCAGAAGGGAATTCTTTTTTTTAAATTTATAGACACAGACCATCAATGGGCTGATATTTTCACCAAACCCCTTGCTGAAGATAGATTTAATTTTATTCTGAAAAATCTCAGTATGGAATTATGTCCAGAATGAAAATGTTATTTCTGTATATTTAACTCTTAGAATTTTTTTTGTGAACATCTGACCAATAATTCTTCAGAAGTGAGAAAGAAGATTGTCTCAGAATCTATCCAGAAGATCTAAAAACCTTTCATTTCAAGGATAGATCATGCAGTTCACTCTAGCAAACATCTGTCAACCTATGCTCCAGGTTTTCCTCTGAAGTTGAACACGTGTTCAAACTCTGGGAAACTGAAACGGTTGAGTTGACATATCGAGGCGCCAGTCACATCGGTAACTGTTCCCAAAAATTTTCACGCTATCTCCCTTGTCAGAAATCATTATAACTCTTAATCATTATGTTTAGTGTTTTAATTGCTCATTAATTTTTTTCTTTCCGTTGTTCACTCTTATATATATGCCACTTCTAACACTCTCACACTTTCACCTTCACTCACTTTGCTCTCTCGCTTTCTCTTTCTTGTTTACAATTCTTGCTTTTCTTCGTGTTCTCCAAAACCCTAAGTCTGTGAACAATGGCTTCCTGCTCTCAACAAACGCTATCTCAAGAATTTGCTGACCAAATCAATGAAGAAAGGTACGTTGAGCCTACAAGAACTCTTCTCACTCTCATTGCTTCTCTTGAAGTTCTCTGTGAACTCATCGTGGATTTTGAAAGCATGAAAGAAAATGGGTATGACCTTACTCCTGAGGTTGAGTTTCAAGGATGGACCAAGTACTTTGATCGCTTAATGGGTCCAGTTTTTCCTAAACTTGTTATGGAATTCTGGATTTTTGCATCTGCCTTAAATCATCAAGTAACGTCTTATGTAATGGGAAAGAAGATTGTCATCACTGAAGAACTCATTGGTAAACTGATTGATCATGATGGATCAGGAATCAGATGCAGTAAGATGTAAAAGAGTTCTGACCTAAAAACTGTATCAAAGGAAATCTTCACTTCCGGACAACACTCCAACAAAATCAAAGATCTAAAGGAGCGCCACAGAATTTGGGCTAGAATCATTCTGGGTTGCATCTATCATAGGAAACCTACAAGCTCTTCTAACTACATCAACACGATCAACAGAACCTGCTGTACTTCATCTCCACCAATACAAGAGTAAATCTTCCTCACAATATATTCAATCATCTGAAGAACAGCGTCAAGGAAACAAGAGAAGACGAAAGAACCAAGAGAGATTGGATCCCTCTGGGTAGACTAATCTCAGATATTCTAACAGAGAATAAGCTGAAAGAACATCTGACTGAAGCACAGAAAATTTCTGATTTGGAGACTAGTGTTGGAAAACCTCTCAATGCCAAGAACCTCAAGAAGATGAAGATCATTGAGACCATCAAGAAGGATCCAACTCAACACACAAAGGAAGTCATCACCACCAGGAAAATACCTCTGAAATATTTCCCTCTCTTCTCAGCAGATACTCATCCAGAAATTGTTCTCAGATATCTGGATGCGTGTAAAAGTGATGGAACCATTCCAGAGGTTTCCTTGCGAGATCTCAGGCAAACACCTCTAGAAGTTGCCACCAGAATATCAAGAAAAAGGAAAGCTTCTGAAGGAACTTCCCAGAAAACTCCCAAAGCTGCTAAAAAGAAAGGTAACTCATCTTTCATTTCTGTTGTCGAGTCCATATTGGTATCCACATCTGAAACCTCATCTTCTCCCAAACCATCTGAAAATCCACCACCATCACCACAAACTCTTGACAATTTTGACATCGAAATTGACCCCACTCCTACCGATTTTATTGACACACAACCAGAACTTGCACAAGTTCTGTCTGACATTGATCATTTTCAACCTCTCTTCACTGCTCCCCAACCAGAAAATCCAAAACAAAATCTTGAAGCTCCTCAACCAGAAAATCCAAATCAAAACCCTGAACAATTCCCAAACACCTCTATCCCTGGTATCAACTGTCCTCTCAACACCCTTCAACCATCACATATCCACACCAGTCCCACACAAGATGTCACCACTCCAGAAAATACATCACATACCTCTCCTATTCTCATTTCTGACTCTCCTTCTTCAACAAACCTCTCAGAAGACCCCCTCAGAACCATAGTTGACTTAGAAGCTCTAGATAAACTTGCCTCAACTTCTCATAAAATAGCCATTCCCAAACCAAAACCAAAAACATCCAAAACAGATGTTGGTAACTCTCTATTGGCATTCGAGGCAGAAATGCAGGAATGGGTCAATTTTCTGAAGCAGGGCTGTGTGGAGAATCTGAATCCAGCTGCTTCTGACTATCTCTGGACTAAGTTCAGAAAATGGTTTAATACTGAATCCCAGAAGATGGAGGAACTCAGCTATGAAATAGCTCAATAGAACTTCTGTGATCATCTGAAGATCTTCAAGGAGCAAGTTCTAAAGTTCTGGGAAAAGAAACCCATTTTTCATCTAGGCTGGAAAACTCCTATGGTTTCAGAACTTCGGGAAGAAACCTCTGAATATCAAACTCTGGTAATGGCTAAAGTCGAAGGAAAGTTAACTGAAGTTTCTCCAAAGAAAGATTCTACAAAAAGCTCTGAGGATTTGGTATCTTCTGATTCAACTCCATCCTCTCTAGTGCTGAAAACTCTAGATGAGTTGAAGAAAGAAAATGAGGTTGTCAAGAAACGTTTGGATAAATAGGATGAAACAAATGCAGAAATTAAGGGGATGCTCGGCAAGCAAGAAGAATCAGCCAATCAGGTCAAAAGTCTTCTGGAAGCATTGTTCACACGACTTCCACCTGCACCTCAACCTTAGTTTTTTTTTTCTGCTTCTGTTGTTTCTGCTGTTATCTGCTTATATTCAATGAATCTATTTTGATATTTTTATGTGTTTTTGTGTTGCTTTTTGATTAATGACAAAAAGGGGGAGAACGTAAAATATTTTAAAATATAACAGTACACCAGGACTAAGTCTCGAACATTTTCTTTTTTAACCTGATTTTCCATATTGTTAAGCAAACAGGAAAAGTGTCCATCAGAACTTCCATCCAAAGTTCTAAACAAACATCTTCAGGGAAGTTTTTAACTCAGGGGGAGCTCTAAACAAACATCTTCAGGGAAGTTTTTAACTCAGGGGGAGTTTCTTATACTCTATATTCTCTCTTGAATTATCAAAATATATAAGTTTTGTCATCATAAAAAAGGGGGAGATTGTTAGAACAAGAGTTTGATTCTACATCCTTTAATAGTTTTGATGATAACAAATATTAAGAACACATATGCTCCTTAATTAACTTCTTTGTCGTGTAGAGAAGTTCTGACTCCAAAGCAATATATCTTGGACAAATATGCACTAAGAAAATGTTCTAAGAAGATCTAAAAGAAATTCTGAAGCAAATATCGTTGGCGAACGAATATAAGTTTAGAAGATCTGAAGAAGTTCTGAAGCAAAGGACGTTGGCGAACAAAATATCCGCTTGGAAGATCTGATCCAACGTAATATCACGCTCTCAGCACCAAAGCTGCATGTTTAAACTCTGATGATCCAGAACTTCACAACATACTCTGATACGTTACAATTCAAGAATCATGAAGTAACAACTATTTTCAGATGAGATCTGTATTTTTGGAAAGGACATTAAATGACTTTTATCAACATCCAAAAATAACTCCAACGGATCAAATTTCCTCATCTATATAAAGGGGATCTCAAAAGGATGAAGACACACAAGTGCTCATACAATTCTCATCTTCATCAAATTATAATCACGCTTAAATCTTTGTGTAAAATCACAGTTGTGATACTGCTTTCTAGAAGCATTTTTCTTACACTTTACTTTGTTGCTTTTGTGATTCCTTGAGAAACCAAGTTGTGGTTCAATCTCAAGAAGACATTGACGAAAGTATTTGTGATTGTGTAATCAAAGTTTTTATTAGTGGATTAAGACCTCGACTGAGAGAGGCGAAATCACCTTGGCGGGTGGACTGAAGTAGTTTGAGTTCAAACGAACAAGGATAACCAAACGTGTCTTTTTTGCTTTAATTTTTTTTGAAAACCCCAATTCAAACCCCCTTTCTTGTGTTTTTCTTTTCTTAAGATGTCTATCAGACTCGACGATGTATTGTTTTTGTTATCTTCCAATCAGGGGGAGATTCCTCAATCATGGAAGAATGACCAAAGATAAGGCACTCGAGATAATGGTAGAGCATCTGGGGGCTGATCCAGGGAAGGAGATTGAAAGGATGGATATGACTGACGGTGCTCATGCTAGGTTTGAGTTCCTAATGGAGAGATATGATGATGAGATCCTTGCTGCGCAGCAGGCTAATGGTGATGATGAGCAGGTCGCCTTTGCTGCACCCTAATTTTTACCCCTAATATTCCACACGTCATTTGCATTTTTGCACACAAACAAGATCATGCATTGGTTCCTCTATCCCTCTCATCTTTGGGTTTATGCCTTGCAGGGATCATTGAGCATTTGTGTGTTTCTTATTTGCCTTTATTTGCTTATGTTTACAAACATTTAATCAAAATCCAAAATATGTTTGTTTTCCCTTTTACTAACATTTTCAAGAAGAGGTATGGATCAAGAACATAAAACACTAGTCCCTCAGCTCGAGTGTAATTCATCTGAACAAAGTCAAAGTTTGGTCAACATTAATTTTCAAGTTTTATCCGATCCTAATTGATCAAGAGTTTCCCAAGACTTGGTTTCTTATTTCTCAAGAAACTTTAAGGTTCATGTGTTTATTTCCATGGTTAGACTATGTTAATCGATTAAAACCACTTGGTTAACCGATTAACAACGTGAAAATTTGCAAAAATCAGCTTTGTACAAATTCTGCAGCAAGTACACCTCATTTACACTTTGTGAGGTCATATGAAATATTCTAGAACCATGCACAATTATTCCTCTACCTCATCACAATTAATTTCCACCATGCACCCTCATTTAATCACACATGTGCACCTTTTGATATTTGATTTTGCTTCCTAGCCTAAATTTTAATTCCAAACCAAATTCTGAGCCACCACTCATTCCAAGCTTAAACTCTATAAATAGAACCCTCATTTCATTCATTTCACAATCTTTTGATAGTCAAATTTACCTTGCTAAAATCTCTATCAATTCCCTTCAACTACCAAATTCACTAAAGCTTTTTCTCCATTAAAAGTTAGTAAGTTTTTCATTGAAGCTTACTAATCTTTGAGCTAAACCAACATCAAAACACTTCATCAACATCAAATTCTGTAGATCAAATCTTTAGAGAGTGGTTCTTGAAGTTGATTTGAAGCAAATTCATATTTGGATTGGTAAATCTCTAGTTCCACCATTGTTGTGCTTAATTCTCATCATCCACAATATGATCTCTTGTTGATTCTTGTTGCTTGATTCATTAAGCTACATTTATGATTCCATTGGTGTTAATTGCTCTTAATTTGATAGAATTTTAGTGCTCAATTGCATCCATGATCATGAGGTGTTTGAAGAAATGATTAAATCATGGAATGCTGTTTTTTATGCTGATTTTTTTTTCTGTCCTGGCAGTGTTAACAAATTAACCTAAATCTACCTAAAATTGGTTAATCATTTAACACAAGTTAGAATGTTGTTTTTGGCTTGATTTGGGACTGTTTTGGTTCCTTTTCTTCCTTCTTCCATTTATTTTTGTTTTACCTTGGATTATGATGTTTGTTGATTAATTTTCTCTTCAAATTCCATGGACTTTGGGTGTTTGATGAAGTTGGATAAACCTTCATTAGTTAAAATATATCTTTAAATGAATAATTGGATTCATTTTAGATGCTTTGAATTAGTGATGGGCTTATTACTTTAATCCACTAAGAAGAGTGGTGGAAATTAAAGATGAAATGATCCAAATGTGTGATTCATTTTGGTTTCCCTTTTCCCATCTTCTCTTTTTCTGCTGTTGGTCAATGAAAATCTTAAATATCATGAACTTCTCTTTGAAGTTTTAATCAAGATGCGACCACTACCTCTTTTCTTTTAGTGTGGCAAGCTTTAGGAGATTGACCTACATGTCATTTCTCTAGCTTGTATTAACACAAACATTGTTATTGACCGGCCTCAGATAGTTGTGACTTCTACATAAGTCCAGTTACGATTGCTTAACATAGCGCTAAATTAGTCTCGATTCTAAAATTGAGTTGTTTTTATAAGCGAGTTATCAATCTCCTACTCTCTATAGTGTATTGTGAAATAAATTGTCTCTTTTTTGTTAAGGGAGTTAGTTGACATACTCGTCGATTTTATCCGAGTGAGAGCCTTTCCCTTAATGATGTATGAATTCATGTTTTCATGCTTATGGTTGAATATTCGAGTATTCTCCAAAAAACAACAAAATTGTTCTCCATCACTAACAATAACATACTAACTATATAATTGCATTGACTTTACTCTGTGCCATTTAATTTTGCTCTTTATTTTCTTGACATTTACTTTATGTCTTTACTTTTTTAGCATTTTATTATCGTATTGTCATCTTATTTTCTCTTTGTTCACATGGACCTTTGTTTATGCGTTTGCTCTTTTTATTTCGTCCACTTGGACCATACTTCCTCTTAAGACACTAATAAATACTTAAACACTCAAAAAAATTGGCTCTCTTAATCCCGAACTATTGTGACCTTATGCCTAGACCTTGGACTTTAACTTTGGACTTGGATCTAGGATCCATTCCCTATGCTTTTGGAGATTTGAGACCTTGGACCTTTTGTGTTGCTTTTGTGTGTTTCTTGGAAAATTTTATGTGTGCAGGTGTTAATACGTTGACCTTGAAAATAATTAGATATATGACTCTCCTAATTGGCTTTTAATCCTTGGGAAGACTTTGTTTTGATCTTGCTTTGACTTAACTTGGAATTTCTTTGGATGCTTTAATTCATCTGGTTAATACGCTTGTGGTTTAAATCCAAAAGGAAGGGGAATGTTCATGTTGACTTCTTGTAAAGTATTTACCCCTTTTGTGGTTAGATCTTTCCCTTCTTTAGCTTTTATTTTACGTTTTAGGGTAGTCTCTTCATCTTCCCCCTTCTTAAATTTTCAAAAAAAATTCTCCCTTTTTCAAAATCTTCTTGTTTTTAAAATTTGACCACTTTCATAATCAAACCTTGACTTTTTCAAGTGGTTTTACCTTTTGTTTCCTTTCTTAATAAATGCTAAGATATTTTAAACTTACTTTGACCATTTCAAAAAGACTTTAAAAAACATTAAACTCATTTAAACCTTTTGTGCCTTTGTGCATTTTTTCTTTTAAAACTTTTTCATAAGTTTAGACATGAGTCATCTCTTTAAGCGGAACTATTCGCTTTGAAATGACAAGTTGTCTCTACTTTTAAAAAATCAATCAAAAGAAACCAATTTTGTTATTTGTACCACGAACTACAGGATTTTTATTCTATATTGCAGTTTGTGGGTGCGTAAGCACAAGGCGATAAGTCTCTCCAAACACAAAAATCTTAAAAACAATTTCTTTTCTCATCTCCCCAATCTCATTTCAAACAAACCTTTTCAAACCAAAAAGTGTATATATTTCAAAGGGTTCCTATAGAGTACTATAGACGTTTTGGGCATTGACACCTTCCCATCGCGTAACCAGCCCCCTTACCCAGTCTATGTCCATTTGTTCTTGTTTTAAAACTTGTTTAGGTTTTGTTCGCTCTTTTTCCTTTTCTTTTGGATAAAATAAAAGTGCGGTGGCGACTCTTGCTTTATGAGTTAAGTTAATTAATAGCTTACACTCATGATTTTTTACCGCTATAGAAAAGTGGCAACTCTGTTGGGGATTTCTGGTTCTTAGTGGGTTCAACCTACTTTGTTTTATTTATCGTTTTTTGTTTGATTTATTTGTTATTGCTTGTTCTGTTTAGGTTCTTGGTGATCTTGTGTAGTGAGATAAGTCTTATACCCAGACTTGAGAGCACTTATGATAGGAGGGTGACACAGTCTTGTTCAGCTTACGTGGAGTAGTCCTTACTAAGTTGACTTGAGATCTCACACTCAGTGGAGCCCCCTTTGGGATTACATATGTCATATGAGTAGTCGTATTTGGCAATACTTTTTCCGACCTGGGAGTCAGAGAAACTGAGGACCTTATAACCCTTTAACTCATCTTGGCCTTATTAGGACGTGATGCGGTGGCTATTCGGGTGTAGTCTTGAATTAGTTGTTATGCGATACCACACTTAGACGAGTTTCTCTTGAGAATATTGTTGGATGACGAGTGGTCGTTTAAGCCGATAATATCCCAAAGAGGGATCTATGACTTTAGGCACTTTTTAGAACCTTGTTCAGCAGGTGTTATACCGTTAGTACATACCTTTGTGGGTTGATTCTTAACCTTGGCTCCATGCTCATGACTCGGACCCTTGATCCATGTGCTTTGTGTGATCTTGTTTGTGGTTGTTGCATCCATGCACTTATGTATTCATGAACATACATCTGCATTCATTCAAGTTGCCAAAGAAACTCATTTCAACAGTCTCATTTTTCAGTTATCTGTCAACCGTTAAGTTATTTCCTCAACACAACTACAGAACTAGAGCTGTCGTCAGATTGAGAATGGAAAATCAGGAACAACACAATGCAGAAGTCAGAATGGAAATTGATGAGTTGAAGGATGACATGACCAAGCTCACAGAAATGATGCAAGTTCTGATTGTTAGAGGAGAACCACCTCAGAGGATCGTGATCTTTGAAATCTCAACTGCTGCTGTTAACCCTCCACTAATCCAGCATCCAGCTTCTACATAGCCAGAAATTGGGTTACCTCCGAATTACTCACCACCCTTTGTAATTACTTCAATGGTTGACCCATCTGTACTGCCAGTATTTTCAGCTCCATTGTTCACTGAACCTCAGTCCATTGTGCATAAACTGCTCAAGCTACTTTTAAGAATCCTTCTTTCGTGTACCATGTTGTTGGTCCACAATCCGAAAGTCAGGGAGAACTTGGATATATTGATGAAGTTAGAGAACAATGCTTGACTTTGGAGAAGAGGTTGAGAGTCGTGGAAGGAAATGATGTCTTTGGTGTTGCCACACTGGACATGTGCTTAGTTTCAGACTTGGTTATGCCTGCCAAATTCAAAAATCCTGAATTTGAGAAATACAAGGGGTACACATGTCCCAGAAGCCACTTGGTGATGTACTACCACAAGACGGTTACATATACCAACAATGACAAACTGCTTATTGACTGTTTCTAAGACAACTTGAGTGGGGCTTCGATGAAATGGTATATGGAACTTGAGAAGAACCGTATCCAAAGTTGGAAGGACTTGGCTGATGCTTTCTTGAAGCAGTATAAGTACAATCTGGACATGACACCTGACTGCTGTCAACTGCAAAACATGTCTCAGAAAGAGAAAGAATTATTCAAGGAGTACGCTCAGCGCTGGAGATAGCTAGCTGCTCAGGTGGAGCCACCCTTGGCAGAAAAGGAACTGGCTGAATTGTTCATGGACACTCTTTAGCCGCTCTTTTGGGAAAAGATGATAGGCAGTGTATCATCTGGTTTTGCTAACATAGTCACTATTGGAGAAAGACTATAGGAGGGTATCAAGAAGGGAAAGATTACCAATGCTGAAGCCTTTAATAGTGTAAGAAAGTCCGCTGGGAATTTTCAAAAGAAGAAGGATGTGACACCCATGTTGTTTCAGTTGAAAGGAAACCTTACCGTAGGAAACAACAATATGGTCAACATATGTATCTGTAGTCGCTCCTGTTGTCAATGCTTAACCAGTTCAAGTTCCTCGTCAGGTTGTTAGATAAAATCAAAACCGTAATAGGATTAACTTTAATTCTGTCCCGATGTCCTACACTGAGTTGTATCCAAGTTTGGCTCAGAAAGGTATAATTACCACAAGGACTCTACCTCATCCTCCAAATCCTCTTCCAACCAGATTCAGGTCTGACCTTCACCGTGAGTTCCATCAAGGAGGTGCAGGCCATGATTTGGAAAATTGTTATGCACTGAAGGCTAAAGTACAAGAATTGGTGAGGGAAAATATTCTGACTTTCCAAGATGATGGCCCCTCCAATGTTGTCAACAATCCTTTGCTAGGGCATGCCAAGTGAAGTTTGAGCTAGCTCAGACAGATCATCTCCTAAAGCCGGTGTTTTAGACAGGACAACTCATCCTTGTTGTTAATTAGTCACTAGGCCATGTTTCTTTTTGTTTGCATTTTCCTTTAATTGTATTGATTATTTGCTTTCAAACTTTGTTTATACCTTTGTGATAATTTCAATGAAATGAGCATTGCCATGTTTTGATTCAATTCATTTACATCCACTGTGTGCATCTTTATGTTTTCTCTTTCAAAAATATATCTCTTGTTCACTTTCTTTATCAAGCTTTTGTTTATGCAAAGATTAGAGGGAGGATGATGAAAACAAAATACCCAAAATTGCTGAATTGTATGCTTTTAGTTAAAATTTGGCTGATGATGTACATGCATTGTTTCAACTACCAAACACATGAGAAATAAGGAAGTTAATCTCTTCTTTGAGCTTAGAAGTTTGAGTTTCTTTCTGTACGAAAAAACCTGCAATCTTAACCTGGGGATGGGTAGTTCTCAGTTAATTTGACTGTACCTTCAAACATAAGATAGTAATTCAAGACACCTTCCAATAAAGGTTGCAATCACAAGCTTTCTTTCACACACATCAAAGAAGTGTTAAAGATGTCTTTCAAATCAAAAGCCAATGATGGTTCACTATAATCATTAAGCCAGGCAATCACTATCTTTAAAAAAAACCCGCTAAGTTAAAACCTATGAAGGAGACTTAGGCAAAAATTGGAGCATCCCGCTGACTGTAAGCTCAAATGACACAGTTCAGGAAGAAGTTGGGGATAACAAAAGAAAAATCAATCAAGAGGTTACCAAAATCCTAAGGAGTTGGTTGAGGTCTTCATCAAAAACAACAAAAGGTTGTAAGAAAAAAAATGATTGTCATCTCAAAAATCCCTTGGCTCTTGAGTCATCATCATAATAGTATTGCAATTCTAAAATCGCTTGGAACCTGAATGCATAGGTTGAATTAACTGAACATAGGACTGAAGATCATCGTAAAGAATGGGTTGGGTACAAATAAACTTTGAGCCTATATTCTTTTATTTCGAAAGCCGTGAACCAAACCACGTTACAACTCTCAAAAGACCTAATTGAAGCCAAGTTTCTTTTGGAAGCATATCACAATAAGGTTGCGTAAACTGACTCCTAAGATTGTTGCCAATAATTTGTTTTGATGTCATACCTTTGCTTCTCTTTCATTTTGAATGTCTAAACCATCGTGTTTTGACAAGTAATTCATTTGCTATACATCAATAATAGCATTCCCAAAAGGGATTTTGATTTCAAAATTGCATGAACTTTGCATTAAAATTACCATGTTTGAATGAAGGATTTTATTTGCAGACAAACTTTCCTCATCAAGAAATTTCAAACTGTTGAGAAACTTGGTCAGTGATCCAATTAGGGGCACATTACTTCCAGATAATGTTTTGAATTAATTCAAGATTTATTGCTCAGTGCAAGTTATTCTCAGAATTGGTTAACCAGAAGATCTCTTTCAATACTCATACTGAGTTTAGCCTTCTCAATAGTCATTTCAAGAATTGAAGGCATGATCAGTTTATCCCAACAATAGTCAAACTGCAGCCATGATCAATTTATCCTTATCAGTCAATCAATCTGGGGTAGTCTTCTTCAAGAATACCCAGGCAGCTCTTCATGTCTTTTCTCGAAGGACCATCAGCCTGATACAATTCCTAAGTGTGACAGAGATATGTTAAACATCTTCTCTCCAAGCAGAGTTGGCAGTGTTCCCTGTGTTGAGGAATCAAAGTTCCATTCTTCCTTCACAAAAGAGTCTATCTCAGTTATCCAAATCATCTGCATTGCATGCACTTAACCTTCATATAGCATGCATATATCATATATATATCAGGCATAGAAATATTCGCATAGCTCGAATTGTGTTTCGCGCTCATGTGCATTTCCTGAGGTCCTGTTGCTATCAACATCTTACCTTGTGATCAAAGTACAACTTACTTGGCGCCTACCAAAAACAATTGTTTGTTTTTTCATTCAGTGTCATTCCTGGATGTTGTTGTTTCCCTGTGCACCGAGTGTTATTCCTGGATGTCTGTCTCTTTTGATCTCTAGTGTCATTCATGGATATCTTGTTCCTCTTGTTTCTCCCAGTGCTATTCTTGGATGTCTATCTCTTTTGATCTCCAGTTACATTCCTAGATATCTTGTTCCTCTTTTTTCTCCCAATTCTATTCCTGGAAGTCCTGTCTCTCATCTATAATCCCCAGCAAATTTTCTTGGATATCTTTCAGTGTCATTCCTGAAAGTTTAATCTATTCATTTAGTGTTATTCCTGGAAGTTTTATCTGTTAATTCAGTGCCATTCCTAGATGAGTTTTCTCCTTTGCATTCAGTGTCATTCCTGGATGTCTTTCTCACTATCATTCAATGCCATTCCTAAATGTAGTGATTTACCTTTACTTTCAGTGCCATTCCTGAAAGTCTTTTCTCACTTTATTCAATGTCAGTCTTGGATATCGTGAACCCTTTTTGTCTAATGCCATTCTTGGATAAATCTGATGTATCTTCAGATTTGGCCTCATCCCATATCCAATGCCATTCTTGGATTCTTCTGATGTATTTTCCAAAACTTTTCTCACTTCAATCAATGTCATTCTTGGATGTTATGATTTCTTCTGTCCAATGCCATTCTTGGATATCTTTTCCTCAGGTGAGTCTAATGTTATTCTTGGATATCTCTAATGTTTACCATTGTCATCCAATGTCATTCTTGGACGTCCCTAGTGAAGTTTTTCAAATGGAAGTTTGTTTCCATCCAATTCTATTCTTGGATGTTAATTGATATATCATCAGTTGAGTTTGTCTTCGTCCAATGCCATTCTTGGATGTCTCTGATGTTTGTTGTTACCTCATTCAATGCTATTCTTGAATGTTATAGTTCCTATCATCCAATGTCATTCTTGGATGTCTTATCCCCCACAGAGTGTTTTATCATTTGCATTCATATCATCTTGTGGCATCTTAGGGCTAAAAATATGTTTTTCTGTATTTAAGTATCTTCAATCTTGTCGAGACGAAGTTTTCAACCTTCATATCTCCTGATAGAAGAAACTTAAATAGGGGCAGTTGTTGCACCCTAATTTTTACCCCTAAGTATTCACATGTCATTTGCATTCTTGCACACAAATAAGATCATGCATTGGTTCATCTATCCCTCTCATTTTTGGGTTTATGCCTTGCAGGGATCACTGAGCATATGTGTGTTTCTTATTTCCCTTTATTTGCTTATGTTTACTAACCTTTAATCAAAATCCAAAAATATGTTTGTTTTCCCTTTTACTAACTTTTTCAGGAAGAGGTCTGGATCAAGAAGATAAAACACTAGTCCCTCAGCTCGAGTGTAATTCATCTGAATAAAGTCAAAGTTTGGTCAACATTAATTTTCAAGTTTTATCCGATCCTAATTGATCAAGAGTTTCCCAGGACTTGGTTGCTTATTGCTCAAGAAACTCTAAGGTTCATGTGTTTATTTTCATGTCTTCTTTGACAAGTCAAGAATCGAGCCGAGCCACAACAGCATAGCAAAAAGGCCATTTTCACATTTTTTTGACTATGTTAATCATTTAACACCATATGGTTAACCGATTAACAATGTGAAAATTTGCAAAAATCAACTTTGTACAAATTCTGCAACAAGTACACCTCATTTCCACTTTGTGAGCTCATATGAAATCTTCTAGAAGCATGCATAATTATTCCTCTACCTTATCACAATTAATTTCCACCATGTTCCCTCATTTAATCACACATGTGCACCATTTGATATTTAATTTTGCTTCCAATCCAATTTCTAACCCTAATTTTCAATTCCAAACCAAATTCCAAGCCACCACTCATTCCAAGCCTAAACTCTATAAATAGAACCCTCATTTAATTCATTTCACAAGCTTTTGATAGCCAAATTCACCTTGCTAAAATTTCTCTCAATTCCCTTTAACCACCAAATTCACTAAAGTTCTTCCTCCATTAAAAGTTAGCAAGCTTTTCATTCAAGCTTACTAATCTTTGATCTAAACCTCCATCAAAACACTTCATCAACATCAAATTATGTAGATTAAAGCTTTGGAGAGTGTTTCTTGAAGTTGATTTGAAGCAAATTCAGATTTGGATTGGTAAATCTCTAGTTCCACCATTGTTGTGCTTAATTCTCATCTTCCACAATGTGATCTCTTGTTGATTCTTGTTGTTTGATTCCTTGAGCTACATTTATGATTCCATTTGTGCCAATTGATCTTAATTTGATGGAATTTTTGTGCTCAATTGCATCTATGATCATGAGGTGTTTGAAGAAATGATTGAATCATGGAATGCTGTTTTTTTTGCTGTGCAGTCAGTGTTAACAGATAAACCAAAATCTGCCTAAAATTGGTTAATCGATTAGCACAAGTTAGAATGCTGATTTTGGCTTGTTTTGGGACTGTTTTGGTTCCTTTTCTTCCTTCTTCCACTTCCTTTAGTTTTGTCTTGGATTATGATGTTTGTTGATTAATTTTGTCTTCAAAATCCATGGACTTTGCGTGTTTGATGAAGTTGGATAAACCTTCATTAGTTCAAATCTATCTTTAAGTGAATAATTGGATTCATTTTAGGTGCTTTGAATTAGTGATAGATTTAGTACTTTAATCCACCAAGAAGAGTGATGAAAATTGAAGATGAAATTATCTAAATATTGTTATTCAATTTGGTTTCCCTTTTTCTCTCTTCTCTTTTTTTTCTCTTTCTTTTGGTCAATGAAAATCTTAAATATCATGAAGTTCTCTTTGAAGTTTTGATCAAGATGAGAGCACTACCTCTTTTCTTTTAGTGTGGCCAGCTTTAGGAGATTAATCTACATGTCATTTCTCTAGCTTGTATTAACACAAACATTGTTATTGATCGGCCTCAGATAGTCGTGATTGTCGCATCTGCGAAAATCAACCGGCGGAAAGAACAGAAGAGTCGCCATCGAACGTTATTTATCCCAACGCATGGAAAGGAAACGATCGAAGAAAACCTCAACAAAGGGAAAGACATGGTCATCGCAACCATAGCCTGGGTTCGGGAGTCGGTTACGCGAGAGAAAGGTATTAGCACCCCCTCGCATCCATCGTACTCGATGTGATCCAAGCTTGTTGTTCTGATTAAAGGGTGTAGGTATCTGAAGTTCAACTGCTAAACGGAAACGAATGGATTGGGAAACAGAGAAACATGGAAAGAAAAAAGAAAAGGTGACTCGATAGGACATCGTCGTCCTAGGCCTACGTATTCCCTCGAGAGTAGGAAAGTCAGAGTCAACGTAGTTCGAAGACTACCGGATTGATGGGGGAAGGTTGCTCGCCAAGACATTGTCGTCTTGTGCCTACGTATCCTCAATCGTATTGAGAGAGGAAATCAGAGCAGTCGTAGTTCGACCTACAAGATCTTTATTTGTTTTGTGCTTTTTAAGTGGATGATGCTAACGTTCGCGTTCTAGCAATTTAGGTGTTACCGCTCAGTGTGTGGAGTCTTACGCATTTACTTATTTGCGGTAGACTGCAAATAACGTATCCTTTATGATTGGAGTGACTGAGGCGAGAAGAGAATCCCGAAGGAAGACGAGTGATTTGTTTTTGTTTTTTAGAAGAAAGTGTTTTGATTTATTGTGTTTGTGGTATGTTTCGTGCTAAAGACTATGAAATAGGAGCGAATACTTTACAAGGTCGCTCCCAACGAAACGTTTACAAAGTACCCTAGAATAGCAAAGGAGACCTTCACTAATCATTTCCCATGTGCTTAAGGCTCGTGGCGCACTTCACGTACGATATTTATTAGGTGTTTTGATTTGTTTTATTTTAGATGAGAGATTAGAGGGACTCAAGGGTGAAAGGAAAACAACTAAGGGATACTAATTCCTAATGTTGTCATACATTGTTGCCCTATAGTTGAGTTTATGAGGGACTATCCTACTTGTTATCATGCATGGATTTCTAGCCTGATGTCTCTCCTACCTCCAACTTAATTGGAAATTAAGTGGAGCTAGGAATCCTAAGGGATCATGTGAATAAACACAAGAAAAAATTGTATTAAAAAATCACAAAAGAGAGAAGTAAAGGAGAAGTGAGATGAAAAAGGAATCATATAACTGTAAACAAGCATGTAAAGTGTCACAGGTAACTTACCATCTTAAGGACAAGCTCAACTGTCAAGTATTTGAAAGCAAAGTGTAAAACTAGGTCCTAATGCACAAGCAAGTGTTTTAGTTCTACCTTAGGAGAAAAGTTAAACCATAAGCAATGAAGAGTGAACCCTAAAGGTATATGAGCCTAATAGGGGAAGTAGCTAAGCCTACTCTATCCTATCTATGTTAATGTCCTAAACAAAGTCAAAAGATTACAAGTTATGTCTTACATCAATACACAAACATTTGCTATTCACAAGCCATGTAAAAAAGACTTATAATTGTCACACCAATGGAATTTAAGTCATGTACTCGAGCAACATATGATATGTAAACATGTAGAAAGCAAGCTTGGAGTATTAAGAAGTAATCATGGAATGTACATCAATCATGTTCAAGTGGTTTGAAAATTGCATTCAAAGATGTTATCTTAAGCATGTTTGATCATTCAAGGTTATACAACAGGCAAACAAGTGTGAGATGATCTCATAAGGCTTATGTCAGAAGTGGAGACATGTATCTAATGCTCAAGATCAATCTCAAATTGTCATAACATTTCATGTTAAACTCAATCTCCAAAGCTAATGGAAGTAAGGCCCATGGCCACACTTAGACATCTTCTAAAGCATGTAACTTATCAACGAAGCAAGGAGAAAAGAAAGAACATGGTAAAGTAACATCAAAGCATCCACACCAGAAGTAAGACACCTATAATATCTCATATTTGAATACCAAAAGCAATGAACAAAGGTGACCTACAAATGTTGTTACAAGTAGTGGTCAAAATTCACTTTGTCTTCCACTAGAAGCAAAACAAGTTCAAGTATGTAAAAGCAAGGTCAAGGTCAAGTAAATCAAGTGTTCATACACATGAGGTAGTGGTAAATGATATGTGGAATGACACGTTTGAATATCAAAAGCATTGAACAAATATGGCACACCCAAAGTTCAAGTGAAAACAACAAAATTAAATGCACATTCATGTTCAAACTTGTGAAAGCATACTACCAATTAGGAGCATATGAAATGACCTATAAATCAATATGGTCAGGCTCTACCTCATGATAAATCACACGTGAAATGATGCACAAAAATATCCCAAAGAGGATTCACAAATGCATCATCAAACTAAAACATCCAAGCAAGCATCAAGCATGATCGAGTAAGCAATTTTATGGTTCAAAGAAATCATGTAAGTCACGACCAAAAAACAACACTTAAGGATAATAGAGGTACACAAAATAGCATCATGAATAGGCTCAAACATGCCCTCAAACTTGGTTTTAAAAATCTCACACATTTGCATTAAACTTAACCTAGTTCTAGCATGTATCAAAAGGTTAGTCATGTAATGTAATTGTTCATGAAAAATAGTTAGATTCTTTATAAAATTATGAGGAATTAACCATGTCATTTTAAGGTCAGTCAGTCATCATGTACAAAAAATTGGGTCAAAATAATGCACTAATGGTGCTCAAAAAATTGTAAACTTTAGGCATATTTCACTTAATGATCATACAAACACAAGTCACAAAAAGTACTTAGAAAGTGGCTCAAAAATTATGATCAAAGCATCAATTTAACATGGAAGGATCCTATAATAAATTGTCAAAGAACACACAAAAAATTGGATCACAACTCTTAATGGAAGGTCATTTTTAAAGGCTTGAATCACAAAATAAGTCAACGAGAACATCCACCATTCAGAAATTGAGGAAATATACCAAATATGATTAAAAATGAAAATAAAATTCATCAAAAATTAAATAAAGTCTTTTATAATACCCATGAATTATTTCATAATTTTTGAGAAAAAAAACCTATTTTTAATATTGCAATTTTGAACATGTAGTAAAAAAGAAATGAAAAAAAAAAACAAGAAAGAAGGGAGGGGGTGCTACACTAGCAAGAATACAGTTCAGAAACCCTTGGGCCTAAGAAGCTGGGGGCGCGCCTAGCAATGTGCTGGGGCCAAGATGCCAAAAAATTCACTCAAATTAATATCATAATACTCAGAAAAGAAAGGAAAGAAAATGTCAAGCGAATTAGTCACGTGGGAAATGATGTCAGCGCTTCATTAATGCGTTGTGGCACGTCCATTGGCCAATTTGAATTTAGGTCACACGCGGGCAAAAGAAGTCCAAGCTGGATTAGTAGCTATGATATGGATCGGTGATAGCATCACACGCCAGTTTGAGTGAAACTAGGGTTTGAAATTCTGGTGGCCGGAGAAGACCTCCAGTCGTCTTCTCCGGTGGGATAGTCACCGTGAATTAGTAAAACGACCCAGAAATGGATGAAATGGCCACCTCCCTACTCGTTTTCTCATGCTGAGTGAAAATCCAAGCTCGAAAATTACAAAATATTATTCAATGAAGTGATACGAATCAGAATAAATTAAGGTGGAAATTTCAAGATCTCACATCCTGGCACAGATACAACACCACCATTGCCTACAACAATGTAGGACTTCAGAAGCAAGAATTTTCAATGGTTTTAGTCACTTATCATGCTTTAATCTGGTGCAAGAAAGTTCAAGAAAAAAAACCTGTTATGTGTTTCAAACCACTTGTGAGAAACCCTAAGAAACTTCCTGCCAATCTTAAGATCTACTTCAGGAAGCAAAATAAATGCTTTGAGCCTTTGAATCTTGCTTGAAGTTGAATCTGGAATATGAACAGAAATAAGCTTGTGGAAGGTGCTCCAATGGAGGTTCCCAATGAGACTCAGTGCACTCACTTGCAAGAGGAAGACTTGGTGAAGATGATGGTGAAGAGAAACTCTGAAAAAAGCTTTCACAATCCTTGATTCCCAACTAAGAAGTTCAGAGAAAAATTGGAGTTTGTTGATCTTATTTTTGGTGAGAGTGAATGTGTAACCATTTCTGTTAGGGTTAGTGGATTTATATATGGATGGTTAATAAGATTTAATCAATTAATCATGGTTAGAATATTCAGTTAGAGTGTGGTTATGAAAATGGAAAAGGAGAGTGAATTCATGCTTGGCACGAGTCAGTTTTGGTTTAGTGAGTATGATGCATGATTATGTCATGGTACCTTATAATGGTGGTGATAATGAGGTGTGTATTGATGGTCATGGTAATGTGTGGAATACATGAGCTGGTACAACATGATTTGGAATCTTGTTCACCAAGTTTTAGTTTCATTTTTTCATGGCATAAGAGGTAGGTTTCATGCATGTGAATGGTTTGTAAGGTTTTGGCTTGGTTTGAAATGGTAAAGAAGGTGAATCATGAAGCGTGCGCATGACAAGGGCAATGAGACATCTTGAATTTTGAAACTTTCCTGAACCATGACATGAAAATCATGTTCCAGGAATGTGACTTTGAATGTGTATATCTTGGTGAATTTTGGATAAAAAAGGATGGTTTTTGTTGCTTTGAAAAGATGGCATTTCCTAGAATGATTTTGATGTTGGAAGTGAGTGAAATGGTGGTCTCAAACATAGTAGAAATCAGCCATGAAAGTGTCATGATGCAAGCTGCCAAAATGTGTTGAAAAATTCTAAGTTTTTCTCATGTTTCACTACTTGGAGGTCATGACTTTGGAATATCATAACTCCATGAATATTTACCCAATCTTCAAGTTTTTGGTACTAAATTAAAGAGGACATTTGATACTACAACTTTTATGTGAAAATCAGATTGAAACAAGGCTTGGAACATGATTGAAATTGGTGTTGAAAACCTGTTCACAAAGCTGACTTTTAGAACTTAGAACAATTTCTAAGTTTTTCATTTGAACAACTTAAAGATCCAAACTTTGATTGATCATAACTCTTGATCTAGAAATCCAAATGGAGCATTCTTTATATGGTTGGAAAGCTTGGAATATACACTACAACTTTCATTTGAGAAAAATTTTTCAAATTATGCTTAGATCATAGAGAAAAATGGCCATAAAGTTGGTTGCATGGCATGAAAAACTTTCCCAAAATGGAAAGTTTCTAAAACCCTAAATTTCCAAGTTAAGTAACTTTCCATAATTCTTGATTTGTCATGATTCCTTTGACATTTCTTGATCAAATTTCATCCATTGACTATATTTGACATGATGAACATGAATTTGACCTAAAAAAGTCAAGGGTTGCCTTTTTCCTTGATTAGTTGACTTTATTCCTAATCTGTCTGATTTTCAATCATCTGGCCAATTGAAACCCATGTGAAAGACATTGATGGTACATATTCCAATCCTATATGCTTGAGAACATATAGAGAGCCATGGAATCAACTCTTGCCCAAAAAAACAGAAATAAACTGATTTTAGACAAAACTCTAATTTTGGCACTAGATGATATGAAATGTTGACTGATGATCAAAACCCTAATTCCTCCAGAGATAATGGAGATCCTCTTGCTCACTGGAGTAGTCAGATGTTTAGATGCACAAAACCCTAGTTAGAGGATCAAGGGATAGGAGGAGGTGATTCTCTTCAATTTTCTTACCCATCTCAAGCTCTTGATAAAAGGGTGGAGAAAATAGGAGGTCTTGAGTCTTGAGGGGTCTTTGTGGTTTGAGTGATTGAGTATATCCCATTCTCTTTGCTTTGCACAATCAATGATGAAGGAACCCTTGACACCATGCCTTGGGAAGACCAATGATGTATGTGTAATGCTCATGACCTAAATGCATATGAAAGATGATGCATAAGCAATTTATTGGGTATAAATAGGATGACAAATTTTGGGGCATTACAGTTGCCCCTATTTAATCAACTGTGGACCTGAAGGGATGAGAGCATCAGCTTTTAGACATTCGAGGTAAATAGGGATTAAATACCCAAGGAAACAGAAAATTTGCACTCTGTGGGTATAAAATAAGGGTAGAAAATTGGACGAGCGTGGAAGACTCCACTGGGGATAAAAGGGTGGGTGAGATTGAGAAATCTGCTATGAAACCGAAACGACACAGACCGATGTCTAAAATCACGAGGTAAGACGTAGGTGTAGGGTCCGAACAACGGCTCGCACGAGTATCGGAAGATGATACTTACAGGTATCAAAAGAAGGATATAAACATGAATGAGTGTTCTAAAGAGACGATACTTACCGATATCGAGAGATGATACTTTCCGGTATCACAAAGAAAGATACAGACACGAATGAGTATTCTGAAGAGATGATACTTACTGGTATTGAGGATGATACTTTCCGGTATCACAAGGAAAGATACAGACACGAATGAGTGTTCTGAAGAGACGATACTTACAGGTATCGAGAGATGATACTTTCCAGTATCACAAGGAAAGATACAAACACGAATGAGTGTTCTGAAGAGGCGATACTTACCAGTATCGAGAGATGATACTTTCTGGTATAACAAGGAAATATACAGACATGAATGAGTGTTCTGAAGAGACGATACTTACCAGTATCGAGAGATTATACTTTCCGGTATCACAAGGAAAGATACAGACACGAATGAGTGTTCTGAAGAGACGATATTTACCGGTATCGAGAGATGATACTTTCCAGTATCACAAGGAAAGATACAGACACAAATGTGTGTACTGGAAAGATGATACTTACCGATATCGAAAGATGATACTTTCTGGTATCAAAGAGAATTGAGGTAACAACACTTACCGGTATCGAAAGATGATATCAAGAGAATACTTGCGGGCGTCAAAGAACTATTGGGTTGATGATACTGACTGGTATCGAAATATCAAAGAAGGACTGAATTAACGACACTTATCGGCATCGGAAAATGATACTTACCGGTACCAAAGAAAGATTGAAAGGATGATACATACACGTATCAGAAAGTCTAATAAAATTGAGATGATGACACTTATCGGTATCAAAAGATGATACTTTCTGGTATCAAAGAAAGATACAGACATGTGTTGGAATGTTGAAGAAAATTGAGGTGACGATACTTACCGGCATCGAGACAAAATTAAAATGACGATACTTACCGGTATCAAAAGATGATACTTTCTGGTATCAAACAAAACTGGAATGATGATATTGATCGATATCGGAGAAAATACTTACAGGAGTCAAAGATCAAATGAGTTGACGATACTGACTGGTATCAAAATATGATACTTTCCGTATCAAGCAAAATATTGAGGGTACAATAGACTCCTAGTCAAACGACTTTGTTAGGGAACAAGGATCAGAAGGGGAAAGATTGACAGATCTACTACCTTAAGGACTGGTTGAGGTGCCTGCTTGGGGCTACAGTTACATCATTTTCTGCTGGAGAAAAGAGAAGTCTGAACAGACAACTCTGCAGGAGAATATCAGTAAGATGAACGAGTTCGTTGGCAACTTTACAGGGGATAAATGTAAGAATGAACCTCCTGAGTTAAATCACTCTCTGTTGGGGGGAACGTCCGATAATGAGAATATCCAAACCTGGCTTATGCTTCGAATGCATATGTTTGAATTTTCTATGGCGTAATGCTTCATATCAAATGGAAATGCTACGCATTTTGAGGATGCAATGATTACTATATGCAAGACGCAAAGAGAAGCTTTGACCAGGGATGATGATTAGCAACTCTGTTGAGGATGTAATGACTGATCTGATCTTCTAACTTTTTGTGGGGAAAGATCAACATCTGGCTGGGGAAGAAATCTTGATACATCTGGACTCTAGATTTCGAAGAATGATGACCCTGTTGAGGAGACGTCACCTAAATCAATCATGCTTGAGGAGAGCCTATAACCATAGGGCTTTGCTGGGGAAATGACAACCTTCTGACCCGACTGCTAGGGAACTGAGATCAAACAAACCTTTGCTAAGGAAGGAGGTGCTTGTTAGAGAGTAGAAATTAACAGGCACCTGCTGAGGTAGGAAATGTTTCCTGACTTGATGAGGAAATTATACACCAGTACTTTGTGGGGAGAGAAATGCTATTGGAGAAGGAAGGTCAAACGAGCCTCTTGCTGGGGATGCCAACCTGCTTGGAGAGTAAACAAACCACCCTTACCCTGTCTCGGGGCTTGAACTTTTACTGGAGAAAGGACAAATCCAATTCTGACTGGGGAAACCAAATCTCTGGACTCCTACTGGGGAGGATAACAAGAAGACCTACCCTCTGCCGAGGACGATATCATCTTGATTGTTTTTGCTGGGGGGACATTCATTTACATATCTGAACCATTCCTCCCGTGCTATGAGAAGATAGTGGTCTTTGACTTGCACACTGACCTTTGAGTACGAATACCTATGCCTGCAAACACAAAAAGATACACACGTGTTCCCCGGGGTATTATATGGTCTAAATTTACCACCCAGGGACACTCAACATTCACAGTAATTTTAAATGTTTTCACGCATGTTCTTGTAAAGCTTTATTGTTTTCCAATGCAATGTTTATAAAAAATTCAGACGTCTTTTGCAAATAAAACAGTAAAGTGAAAACAACAGAGGAAGCTATTTGAATGAAAATGAATTTATTGATTGAATGAGCTTGTAAATAAGCATTTACATCAGGAAACAATTCCTAGAAAGAGATAATTGCACAAAAAGAAAAGAAACTACGCTAGTGGCAATGTAAAAATAGATTCCCATTGAGTTTCAATTCTGCTATGACTCGTATATCTTCAAAACACTCTGATTACCCTGTTTTCCAAAAAGAGTGATTGGACTGATTCCTACCCTTCGAGATTCCTAGAATTTGAAAAGAGATAAAGTACAGACTACTCAGATCGCAACCTTTCGCTTTAATCCCTAACTTTTGCCTAGATCGCCCTTTACGGGTTTTCAATCCACCGGGATACCCATTTTTGCCTAAGTTACCTTTGCAGGTTTTCAACTTAGCGGGTTTACTCATTTTCTTTTATATATCCCTAATTTTTGCCTGAACCTTTCTCTTTTTTTTTGGTTCGCCGGGATGCTCTTTTTTGCCTGGACTTATTCTTTTTGCTGTCCAGCGGATCTCTTTTATGCGAAGTATTTTTTAACTGCGTCTAAGTTCACAGGGGACGTAAAATCTTCACCGTCCATAGTTGAAAGCATCAAGGCTCCTCCAGAGAAAGCCTTCTTAACAACGTATGAGCCTTCATAATTCAGGGTCCACTTGCCCCTGTGATCTGTCTGTGAAGGAAGAATCCATTTCAACACCAAATCACTTGTCTGGAAACAACGAGGATGCACTTTCTGATCATATGCCTTCTTCATCCTCCTCTGATATAACTGCCTGTGGCATACAGTTGCCATTCGTCTTTCTTCAATGAGGCTCAGCTCGTTGAATCTTGTTCGGACCCATTCAGCTTCGTCTAGCTTCACATCCATCATAACCCTCAGAGAAGGAATCTCAACTTCAACTGGCAGGACTGCTTCCATACCATACACAAGTGAGAACAGAGTTGCACCGGTTGACGTACGTACTGAAGTACGGTACCCATGTAAAGCGAAAGGAAACATCTCATGCTAATCCTTGTACGTGACAACCATCTTTTGCACAATCTTCTTGATGTTCTTATTGGCTGCTTCAATAACACTGTTCATCTTTGGACGGTACGAAGAAGAATTGTGATGTTCAATCTTGAAGCTCTGGCACAACTCTTGGATCATCTTGTTATTGAGATTAGAACCATTATCAGTGATGATTCTTTCAAGAACCCCATAACGACAAATGATCTCTTTCTTAATAAACCGGGCAACCACCTGTTTGGTGACATTTGCAAAGGAAGCTGCCTCCACCCACTTGTTGAAATAATCGATGGCAACTAGGATGAAATGGTGCCCATTGGAAACAGTGGGCTCGATCTTTCTGATCATATTAATGCCCCATATAGCAAAGGGCCACGGAGAAGTCATAACATTCAAAGGATTCGGAGGCACATGCACTTTGTCAGCATAAATCTGGCATTTATGGCACTTTTGAGCGTATTTGAAACAATCTGATTCCATGGTCATCTAATAATAACCTGCTCTCAACAACTTCTTTGACATAGCATGTCCATTGGCATGGGTACCAAAGGAACCTTCGTGCACTTCTTGCATCAACATGTCTGCTTCGTGTCTATCCATGCATCTGAGCAGGACCATGTCAAAATTTCGCTTATACAACACATCATCCTCATTCAAGAAGAAACTACTAACCAATCTTCTCAGAGTCTTCTTATCATTGTTGGATGCCCCAGTCGGGTACTTTTGACTTTTCAGAAAGCACTTGATATCATGATACCAAGGTTTACTATCCACAACTGTCTCTGCTACAAACACATAAGCGGGCCTATTAAGGCGCGTCACATCAATCTTGGGCACATGATTCCATCAATTCACTTTAATCACGGAGGATAACGTAGCCAGAGCGTCTGCCATCTGATTTTCATCACAACGTATATGGTGAAGCTTCACTATATTGAAGAAAGTCAACATTATTCTCGTGTAATTTCGGTATGGGATCAAATTGGGCTGATGAGTATTCCAATCTTTGTTGACCCGATTGATCACCAAAGCGGAATCCCCAAATATGTCAAGAGTTTTAATCCTCAAATCAATAGCCTCTTCGATACCGATAATGCAAGCTTCATACTCAGCTTCATTGTTGGTGCATTCAAAAGTCAGTCTGGCGGTGAAAGGGAGAACCCTTCGGAGTGACAATAACTGCCCCAACTCCATTACCATTTACATTAACGGCCCTATCAAACATCAAACACCACTTAGAATCAGGATCTAGTCCTTCGTCAACTAACGGTTCTTCACAGTCCTTCATTTTCAAATACACGATGTCCTTACCAGGGAATTCAAATTTCATCGACTGATAATCATCAAGTGGTTACTGAGCAAGATAGTCGGACAGAACACTACCCTTGGTAGCTTTTTGGGAAGTGTATTGAATGTCATATTCTGTCGGGACCATTTGCCAACGAGCAACCCTTCCGGTGAGAGCTAGCTTCTCCAATATGTACTTGACTGGATCCATCTTGGATATTAATAGAGTCATGTGAGTTAGCATGTATTATCTCAAACGTTTAGCAGCCCATACTAATGTACAACATGTCTTCTCAAGCATTGAGTATCTTGACTCACAATCATTAAACTTCTTGCTCAGGTAGTAGATGGCGTGTTCTTTTCTACCTGTCTCATTGTGTTGACCGGTACACAACCCATCGAGTTTTCAAGTACTGTCAAATACATTATTAGTGGTCTCCCAGGAACTGGAGGTATAAGGATCATAGATTATTGAAGATACTCTTTTATCTTTTCAAATGCCCTTTGGCAGTCATCATTCCACCTGGTAGCCTGATATTTTCTTAGTAACTTGAAAATTAGTTCACAAGTGGTCGTAAGATGAGAGATTAATCTAGCAATGTAGTTCAACCTCCCTAGGAAACCACAAACATGTTTTCTGTTCTAGGCTCAGGCATCTCTTGAATTGCTTTCACTTTTGCTAGATCAACCTCAATCCCTCTTTCACTGACAATAAAACCCAACAATTTGCCAGACCGCACCCCAAAAGTGCACTTATTCGGATTCAGCCTCAACTTGAATTTTCTCAATCATTCAAATAGTTTCTGTAAATTCACCAAATGCTTCTCTTCGGTCTGTGACTTCACGATCATGTCATCAACATAGACTTCAATCTCCTTATGAATCATATCATGAAAGAGAATCACCATTGCGCGTTGATAGGTTACCCCTGCGTTCTTTAAACCGAATGACATTACTTTATAACAGAAGGTTCCCCATGGGGTAATGAATGTTGTTTTCTCCATGTCCTCTGGTGCCATCTTAATCTGATTGTAGCAAGAGAAGCCATCCATGAAAGAAAATACCGAGAACTGAGCGGTGTTGTCAACCAAAACATCAATGTGAGGTAATGGAAAGTCATCTTTCAGACTTTCTCTGTTTAGATCACGGCAATCAACACACATCCGGACCTTACCATCCTTCTTTGGTACCGCCACAATATTTGCAACCCATGGCGGATAGCTGGTAACATCCAAGAAACCTGCATCCAACTGCTTATGAACTTCTTCCTTGATCTTGATTGCCATTTATGGCTTCGTTCTTCTAAGCTTCTTCTTGACGAGAGGACAACCCTCTTTGAGAGGCAATATGTGCATAACAATATCCGTGTCAAACCCGGGTATATCTTGATACGACCAAGCGAAGATGTCAACATATTCATGCAGCATTTTAATCAACCCCTTCTTTACATTCTCCTTTAGGGCAGCTCCGATCTTGACTTCTTTCTTAGCATCCTCGGTTCCCAGATTAATAACTTTCAATGCCTCTTCATGCGGCTGAATGACCATTTCCTCCTATTTCAACATCCTGGCTAATTCCTCGGGAAGTTCACAATCTTTTTCACCATCCTCTTCGGCTTGGTAAATCAGATTGTCAAAGTCATAATAAGCCATAGTAGAATCGTTATCAATGAAAATCGATGGAATGCATCTGCATGAATGATTATTCATGCTTTATGAGTGCAAAAAACAACATTGCCATTTATTATTAAAAAGTAAATTGCGAAAGATAAGGCGCACAATATTTGAATGCAAAAAACGTCCTTTATTAATGATAAAATTGAATGTATAACAATGTAAGCCCTACAAAGAATCTCTACGCCTTGAGTGGGGCGCAGGATTTAACATGAAAACAAATAAAATTACTCTTTGCGAAGAGTGACTTGGATGAAGCCTTCAGAAGACCAGTTGTGAAGTTCTTGACCCGGGACAGCTGGGCGTATCCAGTTGCTGATGTCGCAGTCACTGTCTCCGTCTTCATCGCTCAGTGCGAAAATTTGATCAGGATCGATGACTCCAGAACTAGAGAAAGTAATGGGTCCTTGACGGCCTTGAATCTTCGGTCTTCGATACCCAATTCCAAACCTATTTTGTTTGATAAGCGCTTCAATTACTTGGCCCTAACCTCCGGTGTTGCTAAAGTACACCACAGCTTGGGCTTGCTTGTATGATGCAATAGAAACTTTTGGCTTTTTCTCTGATGAAGGGGAGACTTCTTGTACATTCACCATTTCAAATGCTTGACACAACGTCTCATGGATTTCGCCATCCATCTCAATGTACTTGAAGGAAGACAGGTGACTTTCAAAGATGTTTTCTTCACTGCAGACGGTGACTAGTTGTCCATCTACCACAAACTTAACCTTCTGGTGGAGGGTCGATGATACAAGTCCAGCGCCATGAATCCACGGGTGCCCTAGCAAACAGCTATATGCGCGTTGGATATCCATTACGTAGAAAGTAGTGTTGAATATTTGGGGCCCCACCTTGATAGGTAATTCCACTTCCCCAAAAATCGATCTTTTCGATCCGTCAAATGCTCGAACCACCAAGTCGCTCGGTCTGAGCACCACTCCTTCAATGTCTAGCTTAATAAGTGCTTTTTTGGGAAGCACATTAAGCGAGGAACCGATATCTACTAGCACGTGAGATAGAATAGCTCTTTTGCATTCCATAGAAACATGGAGTGCTTTATTATGGTTTCGGCCCTCCGTAGTCAAATCAAAGTCAGTGAAGCCCAGTCCACGACTAGCATTAACATTGGATATTACGCTTTCCAGTTGATTGACTGAGATTTCCTGAGGCACATACGCCGCGTTCAGAACTTTCAACAAGGTATTGCAGTGTGCTTCAGAACACAACAATAGAGACAAAATGGATATCTTCGATGGAGTTTGGTGGAGGCGATCTACAACCTTGTAGTCACTTTTCTTGATGATCTTCATAAATTCTTCGACATCCTTTTCAAAAGACGTACCGGGATCTGCCCTCTGCACAGGCTCTTCATTCATCACTTGTTTACCTTTGGCCTTTGCCAAGGCATCTGCATTATCATTTCGAAGAGTTTACGGCGCAAATAGCATGTCGCTTCTAGTGAAACCACCAACTCCTACATTATCAACTTTCTGATCAACTACAGCCGGAGTATCAGCTTCTTGCTTTTGACTATTGTAGTGTACATCCGCACTATAGTGCCATGGGATTGCCTTCTCACTTTCAAACGGGATTGGTCTGGGCACCGTGATGGTTACCGGAGCTAGCCTTGTAAGCACTAGAATCTGTACCGGTGTAAAAGGGATGGTAATAGTTGAAACATCATTATCACCACTGGAAACCTGACTGAATTACAAACACCCATCGTTCATCAAATTTTGAATACAACTTCTCAACTTATAACAGCCATTCTCATGAATCAAATAATCTGAACAGTCTACATCACACCCAGGGAATACGCCCCCTTTCAATAGGCGATCTTTCATGACCAACAACGATGTCTTAACAACCCTAACATCAGATACAAACCTCAAACCATCTTCTTCTTCAATAGCGTTAACAATTGCCCCACCGTGGGTAGGCATCGGATTCTGAATAACGTTTGGAGTGGTGGGAGGAGCAAAATTAATAGCTTTAGAATCGATTAAATCCTGAACCTTATGATGAAATGCTCTACATCGTTCAATAGTATGTCCGGGGCCACCGGAATGAAAGACACAACGCGCGTTTGCATCATACCCCGCTGGGAGCTTTGTCGGAGGAGGACCCATTGTACGGAGCTCTATTAAATTCAATTTCAGTCATTGCGGAAGCAACATATAATAGGACATTGGTAAGGGATCAAAATGTCGGTCAACCATTATTTGCCTCTGTTGGTAGGCCCGTCTTGGGGCCTGTTGTTGTTGTTGTTGATTTTGTTGTTGTGCAACAACGGGGATGTTACAACAGCAGTCTGATGATATGGGGCCTGATATCCTCTATTTCTGCTCTTCTGAGAAGATGCAACATTAGTCTCCCCTTCAAGTTTTTTACCCGCACCCGCAAAAGGCTTTCGCACACCGAAGATAACCCCACATTGTCTTGAATCTTATCCATCTTAAGCAAATTCTCAATCCTCTCCCCAGCAATTACAATATCGGAAAAGCCAGTTGAAGGACACCCTGCCAGGCATTCCAGGAATGGACTTTGCAGTGTCCCCCTGAACATGTCAGCCATTACTCTTTCAAGCAACGGTTGTTACACCCTGTGCAGCCAACTCACGCCACTATTGGACGTATTCTTTAAAACTTTCTTTACATTTCTGAGTCTGGCTCTGTAACTGAGTACGATTAGGCGCCATATCAATATTATACTAATACTATTTTAGAAACGCCTCTGCCAACTCTTTCCAGTTCCTAACGTGAGCCCTCTCAAGCTTCGTGTACCACTCCAGAGATACCATAGACAGACTATCTTGGAAAAAGTACATCCAAAGCTTTTCATCATTGGAGTAAGTAGAAATCTTCCTGAAGTAAGCTTGCAAGTGAGTTTTTGGGCAAGAATTATCGTTGTATTTGTCAAAAGATGGAGCCTTGAATTTAGGAGGGATTCTTACCCCTTGAACCAGGCCCATGTCTGCTACATCAATGCCCATAGTATACTGACATTCTACAGCCTTGATCCTTTCAGCCAGCAATTGATATCTTCGGTCTCCTTCACCATTGTTACTACCCAGATCTGCGTTCATCAAAGAAAACTGATCATAGTGATTATCCTCCAGATGAGGAATAGGAATGGAGATAAGACCCCTAGCAGCTTGACCAACAGGAATACCACCATTAACTCCAGCAACAAGAATACCAGCATTAACTCCAGCAACAGGAATACCAGCATTAACTCCACCGACGGGGATATCACCTCCAACCGAATAGTCAACTTGATTGTCAACATTTGGAATTTCAACTTCGGGCCTCTGCACCATTGCCCTTAGCTCTTGTTGGCCCTGGGCCACCCCTTGCATTAGATCCATAAACTGGTTCATCCGGACCCTCATTTCGGCCATTTCTGCCTGTAGTTGTTCCATGGCTCGTTGTTGGTTTTGACGCGTTGAATAACGGTGGATATGAGAATCAGCAATCCTGCCTGTTAATCAAATAAGGTTAGGAAATCCAGAAATAAACACCTATTATGCAAAAATGAGATGTATGAATGCATGCATATGACATGTTTAATCATTTCCAAGATATATCTACTTTGATTCTAGTATTAATCGGGTGGAGGATTAGATACGTTGCAAGGAAAAATATCACAGGAACGGATAGATATTGCAGTGAAATACAGCTGAAACAACACTGCTGAGAATACCACCGAAACAATATGGCTGAAAAAACCACATCATCATATAACATTTTTGAAAGTCATACAAATATGTTTGATACAACCGAGGGTGAGTCCATTAACAAGCCTGATGGTAATCACAATAGACAGCATACATAAATACATAGACAGGTCAATCCCAAACCCCTAGCCCATACAAACTGGTCTTGACTTCTTCGAGGAAGGCTTTGGTGTCTGGATGAGTTGGTCGTTCTAACAGCTCTTTGATCAGCTTATTCCTTTTCCCAATGTCTTGACTTAGCTTGACAATATGTTCTGCACTATCTTCGTCTCCAAAGACATCTCTGAGGTTTGACTTCTTGACCCCAGCTTGAATCTTGAGCTCTTCAATCTCCTTCTGAGCTTTCTTCGGCTTGTCGAAGAAGTGCTTCTTGCCCCTTTCCGCCTTTTGGAGCTCTTCCTTCAGTTCCTCATTTTCAATCCTGACTTCACCCCACATTTGTCGAGAGTTAGCAAGCTTGACGTTTGCCTCGGACAAAAGTTTCTTAGTTTGCTTGTGAGCCCGGGTGGAGGATTTTGCAGCCAACTTAGATTTCTGGTAGAACCGAGCTATTTCCGCAAAGTATTTCTCCTTCTCTGTTAGCAGCTTCGTTACATCTTGAACCTTCCATTCTAATCCCATGTTGATATATAAGGCATCTTGCAGACGGCTACTCAAGTCGGGTTTCTCTACACGGAGCTTGTTCACCAGAGCTTGCAACTTGTTGAATTCTTCAATGGATACGGTGGTCCTTTCTTCCACAATCTCAGGCTACAAATGAGGTGCAGGATCAAAAGGCAAGTATAAGTCTTTAACCTTCTCCTTTATCCAGTGTTTATATGGAGGATAAGTTCGGTTGTTGGCTTTTCCCAGAACATCTTTACCTTTTCTCTGTACACTGAACCAAGCCTCAGAAGCTTTCTGTGCTATTTCTAGACCATCCGTTGCTTGGAAATATAAGGACTCCTCCACATCCCCCTTGACGGGTGGACCTGTTAGAGCATATCCGAACTGTCTGATGGGCAAAGAAGGATTATAGACGATTCCTCTTTTTCTTCCTATAAACGAAACACTAGGGAACCCACCACAACTATGAATAATGTCCTTGCAGAGCAACCCATGATCTACTCAGACAATATCTTTGGCAGACAAGCCCATCAGTCGTTGGCATCATTCAAGAGAATCCTTAGTATCCACGAAAGCCCCTGAACGAGGCAGCCGGTTCGCAAACCACTTGTAAAAGAGAGGTGCACAGCAGTGAACAAAACCTCCTCTTCTCTTCTCATTTCTGTTATGGACTGAGTGATAAAGGTCCCCCAATAAGGTCGGCACTGGATTCTGCTTTGTAAATATTCTAATGGCGTCAACATCAACAAAGTCTGGTACATTTAGAAACAGAACAATACTGTATACGCAGAGAGCCAATATTGCAATGAAAACGGTCCATTTTTTAACTTTAGCAGCTTCCTGAGCTTTCTTTGTCAAATACCCTAGATGATCCCTCGAAAACGTCCTTTGCTGGCGATGTTGGCTTCCAACATTGATTTGCTCAAATAAAGAGCACTAGCCACTTCCCCAAAGTCTGGATCTTTCTTAGAACCGAAGAACGATGCATCTTCCTTGATAGAAATCCCCAAGGTGTTTGAATACTCCTCCAACAAGGTAGGGACCAACAAATAGTCTGGAAATACGAAGCATCTCAAAGGAGGGTCATAGAACTGCATCAAAGTGTGAAGACATCTGTATTCATAATGACTGATGTTATGGACAAAAGACAGAATCCGCCCATACTTTTCTTTGAAAGCTCCCAACATATTCGGACTAGCCATAACTTTCAGACTGTTAAAAGGGCCTCAACTTGGCTTTGGAAACATGTAGATGATAATGTTCTTCTTCTTCTCAGTATCCATCCCAATAGAACCCACTGACCGGAATTAAAGGTAAGATATAAACCTGGAAATGAAAAAACATGTATGTTAGGTATGAAATGATGCAATGCAAGGGCATGATATCAGAGATGCCACATATAACTGAATGTGTGTGTGCTAAACTGTATGAATAATGTCTGTGCAGAACTGTGGATAACAACTGACTGAATATAATAGGAAGAATTGTCCACTTCTGTAAGAATACCAGAAAATCGGGTAGGTTGAAAGTCAAAGTTACCTGCAAACATGTAAACACCCAACCCCTCTCACATGTGGGTTTTAAGACTAAGGATCCTCAGTGTCACAGACTCTCAGGTCAAGAAATTATGATACGTTCACCATTTCTGGTTTGGCATCATCATCAACCGAGGAGGCCTCAACAGATTCCCCTCAAAAGGTCATCCTATGGCAAGTTCTCAGCTTCGGGTCCTCGGATCAAGAAGTGTAATAGGTTTGCCATTTCTGGTCTGCCATTATCACCTCTTGGGATGAGTGCCTCAACTTAGTCCTCGGGAATGGTCACCAGAGTCGACAGCCCACCATGGGAACATCCAATGGCCTGCATCAACATGCAGTATCAGATATCTCATAGAGGAACCTCGTCTGGTTGTGGGTCTTGTGAACACTACACCTGGTCACCACCACGCAAGCGACACGACTATCCACTCTAAAACATGTGTGTATACTCAAGCCTGGGTAGTGGGCTTATCTCTCAGAACACCCATCCCACCAAAGAAAATAACAGTCCAGCACAGTCCAGTATATATGGTAATAATGAATGTAAAGCAAGTAAATGCGATAAAAGCGACAAACATGCAATAAAAGCCATAAATAAAGCAGGTAAAGTATACAGATAAGCACCCAACAACCAAAAACAAACAAGCGCTAGGATTGACTTACTTAGGGATGGTAAATTCCTCAGCAGAGTCGCCAGCTGTCGGATCTGCGAAAATCAACCGGCGGAAAGGACAGAAGAATCGCCACCGAACATTATTTACCCCGACGCAGGGAAAAGAAACTATCGAAGAAAACCTTAACAAAGGGAAAAACATGATCATCGCAACCATATCCTGGGTTCGGGAGTCGCTTACGCAAGAGGAAGGTATTAGCACCCCCTCGCGTCCATCGTAATCGATGGGATCCACGCTTGTTGTTCTGATTAAAGGGTGTAGGTATCTGAAGTTCAACTGCTAAATGGAAACGAATGCAATGCAAAACAGAGAAACAAGGAAAGAAAAAAGAAAAGGTGACTCGATAGAACATCGCTGTCCTAGGCCTACGTATTCCCTCAGGAGTGGGAAAGTCAGAGTCAACGTAGTTCGGGGACTATGAGATTGATAGGGGAAGGTTGCTCGCCAAGACATCCCCGTCTTGTGCCTACGTATCCTAAATCGTACAGGAGAGAGGAAATCAGAGCAGTCATAGTTTGACCTACAGGGTCTTTGTTTTTTGTGTTTTTTAAGTGGATAATGCTAACGTTCGCGTTCTAGCAGTTTAGGTGTTGCAGCTCGTTGTGTGGAGTATTATGCATTTACCTGTTTGCGGTAGAACATAAATAACATATCCTCTACGATTGGAGTGAATGAGGTGAGAAGAGAATCCCGAAGGAAGACGAGTGATTTTTTTTGTTGTTTAGAAGAAAGTGTTTTGATTTATTGTGTTTGTGGTATGTTCCGTGCTAAAGACTATGACATAGGAGCGAATACTTTACAAGGTCGCTCCCAATGGAACGTTTACAAAGTACCCTATAATAGCAAATGATACCTTCACTAATCATTTCCCATGTACTTAAGGCTCGTGGCGCACTCCACATACGATATTTATTAGGTGTTTTGATTTGTTTTCTTTTAGATGAGAGAAGAGAGGGACTCAAGGGTGAAAGGAAAACAACTAAGGGATACTAATTCCTAATGTTGTCATACATTATGGCCTTATAGTTGAGTTTATGAGGGATTATCCTACTTGTTATCATGCATGTATTGCTAGCCTAATGTCTCTCCTACCTCCAACTTAATCGGAAATTAAGTGGAGTTAGGAATCCTAAGGGATCATGTGAATAAACACAAGTAAACATTGTACAAAACAATCACAAAAGAGAGAAGTAAAGGAGAAGTGAGATGAAAAGGGAACCATATAAGTGTAAACAAGCATGTAAAGTGTCACAAGTAATTTACCATCTCCAAGCCAAGCTCAACTATCAAGTAGTTGAAAGCAAAGTGTAAAACTAGGTCCTAATGCACAAGCGAGTGCTCTAGTTCTACCTTAGGAGCAAAGTTAAACCATAAGCAATAAAGAGTGAACCCTAAAGGTATATAAGCCTAATAGGGGAATTAGATAAGCCTACTCTATCCTATCTATGTTATTGTCCTAAACAAAGTCAAAAGATTACAAGTTATGTCTTACATCAATACACAAACATTTGATATTCACAAGCTATGTCAAAAAGACTTATAAAAGTCACACCAATGGAAGTTAAGTCATGTACTCAAGCAACATATGAGATGTAAACATGTATAAAGCAATCTTGTAGTATTAAGAAGTAATCATGGAATGTACATCAATCATGTTCAAGTGGTTTGAAAATTGCATTCAAAGATGTTATCTTAAGCATGCTTTGATCATTCAAGGTTACACAACAAGCAAACAAGTGTGAGATGAACTTATAAGACTTAGGTCATAAGTGGAGACATGTATCTAATGCTCAAGATCAATCTTAAATTGTCACAACATTTCACGTTAAACTCAATCTCCAAAGCTAATGGAAGTAAGGGCCAAGGTCACTCTTAGACATCTTCTAAAGCATGTAACTTATCAACCAAGCAAAGAGAAAAGAAAGAACATGGTAAAATAACATCAAAGCATCCACACCAGAAGTAAGAGACCTATAATATGTCATATTTGAATACCAAAAGCAAGGAACAAAGGTGACCTACAAATGGTGTTACAAGTAGTGGTCAAAATTCACTTTGTCTTCCACTAGAAGCAAAACAAGTTCAAGTATGTAAAAGCAAGGCCAAGGTCAAGTAAATCAAGTGTTCATACACATGAGGAAATGGTAAATGATATGTGGAATGACACATTTGAATATCAAAAGCATTGGACAAATATGGCACACCCAAAGTTCAAGCGAAAATAACAAAATTAAATGCACATTCATGTTCAAACTTGTGAAAGCATACTACCAATTAGAAGCATATGAAATGACCTATAAATCAATATGGGCAGGCTCTACCTCATGCTAAATCACACGTGAAATGATGCACAAAAATATCCCAAAGAGGATTGCACAAATGCATCATCAAACTAAAACATCCAAGCAAGCATCAAGCATGATCGGGTAAGCAATTTTAAGGTTCAAAGAAATCATTTAAGTCATGAACAAAAAACAACACTTGAGGATCATAGAGGTACACAAAATAGCATCATGAATAGGCTCAACCATGCCCTCAAACTTGGTCTTAAAGAGCTCACACATTTGCATTAAACTTAGCCTAGTTCTAGCATGTATCAAAAGGTTAGTCATGTAATGTAATTGTTCATGAAAAATAGTTAGATTCTTTAGAAAATTATGAGGAATTAACGATGTCATGTTAAGATCAGTGAGTGGTCTTGTACAAAAAATTGGGTCAAAAGAATGCACTAATGGTGCTAACAAAATTACAAACATTAGGCATATTTCACTTAATGATCATACAAACACAAGTCACAAAAAGTACTTAGAAAGTGGCTCAAAAATTATGATCAAAGCACCAATTTAACATGGAAGGATCTAATAATTTAGTGTCAAATCACACACAAAATTTTGGATTACAACTCTTAATGGATGGTCATTTTTAAAGGCTTGAATCACAAAATAGGTCAATGAGAACATCCACCATTCAAAAATTAAGTAAAAATAAAAAATTTGATCAAAAATAAAAATTAAATTCATCAAAAATTAAATAAAGTCCTTTGAAACACCCATGAATTATTTCAGAATTTTTGAGCAAAAAAACCTATTTTTAATATTGCATTTTTGAACGTATAGTAAAAAAGAAATAAAAAAAAACAAGAAAGAAGGGAGGGGGTGCTACACTAGCAAGAATACAGTTCAGAAACCCTTGGGCCCAAGAAGCTGGGGGCACGCCTAGCAGTGTGCTGGGCCTAAGATGCCAAAAAATTCACTCAGATTAATATCATGATACTCAGAAAAAAAAAGGAAAGAAAATGTCAAGCGAATTAGTCACGTGGGAAATGATGTCAGCGCTTCATTAATGCGCTGTGGCACGTCCATTGGCCAATTTGAATTCAGGTCCCACGCGGGAATAAGAAGTCCAAGCTGGATTAGTAGCTATGACATGGACCGGTGATAGCATCACATGTCAGTTTGACTGAAACTAGGGTTTGGAATTCAGGTGGCCGGAGAAGACCTCTGGTCGTCTTCTCCGATGGGATAGCCACTGTGAATTAGTCAAACGACCCAGAAATGGATGAAACGACCACCTCCCTACTTGTTTTCTCATGATGAGTGCGAATCCAGGCTCGAAAATTACAAAAGATTATTCTATGAAGTGATACTAATCAGAATAAATTAAGGTGGAAATTTCAAGATCTCGCATCCTGGCACAGATACAACACCATCATTGCCTACAACAATGTAGGGCTTCAGAAGCAAGAAATTTCAATGGTTTTAGTCACTTATCATGCTTTAATCTGGTGCAAGAAAGTTCTGGGAAAAAACCTGTTATGTGCTTCAAACCACTTGTGAGAAACCCTAAGAAACTTCCTTCCAATCTTGAGATCTACTTCAGGAAGCAAAATAAATGCTTTGAGCCTTTGAATCTTGCTTGAAGTTGAATCTGGAATATGAACAGAAATAAGCTCGTGGAAGGTGCTCCAATGGAGGTTCCCAGTGAGACTCAGTGCACACACTTGCAAGAGGAAGACTTGGTGAAGATGATGGTGAAGAGAAACTCTGAAAAAAGCTTTCACAATCCTTGATTCGCAACTAAGAAGTTCAAAGAAAAATTGGAGTTTCTTGATCTGATTTTTGGTGAGAGTGAGTGTGTAACCGTTTTTGTTAGGGTTAGTGGCTTTATATATGGATGGTTAATGAGATTTAATCAATTAATCATGGTTAGAATGTTCAGTTAGAGTGTGGTTATGAAAATGGAAAAGGAGAGTGAATTCATGCTTGGCACGGGTCAGTTTTTGTTTAGTGAGTATGATGCATGATTATGTCATGGTACCTTATGATGGTGGTGATAATGAGGTGTGTATTGATGGTCATGGTAATGTGTGGAATACATGAGCTGGTACAACATGATTTGGAATCTTGTTCACCAAGTATTAGTTTCATTTTTTCATGGCATAAGAGCTAGGTTTCATGCATGTGAATGGTTTGTAAGGTTTTGGCTTGGTTTGAAATGGTAAAGAAGGTGAATCATGAAGCATGCGCATGACAAGGGCAATGAGACATCTTGCATTTTGAAACTTTCCTGAACCATGACATGAAAATCATGTTCCATGAATGTGACTTTGAATGTGTATATCTTGGTGAATTTTGGATCAAAAAGGGTGGTTTTTGTTGCTTTGAAAAGATGGCATTTCCTAGAATGACTTTGATGTTGGAAGTGAGTGAAATGGAGGTCTCAAACATATTAGAAATCAGCCATGAAAGTGTCATGATGCAAGCTGTAACACCCCCCTTTTATACCCCGTACAAAAACGGAATGAAATAATCTCATAAAAAAAAAAACATCAGAGCAAAGATTAAATCACACAGATATAAACAGGGATGTCACATCAAATGTGAACTAAAAACAACCTGCTCAAAAGATATGCAACAACTGGATAGTTTTATAAACAATGGAACTTCGTTCCCAAAATATCAGTATTCGGATACAGAATTAAAACGGAACATCCATATCTGATGTCATATCCACAAGATAAGTTTTCATGTACAAATACATACAACCAGCTATACACATGCCAAAAGAAATATAAACAACGATCCCGACTACTCGTGTTACATATCAGAGCCACGGACCGACAAAAAGGAACGAAGACCTAATCTTCGCAAAAAGACTCCCAGCGTCTAATCTGCAATGCCATTACAGCATTAACCACAGCAGAAGGGTGAGAAACAGGATTAATATATAATTGCATAACATTATAAGACAATTAGCAAAACATGTATAATATTTCTCACCACACCAAATATCAAACTTGAAAATAACTACAGACATATTCAAGCAATTATTCATACACCAAGCACATAAACATAAACAACAGTACCACACATCTACACAAAGCACAACAATGTCATCATCCGAATTCAACACATAACAATTCACTTCCTATGACCAAACACCATTCGTATGCAATTCAATCACATATCCTAAACATATTCAAATGCATTTATCTCACGCACATATCAGTTCATCATATACATAAAAATGTAATTAAGCATATAATCATGCATATTCCATTAATTCCATAATTCCACAAAGCATACTTTTCCATATTCATTCATCAATGCAAATATACAAAAGATGATCAATGCATACCATAGAGACCGACTAACGACTCTATATAGATGCAAATGCGGTACCGACTCAATTGGTGATACATTAGTCCCCTAGGAACTCTTGGAATTCATCGCTTGTTACATAGAGTAACTCCCCGTCGGGCTAACGATGTTCCCCGTCGCTTCTACTTATAAATAAGCACACGACGTTTATGGATTGCTTCCACCTATATGGATCAGGCACACAATCCGATCGCTTCCACTTATAAACAAGCACACGAACAGTTGTAACGTCGCTATCGTCCCATAGTGTGTAAGGCACACGAACGTACAACGGATTCATATAGAATCCTAATAGCAAGAGCGCATGTTATTATGCTTGACACATGCACGACTCATGCTAAATAAATGTTCATGCATATATAATAATCATGCATATCAATCACAAACAAAGTGATATATAACAATGCCAAACGGCCACAAACCATCAACAAAGTATTCCACAACAACCAATTATCATCAAAGAATCATCACACAAGTCATACAATCACTTACCAAAGCATAACCCACAATATTGAAAAATAACACAAAAGTCCATAATTCGTTTTCTCGGAAAAGTCGGCCAAAAATAATATTTTTCATCATCACTAAAAAGTACTCCTAAAGACCTTCGATTCGATATAAAGAACTCTTAAATCCGATAAACGACGAATAAGTTACGAATATTTCAAAATAACGCAAAACATAAACCGGACGCCCGACACTACGAAACGGTTCGTAAAAACTGTACCGATTGGGAAGGATTCAGACCCCAAACATATTTTTCTAAGAAAGAACATCTCATTAGCTTTCCAACGCTTCGAACGGGGGTTAAAACCGACTTACGGATCAAGAGATATGAATTTCCGAAAATCGCACGAAACCAGAATTTTCACACTAGCAGTCGTGTCCGTACGACTGCGTGAAAATACACCAGTTCTGGTTCAGCAGTGATTTTTGGGGCGTTTTCGCCCGAAACCCGACCGATTCAATTATTTTCTTCAAACAAAATACACGATAATCCTCCATAAATGTATACGGACGTATTAGAATAAAAAATTACGCGATTCCGCGACTTTTGAAAAACACTATTCCGGAACCTAAAAACGCCAAATTTTCAAATATCAACCGATTTTAACGAAACGAGTTTCTATAACGTCGGCCTCACTTCACTCGACTAAACTACGCAATCCGTTTCGAAATTCATCCGTGAAATCTCCCGATTCTGCCGATTATGCATAAAATCAACCTAAACTCAATTTTTCCAAAATCTCACAAAATCATCAACAAGTATCAAAATGATTATCACAATACAACAACTAATACACAACAATCACATATCCAGAGTTTCAATCCATTTCATCCGCTAAAACTATTTATTCGAACGATTATGTCATAAACACATATTACCACCTATATTCTCTACACATTGAAATCAACCAAGAACAAACACATATAATGAAACACAAGCATATACTAACCGAGTTTCTCCCCCTTACCCGTTAAGAAATCGTTTGATGAAGCTTGTTCTTGAAGAAATTGGTCTTGTTCTTCACTTTCTCTCTTTCCTCCTAAGCTTTCTCTTTTCTCTTTGTTTTTCTCTTCTTTCTTCTTACTAACTACTTTCTTTCTTTTTCTACTTATTTTATCTTTTCTTAACTTAATATATAATATAAACACTTTCTAACAAAATATCTAACTAATTAATATCTATTCTTACTAATCATTAAATAATACCATAAGTTATAAAATATCAATTATACCCGCTAATTCAATTTTACCCGCGAAATCTCACAAACGATAAAAAGTCAACATATACCAAAAATCACATATTCACATACCAACATCATAATTGAAGCCAATAACACTTAAATAACTCAAACGGAACAAAAGACTCACTAACAAAACATAAATTAGCACATATATACGAAACACTAAAAACGGGTCGTTACAACTCTCCCCCACTTGGAAATTTTCGTCCTCGAAAATATGCCAAGTACTGACAACCCCCAAAGACGACTCACATAACCGACCAACTAACCAACAAAAGACACACCTCGAGCAACACAACAACGACTCAGCACACAAACAGCAACAACAACAAGACAAAGACGACAACAACGACCACGACAAGATGCAATGCCCATACAATGCACTTGACGACCAACACACAACTCAAAGAATAACCAGAACATCCAGTTCCATCCTCAGATATACGAATCTGTACCAAAACTGTCCAAACAACACTTATGATTGAGCAACCAACGACACATCTAGCTAACGTTCCACCCCTGAAGTCACTTGGAGAAGTACCAGCTTCTCCCCCACTTATCTCATTCATAACCCTGAAGACACAGGATTAGAAAAACCCGGAGAGTTAAGGAACAAACATCATAGACATGCTACACAGACTCACCCACGTGACCTTACCAATCTCTTGTCCAACAAATCGTAACCAAATCCAAACACTTAGCACCCACAAAAGTGAAATAAAAGATAAGTTGTTCCCGCATCCATAATAACCACTAAAGACGTATAAACAACAAAACATATACCTTCCATCAAACCATCTGCATTAGTAGACTGAGATCCCGCCAATGCAAATACTTTTCCTCTCAGTTGAGCTTGCCTCGGTTTCGTGCACGTCGTACTAATATGACCAGCTTCCCCACAATTGTAACACTTAGTCGCATTCCTCCTACAAGTAGCAGCTACATGACCTCTCATACCACAATTAGAGCACTGATCAGTCTGATTCATATTCCTCTTGCATTCTGACCTACGATGTCCCATACCACCACAATTAAAACATTTCACAGAAGAATTCATTCCTTCACCACTCTGCTTCCTATCAAAAGTTGCCTCCTGTTTTCCTTTATCAGTAGGAGTCGCATAAGGCCTACCCCTGAACTGCCCCTTGTCTTTCTTATCACTTATATTCTTGTAATACTTAACCCGTGCTTTAGTATCTTCATCCAAAATCCTACTTTTGTTCACCAGCACAGTAAACTGTCTTATCTCCTGATAACCGATGCCTTGCTTGATTTCTGGCCTCAAGTCGTTGACAAACTTCAAACACTTTGATCTTTCTGCACCAGCAGTATTATAGTTAGGACAGAACTTCACCAACTCCTCGAACTTGGTAGCATAATCCGCAACAGAGGAATTATCCTGCTTCAACTCCAGAAACTCAATTTCCTTCTTACCTCTTTCATCTTCCGGAAAATACTTCTCCAGAAAAGCCTCTTGGAAAACCGCCCAAGTAACCACTATACCATCCTCTTCAAACCTCTGAGAAGTATTAGCCCACCAGTCTTCAGCTTCCTTTTTTAACACATGAGTACCAAACTATATCTTCTGATCTTCGGAGCACCGAATGAAACGAAAGATCTTTTCTATCTCCTTTAGCCAAATTTGTGATCCCTCTGGATCATGAGTACCTGCGAAACTTGGTGGATTGTTTTTCTGAAACTTGTCCATACTACGGGATTCCTCGTCCGCCGCAGCATTAGGTAAATTATTCATCGCTTGCGCCATAGCTTGCATGGCCGCAGTCATAGCAGCAGCACCTCTTCCAGCCATAATCTAAACATTCCCAATGATAGCAATTATGGTTAAACAGCAACTCCACATAACACAACAGTCACAACGACACAAAGACACGGTCAGACAGACCAAACAGACACGACAGACTCAACACTGGCTCTGATACCACTTAATGTAACACCCCCCTTTTATACCCCGTACAAAAACGGAATGAAATAATCTCATAAAAAAAAAAACATCAGAGCAAAGATTAAATCACACAGATATAAACAGGGATGTCACATCAAATGTGAACTAAAAACAACCTGCTCAAAAGATATGCAACAACTGGATAGTTTTATAAACAATGAAACTTCGTTCCCAAAATATCAGTATTCGGATACAGAATTAAAACGGAACATCCATATCTGATGTCATATCCACAAGATAAGTTTTCATGTACAAATACATACAACCAGCTATACACATGCCAAAAGAAATATAAACAACGATCCCGACTACTCGTGTTACATATCAGAGCCACGGACCGACAAAAAGGAACGAAGACCTAATCTTCGCAAAAAGACTCCCAGCGTCTAATCTGCAATGCCATTACAGCATTAACCACAGCAGAAGGGTGAGAAACAGGATTAATATATAATTGCATAACATTATAAGACAATTAGCAAAACATGTATAATATTTCTCACCACACCAAATATCAAACTTGAAAATAACTACAGACATATTCAAGCAATTATTCATACACCAAGCACATAAACATAAACAACAGTACCACACATCTACACAAAGCACAACAATGTCATCATCCGAATTCAACACATAACAATTCACTTCCTATGACCAAACACCATTCGTATGCAATTCAATCACATATCCTAAACATATTCAAATGCATTTATCTCACGCACATATCAGTTCATCATATACATAAAAATGTAATTAAGCATATAATCATGCATATTCCATTAATTCCATAATTCCACAAAGCATACTTTTCCATATTCATTCATCAATGCAAATATACAAAAGTTGATCAATGCATACCATAGAGACCGACTAACGACTCTATATAGATGCAAATGCGGTACCGACTCAATTGGTGATACATTAGTCCCCTAGGAACTCTTGGAATTCATCGCTTGTTACATAGAGTAACTCCCCGTCGGGCTAACGATGTTCCCCGTCGCTTCTACTTATAAATAAGCACACGACGTTTATGGATTGCTTCCACCTATATGGATCAGGCACACAATCCGATCGCTTCCACTTATAAACAAGCACACGAACAGTTGTAACGTCGCTATCGTCCCATAGTGTGTAAGGCACACGAACGTACAACGGATTCATATAGAATCCTAATAGCAAGAGCGCATGTTATTATGCTTGACACATGCACGACTCATGCTAAATAAATGTTCATGCATATATAATAATCATGCATATCAATCACAAACAAAGTGATATATAACAATGCCAAACGGCCACAAACCATCAACAAAGTATTCCACAACAACCAATTATCATCAAAGAATCATCACACAAGTCATACAATCACTTACCAAAGCATAACCCACAATATTGAAAAATAACACAAAAGTCCATAATTCGTTTTCTCGGAAAAGTCGGCCAAAAATAATATTTTTCATCATCACTAAAAAGTACTCCTAAAGACCTTCGATTCGATATAAAGAACTCTTAAATCCGATAAACGACGAATAAGTTACGAATATTTCAAAATAACGCAAAACATAAACCGGACGCCCGACACTACGAAACGGTTCGTAAAAACTGTACCGATTGGGAAGGATTCAGACCCCAAACATATTTTTCTAAGAAAGAACATCTCATTAGCTTTCCAACGCTTCGAACGGGGGTTAAAACCGACTTACGGATCAAGAGATATGAATTTCCGAAAATCGCACGAAACCAGAATTTTCACACTAGCAGTCGTGTCCGTACGACTGCGTGAAAATACACCAGTTCTGGTTCAGCAGTGATTTTTGGGGCGTTTTCGCCCGAAACCCGACCGATTCAATTATTTTCTTCAAACAAAATACACGATAATCCTCCATAAATGTATACGGACGTATTAGAATAAAAAATTACGCGATTCCGCGACTTTTGAAAAATACTATTCCGGAACCTAAAAACGCCAAATTTTCAAATATCAACCGATTTTAACGAAACGAGTTTCTATAACGTCGGCCTCACTTCACTCGACTAAACTACGCAATCCGTTTCGAAATTCATCCGTGAAATCTCCCGATTCTGCCGATTATGCATAAAATCAACCTAAACTCAATTTTTCCAAAATCTCACAAAATCATCAACAAGTATCAAAATGATTATCACAATACAACAACTAATACACAACAATCACATATCCAGAGTTTCAATCCATTTCATCCGCTAAAACTATTTATTCGAACGATTATGTCATAAACACATATTACCACCTATATTCTCTACACATTGAAATCAACCAAGAACAAACACATATAATGAAACACAAGCATATACTAACCGAGTTTCTCCCCCTTACCCGTTAAGAAATCGTTTGATGAAGCTTGTTCTTGAAGAAATTGGTCTTGTTCTTCACTTTCTCTCTTTCCTCCTAAGCTTTCTCTTTTCTCTTTGTTTTTCTCTTCTTTCTTCTTACTAACTACTTTCTTTCTTTTTCTACTTATTTTATCTTTTCTTAACTTAATATATAATATAAACACTTTCTAACAAAATATCTAACTAATTAATATCTATTCTTACTAATCATTAAATAATACCATAAGTTATAAAATATCAATTATACCCGCTAATTCAATTTTACCCGCGAAATCTCACAAACGATAAAAAGTCAACATATACCAAAAATCACATATTCACATACCAACATCATAATTGAAGCCAATAACACTTAAATAACTCAAACGGAACAAAAGACTCACTAACAAAACATAAATTAGCACATATATACGAAACACTAAAAACGGGTTGTTACACAAGCTACCAAAATTTGTTGAAAAATTCTAAGTTTTTCTCATGTTTCACAACTTGGAGGTCATGACTTTGGAACATCATAACTCCATGAATATTGACCCAATCTTCAAGTTTTTGGTACCAAATTAAAGAGGACATTTGATACTACAACTTTCATGTGAAAATCAGATTGAAACAAGGCTTGAATCATGATAGAAATTGGTGTTGAAAACCTGGTCACAAAGCTGACTTTTAGAACTTAGAAAAAATTCTAAGTTTTTCATTTGAACAACTTAAAGATCCCAACTTTGATTGATTATAACTCTTGATCTAGAAATCCAAATGGAGCATTCTTTATATGGTTGGAAAGTTTAGAATACACACTACAACTTTTATTTGAGAAAAAATTTCAAATGAATCTTGGATCATAGAGAAATATGGCCATAAAGTTGGTTGCATGGCATGAAAAACTTTCCCAAAATGGAAAGTTTCTAAAACCCTAAATTTCCAAATTAAGTAACTTTCCATAATTCTTGATTTTTCATGATTCCTTTGACATTTCTTGATCAAATTTCACCCATTAACTATATTTGACATGATGAACATGAATTTGACCTAAAAAAGTCAAGGGTTGACTTTTTCCTTGATCAGTTGACTTTATTCCCAATCTGTCTGATTTTCAATCATCTGGCCAATTGAAACCCTTGTGAAAGACATTGATGGTCCATATTCCAATCCTAGATGCTTGAGAACATATAGAGAGCCATGGAATCAAGTCTTACCCAAAAAATCAGAAATAAACTGATTTTAGGCAAAACCCTAATTTTAGCACTAGATGATAGGAAATGTTGACTGATGATCGAAACCCTAATTCCTCTAGAGATAATGGAGATCCTATTGAACCAAGATATTGTAGGTGATGAGAGGATATCAAAGCTCCAAGATGCTTGCTCAATGGAGTTATCAGATATTAAGATGCACAAAACCTTAGTTAGAGGATCAAGGGATAAGAGTAGGTGATTCTCTTTAATTTTCTTGCCCATCTCAAGCTCTTGATAAAAGGGTGGACCAAATGGGAGGTCTTGAGTCTTTAGGGGTCTTCGTGGCTTGAGTGATTGAGTATATCCCATTCTCTTTGCTTTGCACAATCAATGATGAAGGAACCCTTGATACCATGCCTTGGGAAGACCAATGATGTATGTGTAATGTTCATGACCTAAATGCATATGAAAGATGAAGCATACGCCATTTATTAGGTATAAATAGGAGGGTAAATTTCGGGGTGTTACAGTGACTTCTACATAAGTCCAATTATGATTGCTTAACATAGCGCTAAATTGGTCCCGAATCGAAAATCGAGTTGTTTTTTGTAAGCTAACTATCAATCTCCTACTCTCCATAGTGTGGTGTGAAATAGATTGTCTCTTTGTTGTTAAAGGAGGTAGTTGGCATACTCGTCGATTTTACCGAGTTGGAGCCCTTTCCTTAATGATGTATGGATTCATTTTTTCATGCTTATGGTTGAATAGTCGAGTATTTGAGCTCTTCCCTTAATGATGTATGGATTCATGTTTTCATGCTTATGGTTGAATAGTTGAGTATTCTTCAAAAAATGACAAAATTGTTCTCCATCACTAACATTAACATACTAACTATGTAACTGCACTAACTTTACTTTGTGCCATTTAATTTTTCGGCAAAATGCCCTTTTTGGTCCCTTAAGTATACCCCCTGGTTCACTTTGGTCCCTTAATGTTTTTTCGTGCCATTTTGGTCCTTTAATTATATAAAAGATGCAAAAGAGTCCCTTCCGTCCATTTTACTCAAACGGCCGTTTGTTTTGTCCACCTGGCATCTGAGCTGGCATCGTGGCACCTACTTCTTTATATCATCTTCATCGTTTCACTATTTCCATATGTACTTGCTTTTCTTCATCATTCCATTGTTGTCTTCTTCATAGTAAAACAAGATGTAGTCTTCTTCTGCTTCATAATACGTATTGTCTTCTTCTTTTTCTTCTTCATCGTTCTAATTGCTTCAAGATGAAGGTTAGCCATGACCATTCGTTTCTGAAGGAGAACAAATCTGAAAGTGGACATTCATGTGTTCAAAGTTGCTCGCGAGTTGTACCGTTGTGTCTTTGTGTAGATGAGGTTGTGCTTCGTAGGGCAAACAATGAGAAGAATTTCGAAAATAAATTTTGGGGTTGTCTCAATTATAAGGTAAACCTTAAATTTTGTTTGAGTTAAAATCTGGTAAAAATACGATTTTGATCCATATCTATTTTGCAGGGGTCCTTGCAAAGAGGATGTGGTTTTTTCATTTGGTTCCATGAAGAATTAGCATAATACACAAATCAAGTTTTGGTGAATAGATTGGAAAGCTTATCAAAGGATTTTGAAAATTTGAAGTTTAGAAACGAAGAACTAGGAAAGGTTGTGACTGAAATTCAAGTTCAACTGAACAAGACGTGGAAGTGGAAAATTATGTGTTTTGTAATGTTATGTGTATGATTTTTTAGGATGTTTTAGGAGTGGAAATTTATGTGACTATTAGGATGTTTTGTAATGTGTAACAGATCACAATTTAATCAATTTTATGAGTTTTTTTTGTTTGGTATATGTTTATTTCTAGCAACATATTATTTGGTTGATACATTTTTGGCTCAAACATATATCAAATTGACACAACTTATAACATTACTCAAAGATGAACACAAACTGACTTTAATTGATATTGTAGAAAGACATGCAGATAGTTCCACAAAGGTTCCAAAATGCATTCACATGTTACATAGACATGTTCAAAATGACTTCAAAATACACCACAACATACAGTTCAAAACGACTTCAAAAAACAGTACAAAATACCAAATGTTCCAATACCATAAACTAAATAAAGCCTAATTAATACTAGATGTTTTTCTTTGGTGTGATCCTCTTGGTTGGGGTTATTCTTCTGGTTGTAGGACCAATCACATTCTTTGAAGCAGATAATCTTGTTGTTGTCTTCATCATATGGAGATATGATTTTTCATTGGCCAATCTCATTCTCCTCATCTCTCTTTCCCAAGCTTGAGCATATGTTGACTTTGCAGCCTTCCAGATAATTTCCTTCAACAGCTTACCAGGGAACCTTTTCCTGAAATTGTTATACAAATGTCTAACACAAAAGCGTTATTCAACATTGGGCAACAACTCATCCATTGCAGGTAAAAGCCCCTGCAATAACAATGTACATAAATAACAAGTTTACAAAAAAAAAGCAATATAATGTAAATGTCAACAACTAAGTACCTTTTGTTGGTCTGAAATGAAAGTGTATGTTAGACACTCAGTAGTACCACCTAGGTCAGCAATCAACAACTCCAAAAACCAAGTCCAGTTTTCCTTATTTTCATCTTCCACCACTGCAAATTCTATAGGAAGCATATGATCATTTGGATCCCTTCCTATAGCTTCCAGAATTAGGCCTCCACAAAGCCCCTTCAAGAAGCAACCATCAAACCCTATAACATGTCTAGAAAGTTTAAAACTCTCCTGACAAGCTACATAGCATATGTAGAGTCTTTTAAAATATGGTATTTGGTCAACAACACCTTCTGGAACAGGCTCAACATTCATCTTAACTGTTGAACCTGGATTAGCTCTCAGCAGTTCATGACAATAGTCATATATCCTAGTAAAATCCCCCAAGAAAGACCCATCAACCTTATCCCTGGTAGCCACTCTTGCTCTTATTGCCTTAGTCTTGTTTACCCCCCACATTCCACTTTCTTAAAGCCTTTTCTTTTATATCCTTAACCTTAAACCTAGGATTTTTTTTCAATGCATTTTGTATCCTCTTGCTCAACCATTTTGTAGTCAGCATCTTCACATTGTACTCCCTACTACAATTGTGTTTGTCAATTACTGTTCTTACCTGCCAAGAATCCTCATTTGGTAGCTTGGCACAATAGAGCTCCCAATCACAACCATCCTCACACCTCACCCTCACCCTTTAGTTGTCATTTTTTTTTAATTTCAAGTCTCTATCGTTTTGTACATCATATGAGGCAACTGCATCCTTAATGTCACTTTTGGAAGTAAAATACATACCAAGCTCCCATTTGTAATTGGACATATCTTTCCTTTCTTTGAAAAGTGGGTACTTCTTCCTCTTAACTACACTACTGTCATCACTATCACAACCACTTTGAAGATCATCATTGTCATTATCACTCCCCTTAAGCTCTCCTATATCTTGTGTTCTCTTTTTTTTTTCACTTGAGTTTCCTTCACTTTCAAATGCAATGAGATCATCAAGTTCATCTTCATCCATTTCATCATACCCATAAGATTCATCATTAAATGCTATATCAAGTGCACTATCATAATGGAAGCTCTCATCCTCACTATCATCATAATTAGATTCATTATACACCTCACCAATATTACCATGACTCGGCCTTGTTTCTCCTTCCTCTACAATAACATTAGTATCATTCACCCCAGCACCTACTTCCTCCACAACAACATTAGTATCATTCACCCCATCACCTACTTCCTCCCCAACAAGATTAGTATCACTCACCCCAGCACCTACTTCCTCCACAACAATATTAGTATCATTCACCCCAGCACCTATTTCCTCCACAACAACATTAGTATCATCACCCCAACACCTACTTCCTCCACAACAACATTAGTATCACTCACCCCAGCACCTACTTCCTCCCCAAAAACATTAGTATCACTCACCCCAGCACCTAAAGGCTTCATTGGTTTTGGAGGAAACCAGAAAGGAAATATCATTGGCTTTGGAACTATTGGTAATTGTAAGCTTCCTTCTATTACTAATGTTCTTTTAGTCGATGGTTTGATGCATAACTTATTATCTATCAGTCAGCTTAGTGACAATGGTTATGACATCATTTTAATCAAAAGTTCTGTAAGGTTGTCAGTCAGAAAAATGGCACAATATTTTTTAACGGAAAGAGGAAAAATAACGTTTATAAGATCAGACTTTCTGATCTTAAGGAGCAAACCTTAAAATTCTTAATGTCTGTTAGTAAAAAGCAATTGGTTTGGCATAGACGTTTGGGCCATGTTAGTATGAAGAGGATTTCTCAACTAAACAAACTTGGATTAGTCAGAGGCTTACCCAACCTGAAGTTTGCTTCAGATGCTCTTTGTGAAGCATTCCAGAAAGATAAGTTTTCTAAGACTTATTTCAAAGAAAAAAATGTTGTTTCTACTTCCAGACAGTTAGAGCTTCTGCATGTTGATTTGTTTGGTCCAGTGGAAACTGCCTCTATCAGTGGTAAGAAGTATGAATTGGTCATTGTTGATGACTATAGTCACTGGACATGGGTAGAGTTCTTGAAACACAAGGATCGGTCGCATTCTGTGTTCTATACCTTCTTCTCACAAGTGAAAACAGAGATGGATTGCAAAATAGTCATAGTCAGAAGTGATCATGGTGGCGAATTTGAGAATAATCACTTTGAGAATCTTTTTTATTCTTATGGCATTTCCCACGATTTCTATTGTCCTAGAACTCCACAACAAAATGGGGTTGTAGAAAAGAAGAATTAGACTTTGCAAGAGATGACTCACACCATGATTCAAGAAATTGACATGGCTAAACATTTTTGGGCAGAGGCAGTTAACACAACTTGTTATATTCAGACTAAAATCTTTATTAGACCTATTGTGGGTAAGACTCCTTATGAATCGTGGAAGAACATAAAGTCTAACATTTGTATTTTCATCCATTTGGTTGTGTTTGTTTTATGTTGAACACTAAAGAGAATCTTGGCAAAGTTTGATTCTAAGGCACGTAAGTGTTTATTGTTAGGATATTCTGAATGCTCAAAAGGCTACAAAATCTATAACACTGAAACACGAATTATTGAGGAACCAATTCATGTTATAGAAAATTGGCAAATTGCGACGGTTCATTTTGGCAGATTACGACGGTTAGAACCGTCGCAATTTGTAAGTTACGACGGTTTCAGTCCTGTCGCAGAAACGTGCGTCGCGAGGCCGTATTGCGACGGTTGTGAAAACTGTCGTGCAAACCGTCGTTATTTTCGAGACGGGTAGCTAACTGTCGTAATCTCCATATTGTGACGGTTTCCAACCGTCTTAACTTGCTTAATGTTTTTTGTTTTCATTATTGATTGCGAAGGTATATTGTGGCGGTTTGAACCGCCACAAGTTGCAAATATTTTTAAAAAAAAATCTAAGGTATATTGTGGCGGTTTGAACCGCCGCAAGTTGCAAATATTTTTTTAAAAAAAATTTGCACTCAGTTTAGGATTCAGAATACAGCTATTGTAGATTACATTAATGGCAATCATCAATCTTCATGATATTCACACAATAAACACAAACATTAAAGTCTTATATATATACATAAATAGTCTTACATTACTCATAATATATTATGTTATAATAAAGAGAGTGAATACGCAGTCGAAACAGAATTACAATCAAAAACCGTTATGCTGCCGACAATATCCAATCGCATACGCAACAATTCAAACACATAGCACAGCAGCTATAATTCGCACCAAAATTGATCGCAAAGGTCATCATAGAAAAATATCTGAATAACTCTGCAACAAAAACACGTTATAACAAAGTTAACAGTTTACACCCAACAGTTATTGGAATTAACAACTAACATAGCTTTGTCATTAGGGTGTAACAATGAGCTATCTCCTAACATTAATCAAACTCCTTCAAATATCAAAATACACAGATTCATAACAGCTTTTCTCCAATCTACGCGACTTCAATAACATAAAACAGAAAACCAACATTTTGTAAACTGACTGCAACTAACTTGAAACATAAATTAGCTAACAACATTACTAGCTGATAACTCTAACTGATTCACGCATTAACATAAATTAACTAATCCAATAACAGAATAACTAGCATATAACAGCTTTGTCACTTCATAACTTACTTGATAGCATCAAAATCCTAACTGAATCTTAGTTCACAATTGACAAGCAAATCCAACAACTCTTGAGTATGTACAGTTTCCTCCAAAAAGTGAGTCATTAGTCCTAAAAAGAAACAAAACCAGTGATAAGATTGACCAAAACTTTTGCAAAGAGCTCTTACTATTCAACTTCCATTTTCTCAAAAGACAGTACTAGTCCTATATACATGTTTGTAAAATAGATAATTCAAAAATCGAAAGTTACAGTTATGCATTAGGCATCAAAGTAAATCAGGCTGAAAGTATAAAACAATAAAATGATACGCAGTTTTTAATTATTATTATTACAAAAACTAATACTAGTATCAATTTCTCAGACAGTGTTTTGCTTATAAAACAAAACACTTGTTGAATTGATTAGTGAAACTACATACCCGAGCAAAGACTTGGCAATGGTTACTACAAGCAAGTCAAATTTTAATGACCGTCTCCACAATTTTTTTGATAAGCTCATATTCGTATCTGCTAAAGCTCATATTAGTATAGTATATTGTTAACAACTAAGTGCTAGCTTAGTCAAAAAAACAGTTAAAAGTTTATTATGTACCCGTATTTGAGGTGCCAGCCTTTTAAGTTTGCGACTTCAAATAAAGCTGATCGCCACATTTTCACCTTCTCTGGAAACCTGAAAAAATTAGTCCATGCGATGTTTTTTTTTTAAGACAGAGAAACTTTCTAATAGCAATCACACCTAGTACAAGGAATACAAGATAGTCCAAAAAAATGAGAATGATATAAGACCAACACAATAAAAATACACCAGAACAAAATATCAACTCCACACCAATGAATCCAATCCATGACATCTCTTGCAAAAATGCAAACTTGCATCAAACCCACCTTATAATCTAAAAATCTTTTGACCACTTAAAACACAAACACCAGCTAGCACATTTACAAGATTCCCAAATTAGCTTGACAGCAAAATATGAAATCAATGCCTTACCAGCTAATAGCCAAAATGGCACAAATATACAAGATAAGAGATGAAACTCCAATGAACACTCTCAGCATAATAACAGTAAAAGTTATAATTGTGATACCCACTAAACCCAAATAGGAAATGGAGGTACGAAATTGATTTAGAGAAATAGTGTACCGGTTTTTGAAATGCAATCCACTTATGCATGAGACTTCATACAAAGCTGACCTCCATGTTTCCAACTTGTCCTTTCCATGCCTGTTTTCATGACGAGCAATTATTTTATGCTGTTATGCATATTTCTAACTTCATACAAGAGAATACAGTTCATTGTATAAACAGAAACTGAAAGCCTGCTGTTTGCAGCAATCTCATTCGCGCGAGGCGGAACCAGGTTATTTGCAATGGATTGTAGTTGCTTGGCTGCAGACCAGGACCGAGAGACACTCCATGAATGTGATCTTGAATGCCCTGCCGAATGTTGATCCTTGCTTGAGTTATGCCGCACAAAAGATCTATGGCGTTGAGAAAAAACGGATCCTGATTCTTTCTCGTCAAGCATTGCTAATGCTAAATCCATCAGCGCCTTTCTAGCTCTTTTAAACTGCCCTTCACTCAACGGTCGCTTATTTGAACCCAAAGCACAACTCGCAATTTCCAGATGCTTTTGCCACATACGGATATTCTCAATCCCATCTCGACTCGCATTACAAATATCAAGAGCCTTCATCGACCTCTCAATGAACTCAGACGTCATCCGATCCAAAGGAGGCTTCGATACCTGCTCTTTATTATTCAACATAATCGCTCTGAATTCCTCATGGCAGCATATAAATACATTGAGAAGCTTCTGCGTCCAATCAATTGATAGCAATTCATCATCACTAACCACATAAAGGTCTTGAAAACGATCCGTAACACACTTTTGGAACGATCCAAGCTCTAAATTACATGAATCCGACTCATGACTTGCATCCACAGAATGAACCTGTTCCTGCCTGATACCGAATAATGATCTGCCAAAGGACGAAAATGACGAAGCAGCAGAAGAGCTCTGATTCTCCGTAGACGGCATTGCCACAGACTCACAACCTTCAGCAAAAGCAGCCTCAACACAAGATCCTCCTCAACACTTGACCAAAAAACCACAAAAGATCACATGAAACCCATCAAAAATAGTTCTGCATTAATGTCCTAGGCCATGTTCTACGACCTGGCAAAGTGAGGGAACTGTTGTGATAAAGAAAATTCCATTCCCATGCCACCTCAAAAATTAAAAGTAACAAAAGAACCATTGCACCCTATGTACATACCAAACGAATCAAAAGGTCAGCATAAAATACAAAGTCATGCTTCTTTGTCTGAGAATCGCGTATCAGGGTGTGCATGCCCCTTATCTGCAAAGCAAGAATTACCGTGATGATTCAATTTTGGTGGAAAATTTAACATCATTCGCTGGACGGGACAAGATAGAATAGGATTACTGAAAATGTCAATAAACAGTAAGAAAGAGGCACCTGAAAAGTAGACTGAATGACATATAAATTAGGATATATTTTACAGAGGTCATGCTGACCAAGCTTTGTACGAATATGCTGCACAATCAAATCAATGGCTACGTGATGAGCACCTGATATCAGCATACTTTTTTGTAGGAAGGATAAAGTCATCAAAAGCCGGCTTCACAAATTTTGAATACTGCATCAAATATGTTAAAAATCAGCAACTACAATATGCATGATGAGAAAAGAGTATATATAGGTTTGATCACTATCATCATCAATCCCAACTCCATAAAAACTAAACAATGACAGGCTTTCTAATCAAGGTACTTGAAAATAATAAGAAATGTGAGGGGGGCTGGAAATTGCTACCTGGTCAAGCACTGCTTCAATATTACGTGCATTATCGGCAGTATCATGCTTAATCCTTCTTGACAGACGAACATCAGCATCTGCACTGAACATTTAACGACGTAAAGTGACAGCTTAACTATGACTAAAACCCATGAAATGCACTTGTAAAATAGCTACAAAGTAGAGATAGGTAACTAGTGAGAAAATAGGAAGTAGGGAAGGGGGGAAGACATAACATCACTAGCCCCTGCATAAGGGCATGCAGTTGTTAACAAATCAGTTAAAAATATACCTGAAACCAGTTAAAAATCCAAGAAGATCCTAAAATCAGTAACAAATCAGCTAAAAATCATTGGCCAAACAGCAGATCCTAAACATAGTAAGCCAATCTTAACAAAATAAAAAACTAGGGTATCCCTTCAATAATCTCAACCCCTCTCTTCCTCTTGAATCTATTATAGAATTTAAAAAACCTAAAACTCACAATCCAAAACAAAAAACAGTGTTAACAAAACTGAAACCTAAATTTTTTAAAATTGAAACAATTAAAAAAAGGAGTAATTACTAATTACCAGTGATGAAGAGGATGAACAAGGAGAAGATCCTGAAAGTAAATACTATCAGAAGGAGGCAAATCAACCCTAATTTCATCCAAGTTAAACAAAATAAAAACACGCTGAACTTGAATACCCTTAGATCACTAATCGAACCATAGCTCAGCTTTCCGGTGAGAGATTTTTCGTAATAAACTAAGTAATCAAACTGTATATAGCATGTAATGTCCAAAACGAAGATGAATTGGCCGTCCTCGGGAAGAGTATAGTTGGTGACTGAGTTAGATAAGTGGCCACTAAGGAGACAGTGTTTTGGAAGTAAATCGTATACAGTTTGTTTGGCAGTTGAGTTTGTGATGAAGAAGAGGGTGATGGTTAGGGACAAGAGGATGATTAAGGAGTTGGATTGGTTCTTCATAGTGATGGTTTGGGGAAGGCCCTTCAAGAACCATCGTAGCCCTAATTTTGTCCAAAAAGTATCAAGTCGTTGAATTTACCCTCTTGCGACTTTATTTGAGGTTGTTGAATTTATTTGGGGGCGACGGTTTTTGAACTGTCGCGGACTTCTTTTTAGGGTGGTTAGATCTATAACTGTCGTAAAATGTTTAATTTTAAAAATAATTTAACGACGGTTGTCTAAAACCGTCGTGGCAACCGTCGTAATTTACGAAGGATGACGGTTTTCAGGGAATTGTCGCAATCTATATGTCGCAAAATACTTGTTTTCTTGTAATTAGGTTCAATGATAAGTTTTACCCTGAAAAGTCAAAGCTAGTTGAGAAACTTGCAGATCTAAAGATCACATTCTCATAATCCAAGGATAAAGATTCTAAAGTTAAAGACTCAGAAGGCAAAGATAAGGATGCTAAAGCGAAAGACTTAAAAACGACTCAACGAGAAGCTACTGCTGGTCCATCTCATTAGAAGAATAGTAGACAAAGAACTTCTCATTCTGAATACTTGATTCTGGGAGATAAATATGCACCAGTCAGAACTCGACCATCGTCCAAACCTTCTGAAGAAACTCTTATGGGTTTGGTATCTTTGATAGAGGCAACATCTATTGATCAAACTCTTCTGGATAATGAATGGATTATGGTTATGCAAGAGGAACTACATCAATTAGAAACGATGTTTGGGATCTTGTTCAGAAACCAAAAGGTGTCTATGTCATCGGAACCAGATGGGTATTTAGAAATAAGCTCAATGAGAAAGGAAAAGTCATCAGAAACAAAGCTCAACTACTAGCACAAGGTTATAATCATTAAGATGTGATAGACTATACAAAAACCTTTGCACCAGTTGCCAAATTAGAGTCTATTCATCTTTTAGTTTTGTTTGCAGTCAATCATAATATCATTTTGTATTAGATGGATGTTAAGAGTGCATTCTTGAATGGGTATATTTCTGAAGAATTGTATGTGCACCAACCCCCTGGTTTTGAGAGTTTTGAAAACCTAGATTTTGTTTTCAAACTTTAAAATTCATTATATGGTCTGAAACAAGCTCCTAGTGTAACGCCCCAGTTTTTGTCAGTTTTATTTAATCGAGTCGATTTAATTATTTTCTTTTTATATTATTTTATTATTGACTTTTATTTGACAATATATTATTTTTCATCGTTGTTTATGTTTTATCGCATTTTGAGAGCGTTTGGGAGATATTTGAGCTGAGGGGTATTTTGGTCTTTTTGTATGGTAAGATATTTTCCTTTATATAAGAAATAGATATTTGAGAGAGAAAAGATAGTAGAGAATGAGAAAGAGGAAGGAAACGTGGGAAAAGAGAGAAGAAGGGGAAGAAGAGAAAATCATCAAAACAAAGCTTGATCTTCGATTAATCGGGTAAGGGTGAGAAGTTTCGATTATATTTCGATTGTATATGTATATGTATGTGTTGTTTGTGTTTGTTTGGTTGAAATATATACTTTTCCTTATTGGTTGGATTGAAGAACAAATGTGTAGAATCGATGTTTTAACGGTTAGAATTTGGAATAGATTTTGTAGAATAGCCGAGTAATGTTTGGGTTTAATCGGGAATACTCGTCGATATGATTTAGGGAGTTTTGGAGTGAGTTACATAGTTTGTGAGAGTTAGGGCAATAATGATGAAATGGTGAGAAATTGATGTTTTCACGGTTGGAATGGGGAATAAATTGCGTAGTATAGTCGGGTGATGATATGATTTACTCGGGTAAACTTGTTGGTATGTTTCCATAGGTGTTGATTGAGTTTTGGGATGTGAATGTATTGATAAAATTATGTTTCAAATTATTCCAAAAATGGAAAATGTGTTGGATGATTTTTTTAATGGTGAAAATATTGTAGTATTTCAAATTCTGAGATCGCAACTTTTTACGGAATCGAAATCGGAGGTCCGGAAGGCATTTAACGGTCGAAAACTGAGTTTTTATCAAAATCTGCACATCGTGCGCTAACCCCTGGGCGAAATTCCCAGGTTCATGCGCTGACCCCCAAGCTTCATGCATTGGCGCATGATCACAGAATTTCCAAAATGTCCGATTTTGTTTTCTTCATAACTTTTGAACCGTAAGTCCGTTTTGACCCCCCGTTTGAAGCGTTGGAAAGCTAATGAAAAGTTATTTCTATTAAAAATGGTTTGGAGGGTAAAAGATGATTTAATTAATTCGTGTTTTTTGAAAAATAGTCGGGTTGTCGGGTTTTTATCGCGTACAATGTGTGCGATTGATGTAGTATCATGCTATATGCTTTTGATAGGTAACGTGTAACTTGTGTCTTGTTATATGATGTGAATATACATGATGAAATGTTGTGATGATGGTTTGTGGCCTTATGGCAAATATGTGCATTGTTTTGGATTAAACTTCGATGCATGATTAATGATGTTGTTGTGTGGTAAAATACATTGTTTGATTGAATACCAATGTATGTTGTTATGATGTGTGGTGGGTAGCCTTTGTGGCGTGAATCCCTTGTGGAAGTAATGGTGATTGTATGATTGTTGTGGTTTGTGTTTTGTGATGAAATGCATTGTTTATATGAAATTCAATGTATGTTGTTTGGTGGCCTTTATGATTTGAAATGCATTGTTTGAATTGATTTGCAATGCATGAATGTGATGAGGTTGATTAATTCTTATGGTTGAATTGTGAATGTATGGAATTAAGGAGTTGAAATATATGCATGATTGTGGTTGCATATATGCGTGAAGATGCATGTGATGTCATGAGTCATTGTATGCCAAGCATCATGATATGCATTCTTGTGATGTCCTGAGGGACGGATTGATTCCAGAGGGAATCTGCTATAACATCGTGAGCCTTAAAAATAAGAGGACCAAAAGCGATCTGATTGGATCGTGAGCCTTAAAAATAAGAGGACCGAAAGCGATGGTTATAGACGATCGTGTGCCCATGTGGGGTGTGAGCGATCGGATCGTGAGCCTTATACAAAGAGGACCGAAAGCGATCCATAAACGTCGTGAGCCTTATACAAAGAGGACCGAAAGCGACGGGGAACATCGTATGCCCGACGGGGAGTTACAATGATGTAACGAGCGATGGTTCCAATAGTTCCTGAGTGAACTAGTGATGAGAAATGTTGGAAGTCGGTACCGCATGGCATTTGCATAGAGTTGTTGTGTCGGTATCTGTGCATTTGCATAAATCATGGATTGATTATGTGTTAGAATTGTGAATGGATGCATTATGTGTGGAAAATCATGATTTGATTGATTATGTGTGGAAATTGTGCATTGATTTGTGATGTGTTGAGAGTGTGATAACATTGGTAATTTGATGTGCATACGTGATAAATGCATTGGTTGTGGGCAATATGTTTATACGTAGACATATGTTATGTGATGTGGTGATGTGATTCTTCATGTCATAACTTTGGTGTGCATTATGTGTGAATATGTGATTATGTCGGTATAATTGATATATGCTATATTTTGTGGTGATGTGGTGGTGTGGTTCCATATGTCATAATTGTGGTTGGATTATGTGTGATATGTTTTGTATTTGTGGCATGCTATATGTGTTAGTATGTGATGGTATGGGTGAGATGATTTATGCATGTGTTTGAATGTGTGTTGCATATTATTATGCAATCTTGATTTAGTTGTTATTTCTCACCCTTCTGCTGTTTTATAATGCTCTATGAGGCATTGCAGACTAGAGTTACTGGAGGTCTTTTTGTGAAGATTAGCCCTCCGTTCTGTTGTCGGTCTTGGTGTCTGCTCTGATACGTAGCACGGGAGTTGGGGAACGATTATGTTATATATGTATACCCTTGTTAGATTTATTTTATATTGCCTTTGTATGTATATTTTGATGTTATAAAACAATTTATTTTGTAAAACAAGTCGGTTATGGATCTTTCCGCTTTATTCCATAATTTGACCTTTCTCCTTATATGGAAAAGTTTCCCCTTTGAGGGCATTCTATTTTATGCTATATATCAAGTTTATGAGCAGGGATGATGTTTTGTTTATTTAAATGTGATATCCTCGTTTCTGTCAGAAAAATAAATTTTTAGTTACTCTGATTTTATTTATGTATTATTTATTCGCGATGGGAATTGGGGTGTTACACCTAGAGCTTGGTATGAAATACTAAGTAACTTCCTTTGGGAAAATAATTTCACTAGAAGGAAAGTGGACACAACACTCTTTTACAAAGCCTTTGAGAATGATATTCTGGTTGTGCAAATTTATGTTGATGATATTATATTTGGTTCTGCTAATACTTCTTTGTGCAAGGATTTTGCTAAGTTAATGTAAGCAGAATTTGAAATGAGTCTAATGGGAGAACTCAAGTTCTTTCTGGAGATTCAAATTGATCAACGTTCATAAGGAACGTACATTCGCAAAAGCAAGTATACAAGAGAACTTCTGAAGAGTTTAACTTGTCAAAATGTAAGCTAGCAAAAACTCCAATGCATCCTACATGCATTATGGAAAAGGAAGAGGTAAGTGGTAAAGTTGATCAGAAGCTATTCAAAGGTGTGATAGGTTCTCTCCTTTATCTAACATCTTCTAGACCCGATATTTTGTACACTGGTTGTTTGTGTGCTCGCTTCCAATCAGACCTTATAGAGACTCACTTAACTGTTGTTAAGAGAATCTTTAGGCATCTGAAAGGTACTACTAATTTTGGTTTATTTTATATAAAATTGAGTGAATACAAGTTAGTAGGTTATTATGATGCAGGAAAAGTACTTCTATAAGTTGTCAATTTCTGAGAGATAATCTGATCTCGTGGTCCAGCAAGAGACAGTCAACAATTATGCTTTCAACAGCTAAAGTTGAGTATATCGCAGCTTTTGAATGCAACACTTAGATACTCTGGATGAGAAGACAGCTGTAAGATTATCAGATCTTTGAGAGTAACATTCCTATCTTCTGTGATAATACTTGTGTTATTTGTTTATCCAATAATCCTATCTTGCATTCTAAGGCTAAACATATTGAGATTAAACATCATTTTTTACGTGACTATGTTTAGAAGGGTATTTTCCATTTAAAATTTGTTGATACAGACCATCAGTGGGCTAATATTTTTACAAAACTCCTTGCTGAAGATATATTCGCTTTCATTATGAAAAATCTGTTTATGAACTTTTATCCAGAATGAAAGGATGTTATCAGAATGCTAAGCTTTCAAAATTCTCGATTAAGATTATGAAGATTTATTGTTGTTTATTTGATTCTAAAACACGAGCTTTTTGAAGCGAGGAAGTTTCATGAATCAGAAAGGTTCTGATAAGAAGGAATCATATCAATTTATCTTCTTGATTTTGAACAGTTACAACATTTAATGGTTGTTCTTTCATTTGATAACATGTGGTATTTAGTGGTGACAGTTGTCCCACTTCCCGAACATGCGTAATAATGACGTGGTGCATTGGGTTTAACATTTCTTTGAACTAGGTTAAATATTTACGCATCCCCCTATGTCTGAGCATTTATTATTGTAATTATCGCTAAAATGTTTATATAAACCAACTTCACTCAGATTTCACACTACGCTCACGTTTTTCCCACACTTTCTCTCTCTTTCAAACCTGAAGCTGTTCTTTGCAACTGTTTATCTCCTCAAACTTCAACCTTCAACCTTCAATATTCTACAATGGCTGAAAATCAACAACAACAACTCAGTGCTAGTGAAGAACAACCAATCATCATCCTCAACACTCTAATAGAAGAACTGACGGTCCTATGTGAAACCATTGTTGACTTCAAAAACTTGGAGGATAATGGTATTGATATTACTGGAAATTCAAAATTCCAAGGTCAGAATACCTTCTTTGAAAGACTAAAGGGTCCAGTTTACCCAGTTTTTGTCAAACCGTTTTGGATTCATGTTGTGACTGAAAAGGAAAAGATTAACTCCTATGTCTTTGGCAGAAAACTTATGATTATGGAGAAAACTATTGCTGATTTAATCTCTTGTAATGGAAGTGGAAAAAGGGTGTTCTACATCAAATATAATGCCAGGAGAGAAGCAAATGTAGCATCAATAATCTTCAAGGAAGTAACTCTATTTGAGGAAAGAAAAAGTCCCAGTGCTAAGGATTTGATTGATACCTTAAGGGTATAGTTCAAGATTATTTTGGGTTGCATCTATCACCGACCTGGAACCAACTCTATTGATTACATCAACACTTCCTAAAAGTTCATGTTATTCTTTTTTAAGAAAGATGTTAAGCAAGTATTTCCATCAATTATGTTTAGACTTCACAAGGATTCAGTGGTTCTTACGAGGAAGAACACTATGATTAAGAGATCTGCTAGGATCCATGCTGAGAAGACTGGGGACAATGCTTTTATCAATCTAATCCCACTCCTTGTTGGAAATGTTGTTTGGTTCGTTACAAAAGGCGACTTGAAGGAGGTTAGCGAAGAGGTTTCCAAGTACAAAGTTTGTACTTGCTATGAAAGTCTTATGGTTACAAAAGTCCTAAATCTACACCGTAACGCTTTATGTCTTCATGCTTCTTAGATTGTGGAAGAAACCAAGGGTACAAAGGAAGATTTTGCGTATTCAGATGTTGTTATGAAGGATGTTTCTGTTCAACTAAACAAGGGCAAGCAAGTTGTCTCTGAAGATCCACAACAAGCTGAAGACAATGTGTCAGAATAACAAATTGTTGTTTTTGAAAATCAATAGGCTGCTGGAACTTCTTCTGGGGTAATTCCTGAGATTATGAGGACTCATGCTGAGATGAAAGAAGATAATGCTCTGGTCAAACAATGCTTGGATAAGCAGGACTCTATGTTTGAGCTCGTTCTCGCCAGACTTCCTCCTCCACATAACCCAAACCCTTAGTTTTTAAATTTTGTTTATGCACTTTTCTGTTATTTTGTTTAATTTTTTTGGGTTAAATACACAGCTCCCCTACAATGTTAGCGAGTTCTCATTTTAGCACCTGGTAAAGTTTTTTTAAAAAAAACCCCTCATCTTAGTTAGATTCCCTCAGAAAACCCCCCAGAGGCCAAGTGGCATTGAAGATTCCATTTTGACCATTAAAATTTGTCCATGGTGGCATTTTGGATTAAATTTCTTAGCTGACTGGGTATATATTTTTGTGTTTACAAATACCCCCTTGCAATTGTTAGGGTTTGTCTCCCCTTTTTCTATCTTCTTCGTCTGTCGTCGTCTTGTACATGGGTGGTAGCAGGTCATTGTCTGGGAGAAATTTTGGAAAGTGTTTGCCAAGATGTGGTTGCAACGATACGATAAAGATATTTGTCTCAAACACCGTTGAAAATCCAAGTAGAAAATTCTGGAAATGTCAAAATTCTTTGGTGAGTTTAGTTTCATCTTGTTAAATCCATATCTTAATTCGATTTGTTAATTCTTGACTATGTCTTAATCATTGGTTTAATTTAATTTGCAGAATGGTTGCGGTTTGTTTGTGTGGGACGATTTTGTTAACGAGGCATCATCGAAGGACATGAATCAATCAAGATGTTGTGATTGTGAAGGCACAAAGGGTTATTTGAGAGAATTTGCAAAGGAGATTGCTCAGGAAATTGAAGGCAGAGTTTTGAAGAAGTATGGTGCAGATGGAAGCATTATCAAGATAGAAAAATTGAAAAGAAAGATTCGAATGGAAAAGAGGAAAAATTTATGGATGTCGATTGTACTTGGTCTGTCATGGTTTATAGTTGCAGCAGTGTTTATGTCCATGTAATAAACTCTGTTTAGATTTAGTTTTTTAGGTTGGTTGGAATTAGTTGTTAGTTTGTTTGGAATTAGTTGTTTAGGATGTTTTTGTGATTAGTTGTTTAATGTTACAGTTTGATGTAAGTTGAATTGTGGTTATCAATGAAAGCTTTTGTTATGTATCAATGTAAGTTGAATTGTTCTTATCAATAAAAGCATTTGTTATGTACCAGTGTTAAAGTTTGATGTAAGTTGAATTGTTTGTTTCTTATCAATGAATTGTTTGTTATCAATGTAAGTTGTCTGTTACATAAATACTTCAAATGTTACACAAAACAGTTACATTAAATTCTGCAATTCTTGGTGCAGACTTGGAAATTCTTCAAAAGTAATTTGTTTGATACATAAAGAAAGCAGACTTGGTGCATATGTCTGGTACATCATTGATACATAGTACAAAATGAGACATAGTACAAAATGACACGTACTACTTAGTACTTCATTGGCAAAGGCAACAAAATGACACAAAATTAAAATTGGGAATACAAGACATAACACTCAGTCTCTCTTTTTCTTGGACTTTCATGTCTTCATAGACCTAGTTTGCAATCCAAGGGAAGACTCTTTTGAACTTGATTTGGCCTCTTTGTCTGGTAGTGTGATTGGTTGTTCACTAGATCCTTCTCCTACAATTGGTTTTTTGAACCAAGACAGTTTGATTATTTCACTCTGCCTTCTCCTTGTAATGACTGATTTCTTTCCTTTCTTCTTTTTAATTGAATCAACAACACAAGAGCCAGTTTGACTCATAACAGTTGGTGGTTAGTTCTGATTCATTGAAACTGCAGCAGTTGGGGCAACATCAGAAACTGCAGCCCTAGGGGCAGCAGTTTGAGTCATATCAGTAGCATTTCCTTGTGCATTATCAGCAATATTTCCTTGTCCACTATCAGCTTCTGCATTATCAGCTTCTGTATTAGCAGCTTGTGCATTATCAGCAGCAGTTTGGTCCTTTTTAACCTTTCTCTACACAATCAAGGATTACACATAAGTCATTAAAAAATTATTGCATTATAAATCACACAAATGCCAAATTAAAGTAATACACAATGAGTACCTTTCTTTTAAGTGCATTGGGGTCCTATGAGGAGGCCTTGCAAGTCAATGCATTGTGACCAAACTTGTCACATTTGGTGCGCTTATATGCCACCCTTGTTCTTCTCTTCCTTGTACCCTCCTCTCCAATTTCTCTTATCCTTACCTTCCTAGGTCTACCTGGGCCAGTTTTATAGGATGGTGGTAGGGGTTCCTCCATTTCAACTTCTGGGCACATATCCTGACCATTGATTGGACTAACAGAAAAACCATAGCATTGGGAAAACCTTTGTCTTGTGTAACATTCATCCACAAAGTCTTCAGGGTTTTGCTTCCTATAGCTCAAGGCAGTTACAACATGCCTACATGGTATTCCCACTAATTCCCAAAAGTTACAACTACAGGATCTTTTGGCAATATCAACAATAAACTCTTGATTGTTAAAACTATGTGTGGCTTAAAATTGTTCAGCAATTGACCATGTTGGCAACCAATGTCCACTATTGAAAACTTCATTGTCCAACCTCTTTCTAGGTATAAGCATCACTCTATGTGGCCACTTATCAAGTTTAGTAGCAGATGTAGCTAACCTATTTATGAGGTATTTTCTTTTCCACTCACACATAGTCAGTATTGGTTTGTCCCTAGCAACTAGGATAGTAGCATTAAAAGACTCTGATATGTTATTCATCAAAACATCACATTTAGGGTAAAAAGTGAAGGCATGCTTACATCAACTTTTGGTTGGGACTGCCATCAACCATTCCCAAGCATTTAGATCTACTTTCTTTAACTCATTCATCTTTTGGACCCATGCCTGATAATATGTTGCCTTAGCAGCTCCCATCATCAAATCTCTGATCAATGATCCACCACCAAACCTTTTCTTGAAATTGGCATAAAGGTGCCTAAGACACAACCTGTGCTCAATCCTATCAAGCATTTCCTCAAATACAGCCACAAGTCCCTGAAACATAACATAAATTATTGACACATTAATTACAGAACAAAACTAAATACATACGAACAAGGAATTAAATATAGCCATATGTACCTTTTGTTGATCATATATAAATACATATCTTCTATCCTGGCCAATATCCTCAATCAGTAGTTGAAGAAACCATCTCCAACTCTCCTTTGTCTCATTTTTAACCACACCAAATGCCAAAGGGAAGTATTGATCATTATCAATTAGTAATTGGCCACCATATTTGGTCTTCAAGTGACATCCATCAACCCCCACAAAGGGTCTGCATCCATTTATAAAGCCTTTCTTACAACCATCAAAACAAAAATAGAATGATCCAAACCTTGGTTGTATGGATGGATTAGGTCTTTCAACATTAATCTTGATTGTGTTGCTTGGATTTACCCTTCTTAACTCAGCTGTATACTTCCAAATGGATGCATACTGATTATCAGCATCACCTTCTATTATCCTCTTTGCAATCAACTTAGCCCTCCATGCTCTTGCAACACTAATACCCACAGAAAAGCTTTGCCTTATATCTTGCATGATATCTCTTATCCTAACTGTGTTAGATATTTGCATCCTCTTTACCACAGGCTTAGCCACCCACTTTGATGTTGCAGATTTGTTGTTCAAAACCCTAGCACATGTGTGGGTGTCTTTGACTGTTTTTATAGCAAAAGTGTGTTTGTGGACGACCTTAGAGCATAAGACTAAAAACCCACATTTAGCCTTACACTCAACCCTTACCCTGTAGCTCTTATTTTTCACAAAAGATATTTCCCTCCCATTGAGCACTGACCACTCACGGATAGCATCCCCAAAGTCAGCAATCGAATTAAATTACATGCCCCACTTGAACTTATAGTCCTTGTTGAGGTGCTCTTTCCTAAATCTTTCATACTTGGGCCTTTCATCATCACATGAATCATCTGGATCTGAACTATTCAATTCATCACTATAGTAATCATCTTGGTCCATTTTCTTTTTGGGCCTAACATTAAGCCCACCCATACTTGTATCAAGATTACTTTTATCTACTTTTATGGGCACTGGCTCATCAATTCCTTCAAAGCCATCAACTAGACCAGTAGCTCTCTCATCTTCACTATCATTTAACCTTTCAACATCCTCATCTTCTATATCCTCACCCATCTTCTCATTAACACACCAAGGTTCTATATCCTCACAATCCATTATTTATGGACAATGTTCCACAAATATATCACCATTAACTTCCATTGACTGAAGTATGTAGCAAAGTCGTATGCATCATCATCTCTTCTAATTATAATAAATCCCTCTTGAATGTCTAACACTTTTGTCCATAACCTAAATGAACCTTCCTTATACCCCCACCTACTCAACAGCTTGACAATGCTATCCATTGTCCAGTTCGCAACATGTAACCCAGTTACATTCGAATCAATCCCCCTCTGTAAATAATTTCATCCAGATTAACCCTAATAAATTCACCCCCATGGTGAAAAGTAACATCAAAAGGTTTGAATTCCTGTGAAATAATCATTACCACTTATCAAAAACCCTAATAATTCCATCAAGATTTCAAAATCAACATTCAAATACGAAAAATTCCATCAAGTTTACCAATATACATACTTGACTCATTACGACCTTCGATTAAGGAAATGTATTCGTGGTGATGCTTCTTCATCTTCGTCTATGTAAGTTCTTCACAGATGAATCTCCGTCGCATCAGAATCGCCTTCGTAGATGAATCCTCTTAGTGTTCTTCATCTCAAGAATCCTAACTATTACAAGGGGGTGTTTCAAAAATATATACCTAGTCAGCTAAGAAATTTAATCCAAAATGGCAACATGGACAAATTTTAATGGTCAAAACGGAATCTTTAATGCCACTTGGCCTCTGGGGGGTTTTCTGAGGGAATCTAACTAAGATGAGGGGGTGTTTAAAACAAAAAATTTACAAGGGTTAAAGTGAGAACTCGCTAACATTGCAGGGCAGGTTGTGTATTTAACCCATTTTTTTTGTTTCTGTTCTGATTATTCTGTACTCTTGGGCCTTCGAGCAATTATCAATGAATTATTTTTCTTTTCTTTATTTTGTTTTGTCTATGTCTTTTTTGATTGATGACAAATGGGGAGAATTGTATTGATTTTGATATATCTATGTTCCTGAATCAGAACCCAAACATTTTTTAATGTTTATGCTAACAACTACTTTAAATATACTTTCGTTATTTGTTTTTCAGGGAAAATCAAGAAAATTAGAAGCTCTTGAAAGTTTTCAGATCAGAACTTAAGTTACAGGTTTCTGTTGAAATAAGTTTACTCTCTAAGTCCGAAAGATCAACTTCACCGATTGAGAAAGACTTTCAACAAGACATAACCAAGCATTAAATGTTGTGGTTTTTAACTAGGTTCCGAAGCTCTTTCAAAAAGATTTTAAATCAAGCCAAGATTTCGAACCAAGCTTCTAAAGTAAAGTTCATTAGAGTGTTGACCTTGACAACCAATGTTCTGGATAAGTTCAAGCAACTTCTAAAGATAAATCAAATTCTGATAGAAGATAATTCTGGTTATGCAAAAAGGTTGATCAGAAAAGTGTTATTTCATTATGATTTTATCTTTTTAGGATTAAACATCTCAGGGGGAGCTTTATGCTTCTTTCAGATGTATCTTTCTGTAATTACCCCATACAAATTATTCATCAATATACATGGTTTTGTCATCATAAAAATAGGGAAGATTGTTAGAACCAAATTTGGTCATGCATATATACCCATGAGTTTTGATGATAACAATGAAGTATTTGTGTGAGAACAATTTTGGTACCTTAACAGTTTGTTATTGTGTACTTTTAACAACCAGTTATGATTCTAAAAATATAACATGCAATGCATCAGTTTTTGAATTTTGTGTTCTATAATTTACTTCTAAGTTGATTCATTCTTAAGAAGCTTATGGAAAGACGTTATGTTGCTGCTGCAATGTTCTCTCCATTTCTGCTTCTGGATGTGACTCTAATCATCAAGCTTCTGAAGAACGACAAACTTCTGAAGTTTTGTTACTTAGCTGAAGATTCTGAAGATCTCAAGCCAGACGCTGACGCAGTCAAGGTTCTGACTAAAGACTCTGAAGATTCTGATTTCAGCTTTGTGATTCTTCTCTTCATGTTTCATCAACTTTTCATCAGAAGCCATTGATTTTGAAGATAAGATCAAGAGGATACATGATCAAATAGTACATGGTACAAAAAAAAAACATTCCTCCACTAACCCGAAATTGTGGGCTGAGGACTGTACTATTCTTCACACCTGTCACTAATCTGTTAGTGGACAACTGCATTTTTGTGTATTCTTGATTTGCCCTCCAACAGTTTTTTTTCATGCTATATAAAGAGGACTTGGAGACTTGAAGAAAAAGAGAAGAGGCAAACTTTACAAGACTATTTATATGTGTAAAGCTCTTAACTTTGTGCTTTAATTTCTTTAAGTATTTTTATTTCATTTGTGTAAAATCTGCTTGTGTAGAAGCAACTTATAACACAAAATCATTACTCAAACTTGTTGTTTGTATTTCCTTAAGGGACTAGTTTGGTCAGAATCCTTGAGAACACTTTGACAATTTGTCATTATGTTTTATTGGTCACGAGTTGTTGCTCGTGTATTTGTATTAAGTTGATTATAGTGGATTAAGTCCTTGTGTATAAGACAAAATCACCTTGGCGGGTTGACTGAATTAACTTTGATTTTCAAGTGAACCAGGATAAAATTCCTTGTATCTTTCTCCTTTCAATCTTTTGATTGTGTTGATTTTTCAGTTGGTCTAAAAAGTTTTTGTTTTAAAAACTCAATTCAAATCCCCTTTTCTCGTGTTTTTCGCACCTTCATACCACACTTAATTGGCTTGACCCAAGTCACACATTTATCTTTTCTTATATGCTCCACATATGATTTGGTTTGTCTACTATTTCATTATTTATAAAATGAATAGGGGCAAAATGAACGTTTAAAACAAAGTTATATAAATCATAATCAATTGAATAAAAAAATATTTTAATTCTTTATTTCAATATGTCCAACTTTTCACCACCAAGCAGTGGAAATGTATTCATGAAAAGTTCCTTATTAAAAACATAAGAAGTGTTTGAAGTTATTTTACTACCTCTAGAGACAATTAGTCTTATATTTAGAGTTAGACTTTGATGTCACTTGTTGGCCAAGTAGCTCCAAATACATGAAAGGGGGGGGGGGGGGGGGGGGGCGATTGTGTTATTTAAAAAACGTTACCCAATTATAAAAAAATGGTCTATAGAAAATCTCCAAGATAAACTTATTAGTTAAAAATATATTAAATAGCAAAATCGAAGAAGGAAAGAAAAACATTTATATGAATTGGAGGAAATAAGACGTAAAGAAAATAAGGCAAAGGAAAATAAAGAGGTCTACTACCAATCTCTTTGAAGTTGAGACCAAAGGATGTCACTTCACTTAGTCTAATAAGCACACCTCAGGAGTTATATATTCAAGAATTGATAGGGTGATTGGTAATGCATTATGGTTCCAAAAATTTAAAAAACGTTACCCAATTATAAAAAAATGGTCTATAGAAAATCTCCAAGATAAACTTATTAGTTAAAAATATATTAAATAGCAAAATCGAAGAAGGAAAGAAAAACATTTATATGAATTGGAGGAAATAAGACGTAAAGAAAATAAGGCAAAGGAAAATAAAGAGGTCTACTACCAATCTCTTTGAAGTTGAGACCAAAGGATGTCACTTCACTTAGTCTAATAAGCACACCTCAGGAGTTATATATTCAAGAATTGATAGGGTGATTGGTAATGCATTATGGTTCCAAAAATTTAAAAAACGTTACCCAATTATAAAAAAATGGTCTATAGAAAATCTCCAAGATAAGCTTATTAGTTAAAAATATATTAAATAACAAAATAGAAGAAGGAAAGAAAAACATTTATATGAATTGGAGGAAATAAGACGTAAAGAAAATAAGGCAAAGGAAAATAAAGAGGTCTACTACCAATCTCTTTGAAGTTGAGACCAAAGGATGTCACTTCACTTAGTCTAATAAGCACACCTCAGGAGTTATATATTCAAGAATTGATAGGGTGATTGGTAATGCATTATGGTTCCAAAATTTTTTTAAGGCTGTGGTAGAGGTTCTTCATCCTAACATATCTGATCATTCTCATATTCTAATCAGGATGCAGAACCAGCCAAAAAAGAAGAAGATTATGCTCAAGTTCATAAACTGCCTGACCAAGGATAACACCTTCATGCAGATTGTTGCTTCCAGTTGGCATCAGCCTACCTAGGGGAGACCTATGGCTAGATTTTGGCAAAAGTTGGTGAGATTGCAAAAAGCCCTTAGGCATTTGACAAAGAATTATACTGAGATACAAATCCAAATAGCTACAGCTAGAACTGAACTTCTTCAAGCCCAAGATAATCTCCAACAGAATTTGTTTGATCCTGAAGCTATGGAACAGGTGAAAGTTTCCTCAGATAAGGTGATTAAGCTGAACCAGAAAGAGGAGGAAATCCTGAAACAAAAGGCTAAAATAGACTGGTTACAATTGAGGGATAATAATAATAGCTATTTTCATGCCTCAGTTAGGGAGAAAAACAAGCATAAAGGGCTATACACAATGCCTTCTCTAACATGTGATTTACTTAGCAAGCATGAGGACATAGAGAATGAAGTAATTGGTTTCTACACCAACTTGATTGGAACTACCACAACAGAGCTGAATAATATTGATGTGACATGTGTGAGGAAAGGGAAAACGCTCACCAGAGATCAAGCAATCCAGTTAATAAAGCCAGTAGAAGAAACTGAAATTTGGAAAGCTCTGTCTAGCATTGGGAATACAAAGGCACTAGGTATGGATGGTTTTACTTCTCATTTCTTTAAGACAACCTGGATGATCATTAGTGAAGATGTTAAAGAAGCTATCACTGAATTTTTCAACACCAACAACATCTATAGAGCAGTGAATTGTTCTTTAGTCACCCTGATCCCCAAGACTCCTGAGGCATCTAATATAAAGTAGATGAGGCCCATTTTATGTTGTAGCACTTTGTGTAAAATTTTATCCAAAATCCTCACCAATAGACTTGGGAAGGTGATCAGTTATGTCATTGATGAGAACCAATCTGCCTTTATCCCAGGCAGGACCATTCATGATAATATCATGCTCACACAAGAACTCATTAAAGGCTATGGCAGAAAATGTATTTCCCCTAGATGTATGGTCCAAATGGACATACAAAAAGCTTATGACACTGTGGAGTGGAGTAGCCTGAGCCAAATTCTTAATGAAATGGGATTTCCTCAAACATTCATTAGCTCGATTATGGCTTGTATTTCAACAGCCTCCTATAGATTTGTTATTAATGGTATTCCTTCTAGATTGGTCAAAGCTAGAAGAGGATTGAGGCAAGGGGACCCCATCTCCCCCTCCTATTTGTTATCATAATGGAGTATTTACACATGATCCTTCAAGAGCTTCATCATAACCCTAATTTAAACTATCACCCAAAATGTGAGAGGCTGAAAATAATGAATATCTGTTTTGCTGATGTTATCTTGCTATTCCTTAGAGGTGATGTGGAATCCATGAGGCTGGGTATGGAGAAAATTCAGGAATTCAGTAAAGCTACAGATCTGCAAATTAGCAACCCTAAAAGTAAATTGTTTTGTGGTGGGGTGGATACAAATGTTCAAGAGCAGCTTAAGACCATCACTGGTTTTGAGATGGGAATAATCCTTTGTAAATACCTAGGGGTGCCTTTGGATAGCAAGAAGCTGACAATTGCTAACTGTTCTCCTCTGATTGAAAATATGTTGTCCAGAATTAACCATTGGAGCACTCAGTTATTGTCTTATGTAGGAAGAGTTCAGTTGATCAAAAGTGTTTTGTTTTCCATAGCTAATTACTGGATGCAGATTTTCCCCCTCCCTAAGAAGATTTTATCTCACATAGAGTCTCTGTGTAGAAACTTTCTTTGGACAGGAAAAGATGTTCATAGCAGGAAACTCCAATTTCATGGGAGCATATTTGTGATCCGTGTAATGCTGGTAGGCTGAACCTTATTGAGCTGGTAACCTGGAATATTGCCACCATTGGCAAATTGCTTTGGAATATTTGGGCTAAGGCTGATAAGCTATGGATTCGATGGATCCATGCCTACTATATGAAGAGAAATACTGCAGCTGACTACCTCCCAACTAGAAACACCTCTTGGATCATAAAAGCCATATTCAAGAGTAGAGAAAAATGCATAAATACTGAGGCTTGGGATAACTTCTAAAGATTGGGCAGGTACAATATGAGACAAATATATAAGGAGCTTAGAGGAGCAAAACCCAACATGGCTTGGAGGAAAATGCTGATGTCAAATGCAGCCAGACCCAGGGCTGTTTTTACTCTTTGGATGCTATGTAACAACAGGCTTCCAACCAAAGATCGTCTCCAAAAGTTTGGAATTGTGACAGATGGGCTATGTGTGCTATGTGGGGGCACTGAAAGTATAAATCATATGTTTTTTGAGTGTGTTATTGCAGGCAATATTTGGAAGCAACTGCTGCAAAGAATTTTTCTGGTGCACGATCCCAAGGGCTGACAAAGAGAGGTGCAGTGGTTAATAAATGCTACGAAAGGAAAAGGGATTAAAAGGAAACTATTGAAAATGATTTTAGCTGAAACAACCTATAACATATGGAAAGTTAGAAATAGTATAATATTCAAAGAAGGTGGTGTTGAAGATCTTAAAGTGGAAGCTATTTTGGAAGTTGTTAAGTTGAGGTTTATGCATGACTGAAAACTAGCCAATATTTGTAACAGATTTTGATTGTTGTTTGAGCCTGGTCTTCTAGTCCTTTAGGTGCCTGAATCTTGGATCGGCTTATTTTGTATTGACTTTTTTGGTAATATAATTCTTTTTATTCCAAAAAAAAAAAGAAAATAAAGAGATAAGGGAAATAGAGCATGTACTGGAGATATACAGGTTTAGACTTACCATTTGACCACAAGAGTTTCCTCTTGAGAGTTCCACTAAGGATGTGAGATTTTCAAATGGAGATTTTAATTGGCTAATACCACTAACCAAACAAGAGATTTTAGTAGGCTAATATCCAAACCAATCGAGATATTTTGATAGGTTAATCTCCAAACCAAACAAAACTTCTAACATATTAAGATTAAAAACCAAATAAAATTCTAACCAGCTGATCTCAAGAACCAAACAAAATTTTTCACTGGTTAATCTCAATAACCAAACAACAAATTCTTTTAATTATATTAAACAAGAGACAATATCATATTGAGTAAATTACAATAATTTCATAATACCATAACAAATCTCACATATATTTTCCATTCTCAAATTACGAGAACCATAATTCCAAGATGGAAACCATACAACGATTATGTGAATTAATTTATTCAGAGTATTTCTAATTGATTAAGGAGTCTTTTGCCTTGTTCTAATTGACTGGACTAAGTCCTAGTGTAAAATACCTCATAAATGACTAGGAACACTCATTGGTTAATTCCATATAAACCTTGATAGTTTTTCTAGAGGTTTTAAGGTGTTTTGGTAAATGGAGCGAGGTTTAAAAAACATTTTTAAGTGTGTGTGTGGTTTGCCTTAGTAATTCAATAATTACTCTTATACATTTACATTCAACCAATAATTTAAACACATGGTCATGCGAGCTTTCACACTTTCTTGAAGCTTCAAGTTCTCTTGCTTGATTCATCATTTATTATAGAACTTAATATGGAACTCGACTCTTCTAACTAATGTGGATTGATATAACTTATTTGATAAATATCACCATTAAGGATTACTAGAAAGGAGGTCATCATATATTTCATTGAACATTTCTTGACTTTAGGTGTTGTACTTATTGAACTTTGATTAACATATTTAACTCCTAAAGAACATATAAATCTTGATAAAACATATTAATCATTGCTTCTTCTTGACATATTAATACTTCACATAATATCGTTTGACATATGGTGTTGTCATCATCAAAACTATCATGATAATCTAACGGTTGCAGACTGTTGTACCTACAAGCACATAAATGCACACACCTAACTTATGGGATGAAATTGTAAACAAGCGATTTCTAAGCGATTAAAAATGTAAACTTTAAAGTTGTTGAAATAAAGAGTAGCAAATATCTGGGAGAACAAACACCCATACATAGAAAGCTCGCACATATCAAACCAACTACAAAATACACTTGTCACTGTCGAAGAGTAACACATGCCATCTGAATGCATACCTACTTCTCATTATGCAAGTTCCAACCAATCCTCAACAATGTATAAATATTGCGTTATAAGGATATCATCATATACACAGGAATAATATTTGACATCATTGGGAAATTTCAGAGCCGATAATGATAACTTTTTCACCATGTCATTTTACTATTCAAAGACAAAAAAAGGCCACCATAAATCAAATATCTATAATGTTCCTCTAACCATCATTTAACTTTATTAATGATAACCATACGCTTAAACAAACATTCTAAACCCTAGAAACCATCCATGACCCAAGGTGATCTATAAGATCTTCATCGAACGAAGGGCAAGTCATCTTGATTTTCCAAAACTAAAGCCTACCTTGACTTATCTCTTCTCAATATAAGTGGGGTAAGGAGCTTTATTGCCACAATTAACCACCAACAATTCAATGCTATAATTGATATCACTAAGTTCTACGTAACGAAGGTTTACAAGGTGGATACATAATATGAGTTTTTTGTGTTCTCAATATGTAAACACAAATGAAATCTCGTAAATGTAAATGAGGAAAAGGGGAATACCTTAATGTACTATAGGTTATCTAAACAAAATGGATGAAGGTGAAATTTGTTCTCTTTAATTCAAGTGAATTAATGTGAATGTGAAAAATTCCCAACAATAAATAAATCAAACACTATTATTTGGTTACATTCCTGAAATGAAGAAAAAGTCAACAAGTGAAAAGAATCCCAATATCCCGCTTTATAGGTATAACAAGCGTGAAGTTTAGTAGTACCGATCCATTAGAAAATCAAAATTCACATCCAATTATTCAAATGGTTTCTCGAAACTATAACGGTGCTTGAGTGCACTTAAGTAGGCATATGCACATCACCTTCTTCCATTATGCATGAGGGAGGGGGTTATGTGGGAGCCACTGCCACAACATTGTTTATTCTACAAAAAAAATTCGAAACACATATTCCCCATGTTAAATACCCCTTACTCGACTCCACCACACAATGCTCTTTCCATGACACATAACCTCAATGAGAAGTTTCTCTTAACAATTTGATTTCTTGTGGGCGGTCTCACTGATTTCTACATCAACGATTCTCACTTAAAGCCTGATAACAATAACTTGGGGGTAATTATTTTGAGCTGAAAAATGCCCATAAAGATCGACCCAATATATATACCCAATCAAATAAGGGTGTGTGAGTCATTGACGCACTCACAAACCCACATCCTTGAGTACTACTCATGAGCATAACCTTCCTTCCATAGGAACCATTGACCTGCACATCCTCTTCATAAATGCGACTCTGAGTCATATGCGACTATGAGTCGTGTCCATATACACTTTCACACATACTTACAAAGTTTCACCTTATTCATATTCTAACTTGAGCATCAGGGTGCTAAACATTTTGCAGGTACTCCATATAGTCATCATAGAATCGTCATCACCACGACAAAAGCCTTACAATGGTGGTCGTCTTCAACTTATAATCTATTTCTTTTGCTCCAATACAAAATAACACTCATAAAAGCATACATACACCACTGGACCAATACAAAATAACACTCATAAAAATATACATACACCGCTGCAATAAAAAAAACATGAATATACATGCACACTAGTTTTCTTAAAGTTATTCTCTTAGTTCCTTTTTAAGTGTTGCTATCTTAATGAAATTTTGTTGTTTTTTATCTTTCATTTTCAAAGTTCATAGTAGTATTAATTGCACTTTTGTCTAACTTACCCTTAGTCATTTATTACAGAAATAGAAAAATCAAATGAATTAATAAAAAATTAAGAGTATTATAGGTAAAAAGAGAATCATTTTTTCAAAAGTAATGATTTATTAGTTTTTTTTAATATGTATAAAAAAGTAAAAAGAAACACTTAAAAATGAATCGAGAGAGTAATTTATAGACTATATTATTTCTTTTAAAATTTAGGTGGCTTTCACTACACCCTATGTAGTGTTCAATAACCTTATGAAAACCAAATAAATGTCAGTTCGCACTGTTGGGAGGTTCAAATCCGGATGCACAAATTATACAACAAATCTTTTCATTAAAAGCACACCTGCATCCATGTTAAAAAAGAATATGGATTTTAGAATCTGGATACACCATTTAGATTATGGAATTCAAAAATATCAGGCATAAAAAATGTTTCATTAGGTTTCGTTTTGAATTCTAAACTGAAGAATCTCTTACACTACATCGACAATCTAAAAGTGGTTAAGATCGAATATTAATCACCAACAATTGATAATGAAGAAAATATTATGTTCATTAAGTTTGAGCTGAAGATTGATGCAAATGTAAGTGTTATGTGGAATACATTTTATCGTTACACAACTAAGGGTCCAATCGAAAAGCATGCGACACTTGCAAGAACAAAAACAAATATTTTAAAGATGACGAAACGACCTCAATCATCCATTGGTGATGAGATGTCATTTTAGGTTTATGTTAACAAATATTATGTTATGTTATGTATTATGTATAAGGATAAGAAAAAATTATGTTAAGTTATGTTATTTTATATTCTCTATATGATATTGCTAGTGTGTTTTGTGTTTGTGATAACATGAGTGAATCCAAATTTCAATATTTAGACAAACCCATTGACGAAATCAATTATTTGTCATGTGTTTGTGATAACAGGGTAAATCCAAATTTTAATATCCGGATAAATCTATAGATCAAATTGCTTATTTGTTGTGTGTACGTGATAACATGAGTAAATCTAAATTTTAATATGCATACAACCCTCTAGAACAAATTGTTTGTTTATTCTATGCTCTGTCTATGGGATAACAAATGGTGAATCCAAATTTCAACAACCGAACATATTTGTTATTCATATTTGGCGTGGTTATAGTTGTCAGGATTCCAATTTTTGAATTTTGAAGACATTTCTAAAATTTTATCATGTTCGGGGAGTAAGACATAAGGAGGTGTAGTGAAAAATCCAAAAAAAAAAAAATTTTGAAAACTAAAATGGATGTTCACTAGAAAGAAAATTGACCTACTTTACCGGGTCGTATATGGTTTATCAACCCGTTGTTCATCAACCGACCACGACCCAAACCCGAAGAGAAAAAGTGGGCCAGTTACCCGTCTCGGCCTCAACTATATAATAGAGAAAGCCCGCAACTGCACGTTTGGTTTCGTATCGTTCTTGCCCTTTCCTTCAAGCCAAGTTCTTCTCAACTCTTCTCTTCTCTCTTTCACTCTCTTCTCCCCTTCTCGATCTTTCTACTTCCTCAACCATGATTACAGGTTACGAACCTTCTCTTCCTTCAATTTTCAATCACTTTCTATCCCCTTTCTCACATCCATTAGCTTTATTTTGATTTCTGTTGTTTTCAATTTTTAATTTTCTTAGCGATTTGGTTCCTGTTGTGCAATTGACATCAATTGGACTCGTAGTATGTAATTTAGGTTTAGAAAATTGTGTTAATTGGGAATTTTTACGGGATGAGGTTTTTAGTTAGATTAGATTAATTATGGTTTCTTTTTATGAAATTGTGCTAAGCTAGGATTTTTGCGTGTTAATATTATCTTATCTTTACGCTTTATGTTTTCAAGTTATGTGGTTCGTTACTCTGTGTTTTTTGTTAAGTGCTTTTTGGTGTATTTTAGCTTTTGAAAGTTGAGATTTAGTTATGTTGAGCTTGTTTTCAAGTCAAACTAGTATGCTGGACCTGTAATGCATTGTTTTACATCTCTTTAAAGGGTGTTATGGATGAACTGGATTTTCTTTTTGAGGATAAATGTGGAGGTTCTGGTTTTTATGTATAGCTTAAAATTTTGTTTAATTTTTTTTTTTTAATGAATTGATGCTTTGTCAATTGTTAATTTGTCTATTTTTAATGTGATACTACTATTAGGTTATTTAATTGATTTCGATGCTCAATATTGATCTTTCTTTGCAGTGAGTGTTAAGTGGCAAAAGGAACTTTTCAAAGATGTAGAGATTGATACCAGCCAGCCCCCTTATGTTTTCAAGGTCCAATTGTTTGATCTAACCGGAGTGCCTCCTGAAAGACAAAAAATTATGGTCAAGGGCGGTCTTTTAAAGGTAAGTAGATAAATAGATTGTTGAATCATGAATGTGATACTAAGTGGAACACTGTTGACGAGAATGCTTTGTCTGATTTCAATTTCAATTTGATGTTTTCTTATGTTTTTTTTTTAATAAGCCTACATGTTCAGGTCTAACAAAATATATATCAGTATTAAAATTCAAAAGTTTTAATTTTTTTCCTACCTGTTCCCCTCTTATAATGCAGGATGATGCTGATTGGGAAAGGTTAGGAGTGAAAGCGGTTAGTGGTGCTAGAATGTGTTTTTTAGTAATGTTTTACTCTTTTCCATACATTTTTTTATTTGAATGACCTAAATTATATATCTTTTGTAGGGTCAAAAGCTAATGATGATGGGAACTGCTGATGAAATTGTGAAAACTCCAGAGAAAGGAACTGTTTTTGTTGAAGATCTTCCTGAAGAAGAACAAGTAGCTGCTGTTGTAAGTTTCAACTTTTTCTTTATATATTAACTGTATTTCTTAAACTCTAGAGTAGTTGTGCGTATGTCATATGATTCTTAAAAACTGTAACTCAAATTAACATGTATGATTTCATAAGATTCTTGATTGCAATGATCCCCATGTTATGTCATCTATTCTATAGAACTTAGAAGTTAAACTAGATCTGCTCTTGTTTAAAAGTTTATTGTCCCCAAAGACCATAAAAACATATTGATAATAATCCGCTTTATCTCCACACTTATCTATTTTCTTAAAAGTCATAATAACCATGAGGTTTGATTGGGAGAGAAAAGATTCAGCAACTACCTCTTTTAATTCCACTCAATTTTTCCTCTGGGTTGTCCTGGCAATGGCTAGGGAAGTGTTATCATATATCCGCCATGGCGGTTTCTGGGCTCGCTGCAACGGCAAATATTGGACTGATATTGCAGGTTTTTCCGCCATAATCTTCTATAACGACGGTGCAAAGTGCCCCTTATGGCAGGATTTTGGCTCTCCGCCATGGACCGCCAACCGCCATTAACAACACAGGCAAGTGGGATTAAATGCACAAGCACATCAGATATTGCATGGGCTCTCCTATTGAATTTTGAAGGGAAACCGAGCATTGGCCATGAAGGTGCTCTTGTTGCAGTTGTCTGCTTTGTGCAACTTATTGTTAGGATTGTGGTTTAGTTGATTTAGGACCCGTGTAGTTTTTAGTTTTAAAGAAAAAGCATTTTCAAAATTTTAATTAGAATTGTGTAGAAGAATTTTGTAATAGTTATGTAGATTTCTTGATGAAAACTCAGAGAGTTCGATAAAGTTTAACATCTATGCGAGTTTCATGATATGAACTCTAAATTAGTCTAAGTACTGTTTTTAGAAGATAAAAGTAGCAGGTTCTGAAAAAATCTCTAAGAAAGGCTCGGTCAAGAAATCACTATTTTTATTCCTTATACTTAAATAAATAGACTCAATTGTTTAGTCCATTTCATGATTTATGTTTTCTTAATAGAGGCTGTTTAGAGTGGGAGCATCTAGTATTTGTTTCACATATTCTAAGTTGCAGGATGGTTGTGCGTTTTGGTCTTCTAAAGAATTACATGCCATCCCATTGGTCATCCACAATGCACAACATCAAATTGATATTCCAATGATATACTATAATATATCATAAATAGTCCTCCAATATCACATTTTTGCCATTAAATTTGTCTAGAAATGACAGCTCATTGATCCCAGAAGGATGAAACTGATGGAGTTATATATCATTTAATGACTCATTTGACTTGACTTCATAGATTAATAGCGGACCAATGTGATGTTGTGTGTATCTTTGGTGCTACAAAAGTAGGTGTTTTAGTGCTCTAAACTAAATATGTATTATCTAATGCTATCAAGTGGGCTTCATTGTTTGAATAATCTTGAATTTTTTCGGTTTGTGTTCTTATTTTCTTAGATTGAATCATAGAATATTTTTTATGTTCGAATATTTGATTTCCCCCTTTTCCTCTGGGCCAGGGACATACTGCTGGTCTTTTCAATTTGGGAAATACCTGTTATATGAACTCAACATTGCAATGCCTCCATTCCGTGCCAGAGTTGAAGTCGGCTTTGATTGAGTATGTCTTTTTTAAGGAGACATTAATCAACATTTCTATTTGCTGCATTTGAAGCTAATATATGATTAACAATATTTGAACATTTTTGGCATCAGTTACTCACATTCAGGACGAAACAATGATGTCGATCAGTCGTCTCATTTGCTGACCGTCGCAACCCGTGACTTATTCAGTGAGCTTGATAAAAGTGTCAAGCCCGTGGCCCCTATGCAATTTTGGATGGTACAGTATCTAGTGTCGGTTTTATAGTTAATGATTACTTTTTGTTGATTGATGTACTGTATGGGTTTGTTGTGGTAAAATTGGTTCAAGCCCCCTTTTTTGTGGAAAATATATTCATGTCATTCTGAAATTATGACAATACCATTCAAAGGGGGAATGTGATTTTAGGAAAATATTGATAATTAATTTCTGCCGATTTATTTTACTGCTTTTGTCATTTGAGTAGGGTAGTTTATTCTCTGCCATTGTATATTGTAAATTTTGTTTCCATATCTATTTAATGATTGATTACTGTTTGACTTTTGCTTTACATATTAAGAAATGGTACCGTACTGATTTGTTTCGGCATTTGCCAGGTATTGCGGAAAAAGTATCCTCAATTTGGCCAGCTGCATAATGGAGTGTTCATGCAACAGGTTCATAAATTGCATGCCTTTTCTGAAATTACTTTCATTGCTCTAGTGCATCGATATTTAACTTTTCATGTCTAACAGGATGCTGAAGAATGCTGGACACAAATTCTATACACACTTTCACAATCTCTAAGAGCCCCTGGATCTAGGTATTTTTCTTCACATTTCTTGGTATAAAAAAAATGCAATTTTTGCAGTATCTTGTATCTATTATTTATGATTTAGAAAAAGTAGGCAGACTTAATTGAATTACTAAATAGTTGGTTGATTTCCAGTATCTGTGCTTCTTCTCACTCCTAGATATACTGTCTGTCGTCTGGTCGAATTAGTTTAAAATGCAACTTCAAAGTGGTCTACTAGGTTTTACAAACTCTGTTTATTTTGCTTTATTTTTTGTCAACATCTTTTTGCTCTGAATATTTATTTCAGTCTCACGGATTTTATCTGTCATTTGTTCAGTGAAAGTACTGATGCTGTGAAGGCTCTCTTTGGCGTAGAACTTAAGAGCAGGTACATTTCGAGACTTCAATTTTTTCGCCCCATGTGCAATATGTAAATTACAGTCACAAACTAAACTGTTTGTAGGTTTATATTTTCTCTTTTGTAGTACTTTTGTTGTTACTATTTTCCGTTAGTGATTGGGCATACCCCACCTAGAATATATGAAAAATACTTTCTTTGCATCCTAATATCCTTTGTATATGTATATAATTTCCGTCCTTTATCTTTTACTGAATACTCATGTTAGTCCTTTATCTTTTAATATGTTTTAGCCCTTTATCTTTCTTAAATGTTGAACGTAAGTCCTTTTGTATACTCAAAGTCCTTATATGACATTGTGTTAGTCCCTTATCTTCTTTATATGTTTTAGTCCTTTATCTTTCTTAAATGTTGTGTTGATCTTTTGTATACCCAAAGTCCTTATATGCCATGTATCTTCATCGGGAATATTAGCACATAATGTCATTCAAATGCAACCTTCTTTAGTCATCGGTTGAGTGATTAATTTTATGTCAATGACAATCAGAAGTATAATCATGAAAAGGATTAATTCTTTGAACCTATGATATACCTCACGAAAATCCTCATAACTAGTGAATCGACCTTTTTCAATTGATTGATAGTCTCTTGTTGTTACAAACTATTTTCATGAACTAAAATCCCCCGATTTATTTCTGTTTTGATTTTAATTTTTGTTATCGATAATTTAGAGATCCTTATGAGATGATGATAGAACAGAGGTAAGATAGAATATGATGGAGAAAATTATTTTATTAATGAATACGAAAACGAAATTAATTCCAGAGCTGCTGCTCCTCAGTCAGAGAAAATAATTCTCTCACTGCCCAACCCTAATATGAAAAAACAGAATAATAATAACCCCCTAGCTACTGCCCCATATACTCCTATTTATATGAGGAATACTACCTACTTTAACTCCTATTTATTTGGGAAATACTAACTAATTTATTGACTGAATACACTCCTATTTATTTGGGGAGTATTCCTATTCTTTCTCACATATACCCTCCACTGTTTAGGCCCAAAATTATCTCTGTTAACCAACACATCCCCATCATCACTTGTGGGGTCTGATCCATTCCTATCAGATGACTTAAGTTTACATACCTTGTTACTACTTTTTTAAATTTCAAATTGTTTAAAAAAGGTTGTGAATGAATGGCATTATGTGCAAGGCTTCCCAATGAAGATACATGACATATAAAGACTTTGAGCATACAGAAGGACTAACGTAACAAAGTTATAGGACTAAACAAAGTTATAGGACTAAGACGGATAAAAAAAGATAAGCAACCAAAATGAATATTAAGTAAACGATTAAGGACGGAAATTATATTTAAGCCTATAGGTTAATTTCTCAAAATTAATTAGAAGCGCCATTTATAATATATGTAAATTGAGAATCAAGATGACCACAAAAAGGATCCACCAAGAGGGGATGAAGACATGCCACATGAAGTAGGAGAGACTCGTGCTAGTTTATTTCATGAGGTGTAAACTCAGCGGCTCATGCGGTTCATTTAGGTATGAGCTTCAAAGCTCTGAAGGAACATAAACTGTACATAAAAAAAGTTTTTCTTTGGCTGAGCAATTAGAGTATTTAAGCCACTAAATTATTCTTTTAATTATTTGACAGGACACTGTTTCAAATTAAGTGAACTAGGCAGCTTCTTGTGTAGAGGATGGACATGCTCATTTCCTAGTAGTTTAGGCCTATAGTTATGTGTACATGTCTCATTTCCTTAATAATTTTTTAGTTTGTTTCTAACTTTCTGTTCTTACTTGACTTCATTTGAATATTTTTTCTTGTAACTTTATAGCCCATGCTTTAGGATGCATCTGGCTTAGTTCAACTAAGTATGGATTATGATGGCAATTTACATGTTTTTAATGTTCAGAAATCTATTAAATCTTTTGTTAAGTTTTTAAGATTGTATCCTTTTATATACAACACCCATTGTCTGTTTAGTGATTTGGTAAGTTCTCAGGATCTATTGCCAAGAGAGCAATGAAGAAAGCTCAGAAACAGAGTCTGTTTATTCACTTAAATGCCACATATCGCAGGAGGTAAACCATCTGCATGAAGGACTAAAACATGTAAGTGCTAAAGCTGATCTCTTCCAATTATCGATAGTGCATGCACATGTGTATCCTTCACCAAGGCTGTTGATTTCTTCATATGACCCATATTTAGTGTATCTATTTTGCTTGATTATCATTTCTTTTCTATCTTCAATACTCATTGCTTGATCTGTATATATAATATATTCTGCCTCACCTTCTATCCTCCCTCGATACGTTCAAAGATTTTACAATAATTATTCTTGATAAATCTTCATAACTATGCCACTGCATATGCAGAAGTGTAATGACATGTTGGATTACTGAAAATCTAGTAGACTTGATAATTTCAATATTTTAGTCATGATTATTTCTATTGCCCATAATACTAAGTTCTTGGTTACCATGAGAACTCAGGAACTTGCTAGTTTAACTCAAGTACTTTCACCTGTACACATATTATCTTATTTTGGTGCAGAGGTAGGCGGGGCCTTAGGCAGAGGTGTTGGGTTTGGTTCAGAGTTAGTGGGTAATAATTCTTCCTGTTTTGGTGAAGTGTTAGGTTTGGTCATAGTTATTGCGTACTAATTCGTTATGTTTTGGTACAGAGGTTGGTGGGGTTTTAGGCAGAGGTGTTGGTTTGGTTCGAAGTTACTGTGCAGTAATTCTTAATTAGAAATAATTAACTGGTTAAAGTCATTCAAACAGTGGTTAATTATAACAGATCGCTTATTTAATTTATCAACACTGCAGTGATTAAGTGTCACTAGTTTTGAGTTGTATGTTTTCTTATACGTAGGTTCCCCCCACAAATTTATCCCCTTAAACATCTGCTATATAGATTTTTTGAACAATACAAAATAACTGATGTCTTCCTAATAGTTTGATATTTGGAATTCTACATAGTTTTATTTTTCATATGATGACTAATTTGCATTTGAAGTTCTATTAACATAGGTGATTTTTGTAGGGTTTAAAATCAGAGTTGGAAAAGGCTTCTGCTGCTTTGGGTCGTAGTGCTGTTTACCTGAAGGAATCACGCATCAATGCCCTGCCAAGGTTATTACTCTCTTCTTAGATGTGATCTTTTTCACCCCATCCCCTTTGCCATTGCCATGCAATTTCAGTTGGAACTTGGAACACATTCCCCAATTCAATACTAGTGATTTAGGTATGAAGTTGTTAGGGTCCCACCACCACCTACACTCAAGAATCAGGGAAAATAGATTTCTTGCCCATGAATTTTATTGATTCAAAAGAAAAAGATATACAAAAGAACTATTTTCCCCTTCTCCAGAATATTCTCTAGTCAGCAATTCATAACAATCTTCCCAACTCTTTAGGAAAAGTTAGTCCTATTTATAAGTTATAGGTCTAACAGAAAAAACATATTAACCAATATAGAAATTAACAAACACAACAACTATTCTAACATTACTAACTATTGGTTTACATCTTTCCCTTTTTTCGTTTAGTAAATCTGCCTTGATGTGGCAGGGATCAAGTTCCTGACCAGTAACCACTTAGTCATAGTGGCTTTGGTACCTTGTCATGAATCATATTAATCTAAACTAAAAGCCTAACCTGTTAGTTCATGGCTCATTAATGATTTTATCTATAACAGAGACAATGAGTGGAATCCCATTCTGTTGTTTGTCTATATGTCGTTTTCCATGTTGTACATCTTATATTTATAAGCCTCTCTCCCATGCCCTTCCCAAAGAAAACTTGCACACAGAAAATATGAATGCAAAATCATAATATTAAACTATCATAATTTTATTCAATGATGTATGTCTTGTTGCATATGAATAATTAGGCATAGATATTCTAGATAGGTTAGGTTTCTAAGTTGAGTTTGCCAAGGTCGTTTTCTTCCATTGACGGTGAAAATGAGTGTCATATTTATTTGCTTAGAGTTACAAAACAAATCTCAGTCGAGTCCTTAATTTATCATTTTGGATATTACTAATTTCAATTGTAGACATCTTATAAATTACATGAAAGAGTTGTTAAGATCTCGTGCTATTACCTGCTATCTTTCTATTGGTCATACTCACAATCAACATATTGGTCTGGTTAGTTTCAAAATATTGGCCTCATGGAGATCTTCTGTTTCTTGTGCTTTGTTTCTTCTAATTAATTGCTCTCTGAAGATGCAATTCTGAGTGGATTCAACTGGTTTTTTTCAAGGTACTTGACTGTTCAGTTTGTCCGTTTCTTTTGGAAGAGGGAATCAAACCAGAAGGCTAAGATTTTGCGAGTAATACTTATTACTATCTTTGTCTCTTTTTTTTTTTGGATATGGTTAGGATGGAGCAAATTTCCTTTTGTTTGCTTTCTCAATTTGTTTTATAATGCAACTGTGCTTGGTTATGTCAGAAAGTAGATTATCCTCTGGAGTTGGATGTTTATGATCTTTGTTCTGATGATCTTAAAAAGAAATTGGAAGCTCCTAGACAGGTATCCACTTTGTTGACATTTGAAAATCTGATGGTTGTTTGTAATAAAGAGATGTCTGCCTAGTAAAATCTGCGGGTATATTCTAACCCTGGATTTTGTGCCTACAGTTCCTAAGAGATGAGGAAGGTAAAAAGCTTGGTCTGAAAGTGAATGAGAAAAGCTCTGTTCGCAAGGAAAGCGATGTAAAAATGTCCGATGGTGAGGTAAGGAAACAGCCAAACTTAACATCATGTTGATATGATGGTGATTCCATTCTCTGTTTGCAAGGTTAGCTAGCATGAAAGTATGGTATAACAATTTTATCCCATGCTTCATTGCACGGATAAAAAGGGAGGTTGAATCCTGTTTCTTCTGAATGGTGGGGTGTTATGTTCTAAAAATGACTACTATCAATTTTATTACCTCCGCACCTTTTTATAATAGACAACTCATATTTTAGGTTCATTGAATAATTTATGTATCTAGTCTACATACCGACCATATACATTGCTTATTCAATGAACCTAAAAAATGAGTTGTCTCATACTCCCTCTGTTCCAAATTATAAGTCACTTTGTCAAAAAAATTTGACCCAAATTATAAGTCATTTTACATTTCCAATGCAACATTGACATTTTTCCCAATATATACTTTCTATCATTTAGTATTATTTCTTTTTTCAATTTGTTAAATTTCTCTTTCATCTATAATAAATGAAGGACAATATTGTAAAGTCATGCAAAATTTTTCTTTCCCATACAACAATGATTATGTTTCTTAATTCACGTGAAAGGTGCAAAATGTCTTATAATTTGGGATGGAGGGAGTATATTTTTTAAATTTTACAAAATTTTGTACTTAACTACTTAACGAGTACATATAATTCAACATCTGAATTTGTTGAATGCATATTTTATAGAAAGTTTTAAATGAAGTAAGATCAGAAAACTAATTTCGATAATCTGTGGATCCCCATGTCTCATGCTTTAAGTACTTTGGATCCATCATACAAACAGCGAAGATATAGAGGGAGATGCAACCATAGGTTTATAGTAGGGTAGTTGAAACGAAGTAATGCTTCAGGTGTGATATTCGGTTGAAAAAATACTTCCAGAATATGCACATATGCATTCCATGGAATCACCATTCAACATTTTACAAATGTGTATAAATAGAATGCATTAGTTGCTTATACTGTCTTTTGCATTAATTTAGGGATCGTCAAATGGAGAAGGGGAGCCATCTGTTGCTCCAATGGAGGAAGGTAAAAACTCACTACATTCTTCATTTTTTTTCTTCACTGTCAACCCTCTTTCTGCTTTTTACTCCATTTTTGTCTATAGGTGAAAAAGAAACCCAAATGACTGGAGTTTATGATCTGGTTGCTGTATTGACCCACAAGGGTAGGAGTGCTGATTCAGGACATTATGTTGGTTGGGTCAAGCAAGAAAATGGTTAGTTCTTGGAAACAATTGTTTTTATCTGGTATATGACTATCTGTCACTATTAATCACTTTATATATTATTTTTGACAGGGAAATGGATAGAGTTTGATGATGACAATCCAAAACCTAGAATACAAGATGATATCACTAGACTATCTGGAGGAGGTGAGAATATACTGAATTAGTTTACTTTAATTGAGCCTAGCATGAGCTGACATTCACTAAAAATCAGCATGTGTACCTCTATATATTGTTCCTCCAAGGATCAAGCCAATTTATTAGTTTGTTTTTATTATACGAAATTTTAAGTGCAATCATTTTTTTCAGCTTCAACTTTGGTTTTATATTATGATATGATAAAAACATGTTAAAGCATCTTCTTTGTCTTTAGGTGATTGGCATATGGCATATATAATCATGTACAAGGCTCGTGTTGTATCTCTGTAACTGCTCTAAGAAGAGCGCGCATGTTTGATGTTTTACCTCAGATTTAAGGATTGCAAAAAAGAATGGTCCTAGGGTCATTGTTTGTATTTTACCATTTGAACTTTGATGAATGTTAGTTAGTCTTATTTGTTTAATTTAGGTATTGTATTTTTTTTAAAGAAAGGATGTATAAGAATTTGAGAGCACTTGCTATCCTGAGTAACCTCCCTTCCCTCGACTGCGCCCCAGAGATAGCCGAATGTCAAGTTATATTTGATTGATGAATTCCAGTCTCTACTTCTTTGAGCAAAGACATTAGAGTAACGTCTTTTATGGAAAATGCTTAACGGGCAGACAAATTAATATTGATAATGCCATTATTGATGATATACAGGACAAAATCCAAAGGAAAAATCAATTTAAGTTGGTGAATATTGTTTTTTGTAGTTGTTTCCCCTCTATATCTTAGTCTTTTACTCACCATCATCAAATTTATGGCAGTAATATAATGTAAATTTATCATTATCGCGTATGTGCATTGCAAGACATTTTATTTTCATATGCTATCTCCAATGGTGGTATTGATTAGAGTTTGAAGAAGGGTGAAGAAAGGTTAGAAATGAGTCGAGTCGAGTCGAATTTGTTTTAGTTTGACTCGTTAAGAATTGATTCAGTTCAAATTTCGGTTCGAGTTTGACACGATTTTTTTTTAAAGTTCAAATTCGACTTGTTATAAGTACGAATAATTTAGATTAATTCGTTAATTTCATCTCACTTGCTTCATGAATTTAATTGGCATTTTTTAAAAGTTTTTTTTATATACATTTTTAATATATTTGACATTTTAAATTAATTTTTTTTAAGAAGAAAATATTGAAATAAAATAAAAGTTATTAGATTAAAATTTAACTTTGTTTAAAAAAATCTTCTGATTCAAAAATTATACGACTTTCAAGAGATGACACATGTCATTTTAGCAAATGTCTTTATGCTTCCAACAAAAATGACTCTAAATACAATTGTCAACTTTATGTCTATAATTAGTACGAAGGCAAAATATAAGGTTAAATTTTAGAGTAAATATTTAAATCTACTCTTGAAGATAATATAATTTTTCTCGTATATAATCGAGTTGATTAATGAACCTAACGAGTTAAACTATATATAGTTCAATTTCAATTTATTTAGTTAACGAATTTATTTTTCGCGCATATTCAGCTCATTTGGTTCATGAACATAATTTAATAATTTAATTGTTGTATCGAATTTCAAACTATTTTCGAGTTGGTTTAGGTCATTGTCAGTCCTAATTTAAAGAGGTGAGATAGATTTGGGTTTACAAATTCTTTTGTCTGAGGCAGATATATAGATGTCACAATTTTCATTCTTTAAACATTCAGGGACTTCCCACAACTGTGTTGCTTGACCTAAGTATTGTGAAATTAAGGTCCAATTTTGTTTCAAAACAATCCTCCAGATCTTTTGATGCACTGTATTAAATAGGGTTTGAAGGGTGAGACAGATTTGGGTTTACAAATTCTTGTTCGAGGTAGATATATAGATATAGATGTCACAGTTTTTATTTTTTACACATTCGAGGACTTCCCCCAACTATGTTGTTGTTTGGCCTAAGTATTGTGAAATTGTGGATCCATTTTTGAAATTGTGGATCCATTTTGTATCAAATCAATCCTCCGGATCCTACTTGGTCTTTAGAGAATTTTTTATTGTATCCAAAATGTTTCTAATACACCATGAGAATTTTCACATATGTCCCATGATTTTGGAGATACATCTCTGGACGCGCCTATTTCTGAATAAACATTGACATATTTTGGAGATACATCTCCGAAACCATTTTAAACATTCAAAACATGTCACTCAGACACATTTACATTTGAATTGTTTCGGAGATACATCTCCGAAGTGTATTAGAACAACCTGTTTTTTTGGCTATAAGTTGTGTATTTGTTTTCAGATGAACTATGAAACACAACCTCGAATAAAAAAAAATAGATGTACAAAATAATAAGAGACTAATATTGGATGTGTCGAAAATGATATATATATATATCCACTACCGGAAAGATCGGATATGCGTAAAGCCGCTAGGAATGATGCGACGGAAGAGAAAAATATATATGAATCAACAAGAACACAATGTAATCAACCAAATTATATTTACTTGAAATTGTCCGATCACCAACGAGAGAAAGTGATAAACTTTAATCACAATGTGCTTTAGCACTTATGCTTAATCAATTTATCAAGCACTTGGCGTGCACGTCACTCCAAGTGTGAATTTCTAAGTAATGTGAATGTAGAGCTAATTTCAAATGCAATCCAAGGGATTGTATCGTTTTTACAAAATGATTACTCAGCTCTATACTACACTACACCAGAAATTTTAGACAATTGATAATTCACAAGTTTAAACACTATCAAAACATAAAAGAGTAGGGAAAGAGAGAACAAACACGATTTGTCTAGGCAGTTCCCCTACCGTCCTCGCTAAGGGTACCTTTGCCCCCAATTCCGAACATGGAATTGAGATATGTATATATTACAGTTGCAATTGTTTTTACAAGAGAAAATTGAACAATCAAACCCTCAAACATCTTTGATGTCGATGCAAAGTTTTCTCTCCCCTTGATTCAAGATGAATCAAGTGCCTCAAATTTGGTTGAACAAATCGCCGTCTCACGCTACTCGATTGCAAGAACCCGCAGCTCTTTAATCCCCTTTACTCGGTCGATTTCGATCTTCCATAATTCGATCCCAAATCTTTCTCGTAAGATCCTCCGATTGTTGCTACTAGATTGACCGAACACTCTGTTCTTCAATCACCTTCGCACGACTAAATCCTTGTAGAGAAACCGATTTGTGCAAAAATCCCCGAGATCACCCGGATTCTTGGAGGATAAAACCTAGGGTTTTATTCAAGAAACACCTACTGATTCTCAACCCAGCACAAAGGATACAACACACCTAAGGCTGAACGTTATCACTTCAAACAATGCACAATACTAACAAAAATGGTTATGTGTAGTTGTTAGAGAACACAAGGTTAAAGATGAAGATGAAGAGAAAAATCAGTACCTATTTCACGTTTCTTATTCTTGCTGTAAAAAATGAGCCAAAACAATATATATACTATGCTAAGAAAAATAACAGGAATAACAGAATTTTAAAATAAACAACATAGCAGGAAAATGGTGTAGAACAGCGAACGGTCGACCTATACAGGTGGGAGGGTCGACCTGAGCAAGGCAGTCAACTGCACTGCGCAGAAAATTCATGTTTGCGTCGATCGAAACATGTCATGCGTCGACGCATGCCTTCCAGTTTTTGACAATCTTAAATGCAGACAATATGAGTCGACCAGAGGGTTGACGCGGGCACTCCAGTTGCCAACACTAAGAAATCCAACCTATTTGGGTCGACCAGAACAGGGTTATGAGTCGACTCAAACCCTTGAAACTTCCAAAATTCACTATTTTGACATTCCTAAAGGGTCCTAACCATACCTAATGCACATACATCATTATCAACGTGATCAAACACATTTGAAACCACATAGTATGCATTGTATATGCTGTTCTACATGTGTATTCTATATATGCTAGACATGATACACTATTTTGCACATAAATGTTTTTACATCATTAAAACCGAGTATAGAGACAACTTCCCCTCACACTTAGGAATGTTCCCTTTATAAAATTTCTCTTTGGAACCAAAATTTGTTTCTGCTTATACATTTTTGTGTTCTAAAGATTAAATGATTTGGATAGACAGTCTACTGAATGTTTTATAGAGTTTATTCATTCATTACCTTGAGTCTTTATTTTCTCTGTGTTGATTAGTCAAATCAATATTTTAACTCTTGATTCTTGGAAGTGATGTCTAATATATAGCCCTAATAAAGATTCCCTTAAACAACTGTAAATGTCATTTAACAACTATTTGTTTTTAAAAATCTGTTATCTTTTTACTTCATTTATGCAAATGTCAGAAAATTTAAAAAGGTAAGAAAAAGAATGTACTGCAAATTAATAGTGGTTAAAAATAATTTTCATTCATCAGAAAAGGATTACAAAAAGGATGAAGATATTAATATTAATCTAATTCTTTTAATGCCTTAAGACCCATGAAATTTTCCCAAGTATAGTCTGCCTCATCTTCATCTTCAGAATTTAAAAAGACAATTTAAACCACTCTTGTCCAACTGGGTATCTTCCTCTTCTTCTTCATTGCCACCTTCTTAGGTTTCAATGCAGTTGATGAAGAACCTGCTTCAGAAGCTTCAGAACCATCTGGACTCTGTTGACCTTCAGTCTTCAGACTTATGATATCTTTTGAAATTTTTATTATTGTGGAGACATTGGTACTCTTAGTTGTGGATTCCATAGTGTTCTAAAAGATGTTGATGAAAAAGACTTAGAATTTGGTTGCTTATATAGTGGAGTCTAGATAGACCAAACAGTTGGATAAAATCCTTTTCTCGATCTTTGGAAGTTCTACGACCAATAACTATTAAGAACGCACTGTACACACTTTTAATTCTCCTTATTACTTGAACCGTTTCTCTTCTTTAGGAACTTCTCAAAGTAATGATGATTTGTTTTGCATTTATGCAATATTATTTATTTTGTTTTTTTTTTCTTCTCTCTATTTTAAAATTTTATTTTAATCTTTTTGATGTGAAAAAAGGGGGAGAAAGATATAGAAGTATTTAAAGAGAATCTGAACCCTTCAGATTTTATATGTTGTTTATTTTAAATATTTTAAAATTATGTTATTACATTTATTTGTTTACCCGAAAAATATATTTTATTTTTCTTGAATATAGAACTTAGGGGGAGCTTACAAACCTCAACCTTTGAACTATTAGACTCAAGGGGAGCTTACAAACCTCAGACTCTGATGTTGTCAAGTAAATTAAAATTGCCTAACATTGTTCTTAAATACTTATGTTTGTCATCATCAAAAAAGGGGAGATTGTTAGAACAAGATTTCTTCATGACATATATCCTTTATGTTTTGATGATAATAAAGTATTGAAAGAACAATGGTGTTATCTAATGTGTGTTCTAAGTATGCATGTTCTAAAGCTTAAAGAGAAACTATTCAGAATCTATTAAGAGAACACATTTGAGAGATGTTGAGTTCTTGGCTTCTCATGGTTCACAACTGAATAACATTCTTAAGTGAAGTATGATGATATAGGATTATGTAGACTCTGAAGCTGAACTTATCAACATCAGAAGACCAATATATTATCTCTACACTTATTGAACGTATCAGCTTCTGGTGACCATTTATAACCAAAGACAAAGCTAAGTGATTCATATTGCATAAAGCAAGCTACAATGTCAAATCAGTTTGTCAGCTAGAGTGTGTGTTCACATGGCTCAAGGAGAGTTAACATGCTTTACGGATATCTACTCTCAACGAATCTATAGTATAGCTTACAAGGAATACACTACAGTTAAATGAGTTACACAATGGTTAAAGATCTTTTTATGTATCTATCTTCAGCGTCTCTTAGTACTATGAATTAACAAAGACACTTGTGCAAGTTTTCTCTTCCAACAGATATTCTATTGTATTTGCTATTTAAGTAGCCGAAGATTCAATATGAAGAATCAAAAAGGAAAAAAGAATGAGGGCCAAGCAGAAAAAGGAGTGTTGCACACTTCTATCAAAATGGAAGAATTACAAGATCAACAACAACATTAGTATACAGAGTTTCTGTTATCTTTTGTAAATTGTACAAAGCCTTAAGATTTCTTAAACAATGAATATCTTTGAAATCTTAAGTGCTGCAATCTTTGTTATAGTTATTGCTCTATACCTCTGATTGTATATCAAGTTCTCCTTGTTGTCTATTATGATAAACAAGTTTTTTAGTAGTTTATTATGAAAGTCTCTTGCTATGTGCTTGAGCATCAAAGTCTCTTGCTATGAGCTTGATCCAAGTAAGTATCTTGCTATGTGCTTGAGCATTGAAGCCTTGATCAAATTGTTGATTAAGAAGGAAAGTCTTGAATCCAAGGGGTTTGAGCAATGAAGTCTTGGATTTGTGGAATCTGAGCAAGGAAGTCTTGTACTCGAGGATATAAGCAGAAGTCTTGAATCCGAGGGATTTAAGGAAGGAATTATTAATTTTTCAGTATGAGAAGGAAGTCTTGTACTTGAGGGTATAAGCAGGAGGTCTTGAATCTGAGGGGTTTAAGCAAGGAAGTCTTGGATTCGTGGAATCTAAGCAGGCAAGTCTTAGGTTGTGAGTCTGAGCAGGGAAAATCTTAGGATATAAGGATCTAAGAAGGAAGTCTTGATCATGTGCTGATTAAGCAGACAAGTCTTAGGATGTAGGTGTAAGCAAAGAAAAGTATTATGCTCGAGGGCATAAGCAATTGCAATCATTGTTTGATTATAGTGAAAAATCTCTTGTACTGCAAGGGGACTAGATTACTCTCGGTTTGAGGGGAACCATGATAAATTATGTGTGTTCATTTGTCATTTACTTGCTTCTGATTATTATTCCAATGCATTCATATTATCATAATCTGAACTGATTATTTAGAATCTGAACTCTGTTCAGAAACAAAGCAAATTGGAGAAAACAATTCACCCCCATCTTGTGTATTTTTCTCACTTTCAAATATGACTCTTGTAGTGAGTCTAGTGATGGAGAGATGTCAGCAGAAGAACTTGGTGAAACATATAAAGTGTTGCTCACTAAATGGAAGGAATCTTGTTTGAGAGAAGAGAAACAAAAGAAGATAATAAGTGCTATACTTCTTGGAAAAGAGAACCTTGGTTCAACCATTTTAGATCGGGAAGAGGAAGTCACATTGTTAAAGCCCAAACTTGAAAATATGACAAAAAAAATTCGTATGTTGAACAATGGTTCTGGTATGTTAGATAAGATCTTGGAGATTGGGGAAAAGAAGGCCATAAGCTTTGACTAGAGTTCCCTGAACAAAAAGGTAAAATTCCCCACTAAGAAATTTGTTGCTCCTGAAAAGAAAATTGAGTTTCTGATTGTGAGAACAAGTTTTGGTTTTGCATCTGGCCTTTAGTTTTGATGATAACAATATAATGTTTATTAGAGAACAATTTTGTACATTAATGATTTTTTGTCTAGTGTGTAGCTTTTGCTAAACAGTTTCTGACTCTGAAGCTCTGACATGCGACATCACCAGATTCTGGAATCAACACACGCTAACTCTGAAGAGAAACAAGCGTGTTACAAGATGCTGTCAAGTCCTAGAAAGTTCTTAGACAACGGTTCTGAAAAACGTTCATGCTAAAGCTTCTGATCATGACTCTGACTAAAGAAACCTCTGAAGGATTGCTTATCTTTAAGATTCTGTGCTCAAGCTGTAGATTCTGAAGATCGAAGTGCTGAAGATTTTGAAGACAGGTTCTGAGGAACAGTGTCAAGACTCTGAAGACTCAAGTTCTGAAGACTCTCAACCAGGCCCTTCATTCTTCTAAACATGATTAAAAAAATTATTTAGAAGCCTCTGAAGATTGGAAGATCAGATATAACTGTTTTATGTGAGATAAATAGTACACAGTACAAGATCAAAACATTTCTTCCACTACGCGGATTTTGTGGAGTAAGTGCATTTAAGCTATACGATCTTGTCTCCCACCAATGATGATGATTATTCAAGGCACCAGCTCATTCATGAATATTCCTATTCTACCCTCCAACGCATCTTTCCTTGGCTATATAAGGAAGACTTGAAAGAATGGAACATGTTGCTAGTCGATATACTATTCATAAGCTGCTGCATCATCTTCTCTGATAATATTATTCTTGTGAATAATGTATAAACACACATAGAGCTTTTGTTCGTATTGTGTGAGTAATTCACTGTACCTACACTTTGTGTTAATCTGCTTACTAGAAGCAATCATTGTAAACACATTCTATAAATCTCAAATTTGTTTGAGTGATTTCCTTGAGTGACTAGGGTTTAGTCTGTATACTCGAGAAGAGAAGTACAATTGTTTTGTGGTGGTTGTAATCGTTTTGGTTATAGTGGATTAAGTCCTTATTGAGAAGGAAAAATCACCTTGGTAGGGTGGACTGGAGGTAGCTTAGTTAACAATGAACCAATATAAAAATAATATGTTATTTTTATTGTTCGTGTGTTTGCGTTTTGAATTGGTTTTGAAAAAGCCCTGTCTTTGAGAAACCCAATTCAAACCCCCATTTCTTGTGTTTCTTGCCACCTTCAATTGGTATTAGAGCTTTATTCCTGGTCTTTATAAGATTATCAAACACCTGACAGTGTCAGATAAAGATCCAGTGTGAAACACAACGGTCGACGTTCCACCTCCAGTTGTTCAAACAAATGATAGAGATCACTACAATGCTAAACCTCCAGTTTTTGATGGAGGATAAATTTGACTATTAGAAGGACATAATAGAAAGATTTTTTCTAGGTCACGATGTTTATCTATGGGACATGGTAGTTGATGGCTACGTGCATCCAGTAGATGCAAGTGGAAACAAAATTTAAAGAAGAGTGATGGTTGTTGCGGTGAGAATCGGATATCAAGCTATTAATTAACTTGAATCACAAATCATGAAATTCACCACCGAGCTTTGATTTATCCAAAGAAAAGGGTAAAGATCGAAGAAAACCCTAATAAGAGATCTAAGGTTCGGGGGTTGGTTATACCTAGGGAAGGTGGTAGCATCCTAGATATCTGTAGTACTCTACAGGAACCTCTTGTTAGTATTTGTTTTATGTTTAAAGTTTGCTTGCTAAGGAATGTGCTAAGGGAAAGAAAGACCTAGGGGTATATACACTAAGTATGCTCGCCAAGACATCGCATCTCGTGCCTATGTATCCTGACGGGAATGGAATCAGAGCATTCGTAGTTCCCCTCAATGGGGTGAGGAACTCTTGAGTGTGGTCAAGGTTCCAAGGGAAAGTAGGGTCTGACAGCAAGACACCTACGTGGAGTGCGGCGACTCCAAACTTAAGGTTAGGTAAAACTGGGAAAGAAGTGTCCACGGGAAAGTAGGGCCTGACAGCAAGACACCTACGTGGAGTGCGGCGACTCCAAACCTAAGGCTAGGTTAAAAGGGTAATGAGCTATCTATGACTTTGAGGTCAATAGAGAAACTTTCCTTTGGAAGGAGGGGAATATAACATCTTGTAAACAAGAGTTGAAGGGGATTAAAATTAAGTGAATAATATGAGTTCAAGAATTCAAAGATAATGAACATCAATCAATATATGAAATAAACTTCCAAGTACGAACATGGCAAACATGGATAAGTGAGCACATAAGTAAGGCAAAGATAACATCCTCAAAGTTTGAAATCAGAGACATGTCAAAGCTATGAGATTTAGCAACAAAGGCCAAGACGTACAGACAACATCCTAACAGAATGACCTTATCCAAGTCAAGGAACAACTCTCAAACAAATATCTCAAATGCCACAGAACACTCCAAAGAAAATTCTCAAAGGTCTTTAAGAAAAAACTTGATGATTTTTCACAAAAAGGTCCAAGAATAAAATGTAAGGTCATGTGTATTTTTGTTTTGAAATTTTTAGAAATAAACAAGAAAATAAAATGACCATGAGAAATAAATTATGCAAAAATTAAATTTAGTAAAGACAGCATGGTTGTCGCCACAATTCCTCATGGCAGGCGCCATGACTCTCTTCATGGCATGCGCCATTCAACTTCATGGTAGGCTCCATTCAACTCATGGCAGGCGCCATTCATTATGACCAGTGCCATTATTATCATGGCCAGCGCCATATAATCTCATGGCAAGTGCCATTCACATCATTTCCTTGTTCAGTTTTTTTAAACATCACTTCACGAATCAAGTTTACAATATCAAATAAGATTACCCATTATGATTTACAATATTTATTCAAGAATCAGATATTAACATGATAATAGTATAAAGCAATGATCATGGCATTTTGGAAATGGAGTAACAGAGAGTGAGTGTTACCTAGTAGAGATGGTCCACTGCCTCTTCACAGGTACGAGTTCTGAAAAAAAGGATGAGTTTCTTCTCCCTCAAAGTGCCAGCTGTTGCTGAACTATTTTTATCCCTCCTCTTAGTTACCCAGAAAAATCACAAAATGCTAGTGCTTTGGATGATACGTGGTGCTGGATGGTGGAAAGCTCGAGCCAAAACTCTTGAAACAATGTTCTTGCAGATTTGCAAGAGTAAGTGAGGGAGAAAATGGGGAGAGTATTCAGCCTATGTTTGGGGTGAATCTGGTGTGTTTTGGAGTGGAGATTAAGTCTCTATTTATAGGAAATGTGGAGGACTTGAGGTATGGTCAGAATTTGCACACTTTGCCAAAAACACCCTTTTCCAAGGTTTCCCTCGTGCAAGTGAGCTGGCTGGGTCCAAAAGTCTTCAGCTCTAGTAACTGATCAGGATAGGGTTTGGTTTGCTTTTGTGTGCTGATGGGATTGGAGCAAAGTCCAAGTTTCAAGGAAAAGAGGAGCCATGCTTTTGTTGAAAAGTTTCTCTTTCTTCACGTCAAGTTGCATCCACTTGCATTAATTTGTTTAAAACATAATACTTAAGTGTGCAACTTGTGGAAATCGTGGCAGTTGCCATATACACATGGCAAGTGCCATACTTCATGGCAAGTGCCATATACATCATAGCAAGTGCCATCTTCATCATGGAAGGCGCCATGGCAAGTGCCACACTTCATGGCAAGTGCCACCATATCATGGCAAGCGCCACCTTCATCATGGCAAGTGCCACACTTCATGGCAAGTGCCACCATATCATCGCCAGCACCACCAAATCCTTTCCTTTTCAGTTTTTAAACAACACTCACAAATGCCTTGGTGATCAGAAGTGGTAATGCATCATTATGCACTAAGTGTGAAATTTGCATTTCAAGAAAAGACACCAAAGACAAAGGTTGACTTTCTTGACCAAAACCCTAATCTGGGGCATGATGAACTTGTGGCTCATGGAACTTGTGACGGTTATATGGAGCCAAATAATGTCTTAGGAGACCTTGAAACATGTGAGAGTCTGGCTTATTGACTTTTGTTCTCTTTCCTGTGCAAACCCTGGCTTTCACATAAAAAATAAACTAGCAAGATATGGTGGTTAGTTAACAATGCACAGATGATTGAACCCTAAATGTAAGTGCAAGATGTTATGACATCTAAGGGGTAAATTTTGGGGTATAACAGTTGCCCCTATTTAAATAACTTTACCGGATGGCACGAGGAATGGAAATCCTCGGGACATCAAGGTGAAAGGTATTTAAATATAGAAAACCGAAAATTTTGCCCTTAGATGGAATGCAAATGCCAAGTACGGGAAACAGACGTGCAAATGCTGACATGCCATAAACTTTTAGTATGATGATATGATGCCATGATAATGCAAAAATGCAGACAAACAAGACACCAAATGATAAAGAGCAACCGAACACAGGTGAGCTTCACTGGAGAAGGATGAAGGTTAGCAACTAGGAGAAAGACTCACTGGGGAGACTCCAAGGAAACACTGGGGATAGAAAAATAAAACTGGGGGGAAATCTCACAGATCCTCACTAGAGATAAGAGCCAGAGAGGTGCTCTCCACTGGGGAAAGATTCAGGGAGATGGACGACAGGTTCATAGGTGACCGGACGACACTGGGGGAAATAAAAGCACACTCTTTACTGGGCATGCAACCAGAAAGAAGACATGATCTCTACTGGGGATCAATTAACAAAGAATCAATCTGGAAGAACATCAAAAAGAGAAAGGCACATCCGGAAGAACATCAGATGGCAAAAGAAACCAGACATCCAATAATGGCTTTGAATGAAAGGTACAAATCATAATATCTAATAATGGCTTTAGATAAAAGTGGACAAAGCAGGGATCCAAGAAGGCATTGGATGCAAAGAAAACATTCATCCAATAATGACTTTGAATGAAAGGTACAATCACAATATCTGAGAATGGCATAAGATGAAAGTGAGCAAACAAGGATAATCCAAGAAGGCATTGGATGAAAAGAAACCAGTCATCCAATAATGGATTTGAATGAAAGATACAAATCACAATATTTGAGAAAACATCAGATAAACGTGAGAAAGGTAGAGATCCAAAAAAGCATTGGATAAAAGGGCACCAGACATTCAATAATGACTTTGAATGAAAGGTAAACTCATACTATCTGAGAAAACATCAGATGCAAATGATACAAAAGGTGGAATCCAAGAAGGCATTGGATAAAAAGAAACCACAATATCCAATAAAGCATTGAACGAATATGAACAAGGAGATACCCAAGAAAGCATTGGATAAAAGGAATCACAATATCCAAGAAAACATTGGATGAATGTGAACAAAGGTGAAATCCAAGAAAGCATTGGATAAAAGGAATCACAGTATCCAAGACAGCATTGAATGACTGTGAACTTTCAGGAATGGTACTGAAAGTAAAGGAAAATCACTATATTCAGGAATGGTATCGAATGATAGTGAGAAAGACATCCAGGAATGGCACTGAATACAAAGGAGAAAACTCATCCAGGAATGGCACTGAATGAACAGATAAGACTTTCAGGAATGACACTGAAAGATATCCAAGCAAATTTGATGGGGGTTACAGAAGATAGGCAAAACTTCCAAGAATAGCACTGGGAGAAACAAGAGGAATAAGATATCCAGGAATGACACTGGATATCACAATAGACGGACATCCAGGAATGACACTGGAGTGAGAGAATATAAAGATCCAGGAATAGAACTGGAATGAGAGAAGACAGACATCCAACAACAGGACTAGATGCTCAAGGAAACGACAACATTCAGGAATGGCACTGAATGAAAGGACGAATAACATTTTGGTAGACGCCAAGTAAGTTGGACTTTGACCACAAGGTAAGACGTGGATAACGACACAACCTCGGTCGAAATGCAAATGAGGATGAAACACCCATGATATGCATATGATGTAACACCCCGATTTTCGTAAGAATATTTATTTAATTTATTTAAATATTATATTCGTGGTTTTCTGTGAATTTTGGTATTTCGTGTCGATGTCGGTGTTTTTATGAAGTTTTGGTTATTTTAATTAAATAATAGTATATAATATGAATATATTAGTATTATTATTAATTTAAATAATATTAGAGGAATCAAGGGTAAGATGGACATTTGAGGAGTATTAGAGGGAGTATTATGGGAAAGCCCATATTTGAGGCCCAAGAGTTAAATTAACCAAAAAGGAGGAATTGAGGAGAATTAGGATTCATTTGTGGAGATCGTGAAAATAAGGAGAAAATGCAGAGCTCTGAGGAAAAAGGGAAAAGGCGAGGATTTTCGTGAAGGTTTCCAAAGGCTAAAGAGAGAACTCATCGGATCGACAATCTAAGGTATGAGGAGTAATTACCTTTCATTGTTTTCATTATAGGATTCGATTGATTGAAGTGGATTTTGGGGTTTTTGAGGGTTTATAGGTTTTGAGGTAAACTGATGACTTTGAGGGCATGTTGTGAGATCGATTATTAAGAGTTGAAATAATCAGTAGAGTAGACCTTGAGGCTGATTTCCCCGTTGTTGTAGTTTTAACCCGGTGGCGAGGGATTTATAGAGTTTATATGAAGCTTGAGAGTTTTGAAGGTTTAGGGAAATTAAGGTTTCCCGTAGTATCCTAAATCAACCTAACAGTTGTAGGTTTTAGGCTTTTAAATTCTGTGATATATTAGAACTGTTAATGGGATGTTTTTAGGTCAATTAGGACTATAATCGCAGGTGCTTTGGAGGTTGTGGAGCTACTGATGCGTAGTAGCGATTTGCTGTAATCGCAGGTTCGCTAGGCGAACCGTTGCTTTACTAGGCGAATCTTCACCAAGGCTCGCTAAGCGAGTGGCGCAGCGAATGCACGATAACGTGGGAGGGAGTACTGAGATGATTCTGGAGAGGAAAGGTGGGCTTTGCTGGGAGTTTCGCTAAGAGAAGGAATCAGCGAGTGGGTTCGCTAAGCGAGTCAACCAGCGAGTGTGACAGATGATTGTGTTCAGGTGTTGAGTGTGGGGTCTGTGAGGTTCGTCGGCCGCTTCGCTAAGCGAAGGGCACAACGAACAAGTTCGCTAGGCGAACCCTAGAGCGAACGTCAGCTGATCGCAAATTTTTGTTTATGCTGTGGTGTTGTTTTTGATGTTTTGATGCTGTGATGTATGATGACTTGCCATGACGTCCTTGATAATATTGAGGTGATAAATTGTGATGTTTTGATGAATATATGATGATATGAATTTTGTGAAAAATGATGAATGATGATGCACATTATGAAGTTTACTTTGATGATGATGATTAGTGATGTTGTGTATCATACATTCATATGCATACTCTGTGACGACGCTTCATTCCTATTGTGTAGATATGGGGTAATTATGATGTGCTCCGGTTCCAAATGCGGGATCGATCCTATTGACGGGGATCTTTGGAGGGTTGATGGCCTAGTGTCCATCTATTTTGACGATTGGTACCACATGCATGAGTCTTGTTATGCATTGCATTTTATGTGGCATTGATGAATTTGTGATATGGTGCTTCCTGATATTTTCCTTGATGATGACCTTGATGATGCCGTTTATGAAGATAATTCCATTTTATGTATATCTTGTTTTATAATGATTATTATGAATTGTGATTACTCACCCTGCCTGTTTGAATGTTGCCTCCACGTGGGTAACGTGCAGGTGATCGGGTTTAGCCGTGGATGCTTTCGAGGACTTGAAGTTTATTTGCTTTTGATCGATTTAGAGGGTCTTTCTCTGATAGTGTAACATCGGGTTGGGGTCCTTTGAGTCGAACTATGTGGTTTCCTTATTTTTGTTGTCATTTGATGATATGGTTTTGTTTTGATCATTATGATGTTTGTTGAAAACCTTTTATTTGAAAACTTTGAGTTCCGCTGCCATGTGAAGGCTTTTTGATTTATTTTGAGGAACACCCTTTATTTATAGGGTAATTGTGTTATTTTGATTTAATGAGAAATGTGCACCCTTTGAGGGAATTTTTATGCCTTACTCTGATATTTGAGTTGTTTCTGCTGCAACATTATTGGGGGTAGAAAAGGGTGTTACATATGGTATATGAATTATGCCATGCAAACTGACGAGACAGCTCGACTCTTTTGGTGAGAAGACAAGACTGGAAGACTAATTCCTCAACACGAAGATCACTGTCATTCTGCTTGGGGACTAGAGATGCTATTGCTGGACACATCTCTGCCACACTGGTAAACTGTATCAAGTGATGATCCTTGTAGGAAGGATGAAAAGTTGCATGGGGATTCTTCAAAATTAATTGCTTGGTTGACCTTGTAATGTGATTTTGAAGTAATTTTGAATGAAATGAATGATGGATCATCTTGTTGGACATTGGACAAAGAGTGTATAACTTGAAGTTAGATTATGGGCACACTTGGTTTTGAATGAGATTCAATGATCATGATCATGATCATGATGAGTCAAAATGTATTTGAAGTCTTTGAGTGAACTTTGGTGACTTATAAACCAATAAATGACCTATAATTGACCTTAGAACCTCAAAATGTCATGAACCAAATTATATGCCAAGTGTGATTCATGAACCAAAACATGACATTTTTCCAACTTTGAAGAACCATAACTTGCAATGTAGTGATCCAATTGAGACAATCTTGGTATCCTTGAAAAGATATTGATGCAATTTACTACTTTCACGTTGAAAACTTCTTAAGATAATGCTTGCACATTAAAACACGAAGGCATGAAGTTGGGCTACCACCACTGACTAACACTTAGAAAAAATTCTAAGTTATTGGAATTTTGTACAAGAGTGAAACCTTAACTTTAGCACCAAATATCTCCCAATTGGAGGGAGCTTTTGAGTTCAAATCTTTTGTCAACATGTAGTATCAAATGAGGTATTTAATGGCAGCCCTTGTTTGCCCATTTTGGATGCTTGAGTCAAACCCAAGAACTTTGGAAATTTGACTAGATGATCATTATATTTGACACTTAGAAAATATTCCAAAATCCTCAAATTTGCATTTTCCTTGATTTTCATGATTCCTCTTAATTAAACTTGAACAAAACTCCATATTTCATGGATCTTGACTTGAAATGTTCAAAGTTGACCAAAAGACCCAAAAGTCAAACTTTGACATTGACCATCAGTTGACTTTTTGGCAGTTGAATCCAAATCTTCAAATATCAATACCTCAAGCTTCTCAAGCCAATGAGACTTTATGAATGGACCACCATGAAGTGTTTGGAATCCTTGAACCATGTATTAGAACATGTGATCAAGATATGGTCAATGCTCAGATGACTTTGACGAAAGACCTTTCCTTGGGAGCTTGTGATAAAAAAGCACTTGATGATCTTGTATCCACATGAGCCACCAATGTTGAGAGATGACAAACCACTTAAGATAAGATCTTTGATCCAAAGCTTTAAGAACCAATGCAAATTAATGATATGAGGTTATGACCTAATGGAGATGCAAATGAATGAGAAGCAAAAGCCAATTAGGGTTTAGAAATGGTGAAGGCAAATTTTGGGGTGCAACACCCTTCACCATCATTAGTTGGAATATTTACCTCATATCCATGTTTTTTGATCATCAACATAATCATATGGTTAACCATTATGATCATCACCACCAATAGCATCCTGATTATGACTAGGTAGCCAAACTAGATCAACATTAAACAAACATATATCTTTCTTGGGTGTAGCCTCTCTACCTTATCAATGTATTCAATAGTTTGGTCTTCCATAAACACCATATCACGGCTTCGAATAAGCTTTTTCCCTACAAGATCATACAACATGTAACCAAACTCATATTTCCCATAGCCGATGAAGATACATAGTTTTTACTTTGCATCCAACTTAGATCTTTCATCCTTTGGAATATGCACAAAAGCCTTACAACCAAAGACTCTCAAATGATCATACTTGACATTCTTTCCAAACCAAAATTTGTCTGGAACTTCATTGTTCAAAGCAACAACAAGAGTGAGATTAAGAACATGCATTGCCGCGTAAAGTTCCTCGCCCCAATAATGATTAGGCAACTTAGCTTCAGAGAGCATACACCTTACTATCTCAATTAGTGTTTAATTCATCCTCTTAGGGAAACCATTCAATTAAGGAGTTTTATGAGGAGTCTTTTCATGTGTAATACCATGCTGCTTGCAATAGGTATCAAATGGTCCATAATACTCTCCACCATTATTTGAACGAACACATTTCAGCTTCTCACTTGTCTACCTCTCAACCAAAGCATGAAATTCTTTGAACTTTTCCAACACTTGGCCTTTTGTCTTCAAGGCATAAACTCATAGTTTCCTGGAGCAGTCATCAATAAATGTGACAAAATAAAGTGCACTACTAAAGGATTTTACCTTTAAAGAACCACGAACATTAGAATGTATCAATTAAAACAACTTTGACTTCCTTGAGGGAGGATGTTTCTTGAAAGATACTCTAGTCATTTTACCAGTCATGCAATGAGAACACTTTTCCAAATATGCATTCTTTAATCTAGGAAGAACATCCTTTTTAGCCAAAACATCCAGCCCCTTTTCACAAATATGACTAAGTCTTCGGTGCCACAAAGATGCTTCCATGTCGATGGCATTCACACTGTCCCTAGAAACCAAAGCTTTTGTCCAACACAATTTAGAAATCTTTTCCCCTTTATCCACAATCATGTTACCTTTGTTGAGTTTCCACTTTCCAAAACCAAAGTGATTGTCATAACCACAATCGTCAAGCATATGCATAAATATCAAATTAAAGCGAACATCTGGAGGATGTTTGACACCTCTAAGCAACAATTGCATTCCTATGTTAGTTTACAAGAAAACATCACCAACACTAATTACCTTAGATACACCATCATTACCCATCTTCAACACTCCAAAATCACCAGAAGTATAAGATATGAAGAAATCCTTCCTTGGTGTAACATGCAATGTAGCACCACTATCAACTATCCATATTCTCTCCTCTGATACAATGTTAAAAGACTCATTATCACGGATAATAACAAGATCATCACTAGTAGAAGTAGTAACACGATCATCATCATTATCTTCATGGTCTCTTTGTTTAAACCCATCCTTATTGCCTTTGTTATCTCTTTTCCGCACGTGTTCTATTTTGTGACAATAATGACACTCCTGGTTCTTGTATTGCAGATAAGAGTTGCTTCTTCTATTCTCTCTACTACCCTTCGGTTCCATTTTATGACTTCTCCCCTTATTTTCAGTTACAAGTAGGGGTGGAAATAGGGCATGCCAACTAACAGGGGCCTCCGGCCTAGCCTACACAGGCTCAAGCTAGGTCAAACTTTTTTATTAAATAGAAAAGGCCTATGCTTTTTTATAAGCCTATTTAATTAAAAAGGCTAGGCCCCAGAAAAAAGCCTTTTAAGTCTATCATGTCAGCCTATTTAAATAAATATGAATAATTGTTTATTATCATTATGTTATGTTTTTTACTTTGAATTAAAATACATAAATAAAACTTAGTTATCTTGGAGAACTTATGAAAATAAGATGAAACACTATGGACAATGCCATAAGTTTTTTCATAAGTTCTCTTAAACAAATAGTCTCACAAAACTTATGTTAATAGATAAGTTAAAATAAGTCAATGCAAACAAATTTTTAGTCTAAGTGGTCTTTTAGTTTGTTAATTTATTTAAATATTATTTGAATTGCTTATTTACATATGTCTAAAATTAATAGAATTTTATGTAGGCTAACAGGCTAACCAGGCATTCGAAAAGGTCAGTCTCATGCCTAAAAATAAGCCTATGATAGGTTACAGTCCAGGATTAGGCTTTAGTTGTTTTTGGCAGGCCATGCTTAAGCTTGGCAAAACCTAACCCGACCTAGCCTATTTCCACCTTTAGAGACAAGTACCTCGGATTGATATGAAGAATCTTGAGCTTTTCTTCTCAACTCCTCATTAAGAATACCACCCTTAGTAGTTTCCAAAGAAACAAAACTTATAGGAGCAGAACTTGTGATAGAAATGTCAAAAAAGTCTCCCAAGAATCTGGTAAAGATAGCAATGGAAATAGTCCCAAAAGGTCAACATTAAATTTGATACTAATTCCTGACATCTGATCAAGGAGCCCTTGAAATTCACTCAAGTTATCTGAAATAGAAGTCCTCTCCTTATACTTCAAACTTATGAAGCCATTCAACGAGGATAATTTATTATTCTCTGATTTAGAGGCATCAATGACTCTATCTTCTCCCATTAAGTTTTTGCATGTGTCTCATTAGCAATATGATTATAAACATTATCTTATACATATTATCGAATAAAACCACATACTTGTTGAGCTTTTAACTCCCATTCTTCATCAGACACAGAATTTGGATCAGAGGAACTAAGAATCGCTAAATACAATTTCTTCACAAATAGTAAGTCTTTCATATTTCCTTTCTATAAATCGTAAATAGAACCATTCAATAATACCATCTTCATCTTTGTATTTGGCTCCATCATTCAAACAAGTAAAATAACACTTAACTAAGAGCTCTGATGCCACTCTGGTGGAAAATTAAGACGCAATAAAATTCTAATACGTAACGAATATAAAATTCCCCCACTTGTAGGAACTTTGAGGATCAACAACAAATATAAGACAACAAATCAAACGAATAAAGGCACAAAGGAGCATCGATATTTTAACATGGAAAACCCCTTAATATGAGAGCAAAAATCACGAGTCGTCCAGACAAAAGAAATAGCTCCACTATAATCAATTAAGGGTACAAGAGATTCTTAAAGTGATTCACAAACTAGTGCTAACAAGTGCAAATCACAAAGCAAACTAGCTTACAAATAAGAATAAAAAAGCTGAAAAATTACCTAAATCTGCAGCTTCAGTGTGAAGTAGATATCTCTCGGCTCAGACATTGTTTTTAAATTCTTAATAGTCAAAAGTTAGATACATGTGTTACAAACCTGCCCTCCAAATTTGAGATCGATCCGACAGTTAACGGATCTAGAATCGTCGATTTTATAAGACTGGTCAGAAAAATGGTAATAGGTTTCTCTCATCTTTTCTCTCTTTTTAATCCTTATTTTTTTTCTATCTCTCAAAATCCTAAATTGATCATCTCCACTTAAATAAGTAAGAAAATGAGTTAATCATATTTGAGTCTTTCTCCATATAGCAAGGGAGTCCAAACCCAACAGAAGATTAGCACCAAATGAAACATCTAAAAAAACCTCACTAAATAAAGGTTTGTTCGTAACATATCACTCACAAAAATGAGTCCTACCTATTTCTTGTTAAATACACATATTTCTCATTTTTAATTAAACTCAACATATGTTGCTTTTTTATGTATGAACCTCTCATAGTATTACGATAAGTGGCTTGTGTTTTGTATACTTGTGTGACACTTATCAAATTTCTAGGATTCCGATCGTTCAATGTTGCTATTATGAACCTCGATGTCATATGATAATTCATCATACCATTCACAACTTGTCTTTCATAAACAGTTAAATGATCAAAGATATAATGGTCGTCAAATGTATTTGTTGGATTGTGGTCGTGAATACCACTTCAACTTTGAAAACCCAAACCGTCGCCACTAGGCATTGATCCCAACTTAAAAGGACATTTTACCATTTTACTATATGTGACAATTGAATTTCAATTGTTTTTATCATTTTCGTTTCTCTCACAAATGAGTACTAGTTTGTCGCTCCTGCCTATTCTGTGCCTATTTCTCTTGTTGGTTGTGTTAGAAAAAATAATATAATAGCAAAATGGCATCTATTGTTCCCATAATAATACTACATCCGTTTCTTTTTATAAGAGACAACTTACATTTTAGGTTCATTGAATAATCAATGTATCTAGTCTATAAACTGACCAAATACATTGATTATTCAATGAACCTAAAAAGTGAGTTTTTTCTTATAAAAAGAAACGGAAGTAGTACTTTTTATCATATCAAAAATATCTACGAAATAAACATAAACCGGCTTACAAATAAATTTATAAAATTTAAATGTTCAAGAGTAGAATTCTCTAAAATCTTAGCTAAACATACCTTTATAGTGGGGGAAAACTCTCAAAAATAGTAAGGAGTTCCACTCATTCTATTTTCGTCCATTTTTAAGAGTACATAATATAATACATTTTGGAAAATTTCTATAAAAATTAATACATCATTTTCTCCTTGTCCGAAATTTTTTGTCTTTAAAAATTAATGTTCACAGATAATTTCTATCGAATTTTATATTTTCTGTATCTATTTTTCGAGGTTTTTCAAAAGTTTAAAAGTTGCGTTTTTATAAATAAAAAAAACTGTTAAGCTTTTTAAAAGTAAATTATAAAAATTGTAAAAAAATGTTTATTTAAATTTTTTTAAAGTTTTTAAAAGTAGATTATAAAAATGATATAAAAAAATGTTTATTTAAAAAATTTAAAAGTATGAGATTAAGGTGTAAGTGTATCGGATAGAAAACTCCCCATGTTTGCTATAATCTAACAACTACAAATCATTTTTTCAAAAAGTAATATGGTTGGATTTATCCTAAGATGCTTAACTTTGACCATGCATAAGAATATTTAAAAAAAAACACTTAAACTTAAATTTTTTATACAAATTATTTTTAAAATATATATTTTTAAAAAATTATAATTTTCACTATATGTCAATATTTAATAATATATATATTTGTGTTACTATATCAAAATTAATCTTTTAATTTATAAAAAATAAATTTGAATTTTTTTAATATTTAAAAAAAAACAAAAAAAAATATTTTTAATATATATATATATATATATAAACAAGCAGATCCATAATATAATTTAAATAACTTTTTATATTGAATATTTTTTATTTTATGGGCATGAAACATTGACAAGTGATGGATAATACAGCTTGGACAGGCTAAATGTCACCCAAACCTAACTTATCTTCAAGTTAATTGATGTGGACACCATTTGATAATAGGAAGCAACAAAGCAAAGCCATCCCTTTTTTCTTGGTCATTTATGGCTGTATAGTCAAAGACTCAAAGCTTGTATGTCTATTCTCCTCTAAAAATGGGAAAGTTTGAAATTCCTTTAGATATTTCCTATTTTTATCGTTCATTCAACGTTGGGAAGAAGTTAACAACACCTTTAAGTTGACATCTAAAGAGTAATCGATGCCATCGATTCGATGGTATGTTATGTCCATCCATTTGATTCCTTCAACACGTTTTTGCTTTATGGATGAGTTTTCTACTATGTGGGCACATGTTTGAACTTATAATGAACATTTAAAGTAAAATGAAATGGAATCAAATATATAAAGAACGGATGAAATAATAATAATAATAATAATATTAATAATAATAATAATAATAATAATAATAATAATAATAATAATAATCCCTCCGTCTCATAAAAAGTGTCTCATTTGCACTTTTTCTTTGTCTCAAAATAATTGTCCATTTACATTACCAATAAATAATGTATTATTATTTTTCCACTACTATACCCCTATTGACTAGTTTTCTCTTTATCCAACAACTCTATTAACTATATTTAATAAGGGTATTTTAGTAAATAATATTTGTTTTTTCATTAAAACCAATGCATCTAATCATTTTCTTAAGAACCGTGCATTGCTTAAATATGACACATTTTATGAGACGGAGGGAGTAATAAATAATAATAATATTTATGATTGAAAAACATTAATTTTATTTTAATTTCTTCTAATTAAAGATATGTTAAAATTGCACAAATGATAGTCCAAATAGGAGTGTTCGTGGTTCATGAACTGCACTGAATCAAACCACATTTATGATTCAATTTAGTTTACAATAACCATTTCAATAAAAATTCAGTTAACTCTTAAAATAGTTTCAATTCAGTTAAAAATTAGTTTAGAACCAGTTTGTGTTTATAAACTAGTTTATAATCGGTTTGCAATTATAAACCAATTTTATAATTTGAACTCTTTTAAAACTAATTTTTTTAATTTGATAAAAAAATGTTAATTTTAAAAAATTATAATATTTGAAAAATTTATTCAAAAAATAATAATTTTTAATTTTTCTAAAAAAAAGAAAAAAATTGGATTAAATTATTTTCATTTTATATAAAATATTCGGATTTTTTTTAAAATTTTTTGAAAAAAGAATTTTCTGAATAAATTTTTTTTTTTTTTTATTTTTCAAAAATAAAAATTCCAGAATTAAAAAAATTCTAATTTTTTTTTTTATTTTTCGGAAAAAAAATTCAGAATAAAAAACATTTTAAAATTTTATATTTTTCGAAAAAAGAATTCCAGAGAGAGAGAGAGAGAGTGGACGAAGGTGATCAATCAAAGTCAGCAGCATAACACGTTTAACTAGTGGGACAATACAAGCATTTTTTGACATACAAAGGCCTTTGTGAGAAAGTCTTATTTCTTCTTCACTTAAATACATCATGGTTCTAAATATAAGGATCTTTATGAATTCTTTGAGAGTTTTTAATATATTGATGAAATGGTAATACACTTTAAGAGAGACGTTAGAGGGGAGCATTATGGTTTTGTTAGATTTTTCAATGTTGAATAAGAGAGTAGGCTAGCTACAAATCTTGATAATATCATTAGGGGGAAACTATTTGCTAATATTCCAAGGTTCCATAGAAGAAGCTTAGATGGTTTGTAAAGGAAACTGAAGGATATAATTGATCCTAAGCAAGTTCCAAAAGTCAATGGGAAGTTGCAACATATCATTCTGTCACCACCTGGGGAACAAGAGTTAACTCTAGTAGCTTCACAGGTGGTGGGAAATCCTACGCTCAGGTTTTGAAGAATGGTGGTGATTTTGGAAAAGCAAAGTTCAAAAGAGGCTATACTTCAGTTACTAGTAAGCAGGCATAGACTGGGTCTTCCACACTTCCCTTAGATTTTAATGATGTAAAGGATGAGGCTTGGATGAGATTCAACATGGCCTACATTGAGATAATGGAAAATCAAGGCTCTACTTATAATATTCAATATACCTTTAATTTTGAAGGTTATTTTGCTATTCGAGTGACACCGTTGGGAGCCAATCTCTCTCTTCTTGAAGAAATAGATGAGGGGGGAGCTTTTCGACCTGGTGAATAAATAAAATTAGTGCCTGAAGCAATGGTTCAAAGAAATAAATAAATTGGAAATGTATTATATGAATGGAGAAAGAGTGACTTGGTTATGTTGTTATGGTGTTCCATGTCATGCATGGTAGTCTCCTTTTTCAATGTTTAAATTTTATCTAATGATAGCACAAGGAAGAAGGTTAATATGGATGTGGCTCATATTATGGTCAGAACTAAGGTTGTGGAGGACTCTTTTAAACCAATGTGGATCTCCAACCCTCTGCACACGGGTTCAGATATAGCTTTGCCGTAATCGAATTTGGAGGAATCTTCAGGTGAATGGATTGGAAAAAAATACTTTGTAGAGTTTGAGGCTTGAAGCGATGATGATACTTCAAGCAATTTCACAATGAGGCAACAATCTTGGAAATTGCAAAAGTCAAGAAAGAAGCTAATAGCCTTTTCGAAGAAGTAGTGTGGGAGTTTAATTGAGACGTGGTAGAAAGTGGAGAAAAAAAGGTGGGAATGCCTACAGATGTAAAGTCTTCCAAAAAAAGTGGTGCAGGTTTTCAAAGTCAGAGAAGCGGGAAAAAGTTGGTCTCAAGCAAATAAGCAGAAGGAAAAGCCAATTTCAGTAAAAGGAGCCACATGGCTTTAAGACTACCACCAAAAGTTCCTACTCCTAGAAATAAGGAGAATGTTCAGTCTATTGATGAGGATGTGGGAGTGTATCCAAATAAAGGCCATCTTAGAACGTTGGGCCTTTAATCTCTTGTTAATGGGCCTTTGGACAAAGAAGCCCTCAATCAACCTCCAATTTTTATACAAGCTAATCGCATTACATCCTTTACCCAAGAAGTTAGAGTGAATCAGTTTATTGACCACCAAGATTCAATTAAAGATATTCCAACTAGTGAGGAAGTTACATCTTCAATCCCTAAGCCTTTTTCAAAATCTTCTTTCTCCATTCAATCTGTGTCTTTAGTAAAGAGATCCTCTAGGGGTTCCGCATTATAATGTAAACCAGTTTCTAATACAAGTGTCATTCGGGGAAGCAAAATATATTGGGCAAGAAAGGAAAAGGACATGACTTCCTTTATTTGTTCTAAGGTTTCGCAGTTGAGAGTAAAAAGTGTTAAGAAAGATAACATCCACATATAAGCAACTAGAAGCTTGGAAAAAAAGGGCTAAAAAGGCAGAACATTGAGGGATGAAAAATCTTCAAAGTGTCAATGAATATGTTATCATATAATTTTTTAGGATATGGTAATCCGGCCAAAAGGAGGAGCCTGTCAAAAAAATCATTTGTAGCAAGATGATTGAAGTTTGCATGCTTAATGAAACCAAATTGCACAACCTAGATGATGTTGGAGTGATGTCCTTGTGGGCCTCTGGTGAGGTAGGTTAGAGTGATAAATGGGTTATTAGAAGATCAGGTGGTCTCTTAATCCTTTGGAAAGCTGGTTTGTTTGATCTTATCTCTAGTTTTGTAGGGGGTTTAAGGATCCATGTGTTGTGGAAGGGTAGGGCTTATTTCCTAGTAAATGTATATTCTTTTTGTCTTATTTGTAGCCGCGCGAAGACTCGCCCTTTTACAAGTGAACTTTTAATTTATCCCAAAAGATGGAAGGGGAAAAAATCTAAATAAACCCGTGAGTGTGTGTAATGCAAAACAATGCACTTGAGAGATCGGGAATCGGGATTTATTATACAAAGGGAAGGTATTAGCATCCTAAGTATCTATAGTATCCTATAGGAACCTCTTGCATATATTTATGTTTACTGTTGTTTTGAGTTACTTACTGTATAATGGGAATTGATTTTGAGTGAGTGATAAGAGATATTTTTGTTGTTTTTGTAAGTTGAAAATGTATAGGAACCTAAGGGTTTTATTTATTATTATGCTCACTAAGATCTCGCAATCTTATGCCTACGTATTCTCAAAGGACGTTGAGACATTAGAGCGTTCGTAGTTTCACCTACTAATGGGTGGAATTGGGGTTGTTGGTTTTTTTTTAGAAGACACAAATTATCATCTTAAGGGAGATATCTCACCTATTCACCACAAGCATTTTGAGAAAGGAAAATAATAAGGGAAGAAGCTTTAAACTTAGATTTAGAAAATCCAGAGTAATGCCACATATTCCTTTAAATGAGTCTTTGCATATTAAGAGAATGGCCTTGAATTGGATATAGAATCAACAAGTGTGCCACTTACAACACTTAAATGAAAGAAAGTGTTTTGTATACCATGATAAGAGAAGGACCCCAACTTGGATTTTGAATCAACAAGTGGCCACTTACATCACTTAAATAAAAAAAAGAAGTTTGAAATGTTTGATTTATGTTTGGTGAAGGAATAAAAGAGACATCTCTTCCATAGAGATGATTCATATCTCATCTCTGGGGAGTGTTGAATTTGAAGCCAAAGGTTGACTAGGGTTTGACATGAAGTTTGAGTTTTGAAGCCACAAGGGGCTATGGTTGACTTTAGGACTCCAAAAGGGAATTCTTAGCTCTTTGAAGAGTTCAGTATGAAGTCTAACTTCCTTGTACAAAGCCCAAGAGGAGGCTATTATAAGAACAAGATTTGGTTCTACATCTGGCCGTTGAGTTTTTATGATAGCTGCAGATGTTATCTAAGAGAACAATTCTGTATAATATGGTTTCTGTCTAAATGTGTGGCTGTTGTCAATATGATTCTGACTCTGATAAGAAGATGTATGACGTCATCAGACTCTGTTATCAACAATCTGGAAGAAAACATATGTGTGTACTAGATAAAGTCAAGATTCATGAATGTTTCTAATACAACGGTTCTAATGAACGTTAGTTCTGAACATTCTAATTGAGACTTTATGAGAAAGGCCTATAAGAATTTCTAATGTGATGCGCTTCTAATGTTACAAGTTCTGAAGATTCTGAAGACGTTGTTTAGGTGAACATGGTTCTGAAGATTCTGAAGACACAATATCTGAAGATCAAGTTCTGAAGAGTTTCTGAAGACAAGGTTCTGATTGAACGAAATCCTGAAGACTCTGAAGACAAAGTACACGCTTAATGAAATATGAGACTCTGAAGACTGTGGTTCTGAAGATTACATAAAGAATGACTCTTCTACAACACGATTCATCAAGTTAATATCTGAAGACTCTGAAGATGCTATAAAACTGAAGATCAGAATGGTTTTGAGCTGAATATAATATTATTAAAACTCTGTGACCTCTACCTCGATAAGGTAGCGCAAGAATAAATTTTTGTACAGTGATGTTGCCCATTCCTTCATGTGAACGTTGGGATATTGCTATTGAAATATGTTTCCAAGAAATCCCCTCAATGGATCTATTCTCTCGAGCTCTATAAATTGAAGATCAAGAAGCTTGAAGAATTGCTGGTTGTTGCTCACACTAAACTATTATTATTCAACGCAGCAAACAATTAAGATGTAGCAAGCAAAGTTGAAGTTGCTACTATGTGTGTACAAACGATGCATCATGCTAACACCATATGAAATTAGTCAAGTGAAACATCAATAAGTGGTGAATAGTAGCTTAGTTGAACTTGATGGTTAAATTGGAAGAAGCATTAAAGCTCAAGAAAGGAGTACAAAAAGCAGAAACTGAAGCTTAAATGAAGAATGCTCAATGAAGAAGAAGCTGAAGAAAATCGCTAAAGTGTGTGTAACGATGCAACATGCTAAAACCATGTATAGCTAGTCAAGTGAAACATCAATAAGTGAAGCATAGTAACTTAGTTGATCTTGATGGTTAAGTTGAAAGAAGCATTACCTACTCAAGAAAGGAGTACATCAGAAAGAAGCTTAAAGCTTATGAAAAGAATCGTAGTGCTCAATAAGAAAGCTTTTAAGCAATACAGAACTAGTGTGCTTTATAATTTCTTAGAGATTCATTCTTTAGATAGTTTTGTATTAGAAAGCAAGGAGTTGTTGCTCAGAAACTTGCTAGAAAGACTTAGGTGTTCTTGTACTTCATTTGTGTAATCAGCTTGTAAGAAGCATATTAGTGCATAAGAAAATCCTTGTAAAAGGTGTTGTTCCTTGAGCGGTCAAGTGAAGACCAGAATGCTTGAGAAGACTAAGCGTGTTTCTAACATCTTAGTGAATGTTTTTCCTTGAGAAGTCAAGTGAAGATCATAATGCTTGAGAAGACTAAGCATGTTTCTAATAGCTTAGTGGATGATTTCCTGGAGTGGCTAAGTGAAAACCATGATGCTTGAGAGGGCTAAGCATGTTATTTAACAACTTAGAGGTTGTAATCATTTTGATGATTAATGAATTAAGTCTTTGTCTAAGGCAAAATCACCTTGGTGGATGGACTAGAGTAGCTTCATTAACAGTGAACCATGATAAAAATAATTGTGTTCATTTATTTTTATTTACTTGTTAACGCCATTAGTTTAATTCCGTACAAAAGGGGACAAAATGTGAAACCCAATTCAAACCCCCGTTTCTTGTGTTTCTCAACCTTCAATTGGTATCAGAGCTCTAGTTCTGTTATTGATGTTTATCAAACACTTAACCGTGTCAGATAAAGATCCGGACGAGCTTTGAGAAACTCTCTGGCTAATATCCTCCACCATCTGCAGTTTCAGTCTCATACGATGATGAAAAGATTGAGTACTGAAATGACAAACCAGAAATGTTCATTCTGGATTGTGTTACTGATTCTTGGAGTTGACAACATAATCTTTTCTTATGGCGCTTGCAAGAAGATTGAAAGCAAGATGAAGAATGAGCTGGTAAAAGGATAATAGACTCATTAGATAATTAGAAGAATCTGATGAATGTTATTCTTGGAATACATTAGTTGAGAGCTACGTATCTCCTGAAGGTAATTCCTAGACAAGGCTTAAGAAGAATGATCTAGAAGAGATCAACAAGAATCATCAGAGAGCAAGAAATCTTGTTTGCTGAAGGTTAATTCTTTCTGAGTATGGGGTGTTTTCAACAAACAGACTTGGTCTATCGTTGACTTGCTCAGTATTGCTTATTAGGAACTCTTTCATGTAAAGAAGAGAGAATGATTGTGTCATGATTCTGAAGCATGGAAACTTCAAGATGAAGTATGCTGAAGATGTTAGAAATTTTGTCATCAAGATTTTAAATCATGACTGCAGAACTTCAGATTCTGAATGATGATTTCTTTGTCAGGATTCTAGAAGAAGATGATCAGAAGCTTGCTATTTGAATAGAAGCTTATGAGAACTGGTCAAGCTACAAATAAGCATTGGATATGGCTATCATGATTCTGACTACCTTCTCTAGAAACTTCGTAGGAAGTTCTTCAGTTGTCAATAGTGTATTCAAGAAAGAGCAACTTTTAAATTTCTAATTATTGTCGTATGTGTGTCTATGAAGAGAGTTGGCTGAAGCATAAGACAAATTAAGTCATGTTAGCTTGAGAAAGGTATCTCAGTTGAACAAGTTTGAGTTTGTCAGAATGTTATCCAAAGTTTCTTTTCAGGAGTTCCTGATACATGAATGTATCCTTTTGTGTTCACTACTTTCTGGACTCATGTGACTGAGTGAAAGTATGATCTTAAGAAGCTATCTATGAAAAGAAGATTATGATGTTCTAGTTCTTCACTATCAGATAAAGATAATTAGAGATAGAATAAGCTTGGAAAAGAAATGGCTTAAATCATTATATATGAGAAATCATCATAACAAAGCATTTCTAGGAAGCAGCTAACATGTTTATTCAGAACAGAATAAGATTCGAATTTTTTCTAATGCATATTGGCCAAAATGCTCTAAGGGTTACATCATCTTGGCATGGAAGTACTTCTAATGGTGAATCAAATCAATGTCAGATTTGATGATAAGCTTGGAAACCAGAAATCATAGCTTATTGGAAGATTACAAATCCAGAAATTACCTATTCAGAATGATAAAGTTAATGGAGCTGCTTAAGAAGTACAAGATGAGGATATCAAAAGATGCTCAATTAGAAGTCATCATAGTTCATACTCCCTTAAGAAAGGAAAGTAAAAAATTGTCACTTTCTGATAAACTGATTCTGGTTAATAAGACCAAACTTGTAAAAACAAGATCAACATTCAAACCCTCAGAAGTTGCATCTCATGGTTTGATGTTCATGATGATATCTGCATCTGGTGAAGATTAGCATCTGTTCAATGATTAAAGTCTGATGATGAGATATGTTTTCATCCGTCATAATGAAAGCTCAAGAAGTCATGAAGATAATCATGCCTCTGCACAACGCTCAAAGACTCTTGTGAAGATCGTAGAAGAAAGAAGATAAACGATGAAAGGAGAAAATGATTCTAGTGGTCCAGCTAGAAGTGCTCATCGACAAAGTTAGCAACTGCAGAAGCAAATTGTGTGATGATTCTGAAGAAGCATCTACAGTCGTAGCTGAGAATCTACACAAAGGATTGAGAGTAATGTATCACTAACCCTTATGTTTAATTTAAATAGTTTAGAAATCTATTCTTATATTCTAGAACTATAATTTTTGAGAATTCAGAAGGATAAAAGTTTCTAAAATTTTTCGATTCAGTCTCTCTTATGACTTGAATCTTTCTTCAAAATTCCTGCTGAAGTTAAACTTATTCTTATACTACATGTGAACATAGTTCATTATTCAGGATGCAATAAGCACCTCCGAATTTATGCTTCTCGAGAATAAAAATATATTTCGTAAATATGATGCGTAGGAATCGTGCTTTTGAAATGTGAATCTTTTGACTAGTAAAGTTCTCATATTTCATAAGTAACCAAGTTAAAATACATGTCTGCTGGTCAATGCTTTTAACCATTGGAAACTTAAGAATGTGATGCATTTATTAGCCATAATGATATGAAGAGTTGATACGTCAACAAATCTTTTGTCTTATATGTGCCATACCTCGTATCTGATGGGACACCTTGAGTTAATGAGAAAATCTTTGATACAAGTATTGAAATTGTTTCAATTTACCACTTGTCAGACTTTTTGTATTCATTCCCTCCTTGGTATCTATTTTTTTTATAGTGTCTGCATAACTCTTCTATTTCAATCTTTCATTTGGCGCGTCCTTATCATCACTACTCTATTTTCTGGTAATAGTAAAATTCGTTTTCTTTAATAGGTTGCATGTCTCGAGATTGATTGTCATTATTATCTTTACTCTTCCTTCATAATTAGTATATATGTCTTCTCCTATTTATATCATTTTTCTTTAACCTTTCTTCATCTCTTACCCTTCTTCATCCTATCTTTCTTACCCTAGTTGTGTCACCATGTCTTTCAAAACTTTTTGTGGTAATGAAGATATTTTAGAGGTTATCTCAGAAAAACGTCCAAATCTTCCAGTTCTCAGAGAAGCTGGTCTTAACCTGACCATGAGTATGCACATTCAATGATGGCTTAAATACTATGCCATTCTACATGGACTCATATATCCAAACCTTGTGAAGGATTTTTGGAAGTTTGCACGGGTTGGTGACGATGGAAACTCTATTTTGTCCTCTGATTTAGGGGTTCCCTTCATTATAACTCCTACCTCCATTGTTGAAGCTATAGGTTGTTTTCAAACTGGTACCACTGTGGAAGAATTTCATCTTAACTACAACTTCGTTGAAAAACTCTCTGACATCCATGACAACTCCCTTCCAAATCACGAACCAAATGATCCTGAAGGACTCCTGCTCATAGCTAAAGCCTGGTTTCAACTTATGTTGTCCAACTTCCGACCAAGGGGAGTAAACAAAAAAGTTATGTCACATGATGACAAACTCTTTATCTACTTTCTGATGAAAAATGTTCGGATTAATCTGCCTCAAACCATTTTCAATCATTTGAAGGACACAATTGATATCTCCAGAAGTCAGCATAAATCCTATATTCCATACTGAAGGATTCTGTCTGAACTTTTATTTAAAGCTGAAATTGTTGGGTTAGCCAGAAGGCTTGGACCAGAAAATGCAGCTGAGGTAGTGCGGTGTGAAAGGGTTGATAAGTTGGTGGATTTTTAAGGTGTAGTTTTGATATGTCGGGTAGTAGTAGCTGTTTTTAGGCCTTATGAGTTTTCTTAGTTTTCCTTTTATCTATGGTCTGTGTAGTTCTGCTTGCTGGTTGTTTCATTTCTTTTAGCTTTAGTTTCTTAGTGCTCCTTGATATTGTCTCCTGGTTGTTTTTTTATGTAACCATTCTTAAGTTTAATCAAATTTCCTTTTATGTCATTATGATCGTCTTCATATTTCATTGTCAATATCTATTCTTATTTTCCTTTTTGATTTCTGACAAAGGGAGGGAAAGTATATGATTTTGATATGCCTAAATCTAAAGAATCTCATCCCAAATATAATTCAAATATGTTTATTTCTAACCTATGTTTGACAATTGATCAGGAACTTCACAAACGTTCACTGTATGTTAGAACAGGCTATCAGAAGACTGAAGAAGATTATATTAGAAGATAAGACATATCAGAAGAAATGATATATCAAAATACATGAATTGTATTTGATAAAATATGAAAAGATATGATCAAGAAACAAGTGGAAGGCTTCAGAAGTAAATCATCAAGAAGATTATATCAGAAGCAATAAATCACAAGATATGATTCGTTGAAGACATGTACAAGAAAGAAGAATTCTAAACAAGCTTGATCTGATAATATATGAATATCTGGTGTTAACCACTAAGTTATCAAAAACAAGGGATGTCTATGAATTTCGCGCTGATACCCAAAACTTGTCAGAAGTTGTAAACTTTCTAAAAGAATGATTCAATTGGTATCTAAAATTCAATTGGTATCTAAACTTCAAATGGTATCTAGACTCCAGCATTAAAAGAATGTGAATCTTTCAAAGATCAAATTAAGTCATGGTCATTAAAGAAAATATTCGGTTTCTGAACCATCAAATGACATAAGAATATGTGCACCTGTTGGTGATCTGAGCTATGATATTGAAGATTTGGTTTTGATACATGATGTGTGGCATCTAAGAAAGTATCTACCAATTTCTGATATATAATGCAAGCCATCAAGTCTGATAAGACAAATCAGGTTCTGATACGTCTACAGTATTCTGATAGCAAGCTAGGTTCTGAGATGAAGACCAGCCAGTTCTAGTCAGATTCTGATGAAACGTTACTCAGAAGTAATCCTTCTCTGTTGATATGATTCTACTTCAAAATCATTTTGTGAGTCTTGGGATCAGAAGGAGACTCTGAACAAGCATAAATGAATTTTGAGAGTAACAGAATCAGGGGAAGCCCGTTAAGCTTATCTCTAACTCTGTGGATTTATGGTGATTACCCTATACGAAGTGTCTATCAAAATGCATTATTTGTCATCATCTAAAAGGGGGAGATTATAAGAACAAAATTTGGTTCTACATCTGGCCTTTCAGTTTTGATGATAACTGCACATGTTATCTAAGAGAACAATTATGTATAATATGGTTTTTGTCTAAGTGTGTGGCTATTGTCAATATGATTCTGAATCTGATAAGAAAATGTATGATGTCATCAGATTCTGTTATCAACACTCTAGAAGAAAACATATGTGTGTACTAGATAAAGTCAAGATTCATGAATGTTTCTAATACAACGGTTCTAATGAACGTTAGTTCTGAACATTCTAATTGAGACTTTATGAGAAAGGACTATAAGGCTTTCTAATGTGATGCGCTTCTAATGTTATAAGTTCTGAAGATTCTGAAGACGTGGTTCAGGTGAACATAGTTTTGAAGATTCTGAAGACGCAATATCTGAAGATCAAGTTCTGAAGAGTTTCTGAAGACAAGGTCCTGATTGAACAAAATGTTGAAGACTCTGAAGACAAAGTATGCGCTTAATGAAATTTGAGACTCTGAAGACTCTAGTTCTGAAGATTACACAAAGAATGACTCTTCTACAACACGCTTCATCAAGTTAATATCTAAAGCTTCTAAAGATGCTAGAAGACTAAAGATCAGAATGGTTTTGAGCTGAATATAATAGTACTAAAACTCTGTGATCTCTACCTCGATAAGGTGGCGCAAGAGTAGCTTTTTGTATAATGATGTTAACCATTCCTTCATGTGAAAGTTGGGATATTGCTATTGAAATATGTTTCCAAGAATTCCCCTCAACGAATCTATTCTCTCAAGCTCTATAAATTAAAGATCAAGAAGCTTGAAGAATTGTTGGTTGCTGCTCACACTAAAGTGTTATTATTCAACGCAACAAATAATTAAGATATAGCAAGAAAAGTTGAAGTTGATACTACAAAGTGTGTATAGACGATGCATCATGCTAACACCATATGAAGCTAGTCAAGTGAAACATCAATAAGTGAAGCATAGTAGCTTAGTTGAACTTGATGGTTAAATTGGAAGAAGCATTAAAGCTCAAGAAAGGAGTACAAAAAGGAGAAACTGGAGCTTAAATGAAGAATGCTTAATGAAGAAGAAGCTGAAGTAAACTGTTTAAGTGTGTGCAACGATGCAACATGCTAAAACCATGTCTAACTAGTCAAGTGAAACATCAATAAGTGAAGCATATTAACTTAGTTGATCTTGATGGTTAAGCTGGAAGAAGAATTACCTACTCAAGAAAGGAGTACATCAGAAAGAAGCTTAAAACTCTTGGAAAGAAGCTGTAGTGCTCAATAAGAAAGCTTTTAAGCAATACATAACTAGTGTGCTTTATAATCTCTTAGAGATTCATTCTTTAGATAGTTTTGTATTAGAAAGCAAGGAATTGTTGCTCAGAAACTTGCTAGAAAAACTTAGGTGTTCTTGTACTTCATTTGTGTAATCAGCTTGTGAGAAGCATATTATTGCACAAGAAAATCCTTGTAAAAGGTGTTGTTCCTTGAGTGGTCAAGTGAAGACCAGAATGCTTGAGAAGACTAAGCGTGTTTCTAACAGCTTAGTGAATGTTGTTCCTTGAGCGGTCAAGTGAAGACCAGAATGCTTGAGAAGACTAAACGTGTTTCTAACAGCTTAGTGGATGATTTCTTTGAGCGGCTAAGTGAAAGCCAGGATGCTTGAGAGGGATAAGCATGTTGTTTAACAGCTTAGAGGTTGTAATCATTTTGATGATTAGTGGATTAAGTCCTTGTCTAAGGCAAAATCACCTTGGTGGGTGGACTAAAGTAGCTTCGTTAACAGTGAACCAGGACAAAAATAATTGTGTTCATTTATTTTTATTTACTTGTTAACGTCATTAGTTTAATTCCGTAAAAAAGGGGACAAAATGTGAAACCCAGTTCAAACCCTCTTTTCTTGTGTTTCTCAACCTTCAGCTATGTTGATTGAACTTCAACAAGGGAAACCTAATGTTTTAACTAAGTTGTAGTTTGAAGGAAATCCTAAAGTTTGAATTGAGTCTAAAATAGGGATGAGTATTGAAAAACAACAACTATGCAAGTGTTGTAAATGTCAAGAGAAACTTAACAAGACAAGTTTGTTTGAGCTTTTAAATAAGTGTAGTTATCGAGGATGACATGAACATGGAATGATTAAGCATGATATATCAACATGAGAATGAATATTAGACAAAGAGAGATATCCATCATGGTAAGAGTTTATGAAGGAAATACTTGAACATGTGAGCAATGATTTAATCTATGGAAGCAAACACAAGGATTTTCAAGTAATAAAATATTCAAGATGAATCGAGGATCAAGTGAATATGTTAAATGGTACAAAATGCTAAATGGAGATAAACATATGGACAAAGCATTCCAACATGGTTGAATCAAGATATTGGGGTATCCAAACTCAAGTGGAAGCCCTAACTATGTACAAAGATGTTTTGAAAGTTTAATCAAAGTAAAAACCCTAATTAAACATTTAATCAAAATTATTTTCAAAAGGAAAATCAATTAAACATGGTATGAATGGTGTTTAAGTCAAGACAAGCATGTTATGTACATTTAAACAAGACTTAAAAAAAGCATATTATCCACATAAATAATCACGATCAATTAGGTTAGGGAGAGAATAAAAGAAAAGTCATTTTAAAGGTATAAAACACTTAAAAATGTATCACTTTTCAACCTAATAAAAAATGATTAAATAAAAATTATTTTCAACATTTTTTCATGGTTTTCCAAAATAGGGAAGGTAAATGAAGAATGTCAAAAAAATTGGCTTAAAAAGATTAAATTTGATCATTGAAAGAATTGAATGAATTTGTGAAGAAATATGAAGAAAATAGGTGATAAAAAATAAGGATGGCCTTCCCAAGGTTTGAATTCGCGCCCTTCAAGAGGAGAGTTTAAAACATTACCATCTGAACCACTTGCGTGTGGCTGATAAAGAATGGAAAATGAAAATAATATATGAAAAATCCTTTTGAAAATGATTTTAAAAAATAAAATCAAAAGGTCTCGGCGAGGGGGATTCGAACCCCGGACCTAAGGGTAACACAAAGCCTTAAACACGCGCCTTCAACCACTGGGGTGGTAATACATATGTTGATTTTGTTTTCATCAAAATAAATATATTATAAAAATTCATTTTAGTTTGAAATATGGCGCCATGTCCATCACCTTCATCAGCTTCATCATCTTCATCTTCTCCAAGTGTTATCTCTCAGAATACACATCCAAATGGCACAATGTAAAAATGAAACTTGATGGAAATTTGATAAAGAATTGAATGGTTCTAATCAATTTCATTTAAATTCAGTGTATCAAAAGAAATTGATTTAAAAAACGCATGAACCCTAACTGGACAATTTGATATGAAATCACATGTGCTGATGATACATAACAATTGATTGAGGGAAAATGATCTTAACATTGCCCGAAACAAGTTGGTAAATCAATTAATCATGTATGATGCATGAACTATAGAGTTTAGTTTAGAAAACTTACCTTGCTCAAGGGGAAATCAAATTCTTCGATAAAGGTGTTACATAGACAATTTGATGATTCAGACAGCTTTCTTGACCCTCAAGGATGGTGTTGCAATGTTCAGAATGAGTTGAAATCTTCTGGATCACTTGGCTCGATTCAAATTGCAGCTTGATGCAAGTGAGATATGATGAAGATGATTATATTGTCACATAAATGATTTGAGGTTATGGATCACTTCTATGATGATTATGTGAAGTGTTTGGATGGTTAAATTGAGTGGAAATGGACTGGTTTGAGAATTCCAAGTTTTCACTTTTTGAGAACTTTGAATTTTACAAGAAGGGGGATTTATGAGAAAACAAGCATTGGCAATGTTTTGGTGTGTTTTAAATGAAGCAAAATGGCCTCTATTTATAGGAAAAGGAGTTCAGATATTTGAGAGGAAATTGGATGAGGATGTAGGCTATTATCCCACAAATGATGTCATGCGCCTATAACTTGAAAGCCAAGGCACACATGGGCTATTCTTCACATGGCTCAAGTTCTGATCTTTTAAGCGCTGTTTCATCGGGCTTCATCATATCCTTTGATGTTCTGATCATCCTTGAGCAGATTGGATGATTTTAGCTCAAATTCACTATAACACTTTAATGTTAGAGGACAAAACCTCACTTCCTACTCTTGATCATTTTGGAAAGTTGGTATAATGTACTTCAAGTTTGATGTTCAAAGTTTGTCTTGAATCAAAGTGGACCATAGTGAAAAATAGCCCTAAAGTTGGCTTAAACATAAGACAGATTCTGTCCAAAATTTCACTAAGTGTGTAGGTTCAAAAGTATGGAACCTCCAACTTCATGGCCTTATATCTTAAAATCTATGCACTTTTTGTGAATCCACCCTCAAGGATAAATTTGTATTATGTAACAATCTCTTCAATTTTATATTTAGATCAAAGGAAATGGTTACTTGGTTTGGAAGTTATGCCCTTGCAAAGTAGGGTAAAAATCATTGAATTTTATAACTTAGAAAAAATTCAACTTCTCCAATGTTGCCCCTTTTACAAGTAACCTCACATTTCTTGATCAAACATGATCCAAATCACAAATTAACATCATCCTTGACTTGAAGAGACTATGTTTGGCCAACAAATTCAAAATTCAAACTTGATTTTGACCACAGTTGATTTTTGTATCATATGAACTTTAAAACTTTGTGATCTTTTATGAAATCAAACCCTTGGGCTAATAAAACACTATGGATGGTCTCCAAAGCTGTTTTTGAGTGTCTTGAATCATGTCCCAAGGTTTGGAATCATGTACAAGTTAAAAATCAAAAGTACAGTTGACTTTTCATCAAAAACCCTAGTTTGTGGACTAGATGAATTTAAACTTCTTACATTGCCTATGAATCAAGTCCTTTGGGTTAATCCAATCATATGAAGGGATTAATATGAGGCATTTGAGGTCCATAAAACATTTTTGGAGGTTTGGGATCATGCCTTGCTTCAAAAGTCAACTCAGGGACTGAATTAGGTCTAAAACCCAAATTTAGATGCACTAAGGATCTTGAGACTTGATGATCTTATCATGATGTTATCTTGCACTTGATTTTTGATGGATGAAAACTCTTGATATTTATGGATGAAAAAGGGACTTGTGGTGTTGAATATGATGTTTATCCCTTGATAATTCATCTGCTTGAGCATTAGGGGGATCGCCTAGCCTGTAAAGCAAGCAAGCACACATATCTTGTACATGTGATGGGTTAGTGATGTATAAAGACATGTATAAATGTAATGATGAATATTATGCCAATGATGCAAATGTGGTGGCATCTTAGGTATAAAAAATTAGGGTATGACATTATCCATAAAAGGAGGGATCTATAGAAAGGTATGAGTGAGATCAAAGGTATATTTAAGCACAATGAAAAGACGTTAATATTGTTGTGAGGGCAAGGTTCCCTTATTACTTTGTTTTAATGATGTCAAAACTAGGAAATTTCTTACTTGTTTATTTTGGACGGTATCACCTTGTCTAAGCATGCATTCATCTTTTTCAAACGCGCATAAAAGTCCACATACATGAATTTAGGAATATAGGATCATACTTTATGTCTAAAATGTGTTTTGAGTCAATTTTGATGCATTGGGTCGGCTCACACATGATATAGGTCGACTCACAATAAAGAAAAATGATGTTTGAAACATTATGGCATGTATGCATTAACCCAGGACCTTTTCAGGTCGACGCGCATTAGTATGAAAAAGTATTTAAAAGTCTCTGCCATGTATGCGTCGACACATGGCCCCTGTGTAGGTCGACGCATACTGTAAGAATCAAAATTGAAACTTTCTGGCCTTCATGCGTCGATGCATGGCCTTACTGCAGGTCGACGCACAATCTTCTTTTGTTTTCATATTTGTATTCTGGCCAGTTCTGGTCGACACACAACTTCTGTAAAACGACCTCTTGCGCGTTTTTACTCATTTTTCTGCATCTTTGTGTTCCTAAAGTCTATTTTTTTCTATTATTCTTTCATGCTCATATATATATATATATATATATATATATATTCAAATGCATCATTTTGTACATGAACCAAGAAGAAAATTGAAAGATATATTGCATTGTTCTTCATCTTTACTCTCACAAATTGCATTCATCAATAATCACACATAATCATCTTTGTTGATTTGTGCTTTGTTCAAGAGTGATAACGTCCAAACTTAGGATTTGTATATCGAGTTTGGGTTGAGAATCAGTGGGATTTTCTTCAATAAAACCGTTGGAGTTTTGTCCTCCAAGATCTTAGTGTGACTCATACTCACAGTTATCCCTCATCATATCTTCATACAGATTTTGTGCATAGTGATCTGGATCATGATGGGCTGAGTATAGTGCTAATTCTTCAAGAGCATTATCATCAAGATTGTCTATGAGTGGAGGATAGAGTGATGGCTCATATGGCTTGTTGTCTTCATTCATATCTTGATCTTTAATCCTTTGGCCATCTCTTTGAACAAATTCCTAAAAATTAATTCCTGCAAATTGTTCTTCAATGTTCATCTGAGATGCTTCATTGTTGATTCCCGAGCTTTCTCCTACGTCATATGTTGACCAAGTCTTCCATAGAGGTTTCCAGCATTGAGAACTGGGAACTTCTGATATCTCTACAGCTTGCCATTACGGAGGAAGGTTTCCATGACTAATACAAGTTATATTAATTGGACTCTTAATAGGATTGTAAAGATTAATTAAATTAACATAATCCATTAAACCTTTTAATCCTTCCAGGCTCGTGGGATAATCATCAATGGTTTCCCAAGCATTAATGTAACTTTTGCAAACTAGAAGTTGAGTTCTGGGATCAGTCTGATATGGACGATGGAGGATATAAACTATTTTGAACTTGTTAAGAACTTCAGAAGTTAAGTTCCTCTCTTTGAGGTTAGTGATGGCTAGACTGAGGTTTTCTCTCCACCAGTTTAATGGAGAAAACCATTCTAGAGCAGTCCAAATTAAGGATATGTGTTTCCTGGGGTTCATCAAATGTTCGTACAATGCAATGGTAGGGATTATGACAGGCATTGCGTATAAGCTGGTAGCACACCAAAGATACCATAGTTGTTTTTTTGTAAATCTGAAAGTAGAATTTATCAAAAATGGTAGATGGAATGGAGTATCTGGGAAGAAAGGGGTATGGTCAGGAAGACGCTTCTTTCTAATGATTCTGAACAGAAAGTAGAAGAGATTGTTCCTGGCATATTCCTTGAGCTGAGATACTGAGAAGGAGTAGTTGACTCCTGGAGGAAGATTCTTGGTGACCGAGGCATTGGTTGGAAGAGGTTGAACCATTAAGATTAATGGAAAAGTATGCCTGGTAGTGATGATCTGGATAGGTTTCGTGGGTCTGGAAAATAAATCTGGGATAACGTTCTGGGTTCCTTTGATGTGTTTCACTGAGAAATCATATATGGAAAACCAATCTTTAAGTCTTAACATTTGTGGATCTGGAGTCATCTTGTTCTTGAATTCCAGGATTTTAGGAAAAGATGAATTATCCATCTGGACTTCAAAGTGGTAACCTCTGAGGTGGAAATCAAACTTCTGGATTCCCATCTTTACTGCAAGGGCTTCCTTGTAGGTGGTGTGGTAATGCTTTTCTGCATCTTTGAACTGACCACTGGCGTGGCCGCAATAGTATTTCTTGTCACCTGTTTCTTCGATTAGAACAGCTCCCCAATAGTGGTCATTGGCATCAGTCTGGAGGACTCGTTTCCCTTCTCCATGGATTTTGAGAGCAAAAGGAGATTGGGGTATTTCCTTCAAAGCTTTTACAGCTTTGGCTTGTTCTTTTCCCCATTGTGGTGGTTTCTTTTTCAGCAGTTGAGACAAAGTACTGGTGTATCTGGCAAGTCTGGGAATAAAGTCTCTGATATAATTGATTATACCAAGAAATTGCTGAATTTGCTTGACTGTGAGATTCTCATTTGGGAAGTTCAACAACTCTTGAGCAATGTGAGGTTGTGGTTGATATTTTCCATGAGAGAAATGCATTCCTAAGAAATCAATTTCAGTTTGGCCCAATTGGCTCTTTTTCTCAGAAAGCATTATTTCGTGTTGTTGGGCAATTTTAAGGAATTGGCCCAATAACTGTTTGCGAGCCTTCTCGTCTTTGGAGAATAGTAACACATCATCAATGTAGATGAGAGCACTGTGGAGAATGGGCTCAAATATCTTTGTCATGGCCATTTGTTATAGTGATGGAGCAACCTTAAGCCCAAAAGGTAGAACAGTCCATTGGTACTGGGCATTAGGTATGCAAAAGGCTGTTTTTGGACGGTCCATTGGGTCAACACCCAATTGCCAAAAACCTGACTTTAAGTCAAACTTTGAATAGATCTGGGTGTCCTTGATGAACACGTTCAGAGATGAGGTCTTAGGAATAGGGAACTTGTCATCTTGAAGGAAATGGTTCAGAGGCTTGTAATCGATCACAAGTCTTTTCTTTCCTCTGACCTTTTCAGATCTTTTTTCTACTTAAAAGGCTTGGCAAGCCCACTCAGATTTCGTGGGTTCTATGAGACCCTGTTTAAGCAGCTGGCTGCATTCTTCTCTTGCCAAGGCATAACCAGAAGGACTCATTCCAGGATGAGTGGCCTTTGTGGGATTGATATCCTCATTAAGCTTGAATCGAAGTTGGACAAAGAAGTCCTCATTCTTCCATAAGGGTTCTGGATGAAGGAACTTCTCATGGCTATCAGCACAGAGCTTGAGAAATTTTGACTTAATTTCTTCATATCCCGTAAGAACATTTGACAAGGAATACAACTTCATGATTTGAGAGAATGGTCTGAATTCTCTCTTGTATTTGATTCCAGTGGCAAGTATTTGAAGTCTCTTGGCTGCCACATAAACATCCATTCGAATGATAATGTCTTTGGCTGGAAGCTTTGTCCCTATGACCTGTGTCCAGATAATGCAATCTGGGAAGAACTTGATTCCTATTTTATTCTTTGTCATCAAGTTCGTTGTAAAGGTCTCTCCATCTGCTTCCATAAAGTAAGCTTTGTGAGTTTTCCATAACTCAGTTGGCAAGATGTCGGGATTCATCATTGTAACTTGTGCCCCGGTGTCCATGTGCGCCATGACCTTCTTGGGTCGTGAGAACTTTGCAGCTAGGACATGGATTTCTACACAAGTTAGAGGAGGAGTTGGAAGAGAGCTTCCTATTTCCTTGTAGGAATATATGGTGACATAATCTTCACCTCCTGAATCAGAGAGGGAGATTTCTCAGATGAGTAGTCTTGAAGGGCGAAGACTGTTTCTTCATCAACTGAGCTTTGTTCAGAGTAAATTAATTCTAGATCTCCTTCGACGGGATGGAGAAAGTTGATCAATTTAGCAGCTTTGTGTTTATTGTTGGGGCATTCTTTGGAATAATGTCCCTTCTGTCCACAAATAAAACATCTTTGTGATTTTCCCTTTCCACAAAAGGGTTTCTTTTTGAAGAACTTGACCCTTTTCTTCTTCTTTCTTTTGTAATCCTTGTAGGATTTGTACTTCTACTTATGATGTTTCTTCTTGGTGGGACAGTTACACTTCTTGTCTTTGCATTTGATCTCCAAATATGACTTCTTACAAGCCTTGTTGTACTTGGACTTTTGACTTAAGACCTCTGAGAATTATTGGTGAAGTCTGCATAACTTATCTAGGGCTTCTAAAATCACTTGATGGATTTGTCCAAGACTCATGGAGGGAATGTCTTTCTGTGCTGCAGCTATCATTTTGTGGAGTTCTGGCTGAATCTCCTGAGGCAAAGATGCTACGTAAGTGCTCTTGAGGCTGGTATCATTAAAACCGTTTAGAGCATAGAATCTCTGAAGCATTTGATGATAATGCTTATCTATGTCCTTGGTTTTGAGAGAACAACATTTCATCTCAAAGAACTCTTGTCTGTACTTTCTATTGTGAATGTCAACATCGCCGATGAATACTTGATGTATTACACCGATAAGATTAGATGAAGTTTGTAAGCGATGTAACTTATCCTGTTTGACAACTCCGATGTTAATGTACCACTCTTTCATTGTTCCCGTCATACGGCACAAAATTCTTCAATTACTTTGTAGGGATCAGCAGTGGATTTCATTAGTTGAGAGTTAAGCCAAGCACCAAAATCAAGGATCCTTTTTCTCCATTTGCTGGGTGGTATATCATCAATGATGAACTAGGGTCCACTTGTTGGTTTTGTCTTTTCAGCTTCTGGAGTTTCTTGAGAGGATTCTTCAAAGAAGGTGTCTTCCTCCTTTATGTTTGCCATGAAGAGCCTCGGAATAAGGTCCTCAACTGGTTCAGTTCCTAGAGATTCATCTCCTAAGGACAAAGTCTGTTGTGTCTCATCAGAGTCTGTGCTTTGATATGACTTGTCTTCATCTTCTTTAGAGGAGTTGTCATCTCTGGGCGTAGATGGTTCTGTGGCCAAATGATCTCCTTCTTGTGATGTCGAAGTGTCAACAGCGGACTGGTTTTCTGGAGAAATTCATGTTTTACTGTGATGGCCAAGGCCTCAAAAGTTTTGTCAGAATCCTCTTCATTCCCGGGGAATGTAGTAAGAGGTGTTTCAGGAACATCTTGAGAGTCTGATGACGAAGTACTCATTCGAGTAGTCTGTCTTTTAGATCTAGAAGTTGAGGCTTCTTGGGGCAGGGTAAATCTTAGTCTTCTAGCATCTGGTGTCCAATATTTTGGAGGTGAAGCAGTTAGGAAACCAGATAAGTCAGGCTTTGCAGGCCTGGTTGGTGAAGTAGTTAGAAAGCCCGATAGGTCAGGTTCTGAGGGTCTGGTTGGTCTTGAGTAATAAGAAGGATAAGCAGGAATGCCATGGAATAATTATTGAACAGGCTTTTCTTCTTGCTTGTGATTCTTTCTTAAATAATCTTCTATCCCTCTCATTTGAGCTTGCAGTTTGCTCATTTTTTTATCCTTTTTGGTGAAGTCATAACTAAAGACTTCTGCGCCATGTATTTGGATGAGTTCTTGATCTAAGGAGGCCACCTGGACTTTGAGAGATTTATAGCTTCTTCTCAGCTTAGTGGAAAATCCCTTGAGATACTCTTTTGTCTCTCTAGTAATCTTGTCCATCTTTTTGTCAAGATTTTGGAGCATCTCATTTTGTGCCACCATGATCTCGGATTGCCAGTTGAGAACTTCTTCGGCCTGGGTCAAAGGCTTCATCCTTCCATCAGCTTGAACTTCAGAGGGATTGATGAACGGCTTTGATGTTCTGTTGGTGATAGGATCCATTTTCCTTTCTAAAGGATGAAAATGCTGGTCATATTCTGGTGTAGTGGTTGTATACATGAAGCAAGGGATTGGTTGTGTCTGTTGAGGAGGTTCAGTTGATCTGCAATGGTCCTTAGGAGACCATGATACCAAAGTAGGATCATCAGGAGGCAGAAGTCCTTCCTTTCTGAGGATTGCAAGGCCTTTCTCATAGATAGACAGTGGCTTCTTCTTTCCATGGATTCCTATCCATGGGCCATCTTTAGGGTCTGATCTTCTTTGAGGAGGAGGTTGTGGTTTGCATGCTCCTTTATTTTTTAGTTTAGGGCGAATGATATCTCTGTCGATATCATTGTTATGCATCCAGCAGTCGCAATCAGGGTCGCACATGGAGGTATCAACATCCCATATAAAGTGTCCTTTTATCTTGTCTGTATATATGGGTTTAGCATCTGATGTAACGGCATGAATAGGGCACCAGGTTTCTTCAAGAGCTGGTATGATCATCATCGTTTGGAAAATCTGAGAAGACGAACTGGGTTCTTCCTCAGGTTTCTTAAATATTGTTTTGACTGTCTTGTATGGGTATGTTCAGAAAGAAACTTCCTGGGACTGGATTGGTCTTCTATCCTCATGGAGTTTTTCATAGTTAGTCATCCATTCTAGAGGAATTATATGAGTTAACTCTTTTCTATCAATTCTTCTGGGAATCTGGACAATCGAGGGTATTTCTTCTTCTCTGCCGGCCATAACCAGCAAGGAATTTGAAGAACATCCTGCAGTGGAAAGATCTATGGCATGGTTCTGCAGACGGTAAATGATCTGGTGGTGAAGAGTAGCCACCATAGCTTCGGCGACTTGGTCGGATCCAGTGATCTGAATCTGAACTTTTAATCTGGTAGGTAGGGTACTGTCACTGAGGCTGACGTTGTAGTTGGGATACACCGTAAGGACAACACTTCCAGCATGAAATGTGGTTAGCACAGTTCCTATAACGGCGTTCTCGTATTTGAGATAGCTAGAATCCAGCAAAGCTATCTTGGCAAAGACTGGTTGGTTTTTCCTTCCGTGTAGTGAAAGGATAAGTCTGACGGCTCCAAAGTGGAGAGTTGTGTAACCTTCACGTTTCCATCCGTTGATGAGATCTTGGAAGATCTCCAGATCTACATATTGTTCTTGGTTGGTAGCCCTAAGGCTACACTGATCCAGTCTTGAGGTCTGGATGTATTCTTTGACGTTGTTGGGCCTGTTTGTAGATATGAGGGTTCTGGTGGAGAGAGTCTTTTTACAGAGTTTGGGAAGCGAGAGGGATGAGGTAGTTACAATAGGTTGAGTGTTTGGAGTTTCAGTTGTATCCATGATAAACTGGGTTTCTCTCTTACTCACTCTCGTTCTCATGTTCACACCATATGTACCTCCTCTTCTTGAGCAGGCTCTGATACCATGCTGGCCGGGAGCCTCCACATGCCATGAAACCATCTCCCTAGTGGGTACCCACAAAGGGTAGGGTCAAAACTTGCATAATGGGTACGGGCACAGACAATTACTCACTAAAATATCCGAGTACGAGTATCTTAGTATCTCGCCCTCCCCATACCCGCATGATATATATTTATATATTTTCATTTTCATTATTATATACATAAGTTAATCTAACAATTTTATTAAATACATCACTATTAAACTTCTACGCATTTTAATATAAATGTTTATTTCTTAACTTAACAATAACATCCTCAATTTTTTTTAAATGTTGTTCAAAAATTAAAAAAGCATGATAAATTATAATTGATCGATCATTTTTTATTAGAAATGCAGGTAAACGGACATGGGGATGAGTACTTAGATACTCATAGAATACGGGTACGGGTACAAATGTTGATGCGCACACGAGTATGAACTTGGATACAGAGATATTTTAAACTGCAGGTTTGGAGACGGATACTATAGTACCCTACCTATTATCATCCCTATATGTTGTCGAGACTTTTGTTCTTTGAGTTGAAGATCCTTTATTTTTGTACCTTTATTAATCTTTTTGCTTATTAAAAAAATAGATGTTTCAAAAATTAGTGGTGGAGCATGGCATCATTTTACAAAGGCCTAAAAGTAATCATTCATATAAAAATATGTATTGACATATACTACTTAAGATTTTGTATTGGCTTAGTGGTTTGATTTCAACGATAAGCAAAGCTATTGTCTCTTTGGTTTTTGCTATGGGCACACTTTTGTTTAGAATTTGGCTTAGTGGCTTAGTGGTTTGATTTCAACGATAAGCAAAATAAATACTTTTTCTTATTAATAATGAGAATAATTAATTTCCACAACTTCTACAAATTAAATCCATACACGGATCTTGGCCAAAATGTGTTTTATCAGCCCCACGCATGTGGAGGATTGTAATTGAAATGGTAAACTTGAAGGACACCACACTCCATTCCATCTTTAAGACATCATGGCATGTGGAGACCACTCGAGATTACTAATCACTCATATATATCCATTAAGCAAGACACATCTCGATCCAAAACAACCAATCAGTTCAACTAGAATTAGAATTTGGTTGTGGGTGCACATTGAAGTGCAATTTGTGCATTCTTTTGGGGATTTTGGCAACTCATTTACTTATAAATGGCCAAAATGAACTTTTTTTTAATGTTATTTGTATTATTATATTATATCTATCACTTTGTTAGTGACTAATATGTTAGAAAACTTGGTCACTCATCTTTAAGAGGCTTTGTTGTTGTGAAATTCAAATGGTTTGAAAAAGTGAAGGTTGGCAATATATAAAAGTACATTAATAATAAATATAAATTTAGTATTTTAATATTTTAGTTGAAGATGTGTTATTTATCTCATTTGTGTGATTGCTCTTGATCTAATATAAATGTTGTTTTCATAATCTAATATTGATATTGTTAAAATATAATTGGCTAATAGAATAATTAATTAGGAATTAGTTATGAGGTAATGAGGTATGAGTGTTATTTTTTGATATGTAAGCAATTGATCATTCATGTAAACAAGAGCTTGAAGCTGCATTATTCAATAACAACTTTCTCTCACATTTTAATAAGTGGTGTCAGAGTCTGATTGATGATCTAGGTGTGCCTTTTTCATTCAAGAAACGCAGTTTTGATATCGTAGTGAGAGAAACTCGTTATTTCCATTATACTCTCATACTGGTCCCTCATCTGAATCTTCTCATTGACTGATTCATCAAAATTATTGACATCGAAAATTCCTAAATTTGATGGATTCTACGATCATTGGGTCATGCTTATGGAGAATCTTCTTAAATCCAAGGAGTATTGGGAATCGATAGAAAAGGGCGTTACGGTTGCACCACCAGATGCAGTGCTGAAACAAAGAAAACTTGTAGAAGAAAACAATCAAATATCTCAAGGCTAAGAACTATTTATTTCAAGCGATTGATCGAATAATTCTTGAAACAATTCTGAATCGCGACACAACCAAAGATATATGAGATTCCATACGCAGGAAGTATTAAGGGTCAACGAAAGTGAAGAGAACTCAATAGCAGGCTTTGCGTCGAGAGTTTGAAGTTCTTTGCATGAAGGATAACAAAGCAGTTGATGAATATTTTGCAAGAACTTTGGCTTTTGCAAACAAGATGATTGCTCAAGGTGAAAAGATGGAGTAAACTACCATTGTTGAGAAGGTGTTAAGGTCTATGACCACAAAATTCCATTATGTGGTGTGTTCCATAGAAGATTCGAAGGATGTCACAACCTTTTCCATTAATGAGCTACAAAGTAGTCTCTTGGTGCATGTGAAAATGATGAAGACCACTCAAGAAAAGGAGGATGAACAGGTGTTAAAGATATCAAATTCTGGTTGTGGTGGCTTTCGTGGTCGTGGTAGAGGAAGACTGAGCAAAGATCAAATCTAATGTTACAAGTGCCACAAGATAGGGCACTATCAAAGTGAATGTCCAAGTTAGAAAGAGAACGATGCCAACTTTGTTGAATTTGATGAAAGTGAAGAGTTGTTGCTCATGGCTTAAAAGGAAGACACAAAAACCAACAATCAAATGTGGTTTCTTGGCTCAGGATGCAGTAATCATATGGTTGGAACAAAAGAATGGTTGTTCAATTTTGATCAAATATTCATGAATCTGTCAAGTTAGGGGATGATTCTAAGATGAAAGTAATGGGAAAGGGAAATTTGAAGCTTCACATGAATGGAATCCCTGAAGTAATCACTGATGTGTATTACTTACCAGGCTTGAAGAATAATCTTCTAAGAGTTGGTCAACTAATGCAAAATGAACTAAAAATAATGTTCAAAGATGAAGATTGCAAGTTACATCATGCTGATAGAGGATTGATCATGAGCACAAAGATCTCATCCAACAGAATGTTTGTTGTGTGTACATCTATTGTTCTTCCCATGTGCATGAAGATTTCTTCAGATAATGTCACACACCAATGGCATTGCAGATATGATCATCTGAGCTTTAAAGGCCTTGACACACTCATCAAGAAGGAGATGGTGAAGGGAATGCCTAGTTCGAAGGACCTGGAGGAGACTTGTTTAGATTTCTTGATGGTAAGCAACATAGAGAAGCCATACCAAAGCAATCCACATGGAGAGCCAAAGAAAAGCTTGAGTTAATCCACTCAGATGTGTGTCGACCTATCAAGCCTCCATCAAATGGTGGGAACATGTATTTAATTACATTGATAGATGACTTTAGTAGAAATACATGGATTTAATTTTTGCATGAAAAAAGCTTGTGTTTTTTATGTTTTCAAACAATTCAAAGCCTTGGTAGAAAAAGATTCAGGTCACTACATGAAATGTCTTAGGACAGATGGAGGAGGAGAGTTTACATTAAATTCTTTTTGTGACTTCTGCAGTCTTCATGGCATCAATAGGCAGTTGATAATGCATATACTCCATGGAAAAATGGAATATCAAAGAGAAAGAATATGACAATGATGAATGTGATCAGAAGCATGATGACAAGTAGAAATGTTCCTTAGAGATTTTGGCCCGAAGCAGCTAAAGAGGCAGCATATGTAATCAATATAAGTCCAACAATATATGTGAAGAACATGATGAATCCATAAGAGGCATGGAGTGGTGTAAATCCCTCAGTGCATCACTTAAAGGTGTTTGGGTGTATAGCTTTTGTACACAGTTCTGATGTGCACAGAAAAAAGTTAGATGTCAATAGTGCAAAGTGTGTTCTTCTAGGATTTAATGAAGAATTAAAGGCTTAAAAGCTCTATGATCATGTGAATAACAAAATCCTGATTAGCAAGGATGTGGTTTTTGAAAAATCAAATAATTGGGAATGGAACAAGCATGACAAAGAAGACAAGACTCAATCAACCATCAATGTTGATAGAGAAGAAATAGACATGCAAAGTGATGAAGTTGAAGTGATTGATGATGGAGTGCATGTTTAAAATGATGTCTCTCAGCATGAGGGAAGCAATGTAGAAAGTGCTAATGAGAATAGTGCTAGCAGTGAGGAAAAGAAGAAGACCAGGGTGCTTGAATGACAATGTAACAAACTCAAAAGGGGAGGAAGAAGAGCAACTACACAACTTGTTAGTGTTTTGTAGTAGTAATTATCCTCTTAATTATGATGAAGCAATCAAGCATGGGAAATGGAGGAAAGCTATAGGCTTGGAAATTGAAAGTATTAAGAAAAATGATACTTGGAGTGTAGTCAATCTACCACCAGGAGCCAAGAAAGTTGGTGTCAAATGGATATACAAAACAAAATGCAACGAAAAAGGGGAAGTAGAGAAATACAAAGAAATGATATTGGATAAAGGGAACTCACAAGAACATGGCATAAATTACAAAGAAGTTCTTGCTCATGTCGCAAGATGGGATACTATCATAAACTGTCTTAGTACGTGCAGCATGCAAGAAGTGGCAGGTAAATTAGCTTGATGTCAAGAGTGCATTCCTTTTTGGTGAATTGATGGAAGATGTCTATGTAGATCAACCACTTGGATATGAGAATGGAGGAAGAAACAAGGTCTACAAGCTGATAAACACACTATATGACCTTAGGCAGGCTCTAAGGGCCTGGTATAGCAAGATTGAGGCATATATCAATCAAGAGAATTTTTAAAAGTTCCCTCATGAAAATACATTGTTTGTGATGCATACTGAGGACAAAATATTAATTGTCAGCTTGTATGTAGATGCTTTAATCTACACATGAAATAATCAACAAATGTTTGAAGGATTCAAGGAATCAATGAGGAAGATGTTTGCCATGACAAAAATGGGAAAGATAAGATACTTTCTTGGGATGGAAGTAAAGCAAGAAAGTGCATGAATCTTCATCTGCCAATGAAATACTCATAAGATTTGGCATGGATCAATGTAATAAGGTTTATAATCTTATTATGTCAGATTACAGGTTGAACAAGGATGAAAATGGCAAGCCATTTTATGGAACAAGCTACAAGAAGATGGTGGAAAGTTTGATGGATTTGCTTGATACCATGCTTAACCTTGCCTATTCAGTATGCTTGGTAGCTAGCTACATGGAGAGATCAAATAAAATTCACATGGAAGCTACAAATAGAATCCTAAGGTATCTAAAGGGAACTATCAACCTGGGAGTTTTGTACAAGAGGAATGATGAGATGGTATTGCAAGGGTGGTCATACTCTTATTATGTAAAAGATAGTGATGATAGAAAAAACATTACGGGGTATGTGTTCAAGCTTGGATCAGGTCTTATATCATGGTCTTCAAAACCCATTGTGGCTCTTTAAAGAACTGAAGTTAAGTTTGTTGCAGCAACCTCGTGTGTTTGTCAAGTAGTGTGGCTTTGAAGCATTCTTCACAAGCTTGGTCAGACTCAAAGCCAAGGTACAATCATCATATGTGACAACATTTTCACAATCAAGTTGTCAAAGAACCTGGTGATACATGGAAGATGCAAGCATATAGATGTAAAGTTTCACTTTCTTAGGGACTTGAGAAAAGATTTTAGATGTGCTAACTAAACTAGTTAAGCTCAAGTCTTTCAACTACATCAAAACAAGAATTGGAGTTTGTGTTATTCGGGTCTTGTTCAACAATGTGCATGAATCTAATGTATGTATCATTGTTGTAATCTCTCTTTTTTGCTAGTTTCGGATTAGGGAAGTGTATCTTAGAATATAATTGGCTAATAGATTAACTAACTAGGAGTTAGTTAGCTATGAGTGTGATTCTTTACTATATAAATAATTGATCATTTATGTAAACAAGATCATGAAGCTTCATTATTCCATAACACCTTTATCTCACATTCTAACATGTATGAGAGTCGATAGTTCAGCTAAGAGACTTCCTCCTTGAGAAGGAACATATTACTGGAGGAACTTGCACTTGAGAAAGAGATTGTTGTGATACAAGTTTGATGATGCAATGTTTAATGTCTTTAAGTAACATCTAAATTATATAATAAATTTTGAAATAATGTTGATAGTTCTCAAATTAGTTAAACGTCATAGGAGAATCAATGAGATCAACCCAGACGAAAAAAATTCAAGATATCATTGAAGTTTTATTGTGGAATATTAAACAATAAACTTATTTTTATTATTATTTTAAATTAATCTAATTAAATTTAAAATTACAATCTTATTAATTTTGTATCTTGCTAAATTTCATTATAAAATTTACATAAAAATTTAATATATTTTGATATTAATTTTAATTTTTCATATATATTAAAATTGTTTACATATTTTTATTAATACACTTATTTTTACCAAATAAAAATTAATTTAATAATATAATATAATAATATTTTTATTAATACATTTATTTTTACCAAATACAAATTAATTTAATAATATAATATAATAAGATAATGAATCAACAATGTTTAATTAAGAATATTCTTTTATGTTATTTTATATTTATAAGCTAGTATAACCGTTAATTTACCAAACACTGAAATTAATTTATTAGTTACCAATTATCAATTATAAGTTATCAACTATCAACTATCAATCATCAACTATCAACTACTCCCTCCGTCCCAAATTATAAGACGTTTTGGACTTTTCACACAAATTAAAAAACTTAATTATTACTTTATGGAAAAGACAAATTATGTATAACTTTCCAATAATGCCCCTCAAAATTATATAGAAGAGAGAAATTAAAAGAGTTGAAAGAATAAATAATAATAAATATTTGAGGGTATATTGGAGAAGATGTCATTTATATTACATTAAAAATATAAGGTGACTTATAATTTAGAACAAATTTTTTTAACAAAGTAACTTATAATTTGGAACGGAAGAAATAATAACAAACAACTAGTTTTATCAAACTAATTTTACCAAACGGAACCTAGACTTAACAATTGAAATCACTATCTAATTGCAATTTGCTTGTAGAAAATTAAAAAATAACAATCTTAAAAAATAAATAAATAAATAAATAAGAGTAAGGTTAAGAGAGATAGAGAGAACGAAATAAATGAAATGACGTGAAAAATAAAAGACGTGATACAAATTTCCAGACGAATGAGTCGTCAAATAAAACAATCAACAAGATGAAAATTTGGTAAAAGAAACAAACAATATGTCAATTGCCATGCCCTTCAATTGACAATGTACAAATAAGGCTTACCATTAAGTCACTATTGTACTTTAAAATTTCCCATATGTCCCTTACATTCCCAAACATCTAGGTCTAATGATCAACAAATTCTCATGCAAACTTCAAATATCCATGGATCATGGATCCTTCAAAAGCTAGGTAAAAACACACCAAAATACATTATCATCCTAATCACCAAAGTAGCATTCACATTACACTTCCCTCCACACAAAACTGTATTTTTTTTGTATACTTCCAATTACCATCATGGTAAACAAGAAAAACCATTCACTATATAAATATATAAAATAAAGAGAAGAAAAATAACATTCACCTAGCTTAGAGGTTACTGATTTAGTGACCCTGTGATGTATGATCATGATCCTCCATGGCATACAAATCCATAAACTTAGACAAATAATATAACTCTTTACAAAACCATAGTATATGAGTGTATATAATGGAGCAAAATAATGCATAATTAAGAAACTAAATTAAGCCAAAAAAAGGCTCAACTTTTTTTTCAAATCACTTCTACTGATAAGTTGAACTAGGCGTGTATATTGCAAGATCAGACCAACCATGGTTCACATTCCAACAACTTGAATCACCATTTTGCAAACCAAGAAAGATATCTGATTCACCATTTCTAACATTCGGGTTAAGATTATGACCCGAACCCGAATTCGCAACCGGGTCACCGTTCAGATTCTCCCCAAATTCACCCATTTCGGCCATTTTTAAACCCGACCCATTTGAATTCAGACCCTCAAAAAGGCTCCCGAACCTCTCAGTTGATGCAAGAAGTGAACTAAAACTCCCTTCACCAAAACTTGGCTCAACCGGGTCAATACGAATCCGGGTCGGATCAGACTCTCGAACTGAAGAAGTTTGAGCTGAAGAAGTGATTGATGGTGGTGGAGAAGATGAGGATGAAGTTGTTGAACGTTTGGGATTTGATGAACGTTTTGTGACTTTTCTTGTTCCACCACCCACAGGAATGTTCCTCAAAGAACCACCTTTTGTCCAATACCTTTTACAGTTCTTGCAAAAATGGCGTGGCTGTGAGAGATTGTAGTTGTTGTAGTAACAGAATTTTGTGTTGTTTGATTCACAACGTGGACATTTGAGTTGTTCTTGTTCAGGAAAATTTGGTTTCATGGGATGAAATGTTGTTGGGTCTTGCATCTTTTTGTGACTAAAAGGTAAGAGCTTGATGTGAAAGATGAAATTAGGGTTTTGAAATTTTTGTTGATTTTTCAATAAAGTTCAAAGCTTTGGAGGGATTGGAGATTTGTTGTGTCTAGTAAGATCCAAATTGAACTTTTGGGGGAAATGGGTTGCTATTTATGTTGGGTTTTGAAGATGTGCCAAAAAACAAAGTGATGAGAAAATCAGAAGAGGACAAAAACTTGTTATGATTTTTTGGACTTATAGCTCAATGACTAAAATTAGATGAAAATTTCAGACTGTAGAAGAAATTTGAGAGTTTGATTTTTAAAAAAGTGTTAGAGGGTTATGGATAGGTGGAAAATGGTGAGTGATTGATTTTGAGAACATTGAAATGTAACATTTAAGAGAAGATGGGAGAGAGATCTATATAGATATTTTGGAGGAGGAAGATGAGTTAACTATGACCACAAGTTGAGTCTTCAAATAGAATCACAATACCGTGTTTTCTCTTTGATCACTATTTAAAGTATTCACACTAGAAGGAATGAATGAACAAGTTCCATTTTTTTTATTTAAATTCATTTAAAATAAAGAATGTGATTTTAGAAACAAAATGGATTTTTAATCATACTTCGATATTTTATTTTCTTTAATTTTCTTTTGACTCGTTATTTGTTGGAATTTTTTTAGTAAGGTTAACTCAAACAAGCACAATTTTTATTGCAAAATTTTTAAAATTTTGTTTGATAAAACAAATTGATACTATTGATAGTAAGAAGCTGTTGATTGATAGTTGATGGAGTAACTGTTAATTAATAATTGATAATTGATACTAGTTGATAAGTTAATTTAAATATTTGATAGATTAAATGTTATTTTAGTTGATAATTAAAAAATGACATAAAAAATATTTTTAATTAAAAAATTAGTAATTTTATTATTTTATTATATTATATTATTAAATTATTTTTTATTTAATAAAAATAAATATATTAATAAAAACATGCCAAATATTTTAAATATATATGAAAATTGAAGATACATGAAATATATCAAATTTATTTATAAATTTTATAATAAAATTTAACGAGATAAATGAAATAATTGCATTACAATTTTGCATTCAGTTTTATAAATCTAAAATAATAATAATAAAAATAATTTTATTTTTTAATATTCTATAATATAACTGTAATGATATTTTAAATTTTCTTCGTCTTGATTAATCACAATGATTCTCCTCTGACATTTTACTAATTTGAAAATTATTAATATTATTTTGAAACATATTATGTAAATTAAATGTTGAAAAAAACATTAAACATTACATCATTTGAGAATTATATATATATATATATATATCGAGAGAGGTAAAAGTAGAATTTTATTAAAATAATAAATATATAAATGAAAGAAAAAATGACAAATTAAAAACTACAAATTCAAAATCTATGTTAAATAGTTTTTAGAAGAAAAAAACAAAAACTATTAAAAAAAATACAAATTAAAAGCTAAATGTCAGATAAAAATAAATTTATTTTATTAACATGAATGGAAAAATTTAAAATTAAAAGTTATTTTTTAAGTGTTATCAAAAGACCTAAAACTTTTGTCCACATTTAATATAAAATTTGTAATGAATTTGTAAAAGAAATGTGTTATTGAATGCATGTCATGAGTTTTATAGTGATGGCAGGCAGATTCAAATTCGCGGGGTCACCCCACACCTGAACCTGAGTCAACGGGTGAAAATTCGAGTTGATTGGGTTTGAGTTCAAGTTCAGGTACCATCCGATATTTCGGATGCGAGTTTGGATAATGTGAAACCCGCACCCGAAACCAAACCTGCTTAGACATGAAATTACATAAGTGCCCCTGAATATATATGTAGACTTTAATTTTAATTGTAATGTTAAGATGTTGAAGACCTTAATTTTAATTGTAATGTTAAGATGTTGAAGACCTTAATTTTAATTGTAATTTACCAAACTTGATAGAAAGTTGTAGTTTAATTTCTTAATTTCTTTGAGAGATCTTGATGGAATTCTTGTGTTTCAAATTTCAATGTTGCTATTGTATTTTTGTGTTTTTGCTAAGGGTTCGGGTTCGGGTGGAAAAACCCGAATCCAACGGGTGTTGGCATGGGTGTTATTTTGCCACCCGAATAGCTTTTGGGTTCGGGTTCGGGTGGTGATTTCGAGTGCCGGTTTGGGTAGTGTTAAACTCGCACCCGACCCGACCAGTTGTTATCCCTAGAGTTTTACAATAAAATATTATATTAAAAAAATAAATTTTATAATTAAAATATAGTTAATGTTTAGGCTAAATTATAGTTTTAATTTTCTTATTTAGGTCTGATTCACGAAATTAGTATTCTATTTTAAATTTAAATAGTTTTAGTCCCTAAATTTTAAATTCAAACAGTTTTAATTCTTCGATCTCTTAAATTGTTTTATAAAAAATTGACAAAATTTCATTTTTTAACTTATATTTTTATCTACAAAGTTCAATAATAAGTTTATATATGATAATTTGCTATGCTTTACATGTAAATTGTCATTTAAAAAATAAAAATATCGTTAATTTTAAATTTAGAAATATGAGAGGGGAATCTAAATTGTGTAAATGTAAAATAGAGAGATTAAAACTGTTTAAATGTAAAATAAGAAATTAATTTCGTGAATAAAAAAAAATAGATGAGCAAAATTGTAATTAAATCTAATATTTAAAAACAACTTTTATAAATTTATGTTAACAAGACCCTTATAACACAATCTTGTAACACGACATTAGTTAATGAAAATAACAGAAATGTCTCTATCAAATTAATCATCTCAAGTTAATTCACCAACTACAAATAGTACTAACAAATATCTAAGGCATTTCTTATTAAATCAAAATACAGTAAAAAATGTTTACAAAAACAACATCATAATATTTTTTTGCAAAAGCACAATGCAAGTAATAATAATGCTACACAAGCTTGACCGACATGTGTCTATGTTTGAGTCAGCTACAGTTGACTCAATGGCAAACTGTGGGCCATGGCAAATGCACGCTGTAGCCTCGCGTGCGAACAAAGCAAACAGGGAGCATCATTCCTACATGTTTCTAAGCAAAGATCAGGACCGTTGAATTCTAATCATGAAAATGAATCTGGGACGTTGATGCATGCGAATGCTGTAATGGTTGCGTTGAGTTGCCGTGACGCGCAACACGTGGCGGAACCCGGCGGGGTAAGTGCTCGCTCGAGTGTGACTGACAGGATAGAGACGGTGTTTTCGTGGGAATAGTTGATGACGTGGTTTGTTGCTATTCATTCCCCTCTCGTGCATATTTCATAACTTGGATAAGGTTCCTTATGTTTCACTCATTTTTTTTGGCGACGTGCATCACAATTCTCTTTAAATTGAGTTTAAATTAATTGATTATTTAATATTAATTTTAAGTAAAAGTGCATTGAATTTAAACCAAACGTAATACAATAATACTTTGTACCCACATTGGGGTTTCAAGTTTAAGATCGAACAAATTATGTTTGAAGAAATAGGGAATGAAACATGACAACGGAACGAAACAAAACATAATAAAATATAATGTATCGTCTCAGTCCTAAATAATAAGATGTTTTGGTAATTTCATACGAATTAAAAAATTTAATTATTATTTTATGGAAAAAAACAAATTATATAGTATAATTTTACAGTAATGTCTCTCATAATTATATAGGAGAGAGAAATTAAACGAGTCGAAAGAATAAATAAATACTTGAGGATATATTGGGAAAAATGTTATTAATATTGCATTGGTGTCTTCTTGGTTTCTGTTTGGCGTTTGTCTGCAGCTGATTTGGAGTGTGGTTGGTGGTCAATCCAATGGAGCCAGTCCGGTATAGTTGTTTGGTTCCCTGTAGCCTCATTAGTAGCAGTAGATTTTGGTTGGAAACTGCTTGGATTTTTTTTAAGGTGGGTTTGGATCTTCTAGATGCTTGGTGGTAGATGAACAACCACTACTACGAAAAACCCATTTAACAACGGTTGGGAATGACATATAATGACGCGGGCGAAGGCGTTGTTATGTAGATTGTTGTTGTATCTTCGATGTTTCTACAACGGTCTGAAAATCGTTGTTGTATTCTGGAAAACGCGCTATATATTGCAACGGTTAGTTGTATCAACCATTGTGAAATATATTATTAATCACAACGGATATTAGTTTCACTATGCCAAAGAAGGGATTAAACAGCGCTTTTTTTGGGCTTAGACAGCGCTTAAAAGCGCTGCCTATTCGACCGCTGCTATAAGTAAAGACAGCGCTTTAGTTAATGAGAAAGCACTGCTAAATGTCTGCTTTAGCCAGCGCTTTTACTTTGAAAGCGCAATCTGTTTGTCACTTTAGCCAGCGCTTTGTCTGTAAAACGGATATTAGTTTCAACCGTTGTTACATGTACCCTTAGTTTATTATATACAAATGTATATTGCTTGTTTTACCATACACCTAGTTAAAGAATTACAACCATTAAATTGGTAAGGAAATATATAATCTGAAAGAGAAATGCTATGCTTACACTAAATTATAACACCAAAGCCATTTACACCGTAGCTTAATGCATGATTTGGAAAGTAGTTCAAATTCCAATGCACATTATAATGATAAAATAAGGGAAAAAATAAATAGTACCGTATATAAATACGGTGTGGATGTCAAGGTGAGTGTCATCTTAGCATTTCTGAATCTGAAAATTAAAATATTCTTGAAAACCAACTTAAACACACCACTGTTTTTCGAATTGCATCTATTTCATTCCGCACATTTTATGTTCCTTAACACATAATATACGATTTAATTGTCTGATTCACTATACTCATCGATATTTTTAATTATATAGTTTACCTCTCCATCGCCCAAAATCATCGCAATTTTATCACCATAACAATCATGATCATAAAAACCACGATGATTTTTGGCGATGAATAGGTAAACTATATAATATAAAAGATATCGATGTGTAGAAGGAATCATACCGTTGAATCGTATATTATGCGTTAAGGAACATTCAATGTGCTGAATGAAATGGATGCGATTCGAAAAACATTGACATGATAATGGTTGGTTTTCAAATACATCTTAATTTTCAGATTATAAGTTTCGATACCAATTTAACAGATTGCATTTTCATTAAAAGGATAGTAAAACAAACAATATACATAGTATATAATAAACTAAATTTCATATGTACAATATCAGAATAATAAACTAAATTTCATATGTACAATATCATAATGAATTCATATATATGTACCTTATTAGAATGAATTCATATATATATGTACCACCATCATCATCACCATGTGAAACAAACCTAAGAAGTGGGAAAGCAATGAAGAAAATTAGTTATTATTCAAAACAAAACAAGCAAAATTAGAAACAAACCCTAAGAAGTGGGAAGCAATGAAGAAAATTAGTTAGTATTCAAAACAAAACAAGCAAAAGTTGAAAGAAAACGCTAAGAAGTGGGACTGTACCATAACAATGAAGTTCACCTTGCTTGTGAAGCATTGAAGTCGAATCTGCGCAAAAAGAGAACAATCAACAAAAACATCATGAAGCAAACGAGATAATGAGTACTATCTAACAAAAAGATTGAAGTGGAAGAATACCTTATTTTCCATAAATAATATGTACATTACGCTTGCTACGCCAACATCATCACCATGTTCATCTAGTTTTAGACTCTGCAAGAAGGAATTCAAGGAGGAAAAAGCTTAAATCAAAAGCTTCATACTTCTTGAATTTCTTTTCGCAGATTCTAAAAAAAGATGAAGTTTGGGTGCTATGGTTTCGCTGTGAAGGAAACGGCGCGACTGTCAAGAAGGAAAAGTTAATTCCCTTATATAGGTAAATGTTTCACAACGGTTTTCTTAAATAACCGTTATGATGGATTATATATTAATTTAATAATATCACAACGGTTAGTTATAATAACCGTAGCGATACCCCTTATACGTGGTACAAGGTTCGACACCAAGCAACAACATTTTCCTAAAGTTACGCCTGGATTATAAGTGATATCGCTACGGTCATTACTTATAACCGTCGTGATATTATTAACCGTTGCACTTCCCAACATATGAACGGTTTACAAGAAAATATAGTTCCAGAATATGATCAGTTTACAAGTTATCATCATTACAAGCATTAAACTATTAGTCTTTTCATCTTCAACCTCATCTACAAATAGAAAATTTTACATATCTAAATAATATATTCTTCATAACAATGAGTTCAACAAATGAGAATCCTAGAAACCTCAATGAGGAACGTCAGGCGCCAATCCAGGAGGTCATCCAACCAGCAACTGCCAACTTCAGGGATGCCTTAAGGGTAAGGACGGATAAGAAGAAGAAGAAGAAGAAGAAGAAGAAGGCGAAGACGAAGAAGATAAAGAAGAAAATGAGGCTTGTATATTATGATTCCGATGAGGGGAGTGAGGAGAGATGTCTAGATTATGAAGATGCATTTTATGCTATGGGCTCTGACAATGATCTTGATATGTAATATGTTTATCAATGTACTCTCAATGGAATGTTAAAATAAAATTATGTCTATATATGTTCATCTCTTATAGTTTTATTTTTAAAGTTATATATATATATATATATATATATATATATATATATATATACTCTATTGCACTTAAAAATACTAAAGAATACATTGCTGTGAATCGAAGCGTGATACATGTATTACAACGGTCTTCTAATACAAGCGTGTTAAAATGTAAAAATATGGAAAAAAATATAGAGCTGGGAATCGAAGCTTGTTACACAGCTTGTATTACAACGGTTATGTAATACAACCGTCGTTAAATATGGCGTTATAAATTTTTAATCATGTTACAACGGTGGGATACGAAACCGTGGTAAAGCTGGCGTCGTCAAATGGGGTTTTCGTAGTAGTGAACAGGTGAGACGCCCATTGGCAGCAGTGTAGGTCCTTGGGTTTCAAAGTTGCATTGTCTTAGCTTTGCCTGTCCGAGGTGCAGTTTGTGATCTGGCTGGCTGTGATTCATATCCCTGGCGTTTCGGTTCTAGTGGCTTGGTGGAGGTGTTGTTGCATTCTTTAGAATGTTGGAGGGCTCTTGTATATTATTGTGTTTCGGGTGTTTTTTCCAATCGATACAGATCTGTTAGTAGAAGCCAAGCTTAATTTTGAGCTAATTGTTTATCTTTAAGTGGATTGGAGGTTGTCTGGTCTCTGGTGGCAAAATTCTAGCAGTGATGCTTCTCGTTTGCGGATTCATCTATCTCTTGTTTATAGCTGTTGCTCTGGTGGTTGCTCCTAAGCTCAAATGGAGGGTTCGTATGCGCTAGTATAGGCAGCGTGATTATTGAGTGCACGCGGCTGTGTTCGTATTCTAGTCCGTGTTGCCCGTGGTGATCCCAGTGGTCTTCATTGTAGCAAGTTTGCCATCAGCGAACCTAACCTTCTCATGGTCGAACAAACTCCCTCGTCTTCAATCTCGACCCGCTCATAGCCTCAATCTCATATTCAAGGACTACAGGGAGGATCCGGGTGGTGATTAGGGATCGTTTGAGGTTTGTGGTGTGGTTTCATGGGATTTAAAGAAGGTTGTTGGGTTAGTGAAGGTTTTTGGTGAGTGTCAACAAAGTGCAGGCCCCCGGATTTATGGTGGTTCGCGTGAAGGTTTTGAAGAATTTCAGAAGGTGTTGTGAAAAGAATAAGAAAAGTGGTTTGACCAAAACATGACTGGTTTATCAGAGTAGGCCAGGTCAAAGTCTTGGTTTGAGGTTGCAGGCTTGGTACAAGAGTTTGGTTTTTGGTTGTGTGCAGGTTGTGGCGTCACATTTCGTAGCTGCACAATGTCTTGCTCCTGTCAAGTAGTATGGTTTTGCTTTGGAATAAGATTTTGGATGTTTGTATAGGCTAAAATAGAAAATTGGCATCAGGTTATGCTTAGTAGCAGTACGCAGGGCTTTGTTCTTGAGGTTAGGCATGAGTGACTCATACTCCTGGGTTAAGTCAATCATTAGATCGGTCATCTTGCAAGCCTGCAATGATTACCATGTCTAGGAGTGGGAGTCAAGTTCTGTTGTTAAGAGAAATATGGTGGCCATCAGTAATCTCTAGTTTTTTTGGTTTTGGTGGTTGGTGCTCTGCTGCTCTCTGTTTGTTTTCTTCCTTTGGTTTTGGTTCCCTTAGAGAATTAGCATTTGGCAATGTTGGGTGGGTGGTAGTGGAGAATCCTTTTTTTCTCCTTTCTTCGAGGAACCTTGTTTTTGGGTTGAAATATTGTACTCTATTTTAGCACATCTTGTGCATTTTTAATGAAGTTGGCTTTTTAAAAAAATATATATATTGCATTGGGAATGTAAGTGACTTATAATTTAGGACAATTTTTTTTTGACAAAGTGACTTATAATTTGGAACAGAGAGAGTCTATTTTATTATTTGATTATTTTATTAAAAATATTTCAAAAAATATAGAATTGTATTGAATGAATTTCATTATTTTCTATTTCTTTATCTTTTATTCCATCTCAATTGAAAGAGTGGTTAGGATTATTACACTCAAAATAAATATATTATAATTGCATTGCAGTGGTGCATATTTGAGGTCAGCTAAAACTATAGATGAAAATAAGCTGAGTAAAGTTAAGCTTTGTCCACTCTAAGTTTGATTTGCTAAAAAAACTGAAGTATAAGTCTGATGTGTAGTCTATCTTAAGCTTATTTGTATGCCTGAATATGACATTTCTTAAGGCCTGATTAACCTGTTAACCTTCCTAAAAGTCTGTTATTTTAAATAGACTAACAAACTAAAAAACCAATGAGATTAAAAGTTTATTTATATTTATTTATTTTAACTTACATATTAAGTTTTGTGAGATAATTTGTTGAAGATAACTTATGAAAATAACTTATAAGATTGTTTGTAAAGTGTTTTCATCTTATTTTAATAAGTTATCCAAAATAACCAATTTTTATTTATGTATTTTAATTTAAATTATAAAATATAACATAAGTATAAAAAAAAATTATATCTATTTAAATAGCCAGTCTGTTAGACTTAAAAAAAATTCATGGCCTGAGGCCTAACATTTTTAATTAAATAGGCTTATAAAAAAGCTTAGGCCTTTTCTATTTAAAAAAAATTGGTGTTATCACAACAAATCATGCATAGCTGTATAGTTTCCATTCAAATCAAGATGGCAATGATTTGATTATTAATAGGATTTATTCTCATTAAAATAGGATTTGATTGTAAATGATTGCCTTTGACTGTTTTCCTTTTGTAGTTACTCTGTAAGTATAATTAGCATATCATTTGTACGGTTTGTACACCAATACATGAATATACATTCAAATTCAAACCTCTTCTTTACATGGTATCAGCCTACCACCGATCCCCCATTGTTTAATCATTCATGGCTGCCATCAATATTCCAAATCAAGCCTCCCCATATTTTCTTCATTCATCTTATCAACCTGGTCAATTACTAGTTACACAACTCCTTGATGGTGATAATTATACCACATGGAGCCGTGCAATCACCATGGCACTAGAAGTCAAAAATAAACTTGGATTTATTGATGGTACTATCATCAAACCAGAACCAAACAACCCCAATTTTTCTAATTGGGTTCGCTGCCATAGTATGGTTCAATCTTGGCTTGTTCATTCCACAATTCCAACTATTGCAAATTCCATTCTTTGGATCAAAAGTGCACGCGATATATGGCTTGATCTTCTTACTCGTTTTAATTAAAAAAATACTCCTCGTATTTTTGAAATACGACGTGCCATTTCAAACCTCTCTCAAGGAACCAATTCTATTGCTGCTTATTATACACAACTCAAGGCCTATCGAGATGAACTTGATTCTTATCACACACTTCCTGCTTGTGCGTGTGGCGTTATACCCAATTTTAATGACATTTATGCTACTGACCATCTCATGGATTTTTTACAGGGCTTAAATGATTCATTTTCATCTGTTCGGAGTCAAATTCTCCTAATGGATCCTCTTCCTTCGGTGCCGAAAGCATACTCTCTTTTGCTGTAGGAAGAGCGTCAACGTTCATTATCCGATTCTCGTTCCATTCCAATGGAACAATCTGCTATGGTGGCCCAACATACCACTAATTCCCGCGATGGCAATGTTAAACCTCTTTATCATTGTTCAATCTGCAATATTGATGGACATTCAGAAAGTCGTTGTTACACTAAGATTGGTTATCCTTCTTGGTGGAAACATAATCTTGGATCCAACAAAACCCGTCGTAGGCCTTCCTCTCGTGATGGTCGAGGCTTGAGACCTTCTGCTTCACACGGTCATCCAACTGCTGTTGCTGTTGCTTCATCTTCGGATTCTCAGTCATTGGTTAATTTGTCTCAGACTCAAATCCAGCAATTACTTTCTCTTATAAAGTCTGGTAATGATCAGCCTCTAGCAAATTTTGCAGGTACCTCTTTTCAATGTTTTGCGTCTTTAAAACCTTCTTCCTCTCTTTGGATTTTAGATTCTGGAGCAACTCATCATATGGTATCTGATCTTTCATTTTTTCATTCATACAAAAAAGTCTCCACATCTGTTAAATCACCTGACAATAAACTTGTTCCAGTACATCATATTGGTTCTATTTATTTGAAAACTGGTTTTTTAATTCCACATGTTTTACATGTTCCCTCATTTCAATTTAATTTGTTATCTATTAGCAAATTGTCTCGTGATACTAACTCTTCTATCATTTTTACTTCAACTTCATGTATTTTACAGGACCAGAGGACGAAGAAGACTTCTGTAATGGGTGAGCAACATGGAGGCCTTTACCTTATGAACCATTCTCCAACTATCATTTCCTCTGCAGTTTCATTTGATCTTTATTTTGATTTGTGGCATTGGCGTTTAGGACACCCAACCCCCACCCTATCTTCCCAATTCAATAATCTTGATTCTAACATTAAGTTTTCAAATAAATGTTCGTTTAATGTTTGTCCTTTGGCAAAACAAACTCGTTTACAATTTTCATTAAGTAGCATTTCTACTGTTACATGTTTTGAGTTAGTACATTTTGATGTTTGGGAACCCTATAATAAATCTCACTCTTCCGATGCAAAATTTTTTCTTACTGTGGTTGATGATTTTTCAAGAAGCACGTGGGTTTTTCTCATGCATCACAAAAGTGAAGTTAACACACTAATTCCTCAAATTTTCATAATGATTGAAAAACAATTTCATACGCATATTAAAAAAATTCAATCCGACAATGCACGTGAATTTTTCAACTCCCACACTAATAGTTTCTTCAAAGATTTGGGAGTATTGCAACAATCAAGTTGTGCTTACACTCCACAACAAAATGGAGTTGTTGAACGTAAGCATAGACATTTATTAAACGTTGCACGCGCTCTGCATTTTCAATCTAATTTGGCCTTAAAATTTTGGGGTGATTTTGTGTTAACAGCTATTTATCTAATCTATCGTTTACCAACTAAGGTTCTCAATGGTCACACACCTCATGAAATATTATTTAATAAAAAAACCAAATCTTTCTCACCTTCGCGTTTTTGGTTGTTTAGTATATGGTCGCAACACACAAATTTCCCACAAATTTGATAAACGTGCATCTCTAGGAGTTTTCTTAGGTTATCCCCATGGTCAAAAAGGTTACAAAGTACTTGATTTATCATCAAAAAATATATATGTCACTAGAGATGTTATTTTTCATGAACATATTTTTCCATATAAAATGCTTAATGTTAAATCATCTCCCTTAGTTTTACCATTGCCACCCACTGAAATACCTTCCTCTACCACATATCCATTTGATTACTCACCTCCACCAAACAATCCTCCTTCCATCATACAAACAACACCACATATTCCTCCACTTAATTCAAATTCAAATCACGAGCCATCATCTTCCAACCTGAACCAGTATCACCCCAACCTTCCTCAGTAGTGCACAATCGCCCGACTCGACCACGAAACCGGCCCAACTACCTCTATGACTATGTTTGCTCTCTTGGCTCATCACAGACGTCTTCTTTGACTTCTACTCATGGTAATCCTTATCCTTTTTGCAATTTATTATCTTCTCATAATTTTTCTCCTACTTATCATTCTTTTCTATAAAAAATTACTACCGAGTCTGAGCCAAAATCATACACTGAGGCTAAGAATTTTCTGGAATGGTGCAATGCAATGCAATCTGAGATTTACGCCTTGTGTGAAAACAGCACATGGTCTTTGGTTTCACTACTACCTGGAAAAAAGCGATAGGTTGTCGTTGGGATTTCAAAATTAACCGTAAATCTGATGGAAGCATCGAACGGTATAAAGCACGTTTAGTTGCTAAAGGATATACCCAAGTTGAAGGGGTTGATTATTTTGATACTTTTGCTCCAGTTGCTAAACTTGTTGCAGTTAGAGTTATTCTCTCTGTTGCCGCTGCAAAAAATTGGCCTCTTCATCAACTTGATGTCAATAATGCTTTCTTACACGGAGATTTACATGAAGATGTATATATATGCACTTGCCACCCGATTTTAGGCGTCAGGGGGAGCCTCTTGTTTGTAAGTTAAATAAGTCTTTATACGGTCTTAAGCAAGCATCAAGAAACTGGTATTCAAAATTTTCAGAAGTTCTTATTGATTTTGGTTTCACATATAGTACAGCTGACCCATCTATTTTTGTCTGAATCACAAATTTGGTTCCGTTTATTTGCTTTTGTATGTCGATGACATTGTCCTCACAGGTTCAGATCTCCATCTCATGAATTTGGTAAAGGATCTTTTACACAATCACTTCAAAATTAAAGACTTGGATCGTTTGAAATATTTTTTGGGTATTGAAGTTGCAAGATCAAAAAAGGGTATTTTTTTATGCCAACGACAATATGCTCTTGATATTATATATGACAGTGGTCTTACTGCCACCAAACCAGTAGACTTTCCTATGGAACAAAATTTAAAATTATCTATATCTGATGGTATGATTTTAACTGATCCCGCACCTTATCGTCGCCTTGTGGGTCGTCTCATTTATCTCACTGTCACGCACCCTGATATCACATACCCTGTCAATATTTTGAGTCAATTCATGCATGCTCCTCGCCAACCACACATGAATGCTGCTACTCGACTTGTTCGCTATCTCAAGTCCACTCTGGGCCAAGGTCTATTCTTCCCTTCTAATTCAAATCTCTTTCTTCAAGGTTATTGTGATTCAGATTTGGCTAGTTGTCCTACCACTCAGCATTCCACTACCGGATATTGCATTTTTTTGGGTTCTAGCATTATCTCTTAGAAGACAAAGAAACAAAGTGCGGTCTCCCGTTCCTCTGCTGAAGCTGAATATAGAGCAATGGCCAATGCAACTTGTGAAATTACTTGGCTCTCCTATCTTTTAAAAGATATGGTCTATCTCCATCTACATCAATACTGTTGTTTTGTAACAACCAGTTTTCTCTTCATATTGCCTCAAATCCGGTATATCATGAACGAACGAAACACATAGAAATCGATTGTCATGTTGTTCGTGAAAAAATTTCTTCTGGTCTCATTACTACTATGAAAGTCAATTCTGCAAATCAAATTGCTGATTTACTTACCAAGTCATTGGGCAAAGATCAATTTATGCATTTAAAGAGTGTTATCCCCCTTTGCTCCAGAGCAGCCCAAATTGCCTAAGTCCAATCCACAGAGGGGCGAAAGTGACCTTTCTGCCCCTCCAACCGGGCAAGGAATGCAACGTTCCTCCCCGGAATTTATGCCCATTATGTACGGCTATCTCACTACCCGAACAACAAATGACAGGTGCCCGGAACTGCGTTTATGCCCGACATAACGGCTAGTTCCGGGCACCCTACCCGACATAACGGCTAGTTTGGGCAGTTACCTATTCTTTGGGGAAAACGGTTGTTTCGCCCCGAAAATAGGACCATTGGCCACGCGCTGGGGGCTCTATATAAACCCTCTCGCTTAAGAAGGTCAGGTATCCAATATTCACCCTAAGAATTCACTCTTTGTACTTGCCCCTTTTCTCTAACCTTTACTTACTTGAGCGTTGGAGTACCTTGCAGGTACACCCCCTCCTCCTCTCCATACGACCAGCATCCCTGACGCACTTAGTGGCCTGATTCTACAGGATCTGATCCAGCCTTCACGATCAGTGGCGCCGTCTGTGGGAACCTTTGTTCTCCCCTTCTATCTTTAACCGAAGATCAAAATAACTTTCGAACATCATCACGGTCATGGCCTCCCAAGATCGCACCCAGGATGCTCTTCATTCCACCATTCTCCCCGTCAACAAATTTGATGTTGACGGGCAATCGTCTCTTCTCCGAGATGCCTGTTTCCTTAGGGATGGAGCCACCGCTTCTCCTTCCCCAACTCCTGCTGATCGCAACAATGATCAACCATCTCTCGACCTCCAGCCCATTCTTGTTCCGCCCAGCGCCGAACCGGCCATGGCAGCCCTCCTGGAGGCCCTCAACAAAACCAACACCCTGATCCTGCCGCAAAACGAGAGGATCAGGGCACTGGAAGAGTCTCGCCGTCCAAGATCCCCTCCTGCGCGGAGAAATCAACGACGATCAAGAAGCCCGCAGCCCCGGAGAGAAATCGATCGAAGAATGCGCCAAGAGCAAGATCCTCGAGTAGCCCGAAAGCGCGACAAGATCTCCCCGCGTGACCAGCACGCTCACGCAATCAAGTCCAAAAGACGGACACGCTCACCTTCCCCGCGAAGGAACCGCTCACCTTCTCCTCGAAGGAACCGTTCACCTTCTCCACGAAGGAACCGCCGACGTGAGCAGCCCATCCGGTCACCATCATACACCAGTTCCAGTGACGACGACGAGCCTTGCGGCCCGTTGTCCCAGGACATCCTGGCCACCCGTCTCCCAAAAGGCTTGGAGAAACCCCCGGCACTTGGTACATACTACGGGACCACTGATCCAGAAGAGCACATCGAGAATATCGATGCCCTCTTAGACTACCACGGCGTACGTGGCGCCATCAAATACAGATTGTTCTCGACCACACTTAGAAAAGGAGTAATGACATGGTATAAACAACTGCCCGAGGAGTCCATTACCTCGTGGAAGCAGCTCGGCAGGAAGTTCTCGCGGCACTTCACAGCATCTCGCCGCCACCCCAAAACTGAGGCCTCCCTCGGAGCCATAATCCAGAGGAAAGACGAACTCCTCCGAGCATACATTGAGAGGTTCAAAAAGGAAGCAGTGCAGGTCCCGACGACGGACAAAATGAAGAAGTTCCTGCTCGAACAAGGGGTCCTCCCGGACTCCGATTTCGCTAAAGCCATCGGCCTCGCCCCACCGAGGAATTTAGACGCCCTCCTCCTCAAAGCCCAAACTCATATCCAGTACGAGGAGAAGATTGCGGCCTGCAATGTCCGGGCATCGCGCCGCTAGGAGAATGCCCGGGCCACCAAAGGAGAAGAGGGCTCGACATCTCGTCGGGGCGAACGAAGACACGAGGACCGTCCGAGGGACTCCCGCGACAGCAAAGGACCCTCCGGGCGCTTCCACGATTACACTCCCCTAACTGTTTCCAGGGAAAAGATTATGTCCGAATGTGCCAATTCGGAGTTCAAACAAGCCAGGGTCTGTTTCCCCAAACAGCTGCCGAATAGGCCAAACGTGGATAAGTCGAAGTACTGCCGCTTCCACAAAAGTCACGGCCATACTACAGAGGACTGCATCTACCTGAAGGATTCCATAAAGATACTGATCAGGGACGGGCACCTGAAACAGTTCACAAAGAAGAAGGATACTCCTCGGCAGGACGCCCAGGAGTCCAAGAAGGTCGAGGAAGAAGTACCCTTCTCGGATGATACCAACGTGCATGTAGCAATGTCTATATCCTGGCCAGAGGACTTCTACGTCCCGGACGGGCTCACTGCCCCTGCTTATTTCGTGGCCCACAGCCCGTGGGAGACTTTTCCTTCCGCCATGGTCATTTCTGGCGGGGGATTCAACAAAGTCACTGTGGGCTCCGTGAAACAGAATTTCGACCACCTGATCAACACCAGCTGCAATAAAGTAACGACGCTCGATCAGGCCCAGAAGGGCTCCGTCCCAATCTCCTTCTACAAGGAGGAACTCCTCGGCGGATCCCTGAACTCCAGCATACCTCTGCTCGTCAGAGCCCGGATGGCGAACTTTGACGTTCGCAGGATACTTGTCGACCAGGGCAGCTCGATCGACATCATGTACTCCCAGCTGTTTTCAACACTTCAGCTGGACGAATCTCACCTCACTCCCTACGTGGGATCCGACTTGCAGGGATTCAACGGGTCCGTAACAAAGCCGTGGGGTTACGTGGAGCTGATCGTGACATTCGGCGCAAACGAGATGGCCAGATCCATCAAGGTGCAGTTCCTGGTAATCGACTGCCCGTCGCTTTACCAATGCATTTTCGGAAGGCCAACTCTAGCCGAGTTGGTAGCAGTGCCCTCAACCGTCCACCTGAAGATGAAGTATTACACTTCGAAGGGGAAGGTCGCCACCCTCCACGGCGATATAGAAGCTGCCCGACGGTGTTTTGAAGCAGCCACAAAGGAACTCAATGCCATTGCGCCCAAGCCAAAGGTGTCGAGCAAGCCGACACTGCCAAGCAGCTCCGAGGAAGCCAAGCCTCTGCCCCAGGTCGACTCTATCAACCTCGACAGCCGCTTCTCCGAGGACCATCAAGAGGAACGAGCAACATCAGTCGGCCCGTCTATAACATCCAGCAGCAGTTCCCATCCGATGCGCCCAATCCCAGATGGCGACTTCGAGATAGTCCTGTTCGACGAGGACCCCAAACGGGGAGTAAAGATCAGAGCAGACCTACCTGACATCGCGAGGAAGCAGCTCAAAGCATGCCTCCAGGAGAACGCTGACCTCTTCACTTGGAGCGCCACAGAGATGTCTGGTTTAAACCCGTCCACCGCATGTCACCAGCTGACCATTGACCCGACCATCAAGGCCGTAGCACAACGTAGGAGAAAGCAGTCTCCGGAGAAAACAGAGGCTGCTGAAAAAGCTGTAAAGGACCTCCTCGAGGCCAAATTTATTTCGGAAGCCAAGTACACCACTTGGCTGTCCAACGTTGTATTGGTCAAAAAATCTAATGGAAAATTGCGTATGTGCGTTGATTATACCGATCTCAATAAGGCATGCCCGAAGGATGCCTACCCCCTCCCCAATATTGATAAACTTGTTGATAATTCCGCTGGTTTTAAACTTTTATCGTTCATGGACGCCTACTCGGGCTACAATCAAATCCCAATGGCAATGTCCGACAAAAAATACACGGTCTTCATGACCGAATCAGGGAATTATTACTACAACATAATGTCCTTCGGCCTGAAGAACGCCGGAGCAACATACCAACGAATGATGAATAAAGTATTTCGGGAAGAAATAGGCGACATGCTCGAAGTATACATGGACGACATGATCGTAAAGTCCCACGAGGAAACCGATCATACCGCCCACTTGCAAAAGGTCTTCGAACAGGCCAGGAAATACAAAATTCATTTTAATCCGGAGAAGTGCACGTTCGGCGTCCGGGCAGGCAAATTCCTCGGCTTCTACTTGACGGAACGAGGAATCGAAGCCAATCCCGACAAATGTCGGGCATTCTCCGAGTTTCCTACGCCCAAGTCCAAAAAATCCATCCAGTCCCTCAACGGGATGCTGGCATCACTATCTCGTTTCGTGGCCAAATCCGCCCAGCACGCCCTACCGTTCTTCAAGCTCCTCCGCAAAGAGGCCGCATTCGAATGGACTGAGGAGTGCGACAAGGCCCTTCTCCATCTGAAACGAGCACTTTCAGAGCCACCGGTTCTCTCTCGCCCGGACAATGGCGAAACGCTATACCTATACATGACTGTAGCAGCCGAAGCAGTAAGCGTCGCTCTCATCCGCGAGGCACCTGACGGGCAGAAGCCCATTTATTTCGTGAGCAAGGCGCTACAAGGACCAGAGTTACGATACCAGCAGATAGAGAAGGTGGCATTGACCCTCATCAACGCTGCCAGGAGATTAAGGCACTACTTCCTAGCCCACACGATCGTGGTTCGAACAGATCAGCCCATAAAGCAGCTGCTTGGACGACCGGATATGGCCGAAAGAATGCTTAAATGGTCACTAGAACTGTCCGAATTTGACATCCGGTACGATGGCAGAAAAGCCCTTAAGGCCCAAGCTCTGGCCGATTTCGTCGCGGAGATGACGTTCGCGGACTCCCCCGCGGACGAGACACGTAGGTGGACCATCTTCGTCGACGGTGCCTCAAGCTCGGCAGGCAGCGGCACGGACATTATACTGGAGAGCAACGAAGGGACCATCGTCGAAGTATCACTCACGTTGTCTTTCCCAACTTCCAATAACCAGGCTGAATACGAAGCCTTCCTCGCTGGGCTACGCCTTGCCGAGGACCTGGGTGCAGAAGAAATCGTGATTTGCACGGATTCGCAACTCGTGGCCCTCCAAGTCCGGGGAGAATACCAAGCCAAAAATGACAACCTGACCGAATACCTGGCCCTGGTAAAGAAGGAAATGGCAAAGTTCACAACAGTAGAAGTGAAACATGTTCCCTGCGAACATAATGTACGAGCGAACGTGCTGTCCAAATTGGCCAGCACGAAGAAGAAAGGCGGAAACAAATCCGTCATACAAGAAGTACTTCCCCGACCAAGCATCGATAAGGCCTCCCCGACACTCGACATGCAGGTGATCGGCGACAACAACTACTGGATGACCCCCGTCTACAACTACCTCACCAAAGACGAACTCCCGTCCGACCCAAAGGAGGCCAACATAGTCAGGCGAAGGGCATGCTCTTATGTCCTGGTCGAAGATAAACTGTACAGACGGGGATTCTCCATTCCGCTGCTCAAATGTGTCGAGGAAGAAATGGTCACGCACATCCTGCGCGAAATCCACGAAGGAATCAACGCCCAACATCTCGGCGGAAGGTCCCTTGCTCGAAAGGCCCTCTGAGCAGGATACTACTGGCCGACTATACAAAACGACGCAAAAGAGCACGTAAAGAAGTGCGATAAATGCCAATGGCACGGGGACATGCACCTAGCCCAGCCTAACGAGCTCAAGACCATGTCCTCCCCGTGGCCATTCGCCCGGTGGGGCCTAGACATCCTAGGACCCTTCGTGGTAGGATCAAGTCAGAACAAGTACCTCATGGTGGGCGTGGATTATTTCACAAAGTGGATAGAAGCAGAACCTCTAGCCAAAATAACTGCCCTCAACATCCTGCGTTTCTACAAACGAAACATCCTTGCACGTTTCAGCATTCCCCAAGCGATAGTAACGGACAACGGGACGCAGTTCACGGACAGGAAGTTTCAGGACTTCGTCGCCCAGCTGGGTACGAAACAACACTTCGCATCCGTCGAACACCCCCAGACAAACGGGCAGGCTGAGGCAGCTAACCGAGTCATCCTTCGAGGCCTCAAGCGAAGGCTAGACGAAACAAAGAAGGCGTGGGTCGAGGAGCTACACAGCGTGCTATGGGCTTACCGTACAACTCCCCATTCAACGACCGTGGAAACACCTTTCTGTTTAGCATACGGAACCGAGGTTGTAATTCCCGTCGAAGTTCACATGCCCTCTAGGCGGACAGAGTCGCCCCTAGACGAGGAAATGAACGACGAATCTCTAAGGGAAGAGCTCGACCTCGTCGAGGAAATTAGAACCGGGGAAGCTCTCCGCGAGGCCTCACTGAAATAAAAGATCACCATCAGGCACAACACCAAAGTGATACGACGAGAGTTCGACGTGGGAAGCCTTGTCCTAAGAAGAAACCACAAAAACTCTCGCGAAGGCAAGCTAGCAGCCAATTGGGAGGGACCCTATCGCATCCAGGCGAAAACGGAAAATGGGGCCTACTACCTAGAACATCTCACTAGGGAAGAACTCGCTCGACCATGGAACGCCGAAAAGCTAAAACAATACTACAGCTAAATCCTCGGTTCGACTCGTCGCAACGACGAACGTCACCTACCGACCACTATGCGCGTCTAGGTACAAGCGTCACATACGATTAAAGCACAACCACGCTCAGTAACGAGCCGGGTAGTTGCTCGACAGTGGTCCTCGATCGAGCATCACCGTCGTCAAAGTACCATGATTGGAAGAACCCCAACTCGCGATGGGACGTTCACGCTGCAAACTCAGGCCTCAAACGCGACCTGAGCTCCGCTCCCCGGCCAGAACCTTCCCCGGCCGTTCGACCAGTTCCCCACACTGTCGAACAAATCTGCAACGAGCAATCCCCCCATAAATATTCGCACAAGTCAAAAGTTCCCAAACACGGGCAGGCATACATTCTCAACAAGCATGCATACAACACTTAGCAAAAATAAACGCAAGTAAAATCATGCAAGCGAAGAAGACAGAAACATAATTAACATAACAGATGGCCACAAGGGCCACGATTGTGCGTTATTACATAAAATGGGGCCATGCCCCCAAAAATAAAATTACAAATAATTCAACGGCGCGCAGGCCGGACAAGATACAACAACATCAAAATAACAAAACTCCTTATTCATCCGCATGCTAGGTTGACGCCGGCTCAGGTCTCTGGTCCTCCTCAGGCTGGTCCTCGGGCTGAACCTTGGGGGTATCCATAACAAGGCCTGCGGGCAAGACAATGCGACCGTCCTCCACGCGCGCAAGATAGTGTGTGCCCTCGGTCGAAATCTCAAGCCCAGGGTTCACCACCCGCAACTGGGCCACGACACTTTCGAAAGACTCCACTGCCACGGCGATACCGTCATCCTCGGCCTGCAGGATGCTGGCAACCAGCTCAGCCCTAGTCTTCAACTCTTTTATCTCATCCGGTTCGTCAGCACCCGGGGCACTGGCCACCAGCAACTCTTTGTTCAGCTCCTCGACAGCCTTTTTCTCCGCCGCCAGCTTAGTGACATCCTCTTTCAACCTAGCTGTCTCCTCTTCGGCCTTCTTCCTAGCCTCATGGGCACTCTTAACTTCCTCCATCAGGGCCGCCTCAGAATCCCGGGCAGCAGTGAGTTCGGACTCAAGCGTGGAGTCCCCTTCGGCGTAGACAGCAGCCATCTCCAACATTCTGACCAGGGCAAAAGTATCCTGCGCCACCAGCGCCCTCTTGCTCGGGCGATCCATGCCTTTCAACCAAAGGGATTCCGCCCGAGGGACGACCAAAGAGTTGCCTTCGAAAAATCTCTTGTTAAGGATGCACGGAGGTAACTCAAACTTCCCCTTTTCCGGCACACGGGTAAGGTCCACAGCATCTAACGTCCTTGGCCGTTTCGCCCGCCCAGTCAAAGGAAGTGGAGATCCCCGTGGAGCAGGAGAAGGAGAAGAAGAGGTCCCCACTGCAGTTTGAACAAGGGGAGGAGCACGAGTACCAGCAGGTCGGGTCTTAGGAGGAGCCGCTCCAGCTTTATTCCTCGCCATGGCATTCCTCACCACGCGATCGCGAGCTTGAGGCATCTCACCTGCACAAATGAAAAAATGAGCACGTTAGTGACGTGGAAAAGAGATAACACAAACAAAGTCTAAATAACCAAGACTACCGAGCAGCTTCTCGACATCCGCGGGAGTCTTGCACTCCAGCAGTGCCTTAACATTGATGAATCTGCGCTCAACTCTCTGGCTCCCTTCCTCCTCGAAGATAGGGTTGCCCTTGCTCTTCCAGCAGCTCGCAAGACTGAAGGAGTTGACCCAGTTCACCAGCTTCTCGTAAGACACGGCGTCCTGCCCGCGTAGCTCGCTCGGCTTGAAGACATAAGCACCAGGCTTCTTGGAGAAATGGTCGGGTGACCAGCGGATAGGAAACATGTACAACCTCCGCCCAATATACTTTCCCTCCTCATTGAGCAGCTCATTCCCATCTTCGTCGTCCTCTATCTCCCAGACATATGTACTGTCCTAGGCAACCTCAGACACGGGTTCTATGATGAAATACCGTCCCTTGAACGTTCGGATTGACTCCGAGAACGGCTTAAATAACTTTTTGGGCTGCTTCAAGGAAACCCATCCGTACTTTTTCCCCGCCAACTGCCTTTGAAGATGGAAAACAGCAAAAAACAGAGGGAGAGTAGTCCCCAGAGCGAGATGCTTGCACACCAATTCAAAAGCCCGTATAAAGGCCAGTGAATTGGGGTGGAGTTGAGAAGGCGCCAACTTCAGATGCTCGAATACCGACCGCTGGAAATCAGTGAAAGGTAACCTCAGCCCCAGCTCTTTGAAAGCATACTCGTACATCGTAAAGAGGTCCCCGAAATCCGAGCAGACCCGCTCGTCCAAGGTAGGGAAATGCACCTTCCAATCCCCTTCTGGTCCTACCTCTGTAAAGACGTCTGCCAAAGACTTTGCGAACGTAGAAACATACTCGGAAGGCTCGGCCACCTCCCACTCCTCCGGACAGAACCCTTCAACGTCTTCCTCCATGATGTCCAATTCTTCTTCCTCCCCAACATCACTCGAGGAGCTCGATGCTGCCGAGCTTGAAGCCGCAGAGCTCGAAGCCGTCGAGCTACTATTCTCCTCGGAGCCGGTTTCCTCCTCGGACGTGTCTAGAATAACTTCTCTATCTGGCCCCGTCGCCATTACGATCACCTAAAAAAGCAGAGAAAGACAGCGAATTCGACAGGAAATCAAATCCACCCTTCCACTGCCGAGTCAAGTGAAAGGGCGCGCAAAAGGCTGAGGACAACGTCCCTGGCCTAAGCCCTAACATCGAATGAAAAACCTCCCCGCGAGGATATGCCTGAGATATGCCATCTTCCTGCGAGGAACCTCCTCGCAATCGTGCCCAGATTCCGTTGAGGCTCCACCGAAAACCGCAAAGCTTCACCGAAATCTGGAAACGTTCTACCGGAAAATTCATCGCTCTATCAAAAGATGATCAGACGCGGTGGTCACGCACACACAACTACCGCGACCACGACGTGGACTATTATACTCGCCGAACGCACTACCTACTCTGGCGAAGTGCTAGAAGCAGTAAAATGGCAGAACCACCGTCCACCACCAACACTCGCCAGAAATCTACCTATTTCATCGCCTAAAGCTAACCCTAGCCGCATGCAATCTACCACTAACAACAAAAGAAAGTAAAACAAGCTAGAAATCAGAAAACTTACTTGATTTGGGTAGAAGAAATAGACTGCTCGAAGCTTGGCACGGTGGTCGGATGCTTTGAGGACGGTGACGGGCAAGAACGCAGAAGAGGCGAAGAGAAATCAGAGAGAAAAAGTGCAAAATGGGACAATCTCCCCCTTTTTATACTGAGGGGCACGTGCACACACGCGCCCTTAGGCAATAATGACTGCCCACTAGCCATCATTACCTATTAACTGCTATACAGGGCTCGAAGCACATGTGGCAACCCAACGTTTCCCATTCTGTCTGACGCTCTATCTCCCCGAATACCGGGTAATAGGGTCACCACCACGAATATCACGGACACAGAGAGCCACGAGCACCTCGAGATGATCATCCTCGTCTTCAAACGACGACTCTATGCTAGCTCCCAGGAGCGACGAGCAGTCCTTAAGTCATCACTCCCATGCTCGGGAGCAACGACTTGGGGGGCTCCTGTTCTGGACTGGACCAATGGCTAGAATTGGCCCAATCCGCCTCTACTCCAGAGCGGCCCAAATTGCCTAAGTCCAATCCACAGAGGGGCGAAAGTGACCTTTCTGCCCCTCCAACCAGGCAAGGAATGCAACGTTCCTCCCCAGAATTTATGCCCGTTACGCACGGCTTTCTCACTACCCGAACAGCAAAGGACAGGTGCCCGGAACTGCGTTTATGCCCGACATAACGGCTAGTTCCGGGCACCCTGCCCGACATAACGGCTAGTTTGGGAAGTTACCTATTCTTTGGGGAAAACGGTTGTTTCGCCCCGAAAATAGGACCGTTGGCCACGTGCTGGGGGCTCTATATAAACCCTCTCGCTTGAGAGGGTCAGGTATCCAATATTCACCCTAAGAATTCACTCTTTGTGCTTGCCCCTTTTCTCTGACCTTTACTTACTTGAGTGTCGGAGTACCTTGCAGGTACACCCCCTCCTCCTCTCCATACGACCAGCATCCCTGACGCACTTGGTGGCCTGATTCTACAGGATCTGATCCAGCCTTCACGATCAAAGAGCAAGATGGGTTTATCCAACTTACACCTCCCATCTTAAGGGGGAGTGTTATCACAACAAATCATGCATAGCTGTATAGTTTCCATTCAAATCAAGATGGCAATGATTTGATTATTAATAGGATTTATTCTCATTAAAATAGGATTTGATTGTAAATGATAGCCTTTGACTATTTTCCTTTTGTAGTTACTCTGTAAGTATAATTAGCATATCATTTGTACGGTTTCTACACCAATACATGAATATACATTTAAATTCAAACCTCTTCTTTACAATTGGTTTGACCTGAACCTATGTAAGCTAGGCTCGTAGGCCCCTGTAATCAGTCTGACATATTTTCACCCCTAACTAAAATAATTACTATTATATATTTTATATTTGTTACTATTTTTTAGTATTGTTAGTGTTTTTTTACTAATACATAACATTATGAATTGGACTCAAAATTTATTTCAAGTGTATTCCTAAAGTAGCTTTAGACTTGAATTCTCATATGTTCAAGCACCTAAATGAGATACTCTTTTAATTAATTTGGGACGAAGATAGATTGATTTGGGAGAAAGATAGAGAAGAGGTAAGAAAAAAATGAAAGTCATTATTTTCACAATCTCTTACATAATGAAAGAAAGAATTAAAAAGTGTTATCTTTTTATTAATTTTACATTTAAACTCTATTTTCCATTAATTTAATGTTTTTATGGACATTTTTGTTTTGTTAAAAATAATTAACATTTTTGTTTTTATATTTCTCTTCTCTTTCTCTCATAATACGAAAAATTAGTATTTTTGTTTTGTTAAAAATAATATGATAAATTTCATTTCTCACATTTTTTTCTCTCATTTTTACATCCTCCTTTATATATTTTTGACTTAAATGCACTTTTGGCCCCCCTAGTTTGGCATTTTTAAACTTTTGATCCCCCTATTACAAAACCTGTGTTTTTGGTCCCTTTAGTTTGGTGCACTTTGCATTTTTGTAGTCCCTCTCCAATTTTGCATAAGTGGCAGTGATGATTGGGATAAAAAATTAATTTTAATTAGGTGGCAGTGATGACTAGATATTTCACTATTTAATAATATTTTTAATATTTTTAAAGAATTAATTAATTAATTAATAATTGTTTACTTTTTATTTAATTTTCAGAATAAATTAATATTTTTAATATATTTTTTTTTCAAAATTAATTTGTGTAACATGTGAGTCTGACACATCACTCAATCACACACTATCTCATGTGCTTGATTTTGTTTGTTATATATTTATTGCAGTATATAAACACTATTACTTTTGTTGTATAGACCGATGTGAGACTTATCTTGCAGGATAACTACCAGCCGCAATGGGGTTTCATGAGTTTTTTGATTGATTTTTTGCTGCGACCAACTGCTTCGGAAGGACCTTCATCGTTCAGTCTGTTGAAGAAAGTTGGAGGTGGCTGCAATGACCTCCTATACAGTGGCCACGTGCTTGTTGTACTTACTGCCATGGCTTGGACAGAGGTGTATGGAGGTTTCAGTTCAGCTCTTGTATGGCTTTTTGTAGTGCATAGTGCACAAAGAGAAGTTCGAGAACGCCATCGCTACTCTGTAGACTGCATTGTAACCATATATGTGGGGCTCCTCCTGTGGAAAGTGATAAGTTCTAAGTGGGTCTTGGAAAGGGATTGCAACCCTCAGTGAAAACTGATAGTTCTTAACTGCAGAACAAAAATCCAAATTAACTTTAACATAATTTTAATTTCACTAAACTAACTCATTAATTTCATGATTAATTTAACACATTTCAAGGTTCTTTAATCCAAGTTGATGAGCAGTTAAATTAATAGTTGTAATACATTTAGTTTTTCTTTAACATCATTCAAAAAGAGCATTTTACTAACTTCAAGATTCAATACAACATAAGCTAACTTCACATTTCAAAAACTCATTACTAGCTAACAGCTTCACATTGGTAACATTAACTAATTACCTTCCTAACTAAATCTAAAAACTAACTCCAACAATGGATTTCAACAACAAACATTAACATGACATTGCTATTAATATCACTCAAGGAAAATTGTAACTGACATTACCATGACTACCACTCTTGAGCATTTCATCCTGGTTTTGGATAAGCAATTTAACCTATTCAATAGGAGCACCAGCTGTCTTTGACACAACAGTATGGGTTCAACCCGTTCAATAGTCATGATTACAGCCTCGAAGATGACCTTCGAAAATCAACTCAAACCATAATAGTCATGTGTAGTGTTGTGGTGGATTTTGTGTTTGTTGTTGTAGGGAGAAGATGAGTTTTTATGGAGATGAGGAGAGTGTGGAAGCAGAGACTGTTATGGTGTAGGAAAAATGGAGAAGAGAAAATGTGAAGAATAAAATGGAAGGGAGGGTATACGTGTATAATGAAGCAGAACCGCAGAATTGAGAACTAGTGAAGTCCCACATAGATTTATAAAAATATGGAAGTAGTGTTTATATACTGTAGTAAATTTATTGATTGCAAAATAAAGCACGTGAGAGAGTGTGTGTGTGAGTGAGCAATGATGTGGCAGACTCCCATGTTTCAAAAAATTTGAAAATTTTAATTAATAAATTTCTAAAAACATTTACTTGATTAAAAATATTAATTTATTATGTAAAAAAATAAATAATCTAGTCATCAATTCCATGTCATTAAAGGTAAAAATTTTATCCCAATCATCACTGCCACTTATGCAAAATTGGAGGGGGACTACAAAAATGCAAAGCGCACCAAACTAAAGGGGCCAAAAACACAGGTTTTGTAATAGGGGGATCAAAAGTTTAAAAACGCCAAACTAGGGGGACCAAAAGTGCATTTAAGCCTATATTTTTCTCTTATATCTTTTTCTTTATGACCAATCAAATTTTAAATAGCTATAACTATTAAAATATAATTTATTTTATGTTTTATCATTTTTTTTAATCTTGCTCAAATATAGTCGTTATTATGTAACCAATTATTGCTATATTTTAGGTTTTCATAGGGTATTTATATGAGAACCCTTTACTTATTGTAATTAAGGGAATTGAGTCTATTTTGACCAATTGATTAATACAATTTATTTTGCATGATTCTTAGTCAGAGAGTTAATATGGTATCCGAATAATAATACTCTGATAATCCTCTATCTCTCTCTCTCTCTCTCTCTCTCTCTCTCTCTCTCTCTCTCATCCTTATCACATTTTGTATTGTTTCCATCCTTTCACATTCCATTACACGTGTTTCTTGCTTCTTTCACCTTCAAAGTTTTTGTTTAGAAGGTTATTTTCCCACCATGTTTCATCCTCTCATTGGATCTCCCAGATTATGATCCCCACCCAAATAGGCTTACACATCTGTTTCCCTATCACAATTTTCTTTCATTTCTATCTCTTTCTTCTTCCTCGTTCTTTCTTCCTCTCAAAGAACCCAAAAACTTTCCCCAAATCTTCACTGGAATCATCGTCTTTTTCTTTCCTTTTCCACGACGGAGGATAACCCTGATGATTTCATACCTAAATCTTCACCCAAAGCTTCTACCAAAAACAAAAATGATAGGACTAATCGTTCATACCAAAGTGATATGCATGACCCCTTCTACATGCACCCTAGTGATAATTCAGGTGTCACAATCTTTTCTCCATCTCTGAACAACAAAAACTTTCACTTATGGTCCCGTTCTGTTAAATTTGCAATAAGATCCAAGAAAAAAAATTAGGGTTTCTTGATGGAACCCTAATTCGTCCTCCCACAAACGATCACACGTCGTTAGCTTGGGATCTCCGTAATACGATGGTTATGGCTTGGCTCACTAATTCCATAAATCCTGAAATTGCTGAAAGTGTACGCTGGATGGACACCGCGCATGAAATCTAGCAAGAATTGAAAGATCGTTACCACCAAGGTGACATTTTTAGGGTTTCTAATCTTCAAGAAGAGATATTCACGTTCAAGCAAGGTGATTCCAACATCACTCAATACTTTACCTATCTGGGAAAAATATGGCAAGAACTAGAGAATTTTCTACCTCTACCAACTTGTATGTGCCCTACCAAATGATCTTATAACCTTCTCCACTCTATAAAAGAATACTGCGAAAATGACTGTCATTCATTTCTTGAAAGGGCTCATCGACCAGTATCTACTGTTCAATCTAACATGATGCTTATGCAACCCCTACCACCGATCAACAAAGTTTTCTCCCATTTGATTCAACACGAACGACAATTCACAGCTCCTATTGAGGAAGACAAGTTCGTTGCTCAACTTTGCAAACCTTTCAACAAAGGTAGAACAAGGGAACCCAACAACAAATCTACTTTAACTGGTCGAGGACGTGTCATCACAATTTTCTCTTACTATCAGAAACTTGGTCACACCATTGAAGTTTGTTTTAAAAAGCATGGTTTTCCTCCTTATCTCAAGAAAGCTAACATGTCTCAATTTGCTTCTTCTGAAGATGCTATTATAAAGAACAAACATGAGACTTCCAATGAAGGCAATTCAATTTGCTTCATTATTGAACAACAACAAGCCTTTCTTGCTCTTATGAATCAACCTTCAACAACATCCAATTCCATAATTCATCACCTCAACACATCTTAGCATCATCATCAAGTAACATCAATCTCATCCCTTCTAATATTCGTGTAAATTATAGTTGCATATTAGATACTGGGGCAACGAATCATGTGTGCCACTCTAAAGACATGTTTACTCATTTTATCGATATCAAACTCATCACTGTTAAACTTCCCAATGGGAATATAATTCAAACCCAATATGTTGGAACTGTCATCTTTCCTAATGATTTTTACTTAAGTGATGTCCTTTACATCCCTAGTTTCAGCAGTAATTTAATTTTTGTTCCTAAACTGACAAACCATTTAATTTTTGCTAGCAAACTAGGATTACTTGATATATATTATAGTTGGGGGGGGGGGGTATTAAAATATAACTTATTTCATGTTTTATCAGTTTTTTTATCTTGTTCAAATATAGTCGTTACTGTGTAACCAACTGTTGCTATATTTTAGGATTTCATAAGGTATTTATATGAAAACCCTTTATTGATTGTAATTAAGGGAACTCAGTCTATTTTGACCAATTGATTAATACAATTCATTTTTGAATGATTTTTGCCAGAGAGTTAATTGTAATAACTATATTAGTATATATTCCAACATCACTCCTGACATAAAAAAGTTCCAAGATGGTTTCATGGGACCCTTTATGTCAAATAGGTCTTAAGAGGAACTCCAACTTTTAAATTTTAATGTTGATCCATATTTACATGGTTAATTTTAACTTGAGTCCTTATAGACTAAGGAAGCTTATGGGACACCACATATTTATATGTATTGCACACTTTATGATTGATCACTAAAAACCTAATAACATACATAGTGTTTGTAAGATTTGAACGGGTCATCAACCAAGCATTGTGGATATGTGAATCTTATGGTGACTTTTGTAAAACCCTAAGTTCTGAAATGCGGAATAATATGAAAATAAAACAACTACACATATAGGGTGTCACTCAAACACAACATAACATGTTCTGTAACACGATTCAGATAACACATGCAATAATTTAAACACCTTTTATCACATGTTCGCCTTTACGTAGACTAATCGCAGCAGAAATAAATCAATTAAAGTAACTCAACAACCAAATAAGTCTCATAACATAAAACATGGTTATGGCAAAATTCCTTTAACATCAACAACATCACAAGTAATAAAAATTAACAAAACAAATTGTTCACCCGCACAGTGTTACAAATTAGAGCAACAAAATCTAAATATCACATAAAAACAGGAAAGAGAATAAAAACCTCAACACCATCCCACATTTTCTAAGAAGCTACTCATTTACCTTCTCGTTTGTACCCCAAGAAGGAGCACAAAACCACACAAACAATAAAGGGGTGAGAATACTATCATTATATATTATGGTGCAAAAGTATGCAAGTGTAGCCTAAACAAACATCAACAATCATTCAACACAATTCATTCACATACACCACCAAAGTATTCTCAATCACTAATATCAACTTAATCATTCGATACACATGAAAATAATGGATGCAATGTACTCAACACCATGACTCTACAATGCATGTGGTACCATTATGGATAACACAATTCCATCTCGCTCCTGAATCCCCACCATAGGACCAGAGCACATCAATTCGCTACTATCACCATAAGTAACGCTTACCGATTCCCATTTGAAACCAAATACTCGCTCATGAATCCCCGCCATAGGACCAGAGCACACTAAAACTGGATCGAAGTCCGTACACTAAGATGCATGATTCACCACAACATGCATTACACCAAATAATCATCATACAATCACCACATTTATACACAACACCATAATAATTGATTAATTCAACAATCATTAATAAACAACACAAAAATATCTCAAAACAGTGGACGAACAGGAGCCTAATCACAACACAAAATCAAAAATCGGAATTGAAACCCAATTCTAAGCAAATGAGCGAACGACGCTCATTTTGGCAGTATTACGGGTTACCTGTCACAATCCATGTCACCTTACACATCATCACAATGACGAACGTCCCATACAATTGTGCCTGAGGACCATGACGGTCTACCCGTCAGGCTAGCTGACGCCCGTCAATGCTTCGGAACTATATGGCGACCAGGGCGTCATTAGGGTGACGCCCGTCACCCTGACGCAAAAACGAAGTTCAAATCAAAACTCCAATTTTCACTTCCCGGACCCCGAATCGAACATCAATAACTAGGAAAACATTATCTAATAAATAATGCATCATTTTCTATCAATTAACAAGTGTTTCCCTCAATATATCATGGATTTAATATGTTTTATTCATCAAATTCACAACAACATTGAAACATCAATTCATACCAACTTCATCAACAAGAAACACACAATTCCATGGTAAAACAGTACATGAATTTTATACAATGTATCACATATATCATATAATTACAGAACTCCATTCACATTCATCAACTCATTCATCAAAAGAAAAGTTAGGAGAAAACCTAATGGGATGAAGGACTTCCCTCAACCTAATCATGCATTCTACACCTTATTTAGAGTAAACCCCCCCCCCCCCCCCCCCCCAAATAAATGTCCCAGCAACCTTAGTGTGATAATCATTATCTATATAATTACCATTATCTTTATTGAGCATAAGATAGTATGATTTACCTTTGAATAGTTCAAATATTATATTCCTTGATATTCGAGAATACTTAGTAATAACAAGTAATTTTAATATCCAATATGGACTTATTTTATTATGGTTATGCATTTTTCAATCATATTCAATCAAATGGTGTGTATATATACTCACTTTATGTAGAAAGAAAGAATCACATATAGGTCACTCATGTCCCTCCATATGACTCATGGACTATCTAGTTTACTAGGTTTATAATCGTCTTGTTACAAATGATATTTAACATCATTATATTAATCAACTATTCAGACAAGAAGGCAATAAATGTCAGGTGGGTTTACAAGCTGAAGTTTAATTCAAATGGTGAAATTGCCAAGTATAAGGCAAGATTGGCGACAAAAGTCTTTCTTCAAAAGTCGGGAATTGATTTTGATGAAGTTTATGCACCAACTGCTAGACTTGAAACCATAAGAATGGTTTTATCCATTGCATCATATAGAGGTTAAAATGATGCACCAACTTAGGGATGGCAATTTGACCCATCCCCAATGGGACACCCGCAAAATTACCCAAAACGGGTAGGGTAAAAACTCGCAAAAATGAGTACGGGCACGGGCTTGGGAAATTACCCATAAAGATAAGTGGGTATGGATGCGGGCATGGGCACCTTGGTACCCCACCCCCGCCCCATACCTGCACAATATATATTTATGTATTTTAATTTATATTTATATATTTTAATGCATATTATTATATAAAAATGTATGTTTATCATTTTTAACAAGTATATCAATGTTAAAACATATTACGTTATTTGATATAAACTGTTCGTTTATTTCAACAATAAAAATTTTCAAAACATTTTAATGTTTATTAAAAACTAAAAATTATATGATTTTTATAATTGATCTATTTATTTTTAACAGGACTGCGGGTAACTGGTACGGGGTATGGGTACTTACATACCCATAGGGCACGGGTACGGGTGCTAACTTTGAAGCCCAAACGGGTATGAGCTCGGGGTACGGGGATTTTTTTAAATCGCGGGTATGGGGATGAGTATTATATACCATGCCCATTGTCATCCCTACACTAACTTGATGTAAATTCAACTTTCTTCAATGTACCCTTATAAGAAGAAGTTTATGTGAAGTATCCCCTTGGTTTTGAAGTGAAAGGGCAAAGAGAAGATGATGTACAGGCTTGAGAAAAGTTTTGTATGGACTGAAGCAAGAACCTAGGGCATAAAATAAGAGGATTGATAGCTTCTTGATCAAGATAGGCTTTAATAAGTGCACATCCAGAACATGAAGTGTATGTGAAAGACTCAAGGTGAACAAGACCAAGTCATCGTATGTCTCTATGTGTATGATTTAATGGTTGCATATTCTAATGAAGATGAATTGGAAAATTTCAAGACAAACATGGAGAATGAGTTTGAGATGCCAGACTTGGAATTTTAGTGTACTTCCAAGGAATTGAAATTGTGAACACAAGGCATGGAGTTTTCTTGCATCAGAAGAAATATGCAGAAGACACCCTGAAGAATTTCAAGATGAGCAATTGCAATCTTGCAAACACACCTACGGAAACCAACATCAAATTGAAGAATGAGTGAGATGATGAATGGCTGGATAACACTTTGTACAAGTAGACCATTGACTCATTGAGGTATCTTTGCAATACAATACCTGATATTTTTCATAGTGTAGGATTAGTTAGTAGGTTCATGGAGAAACCAGTGTTATGTAATCTACTGGTAGCAAAAAGAATCCTAAGGTACATTAGAGGTAAAACTGACCGTGGAGTACTCATTTCAAATCAACAAAACACAATAATGGAAGCCAATGTGTATGATTATTATGATTCATATTGGAGTGGTAATCAAAATGATAGAAAGAGCATAACTGATTACTTGTTCATGCTTTGATTAACACCAATCTCATAGGCTTCAAAGAAGCAAAGGAACAATGGATTTGTATTCATGTGAGACAAAGTTTGTTGCAGTCTCTTAAGCTGCACGTCAAGCACTTGGTTGGAGATGTTGCTTGAAGAGTTGAATGTGAGCAAATTAAGTTGCAAATCATCATATGAGTCATGGTAGGATAAATCACATAGAAAGGATATACCATTTTCTTAGGGACCAGTTAGAAAAGAGAGGTTGAGAATTGAGTATTGCAGGACTGAATTGCAATTGACTGAGAATCTAACAAAACTCTTGAAGCAAGCAAGATTTGAAAGCCTCAAAGGATAAATGGAAATTGGGAACTTAAGAAATCTGAATTATAAACGGTATTAGATTTGTAATTCAGTTTTCAGAAGTTGTAAGCTAGTTATGCACGTGGTTAATGCTAGATCAACATGTGATTACTACTAGATTAACTTGTGGTTACTACTAATTTAGCGTGTGATTATTGCTAATTTAACATGTGGTTATTAATACTTATGCATTCAATTATTACTAGTTATGCTTGTGGTTACTAACTAGAAGTTAGTTAATATTATTAGTTACGCCTGTAGTTACTTACTAGAAGTTAGTTAGTAATATAGTCATATAAATGATGTTACACATATTTATAAAATATAAAATATAGTATTCAATTTCATTCCGATAATACTTCTCCCGCTCAATTATTCTTTTCTATTTTCCTTGATTTACAAATAACTTGTAATTCAAATTATCCAATAGTTTCTATGGGGCTTTAGAAACCTAAATGTTGTATATCTATTAAAAAAAAGGACGAAGATCACTCGTTATGGGAGTTTATGGCAGTGTTTTAAAAATCGGACTGGACCGGCCGGTCAGACCGGTTGGACTGGGAACCGGCCAAGTAACCGGTCGGGTTCGCTTGTTCGATCGCCCATGTCTTCGAACCGGAGGGAACCGGTGTGAACCGGGAAAACCGGCGGTTTTCGCAAACCGGTGGTTCAACTGCTTATTTTAATTTTTTTTTTAAATTTTATTTATTTATTTATTTTACTCAAATACATATGACCTTTTCCCCAAGAATAATAGTGATCACTAATTTAATTCAAGTGATACACAAATTAAGTTTCGTAATATTCACAAAACTATTTTTACTATTTTGTATTTATATTGATTGAAAAACCATCATACAAATATTTCTATAGAAATTTAAGAACACAGATTAAGAAACTAAATATAATATAATTTTAGACTTAATTAATTTCCATTATATATATATATATATATATATATATATATATATATATATATATATAGATTTGAAAAATTTATTATTTAGAATAATGTTAATATTTGTATTGTGTTAATTATTAACATTAAAACTGATTTTCTATTAACATTAAAACTATGAATTTAAATTAAACTCTGTTTAATTTAGACTCTGTTTAAAATTTACAATTAGACTTTGTTTAAAATTTGTATTTAAATTATGAACCTGTGAATTTATGATATGATATTTTCAAAAAAATTAAGTGCTAGTTATATTTTTTAGATACTGAATTATCCGGTTCGATCGGTTTTACCAGTTTTATACCTATTATAATGACAGGTTTATTCAACCGAGTTATTCGGTTTAATCCGGTTTAATTTAATTTAGTCATGCGGTTTGACCAATGACATAGTAGTTCGACCGATAAACCAGTGATCTAGTACCTTCACCGGTTTGATGACCGGTCCGATTTTTAGATGTGATTCATCTTAGGTTCTCGGTGGTAGAACATTTTGTGAATTATAAAAAGAGTCATTTATAGATCGGAATGTCCATAAACTTCTTTTAATCCTATAATTTTGATCCTTGCCAATTGAATCTTGTGACCAGTCTGAAAAATTCCTAAACAAGATTATCTTGCACTACAGTCTACATAAACTCCTCACCCACTGTTTTTTTCCCGCATTTGTTAGTATCATAACGCTTGTTTTAATTTATGACCTCGTTCAGAAAGGAAAGAGAGTGAGTGTGATGGATCAAGCTGAAAACACTACACTACAGACAAGCGTGAAAGAATAGTGAAAAAACAAGACAATATACAAGTCAACAAACACAGGACAGTGTTATACGATTTTTTTACCATTCTGCCACTATTTGAAATAATATATACTAAAATGCCACAACTTGTAAAAAAAATACAAGAATGCCACCATTTTAATATGAGTTCGGCCAATGGTTGAATGATCTTATGAAAAAATTTGCATTCATGCATGGGTTCGAATTGGCCGAACCATTGAAACATAAGAAAAAAAAAAATAAAGCTCTTCGTAGGTTCGGTCAATCATTGGCCGAGCTCAAACAAGTACTGCAAAGGATCGTCCATCCATTGGCCGAACCCTATGTTACCAGTGGCACCTTGGCATTTAATTTTAACACAATGACATTTTGGTATATTGTTTTTCAAAACGTGGCATATAAGTCAAAAAATCATGTTATACAATCTGATTACTCCCTCTGTTTTAAATTATAAGACATTTTGAGCTTTTCACACAAATTAATAAATTTAATTATTACTTTATGGAAAAGACAAATTATGTATAACTTTATAGTAATGCCCTTCATAATTATATAAGAGAGAGAAATTAAAAAAGTTGAAAGAATAAATAATAATAAATATTTGAGAGTATATTGGGGAATATGTTATTTATATTTCATTGGGAATGTAAGGTGACTTATAATTTAGAACAAATTTTTTTGATATAAATGACTTATAATGTAGGACGGAGGGAGTATGTAGGAAGGGTTCATGTGTGTGAGTGGAAGCGTGAGGGTAATGTCTTATCCACGTCGTTTACCCGTCAAACACGCCACTAATTCATTAAACGCTATCCCTATAACTAGCTACTACCTCTATAATTTCCCCTATACCTTATCTTAATTCTCTTCAATTTTTATTCCAATTTTGTGTGCGTTTATTATACTCACTTCTATAGAAGAAGAAAAAAAGAGGAAGGAAATATTATACTATACTTGCTTGTATGCGATTTTAATCACATTAGCCCTTAATTATAGAGTAGTTAAGTGAGTTTAGATTTAATAAAATATATTGGTTAAAAAATTATTTACTTCATTTATTTTTTGTTACAATTAATAAAAGAAATATTTTTTAAAAATAGATGAAACAATTGTTTACAAAAAAAATTGAAGTATGTGAGATATAAACCAAATCTAGAAAAAAGAAAAGAAAAAACAATTAAAAAGAAAATAAATTATTTATTTTTTTGGACAATATCTTTTTAGTATTAATATAATTTTTTTTAAAGTTTATATCAAAATAAAAGACAAACGGACAACAAGTTACAATGATACTCTTTTTTGGATCAAAATCAATCATCTTAAAAATTATATTTATAGAAATGAGAGATACAACATTGTTATTTATAAGCCTTAGAACTATTTGTAAATGATCAACTGTTTTTTGTTTCTGGTGTTAGAAAATCAAAAGTGTGAAAAATAAATAATATAAATGTATGACGATTGTCAGAATACGTTTTATCATATTTGACCACTTTACTTGAAGTAACTTTGAGAGTTATTTGTCCCAATAAAATCAACAATCCTCAATCCCACTAATAAAAAAACTCCAACCAAATCCATACAAATATGTTTTCCTTCTACCCACTCGTACACTAGAATATCAATTGACATAAGTTTCAACCTCTCCTATACATTTGCAAACAACTTTAAAAAATTTAATAATTATTTTTCTAAAATTATTTCAATATGCAGCTATCATGAGCAATATTTCCTTAAGTGGAAAATCTTCACATTAGTGATCTAATTTTACTCACCACTTATATCATGAGATTTATATTTTTTTTATCAATGAAAGGTTATGTGAGTTAGGTTCAAGAGATTCGTCATAACTATTGAGTTAGGTTCAAGAGATTCGTCATAACTATTATATAGTATTCAATTTTAAAGAGTGTTTATAGATGTATTTATAGTATATATTAAGAATATTTTTATATTAACTTAAAGAGTGTTTATAGATGTATTTATGGTATTTATTAAGAATATTTTCATATCGACTTAGGGTTGACAATAAAGCAAACTAATTAGAAAATAGTTTAAAATTTGATTCGACAATTGAATTATTGAATTAGATTCATGAAACAAACGGGTTAAATATGAGCGAAAAACTAAGTTCATTAATTAAATGAGCTGAACTTGAACTATATATATAGTTAGACTCGTTAAGTATGAGTCAACTCGATTATATATAAGATGAAATATTATTATCTTTAAAAGCAGATTTAAAGATTTACTCCAAATCTTAACTTTATTTGTCCATTCTGTACTAGTTATGACAGTAAAGTTGACAATTATATTTATAGTCATTCTTGTTAAAGACATTATGACATTTGTTAAAATAACACGTGTAATGAATGTTGTAAGTAAGATAATTATTCTATGATAGAAATGTAACAATTTCTATTAATTTTGAGATATTATTTTATTAGATTTGTAAGATTCTTAAGTATTTATATAAAATTGTGGATTTTGAGACAAATTTAAATTTAAATTGAGTAGCTTTTAAATAACATGTATAATAAATATTACAAGTAAAATAATAATTCTATTTCATTAAATTTATAAGTTTCCTAACTATTTCACCTATACCTTATCTTAATTCTCTTCAATTACTATTCCAATTCTGTGTGCACGTTTATTATACTCACTTCTATAGAAGAAGAAAAAAAAGAGAAAGGATATTGCTTTTATGCGATTTTAATCACATTCGCCAATCGCCCGTAATTATAGAGTAGTTAAGTGTGTTTAGATTTAATGAAATATATTAGTTAAAAAATTATTTACTTCATTTAATTTTTTATTACAATTAATAAAAGGAAATATTTTTAAAAAATAGATGAAGCAATTGTTTACAAAAAATTGAAGTATGTGAGATATAAACCAAATCTAGAAAAAAGAAAAGAAAAAACGAATTAAAGAGAAAAAATTTTAGTATTAAAATAATTTTTTTTAAAGTTTATACCGAAAAAGACAAACGGACAACAAGTTACACTACTACTCTTTTTTGGATCAAAATCATTCATTTTAAAAATTACATTCATAGACATGAGAAATACAACATTGCTAATTAAAAAAACCTTTGAATTATTTGTAAATGATCAGCTGATTTTGATGTTAAAAAATCAAAAGTGTGAAAGACAAATAGTATAAATATATGATGATTGTCAGAACACGTTTTCTCATATTTAACCATTTTACTTAAAACAACTTTGAGAATTACATGTCCTACAGTAAAATCATCAGCACTCAATCCCCCTAATAAAAAAACTCCAATCAAATCCACACAAACATGTTTCTTTTTTACATACTCATACACTAGAATATTAGTTAACTTAAGTATTAATCTACCCTATGACTTTGAAAACAACTTCAAAAAAATTTAATAATTATTTTTCTAAAATTATTTCAATATACAGTTATCATGAGCAATATTTCCTTAAGTGGAAAATCTTCCCATTAGTGATCTGATTTTACTCACCACTTATAACTAGTGGTGGCAAAACGGGCCGGGGCCCGCCCTGCCAAAGCGAAAAACCCCGCGGGCAGAAGCCATAATGCGGCGGGGTTGGCCCGCCAGCCCGTTAAAATAAATTTTAAAAAAACTAGTTAAAAAATATTCATGCTAGCTCAGTTAAAAAAGGCAAATGAAATGAGGAAGTGGCTTGGTTTTGTTGCAGGTGCCACCATAGTGGCAAGCGCCACTTTTGTCTTTTTGTTTGATGTGGCAGGCGCCACTCTCCCTTGTATTTTGATGTGGCAGGCGCCACATGCTTGGGTGGTAGGCGCCATCTGGTATTTTCTTATAATTTTTTCCTTTTACTTCATTTTCTTTCCTTTTTACTCAAAAGCGGGCCGGCCCGCCGCCCGCCAACTCGCCACCTTGGCGGGACGGGTAGAATTTCATGTCCATTTCACCTTAACGGGTATGGCCGCTCCGCTCTTTTTTTGGCGGGCTTTTGGTGGGGCGGGACGGGCGGCCCGTTTTGACACCCCTACTTATAACATGAAATTTTTATTTTTTTATCAATGAAAGGTTATGTGAGTTAGGTTCAAGAGACTCGCCAGAATTTTTATACAGTATTCAATGTTTAAAGAGTGTTTATAAATGTATTTATAGTATTTATTAAGAATATTTTCATATCGACTTAGGGTTGTCAATAAAGCGAACTAATTAGAAAATAGTTTGAAATTCGGTTTGACAATTGAATCGTTGAATTAGGTTCATGAACCAAACGAGTTAAATATGAGCGAAAAACTAAGTTCGTTTACTAAATGAGCTAAACTTGAACTATATATAGTTAGACTCGTTAGGTTTATGAATCAATTCGATTATATATAAGATGAATTATTATTATGTTTAAAAGTAGGTTTAAAGATTTACTCCAAATCTTAACCCTATATTGTCCCGTCTGTACTAGTTATGACAGTAAAGCTGACAATTGTATTTATAGTCATTCTTGTTGGAAGCATTATGACATTTGTTAAAATAACATGTGTAATAAATGTTACAAGTGGAGTAATCATTTTGTGATAAAAATATATCAATTTCTAGTAATTTTGAGATACTATTTCATTAAATTTGTAAGGTTCCTAAGTATTTATATAAAATTGTGGATTTTGAGACAAATTTAAACTTCAATTGAGTAGGTATTGAATTAGACTTTCAAATGTATTTCTTAAAAATTGTGTAGTTTTTAAATTAATAGATTTTTGAAACAGAGTTAAATATCAAATTTGATAACTTATATTTTATTTTAATATATTTTTTAAAAAAAATATTAATTTAAAATATCAAATATAAAAAAAAAATAGACCTAAAAAATGACTTTTAAGTTCGTGAAACAAATGAATTAAACTTAATGAAATAAATCGAATTGTTCGTGAACTTATAACGACTCGACTCAATTCTAACTTTAACACTAACGATAAAAATTAAATCTACGATATCTCAATAATATACGAGTCAACTCTTTAACAAATGAGTCAATCTATTTTTTAACCTTATGAAATTTATTTACCAATTAATCATCACTTTGTCTCCTTTTATTTCATTTTTTTTATTTTTTTAATAAGCAAATGTATTAAAGGCCAATACAGCCCAATATCAAAACCTGTTATTATAGGAAATTACACCAGTTTAGCGACCTGCCTGATAAATGAATATCTCAGGAACACAGTTTTCTAAACCAACTTAACATCCCAGCTTTACTACACACAAAACATTCCAACCTACTACTACTCCTAATTACTTATAACAGTTCCAAAGGCCTTTTGAACCAGGAATAAAATTCTTCTCTCACTACGCTAAAATAGGACAAAGACAGCGCAACAAAGACAGCGCTTTTTGGACAAAGCGCTGCTATAGGTCTTTAAAAAATTTTGCTAAAAAAAAGCGCTGTAATAGACAGCCTTTAGAAAGCGCTTTTCAAAAGCGCTGTTAAATGCCCTAAATGGAAGCCACCTTAGAAAGCGCTTTCTGGGAAGCGCTGCTATAGGTATTACTTTAGAAAGCGCTTTAGAAAAGCGTTGTCTAAAGGTTAACCTTAGAAAGCGCTTTCAGAAAGCGCTGTTGTAGGTCTTAAATTCTCCCCACTTTAGAAAGCGCTTTATAAGGAAAACGCCCTCTAAGGTCATTTATGAATTAAAATATAAAACACATTTCATTTCATTTTCTGAAATTTCTATTCATTTTCTTCTCTCGACCCTTGCTATCTTTCTTCTCTGCTGAAACCCTTGCTATCTTTCTTCTCTGCTGAAACCCTTGCTATCTTTCTTCTCTGCTGAAACCCATTGCCATTGCTGTCATTCATTCGTCATTGCCGTCGTTCATTCGCCATTGCCGTCGTTCATTGCCGTCGTTCATTCGCCATTGCCGCCGTTCATTGCCGCCGTTCATTGCCGTCGTTCATTGCCGTCGTTCACTGCCATTGCTTTCGTGAAGAAGAAGACGAAACGAAGAAGAGGTACGTTGTTCTTGCTTCATTAAGATTCATTGTTGTTGTTGTTCTAATAAATATGCATTGTTCTTGTTGTTGAAGTTATACAATATAATGGTACAGTTCTTGCCGTTGTGTACATTGTTCTTGTCGTCGTTGTTGTTGCTGCCGTTCATTCTTGCCGTCACCATTGCCGTCGTTCTGTTTTTGTTGCCGTCGTTGTGTTGTTGTTGTTGTCGTTCTGTGTTGTTGCTTCTGCCAATTTTTGTATCAGAATGAATGTTCTAGATTAACATGAAGATTAACATGACATAATGAATGTTACATGAACCGATACATTGCATAAAACAGTTAGATTATTAATGATGCAATGTGAATTTGTTAACTATTAGTATGAATGCTGAGCTGGAATTGTGAATAGCTCTGTTATGAATTAGAAACTCATTCTGTTAGTTGCTAGCATGAATTATAATTAGTGTTAATTTTTGTTAATTCAATTAGTTTATGACTGTTAGTTATGTAATCTGAATGTGCTTACTCTTGTTCGACTCAACAACTTTTGGCACTTTTATTCCGGTTGGTTTTTGAATTGGATTTTGGTGTTAATCTGTTGCTTTTGATCTGCTTGGTGTAATTTTGTTGGATCTGTTGTTATGTTATGATGAATATGGTTTATTTCTATTTGATTGTCGTTGCTATGGATTGATTTGTGTCAATTACACGATTTCAGTATCGATTCGGTTTGAATTTATGTTGATGTTGCTTTGTTTATCCTTTCTACTACATCTATTATTTTCGAGAATTGATGTGCTGCTCTACTGTTTGTTATGTGAATATTTTGTGCTTTGTAGTGTAAGTTTATAATTCTCTAGAATTAGAATTACATTTTATCCTGTTTTGGTATGATTAATTTGGTTTGAAAACTTCTTGCATGTATTCCAATTTTTGATTTCACTATGTGTTATACAGAGGTGTTATGTATAATAATTGTTTTGGCTTAGTAAAAGAAAGATAAACGGTTATGAGTATATGGATGGAATTGTTTGAAACTAGTTTCCTAAATGTATTCAAGTTGTTTTAAGGCCTTTAATTATTTAGTTCATGTTATAATATATTTTTTTTTTCTTTTTTCAATTTGGTTGCCTGGACTTGCTGTTTTGCTTTGTATTTCGTAATGCCTCTATAATATTGTTTAATTACATTGTAATCTTATTTGATATATTTATATATAGGAATGAATTATTCATAAAGCACGTTTGGTAGGTGCATGTTTACTTGTTTGTGATTACATGTTGCCACTTATCAATTAATGATATTTCACTTTATGATACGTGTACAGGTGGATCTTGGTAATTCTAACCTATTTGGACACTGTGTGGGTCTAGAAGTTGTTTACATCTCTACAGGTAATTAGTTGTTCTCTCTCGCCACTGTAATTAGTAGTGCTTTGAATGAACTGATATGATGGGGTTACTAACTTATTGAATTTGCTATATATAGGGGTTACTTGTGATCAAAGTGTGAAAGTCGGATCGTTTCCCTACAGGTAAATATTTTTTATTTTTGTTTTTGTTTAGTTTAATTAGTATAACTATGGATAAGAAATGGATGTCTTCAAGTCGATTTTCGAAAGAGTACGAGAATGAGGTATCGGAATTCGTTAAGTTTGCTGTTGCGCGCGCCAAAGACCCCAGTCGAATGAGATGTCCTTGCTTGGGTTGATGTTTTGGGAGTCGGGTTGACGCGGTTCAGTTGGCATCACATTTAATGAGGAGTGGAATTGATAGAAGTTATACATGTTGGAATTTGCATGGTGAGAAAATTAACGGGAATGTTGAACCGGGGGATAATACGACCTATGCTTCAAACGACAATGGCACAGATACATACGATTCTGATCGAGTCGAAGAGATTGCAGAAGCACTTGAAGAAGATCTTAAGGATTGTCCCAAAATGTTTGAGAGGTTGGTAAGCGATGCAGAGAAACCGTTATATAATGGTTGCACCAAATTCACAAGATTGTCTGCGGTGTTAAAGTTGTACAACTTAAAGGCGGACAATGCATGGTCGGATAAAAGTTTCACAGAGTTATTGGCCCTTATGAAAGATATGCTTCCAGAGGATAATGTTCTTCCCAATCGAACATATGAGGCCAAAAAGATGTTGTGCTCAATTGGCATGAGCTATGATAAGATACATGCCTGTCCAAACGATTGCGTTTTGTTTCGAAATGAGTATGCATCGTTAAATGAGTGTCCTAAATGCGGTGTCTCTCGTTATAAGAAAAAGTTGTCTCCAGCAAAAGTCTTATGGTATTTTCCTATAATTCCGAGATTTAGACGCATGTTTCGTAGTGAGAACGATTCAAGACACTTGACTTGGCATGCAGATGAAAGAATTATTGATGGAAAGTTTCGACATCCGGCAGATTCACCACAGTGGATGAAAATTGATGATGATTATTCTGAATTTGGAAAAGAAGCAAGAAACGTTCGCTTGGCATTATCTACTGATGGAATGAACCCACACGGTCTTCAAAGTATCTCACATAGCACTTGGCCTGTGATCATAATGATTTATAACCTACCTCCATGGCTATGTATGAAGCGTAAGTACATGATGTTATCTATGTTAATTTCTGGGCCTAGACAACCAGGGAATGACATAGACGTATACTTGGCACCCTTAATCGAAGATTTAAAGTTTTTGTGGGAGAACGGTGTGGAGGTTTATGATGGGTATAGGAAAGAAAGTTTCAACTTGAGGGCGATGTTGTTTGGCACAATTAATGATTTTTCAGCATAAGGAAATCTATCAGGGTACAACATAAAAGGTCAATGTGCGTGTCCTATTTGTGAAGATAAAATAGATTGGACGCGATTGGAGTTTGGTCAGAAGAATGTCTTTCTCGGTCATCGTAGATTCTTAAATTCTAATCATCACTATCGTGGGTGGAGAAAAGCATTCAATGGAGAGGCAGAACAAGGTAGAGCTCCAACTATATTGACAGGTGATCAAATTTTTGAAAAGGTGAAAGATGTGAGTACTCAGTTTGGAAAGCCTTTTGCACATACACTTGTCAAGAGTGGGTGGAAGAAGAGGTCAATTTTTTTTGAACTGCCATATTGGAAGTCGTTGTATGTAAGACATTTTCTCGATGTTATGCATATTGAAAAAAATGTATTTGACAGTGTTATTGGTACGTTACTCAATATACAAGGAAAGTCTAAGGATGGCCTTAAAGCAAGAAAGGACTTGATAGCGATGGGGATAAGAACTGAATTAGGACCATTGAAGAAAGGAAAACAAACATATCTACCACCTGCTGCGTATACTCTTTCTAGAAAGGAGAAAAAAGTATTGTGTAAATTTCTAAGTGAAGTTAAAGTTCCAGAAGGATACTCTTCAGATATTAGATGACTTGTGTCTGAAAATCGCCGAAGAATGGAGCACGTTTGTAGCCAAACGAAAATCCGAAAAATTCAGTGTAATGTTATCTTGTCATGTCTATTAATTGTATTATATACTTGTTGCATTAGTTTGTTCTGATATGACTTAAACTTATTTATCCAGGAATTGAGTGTCATTAATCGCCAAAGAGCATCAAAACTCGCGTATCCGTATAGAAAAGGTCGAACGGGATATGCACGGTTACAACAAAAATTGGTAAGTATATATTAATGCTATGATTTTATTAATTGTATTATTGTGTTATACTTGATGAATTTATTATTTAACTAAATGTGTAGTTAGAAGAGACGAAAAGTGAAGAATCATCACTTCCGGTACATGTTTTGTGGAAGGAAGCTCGTGTGGGTAAGGATGGAGTTGTTAGGGAAGATGTTCAGCATGTTTATGACGAATGTGTAAGTATAACATTATGTCTTTAAGTTAATCGAAATTTTATTAAAATATAATTAATTTGTAATCCCCACTAATAATTTTCGATATGTCAATGAATTTCTGGAGACTCTATCTAAATCCTTAACCACAGGCGAGGAGGATTGCAGGAGCATTCTTAATCGAGTACTAAATGTTCCTGAGTATTTCGGCCGGGTGAGAGGTAAAGGATTTGGTGTGACTCCATCTTCCTTGTATCCAAAGAGAAAAAATCCCAGCAACCGAGAAGTCATGCAATCATTGGAGGAACTAAAGCGCAAGTCCTTGAATTGCAAAAGGATAAAGAGAGATATGAGGCGGAAAAGTGCGAGAGATATGAGGTAGAAAAGCGCGGTTCCGATTTGAAAGATGCTAGTGACAAAGCTAGTATCAATTGTCAAAATAAAATTCCCGAGGTAATTAGCACATAGTTATTTTAATTAAATTAACACATTTATTTTAATTGACCTTTATACACATTAACAGTTACATATTTATTATTGCTTCAGGGCATTTCATCTTGCCAGCTGTATTTGTCGTTACCGACTTATCGCATGGTTAGCAAGGGAAAAATGCATAACCATGTGGGAGAGTTACTTCACCATCAACCGCTCCCTCATGGACATCTGAAAGTGTCGGTTGATATCGCTTTAGATACGGATGCAGTACTACCCATACCTGACTCGGTTTTGGAGGTTGCAATAGGTTCGTTTGTTGCATGACTGTTAGACCTCATTTCCATAGATGATGAGGTATGTTGAAAACCATTACGAATCTCTTAGTATTCAAATGTCAAATCTGAACGATTATGAAAATCATTCTGAACCATTACTTACATTTTTTTACATGGTAATGTTAGACTCCTACAAAACCCGCAGCTAAGAATAAAGGGGTTTTGCGGCAAAACGAGTCTGTTGAATCACAAAGAGAGGTACATTTTAAGTGTTATTCTATTATCCGAATTCAAAAGTTTCATGATTTTCTACTTTACCTAACTTATATGATTGTTAGGTTCTTGCTCAAGCTTCACAACAGGCCAGCAAGAAAAAAGTTCCTACTAGGACCGTGCAGGCAAAAAGAGCTCCTCCTTGCTTTCAGTCATGTCTAGAAACACTTATGGCAATGTCAGATTTGATGGATAGTGCTATTCGTTAAATACAGATGGACGAAGGTGTTTTTGGTTTTCCTCACTCCGAGATAATCGGAAGAGAGGACATGGAGCAGATTTTCAAGCATATTGAATTAGGCATCGGTGTTATGCATTCATACATCTGGTACTCCGATCAATCTATTATTTATTTAGTTGAACAATTTATTTACACATTTCAATGAAAATAGTCTAATGTTTATTATGTTTTTATTTAAGGTGCTTGTATGAAAAATTGATGCGGGGGACGGAATTGTCAAACAGATTCCGTTTCTTCTCTTGCACCCTTGTCAATGCACCGGCAATTGGTATGAATGCACTTTCAGTAAGAGACCACTTAACTGAGAGATTTATGGCCAGCAAGACAGAAAGTTTGTTTCTTTTACCGTATAATACTGGAAACGGGTAAGGTTTTCGTTCTAATTTCATTCTAATCTTTATTTATATCTTTTGCGTAGAAATTATCCATCTAAACTTTTGTTATATTTTACCGTGGACACTGGTTGTTGGTTGCCATTAATCCTACAAGAGAAGTGGTCTATTATCTGAATTCATTGGATACTGATTGGTCAACATATCAGGATATGAAGGATGTGGTTGATACGTAAGTGAGATTGTTCGAAATATTCGTGTGTATTTGTATATTTAATTATTTCTGTGAGATTGTTCTAAATTTACGTTTTTCTTTTATAGAGCAATACTCGTATACCGAGCACAAAGAGAATCTCGAGTAGCACGGGCTAAAGCAACCAACGTTACATGGGTCAAAGTGGAGGTATATTAATTTTCACAATGTTGCTTATTAGTGATGCTACTTGATAACACAAAACAACTATATATTAATTCTTATTTGTTTGTCTATGTGTAGTGCCCTTGTCAGCGTAATGGCATAGATTGCAGGTATTTCGTTTTGAGGTTTATGAGAGAAATCCTTCAAATGGATCAATTAGAGATTCCTATTACGGTATGCATGAATTTATAACTTAGGATTTATTTTAATATTTATCGGATATGTCATATAATTTATTATTTTTAACTAAATCATGCATATTTTGTTTTGTTATGTAGTACTTTGATGAATACGCGTGTTCTCATTACACAAAGGATAAATTGCAAGAAATTAAGGAGGAATTGTGCGAATACCTTATTGAAAAAAGAATCCTATATATATAAGGTATAGGATTATGGGATTATGTGAATGTATAGTTTTGTGAATGGTTTATTTTATGGGATAGTATAGTTTTGTGAATGGTTTATATTATTTATGTGATTTTGGAATGTAATTGTATAGTTTTGTGAATGGTTAATGTAAATGACTTGAATTATAATGGAAATGGTTTATGTGATTTATGGGATTAGTGGAAATGGTTAATGAACCATACTAGAAATTGTTAATGAAAATTTGAAATATACAGGTTTATTGAAATGGCTTGAATTATACAGGTTTCTGCATAAAAAAATGGTTAAAATGGGATTTTTAAAAAAATATTAAAATTATACGTAGAGAAAAGACAGCGCTTTCCAGCAAAAGCACTGTCTATAGTTCACAACAGAAAGCGCTTTTCCTAAAAAGCGCCCTCTAAAGGTATAGAAAATTTGGTAACTAAAATTATAGGTATACATTAGACAGCGCTTTAAAAAGCGTTGTCTAAAGGGGGCCTTTAGAAAGCGCTTTTTCTAAAAAGCGCCCTCTAAAGGGGGTCTTTAGACAGCACTTTTTCTTGAAAAAGCGCCCTCTAAAGATATAGAAAAATTGATAACTAAAATTATAGGCATACATTAGACAGCACTTTTTCTTGAAAAAGCGCCCTCTAATGTATACTTTAGAGAGCGCTTTTTCATAAATAAAAAGCGGTGTCTTTACCTACGACAGCGCTACCTTAGGCAGCGCTTTTAAGCGCTGTCTAAGGCCTAAAAAAGCGCTGTCTAATATCTTATTTGGCGTAATGTCTCCTGTTATTCTTGTTGTGAAGAATACTCAAATTCTAAGATGTATTAATAACAGTAAAAACATCTCTTTGAGTTCAGCAAATGCATCCCTGAACAATATTTGGTTCCTGTAATTCCAGATGTTCCAACAACCCACCAGCCACATAAAAGTAAGTAGATTTCCTATTCCTTATTTACCAGCCCAATGAATTAAAGTCTCTTTGCTATTCCTATTATATGGTAGGTAAACTCCCAACCTGTTTTCCATCTCCTCCCACAATTGAATTGTTTTACTACAAGTGAAGAACACATGAGATATGTCCTCAATCTCTTGAAAACAAAAGACACAAACCTGCTGGTGAGTGTCTGTTATAATCCCTCGATCTGTTAAAACCTTTCTAGTGGGCAACCTGTCAAGTAACATTCTCCAACTAAACAATTTGACTTTTAGAGGCACTTTAATTTTCCAAAGAACACCCAAAGCTATTTCCAATTTAGGGCTGAATTCATCATCACTTTCATTGTTGATCATTCCCAGATAACTCCCCTTCACACTGAACCTGCCATCAGGCCCATTAGGCCATAAAACATTATCATCTTCCTGTCTGTTAAGGCATGCTTCCTCCACAATTGTCAAGATTTCACTTTCCTGATATCCTTCATTTTCATTGCCTATTACATTTGAATCTCTAAGATTCCATATCCAAATATCATCCACCCAATTTCCACATTCATTGACAAATGCATATTTATTTCCCGATATTTGGTATACTTCAGGGTATTGAAATTTTAGTGCCTTGCCTCCAAGCCATCTAGAATGCCAGAACTGTGCTTTACTTCCATTCCCAACCTGCCACTTTAACAAATTGTAAATTCCTTTGCTGTAGAAGGACTAGCAAGCCATTTTAGATATTTCCACCATCTTGATTCATATCTTGATTTTCTGATATTGTGCAGGATAAAATGTTGTTGTTGAATGTCATTTCCATACTTGGACATAATAATTTCTTTCCAAACTGATTCCTTCTCCTGTTCTATTCTTCAGATCCATTTTGAGACTAGTGCCCTGTTGAACACTGCAACATCTTTTACTCCCAGACCACCTTTGTTTCTAGGCTTGCATACTAAAGACCATCTGACCCATGCTATGCACTTCCTATCACCATCTCCAGCCCACAAAAAATTTCTTTGAATTGCCTTAATCTTCTTAATAACTGTGATTGGAGCCAAAAAGAAAGACAGAAAATGTACAGGTAAATTAGTTATGATAGAATTTATTAGAGTCACCCTCCCTCCTATTGATAACTGTCTACCTCTCCATGATGCCAGTTTTGCTTTGGCGCTTTCTATTACAGGATTCCAGAAAGATATGATATTGTGTTTTCCTCCCACATTCAAACCCAAGAATTTAAACGGGCTGCTTTCTATTTTACAGGCCAAGAATTCTAAAGCAGCAATCATCATTCTCCTTTCAATTCCTATTCCAATCAGATTACTTTTGCTATGATTCACCTTTAATCCTGATATTATTTCAAAACCTCTTAGTATTGACTTGATTGACCACAGATTGGTCCAACTTTCATCACAGAATAGCAATGTGTCATCAGCAAACTGTAAAATATTCACATACTTTTCCCCTCCTACACATATACCTTTGTATAAGTTATTCCTTACTGCATTCTTAACCATTAATGTTAGGCATTCAGTAACTAGAATGAACAGAAAAGGAGAGAGTGAATCCCCTTGTTGAAGACCTTTATGTATCTTAAAATCTCTAGTTGGGCTTCCATTCACCATGACAGAAACATAGTTGTTGCAAATGATTCCTTTAATCCAATCAATCCATGTGTGATTAAAATTCATTGCCTCCAACATCTTTATCATGAATCTCCAATTAACACAATCATATGCTTGTGTGAAATCCACCTTGAACATGTAACCCTTTTTCTTACTTTTCATCAGAAGGTCAAATACTTCATTTGCAACCAGTACCCCATCCAATAATTGTCTCCCCGGTACAAAAGCTGTCTGTGAGTTGGCCACCAGTTTTCCTATTATTCTGCTCAATCTTCTTGCCAGCATTTTAGACAGTATTTTGTGTAAGCTACCAATCAATGCAATTGGTCTATATTCCAACAATGATTGTGGATTCTCATTCTTTGGAATTAAGACAAGAAATGATGAGCTAAAAGCCTTAGGCAACACAACCTTCTTTTGAAATTCCAGTATACAATTTGTAAATTCTTCACCAACAATCTCCCAAGCCTTTTGAAGAAACTTGAAATTTATCCCATCTGGTCCAGGGCTCTTGTTGCCATTACACTCAAAAATTGCCTCCTGAATTTCTTCTGATGTGAACTCTTCTGTCAGCCTTCTATTATCCTCTTCACTAAGCTGCACCACTCTATTCATACTAGATATTTTACTAGATATTTTATGGCAGCTGAGTCAAACAAGTTGGTGTCATCTTCTCTTTGTTTTTCTATGTCATCTGAATTTTATGATTTAGATTCAGAAGTTTCGTGAAGAGGCTTAAAAAAATCAAATTATAATTTGAATATCCATTAACTTATTATTCCTTATCAACAACTAGTGGGAAACCCGTGCGGATACGTCACCAGTTAGGTTATGAAATATAAAAAAATAAAAAAAATAAAAATTTAGGTATAAATTTATAAAAAATTAAAATCATACACCCAATTAAAAAACAATTGTCATAAAAAAGTTTTAAAAATAAAGTTATTTCATATAGAGTAGTATTTATAATAATGGGTGTAGATGATATTAAAAGAGATAAAATAAAAATAGAAAAGATTAGAAAAAAAGTAATTGAGATTAAACAAAGGATTTTGGCCTGGTTACTCGTGCGTTCATGCGGTACTGATGTATTACCCGTGCGTTAACACAAATTTTGGCCTGGTTACCCGTGCGTTCACACGGTACTGATGTATTACCCGTGCGTTCACACAAATTTTGGTCTGGTTATCCGTGCGTTCACACAGCACTGGTGTATTACACGTGCATTCACACATTCTTTAAAATATATTCACTTTTACTTTCTTTAATTGTATAAAAAATAAAATAACTTGTGGGTTCGCACGAATTCTGATATGGATTACGTGAGTTCGTATAAGTACTGGTGTGTTACACACCTATGTTTCTAAAATGTAATAAGAATAAAAAACAGAAAGACCATATTATTTAACCAAGAAAATTTATTTAAAAAAAAAAACATATTTTAAATTATATTTGGAGTATAAAGTGACTCTCAGGGTTAACGATTTTTTTTTACAGTTGGACCAAAAAAATATTTTGTATTGTTTCATCTACTCAAAAATCAATAAATATTTATCATATATCATTCTTAGAATGAATATTTTTTTATTAAATAATTGACCTAATAATATTGACAATTTACAATACAAAATAATTGGCCTGAAATTAGTACCCGTGTGTTCACAAAAATCAAATAAATTTGAAGTCAATGTCTTTATTAAATAAAAGTATAATCTCAAACACGATTAGAGCATGTGTTATGTACTTAGCACAAAAATCGTTCTCGTTATTAATCGATATTTTGAATGTTCTCGTTAGTAATTAATATTTGAATCAGTACTATTTTAAATTTTATAAATGACAAACGAATTGTATGATTAATAAAAAATATCATACAATTTTGATACTATTTATTCATACATTATTTATGTTTCATTCTATTACTATTTATATTGAAGTTCATTTAATTCATTTAAATTGTATGATTATTTTGTACCAAAAAATTTCGTATATATGATTATTTATTTAATTATATAAATTGATTATTTGACGCCAATAAATTGTGTGATTCTCCAATCAACTCCAATCAACTCATAGATTAAAAACTCTACACTATTTTATGTATAGTAATAAATAAACTATCTTGTTCCCGTTTATAAATATATAATTGTTTTTTATGCGATTCTCATATTTAATATTTAATAATCCTTTATTTAATACATTATTAAACTTTTTATAAAGTTTTTATATATTGTAAACTTATAATAGAATAATTGTGTACATATTTTTCTTCTTTATTTAAACCAATTCATAATCTCATATAAAAAAAAAAATTACAGGCTATATCATTTAAAACTTATTTAAAGGTTATTAAAGAATATTAAATAAATAAATTTTCAGACATAAATAAAAAAAATTAAAGTAATAAATATATAATTAATTTAATGATAAAGTCTAATGAAAAATTTGTTTATACTCGTCACTAAACAAACACTTAACCTCTTTTTAAGAGATATTAAAAACTAATAAGGTAAATTATGTATCATGACAATTTAGATTAATACTTTAGAACATAAAGTTTTTTCACCTTTTGCATAATGTTTTTTTGTTGAAAATTCCACCAATACATCTACTACAAATTAATATGCTAGCCCAAAATCCCTTATATATATATATATATATATATATATATATATATATATATATATATATATATATATATATATATATATATATATATATATATATATATATATATATATATATATATATATATATATATAATCATACTTTTAAAACTCACATATATTTTATTCATACAAAAGTTGTGTGGCTTGGCGGAAATCTGACTGTCGGTTAAAATTGGCTGTCAATTTATTAAAAAAAAATTATAATAAAATATACTGTAAGGTATTATAACTTATACTGGCAAAACAAATACGGAAAGTTTTCACATTTCCTTTTTTATTTTTGATTCAAATCAAAACTAATTAGTATTATGAATTATGATAATAATAGCCCTAATTAAAAATAAACACAATGTCTATCCAAAATAAGGTGTGGATTTGGACTTAAAAAAAAATAAATATAAATGTTATTTTTGTTATAAAATGATTTAGACAGCAAAATTAATCTGTATAATAATATTACATCATATATATTTAAACAAACATATTATTATTATTACAAATATTCAAAAAAAAAAATCCTCTTTTTGATCCACATCTTTCCTCCACCTCGAAGAGGACAAAGCCTTTCACCGACTGTTGAAAAGTATATTCGGGGGTGTTTTTATCGTATCCACAGAGATTGTGTATATTGCCGCCGTTCGATAGTCAAAAGCGTTTCAAACTCTATAGTAACAAATGGTTGGTTTTTCGTTTCGTAACGTTTGCATGAAATTTAGAATGCAACGGTCAAAAGATTAGTTTTAGGGTTTTGGTAAAAACATGTCAAGATTAGTTTTCGGTAATCCGTTTTGTATGTATCAACTAGATCAAGCGTGTGAACTCATTAACAATACATATAACCACATATCCTCTCAACAAGTTTCTCTCGAACACTTGTTGTGGGATTTATCATATTGATCCTTTGTTGATCTCTCACACAAACTACCAATATAATAACATTCAAGTTCAATATTTATGAACATCAACATTCAAAACTATCTCTAACCTTATGAATATTGATGGAATGAAACTTAGGTCAAGTTTAATACATTTCTCTCGAACATGAATTAAACTACATATAAGCCATGTAAACAAAGTTTTTCTTCTATATATATCATCAAGGTTCACAAACTTACAATCAAAATTAATACATACAAAATAATGGATAACCTACCACTAATCTTGACACAAGGATGTGTTTAGCTACACATATTAATGGTAGCTTGGATAACAAGTTTCAAGAGGAGATGAAAGAGCATCCACGTCGAATAATCGAGATCGGATGCGATTCTAGCTTCTCTATGTGAAAAATCACTCTTGGATGATCAAAACTCAGAAAAGTATGTTTTGGTGTGAAAATATGAAGTTATGATCCCAAGAAAAAGTAGAAATCTATTTATAATCCACTTGAGAACAGCTACATTCGCACTTCGAATGAATCATTCGCCTAGCGAGTAAAGAAAATGGCACCTTAAGTGCCTTTTGAAAGTTAAACCGCCCTTGGCTGTCTTCGTGGGTTCGCAAAGCGAGCGCTTTATTCGCAAGGCGAACGACTCGCCAAAACATTCGCAAAGCGAATTTTGGGTCCTTTTGCCACTGCCAAATCCAAGGGTTCTTCGCCAGGTTGTTCGCAAAGCGAACAAAGTAGCGAACATTCGCTGGGAGTTCGCAAAGCAAACTTTAGTCCCTTTTCCCTCTGTCCAATTCTGGAGCTATTCGCTGGAGACCTTGCCAGAGTTCGCAAAGCGATCGTTCACTGGTGAATTCGCCAGAGTTTGCAAAGCGAACCTGCTGTTGTTTTCCTCATTCTTTGGCAGCTTGTACCATCTCTTTGTGTCTTCTTTCTTTGATCAATTAGTGCATTTTTCTGCACAATAGCACACACATTACAAGCACCAAAAGTATAAATACAATGTTTGAAGAACAACAACAATTCACTAATAAAATCATCAATTAAAACAAGAAAGTGTTGAAAAATGTCAAGTATTGAATACAAAATATAACATGTTTGACATCTAACACCGACCGGTCAGTTTCAAAATTTCTAATGAGCCTCCCTGAATTCAACATGTTGCAGCATCTACTGCAATTGCTAATGTATAAACCATTGTCAAATTATGTATAAAGCTATGTATAAACCTCACCCAACAGAGTCAATCATGTTCACCTGATGGTATACTTTATAAATCCAATTAGTTTGCTCTCAAAAGTTATCACAAACTAGAGTTGAATTTGTAATTCTTACCTTAAAGTTACCAAGCTTGTACTGGTAAGCCATCTCCTCCCGGAGTTGAGCTTGCTCTTTCATTGTTTGTGCCTGCAAAATTATTGCACAAAAAGGTGAGAATAGAACCTTCATTCAGATTGCATTGTCTGGTATAAACTAACCATTCCACTTTCCATTTCACGCTTCAAAACCATACATGCTTGCAACAACTCTTGTCTTCACGTTCCATTTGAACAAAGTAGTCAGATGAATTAAAATGTTCATTAAAAACCATATATGGCAATATGAGGGATGAATCAGGGAGATATAGCAACAAAGAGAAAAATTGTGAAAATTTTAATAAACAGTAGAATTGTCCTTTAAAAACAAATGTCAATAGTTCTTATTGTGAAACTCATACTCATAATTAAAATTTTCAAACCTTCTCTAACTTAAATACCCTTATTAAAACCTCACCAAGTGCCAAAAGAAATAATTCAAATCAATAACAGTCATGAAATGCTAAGGCCAACAATATAGCCAACCTGAATATAAATAAACTAATAAATTTACCAGCTTGTGAATGATAGATATATTTGCCTAGCAATATCAAGAGAAAACCGTAAGAACTGTTGATGGGAACAATCCCATAATTCATTCAATCTCAACACTGAAAATCTAAGAAAACTTTGAAAACTCATCTCCAAAATCCAACCAATTTCTTTTTCACAACCTTCAAACCTTTAATCTTCGTCCACAACCTTCATAAAAAAAGGTGAGTTATATTTGTATAAGTTTTATTTTTTCTACAAAAGAATACAAAAGAATAATAAATTATTATCAAAAGTTAAGGTATAAAATACTAATTGTATGAAGTAATTATGATTTCTAATTGTCTTCTTTTTCATTTTCAGACCTGAAAAAAATAAACTGAGACGACGTTAGTGATGGTTAGAGTTGAAAGAGTGAAAAGTAAAAATAAATGGGTATGGAAGTAGTTTTCTTTTTACCTAATCATCTTTGAGATCAATATTACACCTCTGAACATTCTGAATAGTAGATCTGAAGGAAGAAGATTGAAATCTATTAGAAAAGAGAAAAACAAATGAAATAAAAATTAACAGTAGAAAAACCTAAAGGAAACAATCAAATACGATGGAAAGTGGTTCATACCTGATCAAAACAACCATCATCATGGAGATCTCATTCAGAGATGAACAAATCTGGTAACCCTAACCTCAAAATCATCAAATCAATCACATAAACCCTAACTTCAAAATCAAAACCCTAACTTTCTAAAATAACCAAACAAAAATAAAAGAGAGGTAAAGATACATGAGGGATGTAAGGATTTCAAAACAATGCTCACCTACACAAACCAGAAGGAAATGAAATGGCTGTGAGAGGAGAAGAAGTGAAACCCTCGTTTGAAAAAAAGATATTACTGGTAAAAAGAGAGATTATGAGAAAGAGTGCAGAGGAGGCGTAACATAGCAGTAATAGAACAATCATTAGTTCCCAATGCCAAAGTAAACAGCAACACTGTAACCCAAATAGATTGACACGTGTCCAAAAGGGTAAAAGAGTATTTTTAGTGGTACACATTTTTCTTATATTGTAGATATTTTCCGAATTAAAATTTAATTATTGAAGTTCACATGTTTTTCTTTTATATGATATATTCACTAACAATATCTCTGTGAAGAGTAATTTTGTAAGGTTTTAAAATTTTGTGATTTTATGTTATATTAAATATAAAATAAAAAAATAAAATTGAAGTGCAAGACTTCTTCAAAAAGGTAACCACGAGGAAGTTGAAAGAAGTTGAAAGAAGTTGTAGATTCAAAAAGGTCTATCAAATAGTCAAAATATAGAATTTAGAAAAGAGGCTTTTGATTATTGATTTGAAGTGGTAACCACGAGATACTCATGCAAGAAAGAAGTTATTTTTTTAATTGTCTACAATTATCAGCTAAATCATCCAATAGGAACTTAGACCAATAAACTTATTGGCTAAAAAAATCCAATATGATCTAACTTGTTATGTCAAATTTATTTGTTGAAATGATTCTGTATGGTCAACAAATTGACATGTCTGATGAGACGTAGTTTGAGATAATTTTTATCAAATGTTTTGTACTAACTTCCAATCTAAATCTTAAAATTATTTTATAATAGTCTCTTCTAGAAGAATAAATATCAACTTGGCTGTTTACCGAGATAACGATGCTAATTAAAACGAAAAAGGAGTTGATGTGTCGAGGTCCAATATAAACCAAATATAAAGCAGTCCTATATAATACCCATCATAGGTTTTATGCTTCCACCACAGTTTGCTTACACTGCCCTATCACTAGAAATATCCATGTCCCTTGTATAACTAGACATGGAATACACTTTATTCACCAGGTGTAAAGTATTAATGGATTGTATAAAACTCTCTAAATAATATTTGATTGGTAACACCACACTGGAGTAACTAAGACAACAAATGGATAATAGATATTGAAATATGCAAATGATATTAATGAAGAAATAAATGAAGAAATGATTACAAACAAGATACATGCTCACTGAATTAGTTTTAAGTTAGTTTAGTTAGTTATTTGTATTCTAAGATAGTATATTGTGTAGCATGGTGTAGATTGTTATGGTGCAACTTCATATATATATATATATATATGTTCTGGACCGGGCAGAGCTTCCTGCCCTTAAGGATCAGACCCAATCCATTATAGTTGGCGAACAGGCCCAATAGGCACAATATAGCCGTTGGGCACGTCCCTCCACTCGCTTGTCAGTTCACGCGACCAACTACCTCCCCGGATCTTGCGGGAATAGTTGGACCAAGTCAGAGGACCACACGCTGTGTCCTCCACTTGGCAGTCTCTCATTCGCCGAGCAGGCATCCTACTCGCGAGAAGAGATCTTGGCCCCGCGCTGGGGGTATATTATAAATACCCTCTAACTTGAGAGGGTCAGGTATCTAATCTCTTACATTCTTACTTTGTACTTGCTTTTCTCCTCTTGTCCAAACTCTCACTTTGGCATCGGAGTACCTTGCAGGTACGCCCCCCATTCTCCTACGAGCATCAACTCCTGCCCTACACGAAGGCCGCGAGGATCTCCTTCTGGTCCTCTCCGATCAGTGGCGCCGTCTGCGGGAAATCCCAGCTTCCCCGTCTTTAACCAAGATTCTCTCTTGCACAACAAAGACCAAAGCTCAATCCTTTCAAATCTCAGATCAACATGGCTTTCATCAAGAACGATGTTCACCAAGACTTTGTGGCCTCTGCGGCCAACAACAACCACCATGCTTTCGTCGGGCATATCCCGCAGGAAAGTGACCGAAGAGACGGAAGGCCTGCTTCCTCGAAACCCGACGAACCAAAGCCACGGGCACTAGCTGCGGAGCTCACCTTCGAGCCCATCCCGGTTCCCCAAGATGCTGATCTGAGCACCGCAGCGCTCATCGCATCTCTTAACAACTCGAACCTCTTAATCCTCCAGCAGGGGGAGAAGACCAATGCTCTCGAGCATATCATTCAGGAACGCCTTGCTTCATAAAAACTGATGAGTCTGTCCCCGCGTCCACGAACTCCCCCGAAGCAAAGACGCGACATCCTCTCCCCGGAGAGGAAACGTTCAAGATCGAGGAACCCTACACCCGATCTAGCACGACGACGCCATCAGTCTCCCCCACGGAGATCCAGGCATTCCCCGGTATCCAAGAGGTCTCGACACTCGGATAAGTACGAGCACCGACACACCCGCAGACGTTCTCCTCGCCAAAGTCGAAGCCGCGGTCACAGCCATTCCCTTTCGCTATCTCTTAGTTCCAGCAGTGACGATGACGTTCACGGCCAGTTCACAAGAGACATCTTGGACACTCGAATCCCCCGCGGATTGGAGAAACCACCCACATTGACAACCTATGACGGGACGTCTGATCCCCGCGAGCATATCGAAAATATAGAAGCTATGCTCCAATATCACGGTGTCTCCGGGGCTATCAGATGCAAAATGATCCCCATCACCTTGAGAAAAGGAGCGATGACATGGTTTAAACGACTTCCTCGCGGATCCATCTCTTCATGGAGGGAGTTAAAGAGCCAGTTTGCCCGCCATTTCACAGCTTCCCAACTACATCCTAAGTCGGAGGCTACACTAGAGACCATTATACAAGGCAGTGATGAATCCCTGCAGGCATACATTGAAAGATTTAACAAAGAAGCAGTGGAAGTCCGAACAACGGATCACATGAAAAAGTACCTCCTCGAAAAGGGACTCCGGCCCAAAAGCGATTTTCGTAAGGCAGTGGGGAAAGAGAAAGAGAAAGAGAAAAGGCGCGACAAGCGTCCTCGCGAAAGCAAAGGGCCAGCTGGCCGATTTACGGAGTACACCATGCTCACGACCTCGCACGAGCGCATTCTCTCCGAATGCATCAACACAGAATTTAAACAAGGGGGTGTCAGGTTCCCTAAACCGACCACATCCAAAGGGAACATCGACAAAAGCAAATACTGTCATTTCCACCGTAGTCATGGCCACGTGACAGAAGATTGCGTGCATCTTAAGGACGCGATAGAGATCCTCATCAAAGAGGGTCACCTAAAGCAGTACGTGAAGAAGGGAGAGTCCTCCCGACGAGACACATCTGATTCGAAGAAAGAGGCAGAATCAGCCCAATCCAGTCCTCCCCCTCAAGTCGCAATGGCCATCAGCCGACCAGAGGACTTCTTTGTTCCTGACCACCTCGACACGACTTCCTAGGTATTTATACACAACAGCCTTTCCTACGGCCATGGTCATCTCATGTGGGGGGTACCATGAGCTTACAATAGGGTCCATCAAATGAAAGTTTGAGCAGTTGATAGACAGTAGCCTCGATCAGTTATCCGCGATCAGAAAAAGTAAAGGGCGTTCGCAGCCGATCACGTTTTACCGAGAAGAACTGCCCGGGGGATCCCCAAATTCCCATATCCCTCTGCTGATCAGGGCCAAATTGTCCTCTACCGATGTTCGGAGAATCCTGGTCGACCAGGACAGTTCCGTGGACATCATGTATACTAACCTGTTCCGCGCATTGAAACTGAATAAATCCAACCTCTCACCATACGTGGGATCGGACCTCCAAGGATTCAACGGGGCAACGGCCCGACCTTGGGGTTACGTGGAGATACCAGTCACTTTTGGCGAGGAAGAGGCATCTCGGACAATCAAAACGCAGTTCTTAGTCATTGATTGCCCGTCACTTTATCAGTGCATCCTCGGCAGGCCAGCTCTTGCAGAACTCATTGCTGTCCCCTCTACGGTCCACTTCAAACTCAAGTACTTTACTAAGAAAGGGCACGTCGCAACTCTGCATGGCGACATCGAGGCTGCTCGCAGATGCTTTGAGGCCGCAATAAAAGGGCAGAACCAGATCGCGACGACGGCAAAATCAGCAAAGCGCCCAAGAGAGGATGAGGTTCCAGCTGAAGGTGGCCAGCCAGACAAAAAGCCCATGCTTCCCGTGCATATCATCGACCTCGACAGCAGGCTTCCTGAAGAGGGTAAAGAGGATCGTGACGAAGACAAACAGTCAGGAGCAACAAGCTCCCCGACTTCTGCACTTTTGCGACACTCCCAGATGGGGAATTCGAGATCATCACCTTCAGCAATAACCCCAACCGGGGAGTGAAGATAGGTGTTGGTCTCCCCAAAGAGATCAAGAAGGACCTGAAGAAATGTCTTGACGACAACGTCGATCTGTTCGCCTGGAGTGCGGCGGATATGCCCGGCCTTGATCCAGAAACTGCATGTCACCACTTGACAATCAATTCAGTTGCTCGCGCCATTGCCCAACGAAGAAGAAAGCAATCCGAGGAAAAGGCACAAGCTGCCGAGAAACTAGTACAAGATCTCTTAGAGGTAAAATTTATTTCCGAGGCCAGGTATACGACCTGGCTCTCAAACATTGTACTTGTAAAGAAAAGTAATGGAAAATGGCGCATGTGCATTGATTACACTGATCTCAATCGGGCTTGCCCGAAAGACGCTTATCCGCTACCGAGCATAGATAAACTCGTAGATAATTCTGCAGGTTTCAAGCTCTTGTCCTTCATAGACGCTTATTCGGGATACAACCAACTCCCAATGGCAGACGAGGACAAGAGGTATACGGCGTTTATGACCTCCTCGGGGAACTATTACTACAACGTAATACCCTTTGGACTAAAGAATGTCGGGGCCACGTACCAGCGCATGATGAATAAAGTCTTCCGATCAGAAATCGGGGACATGCTCGAAGTATATATGGATGATATGATCATGAAATCCCAAGAGGAATCCGACCATACCACCCACTTACACAAGATGTTCGACCAAGCTCGAAAGTGTAAAATGCGTTTCAATCCAGAGAAATGCACCTTTGGTGTACGAGCAGGGAGATTCCTCGGGTTTTACCTCACTGAAAGAGGAATAGAAGCAAACCCAGATAAATGCCGAGCACTCGTGGAGTTCCCCACTCTGCGGTCGAAGAAGGTGATACAATCCCTCAACGGGATGCTCGCGTCCCTTGCTCGCTTCGTGAGAAAATCCGCCCAACACGCTCTGCCCTTCTTCAAATTACTCAGGAAGGAAGCCAATTTCAAGTGGACGGACGAATGCGAGCGGGCCCTTGCCCATTTCAAACAAGCTTTGTCCGAGCCACCAGTATTGTCCCGACCAGACCGCGGGGAAACCATATACATGTACCTCTCTGTGGCCAACGAAGCAGTAAGTGCAACACTTATTCGCGAGATGACTGACGGGCAGAAACCCATCTATTTCACCAGCAATGCCCTGCAGGGACCCAAAGTCAGGTACACACAAATAGAACGAGTGGCCTTTGCTCTCATAGTTTCCGCGAGGAGACTCAGATATTACTTCCTGGCGCACACTATCATCATCAGAACCGACCAACCTATTAGGCAGCTGTTAAGCCGACCAGATATGGCGGACAGGATGCTAAAATGGTCCCTTGAATTATCCGAGTTCGACATTCACTATGAGGGGAGGAAAGCCCTCAAGGCACAGGTCCTGGCCGACTTCGTAGCAGAAATGACTCCGGAACTATCCCCTCCAGGAGGGACGCGGAAGTGGATCATTTACGTGGATGGCGCATCAAGCCCCTCGGGCAGCGGAGCAGGAATTATCCTCGAGAATGAGGAAGGGACCCTGATCGAAATATCCCTGGTCCTGTCCTTCAAAACATCCAATAATCAAGCCGAGTATGAAGCCTTCCTCGCAGGATTACGATTGGCCAAAGACGTTGACGCGAAAGAAATAAAAATTTACACTGATTCCCAGCTCGTAGCGTCCCAGGTACGGGGAGAATTCCAAGCAAAGAACGACCAACTAGCCGAATATTTGGCAATGGTGAAAGAAAAAATAGCGGAGTTTGAAGCATGGGAAGTTCAGCACGTCCCGCGCGAGTAAAACACCCGAGCAGACATCCTCTCTAAACTAGCCAGCACCAGGAAAAAAGGTGAGAACAAATCCATCATACAAGAAATGCTGGCCCGCCCGAGCATCGTAAAACCCGACCTGCTAGATGTTAACGTCATCGGAGATCCCCTTTGTTGGATGACCCCTGTGTAGAATTATCTCACCAAGGGGGAACTCCCCGAGGATAGTAAGGAGGCCAGCGTAACTAAACGACGAGCCTGTTCGTACGTACTGGTCGAGGACAAATTATATCGACGAGGATTTTCCATCCCCCTGTTGAAACGTGTCGACGAGGCCCAGGTCCCCGAAATCTTACAAGAGATTCACGAGGGCATCAACGCACAACACTTAGGGGGAAGATCCTTGGCCCGGAAAGCTTTACGAGCAGGATATTACTGGCCAACCATGCAACACGACGCCAAAGAGCACGTACAAAAGTGCGACCGTTGCCAACGCCACGGGGACATGCACTTAGCACCCCCCAACGATTTGAAGACTCTCTCCTCGTCGTGGCCCTTCGCCTGGTGGGGGATGGACATTCTAGGACCCTTTACAATGGGATCTTATCAAAACAAATTCCTAATCGTGGTCGTCGATTATTTTACAAAATGGATTGAAGCCGAAGCGCTCGCCAAGATCACAGCCTTCAACATACTGCATTTCTACAAAAGGAACGTCCTCGCAAGATTTGGGGTACCTCAGGCCCTTGTGACCGACAACGAAACCCAATTCATGGACAAAAACTTCCAAGATTTCGTCGCCAAACTAGGGACAAAACAACATTTCACCTCCGTCGAGCACCCCCAGACTAACGGGCAAGCGGAGGCCGCGAACAGGGTGATCCTCCGCGGGCTAAAACGAAGGCTAGGCGAGGCCAAGAAAAGATGGGTCGAGGAGCTCCACAACGTCCTTTGGGCGTATAGAACAACACCACACTCCACCACCGGGGAAACTCCCTTCCGACTAGCGTATGGAACAGAGGCGGTAATACCGGTGGAGATAAGGGAACCCTCCAGAAGGACAGAAGCTCCCCTCGACGAAGAAATGAACGACGAGGCTCTACGCGAGGAGCTCGACCTGGTTGAAGAAATAAGATCAGGAGCTGCGCTCCGCGAGGCCACATTAAAATAACAGATAACGTTGCGACATGACGCCAGGGTCATAAAACGTGACTTCCCCGTGGGCAGTCTGGTCCTGCGTAGAAACCAGAAGGATTCGCGCGAAGGGAAACTGGCAGCAAATTGGGAAGGACCTTATAGGGTCAAGTCCAAAACGGGCACAAGACTATATTACTTGGAAACATTAGACAAAAAACCACTTGCTCGACCATGAAATGCTGAAAAACTCAAGCAGTACTACAACTAAGTCCTTAACCACAAGGCTAGACAAATTGCTGACATAATCACCCAAAATGGGGAGATTTGCGCGGCCATCGTATCATGCCCTGGTGAAGCATGACACGCATTACAACGCTGGCCAGCTTCTGCTCATTATACGAGCAGATCCTGTGCACAACGGGGATACCTCGACCGAGCTCCGCCGTTGCCACACCATTCAGGCAGGACACCCAGCTCGCGATGGGAATATTCCAAGCCTATGAGATTAGTACCTCAAATGAAGTCCTAGCCTCATCATGGGAAAAACCACTTTGCCCTCCTCGGTAGGTTTCATAACTCTCCGAGCACACACATATGAATAAACAGAGCAAACGTCCAAGATAAAACATTTTTACACAAAATCCAAGTATATTAAACACCGGTCATAACCGGGTAATGTTATAAGTATAAAAGGGGCAGCACCCATATAAAATGGTAAGGGCACGCAGGCCCACAAAACATGTTAAAAAGCAACCAAGTCCTAAACTTCGCTTCCATCCTCGGGAGGAACAACCTGACCATTAAAAACCCTGTTGAACAGACCCATTCCGTTGGTCAGAAGTTGTATGTCCGAGTTAAGGGCTTTCATCTGCTCTGAAGCAGCATTGAAACCGAACTCAGCCGCCTTCAAGTTATCCTCGCCAAGGATCCAAATCCTTCCGATCAGCTCAGCTCTGGTCCTCAGGGATTTTTCATCATCATTCTCACCCTCGACGGCCACTGACAAACCCTCCAGTTCAGCTATTCTGGCCTGCAAGCGTGCCTTCTCCTCGTCGGCCGCGGTTATCTGCAACTTCAGCTGGGTAACTTCCTGCTGAAGCAATACTTTGGCCTCCTCGTGACCTTTGAATTGCTTCAGATCATTATACAACTTATTGTTATCAACTTCCAACTCGACAATTCTCGCCTTGGCCGTGCGAAGGTTAACACGAGAAGCCGCCTCATCGTCCCCTAGGGAAAGAGCCGCTTCGAGTACCCTGAACATACCCGCAGCGTCCTGGCAGAGTTGTTTCCTCCTCGCCCGAGGATTGGCGCTCACAATGGCTTCGACTTCTAAATCCTGAACGACAATTGAGTTCCCTTCATTAAACATATTTCCACGCGAATAACACGGGGGCAAAACATACTGGTCGGCGCCAGAACCTCCCGGGCCAGCGGCCGCAGAAGTCCATGCGACATCTCTCTTCCTCTTATGGGTGGTATCCGGGGTCAGCGGCGTTGAGGCTCTCTCCGGGACAGGGGTAGGACCAGCTATAAAATTTTCCAGAACAGTCTGCTTAGGCACCCCGACCTTAGCACCTGCGGTCGACTTCTTGTGAACTTTCGCCGCTTGAGATCTCATCAGGCGTTCCCTCATGTCTGCCATCATACCTGCGAACACACAAAACAAGTCAGAACTCATAAATTCAAACAAATAAAAACAAACAGCAGACTATACCAAGTAATTGGACTGCATCATCATCATTATCGCATTCGAGGAGAGCTTTGATGTTAATATATCTAGCTGCTTGGACGGGCTCCCCATCATCCCCGATCAGTTTATTCCCATCCAGATCAACTACGAAAGCCGGGGAAAAACTCTCCACATAAGCATGAAGGATCATGTACGACTCCTTGTCAGCCTCACAGAGTTGTTCGTGTTTCACCAAGAATTGGTCGGTCTTACGCTTAAAATGGGAGTAAACCCATTCCAGAGGAAACATGGATACAACTCCATCCACCTCCCGACCATCAACCGTCACCTTTTCGATAGTCGAGATAGATCTTTTCGCCTCCTCGGAAATAGGCTTCACGATCAGAAACCTATCTTTGAAGTGGCGAATCGAGTCAGAGTACGGCCAGAATAGCCTGCTCTGCTGTTTGAACGAAACCCAACTTTGTTTCGTCCCCGTGGTACTCCTTTGAAGTTGGAAGAGACAAAAAAAGAGATCCATGGTCGCCCCGACATTGAGATGATGACAGACTAATTCAAATGCCCAGATGAAGGCCAGAGCATTAGGATGAAGCTGCGACGGGCACAACGCCTAATGGGTGAAGAGAGCCACTTGAAAATCAGTGAACGGGAGACGCATCTTGGCCTCCGTAAAAGCAAACGCGTACATTGGGAAACGCAATCTCAGATACCCAGAGAAAATTCTATCATTCTCCCCAGGACGAAATGCTTTCCATTGCCGAGGAGCTTCCCCTACCCGGTTCTCCAACAGAGAGAACTCTCGAATCTCCTCTTCGTGAAAGTCGATCGGAACGACAGAGGTTCGTTCGCTATCCAGTCCAGGTCCCCCTCTATGACCTTGATGTTGGAATAATCGGCGGGTGCATCCGGCTCCTCTTGTGTCTCTTGAAGGTCGGGCACAACTTCATCCCGAGGATCAGCATTTTCACCTAAAAAGAAGAGGAAGATAAGTGAATTCGACATCTAAGATCAAATCCACCCTTCCACCACTAATCAAGTGAAAGGGCGAGGATGAAGTCGAGGACAACCTCGAGCCTGTTCTAACTCATCTATCTAACGACCAGTAGGGCAAATCCCCACGACTTAATATAGCAAGGATCAAAATGAGGACACAAGCTCATCACGTCCCAAAATCATGACAAGGAACCGAACAGGCCTAGTGCCCGACTACAAACCTAAACTATACGCCTAACCAGAATCTACAAAGATCTACATCAAAACATTCTCTACAATTATCCTAGAAATCTTCATGTTCTTCATGTTCTTCATGGATTTTCCAGAAACTCATATGTTCATCAAAGAACACATGAAGTTCAACCGGAAAATTCATGAACCCACCGGAGAATCCATGAACAACACCCAGGAAACTTGAAGGTTCATAAAAAATATGAAAAAGGAAGAACAAACTTACAGGAAGAAGAAGAAGTTGACGGAGAAGAGAAGGATCAACGGTGGCGAAGAGGAACTCCGGCGGGAGGACTAGTTGCAGAGCAAATAAGAGCAAGGAGTGAGAACTTGTGAGAATGTGAAAATAAAACCTTCCTCCACCTTTTATAACCATTTGATCGTGGGGGATCGTGAAGCTCATTATAGCCTACGCGGCCCTAGGACTGACAAAAGCCATGCCTGCTCACCACGTGTCACAAAAACTCTTCGCCTGGCTTATTACAGAAAATACACCAAGTCCTTGGCTCCCACACGAGCAAATCTCCTCGTCAAAAATGAACACATTAGTTGCAGGGCTGCTCGGCGAAAAACGCCAATTTCTGCGAGCACGTAACGAATCTTGGCCGACACTCAGCGTAATCATCTAACAACCACATCTAGTCGGGACACGAATGAGACACTCCACACGAGCAAACACGTCCCCGACAGTACGATCGTAGTCACAGCTGTCTTAAGTCATTACTCTCCAGCAGAGCAACGACTTGGGGGGGCTCATGTTCTGGACCGGGCAGGGCTTCCTGCTCTTAAGGATCAGGCCCAATCCATTATAGTTGGCGAACAGGCCCAATAGGCACAATATACCCGTTGGACACAATATACCCGTTGGGCACAATATAGTCGTTGGGCATAATATAGCCGTTGGGCACGTCCCCCCCCACTCACTTGTCAGTTCACACGACCAACTACCTCCCCGGATCTTGCGGGGATAGTTGGACCAAGTCAGAGGACCACACGCTGTGTCCTCCACTTGGCAGTCTCTCATTCGTCGAGCAGGCATCCTACTCGCGAGAAGAGATCTTGGCCTCGCGTTGGGGGTATATTATAAATACCCTCTCACTTGAGAGGGTCAGGTATCTAATCTCTTACATTCTTACTTTGTACTTGCTTTTCTCCTCTTGTCCAAACTCTCACTTTGGCATCGGAGTACCTTGCAGGTATGCCCCCCATTCTCCTACGAGCATCAACTCCTGCCCTACACCAACTTCTGGTCCTCTCCGATCAATATATATGCACATTGTATCCTATTTTCTTCTTAATGAGAATCATTCCTCTTCTCTCAATAATGTTCATGTTGATAGTTTTAACATGGTATCAAGAGTCTTGTTTAAGATCCAGTGGGCCACTTGCTATTAGGTTTCTGGTATCGAGGCACCCACCATTTATTTCCACGCTCCAGATGTCTAGTCTTGGGTGTGAGGGGTGTGTTAAGAGTCCCACATCAGACAATATATGACATTAACATGTGTTTATAAGTGGGGGCAATCCTCACTCTACCAACCGATTTTGTAGGGTTGAGTTAGACTCAACCACGTTTCTTAACATGGTCCTAATTGAGTTAGGCTCAATTGATCTTGAGCTTTGATCTTGTTTATTCTAGTTATAGATTCTTGCACTAATTAGTTGCAGAAGTTTGTCTCTTCTTCATTCTGTTACGATTCTTCTTGCTGAAGATCGTCTTCTTCCTAATTCTGTTTCACCTTCTTGCAATAGCTTGTTGCAGAAACTCGTTTCTCCCTCATCGATCCAACAATGCCACCGCACCTCGCTCGAAATCATCAACTTGATCTTGACTCTATTTACTACATTCACCCAAGCGAAGGTCCTAATTCCATCAATATCAATCCAAAACTTGGTGGCTCCAATTATCCGTCTTGGAGTAAATCCATGCAACGTGCCTTGGGAGCTAAGAACAAACGTAAATTTGTTCATGGATCCATGGAAATTCCTGATGATGATGATCTCAACTATGCACGATGGGAACGATGCAACCACTTCATTCTTTCTTGGGTCATTAATTCGGTTAGTGATCAAATTGCATCTACCATTCTTTATCATGATCATGCATTAATTGCTTGGAATGATTTACATGAACGTTTTTCAAAAGCAGACCGTGTTTGAATCTTAACATTACGTTCCAATATTAATAATTTAAAACAAGATTCCAAAACTGTTATGGAATATTTTCTTGAGTTGAAAGGATTATAGGAAGAACTCAATTCTCATAGGCCATTACCTATCTGTACATGTGCTCATAGATGCAGGTCTAATGTTGTCAGAAAAGCTCAAGAACATACACTTGAGGAGCAAGCCATACAATTCCTTACAGGCTTGAATGATTCCTTTTCCGTTGTTAGAAATTAGGTTTTGCTTATGGACCCCTTACCCTCTATTAATCGCATTTACTCTCTAGTTGTTCAAGAAGAAAGTCACCAAAGAAGCTAGCCGTTGTCGAAGATAATTCCATCTTGGTTAATGATGCTCAGAAACCATATTTTAGACATAAAGGTGGCCACAACAATGTCAAGAATGCAACTAGAGCATGCACATTCTGCAATAGATCTGGTCATACAGTGGATTTATGTTATCAGAAGCATGGCCACCCTAATTTCAACAAAAACAAGGCATCTGTTAATGCAACTCAAGTTGACCCTTCTTCTACATCTCAACCAACAGACGAGCCTTCGGTTGCTTCACACAAGTAACCAATTGCCTATCTCTCAAGCTCAGTATGACCAACTCATCAATCTTTTGCAGTAATAAAATTTATCATCAAATGTTCCTACATATACTACCAGTCAGGTTTCCTCTAGTTCATCACATGAGTCATCACGTACATGGATTTTAGACTCAGGAGCTAATGACCATGTTTATGGTTCCTTAGATATGTTTAATTCTTATTATAAAATTAGACCCATTAAAATCACCCTTCCTAATGGTAATTGTATTGTAGTTCAGTATGCTGGTAACATCAACTTCTCATCTGTATTCTATCTCAATCATGTCCTATATGCTTCTGATTTCAATCTGAATCTCATTTATATTTCCAAGATTTGTCATGATTTGATATGCTCAGTTGTCTTTTCTGTTGATAATTGCATTTTGCAGGAATTGAATACCAAGAGGATGATTGGTTTGGGTAACAAAGAGAATGGCTTATATAAATTGAATTTAAAGGAACCTCACCTTGAAGATCAAGCCATCCTTCATTCACCTCCAATCCAAGCCAACAATTGTCACGTTGACATATCCTTTTCTATACCAAAACCTCAGAATATTGTCATTCCTAAATCTGCCCTTTGGCACTTTAGACTAGGACATGTATCTTCTAGTAGAATAACTCATATGTCCAAATTATACTCCTCATTTGAATATGACATTAATGCTACTTGTGACATTTTCCATTTGGCTAAACAAAGAAAATTACCTTATCATTTAATTACTTTCATTGCTTCACAAAAAATTGAACTATTACACTTTGATATTTGGGGGCCCCTAGCCACACCATCCATACATAATAATAGATATTTCCTCACAGTCCTAGATGACCATACTAGATTTGTATGGATCATTCTCATGAAATCCAAATTTGAGGCATCATTACAAGTCCAACATTTCATTACTATGGTTCATAATCAGTTTCACCTCACCCCTAAAATAGTTAGAACTGACAATGGGCTAGAATTCATGATTCACCAATTCTATGCCTCTAAAGGCATCCTCTACCAAAGGTCTTGTGTTAAAAATCCTCAATAAAATGGTAGAGTTGAAAGAAAACATCAACACCTATTGAATGTTGGTCTAGCCATTTTGTATCAGTCCAAACTTCCCAAACCATTTTGGTCATATGCTCTTCAATTTGTCACCTTTATCATTAATAGAGTTCCCACTCCCATCCTTAAACACTAGTCACCTCACTAAGTCTTTCACAACCAACTTCCTTGCCTCACCTTCTTCAAAGTTTTTGGATTCTTATAATATGCCTCTACCCTTCAAGCTTATAGAACTAAGTTGGATCCAAAAGCTAGAAAATCTATTTTCCTTGGTTACAAACCAGGTATGAAAGGCTATATTTTGCTTGACTTTCATACCAATGATATCTTAGTCTCTTGAAATGTTATTTTCCATGAGCATATTCTCCATTACACTTTAAATAATATACTTTCATCCACTTTATGGTCTTACTTTCTATCAATGAATGACAGATCTGCCTAACTTTCTGAACCTACTACATTTAATGATTCTCCCAACATTCAACCTACTACCACACCTCCTCAATCCATCCCGATCAATGAGTCACCTATCATTCCTATATCCGACCCTCCCTCACCCAACATGTCACCCAACCCAACCTCGCCTACTCCATCTAACAACACTGGTTAATCCACTAGACCAACCAGAACCTCTTCAAGAGTGAGTCATCAACCCTCTTACTTGCAAGACTATATATGCAATTTTCTTGCTACTTCAGATCATTATTCCAAAGGTACTCTTTATCCATTATCCAATTTTCTTTCCCATAAACATCTGCCATCCTCTCACTCTCATTATGCTTTATCAATGGTCACTCACACTGAACCCAAAAGTTATGCTGAAGCTTCTAAGCATGAGTATTGGAAACAGGAAATGCAACTTGAACTCTTAGCCCTTGAGAAAACTGACACAGAGAAAATTGTAGAGTTACCTTCTTGTGTTACAACAATTGGATGTAGATGGGTGTATAAGATCGAGTACCTTGCTAATGGCTCTATTGACTGATTTAAAGCAAGACTAGTTGCCAAATAATACAACCATATTGAGGGTCTGGATTACTTTGACACCTATTCACCAGTATCTAAACTCACAACTGTCAGAACCATCATTGCCTTAGCCTCTTGTAAGCATTGGCACTTACATCAGCTTGATGTAAACAATGCTTTTCTATATGGTGATATTTAAGAGGATGTCTACATGGTTATTCCACCTAGTGTGCATATGTTAAATAGTAATTCGGGGGATGTTTTTATCGTATCCACAGGGATTGTGCGATATTTTGATGCTTGCCGTTCAATAGTCGCAACGTTTTAAGTAAGGGGTTTTCAAATTGTTCTTGGTTTTGTAACATCAATTTTGGTAGCAATGAAGTAAACTATAACAAAGATGTTGTAGGTTTTATAAAAGCATGTCAAGATTAGATTTCGCTAATCCTTTTCATACATATCTAATTAATCAAGCATATAAACTTAGTTCTGACCAATACAATCACGTATCCTCTCGAATAAGTTTATGTCTAAAGCAAATTCGTGAGTATCATTGTTTAGACTGTTAGATGATGTATCATGCTAACAATCGAAACAACAACCGTTAAGATCAATACAAAGCGAATATTAAACCCCAAATCTATGTCTAGAGTTTGGTTTTTAAGATATGAAGATATTAGGTCAAGATTTGGAAAATCTATGTCTAGAGTGATTCAAACCACAAATAAATCATTAAGAACAAACAACTTCATCATATATTGATCATCAACCTTGTTCATTTACAAAAAATCAAAAGAAATACATATAAGCAAGATTAACTACCTCTAATCTTAACACAAGAGTGTTTAGCTACACATTTTCATGGTAGCTTGGATAACAAGTTTCAAGAGGAGATGAAAGAACATCTGCGTCAAATAATCGAGATCGGATGTGACTTTATCTTGTCTATGTGAAAATTCACTCTTGGATGATCAAAATTCAGAAAAGTATGCTTTGGTGTCAAAATATCAAGTTATGATCCCAAGAAAATGTAAAAAACACTTTATAGTATACTTGGGATCTGATGCATCCGCACTGCGAATGATCCATTTGCCTAACGAATGAAGAAAATGGCACCTTAAGTGCCCTCTGAAAGTTAAATCGCCCTTGGCTGTCATCGTGAGTTCGCAAAGCGAACAATTCATTCGCAAAGCGAACCACTCGCCAAAACATTCGCAAAGCGAATTTTGGGTCCTTTTGCCACTGCCTTGCTCGCTGAGAGCTTTGCCAACGTTCGCAAAGCGAACCTTCGCTGGGAACTTCGCCATGGTTCACAAAGCGAACCATCTGTTGTTTTCCTCTTTCTTTGGCAGCTTGCATCAATTCTTTGTGTCTTCTTTCTTTGATCAATTAGTGCACTTTCCTGCACAATAGCACACAAATTACAAGCACCAAAAGTATAAATATAATACATGAAGAACAACGACAATTCACTACAAAAATCCACCATTAAGACATGAAAGTAATGAAAATTTCCAAGTATCAAATACAAATATATAGCATGTTTGATATCTAACAACTCTCCCTAACTAAGTCTTTGTTTGTCCTCAAGCAAAGTATGTCTCTCATTGAAAACAAGAGGATTTGCTCGAGCATTTGATTCAATACAAGAAAGGATAAACGGCTCAAATAAAACAACAATTGTAACAAAGCGTAATTACATATTCCTAGAATCGACAATGGAAAAGAACTTGATTCTTAAAACAAATCTCAGACAATGTTTCCAGAAACAACTAAACCATCATGATCATGTCACTCTAACACTCGTCTTCGAAAAAGGATTGAAGGAAATTAACGCGTTTGCAACCGCGGGGCAATTTTGCTTAAATGAAAAATGAAGCAAATACTAAGCAATTCATACAATATCTAATCGATCACAAGAAATTATGGAAGCAAAAGATCACTAAGGGCTTTTATCGGTTGTAACTTGGTCGGGGTTAAAAACAAAGGACATATGTACACGACCATTGAAACAAGAAAGGGTAAAGACTTTGAAGAGCATTTCTTATTCAAAATTTTTGATATTGTTCAATCCTTATTTCTTTCTTTCACAATGCATTCTATTCTTTTGATTTTCTTTTCTTTTTGTTCTTTTTCTTTCTCTTTTTTTTTCTTTCCAATTTCTTTGTCTTAGAATGCATTGTATCACCAACTCCTTTTTCTCTTTTCACAATAAACCATTCTCCCCAACTTCAACATTGCCATAATCTTAGCTTAAATGCTCTTCAAAACGGGTTAAAATCGGGTTCATAATTCAAACAAAAATTTCATTTATGCTCAAAAGAGATTTCAAATACGCACACACTCACAAGGTGACTTGAAGTGTTTTTGGAATGGTGGTTATACTCAAAGTGCACAAACATTTCCTTGATCATTTCTAAGTTTCCATAATTTCAAAACAACAAGCAAGGTAAAGCATGAATTATAAGTATAAAACAACATTCATCATCAATCCAAAGCATTTAGTATAACATGGAGGTTTCTCACTTTTGTGGTTTTTGGACCTAAATGACACAAGCAATCAAATAGGGTTGTAACAAGAAACAACATTTTCATTTGTACAAAGACAACAAAGTTCCAATACATTCTAAATTCTAGAATTAAGTAACTATGTACCTTGCCAAAACATCATGCTTAAAGTACTATCATAGCCATCCAATCTTGGAGGAATCTTCTTTGATGCACAATCAACACCAACCTAAGTTTCTTCCACAAAACATTCAAAAGTTGGAAATATAAACTTCCACAAGCATACCAACATAAAACAATAAAAAGCATATTAACAGCTTAAGAGTTGAACATTCGTAAACTGAAGAATTCAACTCTTAATAACAACAATTAACACAAAAGCATACCAACAATTTAAGTGTTGAGCATTCGTAAACTGAAGAACTCAACACTTAATAACAATAATTAAAACCAAAATATTAGTAAAATTAAAAATATAATTTTTTTTACTGAAACCCAACATATATTACTAATAATAATAAAAATGTACTCGTGTGAACACACCTACAAAGTCAAAAGTACCACAAAAGGGTACAAGTACATCATAATAACCAAAATGATCCAACAAAGTGGATAGAGTACCTCAATAAAACTGAAATAAAAAAACAAAATACAAGAAAACTTCACTTTTATGCTCAAAGGAAGTACACAATCATCACAACAAAATACCAGTCCTCATCGGACTCTGTAGCATACACCTCAACCTCCTCCTCCTCTGAGCCAGATCCAGAACCAGATACCTCAACATCAGCACCATCACCCTCCTCATCAGCATCATCATCAGCACCAGCTACGTCCTCTCCCCTTCGAATAGTGGCCTGGCCTCAGGCCAACCCGCATGTGTAAGGAACTGCTCCCTTGACATCATCGTATGCTCAGTGGAAGGATCGTGAATCTGCAGCTGCAGTACCTGCATGGAGTCATGTAAATCAGTTATGGCATGCTGAGAAGCCGCCATCCAGACCCAGTTATGCTGGCATATCTCTTGCTGATAAGGGTAAAAACTCTGAGATCCATAACCAGAAGCATCTTCACCCCTTGTGCTGGCCTCAACACCAGCAATCGGTGTCTCGCCCCTTGTCCCCTTTGGCTTGCAGAATTTGTCGACATAACGATCATCAATAGCCGACGGGATAGTGACCTGGCGGCATGTGGGAATATCAACCCCAGCACCCGCACACAAAGACATGATAAGACAAGTAAATGCGAGAGGGGCATTCGCCCGAGAAGCGGTACCACCAAGGCCACTCTCCATAGTTGTCCTTATCTCATCGGCAATAATACGGGCCACATCAATCTGTACGTTTGTCAAGATACTGTAGACAAGGTGAGCTAATGGTATAGGGATGGTTGAGGAATGCGACTTCGGTTTGATATTGGTTATCACCAAAAGCAATATCAGTTGGGCCAAAGGTTGCATGTCCTCTCGCTGGTACCTAATAGCAACCCCAGATGGGTTGAGTCCAACGGTTTTTCTCGGTCTAAGAAGATCTCTGGTCATGGCAGGTATGTCGCGGAGAAGGTGTAGGTCCCTTTGGTAATCATCAATCTCACTAGCTCTTAAAGGCAGAGGATTTCCAAGAATAATACTAATGGCCCTACGGTCAAATTTCACCACCTTCCCTCCAACTAAGGTTGTCCAACTAAACGGCTCGCCATCATCAGGGAGGGCGTTCGCATAAAATTCTCGGACAAGCTCTACATTGTAGCTACCAACTGGAGTTATCAGTCGTCCCCAATTTATTTCTTCCAATAGTGCGGCCACATACCGATAACTCTCTCGGACACTTAGGTTGAATCTCTTTTCCGCTAAGATGCTTCTTTTTTCCAATGTAAGATACCTTGCTGCTTGTTTGGCACCCCTAAAGCGGGTGTCGTCAAATTGGATTGGCACTTATCGCGATGTGAAGGACTTTCTTTTCTTGGTGGGGTTAACCTTGGGGACCATCTGCACACAACAACAAGTAAAACAACAAAAAGTAGAAACACAGTCATTAGAATTGGTAGCCAAAAGCAAATCACAACTGAAACAACATAAAAAAAATTCAGCATTCTGACATGTTCGCTCCAGAGTTTGCAAAGCGAAGGCTGGCGAACATTCTCCCAGATTCGCTAAGCGAAGGTCTGGCGAATGCTCGCCCAGGTTCGTAAGGTGAATAAAGCAGCGAACCCACAAAAATTCAAAATAACACAGCAGCCAACAAGTCCAACATTAGAGCTCCGTTCACAAAATCATTTCTATTCTAAGGCTTGCATAGTATTCAACATGCAATCACTCAAACTTACAACAAAAATTAAACCCTAAAATCATGAATGTCTCTAATGTTTAATCTACAATCCTAACCATATTTCTACACAGAAATTAAAAAGAAAAAGAGATGCAAACCTGAGCTTGTAATTGAAATTGGGGAAAAACTTGGGTGAAATTTGAGAAACTATAGCACGTGAGAGATTGAGTTCTTGAGAGTGTTTTGTTTGAATGAGAGGGAGGCAAGAGTGGGAGTAGGGTTTTCCCTCTCAATTGTTCAGAAAATGATATGGGTGTTGGGCCCAAGTGTTGGCCCACCCATAACATTAAAACCATTTTTTTAAAACTGAGGTGGCAGCAAACATACTTCCCTGTCTTGCTGGGTTCGCAAAGCGAACTGGCTGGCGAATGCTCGCCCCAGGTTCGTAAAGCGAACGCCAGCAAACATGACAGGTTTTGAAATTTTTTTCCTGCAATGTTGCCACTTCCTAAACCACTCTAAACATCAAACATCATTAAAACAACAAATAAAGCAATAAATACTTACAATGTTGGGGTGCCTCCCAACAAGCGCTTGTTTAATATCGTCTAAGCTCGACGGTCCGGAGACTTGACGCCTCGAAACCAAAAGCTAAAGAATTGGCTTCTGAGAAAAACACACTTCACTAATAGAGACCTTAACCATAATCATGTCCGGTCTTCGATCTCCTTTTCTTTAGAAACGACCAATCCCAACATGACTTCATCAAAGCCACCTTTGCATCTTCATCTTTTTTCTTCCGAAAACTCTCTCTTTCCAATTCTTTCTTCTTATAATCACCTTCATCTACTCGATTTGCATACATCACTCCTTTGAACAATGTAAAACAAGCTTCTTCCTCTTTACCACTATCCTTAATCCGCACCTTCATTATGCCTTCATCAATGTCCACCAACGTTTTGGCGGTTTTCATGAACGGTCTGCCCAATATAATCGGCGTATCTTTGTCCTCATCCATCTCAACAATCACAAAATCAACCGAAAATAAAAATTTATTCACTTTATCAGCACATCCTCCACAGCACCATACAGACGAGTTCGTGACTTATCCGCAAGTTGCAATGTCATGGTTGTTGATTTTACGTTCATATTTTCAAGTCACTTCACCACGGACAAAGGAATCAGATTAATACTAGTACCCATGTCAACCAAAGCTTTGCATTTAAAATTATTACCTATAGTAATAGGTAAATCTACTCTTCCCGGATCTTGCTCTTTCCGCGAAAGCACACTTTGGATGACGACACTACACTCGGCATTAAGATCAATGTTATCTTTGTCCGTGCACCTCTTCTTTTTCGTTAGTATGCCTTTCATGAATTTGACATACTTAGGCATTTGTTTAAGAGCTTCAGAGAAAGAAACGGTTACTTGCAACCGGCTAAACAATTCTAAGAATCTTGCGTAATGCCTATCATTCTCTTTTTTCTTTGGAGTAGGGGGATATGGTAATATTCTTTGTAAAACTTCCTTCTCAAACTCCTTTCTTTCTTTTTCTTTTTTCTTCTTTACTTCTTCATCATTCTTTTCAACTACCCCATTTTCATGATTTTTTTCGACTTCCTCCACTACAATATCATTTTCCTTTTCGACTACCACCTCATTTTGAACATCTTAACCAATTGTTCTTCCACTTCTTGTGAAAATGGCCTTACAATGCTCCTTGGGATTTGGTTGAGTGTTAGCGGAGAAGGATGGCCCCGGTTGCTTTTCGGCTAATTGCTTGGCAAGTTGCCCTACTTGCGATTCAAGATTTTTAATCGAAGCTTCTGTACTCTTTTGAGTTGCCATTGATAATTACATGAATTGGGTGAAAGTCTCTTCCATTCTTGAACTTCCACTTTGATCTGGGGGTGGTTCGTAAGGATTTTGTCTCCATCCTTGTTGATTTTGGTAGTTGGCTCTTGGTTGGTAGCCTTGTTGATTTTGGTACCGTTGTTGAGCATTTTGGTAAGGAGGACTTCCTTGATAACCTTAAGTTGGATTTCCAGCATAATTTACCTCCTCAACAACCGGAGGACAATATCCAGTAAGATGACCTCCTCTACATAATTCACAACAAGCTACCTGCACACTCTTGCTCGGAGAGTCATGAATCTCTTTGAGTTGTTGAGGGAGCTTGGACATTTGTTTCGTCAACAACTCAGCTTGTTGGGATAATAACTTGTTTTGAGCAAGTATAGCATCATTGGTTCCCAATTCAAGAACTCCCGGTGTCTTTTGAGAAGGGTCACGGTTATGGTTCCCCTGATGGTCATTTAAAGCCATCTTGTCAATGATGGTGGTCATTAAGGATCCACCCGCAGTGGTATCCAACAGTGTTTTATGCACTAATTGAAGACCATTTCGGAAAATATGAATTTGAGAAAGCTCATCAAAACCATGCCCTTTACATTTTCTCAACATAGATTTGAATCTCTCCCACGTTTCGTTGAGAGATTCATTTCCACCCTGAGTGAAAACTGTAATTGCTGTTTTAGCCTCCATGAAACGATTGTGTGGAAAAAATCGTTCCAAAAACTTTTCCTCAAGTACGTTCCAGTCCGTCATGATAACTGTAGATTGGTCAAGATACCATTCCTTGGCTTTCCCAATGAGGGAATGCGGGAATAATCTCTTAAACAATGATTCTTCTTCAACTCCGGGTGCACCAGTTGCTTTCGCAATCTCATAGAACTTAGTCAAGTGTGTAAAAGGATCCTCGTGATCCATACCAGTGAAAGGATTCTGATATAGAAGTGAGAAGATACCATTTTTCATTTCTGAATGTCGACCGTTCTGAGCATTGCGCGAAAATTGTACAGTGTGTCTCGGACTATTTGTACAAGGTCTTGAAGCAGCCATAGTTGGCGGTAACTGTGGTATTTGCGTCAAAGTTGAACTTCCGTCTCGCTCTCGTCTTTATTTGGCAAGTTGCCTCATCCGCCTTGTTCTGCTACTCAACCTACGTGCAGTTCTTTCGATTTCAAGATCAAAAAGAAGTTGGTCTGTGGGTAACTTCCCTCGCATAAAACAGAGTCTGCACACCAAACCAAACAAATCAACAAGCTCAAGAAAAAATTTAAACAAGCTTAAAACAAAACGACTATTGCAATTCTTGCAATATCAAACAACAATCCCTGGCAACGGCGCCATTTTGTTGAATAGTAATTCGGGGGTGTTTTTATCGTATCCACAGGGATTGTGCTATATTTTGATGCTTGTCGTTCAATAGTCGCAACATTTTAAGTAAGGGGTATTCAAATTGTTCTTGGTTTTGTAACATCAATTTTGGTAGCAAAGAAGTAAACTATAACAAAGATGTTGTAGGTTTTATATAAGCATGTCAAGATTAGATTTCGCTAATCCTTTTCATACATATCCGATTAATCAAGCATATGAACTTAGTTCCGACAAATACAATCGTGTATCCCCTCAAATAAGTTTATGTCTAAAGCAAATTCGTGAGTATCGTTGTTTAGACCGTTAGATAATGTCTCACACTAACAATCAAAACAACAACCGTTAAGATCAATACAAAGCGAATATTAAACCCCAAATCTATGTCTAGAGTTTGCTTTTTAAGAGATCAAGATATTAGGTCAAGATTTGAAAAATCTATGTCTAGAGTGATTCAAACCATAAATACATCATTAAGAACAAACAACTTCATCATATATTGATCATTAACCTTGTTCATATACAAAAGATCAAAAGAAATACATATAAGCAAGATAAACTACCTCTAATCTTAACACAAGAGTGTTTAGCTACACATTTTCATGGTAGCTTGGATAACAAGTTCAAGAGGAGATGAAAGAACATCCGCGTCGAATAATTGAGATCGGATGTGACTTCAGATTCTCTATGTGAAAATTCACTCTTGGATGATCAAAACTCAGAAAAGTATGCTTTGGTGTCAAAATATCAAGTTATGATCCCAAGAAAATGTAAAAAACACTTTATAGTATACTTGGGATCTGATGCATTCGCACTGCGAATGATCCATTCTCCTAGAGAATGAAGAAAATGGCACCTTAAGTGCCTTCTGAAAGTTAAACCGCCCTTGGCTGTCATCGTGAGTTCGCAAAGTGAACCACTCGCCAAAACATTCGCAAAGCAAATTGTGGGTCCTTTTGCCACTGCCTTGCGCGGTGAGAGCTTCGCCAGCGTTCGCAAAGCGAACCTTCGCTTGGGACTTCGCCATAGTTCGCAAACCGAACCATCTGTTGTTTTCTTCTATCTTTGGCAACTTGCATCAATTCTTTGTGTCTTCTTTCTTTGATCAATTAGTGCACTTTCCTGCACAATAACACACAAATTACAATCACCAAAAGTGTAAATATAATGCATAAAGAACAACAAAAATTCACTACAAAAATTCACCATTAAGACATGAAAGTAATGAAAAATGCCAAGTATCAAATACAAATATATATCATGTTTTACATCTAACAACATACCACTAAGCCTAACTAAGTGTGTAAGCTTGTTAAGTCCCTTTATGGCCTTAAACAAGCTAGCAGGAGATGGCATGAAAGGCTTGCATCCTTCCTACTTGAACATCACTACAAATAGGCTAATTAAGATCACTTCTTGTTTATGAAAAATGCTTCGTCTAACATTATAATTCTAATATTGAATGTTGATGATGTTATTTTAGAAGGCAATGACATGAATGAGTTCAATTCAATCAAGTTGGCATTGGATAACACATTTAAAATCAAGGATTTAGGCACATTGAAGTACTTCCTTGGCACTGAAGTAGCTCAATCCAAAGCATGCATCTTCCTTAATCAAAGAAAGTATTGCCTTGATCTATTGGAGGACTCAGGCTTCATTGAATCAAAATCTATCACAACTCCTTTTGATCCTGCTGTCAAATTGCACCAAGATTCAAGCATGCCTTACCATGATATACCTTCATACAGAAGGCTTGTAGGTCGATTGTTGTATTTAAATGCAACAAGACCTGACATTACATTCTGCACATAACAACTTAGTCAATTTCTTGTTGCTCCCACAGTCACTCATTTCAATGCAGCATGCAGAATTTTGAGGTATCTCAAAACTTGTCCAGCTCGAGGTATCTTCTTCCCACGAGATTCAAGCTTATAGTTGAATGGTTATTCTGATGCTGACTGGGCAGGTGTTTAGATACCATAAGATCGGTTTCAAGAATAAGTTTTTTTTCTTGGTATATCACTCATATCTTGGCGCACAAAGAAGTAACTTATAGTTTCTCGATCTACTTCAGAATTTGAATATAGAGCTCTTGCAGCAGCTACTTGTGAGCTTCAATGGCTTGTGTATCTTATGCAAGATCTCCACATCACATGCAATAAGACACCTATGATTTACTGCAACAATAACAGTGCCATACACATTGCCTTTAATCTTGTTTTTCATGAGTGGACAAAACACTTAGAGATAATTGCCACATTGTTTGAGAGAAGCAAATCAAAGGTGTTCTTAAGCTTTTACCTGTTAAATCTAAAGACCAACTTGATGACTTGTTCACCAAGTCACTACATCCTCAACATTTCAATGCCTTATTGCTTAAGTTGAAGATGTTAGATATCTACCACCCTTCAACTTGTGGGGGGATATTGAAGTATGCAAATGATACTAATGAAGAGATAGATGAAGAAATTATTACAAACAAGATACATGCTAACTCAATTAGTTTTAAGTTAGTTTAGTTAGTTACTTGTATTCTAAAGTACTATATTGTGTAGCATGGTGTAGATTGTTATGGTGCAACTCCATGCATTTGTATATATATGCACATTGTATCCTCTTTTCTTTTTAATGAGAATCATTCCTCTTTTCTCAATAATGTTCATGCTGATAGTTTTAATAATAGAAACTATAAATTTTTTAATATGATAACTTAACAAATTTCTACGATATTCCATCCAATTCTAGAAAAGTCAACATCAACATATCACAAATTAACCACCAAGATGGGTTGAATTTCCGATTTCTTGGTGCCACCAATTAACATTGTTAATGATAATGTAAAGACAAATAAAGGCATACCTCAAGAGGTACATGGGCGTCATTTTTCTTAAAAAATCATACACCAACCCTCTAAATATAATAAAGGTGACTAGAAATCTGAATGTTGATAACCTTATTCACCAAGTTATGTATAACATATGAGGGAAATGTTGTTTTTGTTCAAAAATCGGAATTATTGATGTAGATTCTTGTTGTAGTGGTGCAAGCTACTCTGATATTATTGTGCGGAGTTGAACTACAAGGCTAGAACTCCAACACTAAAGTTAGCCTAGGAATAAAGAGGTCGAGTGATTAATGAATAGAATAATATATTTTTCACTTCCAGTGTATGATATATATACAATGGGCAACCATTGGAACCATGGGCATTAAGCATATGGTCGACTCATAACAATTGCTCTCAAGGCTTTCTCTGGGGTAATGTGCGAGAAATTTTTCAAAGAACTAGGTCAGATAGCTTTAGCCGAGATCTGGTATGGAGAAATGGAAGGGACTTATGGACAACTTCATTAAATGCTAGTCTAACCATTGAGGTGTGTAGTGGTATATTTGTGAAGGACCTACAAAGGCAGGAGGACTAAAGCCCCTCAGAGGGAGCGACGACCATATGTCGTCCCTCAATAAGACTCGCCTCACCCTAAGTGCCTTTCACTCACCCAAGTTATGGGAAATGCAGTAGAGGACGTTTCTTGGTCAGAGATAAGTAAAAGTCAATAACCGATCCATGTTCTCCTAGAAAGTAGGGATTCAATGACCTACTAGTGACTGAGTGGGTGGTTATCATTCCCCAAGGAAACCCTAAGCCTAAGGGCCTCTAGAAATACTTTCTCTCTTAATGGAGAAAGACATTTCGTAACTTAGCAGAGCCTCTCGCCTCACGTGGCTTGACCTCTCTTATCACTAAAAACACCCTAACACCACCATACACAGCCTCTCGCCACCGCGAGTAAGCCTTAACTATTATAAAACTACTAAGGCTTCTGAGTATCCCTTACCCGTGAAAGATACCACACACACCTGTACTTTTAGACAAATACAATGGCTCCCTGGTAAAACTAACTTGGGGCACACCTCTTTCATCATCATCCTTTCCATCATCATCAAAGGATGGCTTACAAAACTCTACATTCCAGGGTAAACACTATACAGGAGGTATCACTTGTGGAGGAAGTTCAAACTCCTCCTGGAGAAAATACACCACACATGTGTTGCCGTGAACATCATATCCCTAGAGTTCCTTAAAAGGAAACAAGGAGAATCAGGGATCGACATCACTTTCTCCAGCAGTGATTCTACTGAAATCCTCCCCCCACGATAATGACCCCTTGGTTATCACTATGCAACATGGAAACCACAACATTAAGTGAGTCCTGATAGATCCTAGGAGTGTTGTTGACACCCTTTTTTTTAGATGCTTTCCAAAGGCTTCAGCTTGATTCCAACGAGATCAAAACCTTCCAATATTTGTCACTAGGACTATCAGGTGAATAAATACAAGTAAATGGTAACGTAACCCTAGAAATTGATAGTGGAGAAGGAATAAATGCCAAGGTGATCGAAGTCTTCTATCTCAAAGTAGATGTGTTATCTCCATACATTATCATTCTAGGCCGACACACCTTTAATGTGTTGGAGGAGGTTATTTCCACCCAATATATGGTCATGTAGTACCTGCTTCCTAGTGGGAGAGTCGGGATAATTCAAAGATACCATCAAAGCACTCAATAGTGTTACCAAAGCATCCTGGTGATGGAAAGGAAAGAGACTGCCCTTGTGGGCACCCCTTCCTCGAAGCTCTAGCTGCAAACATCGATTTTTGGGATCCTAGTTTGGGTGCTAACAACAAGAGACACACGCCCACAGAGAACTTGAAGGAAGTTAGAATAGGGCCTTTAACCCATCAAGTGATGAAGATAGGCATTTCGCTTGCTGAGGAATAAGAACTCAAGCTAGTCGATCAACTCATTATAAATGTCGACTTGTTTACATGGGCTCCCTCTAACATGCTAGGGATCAACACTAGAATGGTGTGTCATCGCCTCATCGTTGACCCTTTTGCCAAGCTAATGGCACAAAGGAAGTAGAAAGTTGGTGAGGAGAAGAGGGCCGTTATTGGTGAGGAAGTAGGTAAGCTATCTAATGATGTGTTCATCATGAAAATGAAATACCCTACCTAGTTAGCCAACATGGTGTTGTTACAAGTGGCGCATTTGTGTGGACTTCACCGAACTAAATGTCGCCCTCCCTAAGGACCCATGTCTTTTTCCAGACATTGATCTCCTGATTTATGGGTCCTTAGGCTATCACACATTGAGTTTCATGGATGCCTATTCATAGTACAACCAGATTCGAATGGATCCCATATGTTGGTTGTGAATAGAAAAGTAAAAAAACAGCCTAGAGGGGGTGAATATACCCTTATTGAAAAATTCAACCACTTTTTCAAAACTGAATATTAGAGATTTTCAAAAGTGTGCGCAGAAGGTTTGAAGCGAATATATGAAAATTATACTTTTAGAAACTTGAACACGTTAACACTAAATCAATCTACAAATACCAAGGATGGTTTTCTTGATGATACACAAAGGTATATGATTGATTCAATTGTATATTTCACAATGCTAGTTCTTGTATTGGCTGCAATTTTGGTAAAACAATGTTGATGTTGAAGATGCCATTGTCTGATGTCTTAACATGGGTTACTAACATTCAGTTTATGTTAAGTTATTTAGGGTTGCAGTTTTGTGTGCTGATGTTAAACATGATGTCTTGGCATCAGTTGACAGAACATCAGAACATCAGTCTGATGTGTTATTAGGGCTGTGCGTGTTTTAGTTGGTATTGAGATTTTTGTGAGTGAATGATTGCAGGCGAATATCTTGGTAAAAATATATTCTGGTGCAATCATATGTGGAGCAGATCTTGTTGCTGTTTTTAGGGCTGAATGATATGAAAAGATTTGAAGAATAAATTCTGTTTTAATTTCCAATCAAATCAGAGATTTTCAAGGAGTTCAAGCCCAAGTCTGAGTTTCTATATTAAAGCAGCCATAACCCTACTTGGAAGGGACGAAGACTATAGAGTGAATACTGAGTATCAGTTGTTAGAGTTTTCGTTTGTATTTTGTAAGCCATTCATGCTTGAATTGGTATAGTTTGTTTGAGTTGTAATTATCCTCTCTAAAGCTTTTAAGCAAGAGAGTATTGTTCTTGATCAAAGCTTTTAAGCAAGATCAAGTTGGGAACTTTGTCATCTTTGAGTTGTATCACTAAGGTGATTAAGGGGGAGTGAGTGGTATCTCATATCTAAGAGGTTCTTAGGTAGAAGTATCATTGGGTAGTGATTAAGTTAGGAGATTGTCAACTGGGACTGTTGAGTCTGTAATTTAATACTACTAATAGTGATTTTCCTCCCTGGCTTGGTAGCCCCCAGACGTAGGTAGTTAGACCGAACTGGGTGAACAATTCATTATTTTGATTGACTGTTTTATTACCTTGTTCATATAGCAGATTGTGTTGTTGTGACATCACACTTAACATCACACATCTGATACCAGAATTTCAATTGGTATCAGAGCAGGCATCCTGCTCTGCATCTGGGTGAGATCTAGGGCTGTTACTTTCTGGTACTTTGGACAAGGAGAGTGGTTAATTTGTGAATAGACCCCCTATTCTAGATGGCTCAAATTATGATTATTGGAAACCTCGTATGGTTACCTTCTTGAAGTCCTTGGACAACAGGGCTTGGAAGGCTGTTTTAAAAGAATGGAAACATCATGTTATTGTTGAAAAAGATGGAACATCAAAGCTGAAACCTGAGGAAGAGTGGACCAAGGAAGAAGATGAACTTGCGCTTGGAAATTCTAAGGCTTTGAATGCCATTTTTAATGGTATTGACAAGAACATCTTTAGGCTGGTCAACACTTGTGAAGTGGCTAAGGAAGCTTGGGATGTCTTGAAAACTACTCATGAAGAAACCTCCAAAGTTAAGATGTCAAGACTTCAACTGCTGACAACAAAGTTTAAAAATATGAAGATGAAGGATGATGAGACCATTCATGATTTTCACATGAATATTCTTGAGCTATCAAATGCTTCTAGTGCCCTTGGAGAGAAAATGACTGAAGAGAAGCTGGTAAGGAAGATTCTTAGATCCCTTCGCAAGAGATATAAAATGAAGGTGACTGCTATAGAAGAAGCTCAAGACATCAGCAAGATGAGGGTGGATGAGTTAATTGGTTCTCTTCAAACTTTTGAATTAGGGATGGATGAGGAACCTGAAAAGAAGACCAAAAGCATAACTTTGGTATCTAGTTCTAAAGATGCTGAGAAAGAGAATAGTCCTGAGTCTCAGGAGGAGTTGACCCATGCCATTGTTCTTCTAGGAAGACAGTTTAATAAGGTGTTAAAAAGAATGGACAGGAGCTATAAACCAAATGTTAAGAACATCTCGTCTGACATCAACAAGAGAACTACAGCCGAGGAGAATCCTAATCTTGACAAAGGAATCCAATGCTATGAGTGTGAAGGTTATGGTCATGTCAGAAAAGAATGTCCTACATATCTCAAGAAGAAGAAAAAGGGGTTATCTGTTTCCTGGTCTGATACTGAGAGTGAGAGTGATGAAGAGACTGCCAAGCATATTATGGCATTGAATGGAATATGTGCTTCTGATGAAGAGTCTAGTGATGATGATCTGACCTTTGAAGAGCTAGCAACCTCCTATAAAGAGTTGTGTCTGAAAAGTGAAGAGGTTTGTCAAGAAAGGGAGAAGCAGAAGAAAATTATAATCCAGCTTAAGGCTGATAAAGCTGAACTTGAGAATGAAGTTTTATTGTTAATATCCTAGCTTGATCAAATGTCCAAATCCATCAGAATGTTGAATAGTGGAACTGACACTCTGGATGAAATCCTTCAGGCTGGAAAAGGAGCAAGTGATAAGACTGGTCTAGGATTTACTGGTGAAAATAAATCTTCTTCAGATGCTATTTCTTCTGGTACCAAACAGAACTTGTCCCATCAGATGTCTCAACATCAAGGGAAAGCTCATGTGTCAGGACCCAAGCAATATGTACCTCATCAGAAGACTCAACACCATGGGAAAGATTATAAACATAACATGTCCCAACCTATGTCTCAACATCATGAGAAAATGTATGGGCCTAATAATGCTGTGCCTCACTATTATGGCAGAAGAAAGCCCCATCATCATGGGAAGAGACAACCTAATCATCATTACAGAAGACAGCCTCATATGAGACAGTCTCAATACTATGGAAGGAGACAGTCTCTATATTATTGCAGAAGGCAGCCTCAACAGTATAACAGAAAACATCCTTAAGAGAGAAGGCATGTTAATCACTTCAGAGAAGAATTTCAAAGCTGGAGATGTCACTATTGTGGAAGATTTGGTCACTTGAAATATTTCTGTTTCAAGCTCTATGGATATCCTCAACCTAATCCCCAACCTAGACAGAATCAGGATAGTCCTACTGTTGTTAAACAATGGGTTCCCAAGGATGGTGCCACTTGTTTGTTAGCTCAGATGTCATTAACTGGTTCTGCCAAAGAGGTCTGGTATTTTGATAGTGGTTGCTCTAGGCACATGACAAGTATGAAGAGTTTGTTGTTGAAGGTTGAACATTATTCCAGCTGTGTAACTTTTGGGGATGGTGTCAAAGGAGAAATCAAGGGTGTGGGAAGACTGAACTGTGCACGTGCTCCTAGACTAGATGATGTGTTATTGGTCAAAGGATTGAAGACCAACTTGATCAGTATTAGTCAACTATGTGAGCAAGGTCTTAAAGTTCACTTTACTAAAGCTGAATGTATTGTCACTAATGAGAAAGGTGAAGTTGTCATGAAGGGTGCTAAGTCCAAAGACAACTGCTATCTATGGGATAAAAAGGGAGAACATCTAGAGGTGAAACAGAGTCTGATTGATCACAATGTCAAGCATGATGTCATGACATCCTACTGTGACATTCCAAGGATCACCAAACACTCAAGGGTTAATCTCAGGGAAAGCAAGATCATTGAGGTTGACCATACAGGAATGAGATGTAATGACAGTTTCTCTAAGGATATATGTGCTGAACATTGTGATGTCGTAAGAGGAAAACTGGGTATGTGTAAAAGACAACAGAGGTTAATAACGTGTGCTGAATATTTATTAAAATTAAAAAATTTGAAATGTGATACTTTTTGGTGGGGGAATTACATTTATTGGCTTTTAAGTGCTCAATAAAAGCAGCCCTCCTACCCTATTGTCGCGGTGAAAATTGGATACCATAGTTATTTGTTAACTAGGATCGCATTTTTAATGTCACCACCGTCTTTGATTTTATCCAAGGGAAGGGAGAAAGACCGAATACCCACAATGCAATACAAATGCACTAAGATTCTAAGTTCGGGGGTTGGTTATACCTAGGGAAGGTGTTAGCATCCTAGATATCTGTAGTACTCTACAGGAACCTCTTGATTATTCATGTTATTTGTTATCTGTTTGCTAAGGGTTTAAGGGTAGGTGATTTATTATTATTATTCCTAAGTGTGCTCGACAAGATATCGCATCTTGTGCCTACATATCCTGTCAGGAGGGAATCAGAGCACTTGTAGTTCCTTATTTAAGGATACTATATGTTTAAAGGTTTAGGAAAAGAAGATGAGTCATCATCTTAAGAAAAACCACCACAGTTTTTTGAAAATATTTGTATTTTGTGGGGTATGGGATTGTATGTCCCTTTCTTTGAGATGATTAACATCTAATTCTCTTGTGTGGAGAATTAGGTGGGCTAAAGTTTGATTTGAAAAATCAAAATTGTGGGGGGACTAACCTAGGAAATCTATCCTAAGTTATCTAATAGTCTTAACTTAAGGGTGTCGATTATGAATGCAAGTGATGTGCACCATGCGCAATAACATGGTTATCATGCATGGGATTTTCCCTTGGATATTTATGCGATTAAATTATTGTTATTTAGGCGAGGGTGCTAGCAAAGTGATGCTAGACTTGTGTCCAGTGATCGGTAGGTCGAATGCGATGCCCTAAGGCGATCGACTTACATGGGTAGAAAATTGGCTCGACGTTGGATCGAGGATTTTTTATATTTTGAAAGGTTTAAAATAACAAGTAAGCATACAAATATGAGTGAGACATGATAAGCATATAAGCAAACGCTTCACTCAGGTGCGTAATGGATACGATTTATTAAGAAAAAAAGTTTTGATTAATTTCAAAAGGGAAAAAGTTTTAATATTATTTTTTAGGATTAATTACGTTAGAGATTATTAATAATTTTGAAAAAGTTAAAGGTTTTCTTATTTATAAAATGTTTTTTTTTAAAGTTTATTATCATTAGTTTTAAAGTTATGATAAAAAGTTAAGAGTTATTTAAAGAGTTTAATATTAATTTAGAAAAGATTTTAATCTTAATATATTTTTGAATAATATTTTTATTAATGTTTAATTTTAAAGTTGCATTAAAAATTTATTATTAATTGTTATTAAAAGGAGATTATATCTAATAAAATATTTTTATTATTAAAGAGTTATTATTAGTTTTTAAAAAAAGGAAAAAAGGTTTTATCTTACTAAAAGGATTAATTTTAATATTAAAAAAAAAGTTTATTAGTTATGTTTTATTAAAGGTGATAAAAAAGGTTTCTATTTGTTTATTATTATTTTTAAAACTCATCTTTCAAATTAAAAGAAGTAAAAGAAAGTACTTATACTAAAAAAGAGTTTTAATTTTTTATCTTAAAAACGTGTAGTTTTAATAATATATAAAAAAGGTTTTCTATTTTTATTATTAAAGGAGAAAGAAAAAAATGAACGGAGGGATGTATGGTGGTGGCATGTGTGTGTATACATGGGATTATTAGGTTAAAAAAATAGAAGGAAAAGAAGTGAAACCAAACACTCTCCTCGCTCACTCTCGTGTGACCTCTCGATCAAACTCACTCGTTCTCTCTCGTCCGCTCTCAATCCCTGCAAATCAAACATCAACAATCATAAACCCTAACCCCAACAGACCCAATACCCCATTATTCTCATTAATCTGATTACAAGTACAAGATGAAGATCAACGTAAAATTAAGGTCGCCCATGACGGAGTCACTCGAAATAGGTACGATCTTCTTACACGATTCTCCTTCTGATGTTATTTCTTGCTCCGTGTCCGTGTCGTGAAGTCCCCCGATATGCTTTATCTTCTCCTTCAATTAGCGTGTTTTTTCGATTGATGGGGTATGAATGAGTGTTTGGTTGTTGATTATCGATTTGTGTGAATGTTTGGTGCGACCATGAATTTGTGTCAGGATTTTGATGAATTGGAATTTCTGGCGTATGTATGTGAAAACTGATGTGGGTTTCTCAGTATACGGTTTTGGTGTGTTGATGAATGGGTTTGATGTTTAGGTGGAGAAATTGGTCCCTGAGTTTGGATTATCTCCCGTCTCTTTATAGGCCTTGTGTGTTTAAGGCTAATGAATATGTTTCGGCCCTGGCTTTGGAAAGAAATAATCTGCCATGAAAAACTTCCGTTTTTGAAATACTGTTTTGGAAAGTGTTTTTTTAGTTTGTCTGATCATGTTTGGTTATTGTTTGGGAATGCTTTCCAATTTCCTTTTTCGATTTGATCTTGAATTGATGATAAAACGACTAGTATACGGTTAATTCTAGAACCGTTAGAATTTCATTTTGGAAATTAATGATCCATTTTAACTTGGGAATTGTTGATTGTACTTGAAAGATGGATACTGATGTTGAGGATATTGTGAGGGATATGACCTCAATCATTACCGTTAGAAGTTTTCTCTACTTCATCTTCAGTCCCTGTCAGCAAGTAGAGTGATGTATTGTGCAACTACAGCATTACTGTGTCCAAACTCTAAAAGACCTTGATTATTCTTTTATATTTATGACTTCAAATTTTGTTGACTTTGCAGGCCTATGATGTGACGACGAATTTCTTTGCAAACAAAATCCGAAGCTGTTTCTTGTGAGATGGTCGACTCTGAGGTTCGAATTTCTTGATGATGGTGAGGAATGAGATTAAGGTTCTTCTCGCAGACCCTGTTTCAGTAGGTGCACTCTTATCGTCTTTCTCTTCAATTGTTAATCCTGTCCAGTATGTTTGTATGCTGTGCCCATCACATCCTGAACGGCATTGTCGTCAGGTGGGTTATCGAGCTCCGTGCGCAAAAGTTCATACTCGAGTATGAGTAAGTGATGCATTCGCTTTCAAGTATCGTATTTAAATATGTTTTACTTGAGTTTTTATACTTTTCTCAGCCATAGGAACTGAATTTAGTGTTTTTGCTATGAGTACCAAACTAACGCTTGAAATCCTCCATTTTCAGAAGTTTTTCACACGTTCCAGCTTGTGCGATCCTTACAATTTGCAATTATCAGAGTGAGGTCTGTTGCTGGAAGAAATTCCAATTGGTGCGTAATGAAGACAAAGTATGTTCTCTGCAAGTACACGAGGTTGGCCATGCGCTCCTTAAGTTACTATAACATCTGCGGTAATTTTAAAACCTGGAATTTGATTGTCATCATAGAATTTTTCATATGAGGTATTTTGTAACACACTGATCTTTCTTATATACACTCCTTCAGCGGTAGAGAAAGATCATGATTGAACAACACAAATGGTACGTTGACAGCCCTCCTACTTGTGAAAATTCTGAATTGTACTTTCACCCGAGGTATCCCTGATATCTCTGTCTTTTGGATAACCGGTCGCGATTAGCTTGGACTGAAACCTCTGCTTCCGTAGATTTGCAATGCCTTGAACATCACTTCTTGGCCTCCAGGTTCAACTTTTTTGGAGCATTAAAGAAGTCGAGAAATGCTTCTGTCACAGAATATGCGCGTCTAGCTTCAGGTATCGGTTTAGCATCACAGTTTCCGTACGAAACTACATTACGGCCATGTTTTCTGAACTGTTTTTGTTATTTGGCCAAATTCAGATGCAAATGAAACCAAAGTACTTGGAAAAGTTTCGAACTTATGACAAGCACAGAGCAATGGAGTTTCGTCTTTTGGTTCACGATTTTGTGCTTTGGCTATTGCACCTTGCATCTTCTCAGATTTAGTTTCAAACCAGTGGCGGGATATCAGCATCTGTAGGAGGTTCAACAAGTACAAACTCTGGCTCTTCCATACGCATTTTTTTTATTCATGAGACGATATATCCCGTACTGGAATTTTGTACTACTAGGACCTTAGGCACAAATAGTTAGCTCTTAACTATGACATTCTTCAGTGACTTCTCTATGTTTTTGTTGCCACGACCAACAACTACCAAATGCGAGCTCGTACTGCTTTTCACTATCATCAGGAGAATTTGTCTTGGGCTTGGTGATTTGTGCATAAATCAATGCAAGTTGTGCAAACCTGTGACTGTACCACCTGCTTTTTAGTCTTCGATTGTTGACTTCTTGACCAATTGGCGGTTGTAATCGGTGCAGAAAGTATGAACTTGTTTTTTCTGTATCACGACAACGTCTTGCTCTTGTAATAATATTATTCTTTGGGAACCTTACTCGTAATAGAACTCCTTTTTAGCATTGATTTAGGTTTGACTTTAAAGATGTGAATTTGTAACCTTGAATCTTTTATAATGGAATTGAGCTCAAAAGTACGAAGTTTGTATGCTTCGAGTTCGCATTGAGCCAGTGATGAATTGATGCATTTGAAAGCCATATAGATGTCTCGGACCCATATACTTGTAGTTTGTATCTTTACTTCTAAGAAGAATTACGGACTTCCCAACCTAGCTTCAATAGCTTAACCGTGAGTGGCTTTAAGAATTTTGATGAACAAAAGGATTATGTTTTATAATCATGAATGATTACGACGAACAAATCTGCCTTGAAAATTCCTAATGATGCATGTCGTAGTAATTTGGATTCCAAATGATCTCTTTGAGTGACCTTTTCGTGCCATGTTTATCTTAGGAATCTTGATCTTCACAAATAAACACATTCCTTCTAAAGAGATTTCAATCCGTAAAATGAAGGCACAGTTCTTTTACATCTCCTCTTGAAATCAAAATACCAAAACAAAAGCTTGTCAACACCACACGAACTCATACCAATGGACAGGAAACCCTGCTCCTTCTTAGGGAGACCTCTGAGAAATCTTGGAGAATAGTGGACTTGTACTGACTGGGGGACCACAAGACTGAAGACATATCCTTCCTTCACCTCAACACAATTTACGAGGACCAGAATCTCTACAAGCATCCGCACACGCAACTTCCATGACTTTGAACCTTCTGTAGCAGTACCTACTTTCACAAAGAAACAGAGATCTAGACAATCGGTTAGTTATGCACGAATGATTGACCTAATATGCTATGCAAAGGGGAAAGCGGGGATCTTAGGGTCAAAAATTAGGGTGTGACAGATGCCCCTATTTAAGTTTCTCCTATTCGGAGATTTGGAGATTGAAAATATTCGTCTCGACAAGATAGGTGAGACTTAAATACAAACATGCACAAAATTTTTGGCCCTAAGATGCCGCCAAATGCACATGATATGGTATGAAAATGATATGAAATGCAAGACAAGGATCCTGTGAGGGATAATGTCACAGGGGATTGTCATACCCCAAATTTTGACCACTAAGATTTCCCATCATTATGCAAATCATCATCACAATATGGGGGAACCATCATGCCTCATCAAATGCCTCAAAGATTGTTGAGCATTCACCACAATCAAAATTAGGGTTTTAGGCCCTCTCAGAGCCTTAGACAAAGGATCAATCAAGGAATGACATGATCTTCAACTTGTATAACCTCTCAAACATCTACAATGGATCAAAAGGACTCCCACTTCAAGGATTAAGCACAAGGATGCTCCCTTCTAGGTGGATCAAGTCTCAAGATCGCCAGTATCACCTAATCAGGGTTTTGATCGACCAGGGCCTCCAGATGGGAAATTTCCTCTGGGCACAAGCCAAAGATCTAAAACATAACCTAATATACTCCATGGAACGTCATGGACCTAATCATCAAGTCAATTTGACCTCAGGGGATGCATACATCAAAAATCAGGAATTAGGGTTTCTTGGCCTAATTCACCCCTAAGTTGACTTTTGGGACAAATCATGAGCCAAGACCTCAAAAGAGGATTTGAGGGTCTCTAGTGAACTATATTGATCCATTTGGAGCAATGGATTAATCCAAGAAGCTTGAGCAACAAGTCTCAATTTCATCTGCACCACAATTAGGGTTTTAAGGAAAAAGTCAACTGTAACTTTGACTTTTGACCTGGGCATGCTCCCAAGCCCTAAGACATGCCTCAATATACCCTATGACACCCTTGGAACATGTCCATCAAGTTTGATTTAGGTCAAGGACATGATTTCCTAAAGAATTGCACAGTTTGGAATTCATCTGATAAAAAGTCAACTGTGCACAAAAGTCAACTTTGACTTTTTGAGATTTTTCACCAAATTGGATTTTTTACCCTAAAATGATGTTGATGTATGATTTGAATCATCATTCATCAAGAAAAATCAAAGAAAATGGGATAACTTGTAAAAGGGGTAACCATAAAACTTAGAAATTTTTCTAAGTTATGGAAAAAGTACCACTAATGCACCAACTTTGGAGGACCATAACTCCTAAACCACAAGGCCATTTTTTCTCATCCAAAGATGGATTTGTATCCCTCATTACCCTCTACAAAAACTTCAACTAGACCTAAGTCCAATTCATTAAGGATTTTGAGTTATGGAGTGATCAAAATCAAGAAATCACACTTTGTTCCAACACTTAGTGAAAATTTCACTAAGTCAGATTTTGCTTCACTTTTTGCCAAATGTAGAGGGATTTTCCATTTGGAATCAAAAGAGATCAAAACCAAACTTGTTCAAACAGTTGTTATATCATGTAAGGGCTTTCCAAAATGGCCAAGAACATTGCCAAATTCAACTTACACCATGAGATATGACATTGTCAAGTTGCCTTGTTGAAATCTGTCAAAGGCAAGGCAAAATTTGCATTTTGGCTCGATTTGCCAAAATCAGCCAAATTCAAATGTTCCTATCCACTTGGACACATCTGAGGATTAAATCTAAAGGGGACAATCACTGAGCCAAGTCTCCAAAGTCCATGGAACAAGAAATAGCATGTTGAACCTAGAATGGCCAAAATAGGGACAAGACTTCAAATTTGGATTGGAGCATTCAATGGAAGCATCAAGGTGGCATGGACTGAGCCATTCTCATCTGAAATCAGTCAAGACTTATCCAAGACCAAGGGGACCAAAGCTCTGTGCCCTAACCTCTAGTCAATGGCTAGAGGAGACTTGGATTTCCATTGGACAACATTGGCCAAACCTACTTAGCAGTTGCCATTCACTGTGGATCCTAAAACAAACTTGCTCTACTATAAATAGATCTCATTTGTGATCAGTTTGAGCACACCAAAGCCATCAAATAGATGCTTTCCTCAAAATCTCTTCTTTCACTCCAATTTTGCCTTCTAAGGCAAGTCACTATCGGGTTTTGAGTTTGAGAGATTTTCCAATCAAACCAATCACTCACACACCTCACATACATCACATATGAGCTGATCAAACACTTAAACAACAACTGGAACACTGATTTCTCAGAATCACCAGTCAATTGCTCAAGGTTTTAACCAAAATGCAGTTGAGATGCCATAAAGTGATCCAGCCAATTTCAATCAAGTCCAAGCATTCAAACACAATCCATAGGGTGTAGGGAAGCTGTTCAGATCATCACCACTCATCTGTAACACCTTCAAATCAAAAATCACATTGCACTTGCTGTCACGGCCTAGGGGTAAGCACATACTTGGTCATCTCTCAATCTATACATATTTCCTCGCACAATAATTTGGCCATATGTTCTTAATCATGCATGGAATATTTTCCCTCAATTAATTGCATTGTTTGAATCGTGTATCAAAAATCCTAGCCTTCATGCAGAATTTAGGGTTCTTGAGGTTTCTTCGCGATTTCATGTTGTATGTTTAATTTAAATGAAATTAAGTGTTATAGACATGATCGTGAGGTTGAGACGAGCATAATGATATGTGGATTGCATGATATGATTACGTATTCAGTGAGATTGGATGGAAAACGCAAATTAGCCAAACCCAGAAAAACGCGCGTGTTCTTGCTTGTGTTCTTGGCGCCTTTTTCACAAATTCAAATATTTGAATTTTGTGATTTTGTTTAATTGATTCAAAAATTAATTTCTCTCTGAGTTTTAATGATTTTGAGTTGATTCTTTTTTTAATAATTCACAAAAATGTTAAAATATTTTATTTTATCAAAAAATCCCAAAAATATTATTTATTTCATATAATTGATATTTATGTAAAGAATTAATATTTTAATTATTTTTGACATTTTAAATATTTTTTCTACATTGGTTTTGCAACTTTTAATGCTTTCTAATTATTTTGTAGGTCAATACTTAATTTTTGAAGCATTAATCCAAGATCAAAATTTTTTTTTCCTATGTTAAACAATTTTGATCATTTTAATTGAATTTTTATTCAATTAAAACACATTTTGAAAACAAATTAGGGTTTTTGGATTAATTCAACCCTCATAAATCATTTTCAAAACACTTTGGGCCTCTAATAGAGTGTAAGACCCAATCCTTTTTTGACCAAATCATTTTTGGGCCTCAGTGTATTGTATAAGTCCCGATACCGTCAAAAAACAAACGGCGCGATCGTCGCCTTTTCAAAAATAAAACAATTGGGCCTCTCCTTGAGCTATATGACCCATTCAAAACTCTTGAGCCTCTATTAGAGTGTAAGACCCAATCCCCTTTTAACCAAAACAATTTTGGGCCTCACTTATTGTATAAGTCCCTCCGCGTTAAAAGAAAACCTCGGCGCGATCGCCATTTTAAACGAAAAGTCATCTGGGCCTACCCTCGTGTTATAAGTCCCACTCTTTTTCTTTAAACCTTTTGGGCCCCTTGAGAGAGTGTAAGACTCATCCCTTTGTACAGAAAACCTTTTTTGGGCCTCAGTCACTTGTATAACTCCCTCTGTACAAATTCAAACAGTGCGCTCACTGATAAAACCCTGGGCCTCTCCTTGAGCTGTAAGCCCCAAATCTTTCTTTTTCAAAGCACTTTCTCCTTTGATTTTGAATATACTGTTGTTTTCAATCTTTCTTGGTTGAACAACAAACCAAACAGCATGGAAGCTCTACAACCGAGTAAGTGTTTACCCGCTTTTATTTACCGCTTTCATATATATATAACTGTATTGTGGGGTTGTTTCACTGTAAGTCTCCTTTCATAAACTCATATATATATAACTGTATTGTGGGGCTGTTTCGCTGTAAGTCTTCTTTCATAAACTCATATCAACTGTGTAATAATAGTATAGATATTTAGAGTTTCCCCGACAACTACGTCTAGAACTAGGTGACGCCGTTTCATTTATTTGTAGAAATAGACAACTAGATCCCCAATAGGATCACCAGACACAGTCTTCTCTTCGACTGTCCTCATTAGGAATTGTCAAGAAGCTCTACTCCCCAAGATGAATGTATTCTCCGTGAATGGCATCTTTGAGTTTCTTCCAAATTCTCGGACTTTCCTGACTTTGATCTATTCTCGGTGAATAGCATTGCCTTGAATTTCTCAGGGTTTGGGGACCCACGGGCTTCTTAAAAGCATTGGCCTCCTCTTGGGCATCATACAAGGGCCCACGGGCTTCCTAAAAGCAACCCCGCCTCCTCTTGGGCTTAGTACAAGGAACCTACGACTTCTAAGAAGTATTCACAACCTCCTCTTAGGCTTCGTATAATGATCTCTTCCTCCGGAAATGATAGCCTCCTCTTGGGCTTAATACAAGGACCCGTCGACTTCTTAAAAGCTTCCAGCCTCCTCTTGGGCTTCATACAAATTGTCCCGACGACCTCCTAGAGGTATAGGAACAGAACTTAGTCATCTCCATAGATCAGTCCTTTCGTAGAGTCTACTACTGTTTCTCAAAACATAGTATAAAAGATGAAACTCTAGACATGGGCAGTCTAATTTCCTTGAGTCTCAAAGACATTCTCAAGTGACCTCTTCGTTAAACAGGAAGGAAACCCGTAGACTCGGACAGTCTCAATACCCCATGGATTTCCCGTTTCCTTAAAGAATAGGGAATAACCCTGATCCTCGCATCAAAAATCCCTGAGTACAGTGTTGCTCATATAAGAACTGATTTTCTCTTTTTCAGTATACTGGACCTGTCACTTATCTGAAACAGTTACCTTGGCCTCCTCTTGGGCTTTGTACAATGATTCTCCCCAGCGGAGTCAAACAATGTTTAGCCTCTCTCTCGGGCTTTGTACGAGACACATAAGAGACTCCCTCGTTGAGTCAATCACCCCTTTAGCCTCCATCTCGGGCTTCATATGAGATACAAAGACTCTCTTGTTGAGTCAAACCTTGTAGCCTCCATCTCAGGCTTCGTACGAGATACAGAGACTCTCTTGTTGAGTCAAACCTTTAGCCTCCATCTCGGGCTTCGTACGAGATACAAAGACTCTCTTGTTGAGTCAAACTTTTAGCATCCATCTCGGGCTTTGTACAAGATACAAAAACACTCTCTTGTTGAGTATAAAAGATTCTCCTGTTGAGTCAACCCTTTTAGCCTCTCTCTCGGGCTTCGTACGAGACACATAAAAACTCCCTCTTGTTGGGGCCAATAGCCTCCTCTTAGGCTTTGTATAAGAAAACCACTGGTTGATCCAATCAACCTTTTAGCATCAAAGCTGTGCCTCGTTCACAGTATACAAACATCAACAACTCCTTCCCTTCATCTAATCGCTGTAAGCGGCAAGCCTCTGGATCATCTACATCTATGCCACTGTCCCTCTTTTAGCATGAGAAATTCCTAAGGAAAGATAGCATTGCTCTACACTGAGTTAAAGTCTTCTCCTTCAGGTTAAAATCCCCTATAAAGGAAATTATGGCATTGCCGGATTCGCTTATCCCGGTTAAAGTAATTCTCCTTTATAACCAGTCACCCAACAGTTGTGACAGACAAACCCTTCTTTAGAGATGACAAATTTTCTCTAAATTCGAGGTCCTTCAGCTTCACGTCTTGGGCTTTGAACAAGACACAAATAGACCCTTTAGCTTCACATCTTGGGCTTTGAACAAGATACAAATCACCTTCAGCTTCACATCTTGGGCTTTGAACAAGATACAAACCACCTTTCGCTTCACGTCTTGGGCTTTGAACAAGACACCAAAAACACCATTTCCTCCCATAGAATAGGAGGAACTACGAACGCTCTGATTTCCCTGTTTCGGTAAACGGGAATACGTAGGCATAAGATCGAAAGAAAAGATCTTAGCGAGCACAATCAACGAAAAACCAAAATCCCCTATCTCCATCAATTAAAAGCAGTAATTCAAAAACATCAGTCCTAACATCCTAATCCTAGTTCCCCGCCAGAAACCTTCTGCCAAGATAAAAAGAAAGAAATCAGTATTGGCGAAAATACAAATAACCAGTACAAAGGCCCCCCACATTGATAGCATTCGTAACCTAACAGACCGCTGTTTAAACTCAGTATGCAAAGCAGGGTTAATTGGAGACATCTATTTCCCTTCCTTCATCAGCTCACAATAGGATAAAAAATGAATCGACCTGTAGTTTAAGCTCAACCGCAGAGAGCGAGCAGCGCTTAAGAACCGCATCCAAAATCGATCGCTACAGGGATAACCGATGTTAAAACAAAAGGAAAGGGAATACCCGATGAGGACGACTCAGCGAGACAAGACTCCACGGAGAAAGATCCAACTCCACTGGGGAAAAGAGACTACCAACTGATAATCACAAGACATCTTAGGAAACGATGATGAACTTGCGATGAAATCTTCTAGCAACATCTACTTGAGTATCCTGCTTTATTGGTCAACCAGAGGAATCTTCAAGATATATTAACTGGAAAAGTCTACTGTTGAGACTTAGAACCTCTTCTGAGAATATTTTCTTCGAAGGTTTTTTTTTTTGTTGAAAATGTGTCCACTGTAAAAGATACTGGGAAATCTGCTGAGAAAGAATAATGACTGTCTGTCGAAATATAGAATTAACCAGGGAATCTACTGCCGAGATCCTGGAAATAAACGACTGTTGGTCGAAGTAAAAGCAAACCAGGGAATCTACTGTCGAGATCCTTGGAATAAGCGACTGTTGGTCAAAGTTTTAAAGTTAACCAAGGAAATATACTGCCGAGATCCTGGAAATAGAGGAACATCTTTTGTTGAAGTCTTCTGGAGATCTATTGTCGAGAATAACCAGAGAATTTAAAAAAATGAAATACCTACTGTCGAGGTCTTCTGGAAATCTACTGCCGAGAATAACCAGGAAAATACCTTCTGATAATCAAGCAATACGTTTAAAGGATAATAAACGTCCCCTCGTCTCGAGTCATAAGCCACAGACTGGTCTCAGTTTCTTCTTTAATCAAGTATTTCACTTGAAAAGGGTAAAATAAACCTCCCCTAGTCACGGGTCATAAACCACAGACTGGTCTCAGTTTCTTCTTTGGGGATAGAATATCTACTACCGGTTTATTGGGTAGTCCATAAAGAAAATATTACCTGCTACCGATTTACTGGGTAGCCAGCAAAGAAAAAGATTGTCTGTTACCGATTTACTGGGTAGTCTATAAATAAAATAGTACTCGCTACCGGTTTACTGGGTAGGAGAAAATTACTTGCTACCGATTTACTGGGTAGGAAAATATTACTTGCTACCGATTTACTGGGTAGTAAAATGTTACCCGCTCCCGCTTTACTGGGTAGGAAAATATTACTGGCTACCGATTTATTGGGTAGTCAAAAAGTGATTCTGCTACTGGTTTACTGGGTAGTCCACAGAGGAAATATTGTCTGCTACCGATTTACTGGGTAGTCAATGAAGAAAGAGGCATTACCTGTTGGGGATAGACAAACTGCCATGAGGTGACTGCCATCGGTCATCCAAATAGAAAACCTGATAACCAAACTGCTCAAATAAAGAGTTGCTACTTGTTGTCTGGTATGAATTCCAAGAAAATGTTGTAATAAATGCTGGAGAAATAATTTTCGTCTTCCATATCGATTTTCAAATAAGTTCTTCTTGGGGAGATAGAGTGCAAAATAAATGCACGCTTGATCTAGGTTCAACAACCTAGAGATATCCAAAAATGTGATTGTCAGGGACCAAAGTTCAATTCAGGAAATAACTGAAAATAAACGGTCAAACAAGAACCTATCCATTGAGGATTGAACTCAATGTGGTTTATCTTTATCCAAAAATGGAAAAGAAAACTAAAGCAACCATCTTCTACGAGGATCGAACTCAGTGGGGAATTGGAAAGGATGTGCTCTTTCTGCTTAGGGCCGACAACTCTACTTGGAGAGAGCAGACAAAACCCAGTCACTTGGAGATAAGCGCAACCAAAGTGAAAGAACAAACAAACAAACATAGAATGTGAGATGCAGAATGCACACATGCCATGAATCTACATGAAAGGATGCCATGCTATGCTTATGCTGACAAAACAACAAAGAAGAAGCAAACTGGAGACAAAAACAAGCATCTCGATACGGATACTCGGCCAATCTTTGCATGATAGAAGCATCACTGGGGATGAAAGGAAAGCTATATATGGGATCATAGTCCTACTTCAAGGCTTCAAACTTCTCTGGGGGAAATAGAGCACTCCACTTGGGGATGAACATCGTGACTTCACTTAGGATTGTCAGGATGAACCTTGTGATTCCGTTGGGGGTGAGAAAGATTCACTGAGTACGAATCAAATCATTGATCGAAGAGACTTCATGGGGGATAAAATAAATATCCACTGCGAGCTAAAGTAGCCTAAATGAAGGTTGTAACTGGATAAAATAAATATCCACTTCGTCGGGGAAGCTCGAATCAATAGTAATTGAAAATATCAGCTATAAAACTTCGAAAGGATGAAATAAACATCCGCCTTTGTTGGAAAAGATTGTTATAGTCTAATGAAGAGTGAAATAAACACTCGCTTCGCTGGGGAAGGTCGAAACTGAAGAAGTTCACCGGGGATTCTCAGGTCGCCGACTGGAGAAATCTTGCGTCAAACGTGCCATAACTTCTCGAAGTAGAGATTCACCGGAGAATGGCCGTGACTACCTGAAGTAGAAACTTACTGGGGAGTCGTCACGTTACTCGAGACATAAACTCTTTGAGGTATGAGTGAATAATGTCATGAGACTGACGTAATTATGCATTGATATTTTATGGTAGTTGCCATTTTGAACAATTGTTGTTGTGAATGGATCAAAAGTCTTCGATCCTCAAATGCCCCAGGCCACATGGTTTATGAGAAGAAGTCATCTCAAGAGGATTTTACAGAAAACTTGGTACCCAATTGTTCCAATGTTTTCGAAGTCTTGGAGAGATTTGTCAAATCTCGACGTAACTGGCCCGGATCGACTGCGTTCTGTATATGAATTTTCGAACTTTGAGAGATTTATCAAATCTCGACTTAACTGCCCCAGATTGACGATGTTCTGTATAACCGAGTCTTCAGACTCTTTGAGAGATTTATCAAATCTCGACGTAACTGCCCCAGACTGACGGAGTTCTGAGTCTTCAAAATTTGTTCCCTGAGGTCAGACGGCGAAAGAAACAGCTGGGAAACAACTTGCCCCTGCTCAGCAAGGTCTTCAGGTGACGTGCCCCTGGATACTATCATCTCCTCGAAACAGTACTAAATTTTAGCTTATCAATGCCACATGTATGTTAATTTCTACGATGTCAAGCAATGTTAGCAAGTAGAAAATGTTAATTCTGAAACAGATAATGCAACGTATATTTGTCTTGAAGTTTAAATATTTTGGTGGTTGAACTATCGATTTTATAATGCTAATGCAAATTCGAGCATAGCTCATAGGAGTCAGGAAACGATATCTCAATGAGTATGCTTTCGAAACAAACCCTTCTTCAATTAGTACTTTTAAGGGTTGTATTGTGGATTGGTTCACGGTTTAAAAAAACAAAGGATATAAGGCTCAAAGTTTGTTAGTGCCCGCCCAATCTTTGTGATATTTTACTCCTTTTTTTTTTGCGAATTACCCTGCCCCAGATTACGAATGAGGGTTTTTTGATTTGGATGAAGAAAACTCCTACTTCAAAGGTTCAAAAGGGTTAACAAGGGTTTATCTCCTTATGCCTCCAGTGTTTAGGAATTTGAAACAATGCCTTATGTCATTAGTAGAGTTTTATTCAAAAGCATACAACAAGAGATCTTGCGTTTGATTTCATCATCCTCCTTCCAATTCTCTGCCAAGGCAAGAGATTGGGCAGCATTGCCATTAGAAAGAACATTTTAAAATGAGTGAAATGAATGGATTTCTTCAAGACAAATATTAGTCATTGCACCAATCATTCGAAATAACAAATTCTTACATGCAAAATATGCTTATAATCAAATAAATAACAACAAATGTAAGCAAATGAATAAACAACTTAATGATCCTGGGAGCGAGCGCTGCTCTTGACTTCATTGGATCGGAAAGAACTCCTCGAGTCCTTACGTTCATCAGCACAAAGGTGCTCCATTCACAACTGGGCTTCCTACCCTGAAGGTCAGCACTTCATCGTCGATCATCTTTTGGACCTTTTCTTGGAAAACCTTACAACCTTCAATCGAATGCCCCAACACTCCATCATGAAATTCATAACTGATATCTGGATTAAACCAAGGAGGGCGAGATTTCATGGCTCTGGTCTTTCTGGGTGCCATCACTGAGTTTCGGGCAAAGTAAGACCACAATTGACTATAAGTCATTGGGATTAGGTCAAACCAACGAGTCTTTTCTTCTGGACTAATCAGAGGTCTCTGCTGATCCTGACGCTGATTCTGGTGATTCAGGTTCTGAACTTGTCGATTCTGACATTGATCCTGATGAGTCAACCTTTGTCGTTTATACGGACGTCCATGAGGTAGTGATTGCTGGCACTGAACAGGAGCTGTATACTGACGTTTATGAAAAGGCACAGGAACTGGAGCTTGCAAAGTTTGAGGAGATCCCAAAACTGCATTGACTTCAACACTTCTTTCCTCTTGAGAACCGCTAATATATTTCTCTTTATTAGATTGTCTATTCGAGACATCTTTAATTTTCCCACTTTTGAATGCGTTCTCGATGTTTACTCCGATTTCCATAATTTTGGAGAACTCTAATGGCACAACGCCTATCATTCTGACATAATAAGAGTCTGACAGTGTTTTTAGAAACATCTTGGCCAACTCCTTCTCTTGAAGTGGTGGCTGAACTTGGGCTGCCAGTTCTTTACACCGTTGTGCATATTCCCTGAAGGACTCATTGTCTTTCTGACCCATGGTTATCAATTGATCACTGTCTGGAGCCATGTCCAAATTGTAATTGTATTGCTTCACAAAAGCGTTAGCTAAGTCTTCCCAAGATCGAATATGGTTCCTTTCTAGCTTCATATACCACATCAATGATGCCCCACTTAATCTTTCTTGAAAGCAGTGAATCATCAGCTTGTCATCGTCGGCATAAGTAGTCATTTTTCGACAAAACATTGTTAAATGGTACCTTGGACAACTAACACCCTTGTATACTTCAAAGACGGGCATTTTGAACTTCGGTGGAATAACCACGCCTGGAACTAGACACAAGTCAGGAGCCTTAAGACCAGATGTGTTAGGTCCTTTCAACATCTTCAATTGCTCTTGGAGGTCACGAAATCCTTTTTCAATTTCTCCTAATCTAGGATCATCCACAGTCGTCACAGGACGGATGTTCTGGGAATTTGGCATATACCTAAGAAAGCGGGAATCTCTTTCGTTAACTTGACCATCCAGGTTATCTTGCACAGGATGAGATCGAGTAGGAACATCCACTTGTAGAGCGTCGTTGTCAGAAGAAAAACCAAACTTCAGATTAGTCATCACTCTAAAGCCTGACATGGGATCCACACTTTGTGTTCTATCCATTATCCCCAGTAACTGCTTCAAGTTCGAATGCCGGAAGATCAGCTGAGCGACACGAAGATAAGAGACCGAATGAGCTTAGGGTAGATCAAAGACGTATGCAAAATGATGCAATGTTAACGCAGCAAGTTTCATGGAACTCAGCTATTTATAATCATCAAGAAATATCAAAAAAACGCCTTTTTTTTAAATGGTTACAACCATTAGTATCAAAATACTAAGATATTGATTTATTAAAATTGATTACAACGCGTCCATACGCCTTACAAGAATCATGATATAAAAGCTAAATAAAAGCTAGTAGTGATGGATCTAAGGAGACTCTTCCAACGATCTTCTCTTGAGTCGCTTGAATTCTTTTTCCAATTGAGCTTCTAATGTATTGAATGAGGACTATAGTAGTTAAGTCTTTTGGTGTTTCTCTATTCTTGTAAGAAGTATCCTTTTTCAAAATTTCTCCTTTAGCTCGAATATTAACCGAAGATAGAAATAAATACTTTTCTTGAATAAGTAACTCCATTAGCTGAGATTATTCTCCAAGGGTTGGCACCAACAGTGATAGGTTGCAATAGAGTTGATAGAAGTTCCTTATCAAGCTTCCCATATCTGGTCTTGAACTCTTCTTCATCCGTTAACAAGGTATCCAGTCTCCTTAGATCGTCCAGATCATGACTCTTGTAAGGGTACTTCAGTGTTTTTTTTTTTTGAGTTCATGATATCCTTATGATGTTTACAAACAAAGCTAAGTTCCATGAAACTTTATGAAATGATGCTCATGAATGCATGCGACACAAAGCACATTCAAGCAAAACAAACAAGCCAAGAGTCCTTGGTTTAAAAGGTCATAGCATGGGGTCAAGGTCTATCCATCCCATAGGAGTGTACTATAGTTTCAAATGTACCTGCCGAACGAGTTCTACAAAGTTCCTAGAGTCTACAATCCATCTTTCGGATATTATCGATTTTCCAGATCACTTGGTAGTCAATAATATTCTCAAAAGAATCTCGTCTGAGTCTAGTATCGCGTAGCAACTATCGCAGAAATAGACTCCCGCATAGTCCCCGCACTACGCCCTAATAGGCCAAGTTGGGTTAAACGTAACTACGGTCCCCAGTCCCGAGGGCCTTTAGATCAAAACCATATCGTCTTCACGAATGAACTCGTTGGACAAATATTTTATTCGAGAGGGCCTAGACTGAGCGGTGAAGTCTCAATTTACTCTTTCAGGAATCGACTCCCTCAAAGTATCATTGAATTCTCACCGTTTTCCTATCTTAATTTCACTCTAGTCCGGGTGTAGGACTTTGTCTCACCACACAAGTAATAACCCAAGCAAACATAACAGATAACAAATATATAACTAAAACATAATTAATCAAGTTAGGGGGAACCCTCTTATGAGATTCCCCAGTGAAGTCGCCATTTCTGTCACAGTGAAAATTGGATACCATAGTTATTTGTTAACTAGGATCGCATTTTTAATGTCACCACCGTCTTTGATTTTATCCAAGGGAAGGGAGAAAGACCGAATACCCACAATGCAATGCAAATGCACTAAGATTCTAAGTTCGGGGGTTGGTTATACCTAGGGAAGGTGTTAGCATCCGAGATATCTGTAGTACTCTACAGGAACCTCTTGATTATTCATGTTATTTGTTATCTGTTTGCTAAGGGTTTAAGGGTAGGTGATTTATTATTGTTATTCCTAAGTGTGCTCGACAAGATATCACATCTTGTGCCTACATATCCTGTCAGGAGGGAATCAGAGCACTTGTAGTTCCTTATTTAAGGATACTAAATGTTTAAAGGTTTAGGCAAAGAAGATGAGTCATCATCTTAAGAAAAACCACCACAGTTTTTTGAAAATGTTTGTATTTTTGGGGTATGGGATTGTATGTCCCTTTCTTTGAGATGATTAACATCTAATTCTCTTGTGTGGAGAATTAGGTGGGCTAAAGTTTGATTTGAAAAATCAAAATTGTGGGGGGACTAACCTAGGAAATCTATCCTAAGTTATCTAATAGTCTTAACTTAAGGGTGTCGATTATGAATGCAAGTGATGTGCACCATGCACAATAACATGGTTATCATGCATGGGATTTTCCCTTGGATATTTATGCGATTAAAATATTGTTATTTAGGCGAGGGTACTAGCAAAGTGATGCTAGACTTGTGTCCAGTGATCGGTAGGTCGAATGCGATGCCCTAAGGCGATCGACTTACATGGGTGGAAAATTGGCTCGACGTTGGATCGAGGATTTTTTATATTTTGAAAGGTTTAGAATAACAAGTAAGCATACAAATATGAGTGAGACATGATAAACATATAAGCAAATGCTTCACTCAGGTGCGTAATGGATACGATTTATTAAGAAAAAGAGTTTTGATTAATTTCAAAAGGGAAAAAGTTTTAATATTATTTTTTAGGATTAATTACGTTAGAGATTATTAATAATTTTGAAAAAGTTAAAGGTTTTCTTATTTATAAAAGGTTTTTTTTTTAAGTTTATTATCATTAGTTTTAAAGTTATGATAAAAAGTTAAGAGTTATTTAAAGAGTTTAATATTAATTTAGAAAAGATTTTAATCTTAATATATTTTTGAATAATATTTTTATTAATGTTTAATTTTAAAGTTGCATTAAAAGGTTATTATTAATTGTTATTAAAAGGAGATTATATCTAATAAAATATTTTTATTATTAAAGAGTTATTATTAGTTTTTAAAAAAAGGAAAAAAGGTTTTATCTTACTAAAAGGATTAATTTTAATATTAAAAAAAAGTTTATTAGTTATGTTTTATTAAAGGTGATAAAAAAAGGTTTCTATTTGTTTATTATTATTTTTAAAACTCATCTTTCAAATTAAAAGAAGTAAAAGAAAGTACTTATACTAAAAAAGAGTTTTAATTTTTTATCTTAAAAACGTGTAGTTTTAATAGTATATAAAAAAGGTTTTCTATTTTTATTATTAAAGGAGAAAGAAAAAAACGAACGGAGGGATGTATGGTGGTGGTATGTGTGTATATACATGGGATTATTAGGTTAAAAAAATAGAAGGAAAAGAAGTGAAATCAAACACTCTCCTCGCTCACTCTCGTGTGACCTCTCGATCAAACTCACTCGTTCTCTCCCGTCCTCTCTCGATCCCTGCAAATCAAACATCAACAATCATAAACCCTAACCCCAACAGACCCAATACCCCATTATTCTCATTAATCTGATTACAAGTACAAGATGATGATCAGCGTAAAATCAAGGTCGCCCATGACGGAGTCACTCGAAACAGGTACGATCTTCTTACACGATTCTCCTTCTGATGTTATTTCTTGCTCCGTGTCCGTGTCGTGAAATCCTCCGATATGCTTTATCTTCTCCTTCAATTAGCGTGTTTTTTCGATTGATGGGGTATGAATGAGTGTTTGGTTGTTGATTATCGATTTGTGTGAATGTTAGGTGCGACCATGAATTTGTGTCAGGATTTTGATGAATTGGAATTTGTGGCGTATGTATGTGAAAACTGATGTGGGTTTCTCAGTATACGGTTTTGGTGTGTTGATGAATGGGTTTGATGTTTAGGTGGCGAAATTGGTCCCTGAGTTTGGATTATCTCCCCTCTCTTTATAGGCCTTGTGTGTTTAAGGCTAATGAATATGTTACTGCCCTGGCTTTGGAAAGAAATAATCTGCCATGAAAAACTTCCGTTTTTGAAATACTGTTTTGGAAAGTGTTTTTTGAGTTTGTCTGATCATGTTTGGTTATTGTTTGGGAATGCTTTCCAATTTCCTTTTTCGATTTGATCTTGAATTGATGATAAAACAACTAGTATGCGGTTAATTCTAGAACCGTTAGAATTTCATTTTGGAAATTAATGATCCATTTTAACTTGGGAATTGTTAATTGTACTTGAAAGATGGATACTGCTGTTGAGGATGTTATGAGGGATATGACCTCAATCATTACCGTTAGAAGTTTTCTCTACTTCATCTTCAGTCCCTGTCAGCAAGTAGAGTGATGTATTGTGCAACTACTGCATTACTGTGTCCAAACTCTAAAAGACCTTGATTATTCTTTTATATTTATGTCTTCAAATTTTGTTGACTTTGCAGGCCTATGGTGTGCCGACGAATTTCTTTGCAAACAAAATCCGAAGCTGTTTCTTGTGAGATGGTCGACTTTGAGGTTCGAATTTCTTGATGATGGTGAGGAATGAGATTAAGGTTCTTCTCGCAGACCCTGTTTCAGTAGGTGCACTCTTATCGTCTTTCTCTTCAATTGTTAATCCTGTCCAGTATGTTTGTATGCTGTGCCCATCACATCCTGAACGGCATTGTCGTCAGGTGGGTTATCGAGCTCCGTGCGCAAAAGTTCTGACTCGAGTATGAGTAAGTGATACATTCGCTTTCAAGTATCATATTTAAATATGTTTTACTTGAGTTTTAATACTTTTCTCAGCCATAGGAACTGAATTTAGTGTTTTTGCTATGAGTACCAAACTAACGCTTGAAATCCTCCATTTTCAAAAGTTTTTCACACGTTCCAGCTTGTCTGATCCTTACGATTTGCAATTACCAGAGTGAGGTCTGTTGCTGGAAGAAATTCCAATTGGTGCGTAATGAAGACAAAGTATGTTCTCTGCAAGTACACGAGGTTGGCCATGCGCTCCTTAAGTTACTATAACATCTGCGATAATTTTAAAACCTGGAATTTGATTGTCATCATAGAATTTTTCATATGAGGTATTTTGCAACACACTGATCTTTCTTATATACACTCCTTTAGCGGTAGAGAAAGATCATGATTGCACAACACAAATGGTACGTTGACAGCCCTCCTACTTGTGAAAATTCTGAATTGTACTTTCACCCGAGGTATCCCTGATATCTCTGTCTTTTGGATAACCGGTCGCGATTAGCTTGGTCTGAAACCTCTGCTTCCTTAGATTTGCAACGCCTTGAACATCACTTCTTGGCCTCCAGGTTCAACTTTTTTGGAGCATTAAAGAAGTCAAGAAATGCTTCTGTCACAGAATACGCGCGTCTAGCTTCAGGTATCGGTTTAGCATCACAATTTCCGTACGAAACTACATTACGACCATGTTTTCTGAACTGTTTTTGTTATTTGGCCAGATTCGGATGCAAATGAAACCAAAGTACTTGGAAAAGTTTCGAACTTATGACAAGCACAGAGCAATGGAGTTTCGTCTTTTGGTTCAAGATTTTGTGCTTTGGCTATTGCTCCTTGCATCTTCTCAAATTTAGTTTCAAACCAGTGGCAGGATATCAGCATCTGTAGGAGGTTCAACAAGTACAAACTCCGGCTCTTCCATACGCATTTTTTTTATTCATGAGACGGTATATCCCATACTGGAATTTTGTACTACTAGGACCTTAGGCACAAATAGTTAGCTCTTAACAATGACATTCTTCAGTGACTTCTCTATGTTTTTGTTGCCCCGACCAACAACTACCAAATGCAAGCTCGCACTGCTTTTCACTATCATCAGGAGAATTTGTCTTGGGCTTGATGATTTGTGCATAAATCAATGCAAGTTGTACAAACCTGTGACTGTACCACCTGCTTTTTAGTCTTCGATTGTTGACTTCTTGACCAATTGGCGGTTGTAATCGGTGCAGAAAGTATGAACTTGTTTTTTCTGTATCACGACAACGTCTTGCTCTTGTAATAATATTATTCTTTGGGAACCTTACTCGTAATAGAACTCCTTTTTAGCATTGATTTCGGTTTGACTTTAAAGATGTGAATTTGTAACCTTGAATCTTTTATAATGGAATTGAGCTCAAAAGTACGAAGTTTGTATGCTTCGAGTTCGCATTGAGCCAGTGATGAATTGATGCATTTGAAAGCCATATAGATGTCTCGGACCCATATACTTGTAGTTTGTATCTTTACTTCTAAGAAGAATTACGGACTTCCCAACCTAGCTTCAATAGCTTAACCGTGAGTGGCTTTAAGAATTTTGATGAACAAAAGGATTATGTTTTATAATCATGAATGATTACGACGAACAAATCTGCCTTGAAAATTCCTAATGATGCATGTCGTAGTAATTTGGATTCCAAATGATCTCTTTGAGTGACCTTTTCGTGCCATGTTTATCTTAGGAATCTTGATCTTCACAAATAAACACATTCCTTCTAAAGAGATTTCAATCCGTAAAATGAAGGCACAGTTCTTTTACATCTCCTCTTGAAATCAAAATACCAAAACAAAAGCTTGTCAACACCACACGAACTCATACCAATGGACAGGAAACCCTGCTCCTTCTTAGGGAGACCTCTGAGAAATCTTGGAGAATAGTGGACTTGTACTGACTGGGGGACCACAAGACTGAAGACATATCCTTCCTTCACCTCAACACAATTTACGAGGACCAGAATCTCTACAAGCATCCGCACACGCAACTTCCATGACTTTGAACCTTCTGTAGCAGTACCTACTTTCACAAAGAAACAGAGATCTAGACAATCGGTTAGTTATGCACGAATGATTGACCTAATATGCTATGCAAAGGGGAAAGCGGGGATCTTAGGGTCAAAAATTAGGGTGTGACAGATGCCCCTATTTAAGTTTCTCCTATTCGGAGATTTGGAGATTGAAAATATTCGTCTCGACAAGATAGGTGAGACTTAAATACAAACATGCACAAAATTTTTGGCCCTAAGATGCCGCCAAATGCACATGATATGGTATGAAAATGATATGAAATGCAAGACAAGGATCCTGTGAGGGATAATGTCACAGGGGATTGTCATACCCCAAATTTTGACCACTAAGATTTCCCATCATTATGCAAATCATCATCACAATATGGGGGAACCATCATGCCTCATCAAATGCCTCAAAGATTGTTGAGCATTCACCACAATCAAAATTAGGGTTTTAGGCCCTCTCAGAGCCTTAGACAAAGGATCAATCAAGGAATGACATGATCTTCAACTTGTATAACCTCTCAAACATCTACAATGGATCAAAAGGACTCCCACTTCAAGGATTAAGCACAAGGATGCTCCCTTCTAGGTGGATCAAGTCTCAAGATCGCCAGTATCACCTAATCAGGGTTTTGATCGACCAGGGCCTCCAGATGGGAAATTTCCTCTGGGCACAAGCCAAAGATCTAAAACATAACCTAATATACTCCATGGAACGTCATGGACCTAATCATCAAGTCAATTTGACCTCAGGGGATGCATACATCAAAAATCAGGAATTAGGGTTTCTTGGCCTAATTCACCCCTAAGTTGACTTTTGGGACAAATCATGAGCCAAGACCTCAAAAGAGGATTTGAGGGTCTCTAGTGAACTATATTGATCCATTTGGAGCAATGGATTAATCCAAGAAGCTTGAGCAACAAGTCTCAATTTCATCTGCACCACAATTAGGGTTTTAAGGAAAAAGTCAACTGTAACTTTGACTTTTGACCTGGGCATGCTCCCAAGCCCTAAGACATGCCTCAATATACCCTATGACACCCTTGGAACATGTCCATCAAGTTTGATTTAGGTCAAGGACATGATTTCCTAAAGAATTGCACAGTTTGGAATTCATCTGATAAAAAGTCAACTGTGCACAAAAGTCAACTTTGACTTTTTGAGATTTTTCACCAAATTGGATTTTTTACCCTAAAATGATGTTGATGTATGATTTGAATCATCATTCATCAAGAAAAATCAAAGAAAATGGGATAACTTGTAAAAGGGGTAACCATAAAACTTAGAAATTTTTCTAAGTTATGGAAAAAGTACCACTAATGCACCAACTTTGGAGGACCATAACTCCTAAACCACAAGGCCATTTTTTCTCATCCAAAGATGGATTTGTATCCCTCATTACCCTCTACAAAAACTTCAACTAGACCTAAGTCCAATTCATTAAGGATTTTGAGTTATGGAGTGATCAAAATCAAGAAATCACACTTTGTTCCAACACTTAGTGAAAATTTCACTAAGTCAGATTTTGCTTCACTTTTTGCCAAATGTAGAGGGATTTTCCATTTGGAATCAAAAGAGATCAAAACCAAACTTGTTCAAACAGTTGTTATATCATGTAAGGGCTTTCCAAAATGGCCAAGAACATTGCCAAATTCAACTTACACCATGAGATATGACATTGTCAAGTTGCCTTGTTGAAATCTGTCAAAGGCAAGGCAAAATTTGCATTTTGGCTCGATTTGCCAAAATCAGCCAAATTCAAATGTTCCTATCCACTTGGACACATCTGAGGATTAAATCTAAAGGGGACAATCACTGAGCCAAGTCTCCAAAGTCCATGGAACAAGAAATAGCATGTTGAACCTAGAATGGCCAAAATAGGGACAAGACTTCAAATTTGGATTGGAGCATTCAATGGAAGCATCAAGGTGGCATGGACTGAGCCATTCTCATCTGAAATCAGTCAAGACTTATCCAAGACCAAGGGGACCAAAGCTCTGTGCCCTAACCTCTAGTCAATGGCTAGAGGAGACTTGGATTTCCATTGGACAACATTGGCCAAACCTACTTAGCAGTTGCCATTCACTGTGGATCCTAAAACAAACTTGCTCTACTATAAATAGATCTCATTTGTGATCAGTTTGAGCACACCAAAGCCATCAAATAGATGCTTTCCTCAAAATCTCTTCTTTCACTCCAATTTTGCCTTCTAAGGCAAGTCACTATCGGGTTTTGAGTTTGAGAGATTTTCCAATCAAACCAATCACTCACACACCTCACATACATCACATATGAGCTGATCAAACACTTAAACAACAACTGGAACACTGATTTCTCAGAATCACCAGTCAATTGCTCAAGGTTTTAACCAAAATGCAGTTGAGATGCCATAAAGTGATCCAGCCAATTTCAATCAAGTCCAAGCATTCAAACACAATCCATAGGGTGTAGGGAAGCTGTTCAGATCATCACCACTCATCTGTAACACCTTCAAATCAAAAATCACATTGCACTTGCTGTCACGGCCTAGGGGTAAGCACATACTTGGTCATCTCTCAATCTATACATATTTCCTCGCACAATAATTTGGCCATATGTTCTTAATCATGCATGGAATATTTTCCCTCAATTAATTGCATTGTTTGAATCGTGTATCAAAAATCCTAGCCTTCATGCAGAATTTAGGGTTCTTGAGGTTTCTTCGCGATTTCATGTTGTATGTTTAATTTAAATGAAATTAAGTGTTATAGACATGATCGTGAGGTTGAGACGAGCATAATGATATGTGGATTGCATGATATGATTACGTATTCAGTGAGATTGGATGGAAAACGCAAATTAGCCAAACCCAGAAAAACGCGCGTGTTCTTGCTTGTGTTCTTGGCGCCTTTTTCACAAATTCAAATATTTGAATTTTGTGATTTTGTTTAATTGATTCAAAAATTAATTTCTCTCTGAGTTTTAATGATTTTGAGTTGATTCTTTTTTTAATAATTCACAAAAATGTTAAAATATTTTATTTTATCAAAAAATCCCAAAAATATTATTTATTTCATATAATTGATATTTATGTAAAGAATTAATATTTTAATTATTTTTGACATTTTAAATATTTTTTCTACATTGGTTTTGCAACTTTTAATGCTTTCTAATTATTTTGTAGGTCAATACTTAATTTTTGAAGCATTAATCCAAGATCAAAATTTTTTTTTCCTATGTTAAACAATTTTGATCATTTTAATTGAATTTTTATTCAATTAAAACACATTTTGAAAACAAATTAGGGTTTTTGGATTAATTCAACCCTCATAAATCATTTTCAAAACACTTTGGGCCTCTAATAGAGTGTAAGACCCAATCCTTTTTTGACCAAATCATTTTTGGGCCTCAGTGTATTGTATAAGTCCCGATACCGTCAAAAAACAAACGGCGCGATCGTCGCCTTTTCAAAAATAAAACAATTGGGCCTCTCCTTGAGCTATATGACCCATTCAAAACTCTTGAGCCTCTATTAGAGTGTAAGACCCAATCCCCTTTTAACCAAAACAATTTTGGGCCTCACTTATTGTATAAGTCCCTCCGCGTTAAAAGAAAACCTCGGCGCGATCGCCATTTTAAACGAAAAGTCATCTGGGCCTACCCTCGTGTTATAAGTCCCACTCTTTTTCTTTAAACCTTTTGGGCCCCTTGAGAGAGTGTAAGACTCATCCCTTTGTACAGAAAACCTTTTTTGGGCCTCAGTCACTTGTATAACTCCCTCTGTACAAATTCAAACAGTGCGCTCACTGATAAAACCCTGGGCCTCTCCTTGAGCTGTAAGCCCCAAATCTTTCTTTTTCAAAGCACTTTCTCCTTTGATTTTGAATATACTGTTGTTTTCAATCTTTCTTGGTTGAACAACAAACCAAACAGCATGGAAGCTCTACAACCGAGTAAGTGTTTACCCGCTTTTATTTACCGCTTTCATATATATATAACTGTATTGTGGGGTTGTTTCACTGTAAGTCTCCTTTCATAAACTCATATATATATAACTGTATTGTGGGGCTGTTTCGCTGTAAGTCTTCTTTCATAAACTCATATCAACTGTGTAATAATAGTATAGATATTTAGAGTTTCCCCGACAACTACGTCTAGAACTAGGTGACGCCGTTTCATTTATTTGTAGAAATAGACAACTAGATCCCCAATAGGATCACCAGACACAGTCTTCTCTTCGACTGTCCTCATTAGGAATTGTCAAGAAGCTCTACTCCCCAAGATGAATGTATTCTCCGTGAATGGCATCTTTGAGTTTCTTCCAAATTCTCGGACTTTCCTGACTTTGATCTATTCTCGGTGAATAGCATTGCCTTGAATTTCTCAGGGTTTGGGGACCCACGGGCTTCTTAAAAGCATTGGCCTCCTCTTGGGCATCATACAAGGGCCCACGGGCTTCCTAAAAGCAACCCCGCCTCCTCTTGGGCTTAGTACAAGGAACCTACGACTTCTAAGAAGTATTCACAACCTCCTCTTAGGCTTCGTATAATGATCTCTTCCTCCGGAAATGATAGCCTCCTCTTGGGCTTAATACAAGGACCCGTCGACTTCTTAAAAGCTTCCAGCCTCCTCTTGGGCTTCATACAAATTGTCCCGACGACCTCCTAGAGGTATAGGAACAGAACTTAGTCATCTCCATAGATCAGTCCTTTCGTAGAGTCTACTACTGTTTCTCAAAACATAGTATAAAAGATGAAACTCTAGACATGGGCAGTCTAATTTCCTTGAGTCTCAAAGACATTCTCAAGTGACCTCTTCGTTAAACAGGAAGGAAACCCGTAGACTCGGACAGTCTCAATACCCCATGGATTTCCCGTTTCCTTAAAGAATAGGGAATAACCCTGATCCTCGCATCAAAAATCCCTGAGTACAGTGTTGCTCATATAAGAACTGATTTTCTCTTTTTCAGTATACTGGACCTGTCACTTATCTGAAACAGTTACCTTGGCCTCCTCTTGGGCTTTGTACAATGATTCTCCCCAGCGGAGTCAAACAATGTTTAGCCTCTCTCTCGGGCTTTGTACGAGACACATAAGAGACTCCCTCGTTGAGTCAATCACCCCTTTAGCCTCCATCTCGGGCTTCATATGAGATACAAAGACTCTCTTGTTGAGTCAAACCTTGTAGCCTCCATCTCAGGCTTCGTACGAGATACAGAGACTCTCTTGTTGAGTCAAACCTTTAGCCTCCATCTCGGGCTTCGTACGAGATACAAAGACTCTCTTGTTGAGTCAAACTTTTAGCATCCATCTCGGGCTTTGTACAAGATACAAAAACACTCTCTTGTTGAGTATAAAAGATTCTCCTGTTGAGTCAACCCTTTTAGCCTCTCTCTCGGGCTTCGTACGAGACACATAAAAACTCCCTCTTGTTGGGGCCAATAGCCTCCTCTTAGGCTTTGTATAAGAAAACCACTGGTTGATCCAATCAACCTTTTAGCATCAAAGCTGTGCCTCGTTCACAGTATACAAACATCAACAACTCCTTCCCTTCATCTAATCGCTGTAAGCGGCAAGCCTCTGGATCATCTACATCTATGCCACTGTCCCTCTTTTAGCATGAGAAATTCCTAAGGAAAGATAGCATTGCTCTACACTGAGTTAAAGTCTTCTCCTTCAGGTTAAAATCCCCTATAAAGGAAATTATGGCATTGCCGGATTCGCTTATCCCGGTTAAAGTAATTCTCCTTTATAACCAGTCACCCAACAGTTGTGACAGACAAACCCTTCTTTAGAGATGACAAATTTTCTCTAAATTCGAGGTCCTTCAGCTTCACGTCTTGGGCTTTGAACAAGACACAAATAGACCCTTTAGCTTCACATCTTGGGCTTTGAACAAGATACAAATCACCTTCAGCTTCACATCTTGGGCTTTGAACAAGATACAAACCACCTTTCGCTTCACGTCTTGGGCTTTGAACAAGACACCAAAAACACCATTTCCTCCCATAGAATAGGAGGAACTACGAACGCTCTGATTTCCCTGTTTCGGTAAACGGGAATACGTAGGCATAAGATCGAAAGAAAAGATCTTAGCGAGCACAATCAACGAAAAACCAAAATCCCCTATCTCCATCAATTAAAAGCAGTAATTCAAAAACATCAGTCCTAACATCCTAATCCTAGTTCCCCGCCAGAAACCTTCTGCCAAGATAAAAAGAAAGAAATCAGTATTGGCGAAAATACAAATAACCAGTACAAAGGCCCCCCACATTGATAGCATTCGTAACCTAACAGACCGCTGTTTAAACTCAGTATGCAAAGCAGGGTTAATTGGAGACATCTATTTCCCTTCCTTCATCAGCTCACAATAGGATAAAAAATGAATCGACCTGTAGTTTAAGCTCAACCGCAGAGAGCGAGCAGCGCTTAAGAACCGCATCCAAAATCGATCGCTACAGGGATAACCGATGTTAAAACAAAAGGAAAGGGAATACCCGATGAGGACGACTCAGCGAGACAAGACTCCACGGAGAAAGATCCAACTCCACTGGGGAAAAGAGACTACCAACTGATAATCACAAGACATCTTAGGAAACGATGATGAACTTGCGATGAAATCTTCTAGCAACATCTACTTGAGTATCCTGCTTTATTGGTCAACCAGAGGAATCTTCAAGATATATTAACTGGAAAAGTCTACTGTTGAGACTTAGAACCTCTTCTGAGAATATTTTCTTCGAAGGTTTTTTTTTTTGTTGAAAATGTGTCCACTGTAAAAGATACTGGGAAATCTGCTGAGAAAGAATAATGACTGTCTGTCGAAATATAGAATTAACCAGGGAATCTACTGCCGAGATCCTGGAAATAAACGACTGTTGGTCGAAGTAAAAGCAAACCAGGGAATCTACTGTCGAGATCCTTGGAATAAGCGACTGTTGGTCAAAGTTTTAAAGTTAACCAAGGAAATATACTGCCGAGATCCTGGAAATAGAGGAACATCTTTTGTTGAAGTCTTCTGGAGATCTATTGTCGAGAATAACCAGAGAATTTAAAAAAATGAAATACCTACTGTCGAGGTCTTCTGGAAATCTACTGCCGAGAATAACCAGGAAAATACCTTCTGATAATCAAGCAATACGTTTAAAGGATAATAAACGTCCCCTCGTCTCGAGTCATAAGCCACAGACTGGTCTCAGTTTCTTCTTTAATCAAGTATTTCACTTGAAAAGGGTAAAATAAACCTCCCCTAGTCACGGGTCATAAACCACAGACTGGTCTCAGTTTCTTCTTTGGGGATAGAATATCTACTACCGGTTTATTGGGTAGTCCATAAAGAAAATATTACCTGCTACCGATTTACTGGGTAGCCAGCAAAGAAAAAGATTGTCTGTTACCGATTTACTGGGTAGTCTATAAATAAAATAGTACTCGCTACCGGTTTACTGGGTAGGAGAAAATTACTTGCTACCGATTTACTGGGTAGGAAAATATTACTTGCTACCGATTTACTGGGTAGTAAAATGTTACCCGCTCCCGCTTTACTGGGTAGGAAAATATTACTGGCTACCGATTTATTGGGTAGTCAAAAAGTGATTCTGCTACTGGTTTACTGGGTAGTCCACAGAGGAAATATTGTCTGCTACCGATTTACTGGGTAGTCAATGAAGAAAGAGGCATTACCTGTTGGGGATAGACAAACTGCCATGAGGTGACTGCCATCGGTCATCCAAATAGAAAACCTGATAACCAAACTGCTCAAATAAAGAGTTGCTACTTGTTGTCTGGTATGAATTCCAAGAAAATGTTGTAATAACTGCTGGAGAAATAATTTTCGTCTTCCATATCGATTTTCAAATAAGTTCTTCTTGGGGAGATAGAGTGCAAAATAAATGCACGCTTGATCTAGGTTCAACAACCTAGAGATATCCAAAAATGTGATTGTCAGGGACCAAAGTTCAATTCAGGAAATAACTGAAAATAAACGGTCAAACAAGAACCTATCCATTGAGGATTGAACTCAACGTGGTTTATCTTTATCCAAAAATGGAAAAGAAAACTAAAGCAACCATCTTCTACGAGGATCGAACTCAGTGGGGAATTGGAAAGGATGTGCTCTTTCTGCTTAGGGCCGACAACTCTACTTGGAGAGAGCAGACAAAACCCAGTCACTTGGAGATAAGCGCAACCAAAGTGAAAGAACAAACAAACAAACATAGAATGTGAGATGCAGAATGCACACATGCCATGAATCTACATGAAAGGATGCCATGCTATGCTTATGCTGACAAAACAACAAAGAAGAAGCAAACTGGAGACAAAAACAAGCATCTCGATACGGATACTCGGCCAATCTTTGCATGATAGAAGCATCACTGGGGATGAAAGGAAAGCTATATATGGGATCATAGTCCTACTTCAAGGCTTCAAACTTCTCTGGGGGAAATAGAGCACTCCACTTGGGGATGAACATCGTGACTTCACTTAGGATTGTCAGGATGAACCTTGTGATTCCGTTGGGGGTGAGAAAGATTCACTGAGTACGAATCAAATCATTGATCGAAGAGACTTCATGGGGGATAAAATAAATATCCACTGCGAGCTAAAGTAGCCTAAATGAAGGTTGTAACTGGATAAAATAAATATCCACTTCGTCGGGGAAGCTCGAATCAATAGTAATTGAAAATATCAGCTATAAAACTTCGAAAGGATGAAATAAACATCCGCCTTTGTTGGAAAAGATTGTTATAGTCTAATGAAGAGTGAAATAAACACTCGCTTCGCTGGGGAAGGTCGAAACTGAAGAAGTTCACCGGGGATTCTCAGGTCGCCGACTGGAGAAATCTTGCGTCAAACGTGCCATAACTTCTCGAAGTAGAGATTCACCGGAGAATGGCCGTGACTACCTGAAGTAGAAACTTACTGGGGAGTCGTCACGTTACTCGAGACATAAACTCTTTGAGGTATGAGTGAATAATGTCATGAGACTGACGTAATTATGCATTGATATTTTATGGTAGTTGCCATTTTGAACAATTGTTGTTGTGAATGGATCAAAAGTCTTCGATCCTCAAATGCCCCAGGCCACATGGTTTATGAGAAGAAGTCATCTCAAGAGGATTTTACAGAAAACTTGGTACCCAATTGTTCCAATGTTTTCGAAGTCTTGGAGAGATTTGTCAAATCTCGACGTAACTGGCCCGGATCGACTGCGTTCTGTATATGAATTTTCGAACTTTGAGAGATTTATCAAATCTCGACTTAACTGCCCCAGATTGACGATGTTCTGTATAACCGAGTCTTCAGACTCTTTGAGAGATTTATCAAATCTCGACGTAACTGCCCCAGACTGACGGAGTTCTGAGTCTTCAAAATTTGTTCCCTGAGGTCAGACGGCGAAAGAAACAGCTGGGAAACAACTTGCCCCTGCTCAGCAAGGTCTTCAGGTGACGTGCCCCTGGATACTATCATCTCCTCGAAACAGTACTAAATTTTAGCTTATCAATGCCACATGTATGTTAATTTCTACGATGTCAAGCAATGTTAGCAAGTAGAAAATGTTAATTCTGAAACAGATAATGCAACGTATATTTGTCTTGAAGTTTAAATATTTTGGTGGTTGAACTATCGATTTTATAATGCTAATGCAAATTCGAGCATAGCTCATAGGAGTCAGGAAACGATATCTCAATGAGTATGCTTTCGAAACAAACCCTTCTTCAATTAGTACTTTTAAGGGTTGTATTGTGGATTGGTTCACGGTTTAAAAAAACAAAGGATATAAGGCTCAAAGTTTGTTAGTGCCCGCCCAATCTTTGTGATATTTTACTCCTTTTTTTTTTGCGAATTACCCTGCCCCAGATTACGAATGAGGGTTTTTTGATTTGGATGAAGAAAACTCCTACTTCAAAGGTTCAAAAGGGTTAACAAGGGTTTATCTCCTTATGCCTCCAGTGTTTAGGAATTTGAAACAATGCCTTATGTCATTAGTAGAGTTTTATTCAAAAGCATACAACAAGAGATCTTGCGTTTGATTTCATCATCCTCCTTCCAATTCTCTGCCAAGGCAAGAGATTGGGCAGCATTGCCATTAGAAAGAACATTTTAAAATGAGTGAAATGAATGGATTTCTTCAAGACAAATATTAGTCATTGCACCAATCATTTGAAATAACAAATTCTTACATGCAAAATATGCTTATAATCAAATAAATAACAACAAATGTAAGCAAATGAATAAACAACTTAATGATCCTGGGAGCGAGCGCTGCTCTTGACTTCATTGGATCGGAAAGAACTCCTCGAGTCCTTACGTTCATCAGCACAAAGGTGCTCCATTCACAACTGGGCTTCCTACCCTGAAGGTCAGCACTTCATCGTCGATCATCTTTTGGACCTTTTCTTGGAAAACCTTACAACCTTCAATCGAATGCCCCAACACTCCATCATGAAATTCATAACTGATATCTGGATTAAACCAAGGAGGGCGAGATTTCATGGCTCTGGTCTTTCTGGGTGCCATCACTGAGTTTCGGGCAAAGTAAGACCACAATTGACTATAAGTCATTGGGATTAGGTCAAACCAACGAGTCTTTTCTTCTGGACTAATCAGAGGTCTCTGCTGATCCTGACGCTGATTCTGGTGATTCAGGTTCTGAACTTGTCGATTCTGACATTGATCCTGATGAGTCAACCTTTGTCGTTTATACGGACGTCCATGAGGTAGTGATTGCTGGCACTGAACAGGAGCTGTATACTGACGTTTATGAAAAGGCACAGGAACTGGAGCTTGCAAAGTTTGAGGAGATCCCAAAATTGCATTGACTTCAACACTTCTTTCCTCTTGAGAACCGCTAATATATTTCTCTTTATTAGATTGTCTATTCGAGACATCTTTAATTTTCCCACTTTTGAATGCGTTCTCGATGTTTACTCCGATTTCCATAATTTTGGAGAACTCTAATGGCACAACGCCTATCATTCTGACATAATAAGAGTCTGACAGTGTTTTTAGAAACATCTTGGCCAACTCCTTCTCTTGAAGTGGTGGCTGAACTTGGGCTGCCAGTTCTTTACACCGTTGTGCATATTCCCTGAAGGACTCATTGTCTTTCTGACCCATGGTTATCAATTGATCACTGTCTGGAGCCATGTCCAAATTGTAATTGTATTGCTTCACAAAAGCGTTAGCTAAGTCTTCCCAAGATCGAATATGGTTCCTTTCTAGCTTCATATACCACATCAATGATGCCCCACTTAATCTTTCTTGAAAGCAGTGAATCATCAGCTTGTCATCGTCGGCATAAGTAGTCATTTTTCGACAAAACATTGTTAAATGGTACCTTGGACAACTAACACCCTTGTATACTTCAAAGACGGGCATTTTGAACTTCGGTGGAATAACCACGCCTGGAACTAGACACAAGTCAGGAGCCTTAAGACCAGATGTGTTAGGTCCTTTCAACATCTTCAATTGCTCTTGGAGGTCACGAAATCCTTTTTCAATTTCTCCTAATCTAGGATCATCCACAGTCGTCACAGGACGGATGTTCTGGGAATTTGGCATATACCTAAGAAAGCGGGAATCTCTTTCGTTAACTTGACCATCCAGGTTATCTTGCACAGGATGAGATCGAGTAGGAACATCCACTTGTAGAGCGTCGTTGTCAGAAGAAAAACCAAACTTCAGATTAGTCATCACTCTAAAGCCTGACATGGGATCCACACTTTGTGTTCTATCCATTATCCCCAGTAACTGCTTCAAGTTCGAATGCCGGAAGATCAGCTGAGCGACACGAAGATAAGAGACCGAATGAGCTTAGGGTAGATCAAAGACGTATGCAAAATGATGCAATGTTAACGCAGCAAGTTTCATGGAACTCAGCTATTTATAATCATCAAGAAATATCAAAAAAACGCCTTTTTTTTAAATGGTTACAACCATTAGTATCAAAATACTAAGATATTGATTTATTAAAATTGATTACAACGCGTCCATACGCCTTACAAGAATCATGATATAAAAGCTAAATAAAAGCTAGTAGTGATGGATCTAAGGAGACTCTTCCAACGATCTTCTCTTGAGTCGCTTGAATTCTTTTTCCAATTGAGCTTCTAATGTATTGAATGAGGACTATAGTAGTTAAGTCTTTTGGTGTTTCTCTATTCTTGTAAGAAGTATCCTTTTTCAAAATTTCTCCTTTAGCTCGAATATTAACCGAAGATAGAAATAGATACTTTTCTTGAATAAGTAACTCCATTAGCTGAGATTATTCTCCAAGGGTTGGCACCAACAGTGATAGGTTGCAATAGAGTTGATAGAAGTTCCTTATCAAGCTTCCCATATCTGGTCTTGAACTCTTCTTCATCCGTTAACAAGGTATCCAGTCTCCTTAGATCGTCCAGATCATGACTCTTGTAAGGGTACTTCAGTGTTTTTTTTTTTTGAGTCCATGATATCCTTATGATGTTTACAAACAAAGCTAAGTTCCATGAAACTTTATGAAATGATGCTCATGAATGCATGCGACACAAAGCACATTCAAGCAAAACAAACAAGCCAAGAGTCCTTGGTTTAAAAGGTCATAGCATGGGGTCAAGGTCTATCCATCCCATAGGAGTGTACTATAGTTTCAAATGTACCTGCCGAACGAGTTCTACAAAGTTCCTAGAGTCTACAATCCATCTTTCGGATATTATCGATTTTCCAGATCACTTGGTAGTCAATAATATTCTCAAAAGAATCTCGTCTGAGTCTAGTATCGCGTAGCAACTATCGCAGAAATAGACTCCCGCATAGTCCCCGCACTACGCCCTAATAGGCCAAGTTGGGTTAAACGTAACTACGGTCCCCAGTCCCGAGGGCCTTTAGATCAAAACCATATCGTCTTCACGAATGAACTCGTTGGACAAATATTTTATTCGAGAGGGCCTAGACTGAGCGGTGAAGTCTCAATTTACTCTTTCAGGAATCGACTCCCTCAAAGTATCATTGAATTCTCACCGTTTTCCTATCTTAATTTCACTCTAGTCCGGGTGTAGGACTTTGTCTCACCACACAAGTAATAACCCAAGCAAACATAACAGATAACAAATATATAACTAAAACATAATTAATCAAGTTAGGGGGAACCCTCTTATGAGATTCCCCAGTGAAGTCGCCATTTCTGTCACAGTGAAAATTGGATACCATAGTTATTTGTTAACTAGGATCGCATTTTTAATGTCACCACCGTCTTTGATTTTATCCAAGGGAAGGGAGAAAGACCGAATACCCACAATGCAATGCAAATGCACTAAGATTCTAAGTTCGGGGGTTGGTTATACCTAGGGAAGGTGTTAGCATCCGAGATATCTGTAGTACTCTACAGGAACCTCTTGATTATTCATGTTATTTGTTATCTGTTTGCTAAGGGTTTAAGGGTAGGTGATTTATTATTGTTATTCCTAAGTGTGCTCGACAAGATATCACATCTTGTGCCTACATATCCTGTCAGGAGGGAATCAGAGCACTTGTAGTTCCTTATTTAAGGATACTAAATGTTTAAAGGTTTAGGCAAAGAAGATGAGTCATCATCTTAAGAAAAACCACCACAGTTTTTTGAAAATGTTTGTATTTTTGGGGTATGGGATTGTATGTCCCTTTCTTTGAGATGATTAACATCTAATTCTCTTGTGTGGAGAATTAGGTGGGCTAAAGTTTGATTTGAAAAATCAAAATTGTGGGGGGACTAACCTAGGAAATCTATCCTAAGTTATCTAATAGTCTTAACTTAAGGGTGTCGATTATGAATGCAAGTGATGTGCACCATGCACAATAACATGGTTATCATGCATGGGATTTTCCCTTGGATATTTATGCGATTAAAATATTGTTATTTAGGCGAGGGTACTAGCAAAGTGATGCTAGACTTGTGTCCAGTGATCGGTAGGTCGAATGCGATGCCCTAAGGCGATCGACTTACATGGGTGGAAAATTGGCTCGACGTTGGATCGAGGATTTTTTATATTTTGAAAGGTTTAGAATAACAAGTAAGCATACAAATATGAGTGAGACATGATAAACATATAAGCAAATGCTTCACTCAGGTGCGTAATGGATACGATTTATTAAGAAAAAGAGTTTTGATTAATTTCAAAAGGGAAAAAGTTTTAATATTATTTTTTAGGATTAATTACGTTAGAGATTATTAATAATTTTGAAAAAGTTAAAGGTTTTCTTATTTATAAAAGGTTTTTTTTTTAAGTTTATTATCATTAGTTTTAAAGTTATGATAAAAAGTTAAGAGTTATTTAAAGAGTTTAATATTAATTTAGAAAAGATTTTAATCTTAATATATTTTTGAATAATATTTTTATTAATGTTTAATTTTAAAGTTGCATTAAAAGGTTATTATTAATTGTTATTAAAAGGAGATTATATCTAATAAAATATTTTTATTATTAAAGAGTTATTATTAGTTTTTAAAAAAAGGAAAAAAGGTTTTATCTTACTAAAAGGATTAATTTTAATATTAAAAAAAAGTTTATTAGTTATGTTTTATTAAAGGTGATAAAAAAAGGTTTCTATTTGTTTATTATTATTTTTAAAACTCATCTTTCAAATTAAAAGAAGTAAAAGAAAGTACTTATACTAAAAAAGAGTTTTAATTTTTTATCTTAAAAACGTGTAGTTTTAATAGTATATAAAAAAGGTTTTCTATTTTTATTATTAAAGGAGAAAGAAAAAAACGAACGGAGGGATGTATGGTGGTGGTATGTGTGTATATACATGGGATTATTAGGTTAAAAAAATAGAAGGAAAAGAAGTGAAATCAAACACTCTCCTCGCTCACTCTCGTGTGACCTCTCGATCAAACTCACTCGTTCTCTCCCGTCCTCTCTCGATCCCTGCAAATCAAACATCAACAATCATAAACCCTAACCCCAACAGACCCAATACCCCATTATTCTCATTAATCTGATTACAAGTACAAGATGATGATCAGCGTAAAATCAAGGTCGCCCATGACGGAGTCACTCGAAACAGGTACGATCTTCTTACACGATTCTCCTTCTGATGTTATTTCTTGCTCCGTGTCCGTGTCGTGAAATCCTCCGATATGCTTTATCTTCTCCTTCAATTAGCGTGTTTTTTCGATTGATGGGGTATGAATGAGTGTTTGGTTGTTGATTATCGATTTGTGTGAATGTTAGGTGCGACCATGAATTTGTGTCAGGATTTTGATGAATTGGAATTTGTGGCGTATGTATGTGAAAACTGATGTGGGTTTCTCAGTATACGGTTTTGGTGTGTTGATGAATGGGTTTGATGTTTAGGTGGCGAAATTGGTCCCTGAGTTTGGATTATCTCCCCTCTCTTTATAGGCCTTGTGTGTTTAAGGCTAATGAATATGTTACTGCCCTGGCTTTGGAAAGAAATAATCTGCCATGAAAAACTTCCGTTTTTGAAATACTGTTTTGGAAAGTGTTTTTTGAGTTTGTCTGATCATGTTTGGTTATTGTTTGGGAATGCTTTCCAATTTCCTTTTTCGATTTGATCTTGAATTGATGATAAAACAACTAGTATGCGGTTAATTCTAGAACCGTTAGAATTTCATTTTGGAAATTAATGATCCATTTTAACTTGGGAATTGTTAATTGTACTTGAAAGATGGATACTGCTGTTGAGGATGTTATGAGGGATATGACCTCAATCATTACCGTTAGAAGTTTTCTCTACTTCATCTTCAGTCCCTGTCAGCAAGTAGAGTGATGTATTGTGCAACTACTGCATTACTGTGTCCAAACTCTAAAAGACCTTGATTATTCTTTTATATTTATGTCTTCAAATTTTGTTGACTTTGCAGGCCTATGGTGTGCCGACGAATTTCTTTGCAAACAAAATCCGAAGCTGTTTCTTGTGAGATGGTCGACTTTGAGGTTCGAATTTCTTGATGATGGTGAGGAATAAGATTAAGGTTCTTCTCGCAGACCCTGTTTCAGTAGGTGCACTCTTATCGTCTTTCTCTTCAATTGTTAATCCTGTCCAGTATGTTTGTATGCTGTGCCCATCACATCCTGAACGGCATTGTCGTCAGGTGGGTTATCGAGCTCCGTGCGCAAAAGTTCTGACTCGAGTATGAGTAAGTGATACATTCGCTTTCAAGTATCATATTTAAATATGTTTTACTTGAGTTTTAATACTTTTCTCAGCCATAGGAACTGAATTTAGTGTTTTTGCTATGAGTACCAAACTAACGCTTGAAATCCTCCATTTTCAAAAGTTTTTCACACGTTCCAGCTTGTCTGATCCTTACGATTTGCAATTACCAGAGTGAGGTCTGTTGCTGGAAGAAATTCCAATTGGTGCGTAATGAAGACAAAGTATGTTCTCTGCAAGTACACGAGGTTGGCCATGCGCTCCTTAAGTTACTATAACATCTGCGATAATTTTAAAACCTGGAATTTGATTGTCATCATAGAATTTTTCATATGAGGTATTTTGCAACACACTGATCTTTCTTATATACACTCCTTTAGCGGTAGAGAAAGATCATGATTGCACAACACAAATGGTACGTTGACAGCCCTCCTACTTGTGAAAATTCTGAATTGTACTTTCACCCGAGGTATCCCTGATATCTCTGTCTTTTGGATAACCGGTCGCGATTAGCTTGGTCTGAAACCTCTGCTTCCTTAGATTTGCAACGCCTTGAACATCACTTCTTGGCCTCCAGGTTCAACTTTTTTGGAGCATTAAAGAAGTCAAGAAATGCTTCTGTCACAGAATACGCGCGTCTAGCTTCAGGTATCGGTTTAGCATCACAATTTCCGTACGAAACTACATTACGACCATGTTTTCTGAACTGTTTTTGTTATTTGGCCAGATTCGGATGCAAATGAAACCAAAGTACTTGGAAAAGTTTCGAACTTATGACAAGCACAGAGCAATGGAGTTTCGTCTTTTGGTTCAAGATTTTGTGCTTTGGCTATTGCTCCTTGCATCTTCTCAAATTTAGTTTCAAACCAGTGGCAGGATATCAGCATCTGTAGGAGGTTCAACAAGTACAAACTCCGGCTCTTCCATACGCATTTTTTTTATTCATGAGACGGTATATCCCATACTGGAATTTTGTACTACTAGGACCTTAGGCACAAATAGTTAGCTCTTAACAATGACATTCTTCAGTGACTTCTCTATGTTTTTGTTGCCCCGACCAACAACTACCAAATGCAAGCTCGCACTGCTTTTCACTATCATCAGGAGAATTTGTCTTGGGCTTGATGATTTGTGCATAAATCAATGCAAGTTGTACAAACCTGTGACTGTACCACCTGCTTTTTAGTCTTCGATTGTTGACTTCTTGACCAATTGGCGGTTGTAATCGGTGCAGAAAGTATGAACTTGTTTTTTTTGTATCATGACAACGTCTTGCTCTTGTAATAATCTTATTCTTTGGGAACCTTACTCGTAATAGAACTCCTTTTTAGCATTGATTTGGGGTTGACTTTAAAGATGTGAATTTGTAACCTTGAATCTTTTAGAATGGAATTGAGCTCAAAAGTACGAAGTTTGTATGCTTCGAGTTCGCATCGAGCCAGTGATGAATTGATGCATTTGAAAGCCATATAGATGTCTCGGACCCATATACTTGTAGTTTGTATCTTTACTTCTAAGAAGAATTACGGACTTCCCAACCTAGCTTCAATAGCTCAACCGTGAGTTGCTTTAAGAATTTTGATGAACAAAAGGATTATGTTTTATAATCATGAATGATTACGACGAACAACTCTGCCTTGAAAATTCCTAATGATGCATGTCGTAGTAATTTGGATTCCAAATGATCTCTTTGAGTGACCTTTTCATGCCATGTTTATCTTAGGAATCTTGATCTTCACAAATAAACACATTCCTTCTAAAGAGATTTCAATACGTAAAATGAAGGCACAGTTCTTTTACATCTCCTCTTGAAATCAAAATACCAAAACAAAAGCTTGTCAACACCACACGAACTCATACCAATGGACAGGAAACCCTACTCCTTCTTAGGGAGACCTCTGAGAAATCTTGGAGAATAGTGGACTTGTACTGACTGGGGGACCACAAGACTGAGGACATATCCTTCCTTCACCTCAACACAATTTACGAGGACCAGAATCTCCACAAGCATCCGCACACGCAACTTCCATGACTTTGAACCTTCTGTAGTAGTACCTACTTTCACAAAGAAACAGAGATCTAGACAATCGGTTAGTTATGCACGAATGATTGACCTAATATGCTATGCAAAGGGGAAAGCGGGGATCTTAGGGTCAAAAATTAGGGTGTGACACCTATGCAATCATTTCCTCACCTTGCCTCCACACGCTACATCAATCCTCATAGTCTATTCGTCTTCTCCCCAAAGAATAGAAGTCTTAACACATTTTTGTTCATCAGTTACTACAGAGGAACAATGCCTCAACAAATGTCGTCTCCCTCCAAGAAGTCTGCATCCAAGAGTCCCTCACACACAAAACCTAGGGTTTCGACGAAAGGGGTTAATGAGGATGAAGCTTTGGATATAGCCCCTCTCTCAATGATTCCAGCTTCTAAGACTAGACTTGACAAGCTGCAAACAAAAAGGCCTTCTCATGATACATAAGGTAAATCGTCTGATCTTTCTGCTGGTAAAAAAATTGATGATAGGAAAAGTAGAGAGTTTGTTACTAGCATTCTGTTTGGAAATAAATCTGCTCCTAGGACCTCTACTCCTCAAGCTGTTGGAAATCAGAATGAGGAAGAGACTGTAGATGTTGATAAAAGTATAGGTCAGATTGTCACTAAGATTTTTGAGAAAGGGATTCCTGTGGCTTGAATATCAAGACCTTTGGCTCAAATGGTTGTTGTACAATCTGAAGGTAAAAAGGATGACATGCAACCAGATGAAACCAATCTTCACAGGTTGGTTGTTTCTGTCATTGAAGATGCTGAAACTGATGTTGATACTAATGTTGGAGCTAGGGTTGATGTTGAACTAGATGTTAGAACATCACCTGCTAGGGAAGTTTCTTCTAGCCCCAAAGGAAAGAAGCCTGTTGAGGTTGTGAATGTTGAAAATTTGTCAGACAATGAGGTTATTGGCAATGCAATTCCAGGTATTAAAAGATTGAAGTCTAGAAAAGGGAAGAATGTTGATTCATCTCCTAAGGTGAGAACTGAAAGCAAAAAGAAGAAGACTCCTGTTGTTGGCCCTGCAAAGTCTTGGAGCAAGGTGTCTGTCTCATCCAAAAAAAGGAAGATAAGGGAAGACTCTGACTCTGAGTTTGATGTTGATGAGGATGTTCAAGACATCACTCCAGTGAGAAGGTCCATTTTGAAGAGGATTGCTGATAAGGTTCCTGATGTACCTGTGGACAACATCTCTTTTCACTATGCTGGAAGTGCTCACATGTGGAAGTTTGTGTGTCAAAGAAGATTGGCTCTGGAAAGAGAGCTTGGGAAAGATGCTCTGGAGATTAAGGAAGTTATGGAGCTGATTAAGGTAGCTGGGTTGATGAAAACTGTTTATGGGTTCTCCAAATGTTATGATGGGCTAGTTAAGGAGTTTGTGGTAAACATTCCTGTGGACATTACTGACAGAAGGAGTGTGGACTTTAGAAAAGTATATGTGAGAGGTAAGTGCATTGACTTTTCTCCTGAGGTTATTAACACATACCTAGGAAGAAGTGAGCAAGATAATAGAGAGATGGAAGTTACTGATAATGAGGTGTGCAAGGAGATCAATGCCACTCAAGTGAAGGTTTGGCCTTTGAAAGGAAAGCTGTCTGCTAGTCTTCTTAGTGTCAAATATGCTGTCCTGCACAGAATAGGTGCTGCAAATTGGGTCCTCACTAATCACAAAACTACTATCTCTGTTGGCTTGGGGAAGATGATTTATGTTGTTGGGATAAAAAAAAACTTTGATTATGGGTCCTACATTTTTGATCAAACTGTGAAGCATGCTTCAACAAATGCTATTAAAATTCCTATAGCATTTCCTTCTCTCATTTATGGAGTGATCCTGAAGCAACATCCTGGAATACTGACTACTTCAGATACTGCTTGCAAGAGGGAGTCTGCATTATCCTTGCATCCCAAGTTGTTTGTAGGGAAGCATGTCCCAGATATTGTCTTAACATCAGGTTCTGGTGTCAAGAAGGCATGTACCAAAGCTGATATGATAGAAGAATTAAAGTCTGCCTGCAAGGATCTAGATGTGGTGATCAGCACCAGCACTGCCAGGAAGATGGAACTTGAGTAGTTGATCAAGTCTTTGGAACAGGATGGAGATGATGAGGATGTCAATGCTGAAGGTTCAGGTTCTGAGAAAGGTGATTCAACAACTGAGAATGAGGATAATGAAGATAGTTTTACTGATGATTTTGATTGAGCTAGTTGTGCTATTTCAATATTTTGTTTTATCTTTTTCTGCACCTTGAGTATTTTTTTGTATCTTGGATAACGGTACTGTTATGTTTATCTGGTTTTTGTTCTATGATTTGTCTTGTGATGCCTTCTTTTGACTGACAAGGAGAGCTAGCCTAGGACTAAATGGTAGTAGTGAGAGGGACTAACTGGTTGATGGTTGGCCAATTGTGGCTAAAAAGGGGAGAGTTAGCCTAGTGTTGCTGTTGCCTAGCTTGGTGTGGTTCTTATTTTGAGGGGGAGTTTGTAGTTGGTACAGGTGTTTTGCATGTTTGAGTTTGTTTTGGTGCAGCTGTTGGATGTTGCTGATGCTGGTTGTGTAGTGAGTATTTGTAGTTGTTTGGAGTTTGGTGTTTATCCGCTGCAAGTTTTTCTGATGTTGGTTGAGATTGTTTTAGCCAAAATTAGCCAAATGGGGAGATTGTTAGTTCTTGTATTGGCTGCAATTTTGGTAAAACAATGTTGATGTTGAAGATGTCATTGTCTGATGTCTTAACATGGGTTACTAACATTCAGTTTATGTTAAGTTATTTAGGGTTGCAGTTTTGTGTGCTGATGTCTTGACATCAGTTGACAAAACATCAGAACATCAGTCTGATGTGTTATTAGGGATGCACGTGTTTTAGTTGGTGTTGAGATTTTTGTGAGTGAGTTATTGTAGGCGAATATCTTGGTAAAAATATATTCTGGTCCAATCATATGTGGAGCAGATCTTGTTGCTGTTTTTAGGGCTGAATGATATGAAAAGATTTGAAGAATAAAATATGTTTTAATTTCAAATGAAATCAGAGATTTTCAAGGAGTCCAAGCCCAAGTCTGAGTTTCTATATAAAGCAGCCACAACCCTACTTGGAAGGGACGAAGACTATAGAGTGAATACTGAGTATCAGTTGTTAAAGTTTGCGTTTTTGTTTTGTAAGCCATTCATGCTTGAATTGGTATAGTTTATTTGAGTTGTAATTGTCCTCTCTAAAGCTTTTAAGCAAGAGAGTATTGTTCTTGATCAAAGCTTTTAAGCAAGATCAAGTTGGGAACTTTGTAATCTTTGAGTTGTATCACTAAGGTGATTAAGGGGGAGTGAGCGGTATCTCATATCTAAGAGGTTCTTAGGTAGAAGTGTTATTGGGTAGTGATTAAGTTAGGAGATTGTCAACTGGGACTGTTGAGTCTATAATTTAATACTACTGATAGTGATTTTCCTCCCTGGCTTGGTAGCCCCCGGATGTAGGTAGTTAGACCGAACTGGGTGAACAATTCATTGTGTTGATTGACTGTTTTATTACCTTGTTCATATAGCAGATTGTGTTGTTGTGACATCACACTTAACATCACACATCTGATACCAAAATTTCACACAAGATGTGATTATACAAATATTTAATAATAATGAATTCTAACCTCAATTGTTTCTTAGATTTTAATCACCAACGCAGCTAGAATAGGAAGCAATTCTAACAAAACCTAACCTTACGTAATAAATCGCTATCAATTGCATAAAATATAAACTACGCTACAATAGAAGTACCTAAGCATGCAAATCCTACAAAAATTAAATGCGAGAGTAAGGAAAGAGATGGAACCAAGATTTATTGTGCTTCGGCATTCGTCCTCGCTTTGCCTACGTGCATTCTTCAATGGTTTCCATTGGAACCTGCATTATTCCTTTTTATTTGACAAATATTTGCAAGAGTTCATACAATCACCAATCCAAAATAATGTTGAGAATTATAAAATCTCCTATCGAGATCTTGACTTGTATACAGTGTAATGTAAAACTCTTCTGCGTAATCTTTACTCGATTAACGCTTCTTGAATCTTCCAATATCAGCAATATGCTCAAAGCCTTCGTGTGTAGCAATCAACCTCTTGATCCTACCAACTATTTAAGTGATGAATTATCTAAAGATTTAAGAAGAACTCCACCTAATCCTTAGCCTTCTACCAAGTCACTACCATGGCACTAATGACAACAACCTCAATTTTGCTAGCTACCTGAAAATTTCAACTAAATCTTTGAGAACGATTAGTTTCAAGAGCAGGTCTCCTTTAATCAATTAAAAATTTCTTGTTATCAAGATCTGAAATCAAACTGAATTTGAAAATGTAAGAGTTTTATTGCAAGAGCTTTGAACTTTCAAAAACAGAGGGTGTTGATTTTTCATAGAATCACACAAAAATGATTATGAATTTGTTGATTCGTTACATGAAAAAAAGATGACAAAAATGTTTTATACGTGGTTGAGATTAAGAACAAAACATGGTTGAAAAAGTTAGTTAGATTCAAATAAAGAGCATTTCATGATTTGAATCAACTGAACAAGGGAAGTGGAATAAAAGAAAAATATAGTTTTGACCCAGTTTTCAGTTGATATGAATCAAGAACAAATTCTGGTTCGAATCAAAGACCATGTGATTTGAATCAAATGTTAATTCTTATTCAAATAAATCAAACTGAGCTAATAGAAAAATGTGGAAAAACAGTTTGATTCGAATCAGATGTAAAGTCTGATTTGAATCAATTCTAGCAGAGGTGACACAAAATTGGATGATTTGAATTGTGTGTTAAATTTTATTTGAATCAAATTGTTTAAAAATTTATGGTTTTCCTCTGTCCAAAGCGATTCAAATCAGGATATGTGTTTGATTCGAATCAAACACACAAAATCTGAAATTTTCAAAAGACTGAGATTTTTCTTTCCACCTAGCTTGAATCAATAACATATATGGCTCTTATTCCCCCGAGTCACGCAATTGATTAAAAACATCATGATCAAGTTTAAATATAACCAATGGTTTATGCATGCTAAAAATGAATCATTTCAAAATTTGATCAAGAGAGGTGCAATAATGAAGGAGACTCAATAATCGAAAGTAAATCAAAATGAAAGCGATAAGAAAAGCAAAAAAATAACCGTATTGGGGTGCTCCCCTGAATGTAATAGGGACATGTGTCACGGCGTAAAAAGCCTTAGAACTTTTTTTATTCCAAAGGAAAGGGAAAATATTGATAAAACCCCTAATGATGAAAGAAAATGGTATTCTCAACCAAAGGCGGATTCGAAAGTTGGTTATGCAAGGGGAAGGTATTAGCACCCCTCACATCCGTTGTACTCTACGAGAATAGTTTGAATTGTTCTTTGCATGGATGGGTGTTATTATCTATAGGTTACTTGCAATTGGTTTTTAATTAAGAGGGAAAATAGTGCAATGAGAAAATCAAAGCTCCTTAGTTCATGGTAGAAAATAAGTGTTTGTTGATTGTTTTTTATTGGACGATGTTAACGTTCGCATTCTAGCAATTAAAAGTTGCTTGTATACTCGTGCGTAGGAGGTTTAAGTGTTTATTTATATTGCGATAGAACGAAAATAACACGTCCTTTTGTGAAAAGGTTTTGAATGCCCTAAACAGAGAAAAAAAGAGTTTGATGGGTTGTGATTGTTTTTAAATTTGAAGAAAAATTTGTCTTGATTTGAATTGCACTAAAGTCTATGAATGAAGGTGGATACTTTGAATAACTGGGCCAAGCGTCTCGTATCCAAAGATATTTAGAGGGTAGGAATATATCCTTCCAATCCTTCTCCATTTCTTAAGGTTCGTAGCATACAATTCAAATCTTATTCTTAAGTCTTTCTGGATTTATTTGCAAAAAGGTTTTAGTCTTAATTGAACAAGGAAAAGAAAAGGATGTGAATAAGGTAAAGCACCATGTTGTCATGCCATTGGTTCTAGGGTTTTGAGAAGTGAAGGATGGATGGTTGATCTAAAGGATCAAGTATGGAGTCAAGCCAAATATATAATCCAATTTAAGTGATAAAGGGACTTGTGATCACTTAAGTGGAAGAAAAACTAAGGGAGCATGTAATTGGTTCGTGGGAAATCATACAATAAAAGGTCTAATACAAAAGTAATTAATTGATCAAGAAAGATCTTGATCAACCAACTAAAGGGATTAACATGCCAAAGATATTCCCCAAGCATATGGAATTATGAGAAAAGATCAAAGCATTAAGAATTTGAAAATAACCAAAGTTAGACCTAATCTCTAACATTCCATTAATTGATTTTAAATGGAAATTCTAAAACTAAAACCAAGTAAAATCTACCCTAATTAAACTAACCATTTTTTTAACATGTATTTTTTATGTATATTTATGAACTCATATGTGTATTTTGTCATGAATTAAATGTAGAAAAAGTGTGTCAAAGGAAATTAAAAAAACAAAAATCAATTGATTACTAATTAATTAAATTCCCTGCAGGGGGTGCATTGGATCAGGGAGTGTATTTAAGTAAAGTGGCGCTGGGCCAAGGCAGATAAGGCCCAATGTTGTTTGTTGTTAGCTTGGTTCAGAAGGGAGTATGCTAAACAAAAAAGAGGTGTGTTTAGCAAGGTCCTTAGGCCTAGGGCGCCTGAGGCCCAACGCGAGATGCCGGGAGAGGCTAAGGGGAATCATTCAGCAACAAGAGATTTTCACCTTCAGCTTGTATTATTACTCTCTCTCCCTCTTAAAAGTTCTTTGGCCAGAAATCGCTCTGCTGCGCCGGAGGCAGCTAAGCATTCCAAATGCACCTCAAACTACCACAAATAAGATCCCCTCAACCTCCTCTCTCTCAATATCGAGTCCATTTCCTCAAACTCTCCCTAAATTTCTCAAAATCAAACCACAAATCCAAGAACCCTAGTGTAACACCCCAAAATTTGCCTTCTTGCTTTTAGCTAACTGGCTTATGTTTCTTTTCATTTCTTGCATTAGCATTTGTGCATAGCATTGGTTCTTAACATGGGATCAAGGTACTTGGTTCATTTCAAAGGAGTCTCAAGCCTCAATTTGGTTTGATGGGTTCATCACATCTTCATAAGATCAAGAATGGCAAAGGATTTCAAGTGAATCTTTCTCTCCTAATCAGATGGTCCAAATTAGGGTTTTGGTTCCAAAAGGCTTCTTGATGGGTTTTGCTTGTTCAAGTACCTTCTCATGAGGTTTTACATGCTTACAAGTACTCATGGAGGAAGACTTGGCTAGTGTTTCATTGTGAAAGATGTTCAGTGGAGCAGTTACTTGTGAAGTAAGCAAAAAGTCAACAGTTCAAAAGGAAAGTCAACCATGGGTTTTCAAGGGTTCAAATCATGTTTCCCAAGTCCATGTACCTTTATTTGGTCAAGGAATAGCATGGATGACATCATTCCTCAAGAATCAAGAGTTTGTGCAAAAGTTACTAAATTTGGAAAATGACCTATAATGAGAAACTTTCCATTTTTGGCAGTTTTTACACCACATTCAAATTGACTTTTCATCATCAAGGAAGCTTCAAATTAATTTTCCTCCAACATGAAAGTTGAAGATCTTTCTCTCCCATTTCCAAAAAGTACTAGATGGTTTCCATATCATTTGTGAAACTCAAGTTATGTTCAAAACAAGGCAAGGTGATTTTAGGGTTTTCTTATGGTGTCATTTTTACACCTTTTGCATTTTGGTTCATATTGACCTATATTTGGTTCTATTGCTTCATGTCACATTACAACACCAAAGTACATTCCATGAGGACCGTTTTTGACCTTTATTTCACTCCATTTCATGACTTGTACCTCACTTATTTCACAAAGTACATTTTTGCAAGAAAAATCAAAACTCACAAATCAAGACATTTCTAGGCCCAAATTCAATTCAGGTGTGATTAGCAAGTGGAATGTGAGTGAATCGTGCTGACTTTATTGCCCATGCACGTGTGAATCAAGTGGTACAACACAAAGTGCATTTTTGCAAAGCCACTCAAAACTCATTAACCAAGGGATTAATCAAGTTTTAATTGTGATCAGTGCTCTAATGGGATGTATATAAGCTTACTCATGCCTTCACAATTAGGTCATGCACTCTCATTTGCTCAGATTTGAAATTTTCACTCTCACTTTCTCTCATTCGAATCTCTCTTCTCACAAGGGTTTCTGAAGATTTCTTTCCATATTCTTGATCTACACACTCCATAGAACAAGAATCAACCACTGATTGAAGCTCATACTGAGGTTTTGTCCATATACGAATTTGATTTGCTCTTCATCAATCTCAAGATCCAGCCTGATTCAAGCTTCTATTTGCATTTATTTTGCAAATAGAGCTCAAAAAAGGAAGATCTGCACTCTTACACTAGATTTCTAGGAGTATTTTGCTTGTTTCAAGTTTCAGGTGAGTTGAAATTCATGATCCTAGAACTTCATTTTCTTGTGTGCATTGTGTTCTCTGTGAGTTGCTGATGATGCTGATGTATTTTATTGTGAATTTGGACGTGTATCATGGCTGTATTGTGGATCTAAAGTTTTAAGATCCAAACTTTCTTGCTTCGATTTGCACAAACCATGTATGATCTGTTAAAACTATTTGCATATTGGTGATCCTTGTTGGATTCTGGTTCGAATGGTATACTTGTTTGTAAATTCTGGAAAAAAATTGTTGGATCTCCGTTTGGTGTCGCCGGAGAAGGTGACCGGAACTAGGGTTCCAGTACCTGGTTCGTTTGCAGGTGATGAAGGAAGGAGACGTAATAACAGTCGTTGGTTGTGTTGATCTGATAGTGCACGGTGGGACACGTCATTTAAAATTTGTTTCTATTTTATTGCTTGCGTGTTGGTGATTCATGTTTGTTACCATGTGCCTCAGATCTTAACCCTTAATCTTGCATGCTTTGTGTTTTGGATGACTTGATCTGATGCGTTGATTTAATCTGATGGATGATATATTGCCAGCGCATTAAAAATGACACATGCCTCTCACGTGTTTCTATTTTAATTGCTGATGATTTGGTGTGTGCATGCTTACATTAATTATTGTGTGCATGTGATCCTGGGCGTTGATCATGATTACTTATTGCTTTTGTTGACTGATTGTGATGCGTGAGATTAATCCAATGGATGGGGTGAGTTGACTGTTTCCTTTTTTATTGGACTGCGCTTATTTTTGTTTGTGTAGACTGGGCTGACTATCTGCAACCCCTCTTTGAGCCCATTCCATTTTTTGAACGTGCTTCCCTTGCTGTTTGCACCCCCTGGCTTCTATTTCATTTTATTTTATTTTAATTGCTGCATTTTGATTTTTAATTTTTAAAAATAGTTTAATGCATCCAAAAATCTCAAAAAAATTCATGAAGCATGTTTAGGGTTTTATAAAATTTTGGAAAATTTTATTTTTCATTTTTATTTTATTTTGTGCATCTTAATTAATTGTTTAATTAATTTCTTTTTGGATTGTTTCATATATGCACACCTTTTGTTCTCATCATCTATACATGATTTGCATCTCATTCTTTTTGAATTTATTAGAGGACATGTTGAGGTTCTTAAAAAAATATTTTTCTCATATTTTTAAACTCTTTTCATATTGCATTTTAGCCCCTCTCTTTTGCATATTGATTCATAATTCCTATGTGACTTTGCATGATTGATTGAAGAACTTATCTTGTGAATTTTTGCATGAGCTTTTGACATGTTGTTTATCCCGGGTTGAGGAGTCTTGAGAATTAATTTGGTAATTTTTGAAGATGATTAACTAGTTGTTTGATTGCTCTTTGTTTGAGGTCTTCTTTTATGCACATCTTTAATCATGTTTGATTACTTGTTTGAGAAGGCACTTGTGCCATTATTTGGGATTTTTTATTTGACGTCATAAACCATGTTTGAATCATTATAGGTTATTTGACTGCAATTATAAGTCATTGGTGTGAGGTTGTTACTTATTTTGTGTACATATTCCATGCTTGTTTCACATGCGTCTTTTTGACTTATCTTCTCACCTCTTCTCATCTATGCCTCTTCTTGGTTTGTGTTTGGTTTGTGTATGCCATGCCATATCATTCCTTTGCACTTAATTTGATGTATGTTTCTGACCTTGGAGCTTTGCATTCATGTCATATGCTATTCATGTTTCATTTTTCATCCTTTAACATGTTTCACTTACATGCTTCCTTCTTCTTCTTTTAATGATTCTTAATGCTTGGATACTTGCTTATATGCCTTAGGTGACACTTGTATAGCATGTTTAGGCACATGTTTAGGTCATCCAAATTCTGACTTTGATGTTATTTGAAGCATTGTTGCATGATCACCTTGCATATCCACTCATTCTTCTTCTACTCCTTCTTTGATGATCTTCTTGGATGTTTGGCCACTTGTTTGCATTCTCTTTGCTTGATCTTATTTGGTAAATATTATGGGTCACCTCTAAGGTGTACATTCTGACTTGGATGAGTTTCATTTAGTTTGTAACCATTTCTCTTTGGGTTGTGACTTGTTTGGGTTTCATTTGTCTTATTGTTGCTTATGTTTGTTTTTTTTAACCATGTAGGGACTAATGGTAAGTGAATGGGATGTGGATAGTTATCTATATTCTAACTTCTCCTTTCTCTTTTAAGCTTTCATACTTGTGTTTGCTTTAGCATTTAAGATGCTTCTTTCTTCTCTCTCACTCTTTCTCATCCCATGGATCTCAAGACTTGCTTAAGTCTTGGATTCTTTTCCCTTAGAGCTACCAAGTCCAACTTAATTTTTGATTAAGCTTGGAGTAGGATTAGCATTAGGTTTTAGGTAGTCGTCTCTCCTAAGCCTCACTAACCATAGGTTACCCATGCATGATAACATTAGGACTCTTAGTTTCCCTTTAGAGTTTCCTTTTGGGTCTTCTCTCTTTTCATCTCAAAACTTCTTGAAAACACTTAATAAAATATAACATATATTGCGCTCGAGCCTTAAGTGTAAGAAATGAAGAATGAGGGGTCTCCCCTCCTCTTCTAGGGTGTTTAGCATACGTCCCATTTGGGGGCGACCATGTGATTCACTCGTTCCCGCATGGTAGACTTTGGTGCAATGTAAGTTATTAACTAACTTAAAACACTTCTGTCTAAAAAACACCAAACAAATTCAAATATTTTTATCCTTCGGGATTGTTGGGTTTCAAACTTCTTTTTTCAGAAAAGAGCTCGTCGCTCACGTAAAAAACACTTACCCATTCGTGGTCGTACCCACGAACTACATTAGCTCTAATTCCTCTCTCTCGTCCGATTGAGGATATGTAGGCACAAGACAGCGATTGTCTTGGCGAGCAACCTTCCCCCACAGTTCCCGTCTGAACTACATTGACTCTGACTTTCCCATTGCACTGAGGGAGTACGTAGGCCTAGGGCATCGAATATGTCCTACCGAGTCCGTCTTAGTCACCCTCGTACCCGTTTTCTTTTGTTCAGCCATAGATAGTAGGACAACTCACCCTCTGTTTAGACAACAAGCGTGGATCCCATCGAGTACGATGGATGCGTGGGGTGCTAACACCTTCCCCTCACATAACCAACTCCCGTACCCGTTTCTCTTGGTCGTGAGACCATGTTCTTTCCTTTTCTCTTCAGGTTTAAGCAGTGTTTCCTTTCCCTCTCTCGGGATAAATACATATTGCTGGCGACTCTGTGTTTTCTGCGCCACTCTCGCGTTTGTACCGTTGGATGTGAATCTTTCGGGAGCGACAGCTGGCGACTCTGCTGGGGATTCTGGTTGACCTCTTGCTGGTCCATCCCCTTTAGCGAGTCGATCCTAGCGCTTGTCTATTTGTATTTCATTGGGTGTTTATTATGGTGCTTTATTTTGCTGTATATTACTGTATTGCTGTTTTATTTGTTTTACTGTATTTACAGTTTTTATTGCATTGCATTTCATTTTATTACTATCATACTGGATATTGCTGTACTGTTCTGCTGCTGGATTTTCTGTTTGTAGGGTGGGTTGGATTCATGAGAGAAATGCCCAATACCCAGGCTTGAGCATACACCTATGATTAGCGTGGAAAGTAGTGTGACTTGTTTTGCATTTGGCCAGACTTAGTATACATGAAAACTCTACATCCAGACGAGGTTTCCTTGGTAATGTTCTATCCTGCTCATTTGGGGCAGATGATGGAATATAACCTGGAAAACTGTCGACTCTGGCGACCGTCTCCCAAGGACTCAGCAACGCCTCTCCTCCCGAGATGTGACAGTGGCAGACCACGTTCTGTGGCAAATCCATTGCACATTCTCGATCCGAGGACCCAATGCTGGGAACTTATTATAAGTTGACCTTATTTTTGAGGGGAATCAGTTGAGGCCTCCTCGATTGGTGATGATGCCAAACCAGAAATGGTGAACGTATCATCATTTCTCGACCTGAGAGCCCGTGATATTGAGGATCCTTGGCTTTCTAGAACCCACACGTGAGAAGGGATGGGTGTTTGCAGGTTTTCAGGTAACCGAAACCTTTAACCTACCCGGTTTTCTAGATTTCTCATCAGTGTACTGTTATTATTCTGATATTCTGGAAGTTTGATTGGGCCGTTATTCTGGATTTATGGGTTTAAGGTATTTAGGGTCTTATTCAGTCAGCAGAACAACGACAGTTTTGAGCATCATGGATACCTTGATCCCATGTTTGCATTTTGCATCATCATTTTGCATTCTAACATGTTTGTTCATTTGTAGGGTTGCATCCTAACTTTGATTCCGGTTGTCTGAAGACTGTCCATGATGAGTATTAGCACTGGAGAGAGAAAGAATATCATCCTGTACAAGTTTCTGGAGCTTCATTTAGATGTTGTGCACAAGATCTCGGCTATGGCAAAACCTGGGGTATTGGCAGATTTTAGAGGAGAATATGGAAGGATTCTGAGTTTCGCCCGGAATGTTACCAACTATGAGTTCAGGGCCCTGCACACTCTGGCACAGTTCTATGATCCTCACCTTCGGTGTTTTCTGTTTGTGGATTATCTTTTGGCTCTGACGTTGGAAGAGTATGCTCTCATTTTGGATGTTTCAGTCAAAGAAGAAGCTCCCTTCTATCCTTCTAAGGAATTTCCTGATCTGGAAAGGGTTACTGCTGCTTTACATTTGGATCAGTCTTTGTTGAAGAAAAATATTGCTTGTAAAGGGGGTTATCAAGGCTTTCACACCATGTTTCTGATCGTAGCAGGCTGCTACTTGTGCTAAGGCTAAGTGTTGGCCGATGTTTAATGCCATCCTGGCTATGTGTGTTTATGGAACGGCGTTGTTCCCTAATGTGAAGGATTTTGTAGACGTGCATGTCGTCCAGTTATTCACCGCGAAGAATCCAGTACCTACCTTGCTTGGGGATCTGTATTATTCAATGCACTACAAGAATGAGAAGAGGAGAGGCGTACCTCTTTACTTTTGTGCTCCAATTTTCTATAAGTGGTTTCCTGATCGCCTTCCCAAATCTGGGGCATTCGAAGATACTAAAGAAACTTTGGATTGGTCAAAGAGATTAATGGGATTAAGGGCTGACAACTTGGTTTGGATCAATCGGGATTTGCTGGGCCAAGAGATCCTAATTAGTTGCGGAGGTTACCCAAACATACCTTTAATAGGAAGAAAGGGGGGAATTAATTACAACCTCATTCTTGCTATTAGGTAATTTGGGTATGCTTTGAAAGAGCCGCCAAAGGGCCAAGATGTTCAAGAGTCTCTATTTGTGAGTGAGGAAGCCAATCTGGAGGTGTTGAAAGAAGCTGAGAATGCTTGGAGAGATCGCCATAAGAAAGGAAAGACTTCTTTTGGAAAGTGTAACAACAAAGCCTTCCCTGCGCACGAAGACTGGATTCAGAGGAGAGTAGAAAATGTACTTTTACCATTATGCAGAGAACCTCCATCTTACCCCTTGCTGATTGAATCTCCGACCACGATTGAGATAGAGAAGTATAACAAACTGTGGGCTGAAAAGGAGAAACTTCGAGAGGAGAACGGTGAGTTGCAAAAGGAAATTTACCAGTTGAAACATGAGCGAGGTGAAGCTGTTCATATTGCCAAGTTGAAGATGGAGCTTCTCGCTAAGAAAGAAAAGGAGCTAGCTGAAGAGGTCGCAGCTAAGCAAAGGGTAGGGCAAGCTCTAAGAGGTGTTAGTAAGATTCTCAAATCCAAGAAGGAAGACCTAGCCAAGGCTTGGTCGAAGATTCACAAGTTCAATGCTTACCAAGATACTGCAATCACAGCCAACAAGCAGAAGGAGGATAAGTATTTGGAGCAGATTGAGAGTCTGAAGTTGAAGCTCAGGAAGAAAGACGAGGAGATCTTGTCAGGGACGTTCCAAAGACACGCTGTCGAGGAACGACTCAATGAAGCCATGGCAACCCTAGAAGAGCTGAAGATACAAGCAGAGGTGAAGAGGTCTAAGTGGGAAAAGCTCTAGCTCAGGCAGTGGTTCTCAAAGGATGCAAGATCATGATGATTGAAGAAAACTCTACTCTGTAGTTTGTAGTTTGTTCTTTCTTTGTATTTTGGGGTCACCACTAGAATTTTTGGCTGGGACCTTTGCTTATTTTGTTGCAGGCTCTTTATGGTACCTTGGGTTGTAATTTCTGACAGTGATTCACTCTGATTTATATATGAGCAGCAGTTTCATCCTATCTTATCTTTAAACTGGAATCAAGGGGTGGATCGCCCTATGAATATACAAACATGTTTGCATTTGTATTTGCATAATCATAATCATTTTTGCATTGCAGGTTATCTTGGTTTCTCTGGTTTTCTTATGCTCTCTCTTTCTGACAGTCATGATTGATCAACTAACTCATTGGTATTCTACTAGGCTTAATCAAAGCAGAGTGATGGACAAAGTTCAGGAAGATATGGCAGCTATGCAAGCTCGCATCGATCAATTCATGGAGATGATGCAAAGTGTGGTGCAGAGTCAAAATGAATTCAGAACTCTGGTTCATCCTTTGGTGTCGCAGGTTGATGAAAATGGTATCTTACACGGTGGTTTTCTTAATCGTGTTATTCCTCCGGGCGGAGGTGGTGCTGGTATCAACATTCCTATCACTGGTGCTGGTGGACAGGGTGGTATTCCTTCAGTGGTTGGAGAAGGAAGCACTGTTCGAGCTATCCATGGCCATCATATTGATGATCAACAGGATGATGTTTTTTCAGTCAGAAGCTTAGACGCTGGCCTACCTATGGTCAGTGATGAGAGGATCCATTTAATTGAGGCACAACTGAAAGGGGTTATGAAACAGGATAATCTGGGAATAGATTTGGACGATCTAGGGTTGGTCCCAGATATTGTCATTTCGCACAAGATTCAGATTCCTACACTGGAGAAGTATAATGGTTCTACTTGCCCGAGAACTCATGTAAAGGCTTATAACAGGAAGATGACTGCCCATGCCAAAGATGAAAAGCTAATGATGCACTTTTTCCAAGACAGCCTGTCTGGCGCGTCTTTGGAATGGTACATGGCGCTGGAAAGTAGAGATGTCCGTACTTGGAGAGAGCTAGCTGCAGCTTTTATCAAGCAATACCAATACAACACAGACATGGCTCCCAACAGAACTCAGCTGTTGAGCATGTCCCAGAAAAGTGATGAAAGTTTCAAAGAATACGCGCAAAGGTGGCGTGAATTGGCGGCTAGGGTACAACCACCAATGCTGGAAAAAGAGATGTTGGATATGTTTATGGACACACTGCCTAAGCATTATTATGAGAAGCTATTGCCTTGTTCTCTAGGTAAGTTTGCAGATGTGATTACTATCGGACAGAAGGTAGAGGTTGGAATTAAGGCTGGAAAAGTTTCTAGTGGTGACGGATCGTCCTCCGGACATGGAAAGAAGCCATTTGATAATTATAAGAAGAAAGGAGAGGCCAACGCTGTATGATCTCACATGGGAAAAGGGAAACAGCGTCAGGGCAATAATCAATAAGTAGCATCGGTAACTATCCCAACAACGTTACCTCCACCACAGCAATAGAGGAATAATGCTAATCAGAACAGGCAGCAGGGCCAGTATCAGAATAGACAAAGGAATGCAGAGAGGCATTTTGATCAACCCCCAATGTCATATGCACAGTTGTTGCAACATTTGCTGCAGTTGCGTCTAGTTGAGCTCCGTACCCTGGCTCCACCAACAGGGGAACTCCCACGAGGCTACGATGCTAACACACACTGCAATTTTCACTCTGGTGCTCCGGGGCACACTGTGGAGAAGTGTAGGGCGTTTCATCACAAGGTGCAAGACCTTGTAGACTCCAAGGCTATCAATTTCTCGAATGTTGGGCCCAATGTTATTCAAAACCCGATGCCTGCCCACAATGGGCCGAGGGTGAATACGATAATTGAGGAATGTGAAGCTTTGAATTTGATCATGGATGTTGAGGAGCTGAAGACTCCATTGGCTGTGGTTAAAAATAGGTTATTGAAGGGTGGCGTCTATCCGGGTTGTGATGAGAACTGCTCAGATTGTTTGACGCAGGTTAATGGTTATGATTCGTTAAAGATGGGTGTTCAGAATCTAATTAATGAGGGTTGTTTACAGTTTGATAGAGGTAATCAGCAAGAAGAAGCTGTCAGTGAGAAGGTTGCTACTATCACCATTCCGTTCAAAACAATTACTATTTCTGGTTCGGCAAGGCCACCTCCAATCATCATTACAAGGGTTGGACCCATTCCGTATGAAAGCCCTAAGGCCATTCCCTGGAATTACGGCGCAGAGGTGTTTGTCAATGGACAAAAGCAGGAATTAATGAATACTTCACCAGTGAGTGCTAGTCCTGAAGTTAAGGTTGAAGCTGATGCTATAACAAGAAGTGGTAGAGTGATTACTCCTGTTAATGATCAACCCAGTACTTCTAGGCAAGATAGGGGAAAACAGGCAATGGATGGTTCTGTTCAGACTCCAGTGATTACTGATTCTACGGTAAAGCCGGTTGTTGATGCTTTTTCTGAAAATGTAGAGGAGTTTATGAGACTCATCCGGAAAAGTGATTATAAGATCGTGGACCAGTTACATCAGACCCCGTCCAAGATCTCTATTCTGTCTTTGCTTTTGTGTTCTGATGCTCACAGGAATACTCTTCTGAAAGTTTTGAATGTAACCTACGTTCCTCAAGAGATTTCTGTTAACCAGCTGGAAGGGGTTATAGCGCACGTGAATGCGGGTAATGGCTTGGGTTTCACAGATCTTGATCTGACTCCTGCTGGGAGGAATCATAACCATGCCCTGCATATTTTGATTGAGTGTCGTGGTTCACTGATGTCACATGTGTTGGTTGAAACCAGATCATCGTTGAATGTATTACCAAAGAAAGCATTAATGAAGTTAGATACCAGGGGACTTATTTGTACACCAAGTGACTTGGTGGTGGGAGTTTTTGATGGCTCGAAGAGATATGTTTTTGGTGAGATTGTGCTTCCGATCAAGGTTGGACCAGAAATCTTTGATGCAACATTTTTTATAATGGATATTCAGCCAGCGTACAGCTGTTTGTTGGGTCATCCTTGGATCCATGGTGTAGGCGCTGTAACCTCCACTTTGCATCAAAAGCTGAAATACATGGTTGATGGTCATGTAGTGACAGTGTGCGGGGAAGAAGACATAATGATTGGTCAGCTGTCAACCTTCAAATACGTGGAAGTGGATGGTGAAATTCATGAGACTTTGTGTTAGGGGTTTGAGAAGGTGAAGGTTTCTGAAGAGGTTGTCCAGTCTGAAGCTATAGAGCAGGCTAGAGTGGCAGATCAACCTGAGGTTTCTATGTCTTCGTTTAAAGACGCCAAGGCTGTGGTTGAAGCTGGTAGCTCACAGAGGTGGGGCCAGGTGGTTAAAGTTCAGGAGAAGAGGGATACTTATGGATTGGGATACAAGCCATCCAGGAGAGACGGGGATCCTCCCAAGTTCTATGGCCCAGTCCGTTTCACTAGTGCCGGTGTTTTCTTCAACAAAGTTAATGCCATTGAGGAAGAAGGAGACAGTGATTGTGACATGGATAGCTGGATTCGTCCTTGTGTCCCAGGAGAAAGTCTGTGCAACTGGTCTTCTGAGAAAGTCATTCAAGTGACTGGCTTCGAGTAATTGCTTTGTTTTCCTATTATGTTAATCCTGCGTTCTGCCCAAGACGTAGTTGATTTTATTTGTAGGGCTTTTTAACTATTGTATGTTTTGCTTTATCATCAATAAAGGGCTTTTCACACTCAAATATTTTGATCTCTGTCTTTCTATTTTATTTTATGCATTAAAAACCCACATCAAAATGGCAATGTGTTTCTTTTGTTGCATACATAATAAAATATACCTCATCAATCATGCAGGTCTTTTTGTTCAGATGACACCGATCATGACTCAGCTATAGCTCAGTATGACTTTGATAATCCAATCTATCAGGATGAAGAAGAAACTGATGAAGATTATGAACTGCCTGAAGAGTTGGCCAGATTGTTGAAGCAAAAGGAGAGAGTCATCCTACCTCATCAGGAGGAAATTGAGATTGTGAATCTGGGAACCGAGGATGCCAGAAAGGAAGTAAGGATAGGGGCTGCATTGGAAGACAGTGTCAAGGGAAGATTGATTGAAATGCTCCGTGAGTATGTGGACATCTTTGCCTGGTCTTACCAAGACATGCCTGGGCTCGATACTGATATTGTTGTACACCGGCTACCACTTAAAGAAGGTTGTGCTCCGGTCAAGCAAAAGTTGAGAAGAACTAAACCAGAGATGTCTGTCAAAATCAAGGAATCCAATGGGTTGCTAAGTTCAGAAACAGCTAGATGCCGGTTTTCTTGCCGTAACCAATTATCCTCCATGGGTTGCTAACATCGTGCTTGTACCTAAGAAGGATGGGAAGGTCAGGATGTGTGTTGATTACAGGGATTTGAACAGAGCAAGCCCAAAGGATGATTTCCCGCTCCCTCACATTGGCGTGTTAGTTGACAATACTGCTCGGTATTCTGTGTTTTCCTTCATGGATGGCTTCTCTGGGTATAACCAAATCAAGATGGCCCCAGAGGACATGGAGAAGAGAACATTCATAACACTCTGGGAAACTTTTTGCTACAAAGTGATGCCCTTTGGATTGAAAAATGCAGGGGCAACCTATCAACGGGCGATGGTGACTCTCTTTCATGATATGATTCTCAAAGAGATTGAGGTCTATGTTGATGACATGATTGCGAAGTCACATATGGAGGAAGAACATCTGGTGAATCTTCAGAAGTTATTTGAAAGGTTAAGAAAATTCAGACTGAGGTTGAATCCAAACAAGTGCACCTTCGGGGTGAGATCAGGAAAATTGATGGGGTTTATTGTTAGTGAAAAAGGTATCGAGGTTGATCCTGCAAAGGTAAAAGCCATACATGAAATGCCTGTGCCGAAAACAGAAAAAGAGGTTCGTGGTTTCTTGGGGAGATTAAACTACATTGCCAGGTTCATCTCTCATCTCACAGCCAGGTGTGAACCAATCTTCAAGCTGCTAAGAAAAGATCAAGCGGTCAGGTGGAATGAAAATTGTCAAAAGGCATTTGAAAAGATTAAAGAATACTTGCAGGAACCTCCGGTCCTTATGCCACCAGTGCCAGGAAGGCCTTTAATTATGTATCTCACAGTTCTTGAGAATTCAATGGGTTGTGTGCTCGATCAATAAGACGAGTCAGGTAGAAAAGAGCACGCCATCTACTACTTGAGTAAGAAGTTTACTAATTGCGAGTCAAGGTACTCGATACTGGAGAAAACGTGTTGTGCACTCGCTTGGGCCGCTAAGCGGTTGAGGCAGTATATGTTAAACCATACAACCCTCTTGATTTTGAAGATGGGTCCGATCAAGTATGTGTTTGAGAAGAAAGCACTTTCTGGCAGAATAGCCCATTGGCAGATGGTTCTGACAGAATATGATATTCAGTATGTTTCCCAAAAGGCCATTAAGGGAAGTGTTTTGTCAGAATATTGTCGCTCCCAAGATTTTCATCCAGGTACAAACGCGAGAGTGGCGCGGAAAAACAGAGTCACCAGCCATGTAAATTTATCCCAAGAGAGGGAAAGGGAACACCGCATAAACCTTAGGAAGAGGGAAAGGAATGGTCATCGCAACCATAGCCTGGGTTCGGGAGTCGGTTACGCGAGGGGAAGGTGCTAGCACCCCACGCGTCCATCGTACTCGATGGGATCCACGCTTGTTGTCTAATTTAAGGGTAAGTTATACTATCATCTAGGGTTGTACTAACACGGGGAGGGAAGGACAAAGACAGACTCGGTAGGACATCGACGTCCTAGGCCTACGTACCCCCTTTGTGCAATGGGGAATTCAGAGTCAACGTAGTTCGGACCAAGTTCTTTTTGTGTTTTTTATGAGCGACGTTAAGTTCGCGTCCGACAGTTATGGTCGATGCCTGTTTGCGACTCAGACGGAAGGTAACGTGCCCTTTTTGAAAATAGCCTTTAGGTTTGACGATCCCGAAGGACAAAAAGGTTTGAAGTTGGTTTATGTTTTTTAGGACAGAAGTGGCTTAAGTTAGTTCCTAAGCTGCATTGCACCAGAGTCTAGGGCATAGGGGCGAATACTTAATGCATCGTCCCAAGACAGGACGCTCGCTAAGCACTCTAGAAAGATGAGAGGAAGCCCCTCATTTATCATTCCCCACGCTTAAGGCTCGTGCGCAATACACCTTATTATTATTAAGTGTTTTAAAAAAGTTTGAGATGAGAAGAGAGAAGACACAAGGGTAACTCTAAGGGGGGACTATGGATCCTAAAGTCATCATGCATGGGTGACCTACGGTTAGTGAGGTTTGAAGACAACCTAAACCCTAAAGGAAGAAGATGAGAGAGAAAAAGGTAAGGGCGACCATGGATACTTATCCATACCCTTAAAGAAACTACCTTAGTCCCTGCATAAAAGATTAGTATAAAGTAGATACAAATAAGAGAAAGGAGGTGAATGAAAATCACGCAATGACAAACAATGATAATAATAATCTAAACATGAATCAAAGAAACAAAGAAACAACCCCAAAGCAAATGGCACAAGTGCCTTTCAAACAAGATAATCGGATAAGATCAAAGATGCGCCTGCAAGAAAATCTCAAGTGAAAATAACTCAGATAATTGGAAAAGTGACTCCTAAAATTCCCAAATTAAACACTAAGGTTCCTAAACCAGAGGCAAACAACATATAAAAAGTCCCTGCAAAAATCTAAAATGTTAGCCATTCAAATAATCATACAAAATTCACGTAGGGGATAGGGTTCAACGTGCCAAAGAGAAGGACTTAAATGCAACATGAAAAATATTTAAAAATGAAAGAAAAATATTTTTAAACACTTTAGGATGTTAGTAAATGAGAGCAAAAGGAACGGGTCAAAAATGTTTTGTGAATGAAGAGAATTAAAATAAATAACTCAAAGTATGCATGATATGAGTGGTGCAAAAGGAAAATAGACTAAATAATTAATTTAGATGATAAGAATAAGATAAAAATAAAATAATAAAATTTGTAAAATTTTATAAAACAATAAAGATGATGTATGAATTTTATGGTAATTTTTAAATGCAAGGATGTATTTTAAAAATGATTAAAATGAACAATGCAAATAACAAAAAATAAAATTGAAGAGAAACGAATGGGGGTGCGTTCAGCAGATGATCCACGTTTAGAAACCAAACGGGCCCAGACTGGAGGTGTAGATAGCAGGGCGCAAGGCCCAATCCCTTATGATTACACCATCTTAAAAAAGAAAAAAAATTCAGATAAAATAAATAAAATGTAACTAGCCATGTGAACATGTTTCTCAATCGGTCAAGTCCCATTAAACACAAAAAGACAAACAAAATGCCCCCACCAACCAGGACGCAACACGCGTCCTTTTTCCTCCCATGTTCATGCAGAAACGTAGCAACACTCCCATGAACACGACATGAAACACCAACGATACCCTCACCTTCATAATTCCATGACTTACTCAAATCTCAACGAAATCAAACAAAATTGAAACCAAAGTTGAAGTACGAAGAACAAGGATTAATTCTGTGCCACTAGTTTTCCAAAACAGAAATTCAAACACAGAGATAAGTGGCTCTAAAGTCACGGGTACAAATAGGATTTCACCAATATTCAAAGTCATTTAACAAACCTGGATTCAAACATATAAACGATGCCCTTATTTCAGGCAAATACAGATGCAATGTAAACTCAAGATTGATGTATTTAAATTTTCATGATGACAGGTCAAAGGTTTGAGGACACTTACCCAATGGGAACGAATCCAATGCTCCTCCCGACCACGTTGAATTCTCTAGAGAACCCCTCCAAATGCTTGAGCAAGCTTTAGTGAGTGCAGACCGAGCGAAGACGAATGAAACGAAAGCTCTTGAGAACTTGAGCTCTGAACTTGAGAAACTTTCTTGAGAGAACTATGAACTTTTTTCTTTTTTCTTAAAGCTCCGCCAATCCTAAAAAATCTCTCTCCCTCGTTTAGGGTTTATTTTCTCCTTAAATATGATGGATTAGGTTAAACTTTGGGAGGCCCATAATGTGCAAAACGAATCTCCTTTCACTTTGAACCATTAAGGAAGGTTTTGATGCATAGCCGCCTTGCATGGTAAGTGAGTGTTGTTTCTAGATGTTTGGGCCTGGGTGGTGTTGAGATTTATCACGAAAATAGTCTATTCTGACCTTGTACAATCATGTGCATAATACCATGCACTAAGACTCTCCCTAAGTTGGACCCAACAATTGTCATGCTTCTTACTAAGTGCACCCAAACTCATTTAAGCCAACCATAGATGCATTAGAAAGTAGGGAATTTAGAGAACAAGTTTTATGTTGAAGAAGAGTGGAAATGATGCCTGGAAGTGTGTGAAAGATTGACTTGAAGTAGTGTCCACAAAATCTGCCAAAACACTTAGAAATAATTCCCATCTTTTCCAAATTCGCAGGGTGAAAGTGTCCAACTTGGGAGCACTATAACTTATTCAAAAATAATCCAAATGGCATGATTCTTGTGCTCATTTTGAAGGGAAAACTTCATACTACAACTTTCATGTGAAAAATATTTTCAAATGAGGTCTTGATCGTGATGAAAATCAGTCTTTAAAGCTCGTTTCCAAATCTGCCAAAAATGACTTAGAAAAAATTCTAAGTTTTTAAATCTTGTAGGGTGAAAATGTCCAACTTGGGAGCACTATAACTCATTAAAAAATAATCTAAATGGCATGATTCTTGTGCTCATTTTGAAGGGAAAACTCCATACTACAAATTTCATGTGGAAAGGATTCGCAACTAAAGCCTTGATCATGGTGAAAACTGCCTTTGAAAGTAGTTAAGAACTTGCCCAAAATAGTAAGTTTCTAAAACCCTAAATTTCCTTTTTTAGTAACTTTTCCACATTCTCGATTTTTCCATGAATCTTTGATCATTTCTTGGTCAAATCCCATCCATTGCTCACATTTGTCTTGAAAATCATGATGTTGACCCCAAAAAGTCAGGAGTTGACTTTTTCTCTGCACAGTTGACTTTTCTCGATTCACCTGATTTTTAATCTCCTGATCAATTGAACCTCTCCTGAATCAAGCTGATGGACAACCTCTCATCCCTGGATACTTGAGGACCCAAGGAATACCATGGAATCAAGTCTTGCCCAAAAAATCAGAAATAAACTGACTTTATAGCAAACCCTAGTTTTGGTACCCTCAGTCTAGGAGGAAATAACACAGTCTCCAAATCCAAATTCCTCTGAATATGATGTATATCCTCTCTAACAAAGATAATATATGCCATTTATTGATGATAAAAACCCAAGGAGCTTGCCCATTGGAGCATAAACCCAAGAATTTCAAAACCCTAATTCATGCACTGGTTAGGAGAGGGTGATCCACTCGAAATCCCTTGCCACTTGTGAACTCTTGATGGTGTGATGGACCAGATAGGACCTTCTTGAACTTCCTCAAGCACCTTGACCCCATGCTAATGATATGCATACATGATAATGCAAAAAGTGAAATGAAACATAAGCCAGTTAGTAAAAAAGTAAGGAGGGCAAATTTTGGGGTGCTACAAATATCTTGCCTAACAACCAATTGAGGATTATCAACCGATGAAGTTTGAATTTCCAGATGAGCATATCATGCATCTGAAGATGAAGGATTGTGAAGAACCTTTGCCTGATGAAGGACCTGAGATTGGATCTCAGTGGAAGATGGTTTTTGATGGGGCTGTTAATTCATATGGTAACGGGATCGGGGCAATCATTACGACTCCACAGGGTTCTTATATACCCTTCACTGCCCGATTGGCGTTCATATGCACCAACAATGAGGCAGAGTATGAAGCATGCATCATGGGGTTAGAAGAGGCAATTGATTTGAGAATCAAGAACCTCGATGTTTATGGTGATTCTACGTTGGTGGTTAACCAGATTACAGGTGAATGGGAGACTCGTCAAGCAAATCTTGTTCCGTATAACAACTATGCCAGAAGTTGTTACCTTTCTTTGATAGAGTAGACTTTCATCACATTCCCAGGGTTGAGAATCAGATGGCTGATGCGTTGGCAACGTTGTCATCAATGTATCAAGTGAATCGTTGGAATGAAACTCCTTCAATCAGAATCATGCGCTTGGACAGGCCTCCTTTTGTATTTGCAGTTGAAGGGGTATCAGATGGCAAACCTTGGTATCATGACATCAAAGTCTTTTTGAAGAGTCAGGAATACCCAGCTGGGGCATCTTCCAAGGATAAAAAGACATTGAGGAGGTTATCAGGAAACTTCTTTTTGAACAAAGACGATGTGTTGTACAAGAGAAACTTTGACATGGTCTTGCTACGTTGTGCTGATGAACACGAGGCAGGCCTGTTAATGGAAGAGGTTCACGAAGGTTCCTTCGGTACTCATGCCAATGGGCATGCTATGGCAAGAAAATTGTTAAGAGCGGGGTATTATTGGATGATTATGGAGTCTGATTGTTTTAAATACGCCAAGAAATGTCATAAATGCCAGATTTATGCTGACAAGGTGCACGTACCATCTACTCCTCTGAATGTTTTGTCGTCACCTTGGCCTTTTTCCATGTGGGGCATTGACATGATTGGGAAGATTGAGCCGACTGCTTCGAATGGACATCGTTTTATCCTGGTGGCTATTGATTATTTCACGAAGTGGGTAGAAGCAGCCTCATTTGCCAACGTCACCGGACAAGTGGTAGCCCGATTTATTAAGAAGGACATCATCTGCCGGTATGGAGTCCCAGAGAGAATCATTACTGATAATGGTTCAAATCTGAATAATAAGATGATGAAGGAGCTATGTCAGAGGTTTAAAATCGAACATCAAAATTCTTCTCCCTATCGTCCGAAGATGAATGGGGCTGTTGAAGCGGGGAATAAGAACATAAAGAAGATTGTGCAGAAGATGGTAGTGACATACAAAGACTGGCATGAGATGTTGCCTTACGCTTTGCATGGATATCGTACTTCGGTACGCACATCAACTGGAGCAACTTCTTTCTCACTGGTGTATGGTATGGAAGCAGTTCTGCCATTAGAAGTTGAGATTCGTTCTTTGAGGATTCTGACAGACGTGAAGCTTGATGAGGCTGAGTGGGTGCGTTCCCGGCTGAATGAACTGAACCTCATTGAAGAGAAGAGATTGAAAGCCATGGCGCATGGCCGGTAGTATCAGAGCAGGATAAAAAAAGAATTTGATCAGAAAGTGCGTCCTCGGTGTTTTCAGGCTGGTGAATTAGTTCTGAAAAGGATCACTCCTCCTCAAACAGATCATAGGGGCAAGTGGACTCCGAATTACGAAGGGCCATATGTAGTAAGACAGGTTTTCTTTGGTGGAGCCTTATTACTTTCAACTATGGATGGCAAAGGTTTTACGTCCCTTGTGAACGCAGATGTAGTCAAAAAATACTTTGCATAGAAGAGACCCGCTGAACATAAAAAGAAGGTTCAGGCAAAAATGGGGCATCCTGGCGAACCATAAAAAGAAAAGGTTCGGGAAAAAATTAGGGATAAAAAGAAAAAGAAAAAACCCGCAAGGTTGAAAACCTGAAAAGGCAACTTTGGCAAAAATGGGTATCCCGGTGGATTGAAAACCCGAAAAGGGCGATCCAGGCAAAAGTTAGGGATTTAAAAGCAAAGACTACGATCCGCGTTCGATCTGTGATCACTATTCACACTTGGAAAATTCGAAGGAAAATTAATCAGTCCAGTCAGTCATCTTCAAAGGCCAAAATATCTGTGGATAAATAAGTCATATGGATTATAGCTGAGTCGAGTCATGGTGGATATCTGTTCCCCCACATTGCCGACATGTGTATTTTCTTTTACTTTTTGCGCAATTACTTCTTTTCAGGAATTGCTTCCAAATGTAAATGCCTATTTACAGGCTGATCATTCAATAAAGTTTGCATTTCAGTCAAAAAGCTTTTGTTTTTTGTTTTACCTGTTTTGTTTGTGAAAATGTCCGATATTTTTTATAAACATTACATGCTAAATGTTGAGCTTTATGAAACAAGTTGGAAAATAGTGGCAATCGCTTTGGCGACAATCACTATGATGATAATCAGATTAATCATTCTTGCATGTAGACCTTTCTGTTGGTTTTGCAGGATGATAGGTGTACCTCCCCAGTAGAGTTGCTCTCTCCAACTTTGAAGTCTGATCATCCTCAGCAGTTTATCACTCTTCCTCATCAGAGTATCGAGGATCATCTTCCCCAACAGAGTATAAAGAAGTAATTCCCCAAGCAGAGTCGTTAAGGATCGTCCCCTTCAGTAGGATATAAGAGGTTTTCCCCCAACCAGAATTGTGATTGGCTCACATTTTTTTAGCAGGTGGTGTTTCCCCACAGAGTATGGAGGAGTCATTTTTCCCCAACTAGTCAGGAAACATGTGTTTATCCCCCAGCAGAGTGGATGTTGACAACTACTATTTTCCAAGCAGATGTGCTGATGATGATTAGTACTCTTCAGCAGGATAAAGATGCTCGTATCCCCAAGCAGAGTCTGGTGGTGATCGGTATCCCCAGCAGGTCTTAAGCCCAATCATTTTTGGCAGGCGTCAAAGCCAAGTTCTGAAGTATTTGGTGACCCCCGGCGGAGGAGTTTCCATTTTCAGTATTCATCTCCCTCCCCAGCTGAGTGGGCATTCTCTCGGAGTTTCGTCCATATCCAGCAGAATCGTTGATCTTGATATTCCCCGGCTGAGTGGGTATTCTCTCGGAGTTTCGTCCATCTCCAGCAGAATTGGTGATTATGATCTTCCCTAGCAGGGTGAAGTTTTCCTCAGCATTGTTCTTTGGTTTGATGACAATGTAGTTTGTCGTCCTCGGGGGAGCTGCTACTGTTCTCAGCGTTTATTTCGCTGGGACGGTCTTTTGCATTGCATAAGCATTTGTTTTTGCATAGCATCCTCCTAAATGCGTAGCATTTCCACTTCGGGTGGAGCATTACGGCAAAATTCAAACATATGCATCTGAAGCATAAGCCAGGTTTGAGTTTTCCTTCGTCAGGAAAGCCGAATTTTAGGAAGATATCTTTCGACTTTACTCCACAAGTGTTAGGTTTAGTCATTCAAAGCAATAGTTGACATTCCCTGGCAGATTATTTTGCTAGGATTGTGAACCCGTGATCTCTTTTTACTCGTTCGTCCAGGTGGTCCTTTGGTTTATCCCCTCAAGATTTTTACCGTCAGACACTCGTCCGTGTTTCCTTCGACACCCGTCCGTGTTTGAACCTTTGACTTCAATACCCGTCTGTATTGACCTTTTGATGACGCTCGTCTGTGTTGCCTTCCATTCCCCAGCGAGATTAATCCCCGATAAAAGTTGATTTACAACCTTTTCGATACCCGTCCGTATTGAATCTTTTTACACCCGTCTGTGTACCTTTTCAGTACCCATCCGTATTGAATCTTTTTACACCCGTTCATGTACCTTTTCGATACTCATCCGTATTGAAATCCTTTTACATCTGTCCGTGTACCTTTTCGATACCCGTCCGTATTGAATCTTTTTACACCCGTCCGTGTACCTTTTCGATACCTGTCCGTATTGAAATCTTTTACACCCGTCCGTGTACCTTTTCGATACCTGTCTGTATTGAAATCCTTTTACACCCGTCCGTGTACCTTTTCGTTACCCGTCCGTATTGAATCTTTTTACACCCGTCCGTGTACCTTTTCAGTACCCATCCATATTGAATCTTTTTACACCCGTCCGTGTACCTTTTCGATACCCGTCCGTATTGAAATCCTTTTACACCTGTCCGTGTACCTTTTCGATACCCGTTCGTATTGAAACCTTTTCACACCCGTCCGTGTACCTTTTCAGTACCCGTCCGTATTGAATCTTTTTACACCCGTCCGTGTACCTTTTCAGTACCCGTCCGTATTGAACCTTTTTACACCCGTCCGTTTGCCTTTTCGATACCCGTCCGTATCTGATATCTTTGATTCCTTGACACCCGTCAGTGTTTATCCCCAGAATAGCTAACACTCGTTTGTGTTTACTTCAAGACATTTCAATACATTGTGTGTATTGGTAGCTGACACTCGTCCGTGTTGTGACAGTGCAACATTTATTGCTTGTTCCCCATGTTAGAACAAGAATTGATTCTACATTCCAAATAGTTTTGATGATAACAAATACTATATTATTTAGAACTTGATGCTCCTTAATTTAGTTTTTATGTTATGTAGGTAAGTTCTAAAGTAAAGAAATTCTAATTCGGAAGCAAGCGAAGTTCTGATTTGGAAGCATCACAAGATCTAGACTAGCGAAGTTCTGATTTGGAAGCATCACAAGATCTAGACTAGCGAAGTTCTGATATAAAAGCATCACAAGATCTAGACTAGCGAAGTTCTAATCCAGCGAAGTTCTGATATGGAAGTATCACAAGATCTAAACTAGCGGAGTTCTGATAAAGAAAGTGTCACGCTTTCAGCACCAGCTGCCTTGATCCAGAAACTCTGATAACTCAACAATTCAACGTGGACTCTGATACGCTATCCTTTATATTTATGAGTATCTCAAAGTAATGGTTTGGGCCAGACAAAATCTGTATTTTTGGAAAGAGCATTCAATGGCTTTTTATCATCCTCCAAAAATAGCTCTCACGTCTCCAACGGATCAAAATGATTTCATCTATTTAAAGGAGCCCTTGCAGATGACAAACACACTTGCGCGCATACACTTTACAATTCATCAAGTTTTCATCTGTGTTCAATTTGATCTAAATATTGTGTAAACATCACAGTTGTGATATAGCTTATTAGAAGCAACTTATACACTTGTTCATTTTCATTTGAAATTCCTTGAGATAACCGAGTTGTGGTTAAAACTCAAGAAGACAGTGACAATTGTCTCTGTAATTGTGTAATCTTTATTGATTAGTGGATTAAATCCTCAAGAGAGAGAGGCGAAATCACCTTGGCGGGTGGACTGGAGTAGTTTGAGTTCAAACGAACCAGGATAACCAACGTGTCCTTTTTGCTTTAAATTTTCGAAAACCCCAATTCAAACCCCCCTTCTTGTGTTTTTCGTTTCTTCAATTGGCATCAGAGCGCCTGGTTCTGGGTGCTAACACTTAACCGTGTCAGATAAAAGATCCTTCAAAAAAACACTATGGCGGAACCCGTTCAGAACTACAATGACAAAATCAGTGGCAAACCACTAGTGTTTGACGGTGAAAACTTTGATTACTGGAAAGACTTAATTGAAAGTTTCTTTCTGGCTCATGACGGCGATCTCTGGGATATGGTAACTGATGGTTACACTCATCCTGTTGGAAAAGACGGTCAGAAGATTGAAAGGAAAAATATGACGGATCAACAGAAGAAAGATTTCAGAAATCATCACAAGGCCAGAACGATTCTCCTTAGTGCGATCTCCCACACAGAATATGAGAAGATCACAAACAGAGAATCAGCCAAACACATATTTGATTCTCTGAGAATGACGCATGAAGGCAACACTCAAGTCAAAGAGACTAAAGCTCTGGCACTCATCCAGAAGTATGAAGCCTTCGAAATGGAAGAAGATGAAACAATTGAGAAAATGTTCTCAAGGTTTCAAATTCTGGTTACTGGACTAAAAGTTCTGAATAAAGGGTACTCAACAGCAGATCATGTCAAGAAGATCATCAGAAGCTTACCAAAGGTGTGGAGACCCATGTTCACAGCACTAAAGCTCTCCAAGAACCTCAACGAAATATCTCTTGAAGAACTGATAAGCTCTCTAAGAAGTCACGAGATAGAATTAGAAGAAGATGAACCCCAGAAGAAAGGTAAGTCTGTTACTCTTAAATCTAAATATAAATATGAAACTAAAGCTTTTCAGGCAGAAGAAGAAAGCTCTGGTGGGTCCTCAGAAGAAGATGAACTATCACTCCTCTCCAGAAGAGTCCAACAACTATGGAAAAATAGACAAAGGAAATTCAGAAACTCTAAAAGATCAAGCAGTCATTCTGAACCATCTTCTGGACACAAAAAGTCAAGAAACAAAGAGGTGGTGTGTTACGAATGCAAGGAACCTGGACACTACAAAAGTGATTGTTCTAAGCTGCAGAAAGAAAAGCCAAATAAGAAGTTTAACAAGGAAAGAAAGAAAAGTCTTATGGCTACCTGGGATGACTCAGAATCTTCTGAAACAGAATCCGAATCAGAAAATGAACACGCCAACATTGCCCTAATGGCCAACATATTAGATGACTCAAACTCATCAGAATCAGACTCTGAATCAGAAACTAAAGAGGTATTCTCTAAATTTTCTAGATCTCAATTAGAAGATAGTCTATCTGAAATTCTTGAAAATTATCAGAAACTTCAGCTCAAATATAAGAATCTGAAACATGGTCTGGTATCTGAGTCTGAAGAGAACAGAAAACTAAAAGCAGAAAATTCTGAGTTAAAAGAAACCATTTCAAAACTCAACTCCTTTGAATCTCAAAAATCTCAGAAAAAATCTGACTCAGTAGTTCCCACTAGTTATGATAACATTTGAAAACATTACGACTATGATTTTCAAAAATTTCTAGCTAAAAACATAGACAGAAGCAAAATGGCTTCAATGATCTATGGAGTTAGTAGAAATGGGAGAAAAGGCATAGGGTATGTTGATCCTAGAGGAGAAGCTCCTTATAAACCTAAACAAGTTGATGATATTATCATAAAATACACACCTTTAAACTCTCACTTCACATATGGACACAAACATGATATAAAATATAGGAGTGAATCTTACTCTTCAAATTCTATTGAGAAACCAAAACTCAATCAGAATTCTGTGAACACTAACAAACAAGGACCCAAAGAAATATGGATACCTAAGGATAAAATCCTATATGTTGCAGATGTCTTTAACAGCAAGATTGAAACACCAATCATGGTACCTGGACTCTGGATGCTCGCGACACATGACGGGAAGAAAGCATATGTTCCAAAGTCTGGAACTTAAAGCTGGAGGGTTTGTAGGTTTCGGAGGCAATCAGAAAGGGAAAATCATTAGCTCGGGAACCATAGGTAACGGTACTCTACCCTCTATATCTAATGTTTTATTAGTAGAAGGATTAATGCATAACTTGTTATCCATAAGTCAATTAAGTGATAACGGTTATGATATAATCTTCAATCAAAAGTCCTGCAAGGCAGTTAGTCAGAAAGATGGAACAATCCTCTTTAATGGAAAGAGAAAGAACAACATTTATAAAATAAAGCTTTCTGAACTAAAAAGTCAGAATGTAAAATGCCTTTTGTCTGCTAACGACGAGCAATGGGTCTGGCACAGAAGAATGGGGCATGTTAGTATGAGAAGAATATCTCAGATTAACAAACTCAATCTGGTCAGAGGACTTCCTAACCTGAAGTTCAGCTCAGATGTTCTGTGTGAAGCATGTCAAAAAGGCAAGTTTTCTAAACCCTCTTTTAAACCAAAAAATGTTGTTTCTACCTCCAGACCATTAGAACTTCTACATATAGATCTGTTTGGACCAGTGAAAACTGCATCCATCAGTGGTAAGAAGTATGGATTAGTGATCGTAGATGACTATAGCAGATGGACATGGGTAAAGTTCTTAAAACACAAGGACGAGTCACTCTCTGATTTCTCTACTTTTTGTAACCAAGTTCAAAATGAAAAAGAGTTTAGAATTGTAAAAGTCAGAAGTGATCATGGTGGGGAATTTGAAAACAAGAAATTGGAAATATTTTTTAATGAAAATGGCATTTCTCATTATTTCTCTTGTCCTAGAACTCCACAACAAAATGGAGTTGTAGAACGCAAGAATAGAACTCTACAAGAAATGGCCAGAACCATGATCAATGAGACTAACATGGCTAAACACTTTTGGGCAGAAACAGTTAATACAATGTGTTACATTCAGAATAGAATCTCTATAAGACCTATTCTGGAAAAGACTCCATATGAATTGTGGAAGAACAGAAAGCCCAACATTTCATACTTTCATCCATTTGGATGGACATGCTTTATCTTAAACACTAATGATCCTCTAAACAAGTTTGATTCTAAGGCACAAAAATGTTTCATGTTAGGATACTCTGAACGTTCAAAAGGATACAGAGTATATAACACAGAAACACGAAATGTGGTAGAATCCATTTGTGTCAGATTTGATGATAAGCTTGGCCTTCAAAAGCCAAAGCATGATGAATCTCTTGCAGAAATAGAAGTTCAAATTACAGGCACCGAAACCAGATCATCAGAAAAACAGTCAAACACAACAGAAGGAAACTCTAATGTCACAACAAATTCTGAAGAACCCATCCAGAAAAGACAATCCAGATGTTCTCTAACACATCCCGAAGACAAAATTCTGGGAAAGAAAGATGACCCAATCAGAACAAGATCCTCATTCAAAAATACTAAAGAATCTCTCATGGGATTAGTCTCTCTGGTTGAACCCACTTCTATTGACGAAGCACTCTCAGACAATGATTGGATACTCGCAATGCAGGAAGAATTGAATCAGTTCACCAGAAACGACGTATGGGATCTAGTCCCTAAACCCAAAGGCTTCAACATCATTGGAACCAAATGGGTCTTCAGAAACAAACTGAATGAACAAGGAGAAGTTGTCAAAAACAAAGCACGACTGGTTGCACAAGGTTATAGTCAGCAAGAAGGGATAGACTATACAGAAACCTTTGCTCCAGTCGCAAGGTTAGAATCTATCAGACTTTTAATTTCATTTGCTGTAAATAATGACATCAGTCTTTATCAGATGGATGTCAAAAGTGCGTTTTTAAATGGTTACATTGATGAAGAAGTTTACGTACATCAACCCCCTGGTTTTGAAAACACAAAACATCTAGAATATGTTTATAAACTTAAGAAATCGTTATATGGTCTAAAACAAGCTCCCAGAGCTTGGTATGAGAGACTAAGTAACTTTCTCTTAGAAAATGAATTTACTAGAGGGAAGGTGGACACAACTCTATTCTGTAAGTCATTTAAAAATCACATTCTGATCTGTCAAATATACGTAGATGATATAATTTTTGTATCCACTAAAAGCTCATTGGGCAAAGAATTTGCTAAGACTATGCCGGCAGAATTTGAAATGAGCTTAATGGGAGAACTCAAGTTTTTCTTGGGAATTCAAATCAATCAAACTCCAGAAGGAACTTACATACATCAAAGCAAGTAGGTTAGAGATCTTCTGAAGAAATTTGACATGTCAGAATGTAAGCCTTCCAAAACTCCTATGCATCCCACATGCATTCTGGAAAAGGATGAGGTAAGTAAGAAAGTTGAACAGAAGCTCTACAGAGGTATGATTGGTTCTCTCATTTATTTAACTGCTTCAAGATCTGATATTCTCTATAGCGTCTGTCTTTGTGCTAGGTTCCAATCAGATCCTAGAGAATCTCACTTAACAGCAGTTAAGCGAATTTTCAGATATCTGAAAGGTACTACTAATCTTGGTCTTTGCTATAGAAAGTCCAGAGAATACAAATTGGTAGGATACTGCGACGCTGACTTTGCTGGAGATAGAATAGTAAGAAAAAGTACCTCTGGAAGCTGCCAGTTTCTGGGAGACAACTTAATCTCTTGGTCCAACAAAAGACAATCCACCATTGCACTATCAACCGCTGAAGCTGAATATATAGCTGCAGCTGGATGCAGTACTCAGATGCTCTGGCTGAAGAATCAGCTTGAAGATTTTCACATTTACGAGAGTAACATCCCTATCCTCTGTGACAATACTTCTGCCATCTGTCTTTCTAAAAACCCTATTTTGTATTCTAGGGCTAAACATATAGAAATTAAACATCACTTCATTAGGGATTATACTCAGAAGGGAATTCTTTGTTTAAAATTTATAGACACAGACCATCAATGGGCTGATGTTTTCACTAAACCCCTTGCTGAAGATAGATTTAATTTCATTCTGAAAAATCTCTGTATGGAATTATGTCCAGAATGAAAATGCAATTTTTGTATTTTTAACTCTTAGAATTTTTTTTGTGAACATCTGACCAATAATTCTTCAGAAGTGAGAAGAAAGATTGCTTCAGAATCTATTCAGAAGATCTGATTTTTCCATTTCAAGGATAGATCACTTAGTTCACACTAGCAAACACCTGTCAACCTACGCTCCAGACTTTCTCTGACGATGAACACGTGTCAAACTCTGGAAAACTGAAACGTCTGTGTTGACATATCAAGGCGCCAAGTCACATCGGTAACTGTTCCCAAAATTTCTCACGCTATCTCCCTTGTCAAAAATCATTACAACTATTAATCATTATGTTTATTGTTTTTAATTGCTATTTATTTCTTGGTCACTCTTATATATATGTCACTTCTAACACCCTCACACACTCACTATCACTCACTTAGCTCTCTATCGCTTTCTCCTTCTTATTTGCAATTCTTGTTTTGCTTTCTACAATTCTTGTTCCTCTGTATGTTCCCAAAACCCTAAGTCTGTGAACAATGGCCTCCTGCTCTCAACAAAGTTCTCAACAAGCATTGTCTCAAGAATCTGCTGACCAAATCCTTGATGAAAGGTACGTTGAGCCCTCAAGAACTCTTCTCACTCTCATTGCCTCTCTTGAAGTTCTCTGTGAACTCATCGTTGATTTTGAAAGCATGAAAGAAAATGGGTATGACCTTACTCCTGAGGTTGAGTTTCAAGGATGGATCAAATACTTTAATCGCTTAATGGGTCCAGTTTTTCCCCAACTCGTTAAGGAATTCTGGATTTTTGCATCGGCCTCAAAACATCAAGTAACTTCGTATGTAATGGGAAAGAAGATTGTCATCACTGAAGATCTTATTGGTAAACTGATTGATCATGATGGATCAGGAATTTGATGCAGTGAGATGGAAAAGAGCTCTGACCTAAAAACTATCTCAAAGGAAATCTTCACCTCCGGACAACACTTCAACAAAATCAAAGACCTAAAGGATCGTCACAGAATTTGGGCCAGAATCATTCTAGGCTGTATCTATCACAGGAAACCTTCAAGCTCGTCTGAATACATCAACAACGATCAACAGTACCTTATGTACCTCATCTCCACCTTTACCAAAGCGAATCTTCCTCACAGTCTATTCAATCATCTGAAGAACAGTGTCAAGGAAACAAGAGAAGACGAAAGAACCAAGAGAGACTGGATCCCTCTAGGTAGACTAATCTCAGATATTCTAACAGAGAATAAGTTGATAGAACACCTAACTGAAGCTCAGAAAATAGCTGATATAGAAACTATTGCTGGAAGACCTCTCAATGCAAAGAACCTCAAGAAGATGAAAATCATTGAGACCATCAAGAAGGATCCAACCCAAATCTCTAAGGAAGTCATCACCACCAGGAAAATACCTCTGAAAGATTTTCCTCTCTTCTCAGCAGATACTCATCCAGAAATTGTTCTCAGATATCTGGATGCGTGTAAAGCTGATGGAACCCTTCCAGAAGTTTCTCTGCAACGACTCAGGCAAGAACCTCCAGAAGTTGTCACCAGAACATCAAGAAAAAGAAAAGCCTCTGAAGGAACTCCTCAGAAAACCCCCAAAGCTGCTAAAGCTGCTAAAAAGAAAGGTAACTCTTCTTTCATTTATGTCGTCGAATCCATATTGGTATCCACATCTGAAACCTCATCTTCTCCTAAACCTTTTGAAAATCCATCACCTTCACCACAAACCCTTGACGATTTTGACATTGACATTGATCCTACTCCTTCTGATTTTATTGACCCACAACCAGAACTTGTACAAGTTCTGTCTGACATTGATCTTGAACCTCTCTTCACTTCTTCCCAACCAGAACATCAAATTCAAAACTCTGACACCTCTATTCCTGGTATCAACTGTCCTCTCAACTTCTTTCAACCCTCACCTAATGCCACCAGTCCTCCACAAGATGTCATCTCTTCAGAAATTACATCACCTACCTCTCCCATTCTCATTTCTGACTCTCCTCCAACAAATCTCTCAGAAGATCCCCTCAGAACTATCATTGACTTGGAAGCTCTAGACAAACTTACCTCAACCTCTCACAAAATAGCCATTCCCAAACCAAAACCAAAAACCTACAAATCAGATGTTGGTAACTCTTTATTAGCATTCGAGGTAGAAATGCAGGAATGGATTAACTTTCTGAAGCAGGGTTGTACGGAGAATCTGAATCCAGCTGCTTCTGATTTTCTCTGGACCAAATTCAGAAAGTGGTTTAATACTGAATCTCAGAAGATGAAGGAACTAAGCTATGACATAGCTCAATAGAACTTATGTGACCATATGAAGATCTTCAATGAGTAGGTTCTAAGATTCTGGGAAAAGAAACCCATTCTTCATCTAGGCTGGAAAACTCCTATGGTTTTAGAACCTCAGGAAGAAATCTCTGAGCATCAAACTCTGGTTATTACTGAAGTCGAAGAAAAGTCTCCTGAAGCCTCTCCAAAGAAAGATTCTACTAAAAGCTCTGAGGATTTGGTACCCTCTGTCGAGTTAACTTCATCTGCTCTAGTGCTGAAAACTCTGGATGAGTTGAAGAAAGAGAATGAGGCAGTAAGAAAAAGATTAGACAAACAGGATGAAACCAACGCAGAAATTAAAGGAATGCTTGGCAAGCAAGAAGAATCCGCTAATCAGATCAAAGGCCTTCTGGAAGCATTGTTCACAAGACTTCCACCTGCTCCTCAACCTTAGTGTTAGTTCCTGGATTGGCTGGAATTTTGGTAAAACAAAGTATATTCAATGTTGATGTCAAGGTGCTGATGTTGCAACATTGAGATTTAACACTGGACTGTGTTAAGTAAGTAATTGCTGAAGTTGGATGCCTGATGTCACATAGGTGATGTTATGACATCAGATCTGCAGAATTAACAACAGCAGGTTGTGATGTTGTTAGGGTTGCGTATTAGCTGGAATTATGGAGAGCAAGCTGTCTCATTGGATGCGAATATCTTGGGATAGATATTTGCTGCTGCATAGGAAATCTGGTGCTGATTTGTAGGAGATTTAAAAGGTTGAAGATTTAAAAAGATTTTAGGAGAAAATCTGTTTTAAATATTCAGTTTTAAATAACAAATTTGGGAGATATTGTAGCAAGTCCAAGACCAATTCAAGGAGCTATATAAAGCGCACAACACCAAAGGAAAAGGCACAGAAAACATTCAGAAGATCAGGAGCTGGAGGCTTAGTGTCTAGAGTTTGTTTAGAGTGCTTGTTTTTACACTATTCTAGGGTTTGAATAGGTGTTGTGTTTCTGTCCTCTCTAGAAGCTGTGAAGCAATAGAGAGTGGTTGCTTGATCGAAGCTAGGAAGCAAGATCAAGGGTACTCAAAGTGGTTTCTTTGAGTTTGTAAGGGATTGAGTGTTGTTCTCATACCTAGGTGGTTTCTTAGGTATGAAGTCATTAGTAGAGTATAAGTTTGGGAGATTGTCAACGGGTTGTTGAGTCTGTAAATTATATCTACAAGTAGTGAATTCCATCCCTGGCTTGGTAGCCCCCAGAGTAGGTTGGTTGTAACCGAACTGGGTCAACAATTCCTTGTGTTGCTTTGTTACTGTTATTGCTGTCCATTGTACAGAGTGTGTTGTTGTGACATCGCACCTTAACATCACACGTCTGATACCAGAATTTCAATTGGTATCAGAGAAGGCATCCTGTCTGTCTCTAGGTGAGATCTAGGGAAGTTACTTTCTGGTGTAAAGATGGACAAAGAAGTTGGAGGATTCGTCAACAGACCCCCTATTTTGGATGGATCCAATTATGACTATTGGAAGCCAAGAATGACCACTTTCTTAAAATCCTTGGACAGTAGGGCTTGGAAGGCTGTTATTAAAGAATGGAAAGCTCCTGTCATGTGTGAGAAGGATGATGCTGGCAAAGATAAAGAAGGCACCTCTAAGCCAAAGCCTGAAGAAGAGTGGAGCAAGTAGGAAGATGAGCTTGCCCTTGGAAATTCCAAAGCTCTGAATGCAATCTTCAATGGAGTGGATAAGAATATCTTTTGGTTAATCAATACCTGTGAAGTTGCTAAGGAAGCGTGGGATATCTTGCAGGCTACACATGAAGGAACATCTAGAGTTAAGATGTCGAGACTTCAGATTTTAACATCAAAATTTGAAAGCCTGAAGATGAAGGACTATGAGACTATTCATGACTTCCACATGAATGTTCTGGAGCTGGATAATGTATCCAGTGCTCTTGGTGAGAAAATGTCAGATGAAAAGCTTGTACGGAAGATCCTTAGGTCCCTTCCTAAGAAGTATAAGATGAAGGTAACTGCCATTGAAGAATCACAAGACATCAGCAAATTGAGAGTTGATGAGCTCATTGGATCTCTTCAAACTTTTGAGCTTGGGTTGAATGAGGAAGAACCAGAAAAGAAGCCAAAGAGTATAGCCCTGGTGTCAAATGGTGAAGAAGAGAAAGGGAAGAGTTTTGAATCCCAGGAGGATCTATCTCAGGCCATAGTCATGTTGGGAAGACAGTTCACCAAAGTATTCAAGAGAATGAATAATAACTCCAGGCCTAATGTCAAGAACATGACTTCTGACACCAGCAAGAAGGATGAAGAGAAAACTGCCCAAGATAAAGGAGTGCAGTGCTTTGAGTGTGAAGGGTATGGACATGTCAAGAAAGAATGTCCCACCTTCTTGAAAAAGCAGAAGAAAGGCATGACAATTTCCTGGTCTGACTCTGATAGTGAAAGTGAAGGTGAGTCAGCAAAGCATGTTAGAGCTTTAACATGAGCTATTGTTTTTGATGATGATTCTAGTGATGGAGAAATAGCGTATGAGGAGTTAGCATCTACTTATCAAGAGCCGTGTTTAGAAAGTGCTGAGATTTGTCAAGAAAACGAGTGCCACAAGCTACAAATTGCTCAGCTAGAGAATGAAAAGACTGATCTGGAAAATGAAGTTGTACTAGTTAGAGCTCACCTTGATCAAATGACCAAGTCTGTTAGGATGCTGAGTTGTGGTACAGACACACTTGACAAGATCCTTCAGACAGAAAAGGTTGCAGGTGATAAGTCTGGTATAGGATATGTGGCAAGCACCTCTGGAGCAAAGGAGGAGGTGTCCCAACCTATGTCTCAAACAAAGAGACAGGATTCTACCCCTAAGAAGGTGGTTCAGACTCAGAATGTTGAGAAAAAGGATAGTCTCCAACAGAGGAAGATGCAGCCTCAAGGAGCTAGTCAATATATGCCTCCCCAATATCACAAGAGCATACAAGCTGCAAGGTTCAAACAGGACATGTCACATCAGGTGTCTCAACATCAGGACAACTGGTATGGTTATCGGTATGGATACAACAATGTTGTGCCTCATCACTATGGAAGAAGAAAGCCACACCATCACGGGAGACAATCCAGGAAATAGCATTCTCAGCCTTCTTATGGGAGAAGATACCAACATAATAGAAGGCATGCCAGATATGGTAGGAGGAGACCACATTATGGATGGCAGCCTAAGCAATCTCATCATGGCAGAAGAGTCAGAGATGAAAAGGTTAGATGCTTTTATTGTGGAAGGTATGGACATATGCAGTACTCTTGCTACAAGCTGCGTGGATACCCTCAGCCTCAAAACAGATGGAGAGAGTACATGCCCAAAGTTGTTAAATAATGGGTACCTAAGGAGAAGGTGAAGTGCTTATTGGCTCACATGGCTGACAAAGAGTTTAAAGAAGGAACATGGTATTTTGACAATGGGTGTTCAAAACACATGTCTGGATGTAGATCCATATTTGTTGAAGTCAGTCATTGTCCCTCTCATGAGGTTATGTTTGGCAATGGAGAAAAAGGTGTTGCTGCAGGAGTTGGGAAGGTGCAAGGTGATGGTAGACCAGAACTTGACAATGTTCTGTTTGTCAGTGGTTTAAATGCTAATTTGATCAGCATAAGCCAGTTGTGTGATGAAGGTTACAAGGTAAACTACACCAAAGATGAGTGTGTGGTTTCTGATGAGCATAATCAGGTTGTTATGAAGGGTGGCAGAACCAAGGACAACTGCTATCAGTGGATTTCTTTTGAAAGTAGTTCAACTAATAATGTTCAGGTCGATGTTAAAACATCAGACTATGATGTCATGATGCTGAAAGGTCACTCAGAGTTAATGAGTCCTGATGTGAATTTTTTAAAAGGAAAGTCTTTATGGAGAGAAAAAGTCATTGACACTCCAAATCAAGCCCCTTGCCTCAGACCCCCCTTTCCCAGTCTTGCAACATCACGCTTCTTCAAAGCCCTGCTCTCACAACGAATCAACTTCTTCACCTTCAAGAATCAACCCTCACTGAAAGGTTTCATGGCGTCTCCTTCCAAGAAATCTGAGTGTCAGAGTTCCACAAGAGGAAGAGCTAGGGTTTCCACTGACGAAGGTTCAGTATCCGATCCTATGGACATTGAGCCCCTCTCAACTGTTCTTCCTGAATCAGGTACTACGAGACCCACTAAACTAACTCCCAAGAGACCTGCTACTGTCTTTTAAGAATCCTGAAACAAATAAAGTTATTACTAGTGTGTTATTTGGAGACAAACCTAGAACTACCAACCCGCGTCCACAAACTGCTGAGGAAAGGGTAGATGTGGATAAGTGCATGGGGCAGATCGTTGACAAAATTCTTGAGAAAGGACTTCCTATTAAGGGTATATCTAGACCCCTGAGACAAATGGCTGATGATCCGGGTACAAGCGAAAAGAGGGACATGCAATCTGCTGATACAAATCTTCACAGATTAGTTATCTCCGTAATCGAAGATGCTGAGAAGGAAGTTGAAGTTAATGCTGAAGCAGATGATACTCATGTTGAAGGGGATGTCAGAACATCGCCTAGTAGGGATGCTGAGACTACTCCTAGAGGAGAAAAGAGTACTGATGTGATTAATGTTGATGACTTATCTAATGATGAAGTCATTGGAAGAGCAGTGCCTGGTCTGGCTAAGAGACTAAGGACAAGGAAAGAAAAGCAGGGTGAATCGTATCCAAAGAAGGCTTCAGATGATAAGAAGAAAAAGACTGTTGTTGGGCCAACCAAAGCTTGGAGCAAGGTCGAAGTGACTCCAAGAAAGAGGAAGATTGTGGAACAATCTGAGTCTGAGCATGATGAGGATGATGTTCAGAACATCACTCATGTCAGAAAATCTATTGCAAAAAGGATTGCAGACAAAGTCCCAGATGTGCCTGTGGATAACATCTCCTTCCACCGTGCAAGCAATGCCTATATGTGGAAGTTCATTTGCCAAAGGAGAATTGCTCTTGAGAGAGAGATTGGCTAAGAAGCCATGGAGATTAAAGAAGTGATAGAAGGAATTAAATCTGCTGGGTTAATGAAAACTGTGTGTGGATTTTCAAGGTGCTATGATGGACTGGTAAAGGAATTCATAGTAAATCTGCCTATAAATATCTCTGACAAGAGCAGTCCAGATTATATGAAGGTCTTTGTCAGAGGAATATGTGTTGAGTTCTCACCTAAGATTGTCAGCAGCTACTTAGGAAGAGAGGATGCAGAGTATACAAAACTGGAGGATACAGATAATGAAGTGTACAAGGAAATTACTGCTGGACAGGTTAGAGTATGGCCATTAAAAGAAAAGCTACCAACTAGCAAACTGAGTGTGAAGTATGCTATACTACACAGAATTGGAGCTGCAAAATGGGTGCCCACAAATCACAAAACCACCATAGCTGTGGGATTAGGAAGGCTTATCTATGCTGTTGGTACACAAAAAAAGTTTGACTATGGCACATACATATTTGATCAGACTGTAAAACATGCAACAACAAATGCTATTAAAATGCCTATAGCATTTCCTTCTCTCATTAGTGGAGTAGTTCTGAGTCAACAACCAGGAATATTGACTTGTGCAGATAAAGCATGCAAGAGGGAGTCTCCATTATCCTTGCATCAGAAATTGTTTATGGGAAGTCATGTTGCAGATATTGTGTCAACATCAAATGCAGGTATCAAGAAGAAAACTTCCAAGGCTGATTTGCTAGCAGAGCTGAAGGCAACCCGCAAAGACTTGGATGTTGTGATTAATACCAGTCTGGCTAGAAAAGAAAAGATTGAGAAGATGATCCAAATGTTGGAACAAGATGATCATGCTGACTCTGAAGATGAAGGACAAGATAGTGCAGATGATGCAAGTTCAGAAGAAGACTAGCTTATTTACTGTTGCTTATAGTAGTTTTAGTTTTTGGTTCTGCAATGTTATTTTTTTGTCAGCACTTTGTGTGTAATTTGAATATTGTGCTGTTATATGCACTGTTTATGTTTTTAGTTTCCTTCTATGATTTATTTTGCCTGGTTGCTAACTGTGAGGCTAACAATGAGAGCTAGGGTGCACTGACTGTAGTTGTTAGAGCTTGCCTAATTATGGCTAAAAAGGGGGAGAGTTCAAAATTGCCATGAAGAGAAATTGATGCTGCTAAAAGTAAAAGGTGTTTAGTTGAAAAGTGATGTTGCAGTTATTGAGGGGGAGTTTAGACTGAGCATTTGAAGAGTGCAGCCAAGCAGACATCAAGGGGGAGAGAAGTGCTGCACATTGTGAGCTACTGAACAGCTGTGATGCTGGTTCATATTTTTGAGGGGGAGCGCTAATTGGCTGTTGTCAACAATGAAGATGGTGCTGCAGCAGATCAAGTGATGAAGACTATGAAAATTGTCAAACTGCTGCTGATGAAGATTTCAAAATTATTGATTGAAGTTTTTCCGCTGCTGAAGTCTCTGTAGGTGCAGAGTGCAGAGTTTGTTTGCAGAGTGCAGAGATTGTTTTAGCCAAAATTAGCCAAAGGGGGAGATTGTTAGTTCCTGGATTGGCTGGAATTTTGGTAAAACAAAGTATATTCAATGTTGATTTCAAGGTGCTAATGTTGCAACATTGAGATTTAACACTGGGCTGTGTTAAGTAAGTAATTGCTGAAGTTGGATGTCTGATGTCACATAGGTGATGTTGTGACATCAGATATGCAGAATTAACAACAGCAGGCTATGATGTTGTTAGGGTTGCGTATTAGCTGGAATTGTGGAGAGCAAGCTGTCTCATTGGATGCGAATATCTTGGGATAGATATTTGTTGCTGCATAGGAGATCTGGTACAGATTTGTAGGAGATTTAAAAGGTTGAAGATTTAAAAAGATTTTAGGAGAAAATCTGTTTTAAATATTCAGTTTTAAATAACAAATCTGGGAGATATTGTAGCAAGTCCAAGACCAATTCAAGGAGCTATATAAAGCGCACAAGACCAAAGGAAAAGGCACAGAAAACATTCAGAAGATTAGGAGTTGGAGGCTTAGTGTCTAGAGTTTGTTTAGAGTGCTTGTTTTTACACTATTCTAGGGTTTGAATAGGTGTTGTGTTTCTGTCCTCTCTAGAAGCTGTGAAGCAATAGAGAGTGGTTGCTTGATCGAAGCTAGGAAGCAAGATCAAGGGTACTCAAAGTGGTTTCTTTGAGAGTTTGTAAGGGATTTAGTGCTGTTCTCATACCTAGGTGGTTTCTTAGGTAGGAAGTCATTAGTAGAGTATAAGTTTAGGAGATTGTCAACGGGTTGTTGAGTCTGTAAATTATATCTACAAGTAGTGAATTCCATCCCTGGCTTGGTAGCCCCCAGAGTAGGTTGGTTGTAACCGAACTAGGTCAACAATTCCTTGTGTTGCTTTGTTACTGTTATTGTTGTCCATTGTGCAGAGTGTGTTGTTGTGACATCGCACCTTAACATCACACGTCTGATACCAGAATTCCACTTAGATTTTTTTGTCTTGCTTATTTTGTGCTTTATCTTGCTCATGTTGCTTACTTGTGTTCTCATGTATTTTGTTTGCTTTTTGATTAATGACAAAGGGGGAGAACGTAGAATATTTTGAAATATAACAGTGCACCGGGACTAAGTCTCGAACATTTTAACCTCTATGATTCCACATTGTTAAGAAAGCAGGAAAATGGCAATCAGAACTTCTTGGAAATCTTAAATCAAAACATTTTCAAGGAAATCTTCAACTCAGGGGGAGTCCTTTCTACTCCATACTCTTTTAATTAATTATCAAAATATAAGTTTTGTCATCATCAAAAAGGGGGAGATTGTTAGAACAATAATTGATTCTACATTCCTAATAGTTTTGATGATGACAAATACTATATTATTTAGAACTTGATGCTCCTTAATTTAGTTTTTATGTTATGTAGGAAAGTTCTAAAGTAAAGAAATTCTAATTCGGAAGCAAGCGAAGTTCTGATTTGGAAGCATCACAAGATCTAGACTAGCAAAGTTATGATTTGGAAGCATCACAAGATCTAGACTAGTGAAGTTCTGATATAAAAGCATCACAAGATCTGGACTAGCGAAGTTCTAATCCAGCGAAGTTCTGATATGGAAGTATCACAAGATCTAAACTAGCGGGGTTCTGATAAAGAAAGTGTCACACTTTCAGCACCAGCTGCCTTGATCCAGAAACTCTGATAACTCAACAATTCAACGTGGACTCTGATACGCTATCCTTTATATTTATGAGTATCTCAAAGTAACGGTTTGGGCCAGACAAAATCTGTATTTTTGGAAAGAGCACTCAATGGCTTTTTATCATCCTTCAAAAATAGCTCTCACATCTCCAACGGATCAAAATGATTTCATCTATTTAAAGGAGCCCTTGCAGATGACAAACACACTTGCGCGCATACACTTTACAATTCATCAAGTTTTCATCTGTGTTCAATTCGATCTAAATATTGTGTAAACATCACAGTTGTGATATAGCTTATTAGAAGAAACCTATACACTTGTTCATTTTCATTTGAAATTCCTTGAGATAACCGAGTTGTGGTTAAAACTCAAGAAGACAGTGACAGTTGTCTCTGTGATTGTGTAATCTTTATTGATTAGTGGATTATGTCCTCAAGAGAGAGAGGCGAAATTACCTTGGCGGGTGGACTGGAGTAGTTTGAGTTCAAATGAACCAGGATAACCAACGCGTCCTTTTTACTTTAAATTTTCGAAAACCCCAATTCAAACCCCCCTTCTTGTGTTTTTCGTTTCTTCACCCCAGTGGAGTCGTCCCTACTTTGAGGATTAAAAATTTTAGGTTTCTTTGGTATTCAATCTCCGTGAATCCTTTGAACCCATGACAGCAGTTGCTATCATACCTTCAGGACCAAGTTGATTGAATAGGGGCAGCTGTAACACCCCAAAATTTGCCTTCTTGCTTTTAGCTAACTGGCTTATGTTTCTTTGCATTTCTTGCATTAGCATTTGTGCATAGCATTGGTTCTTAACATGGGATCAAGGTACTTGGTTCATTTCAAAGGAGTCTCAAGCCTCAAGTTGGTTTGAGGGGTTCATCACATCTTCATAAGATCAAGAATGGCAAAGGATTTCAAGTGAATCTTTCCCTCCTAATCAGATGGTCCAAATTAGGGTTTTGGTTCCAAAAGGCTTCTTGATGGGTTTTTCTTGTTCAAGTACCTTCTCATGAGGTTCTACATGCATACAAGTACTCATGGAGGAAGACTTGGCTAGTGGTTCATTGTGAAAGATGTTCGGTGGAGCAGTTACTTGTGAAGTAAGCAAAAAATCAACAGTTCAAAAGGAAAGTCAACCATGGGTTTTCAAGGGTTCAAATCATGTTTCCCAAGTCCATGTACCTTTATATGGTCAAGTAATAGCATGGACGACATCATTCCTCAAGAATCAAGAGTTTGTGCAAAAGTTACTAAATTTGGAAAATGACCTATAATGAGAAACTTTCCATTTTTGGCAGTTTTTCCACCACATTCAACTTGACTTTTCATCATCAAGTAAACTTCAAATGAATTTTCCTCCAACATGAAAGTTGAATATCTTTCTCTCCCATTTCCAAAAAGAGCTAGATGGTTTCCATATCATTTGTGAAACTCAAGTTATGGTCAAAACAAGGCAAGGTGATTTTAGGGTTTTCTTATGGTGTCATTTTTACACCTTTTGCATTTTGGTTCATATTGACCTATATTTGGTTCTATTGCTTCATGTCACATTACAACACCAAAGTATATTCCACGAGGACCATTTTTGACCTTTATTTCACTCCATTTCATGACTTGTACCTCACTTATTTCACAAAGTACATTTTTGCAAGAAGCATCAAAACTCACAAATCAAGACATTTCTAGGCCCAAATTCAATTCAGGTGTGATTAGCAAGTGGAATGTGAGTGAATCGTGTTGACTTTATTGCCCATGCACGTGTGAATCAAGTGGTACAACACAAAGTGCATTTTTGCAAAACCACTCAAAACTCATTAACCAAGGGATTAATCAAGTTTTAATTGTGATCAGTGCTCTAATGGGATGTATATAAGCTTACTCATGCCTTCACAATTAGGTCATGCACTCTCATTTGCTCAGATTTGAAATTTTCACTCTCACTTTCTCTCCTTCGAATCTCTCTTCTCACAAGGGTTTCTGAAGATTTCTTTCCATATTCTTGATCTACACACTCCATAGAACAAGAATCAACGACTGATTGAAGCTCATACTGAGGTTTTGGCCATATACAAATTTGAGTTGCTCTTCATCAATCTCAAGATCCATCCTGATTCAAGCTTCTATTTGCATTTATTTTGCAAATAGAGCTCAAAAGAGGAAGATATGCACTCTTACACTGGATTTCTAGGAGTATTTTGCTTGTTTCAAGTTTCAGGTGAGTTGAAATTCATGATCCTAGAACTTCATTTTCTTGTGTGCATTGTGTTCTCTGTGAGTTGCTGATGATGCTGATGTATTTTATTGTGAATTTGGACGTGTATCATGGCTGTATTGTGGATCTAAAGTTTTTAGATCCAAACTTTCTTGCTTCGATTTGCACAAACCATGTATGATCTGTTAAAACTATTTGCATATTGGCGATCCTTGTTGAATTCTGGTTCGAATGGTATACTTGTTTGTAAATTCTGGAAAAATTTTGTTGGATCTCCGTTTGGTGTCGCCGGAGTAGGTGACCGGAACTAGGGTTCCGGTACCTGGTTCGTTTGCAGGTGATGAAGGAAGGAGACGTAATCACAGCCGTTGGTTGTGTTGATCTGATGGTGCACGGTGGGATACGTCATTTAAAATTTGTTTCTATTTTATTGCTTGCGTGTTGGGGATTCATGTTTGTTACCATGTGCCTCAGATCTTAACCCTTAATCTTGCATGCTTTGTGTTTTGGATGACTTGATCTGATGCGTTGATTTAATCTGATGGATGATATATTGCCAGCGCATTAAAAATGCCACATGCCTCTCACGTGTTTCTATTTTAATTGCTGATGATTTAGTGTGTGCATGCTTACATTAATTATTGTGTGCGTGAGATCCTGGGCGTTGATCATGATTACTTATTGCTTTTGTTGACTGATTGTGATGCGAGAGATTAATCCAATGGCTGGGGTCAGTTGACTGTTTCCTTTTTTGTTGGGCTGCGCTCATTTTTGTTTATGTGGACTGGGCTGACTATCTGCACCCCCTCTTTGAGCCCATTCCATTTTTTGAACGTGTTTCCCTTGCTGTTTGCACCCCTTGGCTTCTATTTCATTTTATTTTATTTTAATTGCTGCATTTTGATTTTTAATTTTTAAAAATAGTTTAATGCATCCAAAAATCCCAAAAAAATTCATGAAGCATTTTTAGGGTTTTATAAAATTTTGGCAAATTTTATATTTCATTTTTATTTTATTTTGTGCATCTGAATTAATTGTTTAATTAATTTCCTTTTGGATTGTTTCATATATGCACACCCTGCCTTGTTGATTTTTGTTCTCATCATCTATACATGATTTGCATCTCATTCTTTTTGTATTTGTTAGAGGACATGTTGAGGTTCCTAAAAAATATTTTTCTCATATTTTTAAACTCTTTTAATATTGCATTTTAGCCCCTCTCTTTTACATATTGATTCATAATTCCTATGTGACTTTGCATGATTGATTGAAGAACTTATCTTATGAATTTTTGTATGACCTTTTGACATGTTGTTTTCCCCTGGTTGAGGAGTCTTGAGAATTAATTTGGTAATTTTTGAAGATGATTTTCTAATTGTTTGATTGCTCTTTGTTTGAGCTCTTCTTTTATGCACATCTTTGATCATGTTTGATTACTTGTTTGAGAAGGCACTTGTGCCATTATTTGGGATTGGTTCTTTGACTTTATAAACCATGTTTGAATCATTATAGGTCATTTGACTGCAATTATAAGTCATTGGTGTGAGGTTGTTACTTATTTTGTGTACATATTCCATGCTTGTTTCACATGCCTCTTTTTGACTTATCTTCTCACCTCTTCTCATCTATGCCTCTTCTTGGTTTGTGTTTGGTTTGTGTATGCCATGCCATATCATTCCTTTGTACTTAATTTGATGTATGTTTCTGACCTTGGAGCTTTGTATTCATGTCATATGCTATTCATGTTTCATTTTGCATCCTTTAACATGTTTCACTTACATGCTTCCTTCTCCTTCTTCTAATGATTCTTAATGCTTGGATACTTGCTTGTATGCCTTAGGTGACACTTGTATAGCATGTTTAGGCACATGTTTAGGTCATCCACATTCTGACTTTGATGTTATTTGAAGCATTGTTGCATGTTCACCTTGCATATCCACTCATTCTTCTTCTACTCCTTCTTTGATGATCTTCTTGGATGTTTGGCCACTTGTTTGCATTCTCTTTGCTTGATCTTATTTGGTAAATATTATGGGTCACCTCTAAGGTGTACATTCTGACTTGGATGAGTTTCATTTGGTTTGTAACCATTTCTCTTTGGGTTGTGACTTGTTTGGGTTTCATTTGTCTTATTGTTGCTTATGTTTGTTTTTGCTAACCATGTAGGGGCTAATGGTAAGTGAATGGGATGTGGATAGTTATCCACATTCTAACTTCTCCTTTCTCTTTTAAGCTTTCATACTTGTGTTTGCTTTAGCATTTAAGATGCTTCTTTATTCTCTCTCACTCTTTCTCATCCCATGGATCTCAAGACTTGCTTAAGTCTTGGATTCTTTTCCCTTAGAGCTACCTAGTCCAACTTAATTTTTGATTAAGCTTGGAGTAGGATTAGCATTAGGTTTTAGGTGGTCGTCTCTCCTAAGCCTCACTAACCATAGGTTACCCATGCATGATAACATTAGGACTCTTAGTTTCCCTTTAGAGTTTCCTTTTGGGTCTTCTCTCTTCTCATCTCAAAACTTCTTGAAAACACTTAATAAAATATAACGTATATTGCGCTCGAGCCTTAAGTGTAGGAAATGAAGAACGAGGGGTCTCCCCTCCTCTTCTAGGGTGTTTAGCATACGTCCTATTTGGGGGCGACCATGTGATTCACTCGTTCCCACATGGTAGACTTTGGTGCAATGTAAGTTACGAACTAACTTAAAACACTTATGTCTAAAAAACACCAAACAAATTCAAATCTTTTTATCCTTCGAGATTGTTGGGTTTCAAACTTCTTTTTTCAGAAAAGAGCTCGTCGCTCACGTAAAAAACACTTACCCATTCGTGGTCGTACCCACGAACTACATTAGCTCTGATTCCTCTCTCTCGTCTGATTAAGGATATGTAGGCACAAGACAGCGATTGTCTTGGCGAGCAACCTTCCCCCACAGTTCCCGTCCGAACTACTTTGACTCTGACTTTCCCATTGCACTGAGGGAGTACGTAGGCCTAGGGCATCGAATATGTCCTACCGAGTCCGTCTAAGTCACCCCCGTACCCGTTTTCTTTTGTTCAGCCATAGATAGTAGGACAACTCACCCTCCGTTTAGACAACAAGCGTGGATCCCATCGAGTACGATGGATGCGTGGGGTGCTAACACCTTCCCCTCGCATAACCGACTCCCGTACCCATTTCTCTTGGTCGTGAGACCATGTTCTTTCCCTTTCTCTTCAGGTTTATGCAATGTTTCCTTTCCCTCTCTCGGGATAAATACACATTGCTGGCGACTCTGTGTTTTCTGCGTCACTCTCGCGTTTGTACCGTTGGATGCGAATCTTTCGGGAGCGACACCTAGGTTACGCAATATGAAATTAAATGAAGATGAAGGCTTAATCTGAACCCAAGCCTTAGGGGTTTGGTTCAGATACCTCAATACTACATCGTGGTAACCAAGTTTGAGACAAAAAAAAAAGAAGGAGGGGTGAAGACCTACTTGCAAGGTGGAGATTTTCCTTGGAGCTCGTTGAAGGTGAAGGAAATGAAGTTGAAGAATCAAGACCAGAGGTATTCATGTAAGCTTAGAACTCTTCCGACCTTTCAAACTTGCAATAACTTCTTCTTCTTCTTCTTCTTCTTCTTCTGAGTCACTTAGTCTGTAGGAATTAGGCTTGTGCTATTGTTGTTGATGGTGAGTGTGGAAAATATGATGTAGTAGAGTAGGTTTAGCTTAGTGGTGGCAAGCTTCAAGGTGAAGCTTGCTCCAACGATGCAGTTTGAGCTTTGGTGTGGGGGAAAGAGAACTGATGAAACTCCATTTTCTTTACACAAATCACTTCCAAATCATACCACATCAACTATAATAATGTATTAACATACCCAACCATCTCATACCATGAATTTCATCATTTCTCAACTCTAAGAAACAACAACATCATATTTTCACCATTTTATTTGTAACATGAACATAAAATCAATCCAACAACAACACAACCATCAACACACCAAGAAATGATACTCAACCATCATCAATATCTTAGATTAATAACATGAATCATGCAAAACCACAAGTAGAGCATGTATCAACATCCAAATCACACCTAAACATATTATCAAACAAAAACCTAGTTCCCAAATCATGCATTTTCCCAACCCATGCTAAAACTACCTAGGAACTCACCTTATCACATGGAGATTATGAAGTTTGGTGAAGAAGATAAGATGAAATCTTGGTGTTGATGATGCTGAATGACGACGTCTTCCATGGCTTTCCTTCTTCTTCCCTTCTTTTCCTTTTCTCCATTCTCTTCTCTTATTTCTCTTTTTCCTTTCTTTTCTTCTTTATGATATTTCTCTTACCGTCTTATCCACTTTTTCTTATTCACATAAATATATATACTATATAATATATATATAAAATATAATATTAAGTAATGATACAAAAACATCATTATTGATATTTTCTCTTCTAGTACCAATTGACCAATTATTAATGTTATTAAAATATCTCCACTTGTACTTATTAAAAACGGTCAGTATCTTTTAATAAGAATTGATCTCTTCAAAGTTCATTGGTTACTCTATTATCCCAATTAATAATATTTAGAGCACACAGGAGTTCAAATTGTTCCAACTGACAAGAAATGGGGAACATAGGAACTCAGTTGGTCTCAACTAACAACTAATTGAGCATCTAAGAAAATATGAGATATTATCTCAATTCTATGGGGTAAACATCTCCCTTATTTTTTTATTGTTTTCATCTCTTTCTCAATCATGTTTACCTTTCTTTTCGTTTTTTCTCTTTTTCATTCTATAATTATTTATGTATTCTATTCGATTTTGATTTTTATTAATATCCTTCTATTTTTATTAAAATTGTTTTCAATTTTTATTTTTAATGTTTGATAATAGGTGAATTTTACAAAATAAGAAATATTTACTAGAGACAAAAAGAAATAAAGAAAGACCATCATCCTTCACTGATTTAGGTAGACAAAGAAGGGATATTTATGAATGTGACCCTAGATTTAAAATAACAAGTGATGATATCTTTGATTTTGTGTTGTTTTTTTTTTGCAGGTTGATAAAGACGTAAGTGTAAAATTAATTTAGACAATACAAAAAAATCTACGGAGATAGTTTTCTACATTGATCAACATGCCTTTTTACAGACTTTTTGTTGGTAACACTTAAGAAAATAAATTATTACTCCATCTCTTAGCAAAATGGACAATATGTGCTTCTTTTACTTTTTAAGGTATAATAATAATTTTTCTTAATCATGAAGAGTAAGAGTATCATGTTTTCAACTCTTATGAAATTAGTTTATTAACAGAATTGTTAATACTTCTTTAGCATTATATATTTTGGATGGTTCTTACAATTATTTTTGTTAAATTTATTTTATAAAATATAGGAAGACATTGAATTTTCAAAACTTATGTAGTGCATTTTTTTTGGTTGATTATTTTTTTAGCTAAATGGTTCTTACAATTATCTTAATTTTATTATCCTTAATAAAGTGAAATAAAAAAAAAAAAAAACTATTTAACTGCAATCCAACCGTTAAAGAAATCATTTTATTAAAAATATAATAACAGTTATGAAAAATGCAGATTAACTCCTATCTTTCAAAAACATTATTAAAAATACTTGCTTTATTTTATCAAATTGCTTGCGGCATACAAGATTTACAGAGATTATATATTTTATTTTTACTCTCATCAGTAACTAAAAGTGAAAATATGATTAGTATTTTGCTTTATCCATTTTCTTTTTCAATTTTATGTAGTATATTGTTTTTGGATTTGTTACAATTTAGATATAATATAGGTTTTATTCGTCATGTATATGGTATAAAATTTTCAATTGTTTCAAATTACTTTTTTTTAATTTCATAATGTTAATTGAAAGGGAGATGATGAAGGCTATTGATGGATGTCAAAGTGGAAGTTTTGGAATCAAAAATCCACCATTCACAAATCACAAAAAATCTAATGCGCGCGCACGCACACACGCGCGCACACATATTAAGCACGCACGCAAATTGAAAAAGAGTTTTATCACTAAAACAATAACAAAAAAAGGACTATAATCAAAGTAATCAATTGACAAAACAAAAAGCATCATCGTCTTCTCTATTCTCTATTCGTAAATCTAAAAGTATAATTATAGATAAAAGGTACAAGATTTTGGACTAACATTTTTTCCTTCTATTTTATTTTTTAACCACTAAGTTGATACATTACAAATCCTTTTGTCTTATACATTGCTCATTAATTGTATTTCATGTGATTTAGTTTGAAAATTTTATTCTTCACCTTCCATTACAAGATTAGCAGGCAAGAGAAAAATGAAAGATTTACCATCTCAAGAGAGAAGAACTCTAAAATGAATAAGAATTGAAAAGAAGAGATTGATTGTAGAAAGCAAAATCCATATATTAAACTTTGTTACTTGGTGAATTGTTATTAGTTTAACATTATAACAACTTTGTATCACATAAAGATTATATCTCCCACTATAATATGAAGGTGTATTCATATCCATTATTCTTGATGTTTTATAAAAGATAAAATATAAATTTGACGCTAAAAATAAATATGTTGTTTGTAGAGATATATTATTTCTTGACTAGATGAAAAATGATAATTCCATTAACTCTAAATATACTATATTAGATAAAGTTTGGAGAGATAAAGTATAGAGCATGTAGTGAGAGTGTGTAGAGGGAGTTGGATGTAAAAATAAATATGTCATACAATATATTTATTTAACTTGACAAAAAAATTGAATTCAAAACCAAAATTAAGAAAAAAAAATAGTATTTTATCATTTATTGCATTTGTGCACTAAAAAGAGGACAAGACAAATATGAAAATACATATCACAAAGTTTATTACATAAATAGTTTAAATTAAAATCAAATCTAAATAAAAAATATCCGTTTATATTTTGATGCGTCTGTATACTAAAAAAAATGCAAACAAAATAGCACGGGAATGTTTGTTTAAACGCTAGTTACACATCATTTTTGTGAATTTAACTTCTAATAATGTTTAACTTGCAATGATTGCATTATTCTAAAATTTAATAGCAGTGGCCTTCAAATTCTCCCATGTCATGGTAAGTCTACCTTTCCTCCCACATAACACCTATGTAAACTACAATAATATGTAAATATTTTGCTTCAAAATTATTATTAATTGTCCGCAAACAACATGCAATCTATCTAATAATTAGTGTTTTCATTAACTACTAAAAGAACATTATCTTTGAACACAAGAAGAAGAATTATGGATGATCAAGAATTGTGTAGATGTTCAGTTTGTTGACATGAAACAAGCAAAAAAATCAAAATCAGAAAATCAAAACACAACTAACTATATTTGAAACCCTAAATAAGAAAAGCTAAAATTCAATAAATTTAAAACTAAAATAGATTATATATATATAAGAAAATAATAAATTTAATATCCAGCGTAGAAGGAAATGAGAAGTATATTCTACGGTATTATTCCAATCAATATGATGATCCTTTGAATTGATTAGTTACCTTCTTGCACTCCTTCAAGAAGGGTTTCATTGTTATTATTTGTGACCGTAGGAGTAAGATTGTCGTTCTAACTTTTGGTGACCAGAGAAGAACGACTCATCTCAACTTCCTCAGTCTCCCCATGTCTCAAAGTTGTTGAACATGAACGCAAATGGTACCGAAGCAAGTAGAAAATGAAAAATACAATGGCAACAATAACTGAAGTTATCAACACAGGTATCACCCACTCTCTAGGGTCATTTTGCTTTGGTTTTGAATAGTTTTTTCACCTGGTTTAAATGGCACACTAGAAGACGGTGAAGACATTCTTTTATTCTTTCTCTTGTTTTCATTTCTCACCAAACATGCTAATTGGTTTGTCTCAAGTTAAATGACTTATATCAATTACTATAAGTAACTTTGAGTTACATGGCAATTGCAAGAAACTACCGTTCAAATGGGCACTCACATGCCCGTTTTGTTCGCTATTTTTAATATACACACGTATCAAAATATAAACAAATATTTCTTATGTAGTTTTGATTTTAATTTAAATTATTTATGTAATACATTTTATGAGCATTTACTTGTTTGTCTTGTCCGCATTTTAGTACACACATGCAAGAAATGATAAAATATTTTTTTTTTAATTTTAGTTTTAAATTACATTATTTGTCAATTTAAATAAATATATTGTATGAAATATTTATTTTTACATCCCATCTCTCTCTACACACTCTCTCTACATGCTCTCTACTTTATCTCTCTAATCTTTCTCTAATAGAGTATATTCAGAGTTAATAAAATTATCCTTTTTCATCTAGTCAAGAAACAATATATCTCTACAAACAACATATTTATTTTTAGCGTCAAATTAATATTTTCTCTTTAATAAAAGATCAATAATAATGGACATGAGTACACCCTCCAATTATAGTGGGAGATAAAATCTGTATGTGATACAATTTTACAATATCTGCCTAAATAATACTTAAAATTACTTTTAAAGTTGTTATAATGTTAAACTAATAACAATTAACCAAGTAACAAAGATTAATATATGGCTTTTGCTTTCTACAATCACTCTCCATAACAATTCTTATTCATTTTAGAGTTCCTGTCTCTTGAGATAGTAAACCTTCCATTTTTCTCTTACCTGCTAATCTTGTAATGGAAAGTGAAGAGTAAAATTTTCAAACTAAACCACATGAAATACAATTAATGAGAATTTTATAAGCCAAAAGTATTTGTAATGTATAAATCTAGTGGCTACAAAGATAAAATAGAAGGAAAAAATGTTAGTCCGAAAACTTGTACATTTTATCCATAATTATAGTTATAAATTTACGAATAGATAAGACGATGATGTTTTTGTTTTAGTGATAAATCTCTCTTTCAATTTGCGTGTGTGTATATATTTGTGTGAGTGTGTGTGCGCGCGCATTTTGTTTTGCATGGATTTTTTTTTTATGATTTATGAATGGTGGATTTTAGATTTCAAAACTTCTACTTTGACATCCATCAATAGACTCCATCATCTCCCTTTAAATTAACATTGTGAAATTAGAAAAAGTAATTTCAAATAATTGAAAGTCATATACCATACCATATACATGAATAAAAAAATCTATATTATATCTAAAATGTAACAAATTTTAATACAACATAGTACATAAAATTGAAAAAGAAAATGGATAAAGCAAAATACTAATAATATTTTTCCAATTTAATTTTTTTTTTTTGATAAGCCAAATATATATTAGATGAAGATGGTACAAAAAGTACCACCAACCAAACAAATAGTTTCTACAAACCCCAACTAAATACAAATTTATAAGAAATCAAGAGGATATTTATGCCAATCATATAATGAACAATTGATCTCCTCCTATGTAATAGTAATATCCACCACCACGAGAAGAATTTAATCCGAGTGAAACAAAGTTTTGGGTCGCAAATCTCTCCATTAAAGATAACATTATTTCTTGATATCCATAGACTCCAGCACACCACCAACCAAAAACTAACAGCCAAGTTGCTAGGTAATTTCCCTTCAAATTTTTGAACCCAGACTAATAGATGAGAAGAAATTGAATAAGAATAGAAACTAGTGACACAAAGCCATTGGTACACTTTACACCAGACAATCATGCTCCAATGGCAAATGAGGAACAAATGTGAAGCTTCCTCAATAGCTTGATTACACGACGCACACACCCCGTCATGAGCATCCGATATTATGTTCCTGCGAAGCAAATTACCCCGCGTTTGCAACCTGTTATGCAGCAAACGCCAACCAAATATATTTACTTTCGACGAAACCATAACCTTCCATATGAATCCAAGTGTTGTTAACTGGTTTACATCTCCCTCTGTCCCCCTACCTGGCTCCGAAATCAACTTGTAAAAACTACTGACAGTGAAAATCCCGCATGAATTACGTATCCACACCACAGAATCCAACTTATTTTTAACAGGACAGATTTGATGAATAATTAAACACAGATTTTCCAATTCCTCCTAAACTTCTTTCGTCGCAGGCAGCAGTTCCTGCGGTAAATCTAGCTGCCAAATCCAATCAGCCCCCAACCAGGCACCCATCTCCGCAATAGACTTCGACTTCGAATGAACCACCTGAAATAAATTGGGAAAGATATCCTTCAATGGGGCAGGCCCTATCCATTTCGCCTTCTAAAACGGAACAGCATACCCATCACCGAAAACCACTGAGATGTTACGGCTAAACGAGTAGGGTTGCTGCATAGAACCAATCCTGAGAATATCCATTCCCCGTTGAGAATGAAGTCTGCTACTTCTATATTCATCGCGTGACATCAAAAAATTTCTATAGTCGCCGTACTTTTCCGCCAACAATCCACACCAGCTAGCATCCGTGTCCTTTAATAATCTCCACGCCCATTTGGCCAACAAAGCGGTATTGAAAGATCTTATGTTCTTCACACCTAAACCCCCTGACTGCTTAGGTTCGAAAATCTTACTCCAACTCAGCCACGGGACCCCCGTCTTCGATTCAGAACCATTCCACAAGAAATGCCGTTGAATTGCAATGATCTCATGCAATACACAACTAGGTGTTTTGTAGAAAGATAATTGATGAATGGGCAAGTTGGTTAGAGTTGAATTGAACAAAGTAACACGCCCTCCGATAGAAAGATTTCTCCCTTTCCAAGCAGCCAACCTGTCTTTAAATAATTTGATCACCGGACTCCAAAAAGATACTCTTCTATGACTCTTCCCAACCCAAATGCCCAGAAACTTAAAAACCTGAGAACCAGCGCGACACATGAGAAAACTCTTAGCAGCCTGTAACAGATTTGCGTCAATAATAATTTATTTCCATTTAATTATCTATGAGAGTATAAATAAAATTTATCTCGATCTTTCTGTAAATCTTCTTGTCTGCAGTAAGCAATTTGGCAAAGTAAAGAAAGTATTTTTAAGAATATTTTGGAGAGATAGGAGTTAATATTAAATCATTTTTCATAACCGTTATTCTTTTTTATAAAATGCTTTCTCAACTGTTGGATTGCGGTTAAATAGCGTTCTTTTTTAATTTCAGTTCACTAAGGATAATAAAACAAAGATAATTTTAAGACCGTCCAGCCACTAAAAAATAACCAGCAAAAAAACACTATTGCAATTCACTTAAGATAATTGCAGTGTTACAATCCAACAGTTGAGAAATCATTTTATTAAAAACTAATAACAGTATGAAAAATAGAAGATTTACCATCTCAAGAGAGTAAAACTAATTTCAAATTTTAATTTAAAATAAAATAAAAGTTATGAAAAATGCTCTAAGATTAACTCCTATCTTTCGAAAACATTATTTAAACTACTTGCTTTATTTTGCCAAATTGCTTATTGCAGACAAGAAGATTTACAGAGAGATTAAGATACATTTTATTTTTACTCTCATAGTAACTAAAAGGAAAAATATGGTTAGTATTTTCTTGACAAAATATCATTTTTGGTCCCTTAAGTATACTCTCTGGTTTACTTTGGTCCCTTAATGTTTTTTCGTGCCATTTTGGTCCTTTAATTATATAAAAGATGTAAAAGAGTCCATTTCGTCCATTTGATGCAAACGGCCGTTTGTTTTGTCCACCTGGCGTCTGAGCTGGCCTCGTGACACCTTCTTCTTTATATCATCTTCATCGTTACACTGTTTCCAGAAGAACTTGGTTATCTTCATCGCTCCATTCTTCCATTGTGTCACCATTGTTGTTTTCTTCATCGTTCCATTATTCCATCGTGTCACCAGTATTGTCTTCTTTTTCTTCTTCTTCTTCATCGTTCTAATTGATTCAAGATGAAGGTTAGCCATGGTCATTCGTTTCTGAAGGAGAACAAATCTAAAAATGGACATTCATGTGTTCAAAGTTGCTCGCGAGTTGTACCGTTGTGTCTTTGTGGAGATGAGGTAGTGCTTCGTAGGGCAAACATTGAGAAGAATTTCGGAAAGAAATTTTGGGGTTGTCCCAATTATAAGGTAAACCCTAAATTTTGTTTGAGTTAAAATACGATTTTGATCCATATCTATTTCGCAGGGGTCCTTGCAAAGATGATGTGGTTTTTTCATTTGGTTCCATGAAGAATTAACAGAAGACACAAATCAAGTTTTGGTGAATAGATTGGAAAGCTTATCAATGGATTTTGAAAAATTGAAGTTTTGAAACGGAGAACTAGGAAAGGTTGTGACTGAAATTCAAGTTCAACTGAACAAGATGTGGAAGTGGAAAATTATGTGTTTTGTAATGTTATGTGTATGGTTTTTTAGGATGTTTTAGGAGTGGACATTTATGTGACAAATAGGATGTTTTGTAATGTGTAACAGATCACAATTTAATCAATTTTATGAGTTTTTTTTGTTTGGTATATGTTTATTTCTAGCAACATATTATTTGGTTGATACATTTTTGGCTCAAACATATATCAAATTGACACAACTTATAACATTACTCCAAGATGAACACAAACTGACTTTAATTGATATTGTAGAAAGACATACAGATAGTTCCACAAAGGTTCCAAAAAGCATTGACATGTTATATAGACATGTTCAAAATGACTTCAAAATACACTACAACATACAGTTCAAAACGACTTCAAACAACATTACAAAATACCAAATGTTCCAATACCACAAACTAAATAAAGCCTAATTAATACTAGATGTTTTTCTTTGGTGTGATCCTCTTGGTTGGGGTTGTCCTTCTGGTTGTAGGACCAATCACATTCTTTGAAGCAGATAATCTTGTTGTTTGTTCTGGTGCTACAAATGGCCTTCTTATACCAAGCTTCTGTGGCCTTACAATTGTTTTTGTTGTTTCCCTTGAGCATTGTCCTGATACAACCTTTCCTTTAGAAGACTTTTGTGCAGCCTTGTAACCTTGTGTTGTTGATGACTGAGTTGCTGGTACATGGCTAGCTGTGGCCTGGCTTGCATTAGCCTGAGATGTTGCTACATTAAAAGTTGTGGCCTGGCTTGCAGTAGCCTGAGATGCTGGAGCATTAGAAGCTGTGGCCTAGCTTGCATTAGCCTGAGATGCTGGAGCATTAGAAGCTGTGGCCTGACTTGCATTGGTCCGAGATGCTGGAGCATTAGATGTTGTGGCTTGACTGGCTATGTCCTTGCAGGTTAATTTGTTATGTCTTACTTTTTTGCACCTAGAGCACTTGACAATAAAACCTGTTCTTCTCATTTTTTTTGTCACTTCCATCAATCTCCCCTTGCTCAAGATTTCTCTTTTTCTTTGGTCTACCAGGCATCTTCCTATACTTGGGTGGCTGAACATCTGGATATGGAGTCTTGACCCACAAATTGGATCCATTCACAGGGTAAAGAACAGGCTTGTACACTGCCTTGTATATAGATATCCTATAATATTCAGGAATATAGTCATCAACTTTGAAGTTTCTACTCTTCATGGATGACATTGCATAGACACAAGGAAGTCCCGTTAGATCCCATCTTCTGCAAGAGCATTGGAAATCCTTCAAATTCACAGTGAAGGTCTCAGCTGGATTTTCCAAATGCCTCACTTCAAATATATGCTCATCTGACATTCTATAATAACAAGAAGCCCATCAATAATAAGATGCCATAAGTTTGTATATATACATGAATATCAAAAAACAATATTAAAATTGCATCAATACCTGACTAGCCATAAGTTTGTAAAATTGCTAGCTATCTCAATTTTCTTTCTAAGGTTTGACAAAATATCATTACCAGATACATCTTGGAACCTCATTCTATTTTTTTCCCATCTCTCCATAATGTAAGTTATGATCTCCTCAAGCATTGTCACAAGTGGTTTTCCTCTGGAGTCAACAATGACACTGTTAAATGACTCAGACATGTTATTTAACACAACATCACACTTATTGGATGTCCTAAAATATGATCTACTCCAAAATCTTGGTGGTGTCTTCTTCATTGGCCAATCTCATTCTCCTCATCTCTCTTACCCAAGCTTGAGCATATGTTGACTTTGCAGCCTTCCAGATAATTTCCTTCAACAGCTCACCAAGGAACCTTTTCCTGAAATTGTTATACAAATGTATAACACAAAAGCGTTGTTCAACATTGGGCAACAACTCATCCATTGCAGGTAAAAGCCCATGCAATAACAATACACATAAATAACAAGTTTACAAAACAGGAAAAAAGCAACATAATGTAAATGTCAACAACTAAGTACCTTTTGTTGGTCTGAAATGAAAGTGTATGTTAGACACTCAGTAGTACCACCTAGGTCAGCAATCAACAACTCCAAAAACCAAGTCTAGCTTTCCTTATTTTCACCTTCCACCACTGCAAATGCTATAGGAAGCATCTGATCATTTGGATCCCTTCCTATAGCTTCCAGAATTTTCCCTCCACAAAGCCTCTTCAAGAAACAACCATCCAGCCTTATAGCATATCTAGAAAGTTTGAAACTCTCCTTACAAGCTGCATAGCATATGTAGAGTCTTTCAAAATGTGGTTTTTGGTCAACAACACCTTCTGGAACAGGCTCAACATTCATCTTAACTGTTGAACCTGGATTAGCTCTCAGCAGTTCATGACAATAGTCATATATCCTAGTAAAATCCCCCAAGAAAGGCCCATCAACCTTATCCCTGGCAGCCACTCTTGCTCTTATTGCCTTAGTCTTGTTTACCCCCACATTCCACTTTCTTAAAGCCTTTTCATTTATATCCTTAACCTTCAACCTAGGATTGTTTTTCAATGTATTATGTATCCTTTTGCTCAACCATTTTGTTGTCAGCATCTTCACATTGAACTCCCTACTACAATTGTGTTTGTCAATTACTTTTCTTACCTGCCAAGAATCCTCATTTGGTAGCTTTGCACAATAGAGCTCCCAATCACAACCATCCTTACACCTCACCCTCACCCTTTTGTTGTCATTTTTTTTAATTTCAAGTCTCTATCATTTTGTACAGCATATGAGGCAACTGCATCCTTAATGTCACTTTTGGAAGTAAAATACATACCAAGCTCCCATTTGTAATTGGACATATCTTTCCTTTCTTTGAAAAGTGGGTACTTCTTCCTATTAACTACACTACTGTCATCACTATCACAACCACTTTGAAGATCACCACTGTCATTATCACTCCCTTTAAGCTCTACTATATCTTGTGTGCTCTTTTTTCCCACTTGAGTTTCCTTCACATTCAAATGCAATAAGATCACCAAGTTCATCTTCATCCATTTCATCATACCCATCAGATTCATCATCAAATGCTATATCAAGTGCACTATCATAATGGAAGTGTCATACCCCAAATTTTGACCACTAAGATTTCCCATCATTGTGCAAATCATCATCATAATATGGATGTACCTTTGTGCCTCATCAATCTCCTCAAGGAATTGTTGAGCATTCACTACAATCAAGCTTAGGGTTTCAAGTCCTCTCAGAGCCTTTAGACAAAGGATCAATCAAGGATTGACTTGATCTTCAACTTGTCTAACCTCTCAAAGTAGCTACAAAGGATCAAAAGGACTCCCACTCCAAGGATTAAGCACAAAACTGCTCCCTTTTAGGTGGATCAAGCCTCAAGATCCCCAGTGTCACCAAATTAGGGTTTTGGTCGATCAGGGCCTCCAGATTGGAAATTTTCCTCTGGGCATGAGCCAATGATCCAAAACATAACCTAATATACTCCATGGAACTCCATGGACCCAACCATCAAGTCAATTTTGCCTTAGGGGATGCATTCACTAAATATCAGGAATTAGGGTTTCTTGACCTAATTCACCCCTAAGTTGACTTTTAGAGCAAATCATGAGCCAAGACCTCAAGAGAGGGTTTGAGGGTCTCTAATGAGCTATATTGACCCATTTGGAACAATGGATTAATCCAAGGAGTTTGAGCAATAAGTCTCAATTTCATCTGCACCACAATTAGGGTTTTAAGGAAAAAGTCAACTGTAACTTTGACTTTTGACCAGGACATGCTCCCAAACCCTAGGACATACCTCAATATACCCCATGACACCCATGGAACATGTCCATCAAGTTTGATTTAGGTCAAGGAAATGATTTCCTAAGGAATTACACAGTTTGGAATTCATCTGATAAAAAGTCAATTGTGCACAAAAGTCAACTTTGACTTTTTGAGATTTTCCCCCAAAATGGATTTTTAACCCTAAAATGATGTTAATGTATGATTTGAATCATCATTCATCAAGAAAAATCAAGAAAAGTTGGATAACTTGTAAAAGGGGTAACCATAAAAACTTAGAAAATTTTCTAAGTTAAAAATAAAGTGGCAAGGGTACCAACTTTGAAGGATCATAACTCCTAAACCACAAAGCCATTTTTTCTCATCCAAATATGGATTTTTAGCCCTCATTACCCTCTACAAAAACTTCAACTAGACCTAAGTCTAATTCATTAAGGATTTTGAGTTATGGAGTGATCAAAATGGCTGAAAAATGAAAATGTCACTTTTTCCAACACTTAGTGAAATTTTCACTAAGTCCAAATCTGTCTTCATTTTTTTCCAAATGTAGGGGGATTTTTCACTTGGATTCAAAAGAGATCAAAACCAAACATATTCAAACAGTTGTTGTATCATGTAAGGGCTTTCCAAAATGGCCAAGAACATTGCCAAATTCCATTTGGACTATGAGTTATAACATTGGCAAGTTGCCTTGCTGAAATTTGCCAAGGCAAGGCAGAATTTGTATTTTTGGTCGATTTGCCAAAATCAGCCAAATCCAAATGCTCCTATCCACTTGGACACCTCAGGGGATTGAATCTAAAGGGGACAATCACTGAGCCAAGCCTCCAAAGTCTTTGGAACAAGAAATAGCATGTTGAACCTAGAATGGCCAAAATAGGGACAAGATTTCAATTTTGGAATGAGGCATTCAATGGAAGCATCAAGGTGGCATGGACTGAGCCATTCTCAACTGAATTCAGTCAAGACTTATCCAAGACCAAGGGAACCACAACCCTGTGCCCTAACCTCTAGTCAATGGCTAGAGAAGACTTGGATTTCCATTGGACAACATTGGCCAAACCTCTGCTGCAGTTGCCATTCACTGTGGATCCCAAACACAAACTTGCTATACTATAAATAGAGCTCATTTGTGCTCAGTTTGAGTACACCAAAGCCATCAAACAGATGCTTTCCTCAAAATCTCTTCTTTCACCTCAAATTTGCCTTCCAAAGCAAGTAATTCTGAGTTTTTGAGTTAGAGAGAAATTCCATCACAATCAATCACACACACACACACACCTTATATATATCATATGTAAGTTGTGCAAACTATCACAAGTGACCTGTAATCACAAAATCACAAAGTCACCTCTCAAAACCTCAAAATAAGCCTTTTGGTGCATTTTTCAAGCCATGTCTTGATTCAGTCACTTTCCAAACCAGATAAAACCTCAAACACACTCCAAATATCATCCTTGAACTGTCCCAAATGGTTCCCAACATCTGGAACACCATTTGAGGAAGTTGCTATTTTGGTAACTTTTAACCCCTTTTGCAAGAAAGGGACTGTTAGTGTTTTTGCAGGTACCAGTCAATTCCAATCATCCTAAAAGCATCCTAGGGATCATTTGAGGTGGTTCAAAGCATAAAACTATATCTGGAGCAAGAGGTTTGGCAGATTGCAGAGAAAACTCCAAAATCCCAAAGAAGGGTAAGCCTCTCAACTTCCCCTCACCAAAACATGTGTGCATTTGAAGTCCACTGAGTATGCATCTCTTATACATGTCATATGTGTTGTGTTTGTGCCAATTGATTATGTAATTCATGCCTGTATCAAAGTGTAGCATAGAAAATGCAATTATAGGCCATTTTCAAAACCACTATCGAGTTTTGAGGTGGGAGTGTGATCTGAAAAAACCACCACCACCATTAAATTTCTTGTGAAATTCTGGCCCAGATACATATAAATTTTGTCTCCAACCATTAAGAATTGAGAAAGTTATGACCTTCACGTTTTTGAGCCAAAACTTGCCTTGGGCAAGCCAAAACCAAGGCATGACTTCTATATTTGTTGTTTTGTTTCAAGCAATGGATGTATCACCACCCCAGTGGTAAGGCGCGCGCCTTGTATGCTTGAGGTCATGGGTTCAAACCCCACCCATGCCATTTTGTGATTTTTCACATTTTTGCTATTTTTCCAACTATTTTCATGTTTTGTTAATTATTTGGGAAATTAATAACTTTTTCAATTTTAATTATTTTTTATTGGTTCTTTTTGCAAAAAATCACAAAAATGTTGAAATATTTTATTCCACAAAAAAATTAAGTTTATATTATTTATTTAATATAATTAGTAATTTTGTGAATAAATTCATTTTTATTTGTTTTTAAAACATCTTGAAATGAATATTCATCTTGAAAAATCAAGACCAAATGAGTTTTAATATCTCTTGTGATTTATACCTCATTTTTCAAACCTTAAACAAAAATCACAAGTAGTTTATTCAAACCTATTTGGTATTTTTCATTTGATTTTCTTTAAATATTTACTTTGAAAGAATAAAATTAGGGTTCTTTGATTTTCACTCCAACGAATCATTGTCAAACACTCATGGGCCTCTATTAGAGTGTAAGACCCAACCCTCTTTTAACCAAAACCTTTTGGGCCTCACTTATTGTATAAGTCCCTTTCGCGTTAAAAGAAAACCTCGGCGCGATCGCCATTTTAAACGAAAAAATCATCTGGGCCTACCATCGTGTTATAAGCCCCACTATTTTTCTTTAAACTTTTTAGGCCTCTTGAGATAGTGTAAGACCCATCCCTTTATACAGAAAACCTTTTGGGCCACAGTCACTTGTATAAGTCCCTCTGTACAAAATTCAACAGTGCGCTCACTGATAAAACCCTGGGCCTCTCCTTGAGCTGTAAGCCCTAAATCTTTCTTTTTCAAAGCACTTTCTCCTTTGATTTTGAATATACTGTTGTTTTCAATCTTTCTTTGTTGAACAACTAACCAAACAGCATGGAAGCTCTACAACCGAGTAAGTGGTTATTGCTTTCATTTACCGCTTTCATATACATATAACTGTATTGTGGGGCTGTTTCACTGTAAGTCTTCTTTCATAAACTCATATCAACTGTGTAATAATAGTATAGATATTTAGAGTTTCCCCGGCAACTACGTCTAGCACTAGGTAAAGCCGTTTCGATCACTCTTAGAAATAGTCTAAATTAGATCCCCATAGGATTACCAGACACAGTCTTCCCTCCTCTTGGGGTTAAACAATATGGAGATATGAAAGGCAGCATTCTCTGTGAACCCTTTCATAGACTGTCACTCATAGAAGTTGTCAAAGAAACTCTATTCCCCAGAGATGATCTCTTCTCTGTGAATTGCATCTCTTGAGTTTCTTCCAAATTCTCAAACTTTCCTGACTTTGATCTATTCTCGGTGAATAGCATTGCCTTGAATTTCTCGGGGTTTGGGGGACCCACAGGCTTCTTAAAAGCACTTGTCAAGGAATTCTACTCCCCAGGGATGATCTCTTCTCCGTGAATTGCATCTCTTGAGTTTCTTCCAAATTCTCGAAATTTCCTGACTTGATCTATTCCTTGTGAATTGCTTGCCTTGAATTTCTCGGGGTTTGGGGACCCATCGGCTTCTTAAAAGCATCGGCCTCCTCTTGGGCATCGTACAAGGACCCACAGGCTTCCTAAAAGCAACCCCGCCTCCTTTTGGGCTTAGTACAAGGACCCTACAGCTTCTTAGAAGTATTCACAGCCTCCTCTTAGGCTTCGTATAATGATCTCTTCCTCCGGGAATGATAGCCTCCTCTTAGGCTTAGTACAAGGACCTCTCGGCTTCTTAAAAGTTTCCAGCCTCCTCTTGGGCTTCGTACAAATTGTCCCGACAACCTCCTAAAGGTATAGGAACAAAACTTAATCATCTTTATAGAACAGTCCTGTCATAGAGTCTACTACTGTTTCTCAATGCATAGTATAAAAGATGAAACTCTAGACTCAGACAGTCTAATCTCCTTTAGTCTCCAAGACATTCTCAAGTGACCCCTTCGTTAAATAGGAAGAAAACCCGTAGACTCGGACAGTCTCAATACCCTTTGGATTTCCCACTTCCTTTAAGAACAGGAATAACCCGGATCCTTGAATCAAATCCATGAGTACAGTGTTCCTCATATAAGAACTGATTCTCTCTTTCAAAATCAGTATACTGGACCTGGCACTTAACTGAACAGTCACCATAGCCTCCTCTTGGGCTTTCTACAATGATCCTCCCCAGCGGAGTCCAACAATGTTTAGCCTCTCTCTCGGGCTTTGTACGAGACACATAAGAGACTCCCTCATTGAGTCAATCACCCTTTTACCTCCATCTCGGGCTATATACGAGATACAAAAAGGTTCTTATTGAGCCAAACAAATTTTAGCCTTCATCTCGGGCTTCGTACGAGATACAAAAACTCTCTTGTTGAGACAAATAGCCTCCATATCGGGCTTTATACGAGATACCAAAAGACTCCCTCGTTGAGTCAAACAACATTTAGCCTCTCTCTCGGGCTTTGTACGAGACACATATTTGCCTCCTCTTAGGCTTTGTATAAGAAAACCACTGGTTGATCGAATCAACCTTTTAGCATCAAAGTTGTGCCTCGTTCACAGTACACAAACATCAACAACTCCTACCCCTTCATCTAATCGTTGTAAGCGGCAAGCCTCTGGATCATCTATATCCACACCACTGTCCCTCTTTTAGCATGAGAAATTCCTAAGGAAAGATGGCGTTGCTCAACACTGAGTTAAAGTCTTCTCCTTCAGGTTAAAATCCCCTATAAAGGAAATTTTGGCATTGCCGGATTCACACATCCGGGTTAAAGTAATTCTCCTTTATAAACAGTTGTGACATATAACCCCCTCTTTAGAGATGACAAATTATCTCTAAAGTCAACACCCTTCTAGCTTCATATCTTGGGCTTTGAACAAGATACAAATAGACTTTTCAGCTTCACATCTTGGGCTTTGAATAAGATACAAATCACCTTTCGCTTCACGTCTTGGGCTTTGAACAAGACACCAAAAACACCCATTTCCTCCCATAGAATAGGAGGAACTACGAACGCTCTGATTTCCTTGTTTCGGTAAACGGGAATACGTAGGCATAAGATTGAAAGGAAAAATCTTAGCGAGCACACTAAACAAAAAACCAAATCCCATATCTCCATCAATCAAAAGCAGTAATTCAAAAACATCAGTCCTAACATCCTAATCCTTGTTCCCCGCCAGAAACCTTCTGTCAAGGTAAAAAGAGAGAAACCAGTATTGGCGAAAATAAAAATAACCAGTACAAAGGCCCCCCACATTGATAACATATGTAACCTAACAGACCGCTGTTTAAACTCAGTATGCAAAGCAGGGTTAATTAGAGACGTCTATTTCCCTTCCTTCATCAGCTTTAATAGGATAAAAAATGAATCGACCTGTAGTTTAAGCTCAAACCGCAGAGAGCGACCAACGCTTAAGAACCGCGTCCAAAATCGCTCGCTACAGAAAAATTGCGCCCACCGTGGGGCCCGTCTCTGTTTTTCTTCTTCCTTTTCACCTCTTGTGTGAATACCACAGATTGGGGCTTCCGCCGGGGAACCCATTTTCTGTCAGGAACTTAGGATTCATACCTTCAAAGGTCTAGGATGTTTAGGACAAATATATATACTACTTTTCCTAATTGCTATACGTGTTTATTTTTCTGCTAATGGGAATGCGGGTGATGTCGTATGTGGAAATATTGAGTATACACTTAAGATAAGTGATGGCGACGAGGTCGACCATCAACCTCAGTGGAGGCTGACCAATGCAACCCATTCTCTCACCTAGACAATGGGCCGATTGTTAAGTCTGAGAAGCTGAGGAGCCAAACCCTTTCGTAGTGCGGAAACTATCGGGAATAGTTGTTACGCGATACTACCCTCATTTGAGGCTGGTGATCTATTCTCGGTGAATGGCACTTACTCTAAGACTGCTCTACAACTCGCTGGCGATCCGCTTGTTGTTTTGCTTTCCTGGGAGGAGCTGATGATAATGAGTACAGGTACAAAAATCACCCTAGTATAAACCTTTGGGGATGGGTAGAGCCTTGACTTCATGACAACGACCTTTTGACCCCATGTTTTTTCTATGTTTTTGTGTGCTGCATTCATGCATTCATTTAAAAAAAAACATTAAAACATTCAAAAAAAATTTCTCTTCTAGTCTCTCTGTTTTTCAAATTAAACTAAGTCTGTGATTGCAAATATCAGAGAAAAGGATTGCGCTAATGGATTTCGGTAGAAGGAGAACCCATACGTACACCTTCAAGGTTCCAAAACTAGAGGATTTGAGAAGGTTAGCAAGGATGATTACTAACCCCGAGGCTTTCAGAGCCAAGCACGGAGGTCTGTTACCACTGTTAAGAGTCCATGTGATTGAGAGAATCATGGATACGCTCATTTAATTCTACGATCCAGTTTATCACTATTTCACATTCCTGGATTACCAGCTCGTACCAACGCTGGAGGAGTATTCTCACCTGACTGATCTACATATCACTGATCGAGCTCCATTTTCTGGACTGGAAGAAATTCCAAAGAATCAGACCATTGCAAGAGCAATTCATTTGGACGAGTCTGAGGTCAGGACTCACATAACTACTAAGGGTGGCATCCGAGGTTTGCCAGCCCAGTTCTTGACAAAGAAAGCACTGTATTTTGCCAGTATAGGAAACGTGACTGCTTTTGAAAGCATCTTTGTCTTGCTCACCTACGGGTTATTTTTGTTCCCCAACATCAATAACTTCGTCGATATTAACTCCATTAAGGTTTTTCTCATTGGAAACCCTGTACCGACTTTGCTCGCAGATGCGTATCATTCTGTACACTTGGGAAATTTGTACAGCGGAGGGGAGATTACATGTTGTGTACCCCTGCTTTATAAATGGTTTATCTCCCACTTGCCCAAGTCTGCTGCTTTTTGGGATTGCAAGAGTGTCTTACGTTGGTCGCAGAAGATCATGTCTCTTACCAACTCTGATATAGATTGGTGTAATAGGATTTATGAGGGAATCAGAATCATTGACTGTTGTGGAAACTTCCCCAACGTACCCCTCATAGGAACTAAAGGAGGAATCAACTATCATCCAGTTCTCGTTCGTCGTTAATTTGGATACCCGATGGACACGTCCCACGGGGTGTTCATCTGGAAGGTCTTTTCTTCAAGGAAGGAGAAAACGACAGAGCACTAAAGACGAAAATAGTGCACACCTGGAAACAGGTTCATAAGAAAGGACGAGAGTCTCTGGGAAAACCATACTGTGTCTTGGTGGAGCCTTATCTCCATTGGGTACAAACTAGAGCTCTCAAGCTAAAGATGTACTTCATGACGGAAACTGAAAAGCTTCAGGTTACTCTCAACAAAGTTCAGCGGGAGAGAAGGTCTTGGAAGAACAAGTACCGCACCCTCGACGTAGAGTGCATCAAAATACAACAATTACTGAAAGAAAAAGATGCTCTGATTGAAATTTTGGAGCAACATGCTGTAGAGAATCAAGATGATCAAAGGAATTTGCTCACTCCTTTCACCTGGCAAAGGAATGACAACCCGACAATGGCCCAAGAGCCCCGATCAAAGAAAAGGAAGATACTAGAATCAGCACCCGATTTCTCCTCAGAGAGGACTCGGGACCCATTAGCTTAGGTTTCTGTTTCTGTACTTTGTAATCTACTGTATTTCCATTTCCGTAATCCTTTGAATTTCAATAAAAAGGGGTTTCCCCACTGTTTGATATTTGCAATCTAATTGTCAAAGTTTATTTTGATTAAACCAAAGAACAATTAATATAATCATTGCATTCATCATTCTCACATCGCGCATTCTTCTTCCCTACGAATCTCACGTTTGTGTCTCGATTCTAGAGTCAAACTGTCTCATTCGTATAATACTCGGGCCAATCGTCAGAAAAAGATGGATGATCTTGAGGAAGAAAACAGAGAGTTGAAAGAAAAGATCGACGCTCTGAGAGAGGATATGAGAAAGCTTCGTAACGACATGCAAGCCATGGCAGAAGCTCAGCTACAAAGAACCGTGATCTCAGAGATCACCTCAACGCCCATAGTGGAGAAGTATGATCCTAGGTATCAAATACCGAAAGATCGTCCTTGGGGCATGCCTGTTAACTATATCCTGGAAGGATATGTTCCGCCGATCACTGAAGATCAGGGAATCACAACAGAAGCCGCTGGGCCTGAAGGTTACAAACTTCGGGAAAACGAAGATACCAGGGGCATACTGAAGACTCCTGAAGGTTACAAACTTCAGGAAACACCAAGATTTACTGCCGTAGTCACGGTACCACCCCCTGTGGTGCACACTGTCCCGGAAGGACAGATTCCACCAATACCTGCTGGTAAAAAGGAAACTATGTTCGATAGAATGGATGAATTCCAGGAACAGTTCTTAGAAATGCAGAAGGAGCTGCAAGCCATTCACGGTCAGGATTTATTTAGAAAGGACGCCGCAGACCTCTGCGTGGTCCCCAATGTGAAAGTCCCGCACAAGTTCCAAGTGCCCGACTTTGAAAAATACAAGGGTAACTCTTGCCCTCAGATTCCTCTGGTGATGTACGCTCGGCGGATGTCAGCTCAGACGGAGAATCAAGACCTACTGATTCACTAATTCCAGGATAGTTTAACCGGTGCCACATTAAAATGGTACATGGGTTTAACCGTGCCACGATCAGCACTTTCAGAGATCTTGGCACTGCCTTCGTCCAACAATACAAATACAATTTGGACATGGCACCCGACAGAGATCAACTCAGATCAATGTCGCAAAAGGACAAGGAAAACTTTAAGGAGTATGCTCAAAGGTGGCGTGAAATTGCCGCTCAAATTTGTCCGCCTCTTGAGGAAAAATAGATGACAAAAATCTTCTTAAAGACCTTAAGCTCATTTTACTATGACCGAATGGTTGCCAGTGCACCAAGTGATTTCACCGAGATGGTCGGCATGGGCGTACGTCTTGAGGAAGCCGTCCGAGAAGGACGTTTGGTAAAAGACACTAGATCGACGAGCAGTACTAAAAAATACGGTAGTGCTCTCCCTAAGAAAAAAGAGCAAGATATTGGGAATATCTCACACGGAAAGCAAAGGCGTCGATATCAACCAGTAGCAGTTGTGACTCCTGCTATCAGCCCTGCGCCTATTCCTACGTATCAACCTCAGGTTGCGCAGAACCAACCTGATCAGCAAAGGAGACAACATCCTCTTCAGCAGGCTCGTCCTCCATATAACAACAACCGTACAACACGACCACTAGGGTTTGATCCTATACCCATGACGTACGCAGAGCTGTTTCCGTTACTACTGGCTAAGGGGCACATCCAGACTAAGACTCCTCTTACAGTACCGGAAAATCCGCCTTTTTAGTTTAAGGAGGATCAGACATGCCCTTATCATCAAGGAGGGCCAGGGCATAACATAGAGACTTGTCTCAATTTCAAGTCTGACGTGTAAAAACTTGTTAGGAGCGGGGTCTTATCCTTCAAGGATACAAATCCTAATGTTCTCACAAACTCACTGCCTCAGCATGAGAAGGTTGCAGTCAATCTAATTGAGAAAGAGACTAACAATGTCTATCAAATTCACGATGTACTCTTGTTGAAAACCAATCTGGTTAAGATGCATTGTAGACAGAGTGGATATGGCCATGTGCCACCTCATAATTATCATCAATGTGATATCTGCTCTAAAGACAACCAAGGATGTTCTGTAGTGCAAGCATCTCTACAGGAATAAATGGATCTCGGATGGATCCAAGAGCACCGAGCTCGTGGAGTTAACATGGTTTACACGAATTCCAACATCATTCAGAACCACAACATCTGTGCAATGAATGTCAACTTGGTGGCGATGCACTCAAGGCAAAGCCAGTATCATAATCTGCCGCGGCACGATTACAGTTCCTGTCTGACTTGCTCGGTAAACAAACAGGGATGCTCTTTCATACAAGAGGCCCTCCAACGTCAGATGAATCTTGGATGGATCCAAGACTACCATGATAGGAATCTCTATCAGATCAACATGGTTCAGATCTTCGATATCACATGAGCAGGTCCGACTCGGATTCTTAATATCACATGACTATCAAAGCTGTAAAGCAGGTTGTGAAAACGATCGAGGTTGTACCCTTGTCCAGGAGGCACTTCAGCACTTGTTAAATCACTGGTGGATGCCAATCTACATGGATGAAGATACTCAGCAAATTAGTATCAGTAACAGGAATCCTACTCGACGTCAAAGTCAGGATGTCCGATCAGTGGAAGCTAACCTAGTGAGGTTACATTGTATTTAAAGTGGGCATGGCCAGGTGCCACTACATAATTATGACCGTTGCAGCGTCTGTTCGGAAAGTAACCAAGGGTGTTACCTTGTGCGAGCAGCTCTTCAGGGTCAGGTGGATTGTGGAGAAATTTGTCCATATCCAGGTTCTGGACCCATCAACTGGACGCCGAACTACCTTGCCGATCAAGTTGAGGATATTGTCACCATCTCTGGTCATCATAGGACCAGGGATGTTTTTTCCATCATCCCTCTACTTGACGAATCTAAAGTTCCCAACCGGGAACAGATCGAGATTACTTATGATGGTCAGAAAAATCAGAAAGTTCCCATAGTCATCTATCTATCGGGACCACTACCGTATGAATCAACTAAGGCTATCCCTTATAAATACGGTGCAACAACAATTGAGAATGGAAAGGAAATTCCATTACCCTCCGTCGTAAACATTGCAGACATCAGTCGTGTAACACAGAGCGGTCGAATCTTCAACCGAGGGGTTGGGGAACCTAACAAGGAAAAGGAACTTCAGACAGAAGCTCCCGATCTATCAGTCGGTCAATCCAGTTATTCCGACCTTTCGAAAAATAATGATGAGATGCTGAAGCTCATCCAAAGGAGTGAATATAACATTGTTGATCAGTTGTTACAGACTCCTTCAAAGATCTCTGTGTTATCACTGTTACTCAGTTCTGAAGCGCACAGGGAGGCTCTATAGAAAGTCTTGGAGCAGGCCTTTGTGGAACAAGATGTAACAATCAGACAGTTCGATAGCATTGTCTCTAACATCACTTCCTGCAATAAGTTAGGATTTAGTGATGAGGAATTACTTGAAGAGGGTCACCGTCATAACATGGCACTCAATATCACAGTTAACTGCCAGGACTATGCTTTAGCCAGCGTACTAGTAGACACAGGGTCAGCCCTGAATATTATGCCAAAGTCCACTTTGATGCAATTATCATTCAAAGGCCCTCCGATGAGAATCAGCGAGGTCGTCGTCAAAGCATTCGACGGATCCAGAAAAATGGTTATCGGCGAAGTTAATCTTCCCAAAACTATTGGTCCTCACACTTTCCAAGTCACTTTCCAGGTCATGGACATCCGGGCAACATACAGTTGTTTATTAGGAAGACCTTGGATACACCAGGCTGGAGCGGTCACTTCAACCCACCACCAAAAGCTAAAGTTCTTCAAGAACGATCAACTTGTCACGGTTTGTGGAGAACATGCCTTGCTCGTGAGTAACTTATCATCGTCTACTTGTGTAGAACCCGAGGAGGTTATTGGAACTCAGTTCCAAGCGCTGTCGGTGGGCAAGGACAATCAATACCGAGGAGGAACCTCAATTTCCTCATACAAAGATGCTATCAAAGCGGTCGAGAGTACCGATACAACTGGATGGGGACAACTTGTCATTCCTATTTACAATAAAACAAAGAAGGGCCTTGGTTTTTCTGCAACCTGTACCCGGACAGCTACTAGCGATGAAAGTCTTCATCCCATTCAAAATTTCTTCCACATTAGAGGTTTCCTCCACCCAGTGTCTCAGACAGTTCATGCTATCAATGAGGAAGATCCCTCTGACACAGATGAAGAATGGAAGTCCTACCTTAACGAGGACGGTTATATGTCTCAGGAAGAGGTGCCTATGCCTTTTTGCTATCCCGTACAGAGTCCGAGATTTATACCAAGGTCAGACGTCGAAATGATATACGGGGATTGTGATCCGGAAGGATGCCGTGCTCCGCCAAATTCATTAGAGGAAGACACTCCGATGAAAGACAACTTTGACTACAACTACTATGGCCCAATAGATGGTCTGCCAATATGGCAACCTTACCCAGGAAACTTGGGGCAAGAAAGTCAGCCGAGTAATGAAACTCAGCTGAGCACCATTGAACAGAATACCTGTGTCCCCACCATGTCATGGGATCAACACTCAGGTCATTCGGAAACTACTCAACATGAAGATGAATTCGTAACATTTGTAGGACTTGAATTCATCAACTATGCATTTCCCGAGGTCAACGTCATCGAGAAAGATGACTCCTCCAGTTCCAAAGAAGTTTGGGACACTCTGGGAGAACCAAGTGGAAAATACGACTACATGGTCAAGTACACCGCTCCTGAAAGCTCTCGTATCAGGTTCGAAGACATCCAGCCTACTGGATGGGGAGATACAGTTTAGAGCACAACTACTCTGCAAAATGCAACTGAGGAATTCTCCTACGACAACTCTGCCTAGGAGACAGATTCTAACGATCCTGCTTCACCAGAAATCAGCGTCATTTCTGAAGACAAATCAAGAAAGGTGCCAGACTTTGTGATTCACCGAGGAGTTCGCCGCCAATGGGTTGCCGTCGAGGTTCCGAAGGTCGTTCATCAGTAAAAGTAATTGCCGTCTTTTAACCTTTCACCCTGCCCAGGTGAAACGGCTGTTTTGATAGGGCTCGCTTTCTGTAAATTTCCTCTTCGCTTAGCCCAAAGCGACAGAGTTTTGTTTTATAGGGTTGTAGTTTCAAGGATCGACTTGTTCATTAATAAAATAACGTCGTTTTGTAATTTCCGCATTAATTGTTGTTTTCTCTTTTCGTTTTTCAGAAAATGGTAATCCTAAAAAACAATTCAAATAAAAACAAGCAGTAAAACAAACAAATACACTGCACACACTTGCATTTTCCTCTATCTCTTCTAAACACGAATCATCATGTCATGCAGATTGCTTGTTTTAAACCCAGTTGAAACATACGATCTGATGCCTTCTCCCAACTTTGAGTTCCCGGTATTCGAGGCTGAAGAAGAAAATGACAACGAAATTCTAGAAGAGATCTCCCGACTACTCAGACAAGAGGAAAGGTCCATTGAACCTCACAAAGAACCGTTGGAAACGGTAAACTTGGGTTCAGAGCAAGAGAGAAAAGAAATCAGGATTGGGGCACTGCTCAGTCCAACTGCCAAAGAGAGTTTGATAAAGCTTCTCAGAGAATTTCCCGATGTATTCGCTTGGTCCTATCAGGATATGCCAGGGTTGGATACCAGCATCGTGGAACATCACTTACCGTTAAGATTGGAATGTCCGCCAGTAAAGCAAAGGTTGAGACGCGCTCACCCGGACATGGCCATCAAAATCAAAGAGGAGGTACAGAAACAGATTGACGCGGGTTTCCTCGCTACATCTGAATATCCTCATTGGTTAGCCAACATCGTACCCGTTCCGAAAAAGGATGGAAAGGTCAGAATGTGTGTTGATTACAGGGATCTGAACAAGGCAAGTCCAAAGGACGAATTTCCTTTACCACACATTGACATGCTGGTAGACAGTACAGCAAAGTTCAAAGTATTCTCCTTCATGGATGGATTCTCGGGCTATAACCAGATTAAAATGGCACCAAAAGACATGGAGAAAACTTCGTTCATCACCCCATGGGGTACCTTTTATTACAAGGTAATTCCGTTCGGTTTGAAGAACGCCGGGGCAACCTATCAAAGGGCCATGACTACTCTGTTTCATGACATGATACATAAAGAAATCGAGGTATATGTCGATGATATGATTGCAAAATAAAAAATAGAGAGTGAGCATGTTGAACATCTGTCAAAATTGTTCGAACGTTTAAGAAAGTTCAAGCTCCGCTTGAATCCCAACAAGTGCACCTTCGATGTCCGTTCAGGGAAACTATTCAGGTTCATCGTCAGCCAGAAAGGAATTGAAGTTGGTCCTGACAAGGTCAAGGCCATTCAAGAAATGCCTTCTCCGAAAACTGAAAAACAAGTCAGAGGATTCCTGGGATGTTTGAACTACATCTCCAGATTCATATTCCTTATGACTGCCACTTGTGCGCCGATCTTCAAGTTACTAAAAAAGAACCAGGATTGCGTTTGGTCAGAAGATTGCCAAACCGCCTTCGACAATATTAAGGAATATCTATTGAATCTGCCAATTCTATCACCTCTAGTGGAAGGAAGACCACTGATCATTTACCTCACAGTCCTAGAGGACTCGATGGGATGTGTACTTGGCCAACAAGACGAAACCAAAAGGAAAGAGTCTGCCATCTACTATCTGAGCAAGAAATTCACCGACTGCGAAACTCGGTACACGATGCTTGAAAAAACTTGCTGCGCTTTGGGTTGGGCAGCCAAACGTCTTCGCCAATACATGATTCGTCATACTACTTGGTTGGTCTCCGAAATGGATCCAATCAAGTACGTTTTCGAAAAACCTGCTCTTACGGGCAGAATTGCCCGTTGGCAGATGCTGTTATCAGAATATGACATAGAGTACCACGCTCAGAAAGCTGTTAAGGGAAGTATTTTAGCCGATCATTTGGCTCATCAACCGATTGACGATCAAGAATCAGTCGGGTTTGACTTCCCAGACGAAGATGTCATGTATCTAAAAATGAAAGACTGCGATGAACCGCTACCCAGTGAAGGGCCAGAACCAGGTTCCCAATGGGGACTTATCTTTGACGGAGCAGTTAATCATTACGGAAATGGAATTGGGGCAATCATTGTTACCCCTCAGGGTACCCACATTCCTTTCACTGCTAGACGGTTAGATGTCAAACATGTTATATATTTGTATGGAATATTTGGCATTTTTCATTTCTTTCTAATGGTATAGTATGAATTTAAGTGGTAAATGGAGTTGTTATGCTTACATCGGAATATATGTGTGGAGCTTGTAATTTGTGTGTTAATGTGCAGGCATAGGCATGAAAGAAGCAAAATGGTGAACACATGGAACCAATGCAAGTTCCACTGAGTTTTTATTGCTGCAACAGGGTGTTCGCAGTGCGAACAATCTGGTGAAGGACCAGCGAATGTTCGCACTGCGAGGGACCAACGAGGAGCCAGCGAATGGAGGCAGTGAGTTCAAGGTTTTCAATTACCTTGGGTTCGCACTGCGAACTCCTAGCGAGTGTTCAGCGAATGTTCGCTGGTTGGTTCGCAGTGCGAAGGTGCTGGCGAAGAGAGGCAGTAACTTCCAGTTTTGAGAATTCTGGCTCGCTAGTTGATTCGCAGTGCGAATGAAGCTAGCGAATGATTCGCAGTGCGAATGAAGGGTTCGCAGTGCGAATGAAGGGTTCGCAGTGCGAATGCACGATTTCTGCTTGGGGCGGTTTAAGTCTCAGAGGCACTTAAAAGTTCCATTTTTCCTCATTCGCAGTGCGAATGGATTGCTCGCAGTGCGAATCCTTCAGAATTCTGCTTTGTATAAATAGAATTTCACTTTTTGTAAAGAGGATCTTTTGTTCATTTTGATCTAAAATCATAGTTTTCAGTCTTTTTACCATTGGAGCTTGTATTTTCACTTGGAGAAGCTGATTTTGCATCCATTCTTGATTATTCAAAGTGGATGTTTACTCATCTCCTCTCTTTACTTGTTATCCAATCTACCATGAGAAGTGGTAGCTAAACCCTCTATGTTGAGGTTAGAAGTAGTTGATTCTATTTTTATGTATTGCTTTTGATCTATTGTATATGAACAAAGTCTTTGATCAATATAGATGAAGTTGTTTTCTCTTAATGCTTTAAGTTTGATTTGTTTTACTCTAGACATAGATTCCACAAATCTTGACCTAACAATTTCATCTCTTAAAAACCAAACTCTAGACATAGATTTGGGATTTGCTATTCGCATTGTATTGATCTTAATGATCGTTGCTTAGATTGTTAGCATGAGACATCATCTAACGGTCTAAACAACGGTACTCACGACTTCGCTTTAGACATAAACTTAGTCGGGAGAATACGCGGTTATATTGGTCGGAAACCGAGTTCATGTGCTTGATTAATCGTTTATACATGGAAAGGATTAGCGAAACCTAACCTTAACATGCTTTTATAAAACCTTTTACAAAAATCTTTGTCACAATTTAATCTTTGCTACAAGTGAATGATAACAATAATTGAAACTTTTGAAACCGTTAACTTAGAATATCGAAACTATTGAAAGGCAAGCATCAAATATCAAACAGTCCCTGTGGATACGATAACAAAAACCCACACTATTACTCTTCTAACATAGACTTACGTTCAAATGTGCGAACAACGAGGCCGAATACGAAGCTTGTATTATGGGTCTCGAGGAAGCAATTGATTTAAGGATCAAAAACTTGGACGTATACGGCGACTCAGCCCTGGTTATCAATCAGATAAAAGGAGATTGGAACACATACCAATCAGGATTGATTCCTTACAGGGACTACGCAAGAAGATTGCTACCCTTCTTCAACAGAGTTGAATTTCATCACATCCCTCGTGATGAGAATCACATGGCTGACGCTTTAGCCACTATCTCTTCCATGATTAGTGTAGGTCAATGGAATGACATACCTAAGATCGACATAATGCGCCTTGAACGGCCCGCTTACATCTTCATGATTGAAGCAGTCTTAGACAACAAACCTTGGTATCACGATATCAAATGCTTCCTTCAGAAACAAGAGTACCCATCTGGGGCACTCAGAAAAGACAGGAAAACCCTCAGAAGATTGGTTGGAAGCTTTTTTCTGAGCGGTGACACTCTTTATAAGAGGAACTTTGACATGGTCTTGCTCCGATGCGTCGGCAGACATGCTTATGAAAGAAATTCATGAAGGATCCTTTGGCACTCATGCCAACGGACACACAATGGCGAGAAAGATTCTGAGAGCAGGGTACTACTGGTTGACCATGGAATCCGACTGCTACAAGTACATGAGGAGGTGTCACAAGTGTCAGATATACTCCGACAAAATTCATGTACCGCCATCACATCTCAAAGTTCTTTCTTCCCCGTGGCCTTTTTCCATATGGGGAATCGACATGATTGGCTTGATCGAACCTAAGGCTTCAAACAGACATCGGTTCATCCTGGTAGCCATTGACTATTTCACCAAGTGGGTCGAAGCAGCGTCGTACGCTAATGTAACCCGACAAGTGGTGGTCCGATTTATCAAAAACAATATCATCTGCCGTTATGGTGTTCCAAGCCAGATCATTACTGATAATGGATCTAACTTGAACAATAAGATGATGAAAGAGTTGTGTGCTGAGTTCAAGATCGAACACCATACCTCATCTCCCTACCGACCCAAGATGAACGGAGCGGTAGAAGCGGCTAACAAGAACGTCAAGAAGATCGTTCAAAAGATGGTTGTAACCTACAAAGACTGGCACAAGATGCCACCCTTTGCTCTTCACGGTTATCGCACATCTGTCCGCACTTCAACAGGAGCTACCCCTTTCTCTCTAGTGTATGGCATGGAAGCAGTGCTCCCCATAGAAGTAGAGATCCCATCAGTCCGAGTACTGATGGAAGCTAAGCTCACCGAAGCTGAATGGTGTCAAAGCTGACACGACGAACTGAATCTGATCGAAGAAAAGAGAATAACGGCACTATGCCATGGTCAGTTGTATCTGCAGAGGATGAAGAAGGCGTTCGAACAAAAAGGTCCGACCTCGTGTCTTCAGAAAAGGAGACCTCATGCTCAAGAAGATACAATCGTTTCTCACTGACTCTCGGGGCAAATGGACCCCAAATTATGATGGCCCCTGATCGTACCTGGATCAGACAGTTTCAGGTGGCCAACGACATCTGCTGAACTCCGGCTCCGGTGAGGTTGAAGGACGGCGGGGGGGTGTACCTGCAAGGCACTCCGACGCTCAAGTAAGGAGACTGTCAGAGAAATAGCAAGTACAGAGGTGAGTAAGAAAGTGAACTTAACCTGACCCTCTCAAGTGAGAGGGTATTTATAGAGAGCCCCCAGCGCGGGGCCAACGGTTACTTGCATTGGGCTGGGTTGCCAGGCCCAACCCAAGTAACTGCCAGGGCTTACGTGGCGTAGTGAAGACCAGCACGTGGTCTTCGCTCTGGGGTAACCGCTCCTAGATTTCCGGGATTAGGGCAGACCGAATCCTTCGGGAGTGGAGCCGTTACTTGGAACGTGTCCACGTGGTACGGACCGTTGGACACTCCTCGCGGGGGGAGGAGCCTTATGTGTCGAGGACCAATCAAGCCGTACGACGGACATGGCCTCGCGGGGAGGAACCATGTCTGTCGAGGAGTGGTATGTGGCATCCTCGCGGGGAGAAGCTGGCATGTCGGGGAGGTACCTTTCCGCCGGGGTGCGAGGTCCTCCTGTCTTGTGTGTCCCAGATGCTCGACACTGTGAGGTGCCCGGGGGAATGGTGGATGCTCGCGGTGGTCAAGTGCCCCGCAGAGGGGTCTTGTTGGGCCTCCCCAGGCAGTATGGGTTGGGCCTGCTCGACTGTTGGGCAGCTTCGGCCCAGTGCAGAACAGGAGCCCCCCAAGTCGTTGCTCTGAGGTGTCAGAGTAATGACTTAAGGGTTATTGGCACGTCGAGGATACGCCAAGAGAGGAACAGAGGAGGCCGTTCCCGTACACGAAGTTCCTTTGGTCGGCTGAGATTCGAGAGTCAGACAGCCGTGTCTGGTCGTATGGTTGGGGAGATAAAGGGTATCGGATTTGAAGCGTTGGGGAAAACCGAAACGACACGCGTGGGGAGATGGGCGGCTGCATGCGTGCCATGTGTCGCCTGCCATAATTACCTAGGGAGGCTGGCTAGGGTAGCGCACTCAAGTGCCCTATGCCCCTCGAGTCTCGCGAGAACCACTTATAAAGCTGCTCCCCTCGTTCATTTTTCACTTTTCCGCTTCTCTCTCAAGAATCCTCTCCTTCTCTCTCTACTCTCCTCCGCCGTAGCTTGCAGCCGTTAACCGCCGGACCCTCCCTGCCGGAGACTTTTTCTCCTCTACAACCGTCGCTCGCCGCCGCGAAACCGCAGGAAACTCCGTGTCGGAACCCCTAATCCGCCTTTTAACAGGTACTTGTTTCAAACTTGACCCTTCTTTTGCATTTTTCTTTAATTTCAACTAGTATATGACGTTGCCTTGGTGAACTAATGATGTTCCCATCGGAAACGAAAGGATTTCCGGCGAATACGGTGGGAATCTTTAGTTGTTGAGGGAGAGAGTGTGAAGAACTTTGCTCACTTTTGACGAATATCTCGGGGACCAGGGACGAACATGTCGGGGACCTGTTGAATGTCCCGGGGTCCCTGATAATTAGTATATTTACTAGCGCCACGGGGACACGGGGCTGAACCTTCCGGTGAGTCGATACACTCCCCGGTGAACAAGTTATGATCCTTGACCGATTATGTCGGGGAGAAGAGAAGCCTCGCCCCTTCTTCGCCAGTTCGCTTGAACAGCGGTGGAGGGGTGAATTTGATACGACCAATCGAATTCACCGTTTCCTTCTGCTTTTCAAGTAAATGGACAATTTGGCTGCGAAGGTGGCCGTAGGATATTTCGAAGAGGAAGACGACACCCAGCCTGAATCTCCCATGGCTCACATGGCTTTCGCGCAAGAGAGCCCGCTCGAGGATTGGGTCTGCGACGAGACCCTGGAGATGTTGTCTATCTCCGTTTACCCAGACGAGGACGACGCTTTTTGCACCGTCGAGCACAGACTGATAGGATCCGGCAAATCTTGGAAGGTCTTTCGTCCCGAGGAGCATCATCGGATATGCTCATCTTACCGGGGAATGCGCGTCCCCTTGTACGAATTTATGTTCGAGGAAGTGGGGTGGAGGTTGCCCTTCACCGACTTATAATAGGGGATCTTCACCTGGTTGTAGCTGGCGCCCTCCCAGATTCATCCGAACTCGCTAGCTTTTATTCGGGCATTCGAGCTTGTTTGCAGATATTTGGAGATCGTGCCGACCGTTCGCCTCTTCTTCCGCATATTCCATCTTCAACGGTCGTCGGCCGGTGGACGACATGGCTGGGTGTCCTTCAAGTAGAGCAAGGCATTGTTCCATACTTACTTGGACTCCATTCGGGATTTCAAGTTCCGTTACTACTTCGTGAAACCGGTCACCCTAGAGGCTGTCTATTCGTTGTACCGGAAAGTCACCCGCGAGGTCGACGGTCGTCCCGAGGAGGTGCTGGAGCCGAAGTTCCCTCTTTACTGGACGGAGGCCCACTTTACGAAGGGAGTCGATAAATACAAGACGAAGCACGTTCATTTGGAGGCCTATGAACGGGAAGCTTATGATAAAATCGTCGCCTTCGTGGAGAGCTTTACTGAGGCTCAGCACGAAACGTTGGACGGCCAGCCGATAGTGGGTGTGGACGGGCAGGTGAAAAAAGAACGTCGCCTGATAAATACTCGCGTTCTGCTCGAGACCTTCTCCGACGAAGAAGCGATCGAGCTGTTAGGTGGTGAAAATGTCCCTACTTTAAGCATTCCTCGCCCCTGTTTTCCTTGCCTTACTAATGTTTTCCTTCTTTTTGTAGGAACAATGGCCGGAGCCGAGGAGAGGCTCAAGAAGCTCAAGGCGAAGAGGGCCTGGAAAGCGCAGGCCCGGGGAGAGGCGTCGCGCTCAAAAGACCAAGAGGTTGTCCCTTCTGGGGCCCCGCCCGAGGGTGTTTCCACGGCCGCCGTGCCCGAAGGATCCAGTCAGTCTCAGCCTGCTGCCACTGTGTCGGGGACTGTGGGTGGTCGCACAACTCCTGCGGGAAGCCAATCCCCGGCTACCCAAGGGACTCCGAAGAGGCAACGCGTTGTGGAGGTCATCGACCTGGGTGGTGAAGACAGTCCCCCGGTTCCTTCCAGCTTTGACTTTCCACCCTGTCATCAAAAACCTCCGAGATCCAAACTGTGCTGGGGACTGCTACTGAAGTGAGGAGGAGGATGATTTTTGAGGATCTGTCGGCCGTCATGCGTATCTGCTCGACTGCTATCATTCTCAATGACGAGACCCGCCCTGCTTCTGAACTTGCCCGCCTGCAGGAAAAGCTGGATACCTTGGGCGCTGAGATGCTCGGTATGTGCAAGGAACTAAAAGAGTGCCAAGATATGAACAAAGAGCAAAGCAAGCAGCAGCAGCGGGTCGAGGCCAAGCTTAAGAAAGTCGAGGAGACGGAGAAAGGCCACCTTGCCCGAATCGCTGAACTGGAGTTGGAGGAGAAGCGGCTTAAGGAAAGGATTGCCGAGTTAGAAGATGCTGTGCGGCCGGACGAAGGGGAAACTGAGGAAGACAGGCTCCTAACCACTCGTGCAGCGTTTGTGGCGCAGCTCCGGAAGCTCGAGCAGGATCTCTGGTTGTGCGAGGATGATTCTATTGAAACCGCGGGTATAGGGTTCCGCAGTGCCGTGGCTCAGCTTCGGGTTCTCAACCCTGATCTCGTCACCGAAGGGATTGACCCCGACGCTGAGGTGGTGGATGGCCAGATCGTGCATCCTCTGCGGGAGAACGACATTCATGTGCACGAGGAGCCTGACGGGACCGCAGCTGAGTAGGTTTTTTATCTTTGTTTTAGTCGGCCTGTGAGCCGTTTTGTTTCGCCCGGCTTGTGGGCTTAGTTGATGTACTATTTGCACAATGGTTATTTTTGCCCGGCTTGTGGGCTTGTATTTGTAACTTTTTTGTACTAAGGGTTTTGCCCAATATTCGTACTTCGTAATACCTCTTTATTGATTTTGATCGTGTGTGATGTGTTATTTGTTATACTTTATTTTTGCCTAAGTAATAAGGCTTTGGGATTTGCTCGACTTCGATAGTCCCTGACCGCGTGGAGAGCTGGTCGGGCGGCCGGAGGAGTACTCCGACCTTCAACGAGGCTAAGAGCTCGGTCGAGGTCCTAGTCTCGTGGCATGAACTTCCCATCGTGAGCTGGGTGTTATGCCCGGTTGGCACAACGACGGTGGGCCTCGATCGAGGTATCCCCGCTGGATCAAATGTCCTCGCGCACACACAACGCGGTCTCTGATTGTCGTGTTCTTATAGGGGTGTCGCGCTTGTACCCTAGCGTGTCCCCGTAATCGCGGTGCTAGTGAGCCGCGGGCAGTGTTTAACTGTAATATTGTTTTAGATTTTCAGCGTTCCATGGTCGAGCAAGTTCTTCCCCGTGCAGATTTTCGAGGAAATAGGCTCCTACACAACGCGGTCTCTGATCGTCGTGTTCTTATAGGGGTGTCGCGCTTGTACCCTAGCGCGTCCCCGTAATCGCGGTGCTAGTGAGCCGCGGGCAATGTTTAACTGTAATATTGTTTTAGCTTTTCAGCGTTCCATGGTCGAGCAAGTTCTTCCCCGTGCAGATTTTCGAGGAAATAGGCTCCTGTCCCCGTTTTCGCGCGGACGCGGTACGGGCCCTCCCAGTTCGCGGCGAGTTTGCCTTCTCGCGAGTCCTTCTGGTTCCTTCGTAGGACGAGGGTGCCCACGTGAAAATCACGTTTAATGACTTTGTCATTATAACGTAGTGTTATTTTTTGTTTAAGTGACGCCTCTCGGAGAGAAGCGCCCGAGCGTGTTTCCTCGACGAAGTCGAGTTCTTCCCTCAAGGCTTCATCATTCACGTTTCCTTCGAGGGGGGCTTCCGTCCTCCTCGAGGGTTCCCTGATCTCCACGAGGATCACTACTTCCGTTCCATAGGTCAAACGGAAAGGGGTCTCCCCGGTCGTGGAGTGTGGGGTTATTCGGTAGGCCCAAAGGACGCTGTGTAGCTCTTCGACCCACCGTTGTTTGGCGTCGCCCAGTCGTCGTCTTAATCCTCGAAGGATCACTCTGTTCGCGGCCTCATCCTGTCCGTTCGTTTGAGGGTGCTCGACCGACGTGAAGTGCTGCTTCGTGCCTAGTTTTGTGACGAAGTCTTGGAAGTTCCTGTCGGTGAACTGGGTTCCGTTATCAGTGACGATGGCTTGAGGCACTCTGAACCGGGCGAGGATATTCCTTTTGTAGAAGCGTAGTATGTTGAAGGCAGTGATTTTGGCCAATGCTTCTGCTTCAATCCACTTCGTGAAGTAATCTACCCCGACGATGAGGTATTTGTTTTGATACGACCCCTGGATGAAAAGTCCGAGGATATCCATCCCCCACCATGCGAACGGCCACTGGGAGGATAGCGACGTGAGCTCGCTGGAAGGAGCGAGGTGCATGTCCCCATGCCGTTGGCCGGAGTGCTTTACGAGTTTGCCTGTCCGAAGCAGCACGGGGAAGAACTTGCTCGACCATGGAACGCTGAAAAGCTAAAACAATATTACAGTTAAACACTGCCCGCGGCTCACTAGCACCGTGATTACGGGGACGCGCTAGGGTACAAGCGCGACACCCCTATAAGAACACGACGATCAGAGACTGCGTTGTGTGTGCGCGAGGACATTTGATCCGACGGGGATACCTCGATCGAGGCCCACCGTCGTCGTGCCAACCGGGCATAACACCCAGCTCGCGATGGGAAGTTCATGCCACGAGAGTAGGACCTCGACCGTGCTCTTAGCCTCGTTGAAGGTCGAAGTACTCCTCCGGCCGCCCGACCAGCTCTCCACGCGGTCAGGGACTATCGAAATCGAGCAAATCCCAAAGCCTTATTACTTAGGCAAAAATAAAGTATAACAAATAACACATCACACACGATCAAAATCAATAAAGAGGTATTACGAAGTACGAATATTGGGCCGAAGCTGCCCAACAGTCGAGCAGGCCCAACCCATACTGCCTGGGGAGGCCCAATAAGACCCCTCTGCGGGGCACTTGACCGCCGCGAGCATCCACCATTCCCCCGGGCACCTCACAGTGTCGGGCATCGGTGGATTGAAAACCCGAAAGGGCGGTCCAAGCAAAAGTTAGAGACATGAAAATAAATCATCCCGATGGATTGGAAATCTCACAGTACAATCCAGGCAAAAGTTAGGGATAATGGCAAGTAACTATGTTCAACAGAGGCAAGTCCCTCAGCAGCAGTTACACCATCCGTCGGAGGAAAACTCCAGTCAAGGTCATCTTCGACAGAAGCTCAAGATGCCCCGAATTCAAAGTTGGTAGAAGGATAATGGTCGTTATGTTTCAACGTAGCCCTTTTCCCTGTAAATTACGATTTTCTAGCTTTGTATATACTCTTTGGAATCACGCGTTTGGCTGATCTCCATCTTATCAATAAAATTTGAGCCCTTGTGCTTTTGTTTGTAATTCTTATTTGTTTTAGCTTTACAGAACGATGTTGTTAACATGATTAACGATTCTTGAAATAAAACAAAAATGAATTTACTTGTAAAACTTTTTCTGCTTTTAAATTAAAGATGGCACTTTCTTTTGACTGTTGAACATCAGAAGAGCATCAACCGCTTCGTCAGAAGTAAGCGGACTTCAAAGTGCAGAATCAAAGCACTCCTTCTACGCCAGTACGCCTGAATGAAGGATCAACAGTGTCGGATGCAACTATTCCATCTGATATCTTCGGCCGAGTTCTTACCTCCTAAGCCCGACCAACATAGCTCCCGACAGGGACTATTTCTCCTAAGCAAGGTGGAGTTACTATCTTGAATCAGCGATATTTCTACACGCCTCGCGATGGCCGAGTATCCAGTCATGTTCATCCGTCAAGTTGTATGTCGTGTCAGTTTTGTCAGCATAAGCATACATACATCATGCATTATTGATTTGCATTCAAATTTCATATTGCATCACTATCACTCCAATCGGTCTTGTCCCTTAGAGATAGGAGTTCTCTCAATCGAGTTGTCAGTTCTTGCCTCGTCAGGAAACACTGTGTCTGAACAATCTTTTCTCCAGTTTATTTCTGGATTGAAATTGGCCCTTAACCACTTTGATAACTTGAACCTCTGAAAAACTAGAGGAACCGTCAGTCAGCATCACTCTTCGCCATTGAAGATGATATCCTTGCTTTCCCGGATTAAGGAAAATCCCGTGAGAAAGCCTCCTAATCAGAGATTCGGTGGTACAGTAGTTTCTCCGAAAAAACCACTGATGAAAAGGTCATCGGCACCTCAAAATTGGACCCCATCATATGCCATTTCTCCGGGAAGATCCCAAGAAAAGTATGATGTAAGATCCCAAGTGACAGCAGTCTCTCAAGAGACCTGCTTTCCCCCAGTAGAAACAAATGGCATCTCCAACAGAGAAGTTTGTGCAACTCTACAACTCAGACGACTGGGTTCCCCAGCAAGTCTAACATCAGATATTTTCCGTCAAATGGAATCTCCCCAGGAAAATCCGGCGAGAAGTTTGAGGAAAACCGCTACGAATAACGTCCCTTGTCAATAAAGTTTATTGACAAAAGAAATTGAGACCAGTTCCTTGGTAGGAAACCAGGATCGAGGGGAAGTTTATTTCAGAAACTAAGACCAGTTCCTGGGTAGGAATCCAGGATTGAGGGGAAGTTTGTTTCCGCAACTGAGACCAGTTCTTTGGTAGAAAACCAGGATCGAGGGGAAGTTGACTAAAAGAAAACTGAGACCAGTTCCTTGGTTGAAGACCAGGATCGAGGGGAAGTTTTACCTTTTCTAAGCATCATTGCTTAGCAAAATAAGATGAATGCGCAAGCTGCCATTCATAGCCATCAAAATTCTGGGTATTCCGATATTTAATCCTCTTGCACCCCGAATGCCCGAATACCTTCGTCATTCACACCTTCGGGTCCAAGAAGATTAAATAGGGGCATCTGTCATACCCCAAATTTTGACCACTAAGATTTCCCATCATTGTACAAATCATTATCACAATATGGATGTACCTTTGTGCCTCATTAATCTCCTCAAGGAATTGTTGAGCATTCACTACAATCAAGCTTAGGGTTTCAAGCCCTCTAAGAGCCTTTAGACAAAGGATCAATCAAGGATTGACTTGATATTCAACTTGTCTAACCTCTCAAAGTAGCTACAAAGGATCAAAAGGACTCCGCCTCCAAGGATTAAGCACAAAACTGCTCCCTTCTAGGTGGATCAAGCCTCAAGATCGCCAGTGTCACCAAATTAGGGTTTTGGTCGATCAGGGCCTCCAGATTGGAAATTTTCCTCTGGGCATGAGCCAATGATCCAAAACATAACCTAATATACTCCATGGAACTCCATGGACCCAACCATCAAGTCAATTTTGCCTTAGGGGATGCATTCACTAAAAATCAGGAATTAGGGTTTCTTGACCTAATTCACCCCTAAGTTGACTTTTAGGGCAAATCATAAGCCAAGACCTCAAGAGAGGGTTTGAGGGTCTCTAATGAGCTATATTGATCCATTTGGAACAATGGATTAATCCAAGGAGTTTGAGCAACAAGTCTCAATTTCATCTGCACCACAATTAGGGTTTTAAGGAAAAAGTCAACTGTAACTTTGACTTTTGACCAGGACATGCTCCCAAACCCTAGGACATACCTCAATATACCCCATGACACCCATGTAACATGTACATCAAGTTTGATTTAGGTCAAGGACATGATTTCCTAAGGAATTGCACAGTTTGGAATTCATCTGATAAAAAGTCAACTGTGCACAAAAGTCAACTTTGACTTTTTGAGATTTTTCCCCAAAATGGATTTTTAACCCTAAAATGATGTTAATGTATGATTTGAATCATCATTCATCAAGAAAAATCAAGAAAAGTTAGATAACTTGTAAAAGGGGTAACCATAAAAACTTGGAAAATTTTCTAAGTTAAAAATAAAGTGGCAAGGGTACCAACTTTGAAGGATCATAACTCCTAAACCACAAAGCCATTTTTTCTCATCCAAATATGGATTTGTAGCCCTCATTACCCTCTACAAAAACTTCAACTAGACCTAAGTCTAATTCATTAAGGATTTTGAGTTATGGAGTGATCAAAATGGCTGAAAAATGAAAATGTCACTTTTTCCAACACTTAGTGAAATTTTCACTAAGTCCAAATATGTCTTCATTTTTTTCCAAATGTAGGGGGATTTTTCACTTGGATTCAAAAGAGATCAAAACCAAACATGTTCAAACAGTTGTTGTATCATGTAAGGGCTTTCTAAAATGGCCAAGAACATTGCCAAATTCCATTTGGGCTATGAGTCATGACATTGGCAAGTTGCCTTGCTGAAATCTGCCAAGGCAAGGCAGAATTCGCATTTTTGGTCGATTTGCCAAAATCAGCCAAATCCAAATGCTCCTATCCACTTGGACACCTCAGGGGATTGAATCTAAAGGGGACAATCACTGAGCCAAGCCTCCAAAGTCTTTGGAACAAGAAATAGCATGTTGAACCTAGAATGGCCAAAATAGGGACAAGACTTCATTTTTTGGAATGAGGCATTCAATGGAAGAATCAAGGTGGCATGGACTGAGCCATTCTCAACTGAATTCAGTCAAGACTTATCCAAGACCAAGGGAACCACAACCCTGTGCCCTAACCTCTAGTCAATGGCTAGAGAAGACTTGGATTTCCATTGGACAACATTGGCCAAACCTCTGCTGCAGTTGCCATTCACTGTGGATCCCAAAACAAACTTGCTATACTATAAATAAAGCTCATTTGTGCTCAGTTTGAGTACACCAAAGCCATCAAATAGATGCTTTCCTCAAAATCTCTTCTTTCACCTCAAATTTGCCTTCCAAAGCAAGTAATTCTGAGTTTTTGAGTTAGAGAGCAATTCCACCACAATCAATCATACACACACCTCATATATATCATATGTAAGCTGTGCAAACTACCATAAGTGACCTGTAATCACAAAATCACAAAGTCACCTCTCAAAATCTCAAAATAGGCCTTTTGGTGCATTTTTCAAGCCATGTCTTGATTCAGTCACTTTCCAAACCAGATAAAACCTCAAACACACTCCAAATATCATCCTTGAACTGTCCCAAATGGTTCCCAACATCTGGAACACCATTTGAGGAAGTTGCTATTTTGGTCACATATAACCCCTTTTGCAAGAAAGGGACTGTTTGTGTTTTTGCAGGTACCAGTCAATTCCAATCATCCTAAAAGCATCCTAGGGATCATTTGAGGTGGTTCAAAGCATAAAACCATATCTGGAGTGTAGCGAGCGATTTTGGACGCGGTTCTTAAGCGTTGGTCGCTCTCTGCGGTTTGAGCTTTGACTACAGGTCGATTAATTTTTTATCCTATTGTGAGCTGAATAAGGAAGGGAAATAGATGTCTCCAATTAACCCTGCTTTGCATACTGAGTTTAAACAGCGGCCTGTTAGGTTACGAATGCTATCAATGTGGGGGGGCCTTTGTACTGGTTATTTGTATTTTCGCCAATACGGTTTCTTTCTTTTTATCTGGGCAGAAGGTTTCTGGCGGGGAACAAGGATTAGGATGTTAGGACTGATGCTTTTTTATAGGTATGTGAGAGTATGGGATTTTGATTTTTTGTTGATTGCGCTCGCTAAGATCTTTTCTTTCGATCTTATGCCTACGTATTCCCGTTTACCGAAACAGGGAAATCAGAGCGTTCGTAGTTCCTCCTATTCCATGGGAGAAAATGGGTGTTTTGGTGTCTTGTTCAAAGCCCAAGACGTGAAGCGAAAGGTGGTTTGTATCTTGATCAAAGCCTAAGATGTGAAGCTAAAAAGTCTATTTGTATCTTGTTCAAAGCCCAAGATGTGAAGCTAAAAGGGTTTGACTTTAGAGAGAATTTGTCATCTCTAAAGAGGGGGTTGTATGTCACAACTGTTTATAAAGGAGAATTACTTTAACCGGGATATGTGAATCCGGCAATGCCATAATTTCCTTTATAGGGGAGTTCCAACCTGAAGGAGAAGACTTTAACTCAGTGTAGAGCAATGTTATCTTTCCTTAGGAATTTCTCATGCTAAAAGAGGGACAGTGGCATGGATGTAGATGATCCAGAGGCTTGCCGCTTACAGCGATTAGATAAAGGGGAAGGAGTTATTGATGTTTGTGTACTGTGAACGAGGCACAACTTTGATGCTAAAAGGTTGATTGGATCAACCAGTGGTTTTCTTATACAAAGCCTAAGAGGAGGCTATTGGCCCAACAAGAGGGAGTTTTTATGTGTCTCGTACGAAGCCCGAGAGAGAGGCTAAAAGGGTTGACTCAACAGGAGAATCTTTTATACTCAACAAGAGAGTGTTTTTTATATCTCGTACGAAGCCCGAGATGGAGGCTAAAAGTTCAACTCAACAAGAGAGTCTTTTATACTCCGCAAGAGAGTGTTTTTTGTATCTCGTACAAATCCCGAGATGGTGGCTAAAAGTTTGATTGGCTTAACAAGAGAGCCTTTTTTGTATCTCGTACAAATCCCGAGATGGAGGCTAAAAATGTTTGACTCAACAAGAGAGTCTTTGTATCTCGTACGAAGCCCGAGATGGAGGCGAAATGGGTGATTGACTCAACGAGGGAGTCTCTTATGTATCTCGTACAAAGCCCGAGAGAGAGGCTAAATGTTGTTTGACTCCGCTGGGGAGAATTTTGGTATCTCGTACGAAGCCCGAGATAGAGGCTAAACGTTTGCTTCGCTGGGAAGAATCATTGAACAAAGCCCAAAAGGAGGCTATGGTAACTGTTTCAGTTAAGTGACAAGTCCAGTATACTGATTTTAAAGAGAAAATTAGTTCCTATATGAGCAACACTGTACTCAGGGATTTGATTTGAGGGCCAGGGATATTTCCTTCTCTTTGAGGAAACGGGAAATCCAAAGGGTATTGAGACTGTCCGAGTCTGCGGGTTTCCTTCCTATTTAACGAAGGGGTCACTTGAGAATGTCTTTGAGACTCAAGGAAGTTAGACTGTCCGTGTCTAGAGTTTTATCTTTTGTACTATGCTTTGAGAAACAGTAGTAGACTCTATGAAAGGACTGTTCTATAAGGATGACTAGGTTCTGTTCCTATACCTCTAGGAGGTCGTCGAGACAATTTGTACGAAGCCCAAGAGGAGGCTCGAGACTTTTAAGAAGCCGACGGGTCCTTGTACGACGCCCAAGAGAAGGCTATCATTCCCGGAGGAAGAGATCATTATACGAAGCCTAAGAGAAGGCGGTGAATACTTCTAAGAAGCTGTAGGGTCCTTGTACGAAGCCCAAGAGGAGGCAGGGTTGCTTTTAGGAAACCTGTGGGTCCTTGTACGATGCCCAAGAGGAGGCCGATGCTTTTAAGAAGCCGATGGGTCCCCAAACCCCGAGAAATTCAAGGCAAGCTATTCACAAGGAATAGATCAAGTCAGGAAAGTTCGAGAATTTGGAAGAAACTCAAAGATGCCATTCACGGAGAATACATTCATCTTTGGGAGTAGAGTTTCTTGACGATTCCTAATGAGGACAGCCGAAGAGAAGATTGTATCTGGTGATCCTATTGGGGATCTAGTTGTCTATTTCTACGAATAAACGAAACGGCGTCACCTAGTTCTAGACGTAGTTGCCGGGGAAACTCCAAATATCTATACTATTATTACACAGTTTATATGAGTTTATGAAAGAAGACTTACAGCGAAACAGCCCCACAATACAGTTATATATATATATATATATATATATATATATGAGTTTGTGAAGGAGACTTACAGTGAAACAGCCCCACAATACAGTTATATACATATGAAAGCGGTAAATGAAAGCGGGTAAACACTTACTCGGTTGTAGAGCTTCCATGTTGTTTGGTTAGTTGTTCAACAAAGAAAGATTGAAAACAACAGTATATTCAAAATCAAAGGAGAAAGTGCTTTGAAAAAGAAAGATTTGGGACTTACAGCTCAAGGAGAGGCCCGGGGTTTTATCAGTGAGCGCATTGTTGAATTTGTACATAGGGACTTATACAAGTGACTGAGGCCCAAGAAAGGTTTTTTTTGTACAAAGGGATGGGTCTTACACTCTATTAGAGGCCCAAGTGAGTTTTAAGAAAAGAAATGGGTCTTACTACTCGAGGGTAGGCCCAATGGTTAATTTTGAAAACGGCGACGGTCGCGCCAAGGTTTTGGAAACACCGTGGGACTTATACAAGTGACTGAGGCCCAAAATTTTGGTATTTACAAAGGGATTGGGTCTTACACTCTATTAGAGGCCCAAAGAGTTTGGAACATTTGAGTATGATTAAAAATCAAAGAAACCCCAATTTTCACTTTTTAAAAGTAATTTTTCAAAGAAAATTAATAAAAAATGACAAAAAAAAACAAATAAGTTTAAATAAACCACTTGTGATTTTTGGTTAAGGTTATAAAAATAAGGTTTTAATCACAAGATGATTTAAAACTTATTTAGTTTTGATTTTCAAGATGAATATTCAATTTTAAAATGTTTCAAAACAATTAAAAATGAATTTATTCACAAAAATACCAACTATATTAAATAAATAATATAAATTTGATTTTTTTTGTGGAATAAAATATTTTACTATTTTTGTGATTTTTCAGAAAAAGAACCAATAAAAAATAATCAAAATTGAGGGAGTTATTAATTTTTCAAATCATTAAAAAATAATATGAAAAATGAGAAAATATAAAAAAGAGGGGTTGGGTCTTACACTCTATTAGAGGCCCAAAGTGTATTTTTGTACAAAAGATGGGACTTACAACTCAGGGAGAGGCCCAAAATATTTTCAGTTTGAAAATGGCGATCGCGCCGAGATTTTTGACGTATCGGGACTTATACAATAGCTGAGGCCCAAAATTGTTTCGTTAAAAAAAGGGTTGGGTCTTACACTCTATTAGAGGCCCAAGTGTTTAAAAATGAAAAGAAATGGGACTTACAGCTCAAAGAGAAGCCCAGTTGATTTTCGTTTTAAAATGGCGATCGCGCCGAAGTTTTCTTTTAACGCAGAAGGACTTATACAATAAGTGAGGCCCAAAATTGTTTTGGTTAAAAGGGGATTGGGTCTTACACTCTAATAGAGGCCCAAAGTGTTTGAAAAAGATTTGTTAGGGTGAAAATCAAAGAAACCCCCAATTTCATTTTTTAGGCATTTTTTCAAGAAAAATTAAGTAAAAAATGATAAAAATATCAAATAAAATCATTAAATAATGATTAAAGTTTATGAAAAAAAATATTTTATCAACATAAATATTTAAAATCATTTTGGTTTTAAAAATCAAGAAAAAAAAGAAATCATTTTAAAAGCATTTAAAACAATATAAAACACTATTTTTAAATATATTAAAAATAACACTTTTTTGTTGTGATTTTTTGTGGATTAAAATATTATGGGGTATGAATTGGAAAATGATGATTTTTTGCTATGTAAAAAAAATTGGTTGAGTTTTGAAAATAAAAAGTAAGAAAAAGAGGAAAGATATCAAAATATCATCTCCGACATTTCTTTTGGGGTAAAAACGAGTACCGAAACTTTAATTTTCAACACGTTTTTTATCAAATTTCAAACGCTCATAACTCTCTCAATTTTTATCGTAATCAAAATACAGAAATACCTATCTTGACCGATTTTTCGTAAGGAATCCAATGGTACCGCACATACACACCGAAACTCGACGTACAAAACACGCAAATCGAAAAACCAGAACTGCGCGTAATTGAAAACATCGTTTGGCGCCAAACTTCCGACGCGCGTAACTCTCTCTATTTTTAATGGAATTAAGATCCGGAAGAGCCTATCCTGACCGATTTTTCGTAAAGAATCCAATGATATCGTACATGCACGCTAAAACTCAACGTACAAAACACAGCGATTAAAAAACCAGAACTGCTATCGTTTAAAAACATCGTTCCGCATCGAATTTCCAACACGTGTAACTCTCTCGATTTTTAACCGAATCAAGATCCGTAAGAGCCTATCCTGACCTATTTTTCACAAAGAATCCAATGGTATTGTACATGCATGCTGAAACTCAACGTGCAAAACGCAGCGATAAAAAAACCAGAGCTGCTACGTTGTGAAAACGTCGTTCCGCGCCAAACTTCCGACGCGCGTAACTCTCTCGATTTTTAACCGAATCAAGATCCACAAGAGTCTATCTTGACCAATTTTTCGCAAGGAATCCAATGGTATCACTCACACACACGGAAACTCAACACACAAAATGCAGAAATTAAAAAACCAAAATTGCACGTTGTTTTCGACGTCGTTTCGCGTAAAATTTCCAACGCGCGTAACTCTCTCAATTTTCATCGGAATTGAAATTCGTAAAAACCTATCTTGACCAATTTTTCGCAAGGAATCCAATGGTATTATTCACGCACTCAGAAACTCACTGTATAGAACACACAAAGCGGAAAAAAACAGAACCGCTATCGTTAATTCGACGTCGTTTCGCGTCAAATTTCCAACGCGCGTAACTCTCTCAATTTTCATCTGAATTGAAATCCGTAAAACCTATCTTGACCGATTTTTCGCAAGGAATCCAATGGTGTTACTCATGCAAACTAAAACTTAATGTATAGAACACACCAATGAAAAAAAAATAGAACTGGACATGATTTTGAAACAACCAAAATTCCACATAAAAACATGTCAAAATGCAAACAGTGGGAGGATCACAACATACACATTATGGACTATATTTTTGCCTCAAGAATTGTTCAATATGATGCATGTATGTGGACAACAAAGGAAAGCCTGATTCAAAGAATTCAAGTTGTGAATTTTACCTCTTTTTTGGAGATTTTGGGTAACCTACCAAGTGCTTTGTTCCAGAAATGATTTGATGCTTTGGACAACCTCAAATGATCTCTTAGAAGCTTTTAGGATGGTTGGAATCGGCTGGAAACCTCTGGAGCAAGTTTGTGCACTTTCTCGCGAAATGGTCAAAAACGGCCAAAATGCCAACTCTCTCAAATGGTGTTCCAGATGTGTGGCACCATTTGGGACAGTTTAAAGATGATATTTAGAGTGTGTTTGAGGTTTTATCTGGCTTGGAAAGTGACTGAATCAAGACATGGCTTGAAAAATGCAAAAAAGTGTCATTTTGAGGTTTTGAGAGGTGACTTTGTGATGTTGTGATTACAGGTCACTTTTGATGGTTTGCACAGCTTACATATGATATATATGAGGTGTGTGTATGATTAGTTTGAGTGGAATTGCTCTCTAGCTCAAAAACTCAGAATTTCCTTACTAAAGAAGGCATTTTGGAGTGAAAGAGAGAATTTGAGGAAAGCATATATTTGATGGCTTTGGTGTACTCAAACTGAGCACAAATGAGCTCTATTTATAGTAGAGCAAGTTTGTTTTGGGATCCATAATGAATGGTGGCTGCAGCAGAGGTTTGGCCAATGTTGGCCAATGAAAATCCAAGTCTCCTCTAGCCATTGACTAGAGGTTAGGGCACAGGGGAGTGGTTCCCTTGGTCTTGGATAAGTCTTGACTGATTTCAGATGAGAATGGCTCAGTCCATACCACCTCTAAGCATCCATTAAATGCTCCAAACCAAAATTGGAGTTTTGTCCCTCTTTTAGGGATTTCTAGGTTTTGGCATGCTTTTTTTGGTTCCTTGGACTTGGGAGGTTCATGGATCAGATCATCCCACTTGAATTTGATCCTTAGATGTGTCCAAAATGATGACAAGGCTTGAAAATTCGTGTGGCACAAAAAATGTCCAAATCTGCCCCTGAAAAATTCAGCTTCAGCAAGCCCTTTTGTAAGATATATAACTCCCTGCTCGAGTATGCTACATGGACGTTCTAGGACTTTTCAGAAAGCTTAGATGACGTACTTCAACTTTGATGTTTGGCCCTAGACCTGGTTCAACTTGGATCATGGAGAAAAACAGCCTTGAAGTTGGGACATTGTGCTGAAATTACAAGGCAGATTTTGGCTAAGTGCTGAAAAATGTCAATTTTAAGTTTTTAGCCATTTTGATCCAAGCATAACTCAAAATCCATGATGAATTGGGATGAAGTGTAGTTGACACTTTTGTAGAGGGCCATGAGGGCTACAAATCAAGCTTTGGATGGGGGAAAATGACTTTGTGGTTTAGGAGTTATGATCCTCCAAAGTTGGTACCCTTGCCACTTTATTCCATAACTTAGAAAAATTTCTAAGTTTTTATGGTTACCCCTTTTACAAATTATCCCACTTTCTTTGATTTTTCTTGATGAATGATGATTCCAATCACACATTAACATCATTTTAGGGTTAAAAAACAATTTTTATGAAAAATCTCAAAAAGTCAAAGTTTGACTTTTGTGCACTGTTGACTTTTTATCAGATGAATTCCAAACTGTGCGATCCTTTAGGAAATCATGTCCTTGACCTAAATCAAAATTGATGGACATGTTCCATGGGTGTTATAGGGTGTATTTAATCGTGTCCCACGGCTTGGGAGCATGTCCTGGTCAAAAGTCAAAGCTACAGTTGACTTTTCTCGCGAAACCCTAACTGTGGTTCAGATGAAATTGAAACTTGTTGCTCAAGCTTCTTGGGTCAATCCATTGTTGCAAATGGATCAACATGGTATGTTGGAGACCCTCAAATCATGTCTTGAGGTCTTGGCTCATGATTTGTCCAAAAAGTCAACTTAGGGGTGAATTAGGTCAAGAAACCCTAATTCCTGATTTTTGATGTATGCATCCCCTGAGGCTAAATTGACTTGATGATGGGGTTTATGATGTTCCATGGAGCATTTTAGGTTATGCTTTGAAGCATTGGCTCATGCCCAGAGGAAAATTTCCATCTGGAGGCCCTAGTCGACCAAACCCTTTTGGGCCACAGTCACTTGTATAAGTCCCTCTGTACAAAATTCAACAGTGCGCTCACTGATAAAACCCTGGGTCTCTCCTTGAGCTGTAAGCCCTAAATCTTTCTTTTTCAAAGCACTTTCTCCTTTGATTTTGAATATACTGTTGTTTTCAATCTTTCTTTATTGAACAACTAACCAAACAACATGGAAGCTCTACAACCGAGTAAGTGGTTATTGCTTTCATTTACCACTTCCATATACATATAACTGTATTGTGGGGCTGTTTCACTGTAAGTCTTCTTTTTTAAACTCATATCAACTGTGCAATAATAGTATATATATTTAGAGTTTCCCCGGCAACTACGTCTAGCACTAGGTAAAGCCGTTTCGATCACTCTTAGAAATAGTCTAAATTAGATCCCCATAGGATTACCAGACACAGTCTTCCCTCCTCTTGGGGTTAAACAATATGGAGATATGAAAGGCAGCATTCTCTGTGAACCCTTTCATAGACTATCACTCATAGAAGTTGTCAAAGAAACTCTATTCCCCAGAGATGATCTCTTCTCCGTGAATTGCATCTCTTGAGTTTCTTCCAAATTCTCGAACTTTCCTGACTTTGATCTATTCTCGGTGAATAGCATTGCCTTGAATTTCTCGGGGTTTGGGGAACCCACAGGCTTCTTAAAAGCACTTGTCAAGGAATTCTACTCCCCAGGGATGATCTCTTCTCCGTGAATTGCATCTCTTGAGTTTCTTCCAAATTCTCGAACTTTCCTGACTTGATCTATTCCTTGTGAATAGCTTGCCTTGAATTTCTCGGGGTTTGGGGACCCATCGGCTTCTTAAAAGCATCGACCTCCTCTTGGGCATCGTACAAGGACCCACAGGCTTCCTAAAAGCGACCCGCCTCCTCTTGGGCTTAGTACAAGGACCCTACGGCTTCTTAGAAGTATTCACAGCCTCCTCTTAGGCTTCGTATAATGATCTCTTCCTCCGGGAATGATAGCCTCCTCTTGGGCTTAGTACAAGGACCTCTCGTCTTCTTAAAAGTTTCCAGCCTCCTCTTGGGCTTCGTACAAATTGTCCCGACGACCTCCTAAAGGTATAGGAACAGAACTTAATCATCTTTATAGAACAGTCTTGTCATAGAGTCTACTACTGTTTCTTAATGCATAGTATAAAAGATGAAACTCTAGACTTGGACAGTCTAATCTCCTTGAGTCTCCAAGACATTCTCAAGTGACCCCTTCGTTAAATAGGAAGAAAACCCGTAGACTCGGACAGTCTCAATACCCTATGAATTTCCCACTTCCTTAAAGAACAGGAATAACCCGGATCCTTGAATCAAATCCATGAGTACATTGTTGCTCATATAAGAACTGATTTTCTCTTTCAAAATCAGTATACTGGACCTGGCACTTAACTGAACAGTCACCATAGCCTCCTCTTGGGCTTTGTACAATGATCCTCCCCAGCAGAGTCCAACAACGTTTAGCCTCTCTCTCGGGCTTTGTACGAGACACATAAGAGACTCCCTCGTTGAGTCAATCACCCTTTTGCCTCCATCTCGGGCTTTATACGAGATACAAAAAGGTTCTTATTGAGCCAAACAAATTTTAGCATTCATCTCGGGCTTCGTACGAGATACAAAAACTCTCTTATTGAGACAAATAGCCTCCATCTCGGGCTTTATACGAGATACCAAAAGACTCCCTCGTTGAGTCAAACAACGTTTAGCCTCTCTCTCGGGCTTTGTACGAGACACATATTAGCCTCATCTTAGGCTTTGTATAAGAAAACCACTGGTTGATCCAATCAACCTTTTAGCATCAAAGTTGTGCCTCGTTCACAGTACACAAACATCAACAACTCATTCCCCTTCATCTAATCGCTGTAAGCGGCAAGCCTCTGGATCATCTATATCCATGCCATTGTCCCTCTTTTAGCATGAGAAATTCCTAAGGAAAGATGGTGTTGCTCTACACTGAGTTAAAGTCTTCTCCTTCAGGTTAAAATCCCCTATAAAGGAAATTATGGCATTGCCGGATTCACACATCTAGGTTAAAGTAATTCTCCTTTATAAAGAGTTGTGTCATACAACCCCCTCTTTAGAGATGACAAATTATCTCTAAAGTCAACACCCTTCTAGCTTCATATCTTGGGCTTTGAACAAGAAACAAATAGACTTTTCAGCTTCACATCTTGGGCTTTGAACAAGATACAAATCACATTTCGCTTCACGTCTTGGGCTTTGAACAAGACACCAAAAACACCCATTTCCTCCCATAGAATAGGAGGAACTACGAACGCTCTGATTTCCTTGTTTCGGTAAACGGGAATACGTAGGCATAAGATTGAAAAGAAAAATTTTAGCAAGCACACTAAACAAAAAACCAAATCACATATCTCCATCAATCAAAAGCAGTAATTCAAAAACATCAGTCCTAACATCCTAATCCTTGTTCCCCGCCAGAAACCTTCTGTCAAGGTAAAAAGAGAGAAACCAGTATTGGCAAAAATACAAATAACCAGTACAAAGGCCCCCCACATTGATAGCATCCGCAACCTAACAGACCGCTGTTTAAACTCAGTATGCAAAGTAGGGTTAATTGGAGACGTCTATTTTCCTTCCTTCATCAGCTTTAATAGGATAAAAAATGAATCGACCTGTAGTTTAAGCTCAAACCACAGAGAACGACCAGCGCTTAAAAACCGCGTCCAAAATCGCTCTCTACATGAAGCTCTCATCCTCACTATCATCAGAATTAGATTCATCATACACCTCACCAAAATTACCATGACTCTGAAGAAACGAAAAACACAAGAAAGGGGGTTTGTATTGGGGTTTTTGTAAATTTAAAAATAAAAGGACACGTTGGTTATCCTGGTTCGTTTGAACTCAAACTACTCCAGTCCACCCCCCAAGGTGATTTCGCCTCTCTCTCTTGAGGACTTAATCCACTAAACAATAAGGATTACACAATCACATAGACAACTGTCAATGTCTTCTTGAGTTTTAACCACAGCTCGGTTATCTCAAGGAATTACAAATGTAAATGAACAAGTGTGTATAAGGTGCTTCTAATAAGCTATATCACAACTGTGATGTTTACACAATATTTTGATCGAATTTGAAAACTGATGAAACTTGATGAATTGTAAGGTGTATGCGCGCAAGTGTGTTTGTCATCTGTACAAGGGCTCCTTTAAATAGATGAAATTATTTTGATCCGTTGGAGACGTGAGAACTATTTTTGGAGGTTGATAAAAAGCCATTGAATGCTCTTTCCAAAAATACAGATTTTGTCTGGTACAATCCGTTACTTTGTGATACTCATAAATATGAAGGATAGCGTATCAGAATCCATGTTGAATTGTTGAATTATCAGAGTTTCTGGATCAAGGCAGCTTTGGTGCTGAAAGCGTGACACATTCTTTATCAGAACTTAGCTTGATTAGAACTTTGCTTAATTAGAACTTCGCTTGTTAGATCTTGTTATACTTCTATATCAGAACTTCGCTTGATTAGAAATTGTTAGCGCAGAATGTGCTTTTGCTTCCAATTCAGAACTTCTTTACTTTAGAACTTCCCTACATATCATAATAATTAAATTAAGGAGCATCAAGTTCTAAATAATATAGTATTTGTTATCATAAAAACTATTAGGAATGTAGAATCAATTCTTGTTCTAACAGACTCTGCCTTGTTTCTCCTTCCTCCACAACAACATTAGTATCATTCACACCAACACCTACTTCCTCCCCAACAACATTAGTATCACTCACCCCAGCACCTACTTCCTCCACAACAACATTAGTATCATTCACCCCAGCACCTACTTCCTCCACAACAACATTAGTATCATTCAGCCCATCACCTACTTCCTCCACAACAACATTAGTATCACTCACCCCAGCACCTAATTCCTCCACAACAACATTAGTATCATTCACCCCAGCATCTCCTTCTTCCATAGCAACGTTAGACTCATCCAATTTATCAATTACCTCATCAGTTAACTTTTTAATCAACTCTTGAACCTCATCTACAATGATCTCAGGCTCCTCAACTCGTGTATCCACTGGTCCATCACAATAATCAGGCTGAGACACAGTGTGTTGAATATAAATGTCAACACTTCGATGCACCCTGTAAAGGTCTGCAACATCTGTAGCACCTTTGTCATCAACTAGGGCTATCATCCCAAATTGTGGATCCTTGTAATACATCTTTTCAAAGTCACTATAACCTAAGTCCTTCAAAACACCTACTAACTCAAAAAAAAACTCCACCTATCAACATCCACTTTCAATTCAACTACCGTTACTCCAACATACACACTAAGTTCAGGTTCAACGAATTCACCACTGTGGTGAATTTTAAGCTCAAAAAATCCTTCCATTAGGACCTAACACGGTTTAATAAGATTGTTTCAACTTAGGTAAATCTAGTTTCAACCTAAATCTACAGAAAGCCCTAAATCTATCTAAACCCTAAATTGAAACAAACCCTAAAAACTATATGGAGCGAATACTTACCTGGAATCCTTTTTCTTCAAAGTTGCTTCGTCTTCAATCTACCCTTGTTCTTCGTCTTCGCAACCCGTTCTTCTTCGTCATCACAGTCGCTTCTTCTTCTTCTCCAGCCAGTGGTTTGACAAGAATGAATGGCTTCAACATATTTTATTTCACTTCTGGTACATTTGGCAGTACACGCAAGGTGTTCCAATGCCATCTGGATTTCACTTACCCACCTCAGCATACAAACTACCAGCTGGAGTCTTTTTTTTAACTTTGACTAACGTTTCATTAACGGAATGACTAACCTGGATATGTTTAGATAATTAAAGGACCAAAATGGAACGAAAAAACATCAAGGGACCAAAGTGAACCAGGGGGTATACTTAAGGGACCAAAAATGGTATTTTGCCTATTTTCATTTATCCATTTTCTTTTTCAATTTTATGTAGTATCTTGTATTAGGATTTGTTACATTTTAGATATAATATAGGTTATTTGGTTATCTATATGACATATGATTTTCAATTGTTTCGAATTACTTTTTTTTCTAATTTCATAATGTTAATTGAAAGGGAGATGATGGAGGCTATTGATGGGTGTCAAAGTGGAAGTTTTAGAATCGAAAACCCACCATTCACAAATCAGAAAATATCCATGCAAAATAACACACACATATATGTGTGCGTGCATACAAATTGAAAAGGAGTTTTATCCCTAATATGTAAATCTCTTGCTTTAAAATTATTATTAATTGTCAACAAATAACATGCAATCAGCCTAATAATTACATTTTCATTAACTACTAAAAGAACATTACCTTTGAACACAAGAAGAAGAATTATGGATGATCAAGTACCGTGTAGATGTTAAGTTTGTTAACATGAAACAAGCAAAAAATCAAATCACATAACAAAATCAAAATCAGAAAATCAAAACACAATTAACTATATTTGAAACCCTAAATAAGAAAAGCAAAAATTCTATTACTCTAATACTAAAATAAATTCTACATATAAGAAAATAATAACTTTAATGCCTAGACTAGAAGCAAATGAGCAGTGTATCCTACAGTACTGTTCCGATCGAAATGATGATCCTTTGAATTGATTAGTTACCTTCCTGCACTCCTTCTAGAAGGTTTTCATTTTCATTATTTGTGACCGGAGGGGCAAGGTTGTCATTCTCACATTCGTTGACCAAGGAAGCACATGTCATCTCAACTTCCCCAGCCTCCTTATGTCTCAAAGTTCTTGAGCATGAACGTAAACACAACCGAAGCAAGTAGAAAATCCAAAATACAATGGAAATAATAACCAAATTTATTACCACGGGTACCACACACTCTCTAGGGTCATTTTGCTTTGGTTTTGAAAGGTTTTTTTCACCTGTTTTGAAAGGTTTTACTTTGGTGAGAAATTAAATGAAGAGAAAAAACTTTCAAAACCTTTTAAAGCATGTGAAAAATACCTTTCAAACCCAAAGCAAAATGACCCCAGAGAGTGGGTTGTACTTGTGGTGATAACTTTGGTTATCGTTGTCTTTGTACTTTTTTTCATTTTCTACTCGATTCATTTGCATTTGCGTTCATGTTCAACAAGTTTGAGACAAAAGGAGGCTAAGGAAGTTGAGATGAGTTATGCTTCTCTGGTCACCGGAAGTGAGAACGAAAAACTTGATCCTTCGGTCATAAATAATGGCAATGAAAACCTTTTTGAAGGAGTGCGGGAAGGTAACTAATCAATTCAAAGAATCATCAATTTGATCAAAATAGTACCGTAGAATATACTGGTCATTTTTGCCTATGTCGGACATTAAAGTTATAAGTTGATTATATGTTGAATTTATTTTAGTTTTATAAATAATGCCTATTTTAGTTTTTGAATATATTGTGGTCATGTATATCGTATATGATTTTCAATTGTTTCGAATTACTTTTTTCTAATTTCATTATGTTAATTGAAAAGGAGATGATGGAGACTATTGATGGATGTCAATGTGGAAGTTTTAGAATCGAAAACCCACCATTCACAAATCAGAAAATATCCATGAAAAATAACACACACATATATGTGTGTGCGCACACAAATTGAAAAGGAGTTTTATCCCTAATATGTAAATCTTTTGCTTTAAAATTATTATTAATTGTCCACAAACAACATTCAATCAGCCTAATGATCAACATTTTCATTAACTACTAAAAGAACATTACTTTTGAACACAAAAATAAGAATTATGGATGATCAATTACCAGGTAAATGTTAAGTTTATTAACATGAAACAAGGAAAAATCAAATCAGAAAAAAAAAATCAAAATAAAAAAATCAAAACACAATTAACTATATTTGAAACCCTAAATAAGAAAAACTAAAATTCTATTCCTCTAAAACTAAAATAGATCTACATATAATAAAATAATAACTTTATTGCCTAGAGTAGAAGGAAATGAGAAGTATATTCTACGGTACTGTTCCGATCAAAATAATGATCCTTTGAATTGATTAGTTACCTTCCTGCACTCCTTCTAGAAGGTTTTCATTTTCATTATTTAAGACCGGAGGGGCAAGGTTGTTGTTCTCAATTTCGTTGACCAAGGAAGCACATGTCATCTCAACTTCTCCAACCTCCTCCAGTCTCAAAGTTGTTGACCATGAACGTAAACACAACAAAAGTAAGTAGAAAATCCAAAATACAATAGCAAAAATAACTGAATTTATCACCACGGGTACCACCCACTCTCTAGGGACATTTTGCTTTGGTTTTGAAAGGTTTTTTTCACCTATTTTGAAAGGTTTTACTTTGGTGAGAAATTAAATGAAGAGAAAAAACTTTCAAAACCTTTTAAAGCAGGCGAAAAATACCTTTCAACCCAAAGCAAAATGACCCCGGAGAGTGGGTTGTACTTGTGGTAATAACTTCGGTTATCATTGTCTTTGTACTTTTTTCATTTTTTACTCGATTCATTTGCATTTGTGTTCATGTTCAACAAGTTTGAGACAGAAGGAGGCTAAGGAAGTTGAGATGAGTTGTGCTTCTCTGCTCACCAGAAGTGAGAATGACAACCTTAATCCTTCGGTCACAAATAATGACAATGAAAACCTTCTTGAAGGAGTGCGGGAAGGTAACTAATCAATTCAAAGAATCATCAATTCGATCGGAATAGTACCGTAGAATATACTGGTCATTTTTGCCTATGTCGGACATTAAAGTTATAAGTTGATTATATGTAGAATTTATTTTAGTTTTAGAAATAATGCCTATTTTAGTTTTTGAATATATTGTGGTCATGTATATCGTATATGATTTTCAATTGTTTCAATTTACTTTTTTCTAATTTCATAATGTTAATTGAAAGGGAGATGATGGAGGCTATTGATGGATGTCAAAGTGGAAGTTTTAGAATCGAAAACCCACCATTCACAAATCAGAAAATATCCATGCAAAATAACACATACATATATGTGTGCGTGCATACAAATTGAAAAGGAGTTTTATCCCTAATATGTAAATCTCTTGCTTTAAAATTATTATTAATTGTCCACAAACAACATTCAATCAGCCTAATGATCAACATTTTCATTAACTACTAAAAGAACATTACCTTTGAACACAAAAATAAGAATTATGGATGATCAATTACCAGGTAGATGTTCAGTTTGTTAACATGAAACAAGGAAAAATCAAATCAGAAAAAAAAATCAAAATCAGAAATCAAAACACAATTAACTATATTTGAAACCCTAAATAAGAAAAACTAAAATAGATCTACATATAAGAAAATAATAACTTTATTGCCTAGAGTAGAAGGAAATGAGAAGTATATTCTACGGTACTGTTCCGATCAAAATAATGATCCTTTGAATTGATTAGTTACCTTCCTGCACTCCTTCTAGAAGGTTTTCATTGTCATTATTTATTACCGGAGGGGCAAGGTTGTCATTCTCACTTTCGTTGACCAAGGAAGCACATGTCATCTCAACTTCTCCAACCTTCTCCTGTCTCAAAGTTGATGACCATGAACGTAAACACAACAGAAGTAAGTAGAAATCCCAAATACAACAACAAAAATAACTGAATTTATCACCATGGGTACCACCCACTCTCTATGGACATTTTGCTTTGGTTTTGAAAGGTTTTTTTTCACCTGTTTTGAAAGGTTTTACTTTGGTGAGAAATTAAACGAAGAAAAAAAAACTTTCAAAACCTTTTAAAGCAAGTGAAAAAAAGCTTTCAAAACCAAAGCAAAATGACCCTAAAGAGTGGGTTGTACCCGTGGTGATAAATTCGGTTATCGTTGCCTTTGTATTTTTTCATTTTCTACTTGATTCATTTGCATTTGCGTTCATGTTCAATAAGTTTGAGACAGAAGGAGGCCAAGGAAGTTGAGATGTGTTGTGCTTCTCTGGTCACCGGAGTGAGAACGACAACCTTGCTCCTCCGGTCACATAATGACAATGAAAACCTTTTTGAAGGAATGCGGGAACGTAACTAATCAATTCAAAGAATCATCAATTCGATCGGGACAGTACCGTAGAATATACAGGTCATTTCCGTCTATGTTGGACATGAAAGTTATTATTTTATTATATGTAGAATCTATTTTAGTTTTAGAAAAAATGTCTATTTTAGTTTTAGAATATATTTTGGTCATGTATATGGTATATGATTTTCAATTGTGTCGAATTACTTTTTTTTTAATTTCATAATGTTAATTGAAAGGGAGATGATAAAGGCTATTGATGGATGTCAAAAAGGAAGTTTTAGTATCGAAAACCCACCATTCACAAATCACAAAAAAATCAATGCAAAATAAACACACATATATGTGTGTGCGCACGCAAATTGAAAAGGAGTATTATCCCTAATATGTAAATCTCTTGCTTCAAAATTATTATTAATTATCCACAAACAACATTCAATCAGCCTAATAATCAACATTTTCATTAACTACTAAAAGAACATTACCTTTGAACACAAGAAGAGGAATTATGGATGATTAATTACCATGTAGATGTTCAGTTTGTTAACATGAAACAAGGAAAAATCAAATCAGAAAACAAATTCAAAATCATAAAATCAAAACACAATTAACTAAATTTGAAACCCTAAATAAGAAAAGCTAAAATTTTATTCCTCTAAAACTAAAATAGATCTACATATAATAAAATAATAACTTTATTGCCTAGAGTAGAAGGAAATGAGAAGTATATTCTACGGTACTGTTCCGATCAAAATGATGATCCTTTGAATTGATTAGTTACCTTCCTGCACTCATTCTAGAAGATTTTCATTGTCATTATTTATAACCGGAGGGGCAAGGTTGTCGTTCTCACTTTCGTTGACCAAAGAAGCACATGTCATCTCAATTTCTCCAGCCTCCTCCTTTCTCAAAGTTGTTGACCATGAACGTAAACGCAACCGAAGCAAGTAGAAAATCTAAAACACAACGACAAAAATAATTGAATTTATCACCAAGGGTACCACCCACTCTCTAGGGTCATTTTGCTTTGGTTTTGAAAGGTTTTTTTCACCTGTTTTTAAAGGTTTTACTTTGGTGAGAAATTAAATGAAGATAAAAAACTTTCAAAACCTTTTAAAGCAGGTGAAAAAATATTTCAAAACCAAAGCAAAATGACCCTAGAGAGTGGGTTGTAGTTGTGGTGATAACTTCGGTTATCATTGCCTTTGTATTTTTTTCATTTTCTACTCGATTCATTTGCATTTGCGTTCACATTCAGCAAGTTTGAGACAGAAGGAGGCTAAGGAAGTTGAGATGTCTTGTGCTTCTCTGGTCACCGGAGTGAGAACCACAACCTTGCTCCTCTGGTCACAAATAATGACAACGAAAGCCTTCTTGAAGGAATGCGGAAAGGTAACTAATCAATTCAAAGAATCAACAATTCGATCGGTACAGTATCGTAGAATATACAGGTAATTTCCGTCTACGTTGGACATTAAAGTTATTATTTTATTATGCGTAGAATCTATTTTAGTTATAGAATAAATGCCTATTTTAGTTTTAGAATATATTTTGGTCATGTATATGGTATATGATTTTCAATTGTTTCGAATTACTTTTTTCTAATTTCATAATGTTAATTGAAAGGGAGATGATATAGGCCATTGATGGATGTCTAAGTGGAAGTTTTAGAATCGAAAACCCACCATTCACAAATCACAAAAAACCCATGCAAAATAACACACACATATATGTGTGCTCGCGCAAATTAAAAAGGAGTTGTATCCATAATATGTAAATATCTTGCTTTAAAATTATTATTAATGGTCAACAAACAGCATGCAATCAGCCTAATAATTACATTTTCATTAACTACTAAAAGAACATTACCTTTGAACACAAGAAGAAGAATTATGGATAATCAAGTACCGTGTAGATGTTCACTTTTTTAACATGAAACAAGCAAAAAATCAAATCAGAAAACAAAATCAAAATCAGAAAATCAAAACACAATTAACTATATTTGAAACCCTACATAAGAAACGCTAAAATTCAGTTACTCTAAAACTAAAATATATTCTACATATAAGAAAATAATAACTTTAATGCCTAAAGTAGAAGGAAATGAGCAGTATATTCTACGGTATTATTCCGAACGAAATGATGATCCTTTTAATTGATTAGTTACCTTCCTGCACTTATTCTAGAAGGTTTTCATTGTCATTATTTGTGACCAGAGGGGCAAGGTTGTCGTTCTCACTTTCGTCGACCCAGGAAGCATAGGTGATCTCAACTTCCCCAGCCTCCTCCTATCTCAAAGTTGTTGAGCATGAACGTAAACTTAACCGAAGCAAGTAGAAAATCCAAAATACAGTGGCAACAATAACCGAATTTATCACCACAAGTACTACCCACTCTCTAGGGTCATTTTGCTTTTGTTTTGAAAGGTTTTTTTCACTTGTTTTGTAAGGTTTTACTTTGGTGAAAAACTAAATAAAGAGAAAAAAATTTCAAAACCTTTTAAAGCATGCGAAAAAAAACTTTCAAAACAAAAGCAAAATGACCCTAGAGAGTGGGTTGTATCTATGGTGATAACTTCGGTTATCGTTGCCTTTGTACTTTTTTCATTTTCTACTCGATTCATTTGCATTTGCGTTCATGTTCTACAAGTTTGAGACAGAAGGAGGCTAAGGAAGTTGAGATGAGTCGTGCTTCTCTGGTCACCGGAAGTGAGAACCACAACCTTGATCCATCGGTCATAAATAATGACAATGAAAACATTCTTGAAGGAGTGCGGGAAGGTAACTAATCAATTGAAAGAATCATCAATTTGATCGAACAGTACCGTAGAATATACTGGTCATTTCCGCATACGTCGGACATTAAAGTTATTATTTTATTATATGTAGAATCTGTTTTAGTTTTAGAAACAATTCCTATTTTAGTTTTTGAATCTATTTTGGTCATGTATATCGTATATTATTTTCAATTGTTTCGAATTACTTTTTTCTAATTTCATAATGTTAATTGAAAGGGAGATGATGGAGGCTATTGATGGATGTCAAAGTGGAAGTTTTAGACTCGAAAATCTACCATTCACAAATCACAAAAAATCCATGCAAAATAACACACACATATATGTGTGCGCGCGCGCAAATTCAAAAGGAGTTTTATCCCCAATATGTAAATCTCTTGCTTCAGAATTATTATTAATTGTAAACAAACAACATTTAATCAACCTAATAATCAACATTTTCATTAACTACTAAAAGAACATTACCTTTGAACACAAGAAGAAGAATTATGGATGATCAATTACCATGTAGATGTTCAGTTTGTTAACATGAAACAAGGAAAAATCAAATCAGAAAACATATTCAAAATCAGAAAATCAGAACACAATTAACTATTTTTGAAACCCTAAATAAGAAAGGATAAAATTCTATTCCTCTAAAACTAAAATAGATCTACATATAAGAAAATAATTACTTTAATGCCTAGATTGGAAGGAAATGAGAAGTATATTCTACAGTACTGTTCCGATCAAAATGATGATCCTTTGAATTGATTAGTTACTTTCCTGCACTTCTTCTGAAGGTTTTAATTGTCATTATTTATGACTGGAGGGGCAAGGTTGTCGTTTTCACTTTCGTTGACCAAGGAAGCACATGTCATCTCAACTTCCCCAGCCTCCTTCTGTCTCAAAGTTGTTGACCATGAACGTAAACGCATCCGAAGCAAGTAGAAAATCCAAAATACAATGGCAAAAATAACCGAATTTATCACCAAGGGTACCACCCACTCTCTAGGGTCATTTTGCTTTGGTTTTGAAAGCTTTTTTTTACCTGTTTTAAAAGGTTTTACTTTGGTGAGAAATTAAACGAAGAGAAAAAACTTTCAAAACCTTTTAAAACAGGTGAAAAAGCTTTCAAAACCTAAGCAAAATGACCCTAGAGAGTGGGTTGTACTTGTGGTGATAACTTCGGTTATCGTTGCCTTTGTATTTTTTCATTTTCTACTCGATTCATTTGCATTTGCGTTCACGTTCAACAAGTTTGAGGCAGAAGGAGGCTAAGGAAATTGAGATGTGTTGTGCTTCTCTGGTCACCGGAGTGAGAACGACAACCTTGCTTCTCCGGTCACAAATAATGACAATGAAGACCTTCTTGAAGGAATGCAGGAAGGTAACTAATCAATTCAAAGAATCATCAATTCGATCGGAACAAGACCGTAGAATATACTGGTCATTTCCGTCTACGTTGGACATTAAAGTTATTATTTTATTATGTGAAGAATCTATTTTAGTTTTAGAAAAAAAGCCTATTTTAGTTTTAGAATATATTTTGCTCATGTATATGGTATATGATTTTCAATTGTTTCAAATTACTTTTTTGTCTAATTTCATAATGTTAATTGAAAGGAAGATGATAGAGGCTATTGATGGATGTCAAAGTGTAAGTTTTAGAATGGAAAACCCACCATTCACAAATCACAAAAAATCCATGCAAAATAACACACTCATATATGTGTGCGCGAGCAAATTAAAAATGATTTGTATCCCTAATATGTAAGTATCTTGCTTCAAAATTATTATTAATTGTCAATAAATAAAATGCAATCAGCCTAATAATTACATTTTCATTAACTACTAAAAGAACATTACCTTTGAGCACAAGAAGAAGAATTATGGATGATCAAGTACCGTGTAGATGTTAAGTTTGTTAACATGAAACAAGCAAAAAATCAAATCAGAAAACAAAATCAAAATCAAAAAATCAAAACACAATAAACTATATTTGAAACCCTAAATAAGAAAAGCTAAAATTCTATTACTCTAATACTAAAATAGATTCTACATATAATAAAATAATAACTTTAATGCCTAAAGTAGCAGGAAATGAGAAGTATATTCTACGGTATTGTTCCGATCGAAATGATGATCCTTTGAATTGATTAGGTACCTTCTTGCACTCCTTTTAGAAGGTTTTCATTGTCATTATTTATGACTAGATGGGCAAGGTTGTCGTCTCACTTTCGTTGACCAAGGCAGCACAGGTCATCTCAACTTCCCCAACCTCCTCTTCTCTCAAAGTTGTTGAGCATGAACGTAAACGCAACCGAATCAAGTAAAAAAAATCCAAAATACAATGGAAACAATAACAGAATTTATCACCACGGTTACCACCCACTCTCTAGGGTCATTTTGCTTTGGTTTTGAAATGTTTTTCTTTGGTGAAAAATAAAAGAAGAGAAAAAACTTTCAAAACCTTTTAAAGCAGGCGAAAAAAAACCTTTCAAAACCAAAGCAAAATGACCCTAGAGAGTGAGTTGTATCTGTGGTGATAACTTCGGTTATTGTTGCCTTTGTACTTTTTTCATTTTGTACTCAATTCATTTGCATTTGCGTTCACATTCTACAAGTTTGAGACAGAAAGAGGCTAAGGAAGTTGAGATGATTTGTGCTTCTCTGGTCACCGGAAGTGAGAACGACAACTTTGATTCTTCGGTCACAAATAATGACAATGAAAACCTTCTTGAAGGAGTGCGGGAAGGTAACTAATCAATTCAAAGAATCATCAATTCGATCGGAACAGTGCTGTAGAATATACTGGTCATTTCCGCCTACGTCGGACATTAAAGTTATTATTTTATTATATGTAGAATCTATTTTAGTTTTAGAAACAATGCCTATTTTAGTTTTTGAATCTATTTTGGTCATGTATATCGTATTTGATTTTCAATTGTTTCGAATTACTTTTTTGTAATTTCATAATGTTAAATGAAAGGGAGATGATGGAGGCTATTGATGGATGTCAAAGTGGAAGTTTTAGAATCGAAAACCCACCATTCACAAATCATAAAAAATCCATGCAAAATAACACACACATATATATGTGTGTGCTCGCGCAAATTGAATTGGAGTTTTATTCCTAATATGTAAATCTCTTGCTTCAAAATTATTATTAATTGTCCACAAACAACATTCATTCAGCCTAATAATTAACATTTTCATTAACTACTAAAAGAACATTACCTTTGAACCCAAGAAGAAGAATTATGGATGATTAACAACCATGTAGATGTTCAGTTTGTTAACATGCAACAAGGAAAAATCAAATTAGAAAACAAAATCAAAACACAATTAACTTTATTTGAAACCCTAAATAAGAAAGGCTAAAATTCTATTTCCCTAAAACTAAAATAGATCTACATATAAGAAAATAATAACTTTAATGCCTAGAATAGAAGGAAAAGAGAAGTATATTCTACGGTACTGTGCCGACCAAAATGATGATCCTTTGAATTGTTTAGTTACCTACCTGCACTCCTTCTAGAAGGTTTTCATTGTCATTATTTGTGACCGGGGGGGCAAGGTTTTCGTTCTCACTTTCATTGATCAAGGAAGCACATGTCATCTCAACTTCCCCAGTCTCCTCCTTTCTCAAAGCTATTGAGCATGAATGTAAATGCATCCGAAGAAAGTAGAAAATCTAAAATACAACAGCAACAATAACTGAATTTATCACCACGGGTAACACCTACTCTCTAGAGTCATTTTGCTTTGGTTTTGAAAGTTTTTTTCACCTGTTTTGAAAGGTTTTACTTTGGTGAGAAATTAAAGGAAGAGGATAAACTTTTAAAACCTTTTAAAGCAGACGAAAAAAACCTTTCAAAACCAAAGCAAAATACCCTAGAGAGTGGGTTGTACCTGTGATGATAACTTCGATTATTGTTGCCTTTGTACTTTTTTCATTTTCTACTCGATTCATTTGAATTTGCGTTCACATTCAACAAGTTTGAAACAAAAGGAGGCTAAGGAAATTTAGATGAGTTGTGCTTCTCTGGTCACCGTAAGTGAGAACGACAACCTTGATCCTTCAGTCACAAATAATGACAATCAAAACCTTCTTGAAGGAGTGCGGGAAGGTAACTAATCAATTCAAAGAATCATCAATTCGATCGGAACAGTACCGTAGAATATACTGGTCATTTTTGCCTACATCGGACATTAAAGTTATTATTTGATTATATGTAGAATATATTTTAGTTTTAGAAATAATGCCTATTTTAGTTTTTGAATATATTTTGGTCATGTATATCGTATATGATTTTCAATTGTTTCGAATTACTTTTTTCTAATTTCATAATGTTAATTGAAAGGGAGATGATGGAGGCTATTGATGGATGTAAAAGTGGAAGTTTTAGAATCGAAAACCTACCATTCACAAATCACAAAAAATCCATGAGAAATACCACACACATATATGTGTGTGCGCGCACAAATTTAAAAGGAGTTTTATCCCTAATATGTAAATCTCTTGCATCAAAATTATTATTAATTGTCCACAAACAATATGCAATCTGCCTATTTATCAACGTTTTCATGAACTACCAAAAGAACATTACCTTTGAACAAGAGAAGAAGAATTATGGATGATCAAGTACCGTGTAGATGTTCACTTTTTTAACATGAAACAAGCAAAAATCAAATCAGAAAACAAAATCAAAATCTGAAAATCAAAACACAATTAACTATATTTGAAACCCTAAATAAGAAACGCTAAAATTCAATTACTCTAAAACTAAAATAGATTCTACATATAAGAAAATAATAACTTTAATGCCTAAAGTGGAAGGAAATGAGCAGTATATTCTACGGTATTATTTCGATCGAAATGATGATCCTTTTAATTGATTAGTTACCTTCTTGCACTTCTTCTAGAAGGTTTTCATTGTCATTATTTGTGACTGGAGGGGCAAGGTTGTCGTTCTCACTTTCGTCGACCTAGGAAGTACGGGTGATCTCAACTTCCCCAGCCTCCTCCTGTCTCAAAGTTATTGAGCATGAACGTAAACGCAACCGACGCAAGTAGAAAATCCAAAATACAATGGCAACAATAACCGAATTTATCACCACAAATACCACCCACTCTCTAGGGTCATTTTGCTTTTGTTTTGAAAGGTTTTTTTCACATATTTTAAAAGGTTTTACTTTGGTGAGAAATCAAACGAAGAGAAAAAACTTTCAAAACCTTTTAAAGCAAGTGAAAAAATCGTTTCAAAACCAAAGCAAAATGACACTAGAGAGTGGATTGTACCTGTGGTGATAACTCCGATTATTGTTGCATTTTTATTTTTTTTCATTTTCTACTCGATTCATTTGCATTTGCGTTCACATTCAACAATTTTGAGACAAAAAGAGGCTAAGGAAGTTGAGATGAGTTGTGCTTCTCTGGTCACCGGAAGTGAGAACGACAACCTTGCTCCTCCGTTCATAAATAATGACTATAGAAACCTTCTTGAAGGAGTGCGGGAAGGTAACTAATTAATTCAAAGAATCATCAATTCAATCGGAACAGTACCGTAGAATATACTGGTCATTTCCGTCTACGTCGGACATTAAAGTTATTATTTTATTATATGTAGAGTCTATTTTAGTTTTAGAAATATGTAATTTTAGCTATTCTTATTTAGGGTTTCAAATATAGTTAACTGTGTTTTGATTTCCGATTTTGATTTTGTTATCTGGTTTATTTTTTGCTTGTTTCATGTTAACAAACAGAACATCTACACGGTTCTTAACCATCCATCATTCTTCTTCTTGTGTTTAAAAGTAATGTTCTTTTATTAGTTAATGGAAACATTGTTTATTAGATTGAATGCATGTTGTTTGCAGACAATTAATAATAATTTTGATGGAAGAGATATACATATTAGTGTAGGTGACATAGGGGTTTATGAGGGAGGAAAGGTGGAATTACCATGACTTGGGAGAATTTAGAGGTCAATGTTATTAAATTTTAGAACAGTGGAAACATTGCAGGTTAAACAATTTTTTTAAAAATAAATTCACATAAATTATGTGTAACGAGCGCTCAAACGGGCACTCCCGTACCCGGTTGTCCGTTTTTTGTAGTATACACATGCATCAAAATATAAACGGATATTTTTTATTTAGTTTTGATTTTAATTTAAATATTCATGTAATAAATTTTGTGATATGTATTTTCGTGTTTGTCTTGTCCGCTTTTTGGAAGAAATGATAAAATATTATTTTATTTTAATTAATTTTGGTGTTAAATTAAATTATTTGTCAAGTTAAATCAATATATTGTATGACATTTGATCGGAGAGGACCAGAAGGAGATCGTCGCGGCCTTCGTGTAGGGCAGGAGTTGATGCTCGTAGGAGAATTGGGAGGGGGCGTACCTGCAAGGTACTCCGATGCCAAAGTGAGAGTTTGGACAAGAGGAGAAAAGCAAGTACAAAGTAAGAATGTAAGAGATTAGATACCTAACCCTCTCAAGTGAGAGGGTATTTATAATATACCCCCAGCACGGGGCCAAGATCTCTCCTCGCGAGTAGGATGCCTGCTCGGCGAATGAGAGACTGCCAAGTGGAGGACACAGCGCGTGGTCCTCTGACTTGGTCCAACTATCCCCGCAAGATCCGGGGAGGTAGTTGGTCGTGTGAACTGACAAGCGAGTGAGGGGGACGTGCCCAACGGCTATATTGTGCCCAACGGCTATATTGTGCCTATTGGGCCTGTTTGCCAACTATAATGGATTGGTCCTAATCCTTAAGGGCAGGAAGCCCTACCCGGTCCAGAACAGGATCCCCCCAAGTCGTTGCTCTGCTGGAGAGTAATGACTTAAGACAGCCGTGACTACAACCGTACTGTCGGGGACGTGCTTGCTCGCGTGGAGTGTCTCATTCGTGTCCCGACCAGATGTGGTCGTTAGATGATTACGCTGAGTGTCGGCCAAGGTTCGTTACGTGCTCGCAGAAATTGGCATTTTTCACCGAGCAGCCCTGCAACTAATGCGTTCATTTTTGACGAGGAGATTTGCTCGTGTGGGAGCCAAGGACTTGGTGTATTTTCTGTAATAAGCCAGGCGAAGAGTTTTTGTGACACGTGGTGAGCATGCATGGCTTTGTCAGTCCTAGGGCCGCGTAGGCTATGATGACCTTCATGATCCCCCACGATCAAATGGTTATAAAAGGTGGAGGAAGGTTTTATTTTCACATTCTCACAGGTTCTCACTCCTTGCTCTTATTTGCTCTGCAACTAGTCCTCCCGCCGGAGTTCCTCTTCGCCACCGTTGACCCTCCTCTTCTCCGTCAACTTCTTCTTCTTCCTGTAAGTTTGTTCTTCCTTTTCCGTATTTTTTATGAACCTTCGAGTTTTCTGGGTGTTGTTCATGGATTCTCCGGTGGGTTCATGAACCTTCCGGTTGAACTTCATGTGTTCTTTGATGAACATATGAGTTTCTGGAAAATCCATGAAGAACATGAAGATTTCTAGGATAATTGTAGAGAATGTTTTGATGTAGATCTTTGTAGATTCTGGTTAGGCGTATAGTTTAGGTTTGTAGTCGGGCACTAGGCCTGTTCGGTTCCTTGTCGTGATTTTGGGACGCGACGAGCCTGTGTCCTCATTTTGATCCTTGCTATATTAAGTCGCGGGGACTTTCCCTGCTGGTCGTTAGACAGATGAGTTAGAACGGGCTCGAGGTTGTCCTCGGCGTCATCCTCGCCCTTTCACTTGATTAGTGGTGGAAGGGTGGATTTGATCTTAGATGTCTAATTCACTTATCTTCCTCTACTTTTCAGGTGAAAATGGCTGATCCTCGGGATGAAGTTGTTCCTGACCTTTAAGAGACACAAGAGAAGCCGGATGTGCCCGCCGATTATTCCAACATCAAGGTCGCAGAGGGGGACCTGGACTGGATAGCGCACGAACCTCTGTCGTTCCGATCGACTTTCACCGAAGAGGAGATTCGAGAGTTCTCTCTGCTGAAGAACCGGGTAGGGGAAGCTCCTCGGCAATGGAAAGCATTTTGTTTCGGGGAGAATGATATAATTTGCTCTGGGTATCAGGGATTGTGTTTCCCAATGTACGAGTTTGCTTTTACAGAGGCCAAGATGCGTCTCCCGTTTACTGATTTTCATGTGGCTCTCTTCACCCATTTGGCGTTGTGCCCGTCGCAGCTTCACCCTAATGCTCTGGCATTCATCCGGGCATTTGAATTAGTCTGCTGTCATCTCAATGTCGGGGCAACGGTGGATCTCTTCTTTTTTCTCTTCCAACTTCAAAGGAGTACCACGGGGACGAAACAAAGTTGGGTTTCGTTCAAACAGCAGAGCAGGCTATTCTGGCCGTACTCTGACTCGATTCGCCACTTCAAAGATAGGTTTCTGATCGTGAAGCCTATTTCCGAGGAGGCAAAAAGATCTATCTCGTCTAGCGAAAAGGTGACGGTTGATGGTCGGGAGGTGGATGGAGTTGTATCCATGTTTCCTTTGGAATGGGTTTACTCCCATTTTAAGCGTAGGACCGACCAATTCTTGGTGAAACACGAACAAATCTGTGAGGCCAACAAGGAGTCGTACAGGATCCTCCATGCTTATGTGGAGAGTTTTTCCCCGGCCTTCGTAGTTGATCGGGATGGGAATAAGCTGATCGGGGATGATGGGGAGCCCGTCCAAGCAGCTAGATATATTAACATCAAAGCTCTCCTCGGATGCGATAATGATGATGATGCGATCCAATTACTTGGTATGGTCCGCTGTTTGTTTTTATTTGTTTGAATTTCTGAGTTCTGACTTGTATTGTGTGTTCGCAGGTATGATGGCAGACATGAGGGAACACCTGATGATATCTAAAGCGGCGAAAGTTCACAAGAAGTCGACCGCATGTGCCAAGGTCGGGGTGCCTAAGCAGACTGTTCTGGAAAATTTTACAGCTGGTCCTACCCCTGTCCCGGAGAGAGCCTCGGCGCCACTGACCCTGGATACCACCCATAAGAGGAAGAGAGATGTCGCAGGGACTTCTGCGGCCGCTGGCCCGGGAGGTCCTGGCGCCAACCAGTATGTTTTGCCCCCGTGTTATTCGCGTGGAAATATGTTTAATGAAGGGAACTCAATTGCCTTTCAGGATTTTGAAGTCGAGGCCATTGTGAGCGCCAATCCTCAGGCGAGGAGGAAACAACTCTGCCAGGACGCTGCGATCATGTTCAGGGTGCTCGAAGCGGCTCTTGCCCTAGGGGACGATGAGGCGGCTTCCCGTGTTAACCTTCGCACGGCCAAGGCGAGAATTGCTGAGTTGGAAGTTGATAACAATAAGCTGTACAATGATCTGAAGCAATTCGAAGGTCACGAGGAGGCCAAAGTATTGCTTCAGCAGGAAGTTACCCAGCTGAAGTTGCAGATGACCGCGGCCGGCGAGGAGAAGGCACGCTTGCAGGCCAGAATAGCTGAACTTGAGGGTTTGTCAGCGGCCGTCGAGGGTGAGAATGATGATGAGAAATCCCTGAGGACCAGAGCTGAGCTAATCGGTTTCAATACTGCTTCAGAGCAGATGAAAGCCCTTAACTCGGACGTGCAGCTTCTGACCGACGGAATGGGTCTGTTCAACAGGGATATTAATGGTCAGGTTGTTCCTCCCGAGGATGGAAGCGAAGTTTAGGACTTGGTTGTTTTTCAACATGTTTTGTGGGCCTGCGTGCCCTTACCATTTTATACGGGTGCTGCCCCTTTTGTACTTATAACATTACCTGGTTATGACCGGTGTTTAATATACTTGGATTTTGTGTAAAAATGTTTTATCTTGGACGTTTGCTCTGTTTATTCATATGTGTGTGCTCGGCAAGTTGTGAAACCTACCGAGGAGGGAAAAGTGGTTTTGCCCATGATGAGGCTAGGACTTCATTTGAGGTACTAATCTCATAGGCTTGGACTATTCCCATCGCGAGCTGGGTGTCCTGCCTGAATGGTGCGGCAACGGCGGAGCTCGGTCGAGGTATCCCCGTTGTGCACAGGATTTGCTCGTACAATGAGCAGAAGCTGGCCGGCGTTGTAATACATGTCATGCTTCACCAGGGCATGATACGATGGCCGCGCAAATCTCCCCATTTTGGGTGATTACGTCGGCAATTTGTCTAGCCTTGTGGTTAAGGACTTAGCTGTAGTACTGCTTGAGTTTTTCAGCATTCCATGGTCGAGCAAGTGGTTTTTCGTCCAATGTTTCCAAGTAATATGCTCATGTGCCCGTTTTGGACTTGACCCTATAAGGTCCTTTCCAGTTTGCTGCCAGTTTCTCTTCGCGCGAATCCTTCTGGTTTCTACGCAGGACCAGACTGCCCACGGGGAAGTCACGTTTTATGACCCTGGCGTCATGTCACAATGTTATCTGTTGTTTTAATATGGCCTCACGGAGCGCAGCTCCTGATCTTATTTCTTCGACCTGGTCGAGCTCCTCACGCAGCGCCTCGTCGTTCATTTCTTCGTCGAGGGGAGCTTCTGTCCTTCTGGAGGGTTCCCTTATCTCCACCGGTATTACCGCCTCTATTCCATACGCTAGTCAGAAGCGAGTTTCCCCGGTGGTGGAGTATGGTGTTGTTCTATACGCCCAAAGGACGTTGTGGAGCTCCTCGACCCATCTTTTCTTGGCCTCGCCCAACCTTAGTTTTAGCCCGCGGAGGATCACCCTGTTCGCGGCCTCTGCTTGCCCGTTAGTCTGGGGGTGCTCGACGGAGGTGAAATGTTGTTTTGTCCCTAGTTTGGCGATGAAATCTTGGAAGTTTTTGTCCGTGAATTGGGTTCCGTTGTCGGTCACAAGGGCCTGAGGTACCCCAAATCTTGCGAGGACGTTCCTTTTATAGAAACGCAGTATGTTGAAGGTTGTGATCTTGGTGAGCGCTTCGGCTTCAATCCATTTTGTAAAATAATTGACGGCCACGATTAGGAATTTGTTTTGATAAGATCCCATTGTAAAGGGGCCTAGAATGTCCATCCCCCACCAGGCGAAGGGCCACGGCGAGGAGAGAGTCTTCAACTCGTTGGGGGACGCTAAGTGCACGTCCCCGTGGCGTTGGCAACGGTCGCACTTTTGTACGTGTTCTTTGGCGTCGTGTTGCATGGTTGGCCAGTAATATCCTGCTCGCAAAGCTTTTCGGGCCAAGGATCTTCCCCCTAAGTGTTGTGCGTTGATGCCCTCGTGAATCTCTTGTAAGATTTCGGGGACCTGGGCCTCGTCGACACATTTCAACAGGGGGATGGAAAATCCTCATCGATATAATTTGTCCTCGACCAGTACGTACGAACAGGCTCGTCGTTTAGTTACGTTGGCCTCCTTACTATCCTCGGGGAGTTCCCCCTTGGTGAGATAATTGTACACAGGGGTCATCTAACAAAGGGGATCTCCGATGACGTTAACATATAGCAGGTCGGGTTTTACAATGCTCAGGCAGGCCAGCATTTCTTGTATGATGGATTTGTTCCCACCTTTTTTTCTGGTGCTGGCTAGTTTAGAGAGGATGTTTGTTCGGGTGATTTGCTCGTGCGGGACGTGCTGAACTTCCCATGCTTCAAACTCCGCTATTTTTTCTTTCACCATTGCCAAATATTCGGCTAGTTGGTCGTTCTTTGCTTGGAATTCTCCCCGTACTTGGGACGCTACAAGCTGGGAATCAGTGTAAATTTTTATTTCTTTCGCGCCAACGTTTTTGGCCAATCGTAATCCTGCGAGGAAGGCTTCATACTCGGCTTGATTGTTGGATGTTTTGAAGGACAGGACCAGGGATACTTCGATCAGGGTCCCTTCCTCATTCTCGAGGATAATTCCTGCTCTGCTGCCTGAGGGGCTTGATTCGCCATCCACGTAAATGATCCACTTCCGCGTCCCTCCTGGAGGGGATAGTTCCGGAGTCATTTCTGCTACGAAGTCGGCCAGGGCCTGTACCTTGAGGGCTTTCCTCGCCTCGTAGTGAATGTCGAACTCGGACAATTCAAGGGACCATTTTAGCATCCTGCCCGCCATATCTGGTCGGCTTAACAGCTGCCTAATAGGCTGGTCAGTTCTGACGACGATAGTGTGCGCCAGGAAGTAATATCTGAGTCTCCTCGCGGCAACTATGAGAGCAAGGGCCACTCGTTCTATTTGTGTGTACCTGACTTCGGGTCCCTGCAGGGCTTTGCTGGTGAAATAGATGGGTTTCTGCCCGTCAGTCATCTCGCGAATAAGTGCTACACTTACTGGTTCGTTGGCCACGAAGAGGTACAGGTATATGGTTTCCCCGCGATCTGGTCGGGACAATACTGGTGGCTCGGACAAAGCTTGTTTAAAATGGGCAAGGTCCCGCTCACATTCGTCCGTCCACTCGAAATTGGCTTCCTTTCTGAGTAATTTGAAGAAGGGCAGAGCGTACTGGGCGGATTTTCTCACGAAGCGAGCAAGGGACGCAAGCATCCCATTGAGGGATTGTATCGCCTTCTTCGACTGCGGAGTGGGGAACTCCACGAGTGCTCGGCATTTATCTGGGTTTGCTTCTATTCCTCTTTCAGTGATGTAAAACCCGAGGAATCTCCCTGCTCGTACACCAAAGGTGCATTTCTCTGGATTGAAACGCATTTTACACTTTCGAGCTTGGTCGAACACCTTTTGTAAGTGGGTGGTATGGTCGGATTCCTCTTGGGATTTCACGATCATATCATCCATATATACTTCGAGCATGTCCCTGATTTATGATCAGAAGACCTTATTCATCATGTGCTGGTATGTGGCCGCGACATTCTTTAGTCCAAAGGGAATTATGTTGTAGTAATAGTTCCCCGAGGAGGTCATAAATGCCGTATACCTCTTGTCCTCGTCTGCCATTGGGATTTGGTTGTATCCTGAATAAGCGCCCATGAAGGAAAAGAGCTTGAAACCTGCGGAATTATCTATGAGTTTATCTATGCTCGGTAGCGGATAAGCATCTTTAGAGCAAGCCCGATTGAGATTGGTGTAATCAATGCACATACGCCATTTTCCATTACTTTTCTTTACAAGTACAATGTTTGAGTGCCAGGTCGTATACCTGGCCTCGAAAATAAATTTTGCCTCTAAGAGGTCTTGTACTAGTTTCTCGGCAGCTTGTGCCTTTTCCTCGGATTGCTTTCTTCTTCGTTGGGCAATGGCTCGAGCAACTGGATTGATTGTCAAGTGGTGACATGCAGTTTCTGGATCAAGGCCGGGCATATCCGCCGCACTCCAGGCGAATAGATCGACGTTGTCGTCAAGACATTTCTTCAGGTCCTTCTTGATCTCTTCGGGGAGACCAGCACCTATCTTCACTCCCCTATTGGGGTTATTGCTAAAGGTGATGATCTCGAATTCCCCATATGGGACTGGTCGCAAAAGTGCAGAAGTCGGGGAGCTTGTTGCTCCTGACTGTTTGTCTTTGTCACGATCCTCTTTACCCTCTTCAGGAAGCCTGCTGTCGAGGTCGATGATATGCACGGGAAGCGTGGGCTTTTTGTCTGGCTGGCCACCTTCAGCTGGAACCTCATCCTCTCTTGGGTGCTTTGCTGATTTTGCCGTCGTCGCGATCTGGTTATGCCCTTTTGTTGCGGCCTCAAAGCATCTGCGAGCAGCCTCGATGTCACCATGCAGAGTTGCGACGTGCCCTTTCTCAGTATAGTACTTGAGTTTGAGGTGGACCGTAGAGGGGACATCAATGAGTTCTGCAAGAGCTGGCCTGCCGAGGATGCACTGATAAAGTGACGGGAAATCAGTGACTAAGAACTGCATTTTGATTGTCCGAGATGCCTCTTCCTCGCCAAAAGTGACTGGTATCTCCACGTAACCCCAAGGTCGGGTTGTTGCCCCGTTGAATCCTTGGAGGTCCGATCCCACGTATGGTGAGAGGTTGGACTTATTTAGTTTCAATGTGCGGAACAGGTTGGTATATATGATGTCCACGGAACTGCCCTGGTCGACCAGGATTCTCCGAACATCGGTAGAGGATAATTTGGTCCTGATCAGCAGAGGGATATGGGAATTTGGGGATCCCTCGGGCAGTTCTTCTCAGTAAAACGTGATCGGCTGCGAACGCCCTTTACTTTTTCCAATCGCGAACAACTGATCGGGGCTACTATCTATCAGCTGCTCAAACTTTCATTTGATGGACCCTATTGTAAGCTCATGGTATCCCCCACATGAGATGACCATGGCTGTAGGAAAGGCTTTCCAGGTGCTGTGTATGAATACCTGGGAAGTCGTGTCGAGGTGGTCAGGAACTAAGAAGTCCTCTAGTCGGCTGATGGCCATTGCGACCTGTGGGGGAGGACTGGATTGGGCTGATTCTGCCTCTTTCTTTGAATCGGATGTGTCTCGTCGGGAGGACTCTCCCTTCTTCACGTACTACTTTAGGTGACCCTCTTTGATGAAGATCTCTATTGCATCCTTAAGATGCACGCAATCTTCTGTCACGTGGCCGTGACTACGGTGGAAACGACAGTATTTGCTTTTGTCGACGTTCCCTTTGGATGTGGTCGGTTTAGGGAACCTGACACCCCCTTGTTCAAATTCTGTGTTGATGCATTCGGAGAGAATGCGCTCGCGCGAGGTCGTGAGCATGGTGTACTCCGTAAACCGGTCAGCTGGCCCTTTGCTTTCGCGAGGGCGTTCGTCGCGCCTTTTCTCTTTCCCTTGCCGGGATGATTCTGACTCGTCTTTTTTTGATGCCCGGGGTGCTTCGCGATCTCTTAAGTCCCGGTCATGGAATGCAGCTTCTTTTTCCTCGTAACAGATGTAGTCCTTAGCTTTGCGAAGGAGTTCCGTCAGTGTCCGGGGAGCTTTGATCCCCACTGCCTTACGGAAATCGCTTTTGGACCGGAGTCCCTTTTCGAGGAGGTACTTTTTCATGTGATCCGTTGTTCGGACTTCCACCGCTTCTTTGTTAAATCTTTCAATGTATGCCCACAGGGATTCATCCCTGCCTTGTATAATGGCCTCCAGTGTAGCCTCCGACTTAGGATGTCGTTGGGAAGCTGTGAAATGGTGGGCAAACTGGCTCTTTAACTCTCTCCATGAAGAGATGGATCCGCGAGGAAGTCGTTTAAACCATGTCATCGCTCCCTTTCTCAAGGTGATGGGGAACATTTTGCATCTGATAGCCCTGGAGACACCGTGATATTGGAGCATAGCTTCTATATTTTTTATATGCTCGCGGGGATCAGACGTCCCGTCATAGGTTGTCAACGTGGGTGGTTTCTCCAATCCGCGGGGGATTCGAGTGTCCAGGATGTCTCTTGTGAACGGGTCGTGAACGTCATCGTCACTGCTGGAACTAGGAGAGAGCGAAAGGGAACGGCTGTGACCGCGGCTTTGACTTCGGCGTGGAGAATGTCCGCAGGTGTGTTGGTGCTCGTACTTATCCGAGTGTCGAGACCTCTTGGATACCGGGGAGTGACTGGATCTCCGTGGGGGAGACAGATGGCGTCGTCGTGCTAGATCGGGTGTAGGGTTCCTCGATCTTGAACGTTTCCTCTCCGGGGAGAGGTTATCGCGTCTTCGCTTCGAGGGAGTTTGTGGATGCGGGGAAAGACTCATCAGTTTTTCTGAAGCAAGGTGTTCCTGAATGATATGCTCGAGAGCATTGATCTTCTCCCCCTGCTGGAGGATTAAGAGGTTCGAGTTGTTAAGAGATGCGATGAGCACTGTGGTGCTCGGATCAGCATCTTGGGGAACCGGGATGGGCTCGAAGGTGAGCTCCACAGCTGGTGCCCATGGCTTTGGTTTGTCGGGTTTCGGGGAAGCAGGCCTTCCGTCTCTTCGGTCACTTTCCTGCGGGATATGCCCGACGAAAGCATGGTCGTTGTTGTGGCCGTAGAGGCCACAAAGTCTTGGTGAACATCGTTCTTGATGAAAGCCATGTTGATCTAAGATTTAAAAGGATGAAGCTTTGGTCTTTGTTGTGCAAGAGAGAATACTGGTTAAAGACGGGGAAGCTGGGATTTCCCACAGACGGCGCCACTGATCGGAGAGGACCAGAAGGAGATCGTCGCGGCCTTCGTGTAGGGCAGGAGTTGATGCTCGTAGGAGAATGGGGGCATACCTACAAGGTACTCCGATGCCAGAGTGAGAGTTTGGACAAGAGGAGAAAAACAAGTACAAAGTAAGAATGTAAGAGATTAAATACCTGACCCTCTCAAGTGAGAGGGTATTTATAATATACCCCCAGCGCGGGGCCAAGATCTCTCCTCGCGAGTAGGATGCTGCTCGGCGAATGAGAGACTGCCAAGTGGAGGACACAACGCGTGGTCCTCTGACTTGGTCCAACTATCCCCGCAAAATCCGGGGAGGTAGTTGGTCGCGTGAACTGACAAGCGAGTGGGGGGGACGTGCCCAACGGCTATATTGTGCCTATTGGGCCTGTTCGCCAACTATAATGGATTGGGTCTGATCCTTAAGGGCAGGAAGCCCTGCCCGGTCCAGAACAACATTTATTTGCACATCCCATCTCTCTACACACTCTCTCTACATGATCTCTACTTTATCTCTGTAATATTTCTCTAATAGAGTATATTTTGAGTTGATGAAATTATCCTTTTTCATCTAGTCAAGAAACAATATATCTCTACAAACAACACATTTATTTTTAGCGACAAATTTATATTTTATATTTTATAAAAGATCAAGAATATTGAATATGATACACCTTTCTGTTTGAATATTTTATAATATAAAAATTATTTAATTATTATATTTCAATAATTTGTATGTGGACATATATATTTTAATTATATTAGCTATTTATCAAATTAAGAGTCTTCATTGATTAAGTGGTAAAATAAATTTAAAAGGATATTTAGATTTTTATTTAGTAATTAATTAATTAATTAATTTGATATGGACTCAAATATGAATGAATGTCAGAATGGTCCATTTCGGAATAATGGAAACCCTAATTAGCCATCACCTTGTATATAGGCTATGGTCTCCAATATACCGAACATAAGCAATTTATTTATTCTTCTCATCTGAAGAGTATTCAAGACATTTGGAGTATCGGTTGAGTAAGAACCATACAAGCCACCAGGTGTTCATTGTTTGTCTTCTAGCTTTCACGATTACCGCCAACAAAACTTTCTCAATAGATTTAGGTATTCTTGCAATCTCTTCTCACATATACTAACATGTCGTAGATCCTGTAATTATATTTATGCTCGTATTATCTATTATATTCCGAACTAAAGTATATGACATAATATGTAAAACATGTATATGTGATTAATTGATATTAATTTAATTTCAATAGTTTCTATTTCTTTTCATTTTGATTTGTGTGTATTTGTATCCAAAGACATATACTTACAATATTTTTTAACTGTCTTAATTTCACCCAAACAAAATTATCAAATGAGTAACTGAGATGTAACACCTTTATTTCACTCTCTGTCTCAACTAATTTTAACCAATTAATGATTACTTGACATGAAGAAGACACAAAATGTGTCCACCAACCTACTCATTAAAGACATAATTAAATTACCACAAACGGATAAGTTACATTAGCAAATCAAAATTAAGAAATTAAAAAAGAAAAACAAACAACATTAAAACCACATATTTTTAAGAAATGGTAGTGAGAAAATAATTGTTTAGATTATGAAAGTTTAGATCACATACTTACACATTTTATTGTGTGTTTATATTCATAAAATGCAAATAAGTATTATGAAGAAATAAAAATACATTAATAATAAACAGAAAAAAAAGAAATTCATAGTATAATTAAAATCATTTCTTAATACACCACCCAAGTTTCTTATACACCCCGTGAAATTTCGTTTTTGCCCCCTGATTCCGGATGTACACATCCGGACGCACCGTTTTTAAAAAAAATGCTGATGTGTTCCGGATGTGCACATCCGGAAACATAGTATAACTTTATTTTTTAAAATTCCTGATCTGCAGGTCCGAAAATAGCATAATTTTTTTAAATCGGTTTTATCGGTTGGTCGCATACGTTAATATATCATCGCAAGTTAATATACATTCGAATGAGGGGAGGGAGGAGGTCTTGACAGCATGATGAAGATCTTGAGTCAAGGGATTAGGTTTTCCGCCCATGGAAAACTTTGTTCTTCGTATCTCTCCAATAGAAAACTTTGTTCTTCGGATCTCTCCAATAGAAAACTTTGTTCTTCGTATCTCTCCAATAGAAAACTTTGTTTTTCGTATCTCTTCAATGTGTTGTTTCGGTGTAGCCATTAATCTTCAGTCAATGTCAATGAGTAAACATGCATTACAGAGTGAAACATTGATGAATAAAAAACAAGTTTGTATGCATAAAAAAATGCATTATTATTTACCTGTAAGGGGAGAACACCGAAAAGACTGAGTTTTGTGGAGAAGAAAGGTTAAGAATGAGAGTAGTTACTAACTTACACGATACAAGAAAAGTGTTTGAATGCATATATAATTCATTATTATTTACCATTTTGGTTTTCAGGGAGTGGTGTGTGGCTTTCTATAAATCAACTGGGTTTAAGCCTAAAAGGATTATATTTTCCAGGTTCGAAGATTGTAGGACAAATGAAGATCAACAGTATAACATTACTTCATTGACGTTATCCAAGATAAATGGCAGCAGAGTTGACACAAAGTTGGTGGTACTCCTATTACCACTTGCAGAACCAGAATCAGAATTTTCGACTTCACTTATGTAGTATCGAGCGCGGAAAACTAGCAAGTGTTCCCCGGTTTTAGCCACTATGATAACAACTAAAAAGTTAAAGTTAGCTATGTCATACCTTCCGAATTACATCCATCTCATAAAGAAAAACCTGACTGAACTGACCCTTACTTACTCCATTTCTTATAAGCAGAAATTAACAATGCAAAATAAATCAACTATAAAATTAAAACAAGTTATAATATATACATACAAGGTTGTCAAACTCGCGAGTCTACTCAAACTCGTAAAGGATTTGTAGACTCGACTCGCAGACTCGACTCGCAAACTCGTACGAGTTTATGGAAAATTAAAAATGACTTTCAAAAACATATAAGTGACACATATATGACACACTCCTATGTTTTTAAACTTATAAATGCCTTGTATATGACACAAATATATAATCGAACACCAATTAACATGAAAATTTAAATTTCAAAAATAAGTAAAATTGCAAAGTATGTAGTTAAAGACTTAAATTATCAATTTCTTCGTAATTGGCTACTACATCAAGCAAAAAAAAATCTTAAAACATATATGCTAATAACTTCAAACATCCAAAGCTCCAGTGAAATCACCACCACCAATATAATCATTGTCATCTTTATCGGTATCTTGAGTATCATCAACAAACTATGCCTTAGATGAAACATCTTCTTCATCATTAATCAATGTTAGATTGCTTGAAGTGCCACTTCCACCTAATTTAACATTGACACCACCACCACTTTGAACCATATTAGTTACAACAACATCAACTTCCACAATACTATTAACAATAACATCATCTTACTCAATATTAACTTCAAGTTGCACACACTATGCCAAACAAGACATTAGACAACGCTTTTTTAGGCCTTAGACAGAGCTTAAAAGCGCTGCCTAAGGTTGCGCTGTCGTAGGTAAAGACAACGATTTTGATTTATGAAAAAGCGCTCTCTAAAGTATACATTAGACAACGCTTTTTCCGTAAAAAGCGCTCTCAAAAGTGGGCCTTTAGACAGCGCTTTTTCAAAAGCGTTGTCTAATGTATACGTATAAAATTTTAATGAATTTTTTTATATACCTTTAGAGAGCGCTTTTTCAAGAAAAAACGCTGTCTAAAGGCCCCCTTTAGACAGCGCTTTTTAAAGCGCTGTCTAATCTATGCCTATAATTTTAGTTATCAATTTTTCTAAACCTTTAGAGAGCGCTTTTTAGGAAAAGCGCTTTCTTTTGTGAACTATAGACAGCGCTTTTTCTAGAAAGCGATGTCTTTTCTCTACGTATAATTTTAATGATTTTTTAAAAAAATCCCATTTTAACCATTTTTTTATGCAGAAACCTGTATAATTCAAGTCATTTCAATAAACCTGTATATTTCACATTTCCATTAACAATTTCTAGTATGGTTCATTAACCATTTCCACTAATCCTATAAATCACATAAACCACATAAACCATTTCCATTAAAATTCAAGTTATTTACATTAACTATTCACAAAACTATACAATTACAATCCAAAAACACATAAAGGGCATAAACCATTCACAAAACTATACAATCCCATAAAATAAACCATTCACAAAACTATACATTCACATAATCCCATAAGCATATACCTTATATAGGATTCTTTTTTTAATAAGGTATTCGCACAATTCCTCCTTAATTTCTTGCAATTTATCCTTCGTGTAATGAGAACACGCGTATTCATCAAAGTACTACATAACAAAATAAAATATGCATGATTTAGTTAAAAATAATAAATTATATGACATATCCGATAAATATTAAAATAAATCCTAAGTTATAAATCTATGCATACCGTAATAGGAATCTCTAATCGATCCATTTGACGGATTTCTCTCATAAACCTCAAAACGAAATACTCGCAGTCTATGCCATTACGCTGACGAGGGCACTACACATAGACAAACAAATAAGAATTAATATATAGTTGTTTTGTGTTATCAAGTAGCATCACTAATAAGCAACATTGTGAAAATTAATATACCTCCACTTTGACCCATGTAACGTTGGTTGCTTTAGCCCGTGTTACTCGAGATTCTTTTTGTGCTCGGTATACTTCTCTTGTAGGATTAATGGAAACCAACAACCAGTGTCCACTGTAAAATATAACAAAAGTTTAGATGGATAATTTCTACGCAAAAGACAAATTAAAGATTATAATGAAATTAGAATGAAAATCTTAGTACCTTTTTCACTAACGTCTCTTTCTTTTCTTGGTTAGAATATGTTCTACCCGTCTCTTAACAACACAGACGGTTGGATTGATCCAAATACCCTCATTATGATCATTTCTTGTATATGATTCATTCGCTATAATATTTTCATCTTGATCATTTCTAGTAAAAGATTCAATATCAACATCAATATCACTTTGATCTCCCATGTTTTCATCAATTACTTTGTTAGATAAAAGCACTATAGACCATTTTGTACTTGTCGGATCAGTGACATAGAACACTTGTTTAGCTTGAGAGGCTAGAATAAAAGGCTCATCTTTGTACCCCACCCTATTAAGATCCACTTGCAAAAATCCTGACTTATCCATTCGTACGCCATTATTATTTTCAACCCACTTGCAACGAAATATAGGAATCTGAAACTTCTCATAATCAAACACCCAAATGCGCTCGATAACCCCAAAATATGACAAATTTGCAAATTTGGGGTTTAAATCTTTCACACTTGAAATGTACATTGCTTCAGCTACCACGGTGACACCACTATTTTGCATAGTACTTTTATCATCTTGTTCTTTGGTATAAAATGTGTATCCATTAATTGCGTATGTGCTATAAGAAATCACAACCAAACTTGAACCATATGCTAAACATCTCAACCTTTCTGTTATTGAAGCGGGATCTGAATAATACTTTGAATAAATATGATCCTTAAACCAAGGTATGAAACTTCGATTGTGCTCTCGTACTATCCAATTCTCATTTCTATTCGGATTTAAACCTCGGAGAACATCCTTATGCATTTCAACATACGGCTCAACCTCATTCTCATTGTGCAGAACATACAAATGCACTTGATCCCGTTCGACCCTTGATACTGTCACAACTTCATTTCCAATTAACTTTTTTCCTTCTTTTTTTTCGACAATATGAGATTTGGGGAGTCCAATTGATTGTACATTGGACAGATATTCAGTACAAAACTCAATTGCTTCTTCAACAATGTATCGTTCGGAAATACAACCCTCTGGTCGACTTCGGTTTTTCACATACCCTTTTAATATTTTCATATAACGTTCAGCAGGGTACATCCATCTCATATAAGCCGGTTCACACAATTGTGTCTCTTTCACCAGATGAACAACTAGATGAACCATTATGTCAAAAAACGAGGGAGGAAAAATTATTTCAAGATAACACAAAGTAATAACTATTTCTTTTTGCAATGTTGGTAAGATCGCAGGATCGATCACCTTACTGCAAATTGACTTGAAGAAAAAACACAATTTAGTTATTGCGCTTCTTACTTTTTCTGGCAGAATAGAACGTATACCTATTGGTAGAAAATGTTCCATTATAACATGGCAGTCACGCGTCTTTAAACTATTTAACTTGAGGTCTTTCATAGACACAAATCTTCTAATATCAGAAGAGTATCCTTCTGGAACTTTAACTTCACTTAGAAACTTACATAATACCTTTTTCTCTTTTCTAGAGAGAGTATAAGCAGCAGGTGGTAGATATGTTCGTGTTCCTTTCTTCATGGGTCCTAATTCATTTCTTATTCCCATCGCTACCAGGTCCTTTCTTGCTTTAAGGCCATCCTTAGACTTTCCTTGTATATTGAGTAATGTACCAATAACACTGTCAAATACATTTTTTTCAATATGCATAACATCGAGAAAATGTCTTACATACAAAGACTTCCAATATGGCAGCTCAAAAAAAATTGACCTCTTCTTTCACCCACTCTTGACAAGTGTATGTGCAAAAGGCTTTCTAAACTGAGTACTCACATCTTTCACCTTTTCAAAAATTTGATCACCTGTCAATATAGTTGGAGCTCTAGCATGTTCTGCCTCTCCATTGAATGCTTTTCTCCACCCACGATAGTGATGATTAGAATTTAAGAATCTACGATGACCGAGAAATACATTCTTCTGACCAAACTCCAATCGCGTCTAATCTGTTTTATCTTCACAAATAGGACACGCACATTGACCTTTTATGTTGTACCCTGATAGATTTCCGTATGCTGGAAAATCATTAATTGTGCCAAACAACATCGCCCTCAAGTTGAAACTTTCTTTCCTATACCAATCATAAACCTCCACACCGTTCTCCCGCAAAAACTTTAAATCTTCGATTAAGGGTGCCAAGTATACGTCTATGTCATTCCCTGGTTGTCTAGGCCCAGAAATTAACATAGATAACATCATGTACTTACGCTTCTTACATAGCCATGGAGGTAGGTTATAAATCATTATGATCATAGGCCAGGTGCTATGTGAGATACTTTGAAGACCTTGTGGGTTCATTCCATCAGTAGATAATGTAAAGCGAAGGTTTCTTGCTTCTTTTCCAAATTCAGGATAATCATCATCAATTTTCATCCACTGTGGTGAATCTTCCGGATGTCGAAACTTTCCATCAATAAATCTTTCATCTGCATGCCAAGTCAAGTGTCTTGAATCGGTCTCACTACGAAACATGCGTCTAAATCTCGGAATTATAGGAAAATACCATAAGACTTTTTCTGGAGTCAACTTTTCCTTATATCGAGAGACACCGCATTTAGGACACTCATTTAACGATGCATACTCATTTTGAAACAAAATGCAATCGTTTGGACAGGCATATATCTTATCATAGCTCATGCCAATAGAGCACAACATCTTTTTGGCTTCATATGTTCGATTGGGAAGAACATTATCCTCTGGAAGCATATCTTTCATAAGGACCAATAACTCTGTGAAACATTTATCCGACCATCCATTGCCCGCCTTTAAGTTGTAAAACTTTAATACCGCAGACAATCTTGTGAATTTGGTGCAACCATTATATAACGGTTTCTCTGCATCTCTTACCAACCTCTCAAACATTTTGGGACAATCCTTAAGATCTTCTTCAAGTGCTTCTGCAATCTCTTCGACTCGATCAGAATCGTATGTATCTATGCCATTGTCGTTTGAAGCATAGGTCGTATTATCCCCCGGTTCAACATTCCCGTTAATTTTCTCACCATGCAAATTCCAACATGTATAACTTCTATCAATTCCACTCCTCATTAAATGCGATGCCAACTGAACCGCGTCAACCCGACTCCCAAAACAACAACCCAAGCAAGGACATCTCTTCGTCTGGGGTCTTTGGCTTGCGCAACAGCAAACTTAACGAATTCTGATACCCCATTCTCGTACTCTTTCGACAATCGACTTGAAGACATCCATTTCTTATCCATATTTATACTAATTAAACTAAACAAAAACAAAAATAAAAAATATTTACCTGTAGAGATGTAAACAACTTCTAGACCCACACAGTGTCCAGATAGGTTAGAATTACCAAGATCCCCCTGTACACGTATCATAAAATGAAATATCATTAATTGACCAATTATGAGTCATAACTTGATAAGTGGCAACATGTAATCACAAACAAGCAACAATTAGAGGTAAACACCTACATAGTGGCCTCAAAAGTAAGTACTCTTTCTCAATATATATAGTCACTATATAATAGCAATGTTGTGATTGGAATTCAATTAATATTAATAAGGCTTTTGATTATCTCCAACAAGGAAAGAGCATTCATTGCACTATAAGGATGGATCATTAACAAACTACACAACATTTTCTTTTAATTAATCTCAAAACTATGTCTTTCTTTTATATCCAATATATGATAGTAAACTACACAATACATGATAGTAATCCATGATAGCAATGTTGCTTCTTTTATTTCCAATATATGATAAATCTCTCCATTTCTAAGTATGAGTCTCCATTTTTATGTATATGATAAATCCATGAAAGAATAAAATTATGCCAAACAATGTTAATGTATATCCATTTCTATGCCAAACAATGTTAATAACAAAAGCAACAACAACATTCATCCTGATACATTTATGCCAAACATTCATTCTGATACAAAAAATAACAGAAGCAACAACAACAGAAACAGAACGACAACAACCACAACACAACGAGGGCAACAACAATAGAACGTACGGTTTCAATGGTGACGGCACGAATGAACGGCAACAACAACAACAACGACAAGAACAATGTAAGACGCAAGAACAACAACAACAACAACAACAACGTACCTCTTCTTCGTTTTCGTCTTCTCCTTCACGAATGCTAGAATGAACGACGGCGACGGTGACGGCAAAGGTTTCAGAACGACGAGAACCGTGACAGCAAAGGTTTCAGAACGACGGCAATGGCAAGGTTTCAGAACGCATGCAAGAACGATTGAAAGTAAGGGTTTCAGAACGCATGAAAGCAACGGTCGAGAGAAGAAAATGAAAAGAGGTTTCTGAAAATGAATAGAAATTGTTTTATAATTTAATTCATAATTGACCTTAGAGAGCGCTTTTCATAAAGCGCTTTCTTAAGTGCTACATATAAGAGCGTTTTTCTGAAAGCGCTTTCTAAGGTTAATACCTATAGCAGCGCTTTTCCAAAAAGCGCTTTCTAAGGTGGCTTCCATTTAACAGCGCTTTTAAAAAGCGCTTTCTAAAGTCTGTCTTTTACAGCGCTTTTTTTAGCGAAATTTTTTTATTCTTTTTAGCAGCGCTTTGTGCAAAAAGCGCTTTCTAAGGTGGCTTCCATTTATGGCATTTAACAACGCTTTCTAAAGGCTGTCTTTTACAGCGCTTTTTTTTAGCGAAATTTTTTTATTCTTTTTAGCAGCGCTTTTTAATAAAAGCGCTGTCTTTTTAGTGCTGTCTATTCCTATTTTTGGCGTAGTGACATTTTCTTCAGTAGGGTCTTCAATTATCTATTCATCATCTGAACGGATATCTTCAAAAGAAAGAACAACATTATATAATTTTCCTTTTCCACTTTTCAACTTCAAATTGTACATGACATAAACCAAATTATTCACCTTTTTTTTATGCAACCTATTTCTTCTCTTTGTATGAACCTAAAAAGTACATAATAATTCAACTCATTGTTTCTAAAAAAAATTAAAACCAAGTATATAAACAAACAAATAATAATTCATTACCATTTCAAAGGAACTTTAATTACATTCACAACCAGAGGAGCTACTAGTTAAGCTTAAAACAAGGATTGCAAACCTCTTTAATTCTAGAGTCATATCTCCATAGAAATATCACTCTACAGTAGGTAATATATCCTTCCCAAACTCTTTTTTGCCATAAATCATAAATTTTCTAAACTATTTTGTCACATGAAAATTGATACATGTGCATTGGGATCATTGGACTTGATTGGACAATGACGCATCACCTTTACACAAGATATCATACATGAGAAGCATCCAAGTGAAACATATAAAAAATACTTACACAACAAAAGATTGATTTACGGGCACGAACACGAATAAAGTAAGGGACATAACAAACTCACTCTGTTGATGAAGGGAGGAAGAAACTTAGCTAAAACAAGAGACTAGAAGATAAACTTTTTAATTCTCGTAAAAAAAAGTAAAATAAAAATTTTAGGGGAATTTAGGCCTTTTTTTGTTTTAAAAAAAACTTAAAGACTCATAAACTCGTTATAGACTCGCGAGTCTATAAGAGTTTATGCGAGTCTACCGAAGTATACTCGAGTCTATCAAAAAACGATTATATGCGCGAGTCTACTCGTTTATGCTTCATAGACTCGTAAACTCGTACGAGTTTACGAGTCTACCCGCGAGTTTGACAACCATGTATACATATACATAAATATACATCAACATGTATCAATTAGGCACCACCTTCGATACTACATAAGTGTAGTCGAAAATTCTGATTCTGGTTCTGCAAGTGATAATAGGAGTACCGCCAACTTTGTGTCGACTCTGCTGCCATTTATATTGGATAACGTCAAAGAAGTAATGTTTTATTGTTGATCTTGATTTGTCCTACAATCTTCGAGAATAAATTTGGGAGTTCGGATATTCACAGTGCCGTTTTAGGATATATAACTTATGGTTACAGATGTCATGTTTGTCACCATAGGTGGATGACCGTTATTTTGTTTAAATATGGGTTAGAACTACTAGACAACTTTTGGATACGGAACAAGTGGCCATCATGCGTTTTGATAAATGTTTTGAAGTTATCATTAAAGGGTGTATGCCATATTCGTTCCTCTAACCTTCTGTTAAAATACATATTATTATTATTTCTTAAAATTAATATACCTTTTAAGTTTCAGCTATTTTTCGGATGTGCACATCCGGAATACGCGTAACTTGTCATTCGAGATTTGCACATCCGGAACAAGGCAACGTTTTTTAAAAATAACGGTGGGTCCGGATGTGCACATCCGAAATTGAGGGGTAAAAACGAAATTTCACGTGGTGTATAAGAAACATGGGTGATCTATTAAAACATGGTCATAATTAATAGTTTTTTGTAACAGAAGTAAGATATCATTTCTTGAAAAATACTGCAGGAGAAAACCCCTCTTGTCGATGGTCTATAATTTTCAAAGAAATGGTAAATTAGAAAACCCCTCTTAGAAAATTTCAAGAATTAGAATGAAAATCAATTCACTGACTTTTTGAGTATCAATAGTTACAATTTATCACCGTTATTTGAAAAAATAAAAACGTAAGAAATTTGCAGGAAGAAATAAGTTGTAAAAACAATAGAATGAAAGAGAAAACAAAAAAAGTGTGAAGTGTGTTTTGGAAGAAAAAAAATATACAGTACCACTGATCAATTTTTGTGTGTTGAACTCACCATTTTTCTTGAATATAAAACAAAATACTTGACTAACGTGTATGCTTTATAGTAATGTAGTAGACGTTTTTTATTTAGAGGGAGTTAGGATGTGTGTATTTTGATGACCATAATGTTAGTTATATATATGGATAACTATAAATTTAAAAATAGTTGGTTAAAAAAATAAAAAAACTATTTAAGGATAATTTTGAAACAAAAATAGATCAGCTAAAAAACTTGCATCCACTTTAAATATAGTTATATATTTTGAAGAGCAAAAATATCTTGTTTCTCGAATCTTCCACAAAATTAGTTGATTAATAGAATTGTTAATATTTCTTTAGAATTATATATTTTGAATAGTTCTTACAATTATCTTTGCTATATTTACTTTTAAAATTATTTTATAAAATATAGAAAGACATTAGAATCTTCAAAACTTATTTAGTGTAATTTTTTTGAGCTGGTTATTTTTTAGAGCTAGATGGATATTACAATTATCTTTGTTTTATTATTCTTAGTGAACTGGAATTTATAAAAAAAAACACTATTTAACTACTATTCAACAATTGAGAAAGAATTTTATTTAAAAGAAAATAAAAGTTATGAAAAATGCTTTAAGATTAACTCATATCTCTCAAAAATATTATTAAATATACTTGATTTACTTTGTCAAATTGCTTACTGCAGACAAGAAGATTTACAGAGAGATTAAGATAAATTTTATTTTTACTTTCATAGGCAACTAAAGGGAAAAATATGATTACATTTTGCTTTATCCATTTTCTTTTTTAATTTTATGTAGTATGTTGTATTAGGAGTTGTTACATTTTAGATATAATAAATGTTTTTTGTCATGTATACGGTATATGATTTTCAATTGTTCCAAATTACTTTTTATACTTTTATAATGTTAATTGAAAGGGATGATGGAGGCTATTGATGGATGTCAAAGTGGAAGTTTTGGAATCGAAAATCCACCATTCACAAATCACAAAAAAACTATGCAAAATAACACACGCGCACACACAAACAAACACAAACACATACACATAACAACAATAACAACAACAACAACAACAATAATAATTGACTATAATCAGAGTAACCAATTGACATAACAAAAACATCATTGTCCTCTCTATTCGTAACTCTATAATTATAATTATGGAGAAAAAGTACAAGATTTTTTACTAACATTTTTTTCTTCTGTTTTATCTTTTTAACCACTAGCTTGATACATTACAAATACTTTTGGCTTATAAAGTTCTCATTAATTGTATTTCAAGTGGTTTAGTTTGAATATATTACTCTTCACTTTCCATTACAAAATTAGCAGGCAAGAGAAAAATGGAAGATTTACCATCTAAATAGAGAGGAATTCTAAAATGAACAAGAATTGAAAAGGAGAGACTGATTGTAGAAAGCAAAAGCCATATATTAAGGAAAATTCTATGGTGAAGTCACTAAAATGACTTCTTTGGTGAAGTCACATTCCGCCCAATCAGAATTGGGCCCTAAGCCCTAAAATGCCATATAGGACTGTATCATAAATGCCACTTACTATGGTAATTTTATAGTAATAAATATTGCAGTTAAGTCCCCAACATATTAATATTGTTTTTAAATTTTAATATTTATATTAAAAATCAATTAAAACAACATTACACACACGATTGTTAACAACCTGAAATTCATCTTCCTCACTTCATCAACACCATATTCAGCTTTCATATTCGTCCGCCATTTTTGAACAACCTGAAGCTCATCTTTTCGTATTTTCTGCAGAGGAACATTGACAAAACATTCATCGTGACCTGAAATTCATCTTCCTCACTTCATCAACACCATATTCAGTTTCCATATGCGTCCGCCATTTTTGTCCCATTCAATCGCTCATCAAACATAACACGACCAAAAATCTGATTGTGTTCGTATTGAGCACACTGTTGCTAAGGTAAATGCGAAAATGTTTGTTATATTTACTGATTTCAAATAAAGTATAAATAAGGGTGTTAAATTCGATTTCAAATTGGAAATTAGGGTTTATGCTTGAATTTGTAATGGGGCTGTTTTGATAAGATGTTATGTGAATTAAGTTGTTAATGTTTTAGGACACAAGCCCAATGTTTAGAGCTGAGTTTGATATGTTTAGAGTTGTATTGAATTAAATGAGTTGATTTTAGAGTTATTTGATATAGCTGAGTTTGATATGTTTAGAGTTGTTTTGAATTAAATGAGTTAAGTTTCAGTCATTTTATATGTTCAGAGTTGAGTTGCGGAGTGAGTTATTTGATATGTTTAGAGCTGAGTTAGGTATGTTTAGAGTTGTATTGAATTAAATGAGTTGATTCTTTGAGTTATTTGATAGAGTTGAGTTTGATATGTTTAGAGTTGTGTTGAATTGAATGAGTTGATTCTTTGAGTTATTTGATAGAGTTTAGTTTGATACGTTTAGAGTTGTGTTGAATTGAATGAGTTAAGTTTGAATCAGGTCCCTTGAATTAATTAGGAAATAAGGAATTGTGATTGATGTTGAGTTTTGTTGTGTTAAAAATTGTGAGTTGGTGTTAAATTTAATTTAAATTTTATGAATTAGGTTCCTTTGATTTGAATAGGAAATTAGGTACTGTGATTGATGTTGAGTTTTAGTGTGTTAACAAATGTGTTAATTCAGGTTTACTATGGAAAACTGCGACAATTTTGATTGCAACACGTTCGTTGTCGTGATACTGATACATCTGATGCTAAATCGGACTATGCTCAGAATGACAGTTATTCGGTGTCCAATGAGTATCAAAGTTCAGATGATGGCGATGGCGCTGGTAATATTCACAAAGAAGATTTTGTTGAATTAGATGCAGTTGTAGGTGATAGAATGGTGAATATTAATGTCGTTACTGCTGATGAAATTTGTGCTATGGAATTCGGAACAGTTGCTGAGGCTAATGAATTTTATTTTAAGTATGGTAAATGTAAAGGTTTTGCCATTAGGAAAAGTGATGTTAGGACAAGAGGGACTGAGGGTAATAAAATAATAGTAATGAGGCAGTTTGTATGCAATAAACATGGCCTAAGAGAGAAGAAACACTTTAGTAGGGTTGATAGGAAAAGAGATCACAGACGTTTGACCCGTACTAATTGTCCCGCTAGGCTTCGTGTGCATTACAAAGACGCCACTGATAGATATCGTGAAATTTATGAAGCAGATAGAGCTCAGATTAACAGTCTTCAGTCACATGGAATTAGAACTTGTCATATAATGGGGTACATGGTTGCTCAGAAGGGTGGATACGCTCGTGTTGGGTTTACAAAGAAGGATCTGTACAATTATTTTGATAGAAAAATGCGTGCTACTATTAAAGATGGTGACGTTGCCGCTGCTTTAAAGTATCTAAATGTGAAGTCATCTACTGATCCCATGTTATATGCTAAATATGTCGTCGACAGTGATGGACGAATGAAGTCTCTTTTTTGGGCTGATGGGAGTAGTAGATCTGACTATTTTTGTTTTGGTAACGTGGTTGCTTCCGACACAACTTACAAGAAGAATAAATACAACTACCTATTGGTTATATTTTCAGGGTGTCACCACCACTCTCAGACAGTTATATTTGGTACTGCATTGGTATCAGATGAAACGACAGAGACGTATAAGTGGTTGTTGGAGTGTTTTATAGAGTGCATGGAAGATAAATATCCAGAAGCAGCTGTAACAGACAGAGATGGGGCGATGAGGGAAGCTATAAAACAGGTGTTTCCGAATGCTACCCATCGTTTATGTGCTTGGCATATGAATAAGAATGCAGGTGAGAATGTAAAGAACTCCGGATTTTTGTAAGGTTTTCAAAAAGCCATGTACTCAAATTTCATAAAGGATCAATTTGAAGAGTTTTGGTCTGAGCTAATTAAAGAAAACGGACTTGAAGGAAATTCTTGGGTTGAAAAAACGTATGAGAACAAGTCACTATGGGAAGCTGCATATCTACGTGAGAAGTTTTTTGGACGTATAAGAACTACGTCTCAATGTGAAGTTGTTAATGCAATAATTAAGAGTTATGTCAGGAACAAAGGCTGCATTTTTGAATTTATGCACAATTTTGAGTAGGATTTGAGAGACTATAGAAACAATGAACGGGTTGTCGATTTTAAATCAAAGTTTACAGAACCTGTGTTGACTACTCACCTGGGGAACAATTAATTCACAGGGCATTTAAGACTTATAAACTTACAAAATATTGTCGGGACGACTATAAAATTGAGGTTTTGTATGTTGGTGACACACTTCAATGTGAGTGTATGGTATTTGATTCTCGTGGGATTTCATGTTCTCATATGTTTTATGTCATGAAGGAAGAACATGTTGATCGCATTCCTACCGCTTTGATTTTGTCACAATGGACGAAGGATGCAAAAATTCAATATTTGAACATGAATGGTAATGGTACAGTTGATTCTAATATGATTCAGGAATCTCGGTTTGGTGCATATTGTTCTGCTTTTACTACTTTTTGCAAACAAACTTCAAAAAAGAAAGGTGTTTATGGGGAAATAATGGATGACATTCTGAATTAACAAAAAGTATTGCGGTACGGACGATCCTATTAGGGCAGTGAAGTCATCCGTAGGTGATCCAAAGACGGTGAAGAGCAAAGGTGCTCCAAAGAAAAAAAAAAGAATGACACAAAAGCTATGAGGCGACGTACAACTCATGATGCAATGAATTGTCCAATAATTTCAATACTTATATTCTGTTCGTTTGAGTCAATGTCTTGTTCTTTCAATAAACAAGGTAGTTTCTATGGTATAATTTGCAGGGTACCGAAAACGCGTCATCTGAACGAAATGTTGAGTTGGAGTCATTGTCAGTAACTGATTCTTTAAGCCAAGTTGTGAAGGTATTAAATGTTTTTTTATATAAGGTCTGATATGTTTTATTAATTATAATGTGTTATTATATGTATCACGATAATAATTTGTTAAAAACAGAACAAGAATGTTAAATTAGTGTTCCAGGTTTTGTGAAGAGCACATTTTAGTAAAATCGATTCCATGTTCTTTCAAATCGTCAGCAGACACAATTTTCTCTGGGAGGACAAATAGCACGGTTTCCTTGTTATTGAAAGAAGACATATTGATAGAGAAGAAAGAAAGAGAGAGGATTAATGGGCACACAAAAATGAAGCGAAGATAAGAGAAAAAAATATGACGAGAGAAGAAGTGGAGCAAAATGAAAATTTAAATAAATCAAGGGGGTAGGAGTCCTCATAACAGTAATTAGTGACAATGTCATTCGAAATGACTTCATAAGTTCCCAAGACATGGGGTATCACAAAAGTCTAAATAGAAAGATTTGGATATCTGCATTTATGACATTTGTTTCATGTTTGGTGCAGTATTTTGGATGATGTGATATTTCAGTCGAAGATGTTATGGGTAGTTGCTGTTAATTTGTCAATGTTGTTAGTGGAAGTAATTAGTGCTTAGTGGATTGTTTAATTATGAATTAAGTTCCTAGTAGGGGTGACTCTTTGATAGTTGTAACCATAACTACTACTTCTTCACTACTACTCGAGTCTCTCCATCTCTGTTTGATCATCATAACTACTACTTATTTTGTATTAATGAAATTTCCATTTTATCTTAATGTTGTGTTCTTTTTCTTTGTCAAATTCTATTTATCTTAGTGGATTGTTTAATTATGAATTATGTACCTAGTAGTGGTGACTCTTTGATAGTTGTAACCATCACTACTCATGGTATATATATTCTGTGTATGAGATACATTTTGATAAGTGAAAATACAAGAATATTCAGCCCCAAAAAGATTTTCTTACCCTAAATTCTGCAACAATATAATTTATCACATACCACCAAGACTAGCATATAGCATAATGGCATATTATGGTTACTAGTACATTACTAATTTGAAGTCAGAATTTAACATTTTTAACGTTTGAATTTGACATACCTCTTTGTGATCTTACTAAGTACAATTGAATTAAGCTCATTTCACATACTCCTCCTTCACATGTTGACTTCATCTCTATTCACCGTGCTGCATAATCATCTAAGATGTTTCAAATTGCAATACAACTTTAATATCTAACAACGGAAGAGTACCTTAGACAATAAATCAAATATTGACCACTATGAAAAAATTTGATTTTGGAAGCCAAGCAAAACTTTTCATGTATTAATCGAAGCTCTTTAACAATTTGATATTGAAAATCAAAATTTGGCATTGGAATAGAGTAACAGTTTTCATGTAACAACATGCCTGTAAATTTGAACGCAAAACTAGAACAATATCTACGATATCGGTATATACAAGTTACACGTTTATCATTACATTTGAAAAATCATATTTTCTCAAACTTTTGGACTTGTCTAATCATAAAATGGACTACATTGAACAACTTTCACTTGTAACTATAGAGTTTATGTTATTGATCACAAATACAGAGTATTATATACGATATCATTCTATAGAAGTTTATGTACAAGAGCTTATATCAAACTTACAGGCAGGTATATCTTATGTTGAGTCCTTGCATCCGACGTAGAGAAAGCACTTGGGCCTGTCAATACCATCCAATAAGTGAGAATTATTTTACCCATTCAAACAAGTGTCAACTGTTAGCCCCTTTGTTTCCTTTCTCTCATAAGAACCTAATACAACAACCTTCCTTTTTTTATGCCAAATAAGATTCATTAAACACAGCGAAACGTCGAATTTGCTACAATAGACAATTCATCAACCTTTGGGATATGATTTGACCAAGACCTAGAGCCAAAGGTCTTACCAATCCCAACCATAAAGTGGGCATCAGAGTTTTGGTTTCTGCTGATAAAAATAACAGATGAATTACAAAGAGATTGCAGCAAAGTCCTACAGTATACTATTAAATGCTCGACATCAGCTCTAAAATCACAATCGTTAATACAGTCGACAATAACAAGAGCATCAGAATGTAAACAAACATTGCTCAAACTGAAATTATTTTCCAATCGCAGCCCCCATCGAATTGCTAGAGTCTCCGTCACCGCTGGGATTACAAAGCTCGTGAATTTCTTCGAGGCTGACATGAAAATGTTGTCTCCAGAGTCTTTTATAATACAGCCCAATGAAATAGTTCCATCCTCAAAGCAGTCATCATTCATTTGGATCTTCCAATCACCATGCCTAACATTTCCAGGGTTCTCATTCGGCTTGCCAATGGAGCCATCAAGGAAATTGCCATTTTCCTGAACATAAGTCCCGATCCTCAGCGCCAGCTGGTGCGGATCAAAGGAGATAGACTTAAAGACCTTCTCATTTCTGGATTTCCAAACCATCCACAACCCAGTAAAAATCGTCCTTGCTATGACCTTCTCTTCAACATTCAATATTCTTTCTAGCTAATTCAACAATGTCCCTTCAGACGGAATACGAATTCCCAAAGGCAAAGCAAAAAGGTTTTCTTAACAAGATCACATTGCAGAAAGAGATGGAGAGTGGATTCTACATGGCAGTGACAAAAAACACAAGAGTCGTCAAGAAGCATACCTTTTCGTCTCAAGTTTTCTTTTGTTGGGAGGATATCCTTTGCAAGGCGCCAAATAAAGTTTTTGATACGGGAGCTCGCGTCAACTTTCCACAGTTTCTTCCAATCTAAGGCATTTGTATTCGTCGACGTGCTAGGCGCTTGCATTCTTTTCCTTGATGCCAAGAGCTGGTATGCAGAATTGACAGAGAAGTTTCCACCCTTGTCGTGCATCCAGATCAGCTTGTCAAGTGGGAGTCTGGTTGACAGAGGTATGCTGCAGATATGATTCACATCATTTGTCTCATAATGCTCCTTCAATTTCTGGCTCACCCACCAACCTGTTATGGGGTCAATGAAACACGAAACCCTGGCCTCCTTATCAAGATTCACATGTGGTATTTGAGGCCTATAGCTTGGCAGCGAAGGAATCCAATTCTCCCCTTGGGCCTTGACTGATATCCTATTACCAATCCTCCAGCAATATCCCCCCGACACCAACTCCCTAGAACTGAGAATGCTCCTCCACCCATGGCTTGGATTGTGACCCATAGTGGCCTCAAAGATGCTGCAGCGTGGGTAGTATCTACCTTTGAAGAATCTTTCAAACAGAGAGCCATCACTATTCAAGGTCTCCAGAATTGCTTCCCAAGTAAATATAAATTAAAATCCTGTATACTGCGAATTCTCATTCCTCTCTCTCCTTTCTTTTGAGATAAATGCTCCCAGCTCATCCAGTGGATTTTGCTATCACTTCCTTTGGACCCCCACCAAAACTTTGCCAATACTCTTTCAATTTCTTTACAGCACTGATCTGGGAGTTTATAACAACTCATAATGAAGGTTGGGATTGCCTGCGCCACAGCTTTAATGAGCACCTCCTTCCCCGCTCTTGATAGAAAACTTTCTTTCCAACCTTTAACTTTCTTCCACACCCTCTCAATAACCAACTGGAAGACCTCTCTTTTAGACCTACCAATCACTACTGGGTGGCCAAGATACCTCGCATGGGATGTCACTCCTTTGAAGCCCAGTTTGCTGCGAATCCTCTCTCTAGTGTCCTCCTCTAAGTTCCTGCTAAAAGAAACCTCAAATTTATCAGTATTCATTCTTTGCCTTGAAGCATCTTGGTTGGCCTGAAGGATATCTTTGATACGGTCAGCTTCAACTTCATTGGCGCTGGCAAAGAGGAGACAGTCGTCAGCGAAACACATGTGAGATATTATGGGAGCTTTCCTGACCACCTTGACTCCATGGATCTGCTTGTTCTTCGAGGCCTCCATAAGAAAGCTGGACAAATCATCCGCACAAATAACAAACAAGTAAGGAGAAATTGGGTCTCTGGACAAAACCTTCCTTACATAGGATAGAGTGGAGATATTGTATCCATTACTTAACTGCGGAAAACGTGAAGATAAATGATCAAAATAATTCAAAACATCACAGAAACTAAATTTGAATAATATCACAATCTAATTTCACATTTCAACTCAAATGCTAACAACTCAATAACACAACATCAAATTATAAACTCATAATTCAAGTCAAACCCTAAAGATTCAATTGAATGAATCTTATTTAACTATCTCCCAATTCAATGCAAATGCAAATTCAGAATTTTATGATAAAATAAAATTCCTAATCCACAATTACATAATTTCTGGTTAATTCAATTTAATTTCAGAATCCATTAATTTCATGAATACAAGCCTTAATCCCCAATTACATAATTTCAGGGTAGGAATTCAAATCCATTTCAAAATATATGAGTTTCATAATATACAAACCTAATCACCAAAGCGATTATTTCTGGTAAGATTTCTAATCAACTTCAACTTGAAATATAAATCCTTAAACCCAATTCAATAATTTATGTATAAAAAGAAAAATCTAATTGATTTTGGGAAAATATACATATTGGGATGATATTGATCAGGAGTATTTGAACAAGTCCATGTATGTTGGTCATTAGATGGGCAAGGTGCTCGGAACGTTGATGAGGAGAGGAGGGGGGGTGTACCTGCAAGGCACTCCGACGCTCAAGTAAGAAAGGGTCAGAGGAAAGGGGCAAGTACAAAGTGTATTCTTAGGATGAATATTGGATACCTGACCCTTTCAAATGAGAGGGTTTATATAATGTTCTCCAGCGCGTGGCCAACGGTCCTATTTTCAGGGCGAAATAATCGTTTCCTGAAGAATAGGTAACTGCCCAAACTAGCTGTTACGACATGCAGGATGCCCAAACAAGCTGTTATACCGGGCAGGAAGGTAGTTGCGGGAGTCTGTTCGTCAGCTGTCGGGGAGTTGTAGTCCGTGTGTGACGGGCAATAATTCCGGGCAGGACTGAGCAGTCCGTGACCGGTTATAGGGGCAAAAGGGTACTTTTGTCCCCTTAATGGACTGGATCCAAGTGTTTGGCCTGTTACTGTAGCAATCATGGATTGGGTCGCGCATGGCCGTTTGCCCAGTCCAGAACAGTAGCCCCCCAAGTCGTTACTTTCGAGCGCGGAGGTGATGACTTAAGGATAGCGTACAGTCTCGGGGAAGTGGAGTGTTTTGCTCGTTGGCTATGGATGCCCGTGGTTTCTATTGCCCGCTGTGGCTGTTGGTCGTGGTCGTTAAGCGTTGCCCATTACAGATGGATACCAACAGTCTAGTGGAATATGAAACGATACGGGGGTTGCCACGTGTGTGTTGGAACTTGTGCCGCTGCCGCTTAGGCAATGATGGCTAGCGGGTAGTCATCATGACCTATGTGCGCGTGGGGCTGCACGTGACCTCCTGTATAAATAGGGGGAAATTTTCTTTCTGAACTTTTTCCTTCAATCTTCACCAAATTTCCTGCTCACGAAATCTGCCTGTTGCATCCTTCGCCGTTTGAAGCTCCGAGCAACTTTTTTCAGTCTTCTATTTATAAGTAAGTTGTCTATTTTCTTTGTTTTGCTTCTTATTGATGTTTATTTAGACATTGCATGCGGTTAGGTTAGATTTTAGGAGACTTAGGGTTGTATATGTGGTAGCCGCTGGTGGTGGATGATGGCTCCGCCGTCTCCACCGTTGTTAGCCTGTTGTTACGCTGTGTGTGAAGAGTCTGTCTGTGACGTCGTCGCGATGGTGACGTGCACGTGACCGTTCTAGCATTGTGTTTCACGGAGTTGTGAGTTGAATGAAAACCTTGTGATCTTGCTTTGGAGAAGCTCCTCGTGTGATAGGAGAGTTCCGGGCATTGTCTCGCGGTGAGACTTTTTCGTAGTGTTGTCAGGGCTTAGGCCGGGGACGTCGTCCTCAGCCCTTAGCGCGCCCTTTCACTTGTTCAGTGGTGGAAGGGTGGATTTGATTAGCTGTCGAATTCACTGTCTTTCTCTACTTTTCAGGTGATGGCGACAGGGCCCCATGGAGATATTGTATTAGATTCGTCCGAGGAGGAGTCTGGTTCCTCGGGGAGCAGTAACACTCGGTCCTCGAGTGGGTCCACCGAGCAGGACATGGACTATGAGCAAGAGGATGAACTGTTGGATGATGATCAGGAAGATGTGCCTGAGGAGGAGGTATCCGAGGAGGGTGCAGCAGAGAATAAAGCAGAGGAATGGGAGGTGACGGAACCCTCTGAGCATGCGTCTGAATTCGCGACCTACATAGGGGATTGTTTCTAGACGGTGAGAGATGGCGGGGACTGGAGAGTCCATTTCCCCACCGCTAACGAGCGCGTCTGCATGAACTATGGGGAGCGCTTTACGATGTACGAATATGTTTTCAAAGAGCTGGGCTTGAGGCTTCCATTCACGGATTTCCAGCAGTCTGTCTTCTTACATCTTCGCTTGGCCCCCACTCAGCTCAATCCCAACTCGTTAGCCTTCCTGCGAGCGTTCGAGTTGGTGTGTGAGTACCTGCAATGACAGACTTCTGGGAGGAGTTACGGTTGGGTCTCCCTGAAGCAGCGGCGCAAGCTGTTCAGACCTTTTTCTGAGTCCATACAGACATTTAAGATGAGGTACTTCGTCATGGAGCCCGTGTCGGAGGCTGCCCAAGATAGCACGTTCTGCTGGGAGGTTGAAGTGGACGAGAACGGCGAGGATAGGATTAACGAGGAGGGTAAATACATCGGACGGAGGTTGTTGAAATATCCCTTCCATTGGACCGGGGAGCATTTTACGAAGCCCCCAAAAGATTATGTTTTTGAGCCTGCGAATTTGGACGAAGGGATGCTGCTTCATATGAAAGGTTGTTGCAGTATGTGAACTCATTCCTGATGGCCGAGTGCGTCACGAAGAAGAAGGAGGCGATCCTCGAGGCCGATGGTAGCCCTCGGGTGGAGCCTCGTTTTATTAATGTTAGGGCACTGCTGGGGTGCAAAACTTACAGAGATGCCATGGATCTGCTCGCTATTTAGCCTTAACATATTACTTTGCATTGCTTGTTATTTTCTATTGTCTGACGCCTGGTTTTGTCTTTTGCAGCCACTATGCCTTCAGCCCACGAAAGGATGGTGAGGAACGTGGTCGTGCGAAAACAAGCTGCTGCAGCTGCTATTACTAAGGTTCGTCCTTCCCCTGCCCGTGCGGTTGGTCCTTTCCAGCCTCCTCAGGGGAATGCTTCTCTGGCCAATGTTCAACGGTCTCCAATGCCCCTGGCGACCAGTTCTAAGCGTCCAAGGAACGAGGCAGTGGATCTGGGCAAGGCGCCAGAGAAAGCGAAATTCGAGCTGCCTCCTTGTATATTGGATAAGAGGTCCTTTAAAGAGACCTCTTTGGTGATTCCTCATGCTGATTCTCTGCATCTGCAAAGCCTGGACCGTCCGAGCAAGAGAGCGTTGGTGGCCCAGGATGCCTCTGCGGTGGTCAGGCTGCTGGAGATGGCGGCCACCTATGCCGAGGGGGACACGGACACTGAGAGTGAGTTGACTATTGCCCGAGGGAAGGTGACCGCTCTTGAGGAGAGCTTGAGGAAGGCCAGAGAGGAAGCTAAGGTTGCCAAGGAGGCGAAGGAAAAGGAGGGCGAGGAGGTTGCCCGGTTGAAGGGGGAGATGGTTACACTTGAGGCTGAGAAAAAGGCCAATGAGGATTTGGTCGCGCAACTGCAGGCGGCCAATGCTCCTGGCGAGGAGGAGCCCGAGGACGTGAAGATGCTAATGACAAGGTCAGAGTTAGTTGCCTGACTGGTGGTGGCTGAGGATGACAATGTAGTGCTTGGCGAGGAATCCTTCAAGAACGCAGTGTCTCAGCTTCTGGTGGTGAATCCTGGTGTTGATTTGGTGACCGAAGGCACCAATTTCCTGGCGTACGTTAAAGACGGGCAAATTGTGATGCCAGAGTCTCTCCTTGCTGGCCAAGCTAGAACCCAGACTTCTCCGCCCAATGATGAACGAGTCGAAGACACCGAGGAATGATGTTAGCAGATGATGATGTTTTGTCGGCCTGCGTGTCGTGTAGTTTGTTGTAATTTTATTTGATTTGGGGGGCGTGGCCCCCCCTTTTTATGTAATTCGTACAATCTTTGGCCCTTGTGGCCTTTTTTACTTTATGTCCGGTTTATGTTGGCTGGTTTTGTTACTTATATGATTTTTGTTTATATTGTTGTGCTTTACATTAGCGGTGCATGTATGACTGCCCGTCGGAGGGTGTGTCTGTTAACAGAGCTTTCTTTTGAAAGATTGCTCGTTGTGTGTGAATTCGCCAGTGTGGAGAACTGGTCGAATAGCCGGGGAAGGTCCTGGCGAGGTTGCGGATCTCAGGTCGCGATTGAGGCCTGAGGTCGCGGCGTGAACGTCCCATCTATAGCGAGCGATTTTGGACGCGGTTCTTAAGCGCTGGTCGCTCTCTGCGGTTTGAGCTTACTACAGGTCGATTCATTTTTTATCCTATTGTGAGCTGAATAAGGAAGGGAAATAGATGTCTCCAATTAACCCTGCTTTGCATACTGAGTTTAAACAGCGGTCTGTTAGGTTACGAATGCTATCAATGTGGGGGGGCCTTCGTACTGGTTATTTGTATTTTCGCCAATACGGTTTCTTTCTTTTTATCTGGGCAGAAGGTTTCTGGTGGGGAACAAGGATTAGGATGTTAGGACTGATGCTTTTTGATAGGTATGTGAGAATATGGGATTTTGGTTTTTTGTTGATTGCGCTCGCTAAGATCTTTTCTTTCGATCTTATGCCTACGTATTCCCGTTTACCGAAACAGGGAAATCAGAGCGTTCATAGTTCCTCCTATTCTATGGGAGGAAATGGGTGTTTTTGGTGTCTTGTTCAAAGCCCAAGACGTGAAGCGAAAGGTGATTTTTATCTTGTTCAAAGCCCAAGATGTGAAGCTAAAAAGTCTATTTATATCTTGTTCAAAGCCCAAGATATGAAGCTGAAGGGCCTCGACTTTAGAGAGAATTTGTCATCTCTAAAGAAGGGTTTGTCTGTCACAACTATTGGGTGACTGGTTATAAAGGAGAATTACTTTAACTGGGATACGCGGATCCTAGCAATGCCATAATTTCCTTTAAAGGGGATTTTAACCTGAAGGAGAAGACTTTAACTCAGTATAGAGCAATGCTATCTTTCCTTACGAATTTCTCATGCTAAAAGAGGGACAGTGGCATGGATGTAGATGATCCAGAGGCTTACCGCTTACAGCGATTAGATGAAGGGAAAGGAGTTGTTGATGTTTGTATACTATGAACGAGGCACAGGTTTGATGCTAAAAGGTTGATTGGATCAACCAGTGGTTTTCTTATACAAAGCCTAAGAGGAGGCTATTGGCCCAACAAGAGGGAGTTTTTATGTGTCTCGTACGAAGCCCGAGAGAGAGGCTAAAAGGGTTGACTCAACAGGAGAATCTTTTATACTCAATAAGAGAGTGTTTTTGTATCTCGTACGAAGCCCGAGATGGAGGCTAAAAGGTGATTGACTCAACAAGAGAGTCCTTTATACTCAACAAGAGAGTGTTTTTGTATCTCGTACGAAGCCCGAGATGGAGGCTGAAAGTTTGACTCAACAAGAGAGTCTTTGTATCTCGTACGAAGCCCGAGATGGAGGCTAAAGGTTTGACTCAACAAGAGAGTCTTTGTATCTCGTACGAAGCCCGAGATTGAGGCGAAAGGGGTGATTGACTCAACGAGGGAGTCTCTTATGTGTCTCGTACAAAGCCCGAGAGAGAGGCTAAATGTTGTTTGACTCCGCTGGGGAGAATTTTAGTATCTCGTACGAAGCCCGAGATGGAGGCTAAACTTTTGCTTCACTGGGAAGAATCATTGAACAAAGCCCAAGAGGAGGCTAATGTAATTGTTTCAGTTGAGTGACAGGTCTAGTATACTGATTTTAAAGAGAAAATCAGTTCTTATATGAGCAACACTGTACTCAGGGATTTGATTTGAGGATCAGGGATATTTCCTTCTCTTTGAGGAAACGGGAAATCCAAAGGGTATTGAGATTGTCCGAGTCTGCGGGTTTCCTTCCTATTTAACGAAGGGGTCACTTGAGAATGTCTTTGAGACTCAAGGAAGTTAGATTGTCCATGTCTAGAGTTTTATCTTTTGTACTATGCTTTGAGAAATAGTAGTAGACTCTATGACAGGACTGTTCTATGAAGATTACTAAGTTCTGTTCCTATACCTCTAGGAGGTCGTCAGGACAATTTGTACGAAGCCCAAGAGGAGGCTAGAGACTTTTAAGAAGCCGACGGGTCCTTGTACGAAGCCCAAGAGAAGGCTATCATTCCCGGAGGAAGAGATCATTATACAAAGCCTAAGAGGAGGCGGTGAATACTTCTAAGAAGCCGTAAGGTCCTTGTACTAAGCCCAAGAGGAGGCGAGGTTGCTTTTAGGAAGCCTGTGGGTCCTTGTACGATGCCCAAGAGGAGGCTGATGCTTTTAAGAAGCCGATGGGTCCCCAAACCCCGAGAAATTCAAGGCAAGCTATTCACAAGGAATAGATCAAGTCAGGAAAGTTCGAGAATTTGGAAGAAACTCAAAGATGCCATTCACGGAGAATACATTCATCTCTGGGAGTAGAGTTTCTTGACAATTCCTAATGAGGACAGCCGAAGAGAAACTGTATCTGGTGATCCTATTGGGGATCTAGTTGTATATTTCTACGAATAAACGAAACGGCGTCACCTAGTTCTAGACATAGTTGCCGGGGAAACTCTAAATATCTATACTATTATTACACAGTTGATATGAGTTTATGAAAGAAGACTTACAGCGAAACAACCCTGTAAGTTCTTATAATTGGCTGAAATTTTGTTAAAACAATGTTGATGTCATGGTTGATGTTGTAACATGACCTACTAACAGTCTGGGTTGTAAATAGTGTTGAAGAGTTAAAATACTGAAGAGTGATGTCACATGCGAAGTCTTAACATCACTATACCAGAACATTACAACATCAGGTCTGGGATGACTAATTAGGGTTGCACGTGTTTCTGGTGTGAATGAGAAATTCTACTAAAGAGAATCAGAGAATATAGGCGAAGATCAAGGGAGAGATATATTCTGTTATGAAGATCAGTCTGTTGCGCATAAAGATATGGAGAATATTCAAAGTTAATAATTAAAGATTTAATTGAAGATATGATTGAAGATCTATTTAGAAGCAGATTTGTTACAGAAGATATGATATGATTTGAAGGCTCAAATCCTGTTGGGATTATGTTATAAATAGAATGCTTGTAACCTAGAAGAGGTACGGGTCCAAGATGTAGATCTTTAGGGCTTTGTCTAAGTGAACCACTCGGGTTGTGAGATGGTCACTGTGTGTAACTCAGAAGCCTGTAGGTAATGAGTTTGAGTTTGGTATTGTTCTTGGAGGAAGCTTTGAAGCAACTCCAAAGGGTGTCATGGAAGGGTGTCTTCTATGATGGTACAGTTATTGGTAATCAAGTTGTTGATGTAGTGACAGTGTAGTTGACTGCTAGACATCATAGTGATGATAGGAAGTGAGATGGAGTCTCTTACCTAGGGAGGACTTAGATAGAAGGGTCATTGGGTAGTGATTAAATTAGGTAGATTGTCAACTGGTCTGTTGAGTCTGTAATTTGATACTACTAATAGTGGACTTCCTTCCTGGCTTGGTATGCCCCCAGATGTAGGTTGTTGAACCGAACTGGGTGAACAATTCAGTGTGTTATTTACTGTTTCTATTATTGCCTTGTTCAGCAGATTGCGATGTTGTGACATTGCACAAAGACATCACACATCTGTACCAGAATTTCAATTGGTATCAGAGCAGGCATCCTGTCAGTTTCTGGATGAGATCTAGGGAAGATACTTTCTGGTTCATGAGCAAGGAAGATAGTTTTGCTGGGATGGTGTATGGACTTGGTCAGTTCATAGAGATTTTTGTATGATCCCTTGAAGTGGAGGATGAACTGTTCATGACAGGGTGTGTATTGGACCTGTCTATTGTTATCAGGCTTGTAACCTTGGTGATGAGCTGCTGTGTGGTTTGACTTAGTGCACATGGAGTGTCGTGTTTGTACAAGGGTTATTATGTTTTGCCTGAAGGTTGTAAAGGAGGTTTCTGATGTGTGTTCCGCTGCATATATTTATCTGATGGAAAATTCCTAGTGGTTTTGTGTTAAGACTGCAACATTTTGTTCTCCTCTGAAGATGAATCACATGGTGAGGTGATACTTGAGGATATCTTCAACTAGCGTGTTAGAGTTGCCAAAGATACTTGTGGTTCATCCCAAGTCCACTCATAAAGGAACTCTCATATGAGCTTGTTGAAAAGGGGTTTGAAGAAAGTTAGAAGCGATTTTTTCTTGCCTCCAAAGTCAATCTCTGGGGTGTGAGTGTGACATAACAGATGCTTAGGGGCTAAACAAATGTGTTGATCACATCTGTTTGGAACCTACTCCTGACTTGGAAGAGGAGGCATCTGGGTGGTATGGAGATTCATCAAGAAAGAAGCTGAGCTTAATATGTCAATCAACCTTTGGTCAATTGGAATTGGTGTTAGCATCAGCCTTGTGGCTGGAAGGATCAGAAGAAGATGGAGACAAAGTAAAAGAGTATCACTGTCAAAGTTTTCATGCGGGAGTGAAGATCTTGATAAGTTATCTCTTAAGCTTAGTTGTGGTAACCTAATAAGGATGGCATCAAAGATTTAAAGATTCTTGGAAGATGAGAGTATGTTGGGTCATGTGACTGGTGATGTTGAAACATTATGCTCACGGTGAAGTATCAGGTTAAGCCACTTACCTAATCTAATGTGATCTGTGGGATGGATTAGCTAAAGAAGGATCAATCAGTGCCCCAAGTCTGCAGAAAAAGGATGTCAGACCAGATAAAATGTTGTATCTTGCATGACAATAGTTGAATATTTGTCTGCTTTGGATAGAGTTGTGCAGTCAACTGATGACAATATACATTGACGGGAGACTGTGTATTTGTCTGAGGTTAAAGTATAGGACTGCAGAAGGGTTGAGAATTTACTTTATGAAAGTATTTTCAAGGTTTAAGCGTCCTGGAGTTGAATCAAATGGTCCAGTTGATGGAGCATATCAAGAATCATGGTGATGATGTCTTGGTGGGTGACAGATGTTCTAACGTGTGTTGGGACATCATCTGGTTGGATATCCTTGGTGAAGGATGATTATGCTCTGGCTCAGAAGCGTGGTGCCTACATTATGCCTGAGGAGTGTCTACATAGTCATACGGGAGGATGATGAAGTAGAAGGTCTACCTTGGATGGAAAATGTAGTTCAGGTATTGATTGGAAGTCTGAAGATGAAGAGCATGGTAAGGAATGAATGCCTTTGGAGAAAGGGACAATGGTGCCAAAATGCATGTGCTCAGCAAGTGTGCTTAAATGTTCATCCTCATCTAGAGCATTAGTTAACCATGACAAGGGGAATACTTGTTTATGGATTTTGGCTGCAAAGGTATATATAAAGATTGCATGCTGATCAAGATTGTGAAGATTGGTTGAATCTTGTGAGGAGATAATGTCAGATAACATGTTATGACATTAGGCTGTTGGATGGCATGTTGGTGTAGACATAAATGGTTCTACCCTTGTGAAGCTAATTGTTTAAATCATATGTGCACATGTTTCTGAGGAGGAGTCTGAAGGACAGCTTTGTTTGTGGAAAATTTGCGTTTCTATGCAAGGTTTAGAAGAACTCGGTAGGGGTTGTGTTGATGGAAGGTGTTCTTTTTAGGGGGAGAATGATATTATGGGAGCTTTTGGTGTTGGCACTTAGGTTAAAGTAAATTGAAAAGTTGTTTACATGAGGATTCCGTGTCTTGTACAGTGGTGTAAATGGAATAGAAGTAAAACAGAAATTTATTGCATTGATGAAAGGTTACAAGATTAGTAAAAACAACAAACAATGTGTCTAAAGATTATCCCAACCCCCCGAATCAAGAAAAGTTTTCCAATCTTCATCCCATTCATCATCAGAGGCTTGAAGCTGCACTTGGTTTTTCTTGATAGTCTTCATCCTGGTTTCTGATGTCTTGCGTGTTCTTGTTGCTCCAGAAGATGCCCCGGCTTTGGACAGTGTTGTGTCCTGCAACTTCTGAGGATCTGGCTTCTTGTCCTATTGCATGTGTCTCTTTGCTGCATTCGTGTTAGACTGACTCATGTTTCCTTCCTTGGTGTGCTGATAGGAGCAAGGAGGTTTGATATTTATAATGGATAATATGGCATTGTTTGTATCGCCTGACCAGTCAGAGTAGTATTTGGTGTGGGAATCTGTTTTTCTTGGGAACCTGCTTTTCTTGACATCTTAGTTACCAGAACTTCGTGCTTGGTGCCTGGGTGGAAGTGGACCTAGTAGGATGAAGCTAGGTCTTGTCTAGTTGTCTGATGGTATAACTACTGGTGCTGATTAAGTGGGATGGTCTTTTGTCACGTGCTGATGTCCTACATGTTGTTACAATATTATGGTTGGATAGGTACCATACTTATGGAGTTTGAAGAAGCAGCATTATTGTCTGAAGTGACAGTTCTGACATAGTGTGGATTAGAATGGGCAGATTCTAATCTTGATGGTAAGTAGTTCAGGAAAGACATGGCTACTTTCATGTTGAAGACTTCATTAGGAGCTGGTGAATGTAAGGACAAGAAGGTGTTTATCTTGTGTGAGAAATTTCCAATCAAATGGGCCTTTGTCTTTTGGACTTGGCAGACCTTATATCTAAAATCCCCATGAGGAATGAGGCATTATGGGTGGGATATCATAAAAGGAATTGTATGTAAGGCTGTTAACTATAGCCTATTGCAGCATGTGTGGTGGTCAAGCTTATGCAGTGTGTTGATGGGACCTATCATAGCTGTGTGAAGATAGTACCTATGCAGGAGAGGTCTGAATAGAAAAGTGGTGTACTTGGCTGATGGTTGGAAGCATTCTAGAAAAAGTTATGAGAAGATGCACCAACACCCATTAGATAAGAAGATGTGTTTGGTTAATGAGCCAGCAGGCAATGTCTGAAGTGATGTCAGAACATGATATAGGACATGTTTTTCTTGAGCCAAACAGGGAAGTATTTTGGACGGTGGTGTTAGGATAAAGTGAAACACGTGGCTTCGAATATGCATAGACCGTTATTGGCCTAATTTATGGTAAGATTCAGTTGTGAATTATTTAAGGCAGTCAAGGCAGTTTTTGGAAGGAAGGCATTGAATTTGAATGCAGTTTTTGATACCTAAAATAGCGTTTGTTTGACCAAGAACATTGACATATTCAAGGCTCGTTAATTTCTAAGTTACTGGTCAGCTATTTATAGGGGTTAGTTTGTTCTCCTTCAGCCAGTGAGTGTTCGTATCTCATAAGTCTTATGGCTTTTATTCGTGTTTGGGTAAGCACTTCTTGGGTCTGGTTTTGTGAGGGTTTCCTTTGCCAATTTGTGGCTAAAAAGTGGGAGAAAGGAGAGAGATGGTCTATATGGTTTGTGCAGTGGTTATGCTTGGAACTTACCATTCCTGATGCAGCAGAAGTGGATGGTACATCCTTGACTTGATGTTGAGTCTTTGTGACTTGTGTCCTGAGTTATGAACACAGTTGTGACCTGTGTTCTGAGTTATCTGGGCTGGCATAATGGCACTTCTCAACGTGTCACGTTATGCCACAGATTGACCAGGGGGTCTGATCAAAGAAGGTGTGCAGAATTCTCTTATGCCACCATTGGTCTTTGATGAATGGACAAACATTTCTTTTCTGGGGGAGTCTTCCACAATGATTCCAGGTCTGAGTTGAAAGGAAAAAGAAATGTACTACATCAAGGGGGAGTGTCTAAAATCTTCTTCCTCATGTACACCAGATATCTGTAATCTGAGTGCATAACTTCGGGACTTTCTACTTCTTCCTCCTGATGTGCTGCCTGAAGTGATTGTGGTGGGCTGTGCTGCCAAAAGAAGGTGTCAGACATGATGTCTTAACATCATTCAAATATTCCCTAGAAGATGTTTCTCCAGGATTGCTGCGTACAGTAGCTACTGATGGTTACTGTTTGGTTCAGTGGTTACTGATAACTACTGACAGTAGTATAGAGTTGTAATTACTGCTATAATTTGAGTTGTAATGGTTATATAGTTGTTTTAGCCAAAATTAGCCAAAGGGGGAGATTGTAACTTCTTATAATTGGCTGAAATTTTGTTAAAATAATGTTGATGTCATGGTTGATGTTGCAATATGACCTGCTAACAATCTGGGTTGTAAATAGTGTTGAAGAGTTAAAATGCTGAAGAGTGATGTCACATGCGAAGTCTTAACATCACTATACCAGAACATTACAACATCAAGTCTGGGATAACTAATTAGGGATGCACGTGTTTCTGGTGTGAATGAGAAATTCTGCTAAAGAGAATCAGAGAATATAGGCGAAGATCAAGGGAGAGATATATTCTGTTATGAAGATCAGTCTGTTGCGCATAAAGATATGGAGAATATTCAAAGTTAATAATTGAAGATTTAATTGAAGATATGATTGAAGATCTATTTAGAAGCAGATTTGTTACAGAAGATATGATATGATTTGAAGGCTCAAATCCTGTTGGGATTATGTTATAAATAGAATGCTTGTAACCTAGAAGAGGTACGGGTCCAAGATGTAGATCTTTAGGGCTTTGTCTAGGTGAACCACTCGGGTTGTGAGATGGTCACTGTGTGTAACTCAGAAGCCTGTAGGTAATGAGTTTGAGTTTGGTATTGTTCTTGGAGGAAGCTTTGAAACAACTCCAAAGGGTGTCATGGAAGGGTGTCTTCTATGATGGTACAGTTATTGGTAATCAAGTTGTTGATGCAGTGACGGTGTAGTTGACTGCTAGACATCATAGTGATGATAGGAAGTGAGATGGAGTCTCTTACCTAGGGAGGACTTAGGTAGAAGGGTCATTGGGTAGTGATTAAATTAGGTAGATTGTCAACTGGCATGTTGAGTCTGTAATTTGATACTACTAATAGTGGACTTCCTTCCTGGCTTGGTATGCCCCCAGATGTAGGTTGTTGAACCGAACTGGGTGAACAATTCAATGTTTTATTTACTGTTTCTATTATTGCCTTGTTCAGCAGATTGCGATGTTGTGACATTGCACAAAGCCATCACACATCTGTACCAGAATTTCAAGCCCCACAATACAGTTATATATATATGAGTTTGTGAAAGGAGACTTACAATGAAACAGCCCCACAATATAGTTATATACATATGAAAGCGGTAAATGAAAGCGGGTAAACACTTACTTAGTTGTAGAGCTTCCATGTTGTTTGGTTAGTTGTTCAACAAAGAAAGATTGAAAACAACAGTATATTCAAAATCAAAGGAGAAAGTGCTTTGAAAAAGAAAGATTTAGGGCTTACAACTCAAGGAGAGGCCCAGGGTTTTATCAGTGAGTGCACTGTTGAACTTGTACAGAGGGACTTATACAAGTGACTGAGGCCCAAGAAAGGTTTTCTGTACAAAGGGATGGGTCTTACACTCTATTAGAGGCCCAAGTGAGTTTTAAGAAAATAAATGGGTCTTACTACTCGAGGGTAGGCCTAATGGTTAATTTTGAAAAGGGTGGCGGTCGCGCCGAGGTTTTGTAAACACCGTGGGACTTATACAAGTGACTGAGGCCCCAAATTTTGGTATTTACAAAGGGATTGGGTCTTACACTCTTTTAGAGGCCCAAAAAGTTTGGAACATTTGAGTATGATTAAAAATCAAAGAAACCCCAATTTTCACTTTTTAAAAGTAATTTTTCAAAGAAAATTAATAAAAAATGACAAAAAAATCAAATAAGTTTAAATAAACCACTTGTGATTTTTGGTTAAGGTTTGAAAAATGAGGTTTTAATCACAAGATGATTTAAAACTTATTTAGTTTTGATTTTCAAGATGAATATTCACTTTTAAAATGTTTAAAAACAATTAAAAATGAATTTATTCACAAAAATACCAACTATATTAAATAAATAATATAAATTTGATTTTTTTTGTAGAATAAAATATTTTACTATTTTTGTGATTTTTCAGAAAAAGAACCAATAAAAAATAATCAAAATTGAGGGAGTTATTAATTTTCCAAATCATTAAAAAATAATATGAAAAATGAGAAAATATAAAAAAGAGGGGTTGGGTCTTACACTCTATTAGAGGCCCAAAGTGTATTTTTGTACAAAAGATGGGGCTTACAACTCAGGGAGAGGCCCAAAATATTTTCAGTTTGAAAATGGCGATCGCGCCGAGCTTTTTAACGTATCGGGACTTATACAATAGCTGAGGCCCAAAATTGTTTCGTTAAAAAAGGGTTGGGTCTTACACTCTAATAGAGACCCAAGTGTTTTAAAAATGAAAAGAAATGGGACTTACAGCTCAAAGAGAAGCCCTGTTGATTTTCGTTTGAAAATGGGGATCGCGCCGATGTTTTCTTTTAACGCAGAGGGACTTATACAATAAGTGAGGCCCAAAATTGTTTTGGTTAAAAGGGGATTGGGTCTTACACTCTAATAGAGGCCCAAAGTGTTTGAAAAATATTTGTTAGGGTGAAAATCAAAGAAAACCCCAATTTCATTTTTTAAGGCATTTTTCCAAGAAAAATTAAGTAAAAAATGATAAAATTATCAAATAAAAATCATTAAATAATGATTAAGATTTATGAAAAAATATTTTATCCACATAAATATTTAAAATCATTTTGGTTTTAAAAATCAAGAAAAAAGAAATCATTTTAAAAGCATTTAAAACAATTTAAAACACTATTTTTAAATATATTAAAAATAATCTAAAAATAATATTTTTTTTGTGGATTAAAATATTATGGAGTATGAATTGGAAAATGATGATTTTTTGCTATGTAAAAAAATGAGTTGAGTTTTGAAAATAAAAATAAGAAAAAGAGGAAAAATGTCACAATAATATCTCCGACATCTCTTATGGGGTAAAAATGAGTACCGAAACTTTAATTTTCAACACGTTTTTTCAAATTTCAAACACTCGTAACTCTCTCAATTTTTATCGGAATCAAAATCCAGAAATACCTATCTTGGCCGATTTTTCGCAAGGAATCCAATGGAACCACGCGTACACACTGAAACTCGACGTACAAAACACGCAAATCGAAAAACCACAACTGCGCGTAATTGAAAACATCGTTTCGCGCCAAACTTCCGACACGCGTAACTCTCTCGATTTTTAACGGAATTAAGATCCGAAAGAGCCTATCCTGACCGATTTTTCGCGAGGAATCCAATGGTATCGCATATGCACACTGAAACTCAATGTACAAAACGCAGCAATTAAAAAACCAGAATTGCGCGTTCATTGAAAACATCGTTTCGCGCCAAACTTCCGACGCGCGTAACTCTCTCAATTTTTAACCGAATCAAGATCCGAAAGAGTCTATCTTGACCGATTTTTTGCAAGTAATCCAATGGTATCACACATACACGCTGAAACTCAATGTACAAAATGCAGCAATTAAAAAACCAGAACTGCGCGTTAGTTTTCGACGTCGTTTCGCGTCAAATTTCCAACACGCGTAACTCTCTCGATTTTTAACCGAATCAAGATCTGAAAGAGTCTATCTTGACTGATTTTTCGCAAGGAATCCAATGGTATCACACACGCACACGAAAACTCAACACATAAAATGCAGAAATTAAAAAACCAAAACTGCACGTTGTTTTCGACGCCGTTTCGCGTCAAATTTCCAACACGCGTAACTCTCTCGATTTTCATCGGAATTGAAATCTGTAAAAACCTATCTTGACCGATTTTTCACAAGGAATCCAATGGTATTATTCACGCACCCGGAAACTCACTGTACAGAACACACAAAGCAAAACAACCAGAACCGCTATCGTTAATTCGACGTCGTTTCGCGTCAAATTTCCAACGCGCGTAACTCTCTCAATTTTCATCAGAATTGAAATTCATAAAAATCTATCTGGACCGATTTTTCGCAAGGAATCCAATGGTGTTACTCATGTACACTAAAACTTAATGTATAGAACACACAAATCAAAACAACCAGAACTGGACATGATTTTAAAACAACCAAAATTCCACATATAAACATGTTAAAATGCAAACAGTGGGAGGATCACAACATACACATTAAGGACTACATTTTTGCCTCAAGAATTGTTCAATATGATGCATGTATGTTGACAACAAAGGAAAGCATGATTCAAAGAATTCATGTTGTGAATTTTACCTCTTTTTTGGAGATTTTGGGCAACCTACCAAGTGCTTTGTTCCAGAAATGATTTGATACTTTGGACAACCTCAAATGACCTCTTAGAAGCTTTTAGGATGGTTGGAATCGGCTGGAAACCTCTGGAGCAAGTTTGAGCACTTTCTCGCAAAATGGTCAAAAGTGGCCAAAATGCCAACTCTCTCAAATGGTGTTCCAGATGTGTGGCACCATTTGGGACAGTTCAAGGATGATATTTAGAGTGTGTTTGAGGTTTTATATGGTTTAGAAAGTGACTGAATCAAGACATGGCTTGAAAAATGCAAAAAAGTGCCATTTTGAGGTTTTGAGAGGTGACTTTGTGATGTTGGTGTTATAGGTCACTTGTGAGAGTTTGGATCACCTACATATGATGTTTATGAGGTGTTAGGATTATGAGTTGTGATGGAAATGCTCTCTAACTCAAAAACTCAAAATTTCCTTACTAAAGAAAGCATTTTGGAGTGAAAGAGAGAATTTGAGGAAAGCATCTGTTTGATGGCTTTGGTGTACTTAAACTGAGCACAAATGAGCTCTATTTATAGTAGAGCAAGTTTGTTTTGCAAGCAATAGTGAATGGTGGCTGCAGCAGAGGTTTGGCCAATGTTGGCCAATGAAAATCCAAGTCTCCTCTAGCCATTGACTAGAGGTTAGAGCACAGGCTGCTGGTTCCCTAGTTGTTGGAGGAATCTTGACTGAATTCAGTTGGAGGAAGCTCAGTACATGCCACCTCTAAGCATCCATTAAATGCTCCAAACCAAAATTGGAGTTTTGTCCCTCTTTTAGGAATTTCTAGGTTTTGGCATGCTTTTTTTGGTTCCTTGGAGTTGGGAGGTTCATGGATCAGATCATCCCACTTGGATTTGATCCTTAGATGTGTCCAAAATAATGATAAGGCTTGAAAATTCGTGTGGCACAAAAAATGTGCAAATCTGCCTTGAAAAATTCAGCTGCAGCAAGCCTTTTTGTAAGATCCATAACTCCCTGCTCGAGTATGCTACATGGACATTCTACGACTTTTCGGAAAGCTTAGATGACGTACTTCAATTTTGATGTTTGGCCCTAGACCTGGTTCAACTTGGATCTTGGAGAAAAACATCCTTGAAGTTGGGACATTGTGCTGAAATTACAAGGCGGATTTTTGGCTAAGTGCTGAAAAATGTCAATTTTAGGTTTTTAGCCATTTTGATCCAACCATAACTCAAAATCCATGATGAATTGGGATGAAGTGTAGTTGACACTTTTGTAGAGGATCATGAGGGCTACAAATCAAGCTTTGGATGGGGAAAAATGGCTTTGTCGTTTAGGAGTTATGATCCTCCAAAGTTGGTACCCTTGCCACTTTATTCCATAACTTAAAAAATTTTCTAAGTTTTTATGGTTACCCCTTTTACAAGTTATCCCACTTTCTTTGATTTTTCTTGATGAATGATGATTCCAATCACACATTAACATCATTTTAGGGTTAAAAAACCATTTTTATGAAAAATCTCAAAAAGTCAAAGTTTGACTTTTGTGCACAGTTGACTTTTTATCAGATGAATTCCAAACTGTGCGATCCTTTAGGAAATCATGTCCTTGACCTAAATAAAAATTGATGGACATGTTCCATGGGTGTTATAGGGTGTATTTAATCGTGTCCCACGGCTTAGGAGCATGTCCTGGTCAAAAGTCAAAGCTACAGTTGACTTTTCTCGCGAAACCCTAACTGTGGTTCAGATGAAATTGAAACTTGTTGCTCAAGCTTCTTGGGTCAATCCATTGTTGCAAATGGATCAACGTGGTATGTTGGAGACCCTCAAATCATGTCTTGAGGTCTTGGCTCATGATTTGTCCCAAAAGTCAACTTAGGGGTGAATTAGGTCAAGAAACCCTAATTCCTGATTTTTTATGTATGCATCCCCTGAGGCTAAATTGACTTGATGATGGGGTTTATGATGTTCCATGGAGCATTTTAGGTTATGCTTTGAAGCATTGGCTCATGCCCAGAGGAAAATTTCCATCTGGAGGCCCTAGTCGACCAAACCCTAATTTGGTGACACTAGCAATCCTGAGGCTTGATCCACCTAGAAGGGAGCAGCCTTGTGCTTAATCCTTGAAGTGGGAGTCCTCTTGATCCATTGTGGATATTTGAGAGGCTAGACAAGTTGAAGATCATGTCATTCCTTAATTGATCCTTTGTCTAAGAGCTCTGCGAGGGCTTGAAACCCTAAATCCTGTTTGTAGTGAATGCTCACCCACCTTTGGGGAGACTAATGAGGTATGATGGTCCATCCATATTATGCTGATGATTTTCACAATGATGGGAAATCTTAGTGGTCAAAATTTGGGGTATGACAGATGCCCCTATTTAATCATCTTGGACCCGAAGGTGTGAATGACGAAGGTGTTCGGGCATTCGGGGTGCAAGAGGATTAAATATCGGAATACCCAAAATTTTGATGGTGGTTATGAATGGTAGCTTACGCATTCATCTTCTTTAGTTAAGCGATGATGCTTAGAAAAGTTAAACTTCCCCTCGATCCTGGTCTTCAGCCAAGGAACTGGTCTCAGTTTTGTTTTGAAATAAACTTCCCCTCGATCCTGGTTTCCTACCAAGGAATTGGTCTTAGTTTCTTTTGTAAACTTCCCCTCGATCCTGGTTTCCTACCAAGGAATTGGTCTCAGTTTCTAAAGTAAACTTCCCCTCGATCCTGGTTTCCTACCAAGGATCTGGTTTCGGTGTCTGATATAAACTTCCCCTCGATCCTGGTTTCCTACCAAGGAACTAGTCTCAGTTTCTAAAGTAAACTTCCCCTCGATCCTGGTTTCCTACCAAGGATCTGGTCTCGGTTTCTGATATAAACTTCCCCTCGATCCTGGTTTCCTACCAAGGACCTGGTCTTAGTTGCTGAAATAAACTTCCCCTCGATCCTGGTTTCCTACCAAGGAACTGGTCTCAGTTTCTTTTGTCAATAAACTTTCTTGACAAGGAACGCTATTAGTAGCGGTTTTCCTTCAAACCTCTCGCCGAATTTTCCTGGGGAGATTCCATTTGAGTGGAAAAAGTTTTGATGTCAGACTTGCTAGGGAACCCATTCGTCTGAATTGTAGAGGTACACAAACTTCTCTGTTTTGGAGACGCCATTTGTCGATTCTACTGGGGAAAGCGAGTCTCTTGAGAGACTGTTTTCGTTTGGGGGCTTACATCATACTTTTCTCAGGATCTTTCTGGAGAAATGTCATATGATGGAATCCAATTTTGAGGTGCCAATGACTTTTTCATTAGTGGTTTTTTCAGAGAAAAACTGCCGTACCGCCGAATCTCTGATTAAGAGGCTTTCTCTGGGGATCTTCCTTAATCCGGGAAAGCAAGGATATCATCTTCAATGGCGAAGAGTGATATTTGTTGAAAGTTTTCTTGTTTCTCAGAGGTTCAAGTTATCAAAGTGGTCAAGGACCGTCTCTAATCCAGAGATAAACGGGAGAGAGATTGCTTAGATGATTCACTTCCTAACGAGGAAAGGTCTGACAACTAGATTGAGAGGACTTATCACTAGGGGATAAGAACGACTAGAGTGATAGTTATGCAATATGAATGTGAATGCAAATCAATCATGCATGGTGTATGTATGTATATGCGGACAAAACTGACGTAACATACAGACTAAGGGATGAACACGCTGGATACTCGGCCACAGTGGGGCATGTAGAAATATCGCTGGTTCCAGATAGCAATTCTGCCTTGCTTAGGAGAAACGGTCCCTGTTGGGGGCGACGTTGGTCGGGCTTAGGAGATGAGAACTCGGCCGAGGATGTCAGACGAAACATGGTCTCTGACATTGTTGATCCTTCATTCAGGCGTACTGGTCAAGAAGGAGTACTTTGATTCTGCACTTTGAGGTTCGAACACCTTTGGAGACGCGATTGATGTTCTTTCGATGTTTAACAGTCAAAAGAAATTGTCATCTCTATTTTAAAAAAGCAGAAAAAAATTTATCAAGTAAATTCATTTTTGTTTCATTTCAAGAATCGTTGATCATGTTAAAATGTCGTTCTGTAAAGCTAAAACAAATAAGAATTACAAACAAAAGCACAAAGGCTCAAATTTTATTGATAAGATGGAGATCAGCCAAACGCGTGATTCCAAAGAGTATATACAAAGTTTAAAAATGGTAATTTACAGGGAAAAGGGCTACGTTGAAACATAACGACCACTATCCTTCTACCAACTTTGAATTCGGGGCATCCTGAGCTTCTGTCAAAGATGACCTTGACTGGAGTTTTCCTATGATGGATGATGTAACTGCTGCTGCTGAAGGACTTGCCTCTGTTGAACATAGTTACTTGCCATTATCCCTAATTTTTGCCTGGATTGTACTTTGATGTTTCCAATCCATCGGGATGATTTTTTTTTCATGTCTCTAACTTTTTCCTGGACCGCCCTTTCGGGTTTTCAATCCACCGAGGCGTTTTTTTTTTTTTAGTTTAGGCGAAGTATTTCTTGACTACATCAATATTCGTGGGGTAGACAAATTCCTCTCCGTCCATGGTTACAAGTCTCAAGGCACCGCCTGAGAAAGCTTTCGTGACCACATAGGGGCCATCATAATTCAGAGTCCACTTGCCCCGAGAGTCAGTGAGAAATGATTGTATCTTCTTGAGCACGAGGTCTCCTTTCCTGAAGATGCGGGGTCGAACCTTTTTGTCGAACGCCTTTTTCATTCTCTGTTGATATAGCTGACCATGGCATAGTGCCGTGATTCACTTCTCTTCGATCAGATTCAGTTCGTTGTGTCAGCTTTGACACCATTCAGCTTCTGAAAGCTTGGTTTCCATCGATACCTGGATTGATGGGATCTCTACTTCTATGGGGAGAACTGCCTCCATGCCATACACTAGAGAGAAAGGGTAGCCCATGTTGAAGTGTGGACAGATGTGCGATAACCGTGAAGAGCAAAGGGTAGCATTTCGTGCCAGTCTTTGTAGGTTACAACCATCTTTTGAATGATCTTCTTGACGTTCTTGTTAGCCGCTTCTACCGCTCCGTTCATCTTGGGTCGGTAGGGAGATGAGTTATGGTGTTCGATCTTGAACTCTGCACACAACTCTTTCATCATCTTATTGTTCAAGTTAGATACATTATCAGTAATGATCTGGCTTGGAACACCATAACGGCAGATGATATTATTTTTGATAAATCGGACCACCACTTGTAGGGTTACATTAGCGTACGACGCTGCTTCGACCCACTTGGTGAAATAGTCAATGGCTACAACGATGAACTGATGTCCGTTCGAAGCCTTGGGCTCAATCATGCCAATCATATCGATTCCCCATATGGAAAAAGGCCACGGGGAAGAAAGAACTTTGAGATGTGATGGCGGTACATGAATTTTGTCAAAGTATATATGACATTTGTGACACCTCCTCATGTACTTGTAGCAGTCGGATTCCATGGTCAACCAGTAGTACCCTGCTCTCAGAATTTTTCTCGCCATTGTGTGTCCGTTGGCATGAGTGCCAAAGGATCCTTCATGAATTTCTTTCATAAGCATGTCTGCTTCTGGCCTGTCTACGCATCGGAGCAAGACCATGTCAAAATTTCTCTTATAGAGAGTTTCACCGCTCAGGAAGAAGTTTCCAGCCAATCTTCTGAGGGTCTTTCTATCTTTCCTGGATGCCCCAGGTGGGTATCCTTGTTTCTGAAGGAAGCATTTGATATCGTGATACCAAGGTTTATCGTCTATGACTGCTTCAATTGTGAAGATGTAAGCGGGCCTTTCAAGGCGCATTATGTCGATCTTAGGTAAGTCGTTCCATTGACCTACACTAATCATGGAAGAGATAGTGGCTAATGCATCAGCCATGTGATTCTCTTCACGAGGGATATGATGAAACTCGATTCTGTTGAAGAAGGGTAACAACCTTCTTGCATAATCCTTGTAAGGAATCAATCCTGATTGGTATGTGTTCCAATCTCCTGTGATCTGATTGATAACCAGAGCTAAGTCGCCATATACATCCAAGTTTTTGATCCTTAAATCAATCGCTTCTTCGAGACCCATAATACAAGCTTCGTATTCGGCCTCATTGTTCGTACACTTGAACGTAAGTCGAGCAGTGAAAGGAATGTGGGTACCCTGAGGGGTAACAATGATTGCCCCAATTCCATTTCTGTAATGATTAACTGCTCCGTCAAAGATAAGTCCCCACTGGGAACCTGGTTCTGGCCCTTCACTGGGTAGCGGTTCATCGCAGTCTTTCATTTTTAGATACATGACATCTTCGTCTGGGAAGTCAAACCCGATTGATTCTTGATCATCAATCGGTTGATGAGCCAAATGATCGGCTAAAATACTTCCCTTAACGGCTTTCTGAGCGTGGTACTCTATGTCATATTCTGATAACAGCATCTTTCAATAGGCAATTCTTCCCGTAAGAGCAGGTTTCTCGAAAACGTACTTGATTGGATCCATTTCGGAGACCAACCAAGTAGTATGACGAATCATGTACTGGCGAAGACGTTTGGCTGCCCAAGCCAAAGCACAACAAGTTTTCTCGAGCATCGTGTACCGAGTCTCGCAATCGGTGAATTTCTTGCTTAGATAGTAGATGGCAGACTCTTTCCTTTTAGTTTCGTCTTGTTGGCCAAGTACACATCCCATTGAGTCCTCTAGGACTGTGAGGTAGATGATCAGTGGTCTTCCTTCCACTGGAGTTAATAGAATCGGCGGATTCAACAGGTATTCCTTGATACTGTCGAAGGCGGTTTGGCAATCTTCTGACCAAACGCAATCCAGGTCCTTTTTCAGTAACTTGAGAATCGGCGCACACGTGGCGGTCATAAGGAATATGAATCTGGAGATGTAGTTCAAACATCCCAGGAATCCTCTGACTTGTTTTTCAGTTTTCGAAGAAGGCATTTCTTGAATGGCCTTGACCTTGTCAGGATCAACCTCAATTACTTTCTGGCTGACGATGAACCCTAAGAGTTTCCCTGAACGGACACCGAAGGTGAATTTGTTGGGATTCAAGCGGAGTTTGTACTTTCTCAACCGCTCGAATAGTTTTGACAGGTGGGTCACATGCTCCTCTTCTGTTCTAGATTTAGCAATCATATCATTGACATATACCTCGATTTCTTTGTGTATCATGTCATGAAACAGAGTAGTCATGGCCCTTTGATAGGTTGCCCCGACATTCTTCAAACTGAACGGCATTACCTTGTAACAAAAGGTACCCCATGGGGGATGAACGAATTTTTCTCCATGTGTTTCGGCGCCATTTTGATTTGATTATAGCCCGAGAATCCATCCATGAAGGAGAAAACTTTGAACTTTGTTGTACTGTCAACCAGCATGTCAATGTGTGGTAAAGGAAAGTCGTCCTTTGGACTTGCCTTATTCAGATCTCTGTAATCAACACACATTCTGACCTTTCCGTCCTTTTTGGGAACGGGTACGATGTTGGCTAACCATTGAGGATATTCTGATGTGGCGAGGAAACCCGCGTCAATCTGTTTCTGTACTTCCTCCTTGATTTTGATGGCCATGTCCGGGTGAGTCCGTCTCAACCTTTGCTTTACTGGCGGACATTCCGATCTTAACGGTAAGTGATGTTCCACGATGCTGGTATCCAACCCTGGCATATCCTGATAAGACCAAGCGAATACATCGGGGAATTCTTTGAGAAGCTTTATCAAACTTTCTTTGACAGTTGGATTGGGCAGTGCCCCAATCCTGATTTCTTTTCTCTCTTTTTCTGAACCCAAGTTTACCGTTTCCAACGGCTCTTTGTGAGGTTCAATGGACATTTCCTCTTGTCTGAGTAGTCGAGAGATCTCTTCTGGAATTTTGTTGTCATTTTCTTCTTCAGCCTCGAATACCGGGAATTCAAAATTGGGAGAAGGCATCGGATCGTATGTTTCAACGGGGTTTAAAACAAGCAATCTGCATGACGTGATGATTCGTGTTTAGAAGAGATAGAGAAAATGCAAGTGTGTAGTGTATTTATTTTACTGCTTGTTTTTATTTTTAAATGTTTTTTAGGATTACCATTTTCTGAAAAAGCAAAAAGAGAAAACAACAATAAATGCGGAAATTACAGAACGACGTTATTTTATTTATGATCAGTCAATTCTTGAAACTACAACCCTATAAAACAAAACTCTATCGCTATGGGCAAAGCGAAGAGGGAAATTTACAGAAAGCGAGCCCTATCAAAACATTCGTTCCACCTGGGCAGGGTGAAAGGTTTAAAGATGGCAATTACTTTGACTGATGAACGACCTTCGGAACCTCGACGGCAACCCATTGGCGGCGAACTCCTCGGTGAATCACAAAGTCTGGCACCTTCCTCGATTTGTCTTCAGAAATAACGCTGATTTCTGGTGGAGCAGGATCGTTGGAATCTGTTTCCCAGGCAGAATTGTCGTAGGAGAATTCCTCAGTTGCATTTTGCATAGCATTTGTGCTCTCAGCTGTATCTCCCCATCGAGTTGGCTGGATATCTTCGAGCCTGATACGAGAGCTTTCGGGAGCGGTGTACTTGACCATATAGTCGTATTTTCCACTCTGTTGTCCCAAGGTGTCCCACACTTTTTTGGAACTGGAGGAGTCATCTCTCTCGATGACGTTGACCTCAGGGAAAGTATAGTTGATGAATTCAAGTCCTGCAAACGTTGCAAATTCATCTTCATGTTGAGCAGTTTCTGAATGACCTGAGTGTTGATCCCATGACATGGTGGGGACACAGGTATTCTGTTTAATGACGGTCCGCTGATTTTCATTGCTCGGCTGACTTTCTTGCCCCAAGTTTCCTGGGTAAGGCTGCCACATTGGCAGGCCATCCATTGGGCCATAGTAAGTGTGGTCAAAATTGTCTTTTATCAGAGTGTCCTCCTCTAATGAATTTGGCGGAGCACGGCATCCTCCCGGATCACAATCTCCATATATCATTTCGACGTCTGACCTTGGTATAAATCTCGGACTCTGTGTAGGAAAGCAAAATGGCGTAGGCACCTCTTCCTGAGACATATAACCGTCCTTGTTAAGATAGGACTTCCATTCTTCATCTGTGTCAGAGGGATCTTCCTCGTTGATAGCATAAACTGTCTGAGACACTGGGTGAAGAAAACCTCCACTGTGGAAGAAGTTTTGAAGGGGGTGAAGACTTTCGCCGTTGGCAGTTGTCTGGGTACAGGTTGCAGAAAAACCAAGACCCTTCTTTGTTTTATTGTCAGTGGGAATGACAAGCCGTCCCCATCCTGTCGTATCGGTATTCTCGACTGCTTTGATAGCATCGTTGTATGAGGAAATCGAGGTTCCTCCTTTGAAATAATTGTCCTTGCTCACCGACAGTGCTTGGAACTGAGTTCCAATAACCTCTTCGGGTTCTATACTAGTAGATGATGACAAGTTACTCACAAGCAAGGCTTGTTCCATACAAACCGTGACAAGTTGATCGTTCTGAATGAACTTTAGCTTTTGGTGGAGGGACGAAGTGACCGCTCCAGCCTGATGTATCCAAGGTCTTCCTAATAAACAACTGTATGTTGCCCGGATGTCCATGACCTGGAAAGTGATTTGGAAAGTGTGAGGACCAATAGTTATGGGAAGATCAACTTCGCCGATAACCGTTTTTCTGGATCTGTCGAATGCTTTGACGACGACCTCGCTGACTCTCATCGGAGGGCCTTTGAATAATAACTGCATCAAAGTAGAGTTTGGCATAACATTCAGGGCTGACCCTGTGTCTACCAGTACGCTGGATAAAGCATCGTCCTGGCAGTTAACTGTGATATTGAGCGCCATGTTATGACGGCGACCCTCTTCGGGTAATTCCTCATCACTAAATCCCAAATTATTGCAGGAAGTGATGTTAGGGACAATACTATCGAACTGTATGATTGTTACATCCTGTTCCACAAAGGCTTGCTCCAAGACTTTCTATAGAGCCTCCCTGTGGGCTTCTGAACTGAGTAACAGTGATAACACAGAGATCTTTGAAGGAGTCTGTAACAGTTGATCGACAATGTTGTGTTCACTCCTTTGGATGAGCTTCAGCATCTCATCATTGTTTTTTGAAAGGTCGGGATTACTGGATTGACCGATTGGTGGATCGGGAGCTTCTGTCTGAAGTTCCTTTTCTTTGTTAACTTCCCCAACCCCTCGGTTGAAGATTCTACCACTCCGTGTTACTCGACTGATGTCTGCAATGTTCACAACGGAGGGTAATGGGATTTCCTTTCCATTCTCGACTATTGTTGCACCGTATTTGTAAGGGATAGCCTTAGTTGATTCATACGGTAGTGGTCTCGGTAGATAGAAGACTATGGGAACCTTCTGATTTTTCTGACCATCGTAAGTAATCTCGATCTGTTCCCGGTTGGGAACTTTAGATTCGTCAAGTAGAGGGATGATGGCAAAAACATCCCTGGTATGGTGATGACCAGAGATTGTGACAACATCCTCGACTTGATTGGCAAGGTAGTTCGGCGTCCAGTTGATGGGTCCAGAACCCGGATATGGGCGAATCTCTCCACGATCCACCTGACCCTGAAGAGCTGCTCTCACAAGGTAACACCCTTGGTTACTTTCCGAACAGACGCTACAACGATCGTAATTATGTGGTGGCACCTGGCCACGCCCACTTTGAATACAATGTAACCTCACTAGGTTACCTTCCACTGATCGGACATCCTGACTTTGACGCCGAGTAGGATTCCTGTTACTGATACTAATTTGCTGAGTATCTTCATCCATATAAATTGGCATCCACCAGTGATTTAACAAATGCTGAAGTACCTCCTGGACACGGGTACAACCTCGATCATTTTCGCAACCTACTTTACAGTTTTGATAGTCGTGTGATATTAAGAATCCGAGTCAGACCTGCTCAGCATGTAACTCTACCAGGTTGGTATTCATCATGCGAATATCGAAGATTTGAACCATATTGATCTGATAGGAATTCCTATCATGGTAGTCTTGGATCCATCCAAGATCCATCTGACGCTGGAGGGCCTCTTATATGAAAGAGCATCCATGTTTGTTTACCGAGCAAGTCATACAGGAACTGTAATTGTGCCGCGACAGATTATGATACTGGCTTTGCCTCGAGTGCATTGCCACCAAGTTGACATTCATTGCACGGATGTCGTGGTTTTGAATGACGTTGGAATTCGTGTAAACCATGTTAACTCCACGAACTCGGTGCTCTTGGATCCATCCGAGATCCATCTGTTCCTGTAGAGCTGCTTGCACCACAGAACATCCTTGGTTGTCTTTAGAGCAGATATCACACTGGTGATAGTTATGAGGTGGCACATGGCCATATCCACTCTGTCTACAATGCATCTTGACCAAATTGGTCTTTAACAAGAGTACATCGTGAATTTGATAGACATTGTTAGTCTCTTTCTCAATAAGATTGACTGCAGCTTTCTCATGTTGAGGCAGCGGGTTCGTAAGAACATTAGGATTCGTATCTTTGAAAGATAAGAGCCCGCTCCTAACAAGCTTTTGCACGTCAGACTTGAAATTGAGGCAAGTCTCTATGTTATGCCCTGAACCTCCTTGATGATAAGGGCATGTCTGATCCACCTTAAACCAAAATGGCGGATTTTCCGGTACTGTAAGAGGAGACTTAGTCTGGATGTGCCCCTTAGCCAGTAGTAACAGAAATAATTCTGCGTACAACATGGGTATAGGATCAAACCCTGATGGTCGTGTTGTACGGTTGTTGTTATATGGAGGACGAGCCTGCTGAAGAGGTTGTTGTGTCCTTTGCTGATCAGGTTGGCTCTGCGCAACCTAAGGTTGATACGTAGGAATAGGCGCAGGGTTGATAGCAGGAATTACAGCTGCTACCGGCTGATAACGTCGCCTTTGCTTTCCGAGAGAGATATTCCCAATATCTTGCTCTTTTTTCTTTGGGAGAGCACTACCGTATTTTTTAGTACCGCTTGTCGATCCAGTGTCTTTTACCAAACGTCCTTCTCGGACGGCTTCCTCAAGACGTACGCCCATGCCGACCATCTCGGTGAAATCACTGGGCGCACTGGCAACCATTCGGTCATAGTAAAATGAGCTTAAGGTCTTTAAGAAGATTTGTGTCATCTCTTTTTCCTCAAGAGGCGGACAAATTTGAGCGGCAATTTCATGCCACCTTTGAGCATACTCCTTAAAGGTTTCCTTGTCCTTTTACGACATTGATCTGAGTTGATCTCTGTCGGGTGCCATGTCCAAATTGTATTTGTATTGTTGGACGAAGGCAGTACCAAGATCTCTAAATGTACTGATCGTAGTACGGTTTAAACCCATGTACCATTTGAGTTCGGCACCGGTTAAACTATCCTGAAAGTAGTGAATCAGTAGGTCCTGATTCTCCGTCTGAGCTGACATCCGCCGAGCGTACATCACCAGATGGCTCTGAGGGCAATAGTTGCCCTTGTACTTTTCAAAGTCGGGCACTTGAAATTTGTGCGGAACTTTCACATTTGGGACCAAGCAGAGGTCTGACGGCGTCCTTTCCAAATAGATCCTGACCATGAATGGCTTGCAGTTCCTTCTGCATTTCCAAGAACTGTTCCTGGAATTCATCCATTCTGTCAAACATAGTTTCCTTCTTACCATAAGGTGTCTGTCAAACATTGCAGTGAGTCTTGGCATTTCTCGAAGTTTGTAACCTTTAGGAGTCTTCAGTATGCCCCTGGCATCTTCATTTTCCTGAAGTTTGTAACCTTCAGGCCCAGCAGTTTCTGTTGTGATTCCCTGATCTTCAGTGATCGGCGGAACATACCCTCCTGGGATATAGTTGACAGGCATGCCCCAGGGACGATCTTTCGGCATCTGATACCTAGGATCATTCTTCTCCACTATGGGCATTGAGGTGATCTCTGAGATCACAGTTATTTGTAGTTGAGCTTCTGCCATGGCTTGCATGTCGTTACGAAGCTTTCTCATATCCTCTCTCAGAGCGTCGATTTCTTCTTTCAACTCTCTGTTTTCTTCCTCAAGATTATCCATCTTTTTCTGACGATTAGCCTGAGTATTGTACGAATGAGACAGTTTGACTCTAGAACCGAGACACAAACATGAGATTCGTAGGTAAGAAGAATACGTTACGTGAGAATGATGAATGCAATGATTATATTAATTGTTTTTTTGGTTTAATCAAAATAAACTTCGACAATTAGATTGTAAATATCAAACAGTGGGGAAACCCATTTTTATTGAAATTCAAAGGATTACAGAAATGGAAATACATTAGATTACAAGATGCAGAAACAGAAACCTAAGCTAATGGGTCCCGAGTCCTCTCTGAAGAGAAATCGGGTGCTGATTCTGATATCTTCCTTTTCTTTGATCGGGGCTCTTGGGCCGTTGTCTGGTTGTCGTTCCTTTTCCAAGTGAAAGGAGCGAGCAAATTCCTTTGGTCGTCTTGATTCTCTACAGCATGCTGCTCTAAAATTTCAATCAGAGCATCCTTCTCTTTTAGTAATTATTGTATTTTGATGCACTCTACGTCGAGGGTGCGGTACTTGTTCTTCCAAGACCTTCTCTCCCGTTGAACTTTGTTGAGAGTAACCTGAAGCTTTTCAGTTTCCGTTATGAAGTACATGACAGATTCCCTCGGCGGAAGAATTTTGTAACGAGGATAAGGCATCTTTAGCTTGAGAGCTCTAGTTTGTACCCAGTGGAGATAAGGCTCCACCGAGACACAGTCTGGTTTTCCCAGAGACTCTCGTCCTTTCTTATGAACGTGTTTCCAAGCGTGCACTATTTCCGTCTTTAGTGCTCTGTCACTTTCTCCTTCCTTGAAGAAAAGACCTTCCAGATGAACACCCCGTGGGATGTGTCTCATCGGGTATTCAAATTGACGAAGAACCAACACTGGATGGTAATTGATTCCTCCTTTAGTTCCTATGAGGGGTACGTTGGGGAAGTTTCCACAACGGTCAATGATTCTGATTCCCTCATAAATCCTATTACACCAATCTATATCAGAGTTGGTAAGAGACATGATTTTCTGCAACCAACGTAAGGCACTCTTGCAATCCCAAAAATCAGCAGACTTGGGCAAGTGAGAGATAAACCATTTATAAAGCAGAGGTACACAGCATGTGATCTCCCCTCCGCTGTACAAATTTCCTAAGTGTACAGAATGATACGCATCTGCGAGCAAAGTCGGCACAGGATTTCCAATGAGAAAAACCTTAATGGAGTTAATATCAACAAAGCTATTGATGTTGGGAAACAAAAATAACCCGTAGGTGAGCAAGACAAAGACGCTTTCAAAAGCAGTCACGTTTCCTATACTGGCAAAATACAGGGCTTTCTTTGTCAAGAACTGGGCTGGCAAACCTTGGATGCCACCCTTAGTGGTCATGTGAGTCCTGACCTCAGACTCGTCCAAATGAATTGCTCTTGCAATGATCTGATTCTTTGAAATTTCTTCCAGTCCAGAAAATGGAGCTCGATCAGTGATATGTAGATCAATCAGATAAGAATACTCCTCCAGAGTTGGTGCTAGCTGGTAATCCGGGAATATGAAACAGTGATAAACCGGATCGTAAAACTGAATGAGCGCGTCCATGATTCCCTCAATTACATGGACTCTTAACAGTGGTAACAGACCTCCGTGTTTGGCTCTGAAAGCCTCAGGGTTAGTGATCATCCTTGCTAACCTTCTCAAATCCCCTAGTTTTGGAACCTTGAAGGTGTACGTATGAGTTCTCCTTCTACCGAAATCCATTAGCGTAATCCTCTTCTCTGATATTTGCAATCACAGTCTTAGTTTAATTTGAAAAACAGAGATACTAGAAGAGAACTTTTTTGAATGTTTTAATGTTTTTTAAATGAATGCATGAATGCAGCACACAAAAACATAGAAAAAACATGGGGTCAAAGGGTCGTTGTCATGAAATCAAGGCTCTACCCATCCCCAAAGGTTTATACTAGGGTGATTTTTGTACCTGTACTCATTATCATCAGCTCCTCCCAGGAAAGCAAAATAACAAGCGGATCACCAGCGAATTGTAGAGCAATCTTAGAGTAAGTGCCATTCACCGAGAATAGATCACCAGCCTCAAATGAGGGTAGTATCGCGTAACAACTATTTCTGATAGTTTCCGCACTACGAAAGGGTTTGGCTCCTCGGCTTCTCAGGCATCACAACCGACCCATTGTCTAGGTGAGAGAATAGTTACATTAGTCAGCCTCCACTGAGGTTGATGGTCGACCTCGTCGTCATCACTTATCTTAAGTGTATACTCAATCTTTCCACATACGGCATCACCCGCATTCCCATTAGCAGAAAAATAAACATGTATAGCAATTAGGAAAAGCAGTATATATATTTGTCCTAAACATCCTAGACCTTTAAAGCTAAGGATCCTAAGTTCCCGACAGAAATGGGTTCCCCGGCGGAAGCCCCAATCTGTGGTATTCACACAAGTGGTGAAAAGGAAGACCGTGCCTAGATCTAACTTTGAAGAGTCCCACGGTGGGCGCCATTTTTCTGTAGCGAGCGATTTTGGACGCGGTTCTTAAGCGCTGGTCGCTCTCTGCGGTTTGAGCTTACTACAGGTCGATTCATTTTTTATCCTATTGTGAGCTGAATAAGGAAGGGAAATAGATGTCTCCAATTAACCCTGCTTTGCATACTGAGTTTAAACAGTTGTCTGTTAGGTTACGAATGTTATCAATGTGGGGGGGCCTTCGTATTGGTTATTTGTATTTTCGCCAATACGGTTTCTTTCTTTTTATCTGGGCAGAAGGTTTCTGGCGGGGAACAAGGATTAGGATGTTAGGACTGATGCTTTTTGATAGGTATGTGAGAATATGGGATTTTGGTTTTTTGTTGATTGTGCTCGCTAAGATCTTTTCTTTCGATCTTATGCCTACGTATTCCCGTTTACCTAAACAGGGAAATCAGAGCGTTCGTAGTTCCTCCTATTCTATGGGAGGAAATGGGTGTTTTTGGTGTCTTGTTCAAAGCCCAAGACGTGAAGCGAAAGGTGATTTGTATCTTGTTCAAAGCCCAAGATGTGAAGCTAAAAAGTCTATTTGTATCTTGTTCAAAGCCTAAGATATGAAGCTGACGGGCCTCGACTTTAGAGAGAATTTATCATCTCTAAAGAAGGGTTTGTCTGTCACAACTATTGGGTGACTGGTTATAAAGGAGAATTACTTTAACCGGGATACGCGGATCTTAGCAATGCCATAATTTCCTTTAAAGGGGATTTTAACCTGAAGGAGAAGACTTTAACTCAGTGTAGAGCAATGTTATCTTTCCTTACGAATTTCTCATGCTAAAAGAGGGACAGTGGCATGGATGTAGATGATCCAGAGGCTTGCCGCTTACAGCGATTAGATGAAGGGAAAGGAGTTGTTGATGTTTGTATACTGTGAACGAGGCACAGCTTTGATGCTAAAAGGTTGATTGGATCAACCAGTGGTTTTCTTATACAAAGCCTAAGAGGAGGTTATTGGCCCAACAAGAGGGAGTTTTTATGTGTCTCGTACGAAGCCCGAGAGAGAGGCTAAAAGGGTTGACTCGACAGGAGAATCTTTTATACTCAACAAGAGAGTGTTTTTGTATCTCGTACGAAGCCCGAGATGGAGGCTAAAAGGTGATTGACTCAACAAGAGAGTCCTTTATACTCAACAAGAGAGTGTTTTTGTATCTCGTACGAAGCCCGAGATGGAGGCTGAAAGTTTGACTCAACAAGAGAGTCTTTGTATCTCGTACGAAGCCCGAGATGGAGGCTAAAGGTTTGACTCAACAAGAGAGTCTTTGTATCTCGTACGAAGCCCGAGATGGAGGCGAAAGGGGTGATTGACTCAACGAGGGAGTCTCTTATGTGTCTCGTACAAAGCCTGAGAGAGAGGCTAAATGTTGTTTGACTCCGCTGGGGAGAATTTTGGTATCTCGTACGAAGCCCGAGATGGAGGCTAAACGTTTGCTTCGCTGGGAAGAATCATTGAACAAAGCCCAAGAGGAGGCTAATGTAATTATTTTAGTTGAGTGACAGGTCCAGTATACTGATTTTAAAGAGAAAATCAGTTCTTATATGAGCAACACTGTACTCAGGGATTTGATTTGAGGATCAGGGATATTTCCTTCTCTTTGAGGAAACGGGAAATCCAAAGGGTATTGAGACTGTCCGAGTCTGCGGGTTTCCTTCCTATTTAACGAAGGGGTCACTTGAGAATGTCTTTGAGACTCAAGGAAGTTAGATTGTCCGTGTCTAGAGTTTTATCTTTTGTACTATGCTTTGAGAAACAATAATAGACTCTATGACAGGACTGTTCTATGAAGATTACTAAGTTCTGTTCCTATACCTCTAGGAGGTCGTCGGGACAATTTGTACGAAGCCCAAGAGGAGGCTAGAGACTTTTAAGAAGCCGACGGGTCCTTGTACGAAGCCCAAGAGAAGGCTATCATTCCCGGAGGAAGAGATCATTATACGAAGCCTAAGAGGAGGCGGTGAATACTTCTAAGAAGCCGTAAGGTCCTTGTACTAAGCCCAAGAGGAGGCGGGGTTGCTTTTAGGAAGCCTGTGGGTCCTTGTACGATGCCCAAGAGGAGGCCGATGCTTTTAAGAAGCCGATGGGTCCCCAAACCCCGAGAAATTCAAGGCAAGCTATTCACAAGGAATAGATCAAGTCAGGAAAGTTCGAGAATTTGGAAGAAACTCAAAGATGCCATTCACGGAGAATACATTCATCTCTGGGAGTAGAGTTTCTTGACAATTCCTAATGAGGGCAGCCGAAGAGAAGACTGTATCTGGTGATCCTATTGGGGATCTAGTTGTCTATTTCTACGAATAAACGAAACGGCGTCACCTAGTTCTAGACATAGTTGCCGGGGAAACTCTAAATATCTATACTATTATTACACAATTGATATGAGTTTATGAAAGAAGACTTACAGCGAAACAGCCCCACAATACAGTTATATATATATGAGTTTGTGAAAGGAGACTTACAGTGAAACAGCCCCACAATACAGTTATATACATATGAAAGCGGTAAATGAAAGCGGGTAACACTTATTCGGTTGTAGAGCTTCCATGCTGTTTGGTTAGTTGTTCAACAAAGAAAGATTAAAAACAATAGTATATTCAAAATCAAAGGAGAAAGTGCTTTGAAAAAGAAAGATTTGGGGCTTACAGCTCAAGGAGAGGCCCAGGGTTTTATCAGTGAGCGCACTGTTGAATTTGTACAGAGGGACTTATACAAGTGACTGAGGCCCAAGAAAGGTTTTCTGTACAAAGGGATGGGTCTTACACTCTATTAGAGGCCCAAGTGAGTTTTAAGAAAAAAAATGGGTCTTACTACTCGAGGGTAGGCCCAATGGTTAATTTTGAAAAGGGCGACGGTCGTGCCGAGGTTTTGTAAACACCGTGGGACTTATACAAGTGACTGAGGCCCAAAATTTTGGTATTTACAAAGGGATTGGTTCTTACACTCTTTAAGAGGCCCAAAAAGTTTGGAACGTTTGAGTATGATTAAAAATCAAAGAAACCCCAATTTTCACTTTTTAAAATGAATTTTTCAAAGAAAATTAATAAAAAATAACAAAAAAATAAAATAAGTTTAAATAAACCACTTGTGATTTTTGGTTAAGGTTTGAAAAATAAGGTTTTAATCACAAGATGATTTAAAACTTATTTAGTTTTGATTTTCAAGATGAATATTCACTTTTAAAATGTTTTAAAATAATTAAAAATGAATTTATTCACAAAAATACCAACTATATTAAATAAATAATATAAATTTGATTTTTTTGTAGAATAAAATATTTTACTATTTTTGTGATTTTTCAGAAAAAGAACCAATCAAAAATAATCAAAATTGAGGGAGTTATTAATTTTCCAAATCATTAAAAAATAATATGAAAAATGAGAAAATATAAAAAAGAGGGGTTGGGTCTTACACTCTATTAGAGGCCCAAAGTGTATTTTTGTACAAAAGATGGGGCTTACAACTCAGGGAGAGGCCCAAATTATTTTCAGTTTGAAAATGGCGATCGCGCCGAGAGTTTTAACGTATCGGGACTTATACAATAACTGAGGCCCAAAATTGTTTCGTTAGAAAAGGGTTGGGTCTTACACTCTAATAGAGGCCCAAGTGTTTTAAAAATGAAAAGAAATGGGACTTACATCTCAAAGAGAAGCCCAGGTGATTTTCGTTTGAAAATGGGGATCGCGCCGATATTTTCTTTTAACGCAGAGGGACTTATACAATAAGTGATGCCCAAAATTGTTTTGGTTAAAACGGGATTGGGTCTTACACTCTAATAGAGGCCCAAAGTGTTTGAAAAAGATTTGTTAGGGTGAAAATCAAGGAAAACCCCAATTTCATTTTTTAAGGCATTTTTCCAAGAAAAATTAAGTAAAAAATGATAAAATTATCAAATAAAAATCATTAAATAATGATTAAGATTTATGAAAAAATATTTTATCCACATAAATATTTAAAATCATTTTGGTTTTAAAAATCAAGAAAAAAGAAATCATTTTAAAAGCATTTAAAACAATTTAAAACACTATTTTTAAATATATTAAAAATAATCTAAAAATAATACTTTTTTGTGATTTTTTTGTGGATTAAAATATTATGGGGTATGAATTGAAAAATGATGATTTTTTGCTATGTAAAAAAATTAGTTGAGTTTTGAAAATAAAAATAAGAAAAAGAGGAAAAATGTCACAATAATATCTCCGACATCTTTTATGGGATAAAAACGAGTACCGAAACTTTAATTTTCAACACGTTTTTTCAAATTTCAAACACTCATAACTCTCTCAATTTTTATCGGAATCAAAATCCGGAAATACCTATCTTGACCAATTTTTCGCAAGGAATCCAATGGTACCACGCGTACACACTGAAACTCGACGTACAAAACACGCAAATTGAAAAACCAGAACTGCGCGTAATTGAAAACATCGTTTCGCGCCAAACTTCCGACACGCGTAACTCTCTCTATTTTTAACGGAATTAAGATCCGAAAGAGCCTATCCTGACCGATTTTTTGCGAGAAATCCAATGGTATCTCACATGCACGCTGAAACTCAACGTACAAAACGCAGCAATTAAAAAACCAGAACTGCGCGTTAGTTGAAAACATCGTTTCGCGCCAAACTTCCGACGCACGTAACTCTCTCAATTTTTAACCGAATCAAGATCCGAAAGAGTCTATCTTGACCGATTTTTCACAAAGAATCCAATGGTATCACACATGCACGCTGAAACTCAACGTACAAAACGCAGCAATTAAAAAACCAGAACTGCGCGTTAGTTTTCGACGTCGTTTCGCGTCAAATTTCCAACACGCGTAACTCTCTTGATTTTTAACCGAATCAAGATCCGAAAGAGTCTATCTTGACCGATTTTTCGCAAGGAATCCAATGGTATCACTCACGCACATGGAAACTCAACACACAAAATGCAGAAATTAAAAAACCAAAACTGCACGTTGTTTTCGACGCCGTTTCGCGTCAAATTTCCAACACGCGTAACTCTCTCGATTTTCATCGGAATTGAAATCCGTAAAAAACCTATCTTGATCGATTTTTCACAAGGAATCCAATGGTATTATTCACACACCCAGAAACTCACTGTACAGAACACACAAAGCAAAACAACCAGAACCGCTATCGTTAATTCGACGTCGTTTCGCGTCATATTTCCAACGCGCGTAACACTCTTAATTTTCATCGGAATTGAAATCCGTAAAAATCTATCTTGACCGATTTTTCGCAAGGAATCCAATGGTGTTACTCATGCACACTAAAACTTAATGTATAGAACACACGAATCAAAATAACCAGAACTGGACATGATTTAAAATAACCAAAATTTCACATATAAACATGTTAAAATGCAAACAGTGGGAGGATCACAACATACACATTAAGGACTATATTTTTGCCTCAAGAATTGTTCAATATGATGCATGTATGTGGACAACAAAGGAAAGCATGATTCAAAGAATTCAAGTTGTGAATTTTACCTCTTTTTTGGAGATTTTGGGCAACCTACCAAGTGCTTTGTTCCAGAAATGATTTGATGATTTGGACAACCTCAAATGACCTCTTAGAAGCTTTTAGGATGGTTGGAATCGGCTGGAAACCTCTAGAGCAAGTTTGAGCACTTTCTCGCAAAATGGTCAAAAGTGGCCAAAATGCCAACTCTCTCAAATGGTGTTCCAGATGTGTGGCACTATTTGGGATAGTTCAAGGATGATATTTAGAGTGTGTTTGAGGTTTTATCGGGTTTGGAAAGTGACTGAATCAAGACATGGCTTGAAAAATGCAAAAAAGTGCCATTTTGAGGTTTTGAGAGGTGACTTTGTGATGTTGGTGTTATAGGTCACTTGTGAGAGTTTGGATCACCTACATATAATGTTTATGAGGTGTTAGAATCATGAGCTGTGATGGAAATGCTCTCTAACTCAAAAACTCAAAATTTCCTTACTAAAGAAGGCATTTTGGAGTGAAAGAGAGAATTTGAGGAAAGCATCTGTTTGATGGCTTTGGTGTACTTAAACTGAGCACAAATGAGCTATATTTATAGTAGAGCAAGTTTGTTTTGCAAGGAATATTGAATGGTGGCTGCAGCAGAGGTTTGGCCAATGTTGGCCAATGAAAATCCAAGTCTCCTCTAGCCATTGACTAGATGTTAGAGCACAGGCTGCTGGTTCCCTAGTTGTTGGAGGAATTTTGACTGAATTCAGTTGGAGGAAGCTCAGTACATGCCACCTCTAAGCATCCATTAAATGCTCCAAACCAAAATTGGAGTTTTGTCCCTCTTTTAGGGATTTCTAGGTTTTGGCATGCTTTTTTTGGTTCCTTGGACTTGGGAGGTTCATGGATCAGATCATCCCACTTGGATTTGATCCTTAGATGTGTCCAAAATAATGACAAGGCTTGAAAATTTGTGTGGCACAAAAAATGTGCAAATCTGCCTTGAAAAATTCAGCTGCAGCAAGCCTTTTTGTAAGATCCATAACTCCCTGCTCGAGTATGCTACATGGACGTTTTAGGACTTTCCGAAAAGCTTAGATGACGTACTTCAACTTTGATGTTTGGCCCTAGACTTGGTTCAACTTGGATCATGGAGAAAAACAGCCTTGAAGTTGGGACATTGTGTTGAAATTACAAGGCAGATTTTTGGCCAAGTGCTGAAAAATGTCAATTTTAGGTTTTTAGCCATTTTGATTCATCCATAACTCAAAATCCATGATGAATTGGGATGAAGTGTAGTTGACACTTTTGTAGAGGGCCATGAGGGCTACAAATCAAGCTTTGGATGGGGAAAATGGCTTTGTGGTTTAGGAGTTATGATCCTCCAAAGTTGGTACCCTTGCCACTTTATTCCATAACTTAGAAAATTTTCTAAGTTTTTATGGTTACCCCTTTTACAAGTTATCCCACTTTCTTTGATTTTTCTTGATGAATGATGATTCCAATCACACATTAACATCATTTTAGGGTTAAAAAACCATTTTTATGAAAAATCTCAAAAAGTCAAAGTTTGACTTTTGTGCACAGTTGACTTTTTATCAGATGAATTCCAAACTGTGCGATCCTTTAGGAAATCATGCCCTTGACCTAAATAAAAATTGATGGACATGTTCCATGGGTGTTATAGGGTGTATTTAATCGTGTCACATGGCTTGGGAGCATGTCCTGGTCAAAAGTCAAAGCTACAGTTGACTTTTCTCGCGAAACCCTAACTGTGGTTCAGATGAAATTGAAACTTGTTGCTCAAGCTTCTTGGGTCAATCCATTGTTGCAAATGGATCAACGTGGTATGTTGGAGACCCTCAAATCATGTCTTGAGGTCTTGGCTCATGATTTGTCCCAAAAGTCAACTTAGGGGTGAATTAGGTCAAGAAACCCTAATTCCTGATTTTTTATGTATGCATCCCCTGAGGCTAAATTGACTTGATGATGGGGTTTATGATGTTCCATGGAGCATTTTAGGTTATCCTTTTAAGCATTGGCTCATGCCCAGAGGAAAATTTCCATCTGGAGGCCCTAGTCGACCAAACCCTAATTTGGTGACACTGGCGATCCTGAGGCTTGATCCACCTAGAAGGGAGCAGCCTTGTACTTAATCCTTGAAGTGGGAGTCCTTTTGATCCATTGTGGATATTTGAGAGGCTAGACAAGTTGAAGATCATGTCATTCCTTAATTGATCCTTTGTCTAAGAGCTCTGCGAGGGCTTGAAACCCTAAATCCTGTTTGTAGTGAATGCTCACCCACCTTTGGGGAGACTAATGACGTATGATGGTCCATCCATATTGTGCTGATGATTTGCACAATGATGTGAAATCTTAGTGGTCAAAATTTGGGGTATGACACCATCGCGAGCTGGGGTTCTGCCAATCATGGTACCTGGGCGAAGGCAATGCTCGATTGAGGACCGCCGACGAGCAAAGCTCCGGCTCATTTACTTGAGCAGGATTCCACTTTGTGCGTATGCATCGTTTGTACCTGAATGAGCATGATGACTGTTAGGTGGTCCTTTGATGCGAGGAAGCCTATTGTGACTTTAGCTGTAGTACTGCTTAAGTTTTTCAGCATTCCATGGTCGAGGGATTTCATCCCCGTTGAGGGTCTCGAGGAAGTAGGCATCATTCTCTATTCTGGCACGGACTCTGTACGGCCCTTCCCAGTTGGCTGCTAGTTTGCCTTCGCGAGAGTCCTTGTGGTTTCTTCGCAGGACAAGGCTTCCCACATCGAACTCTCGTCGTAAGACTTTAGCGTTGTGCCTGATTGCTATTTTTTGCTTAAGAGATGCTTCGCGGAGGGCTGCTCCTGTACGGATTTCCTCGACAAGGTCGAGCTCCTCTCTTATTGCTTCGTCATTCATTTCCTCGTCTAGAGGTGATTCGGTCCTCCTGGACAGTACGTGAATTTCAATGGGTATAACAGCCTCCGTGCCATATGCTAAGCAGAAAGGTGTTTCCCCGGTGGTAGACTGAGGAGTGGTGCGGTACGCCCATAAGACGCTGTGGAGCTCCTCGACCCAGACTTTCTTTGTTTCATCCAGTCTTCGCTTGAGGCCACGAAGAATGACACGATTGGCCGCTTCTGTCTGTCCGTTGGTCTGGGGATGTTCTAGAGATGCGAAATGTTGCTTTGTTCCGAGATGGGCGACAAAGTCTTGGAACTTCTTGTCCGTGAACTGCGTTCCATTGTCCGTGATAATTGCTTGGGGAATCCCAAAACGGGCAAGGATATTCCGCTTGTAGAAGCGCAGAATGTTAAGTGCTATTATCTTTGCTAAGTCTTCTGCTTCTATCCACTTTGTGAAATAGTCTACGCCTACTATCAGGTATTTGTTTTGGCTGGACCCCGTCACGAAGGGTCCTAGGATGTCTAGGCCCCACCAGGCGAATGGCCACGGGGAGGTCATGCTTTTCAGTTCGTTAGGTGGAGCTAGGTGCATATTCTCGTGCCGTTGGCATTTGTCACATCTCTTCACATGCTCCTTGGCATCGTGCTGCATGGTTGGCCAATAATACCCTGCTCGGAGGGCCTTGCGGGCAAGGGACCTTCCTCCTAGGTGCTGGGCGTTAATGCCTTCGTGGATTTCTCGTAATACGTGAGGGACAAATTCCTCCTCTATGCATTTGAGCAGTGGGATGGAGAAGCCTCGTCGATAGAGTTTGTTTTCAAGGATGACGTACGAGCAAGCTCTTCGTCTGATGGTGCTGCCTTTCTTGGGGTCATCCGGAAGCTCGTCCCTAGTGAGGTAGTTGTACACGGGTGTCATTCAGCAATCGCTGTCCCCAATCACGTGTACGTGTAGGGTCGAGGATCCCTTATCGATGCTGGACTGGGGAAGTATCTCTTGGATGACTGACTTGTTTCGCTTTTTCTCTTAGTGCTTGCTAGTTTGGACAAGATGTCTGCTCGCACGTTATGTTCGCGTGGAACATGTCTCACTTCTACCGTTCTGAACCTCGCCATTTTTCCCTTGACCAGGGTTAGGTATTCAGAGATACTGTCATTTTTGGTCTGATATTCTCCTGATATCTGGAGGGCCATGAGCTGATAGTCTGTGCAGATGATGATTTCTTCAGCCCCTAGGTCTTCGGCTATGCGCAAACCGGCGAGGAAGGCTTCATACTCGGCCTGGTTATTCGACGTGGGAAAGGACAATGTGAGAGAAGCCTTGACTATGGTCCCTTCTTCATTCTCCAAAATTACCCCTGCCACGCTGTCGGTCGAGCTGGATGCTCCATCTACATAGATGGTCCATCTGTTTGTTATGTGGACCGGGGAGTCTGAGAACGTCATTTCCGCTACGAAATCGGCCAGAGCTTGGGCCTTAAGAGCTTTCCTGCTTTCGTACTGGATGTCGAACTCTGACAGTTCCAATGACCATTTGAGCATTCTGCCTGCCATGTCTGGTCATCCCAGTAATTGCTTTATAGGCTGATCCGTTCTTACCACGATCGTGTGAGCCAAGAAATAGTGTCTCAGTCGTCTGGCAGCATTGACGAGGGCCAATGCTACCTTCTCTATCTGTTGATATCGTAACTCTGGGTCCTGCAATGCTTTGCTCGTGTAGTATATTGGCTTTTGTCCGCCAGGATTCTCGCGAATGAAAACGGCGCTAACGGCCTCGGCAGTGACAGCAAGGTATAGGAACAAGACTTCCCCGATATCTGGTCGTCATAATACAAGCGGTTTCGACAGAGCTTGCTTCAAGTGAAGGAGGGATGTTTCACATTCCTCGGTCCATTCAAACGCTGTTTCTTTCCGCAAGAGCTTGAAGAAAGGAAGGGCGTGTTGGGCAGATTTTGCCACGAAGCGGGACAACGAAGTAAGCACCCCGTTAAGGGATTGGATGTTCTTCTTAGACGTGGGCGTTGGGAACTCAGAGAATGCCTGACACTTGTCGGGGTTAGCTTCGATTCCTCGTTCTGTTAGGTAGAAGCCAAGGAATTTACCTGCCCGTACACTAAACGTGCACTTCTCTGGGTTAAAACGCATTCGATACTTTCTTGCTTGCTCGAAGATTTTGCGAAGATGGGCAACATGATCTAGTTCCTCGTGGGACTTGACGATCATATCGTCCATGTATACTTTGAGCATGTTGCCTATTTGTCCTTGAAAGACTCTGTTCATCATTTATTGGTACGTAGCGCCGGCGTTCTTCAGCCCGAAGGGCATTACGTTGTAGTAATAGTTGCCCGATTCGGTCATGAAGGCCGTGTAAGTTTTATCGCTCGCGGCCATTGGGATTTGATTGTAGCTCGAGTAGGCGTCGAGGAATGATAAAAGCTTAAAACCTGTTGAGTTATCTACGAGCTTATCGATATTGGGGAGGGGGTAGGCGTCCTTCGGACAGGCTTTATTAACATCAGTATAGTCAACACACATCCTCCATTTGCCATTATTTTTTTCTTACAAGTACAACGTTTGAGAGCCATGTAGTGTATTTGGCCTCAGAAATAAACCTAGCTTCTAGAAGGTCTTTGACAGCTTTCTCTGCGGCATCCATCTTTTCCGGGGACTGTTTCCTTCTGCGCTGGGCAACGGCTTTGACGGCTGGATCAATTGTAAGCTAGTGGCAAGCGACTGATGGGTCCAATCCTGGCATTTTAGCAGCGCTCCATGCGAACAAGTCTGCGTTCTCCTGGAGGCACGCTTTTAGCTGTCTCCTGGCCAGGTCGGGGAGGTCTGCTCTGATCTTTACTCCCCGTTGGGGGTCTTCTCCGAACGGAACGATCTTGAAGTTGCCATCTGGGACGGGGCGTAGGAGATGGCCGCTGTTGTTGGACTGGCTGTTCGAAGTCGTTGGGTTCTTGGCGTGATCTTCCTCTCTGAAACGGCTATCCAAGTTGATAGATTCGACCTGGGGGAGCGGTTTTGGCTGCTCGGAGCTGCTGGGCAAGGGGGAACGACCAGAAGTCCTTAGTCCTACTGAGATAGTGCTTAGTCCTTTTGATGCTGCTTCAAAGCACCGACGGGCAGCTTCGATGTCGCCGTGGAGGGTGGTGACCATCCCTTTAGAAGTGTAGTACTTCATCTTGAGATGTACGGTGGAAGGTACAACAATCAACTCTGCCAGGGTTGTCCTTTCGAAAATGCACTGGTATAGTGACGGGCATTCAATTACCAGAAACTGTGCTTTAATTGCTCGGGTTGTCTCTCCTGAACCAAAGGTTACAATGAGCTCTACGTAACCCCGGGGCTTTATCACCGCTCCGTTGAATCCTAGCAGGTCGGATCCAATGTATGGAATAAGGTGAGAGTCATTCAGCTGCAGCGTTTCGAACAGGTGGTTGTACATTATATCAACCGAGCTGCCCTGGTCCACGAGTATTCTGCGAACGTCGAAGTTCGCCATCTTTGCTCGGATAAGCAGCGGAATGCTTGAGTTCGATGCTCCGCCGAGGAGCTCTTCCTTGTAGAAGGAAATAGGAACGGATCCTTTGTGAGTGGTGTCCAGCGTAGTGACTTCATTGGAGCTTTTGCTGATCAATTGAACGAATCTCCTCTTGACGGAGCCGACCGTGATTTTGTTGAATCCACCACCAGAAATGACCATGGCTGACGGGAAGGCCTCCCACCGGCTATGAGCAGCGAGGTACGTGGAGACGGACAGACTATCAGGGATGTGGAAGTCCTCTGGCCGAGTTATGGACATAGCGACCTGTACGTTGGTGTCATCAGAGGGCGGAGTCTCTTCTACAACCTTTTTGTTCTCCTGGGTTTCCTGTCGGGGAGCATCTTTCTTTTTTGCGAACTGCTTCAGGTGGTCGTCGCGAATAAGGATCTCTATTGCATCTCTGAGGTGGATGCATTCTTCCGTCGTATGACCGTGACTCTTGTGGAAGCAGCAATACTTGGATTTGTCTACACCCGGTCTATCTGGCAGCTGTTTGGGGAAACGGACTCCCGCTTGCTTGAATTCCGAGTTGGCACACTCGGACAAGATTTTCTCCCTCGAGGCAGTGAGGGGGGTATAGTCATGGAACCTCCCAGAAGGTCCCTTCTGTTCGCGTGCATCGTGAGGCCGATCATCGCGTCTTTTATCTCCTCGACGGGATGTCGAGGTTTCTTCAGCTCTGGACGAGCGGGCACCTTCATGGTGTCGAGAGGCCCGGACAGAGTGTGCAGCAACCTTCTCCTCGTACTGTATATGCGACTGGGCTTGGAGGAGAAGGGCGTTAAGGTTCCTCGGTGGATCGAGGCCTATGGCTTTCGCGAAGTCTGAGCCAGGACGTAATCCCTGCTCGAGCAGGAATTTCTTCATGTCGTCGGTTGTTGGTACTTGGACATCCTCCTTGTTGAATCGTTCAATGTAAGCCCGAAGAGGCTCATCTCTTCCCTGTACTACAGCTCCGAGGGACGCCTCGGTCTTTGGATGGCGTCGCGATGCAGTAAAGTGACGGGAGAAAATCCTCCCCAGCTGCCTCCAGGAGGTAATGGATTCTTCTGGCAGTTGCTTGTACCATGTCATTGCTCCCTTCCGGAGCGTGGTCGGGAACAGGCATCATTTGATGGCTCCTCGTACCCCTCTGTAGTCCAAAAGAGCATCTATGTTTTCTATGTGCTCGTCTGGGTCAGTGGTTCCATCGTAAGTCCCTAGAGACGGAGGCTTCTCTAGTCCTTTAGGGAGACGGGTGGCCAAGATCCTGCGGGACAACGGGTCGTGAGGCTCATCGTCGCTGTCTGAACTTGGAGTTGATGGTGACCGTTGTCTGCGCTCGCGGCAGCGGTCTCTACGAGGCTATGGTGAACGTAGCCGGTCATGAGGTCTGACCAGTGGAGAATGCCTATCCTGCCTCGTTCTTTTGTGTCTTGGTGATGACCGATCTCGCGGGGAGATCTGGTCGCGCTTGCGATTGTGTTGTGATTCAGGCTCATGCCTCGATCTATGGTCTTCTCCACGCCTAGGTGGCAGGCTTCTTGACTTTCGGTGCTTACTCTTTGGAGGAGAGGATCTTGGAAGAGATGCTTCCTCGAGAGCTCCTATTCTCTCTCCTTGCTGCAAGATAAGGAGGTTTGTGCGGTTGACAGCTTCCAAAAGAGCTACAACGGCTAGGTCGGCGCTGGGAGGCCAGGAATTGGTCGTTCACCCGACGGTAGTTATTTGCCTCCTTGCTCGGTGGGAGGAGGAGTTGGAGACGCAGTAGCCCCGTCTCGAAGGAAACGGGGATCAGAAAGTAACAAAGATCTGCCGTCAATGTCCATCTTGTTGACGGGAACAAGAACCGTAACGTCAGCACCTTTTGCGGAGTTCTGAGCGGCCATATGTGGGTGGATCAAAGAAAGTATGTTTTGATCTTTTAGTTTCCGAGGAGGAAAGAAAGAAGGGGAGAACAAGGAGTTCCCACAGACGGCGCCACTGATCCGGAGTATTCGAACAGGTCCACGTATGCTGGTCGTCAGATGGGCAAGGTACTCGGAATGTTGATGAGGAGAGGAGGGGGTTGTACCTGCAAGGCACTCCGACGCTCAAGTAAGAAAGGGTCAGAGGAAAGGGGCAAGTACAAAGTGTATTCTTAGGATGAATATTGGATACCTGACCCTCTCAAATGAGAGGGTTTATATAATGTTCCCCAACGCGTGGCCAACGGTCCTATTTTCAGGGCGAAATAACTGTTTCCTGAAGAATAGGTAACTGCCCAAACTAGCCGTTACGACATGTAGGATGCCCAAACTAGCCGTTATACCGGGCTGGAAGGTAGTTGCGGGCGTCTGTTCGTCAGTTGTCGGGGAGTTGTAGTCCGTGTGTGACGGGCAATAATTCCGGGCAGGACTGAGCAGTCCGTGACCGATTGTAGGGGTAAAAGGGTACTTTTGTCCCCTTAATGGACTGGATCCAAGCGTTTGGGTCGTTACTGTAGCAATCATGGATTGGGTTGCGCATGGTCGTTGGCCCAGTCCAGAACAGATATGAACAATTTCCTGTGAAAGGAGACGACAACATATATGATCTGATGAAAACCACAACTAATACGAATTACGCGAACATTTACTTTGAAGGCTAAACATTGAACATGAACACAATTACGAAATTGTGTGGGAGAATGATGAAGAAGGAGTTCAAAGAATAGGTAGGTGAAATTTAGGGATTTGGAGTTCGAAGAACAGGATGAGTTGCAGAGTTTAATTGCAATTTTGAATTCTTCGATTGGGAGAAGGAAGAAGTTAAATAAGGTGTTTGAACTCTGAAGTTGGGAGAAGGAAGAAGAAGAAGAACGAATGATTTTGTTTAAAAAATATTAAAATTTAATAAAAGTTATTTTATTTTGTAAATTATTATTAAATGAATGGGGACTGATATGCAATACTTAAAACTTTCTTTTGAAAATTTCCCACTGTAAATTTACTGAATTATAAAGCTGATGTGGCTTAGGGCTTTTTCCATTGGGTGATTAAAGTGACTTCATTAAAAAAGTCAATTGTGTGACTTCATCATAGAAGCTCCCATATATTAATTTGTGTAACTTGATGAATAATTATTAGTTTAACATTATAACAACTTTAAAAGTAATTTTAAGTATTATTTAGACAAATATTGTAAATTGTATCACATAAAGATTATATATCCCACTATAATAGAAAGGTGTGTTCATATCCATTATTCAAGACCTTTAATAAAAGATAAAATCTTAACTTGACGCTAAAAATAAATATGTTGTTTGTAGATATATATTGTTTCTTGACTAGATGAAACAGAATATATTCATCAACTATTAATATACCCTATTAGAGAAAGATTAGAGAGATAAAGTAGAGAGCGTGCAGAGAGTGTGTATAGAGAGATGGGATGTAAAAATAAATATTTCTTACAATATATTTATTTAAATTGAAAAATAACTCAATTTAAAACCAAAGTTAATTAAAAAATAGTGTCTTATCATTTCTTGCATGTGTACTAAAAAGCGGACAAGACAAACATGAAAATGCATATCACAAAGTTTATTACATAAATAATTTAAATTGAAATCAAAACTAAATAAAAAAATATCTGTTTATATTTGAATGTGTGTATACTAAAAAAACTGACAAACAGGTACGGGAGTGACCATTTGAAAGCTAGCTACTTATTTCAATTGTCGTGTAACTGAAAGTTTCTTGTAGAAATTGATATAAGTCATTTAACTTGAGACAAACCACTTAACATGTTTGGTGAGAAATTAAAAGAAGAGAAAGAATAAAGAATGCCTTCATCGCCTTCTAGTGTACCATAAATCAGGTGAAAAAAACCTTTCAAAACCAAAGCAAAATGACCCTAGAGAGTGGGTGGTACCTATGGTGATAACTTCGGCTATCGTTGTCGTTGTATTTTGTATTTTCTACTTGCTCTGTTTGCTTTTGCGTTCACGTTCAACAACTTTTAGACGGGAGGAGGCCTAGGAAGTTGATATGAGTCGTGCTTCTCTGGTCACCGAAAGTGAGATTGACAAACTTGCTCCTCCAGTCACAAATAATGACAACGAAAACCTTCTTAAAAGAGTCCAAGAAGGTAATTAATAAATTCATGGAATCATCAATTCGATTGGAACAGTTATGTAGAATACACTTCTCATTTCCTTTGACATCGGGCATTAAAGTTATTATTTTCATATATGTAGAATATATTGTAGTATTAGAGTTATGGAATTTTAGCTTTTCTTATTTATGGATTCAAATATAGTTAATTGTGTTTTGATTTTTTGGTTTTGATTTTTTTTTTTCTGATTTGATTTTTCGCTTGTTTCATGTTAACAAACTGAACATCTACATGATTCTTGACCATCCATCATTCTTCTTCTTGTGTTCAAAGGTAATATTTTTTTCTTAGTTAATGAAAACACTGATTATTATGTTGATTGCATGTTGTTTGCGGATAACTAATAATTATTTTGATGCAAAAGAATTACATATTAGTGTAGTTGAAATGGGGTTTATGAGGGAGGAAAGGTGAAATTACTGTGACATGGGAAAATTTAGAGGTCACTGTTATTAAATTTTAAAACAACGCAAACATTGCAGGTTAAATATTTTTTCAAGTTAAATTCAGAAAAATTATGTGTAACTAGCATTCGAACGGGCACTTTCGTGCCCGTTTGTCTGCTTTTTTTAGTATACACATGCATCAAAATATAAATGAATGTTTTTATTTAGTTTTGATTTTAATTTAAATTATTTATGCAATAAAATTTGTGATATGCATTTTCATGTTTGTCTTGTCTGCTTTTTAGTACACACATGCAAGAATTAATAAAATATTGTTTTTTTTTCTTAATTTTGGTTTTAAATTAAATTATTTGTCAAATTAAATCAATATATTGTATGACATATTTATTATTACATATTGTCTCTCTATACACATTCTTTCTACATGCTCTCTACTTTATCTCTCTAATCTTTCTCGAATAGAGTATATTTAAAGTTGATGAAATTATCTTTTTCATCTAGTCAAGAAACAATATATCTCGACAAACAACATATTTATTTTTAGCGTCAATTAATATTTTCTCTTTTATAAAATATCAAGAATAATAGATATGAATGCATCTTTTTATTTCTTTTCATTTTGATTTGTGTTTATTTGTATCTACATATACTTGCAACTTTTTTTAACTGTCTTGATTTCACCCAAAAAAAATATCAGATGAATAATTGAGATGTAACACCTTTATTTCACTCTCTATCTCAACTAATTTTAACCAATTAATGATTACTTAATGTGAAGATGACATAAAATATCTCCAACAACCTACTCATTAAAGAAATAATTAAACTACCACAAACACCTAAGTTACATTAGCAAATCAAAATTAAGAAATTAAAAAAGAAAAACAAACAAGATTAAAACCACCCATTTTAATTTTTAAGAAGTAGTGATGAAAAAATAATTGTTTATATTATGAAAGTTTAGATTACATACTTACACATTTTATTGTATGTTTATATTCATAAAATGCAAATAAATACTATTAAGAAAAAAAATACATTAATAATAAAGGGGAAAAAGAAAATTATAGTATAATTAACAGTTTTTTTGTAAGAAAAGTAATATATCATTTCTCAAAAAATAGTGCAGTAGAAAACCCCTATTGTCGATGGTCTATCATTTTTAAAGAAATAGTAAATTAGGAAACCCCTCTTAAAAGATTTTAAGAATTAGAATGAAAATCAACTCACTAACTTTTTGAATATCACTAGTTATAGTTTATCATCGTTATTTAAAAAATAAAAACGTAAGAAATTTGTAGGAAGAAATAAGTTGTAAAAACAATAGAATGAAAGAGAAAACAAAAAAGGTGTGAAGTGTGTTTTGCAAAAAAATATACAGTACCACTTATCAAGTTTTGTGTGTTGAACTCACTATTTTTCTTGAATATAAAACAAAATGTTTGACTAACGTGTGTGGTTTATAGTAATGCAGTAGAAGTTTTTTATTTAGAGGGAGTTAGGATGTGTGTATTTTGATAACCATAATGTTAGTTATATAGATGGACAACGATAAATTTAAAATCGTTGGTTAAAAAGTAGTAAGTTATTTGAGGGTAATTTTGGAACAAAAATAGGTTAGCCAAAAATTTTGTATCCCTTTTATATATAGTTATAGGAGGTTTTTGTTGTGAAACGATGCTCTAGAAAACAGAGTATGATCGGTTTCTTGATTAACAAAAAAGCCACAAAGTAAAGGAAAATATAGAAGATAAGAGAAAAAATCATTTTCAAAGTGGTTTAAAACTATATTCTTGATTCAATTACACATTAGGGATCAATATTTACAATTGAATCTCAACCAGACCACTTTCTTCCTACGATTATAATTATTAGGGATTGATAGAGAAGTGTTGACTAGTATGTTATTCATATAGACTCTTTCGACTTCAGTACTAGGACTTTGAGTTGTACTCAACTTGAACTGAGGAATAGTCGGTGTTAGAACAGGCTTTGAATTTGACATGTCTAACTTGTCGAGAATCTTCTTCAAGTATGTCTCTTGAGATAAGCATAATCTTGACTACTTTTTATATCTTCGGATGTCAATCCTAAGATTCTTGAATGCAGCTCCCAAATCCTTCATGTCGAACTCCTTATCAAGTTCATCCTTCACCTTCATAACATCCTCAACATTATTCCTTTCAATGAGGATGTTTTCCACATAAATCAACAAAATAACAAATGAATTTTCAGGTTGAAATATGAAGTAAACATAGTGGTCGAAGTGGCTCCCGGTGAAACCTATGTGTACCATGAACTTATTGAATATCATATTCCATTGTTGAGGATATTGTTTTAGGCCATATATTGACCTATTAGCTTGCACATATAATTTTCCTTTCCTCTTTCTGCATACCCTTCAGGTTTCCTCGTCAGGATAGTTTCATCTATATCACCATACAGGAAGGCAATCTTCACATCCATTTGTTCCAGCTCTAGGTCAAACTTTGCCACAATAGAAAGCAATATTCAAATGGATCTATGATTTACAACATATGAGAAAACATCATTGAATTCGACACCTTCTTTTTGAGTGAAACCCCTAGCAACCAACCTTGCCTTAAATCTCTTCGACGTCACTCCTTTGATTCCTTTTTAACCTTGAAAATCCACTTACAGCTGACTAACCTGGCTCCAGCAGGTTTCTCAATCAGCTCCCAAGTGTTACTATCATGAAGAGATTTCATCTCATAATCCATGGATTTTAGCCATTCAGTTTTGTTTCGAATCCTCGCGGCTTCCTTGTAATCTCTAGGTTCTTCATCAAGGACCTCACTTGCAAAATTAAGGCAAATGTTATAAGATTTACATAACCAAGTCTTTGAGGTGGCTTGACGACTCTTCTCGACCTGTCTCTTGCCAACAGGTCATCATTATCAGTCTCCTCATCTTAATCAACACCTTGTACTTATTCTTCGAATTTAACTGGGTTATGCAATTCAGCATCACTATGCTCCGCCTCAACAAGAATATCTTCCTGTTCCAACTCCTCTTCAGAGATCTCTGCATTTCAACCAGTATCATCAGTTTCCTGGAGATGAGCAACAGACATCTAGTCAGAGAGATTTGATAACAAGTTTTGCCTGAGAGCTCGATGGAAGTCTTGCCCAAGTAGGTTGAACGCCTCTCCTAAGAGATTGGTAGTCTCATCAGCCAGGCTATGTTCAATTCTGCCTATGGGACTTTGATTCCCAGAGATCATTATACTCTCGCATGAGAGACTTAGTGTATCCTTGGTCGGGGGAAAAAATAAGGTCATGCCTGAGAGGCACGACGAACATCCAGTTTGAGAGACTTGATAACAAGTCTTTCTATAGGGTATGATAAAATTCTTGTCCAAGTAGGTCGAATGCCTCGCTTGAGAGACTGGTAGTCTCATCAGCTAGGCTATTTTCAATTCTTCCTGGGGGACTAAGATTCCTCGAGATCATTATATTTTCTTCTAAGGAACAAAACTTCTCCTCGGGCAAGACAAAAATCAATGGCCACTCTTGAGAGGCACGAAAGACATCCAGTCAAAGAGACTTGATAACAAGTCTTGCCTGAGGGCTCGATGGAAGTCCCGCCCAAGTAGGTCGGACGCCTCGCTTGAGAGACTAGTAGCCTCATTATTCGGGCTATGTACAATTTTTCCTGAGGGACTAATATTCCCAGTGATCATTATACTCTAGCTTGTGGTACTTAATGTCTCCTTTGGCAGTAAAAAAATAAGGGTCACGCATTAGAGGTACGACATACATCCAGTCTGAGATACTTGATAACAATTTTTGCATAAGGGCTCGATGGAAGTAGCGCCCAAGTAGGTTGAACACCTCGCCTGAGAGGTTGGTAGTCTCCTCAGTCGGGCTATGTGCAATTCTTCTTGAGAGACTCAGATTCCCAAGGATCATTATACTCTCACTTGAGGGATTTAGTGTCTCCTTAGGCGGGACAAAAATCAAGGTTCATGCCTGAGAGGCGCGGCATACGTTCAGTCAGAGAGACTTTATAACAAGTCTTGCATGAGGGCTTGATGGACGTCCTATCCAAATAGGTCAAACATCTTGCTTAGGAGACGGGTGGTCTCATCACTTGGGCTATGAGCAATTCTTCCTAGGGAACTCAGATTTCCCAGGATCATTATACTCTCGTCTGATCAGATTAGCTAAAGGCCTCAAGAGAGGAAACCTCCCGCTCTCGGGACACTCCCATCAACCGTAGGTGGAAATACACTTTTTCTTCTACCAAAGGCCTCATGCCTGAGGGACTATGTACTATTATATTTGCAAAATGCCTTGCCTGGGGCAATTCCCTTGGATCATTTTAGAGGAGGCGACAATAAAAGGTTGCCCTAAGAGAGGTATCACTTCGCCTTGTATCTTTCCCCTGCCCCTGTGTGAAAAATGTGGGATAAGATGCTTATGGGTTAGAGAGAAAGTCAAGGTCATTAACTTTCCCATAACCCTCTTGAAAATAGGGATTCAACTGACCATTATTGACTAAGAGGGCGGTGGTCATTTCCTAGGAAACCCTAGGCTCAAGAACCTTCATAAATACTCCTCTCATAATAGGATCAAGATGGAACTCAAGTAATACATACTCTGAACATCCTAAATAGCACAACTCTCACCACCATCTTAGCACACGACCACTGATAAGTGTACGCTTGCAACCAAGCATCACTGATCATCAGTGGGGCCTTTCACCTCACGTGGTCGGGTCCCCTAAATCACGTCAAATCACCACCTTACAAGGCTTCTCTCTAGCACGGACAAGCTCTCACCACCAAAACGTGTTATGAACCTACTAAGACCTCTGAGTCTATCTGTTCTTGTAGGGGGAACAAGCACACTTGTACTTTTTGACCAGTACAATTAATATTAGCAATATTTGGAGGATCAACTGGAATTCCAATATTATTTTTTTGTAGTCAAAATAGCTCGAATTTCATTATTGGTATCATCAATCGTGTTAGGAAGATCCTAAAAGCCCCACATTGGTTGGAGATAGAGCAATGAAATAGTTTATATAGAGTGGCACCCCTCACCTTACCAACCGGTTTTGTAAGGTTGTGTTAGGTCAAACTCTAATATGGTATCAGAGCCTATTGATCGAACCTTAGGCAGCCCACCATTTAAAATCCATGTACCAAGCCCAAAAAGAGTGTTGGGCGTGAGGGGGTGTGTTAGGAATATTCTAAAGTCCCACATTGGTTGGAGATAGAGCAATGAAATAGTTTATATAGAGTGGCACCCCTCACCTTACCAACCGGTTTTGTAAGGTTGTTGTTCTGGACTGGGCTGGGGTCTGCCCCTCAATCGAGCAGGCCCAACCCACACGTCCCGGGATGGCCCAACAAGGGCCTCTTAGCACGACCCATGTCGGGCATATGCCTCCTCAACATTGTCGGGCACGCGCACGGTATAGAGCGTCGGGCAGGACGTTAAGCCTCCCTGGCCTCGCTCCTCCCCGACACTCAGGTTCTCCTCCCCCCACGAGGAGCCATCTCCGTCTGCACATAAGAGTCCTCCCCGCGAGGACACGTCTCTCCCCGACACGTAAGACTCCTCCCCGAGAGGACACGTTCTCATGTAACCACCCACTCCCGATGGAATCTATCTGCCCTAATTCCAGATATCTAGGAACGGTTACCCCAGGGCGAAGACCACGTGCTGGTCTTCACTACGCCATGTAAGCCCTGACAGTTACTTGGATTGGGCCTGGCAATCCAGCCCAATGCAAGTTACCGTTAGCCCCGCGCTGGGGGCTCTCTATAAATACCCTCTCACTTGAGAGGGTCAAGTTACACACACTTTCTTACTCTCTAACCTTGTACTTGCTTTTACTTGTGACCCTTGCCTTACTTGAGCGTCGAAGTACCTTGCAGGTACACCCCCCCCCCCCGGCCGTCTTTCAACCGCACCGGTGCTGAAGTCCACAAGACGTTGCTGGCCATCAAATACTATCTGATCTAGGTACGATCAGTGGCGCCGTCTATGGGAATCCTTTGCTTCCCTATTTTTCCTCTGATAAACCAAAGCAATCCTCTCATTCATCACCATCATGGCCGGCAACCCGTCTGCTAACAAAGCTCTGGACACCGTCCTCGCGCAACTCGAGAATGGGAACCACCGCGAAGACGCTGCTGCCTTCCACGTCGAAGAGGGCGACATGAGAGACGGGCAGACCGCCTCCCCAGACTCCCAAGACGCGGCTTACAACACTGTCCAGCAGGATGACCAACAAGCCGTCTTTCAGCCAGTTACTCCTCCGCCCAATGCAGACGCGAGCACTGTAGTCCTATTTGCCTTGATCAATCAGACCAATCAGCTGATAGCACACCGGAATACCATAATTGAAGCACTAGAGCAAGGGCGGACACGGCGATCTTCCCCGCGAAGACATCGTCGTCCACCCTCGCCTCGCCGCTCCCCTTCCCCGCAAAGGACTCCATCCGAAGAATCTCGAACCCCCTCGCTGGTGCGCGAGGGCCGTCGTCCATGCCTTGAACGCCCCAAACCGGCGGTCTCCCAGAAGCGCCATCGTTCCCCACCTCGGAAGGAACCCAGGCCCTCCGCAACTACCAAGAAGTCCAAAACCACCCAGGAGAGACCGAGGAACCGTTCGAGGAATTCCCCTCCACAACATCACCGATCCCCTTCGAGATCCCCGGCCGGAAGCAACGACGACGACCAGAGGACCCCTTTTGTCATGGGAGATCATGAATGCCCCAATTCCTGCAGGCATGGAGAAACCCCCGCCACTGGGGACCTACAACGGTCTGGCCGACCCAGACGATCACATTGAAAGTTTCGAAGCCATGCTCGACTTCAGAAACGTCAGGGGAGCCATTAAGTGCAGGCTTTTCCCCACCACCTTGCGGAATGGCGCCATGACATGGTACAAGGGTCTGGCACCCGGGTCGATCACATCCTGGAAGCAACTAAGACAACGCTTCACCAAATACTTTACTGCGTCTCGTCGACACCCTAAGACGGAGGTTGCCCTAGAGAGCATCTTCCAGGGGAAGAACGAATCTCTCTGGAACTACATTGAGAGATTCAACAGAGAGGCTGTCGAGGTTCATACGACCGACGACATGAAGAAGTATCTGATCATCCATGGGCTACGTTTTGGATCTAATTTTGCCAAATCCGTGGGCCTCCGCAGACCCCGCCGTCTCGAGGACCTCCTCCAACGAGCTCAGTCGTATATCGAGCTCGAGGAATCGGAGGCAGCGCAGATCACCCTTGAGTCGAGACGCAAGGAAGGCCCCTGCGGCCACAAAGATGAAGACTCACCTCCCCGACGAGGAGGATAAAGAAAGAAAGAAAATTGCCCCCGTAATCCTCGTGAACCGCGCGGATCAGCTGGCCGGTTCACGGAGTACACCCCGCTCAATGCTCCCCGCGCGCGAATCCTCTCCGAGTGCCAGAACTCAGAATTTCTGAAAGGAGGCATCCGTTTTCCGAATCCGACTACTCCCAAGTCAAACACTGACAAGTCAAAGTACTGCAGGTTCCAACGGAGCCACGGGCATGTCAAAGAAGACTGCATCCATCTCAAGGATGCGATTGAAATCCTCATCAAGGAGGGGCACTTGAAGAAATACGCCCAGAAGAGTGATACTCCTTGTCCCAGCTCACGGGAAGCCCAGAACGTCGAGGAGACGACACCTCCCCCCGACGAGAGTCGGCTTCAGGTCGCCCTCAGTGTCACGCGACCCGAAGATTTCTTTATCCCCGTAATCATTGAAGGTCAAGAAGCAATTCACAACATGTGGGCAACCTTCCCCCACGAGGATCCCGCCGCTGCCCGTAGCACCTGGGAAGGCTTCCCCAAGGCAATGGTCATCTCCGGGGGTGGTTACGAGAAGTTGTCTGTCGGGTCGATCAAGAGGAAATTTGATGAACTGGAATCAGCAACGTCGGCGAAGACAACCACTCTCGAGAAGGTGCGAGGGAACTCAAATCCTATCACCTTCTATCTCGAGGAGCTCCCCGGAGGAGCGCCCAACGCCACTATCCCCCTCCTGGTCAGGGCCCAGATGGCGAATTTTGACGTTCGAAGGATCCTTGTCGACCAGGGCAGCTCGGTCGACATCATGTACGCTCACCTTTTCGGGACTCTCTAACTCGACGAGAGACATCTGACACCATACGTTGGCTCAGACCTGCAGGGATTCAACGGAACCACCACCCAACCATGGGCCTACGTTGAGCTGATGGTCACATTCGGGGCCGAAGACACAGCCCGACAGGTGAAGACCCACTTCCTGGTGGTCGAATATTCATCCCTTTACAACTGCATCCTCGGGAGGACCACCCTGGCCGAGCTTACGGTGGTACCATCAACGGTCCACCTCAAAATGAAGTACTACACGGCCAGGGGACGAGTAGTGACGATGCACGGGGACATAGACGCGGCCAGAAGATGCTTCGACGCCGCCATCAAAGGCATGAGTTCCATCGGCACCAAACCCAAGACTGTGGCCAAGCCACCCCCGGACGCCGAACAGGTACCTCTCCCGCGCGTCAACGCGGTCGAACTCGACAGCAGGTTCCCGGGCGAACCCGATGAAGACGGGTCAGAAGACCTCGACATCCAGGCGGAAAACAACGGGCGGCCTCTCCACCCAACGCGCCTCATCCCCGACGGAGACTTTGAGCTCGTGGTACTTGGGGACGATCCAGACCGTAACGTGAAGATTGGCACCGGAATCCCCGACCTGACGAAGGAGCAGCTGAAGGCATGTCTAAGGAAGAACCCTGATCTCTTCGCATGGAGCGCCTCCGTGATGCCTGGCCTCGGCCCCGAGGTGGCTTGCCATCAGCTCGCAGTAGATCCGGCCGCTAGGGCCATAGCTCAACGTAGGCGTAAGCAGTCTCCCAAAAAAACGGAGGCTGTTGAAAAAGCTGTAAAAGACCTCCTGGAGGCAAATTTTATTTCGGAGGCCAGGTACATAACCTGGCTGTCCAACCTTGTACTCGTCAAAAAGAGTAATGGAAAATGGAGGGTGTGTGTTGATTATACTGATCTTAACCGGGCTTGCCCGAAAGACTGTTATCCTTTGCCTAACATCGACCAGCTGGTCGATAATTCTGCAGGTTACAAACTGTTATCCTTCATGGACGCATACTCGGGATACAACCAAATTCCCATGGACAATGTCGACAAACAGCACACGGCTTTCATGACCGAGTCGGGCAATTACTACTACAACGTAATGCCTTTCGGCCTGAAGAATGTCGGTGCGACCTACCAACGGATGATGAACAAGGTTTTTCGGGCTGAAATCGGCGACATGCTCGAGGTCTACATGGACGACATGATCGTCAAATCGGCGGAAGAAGTCGACCACGCCGCACACCTCAAGAAGGTGTTCGACATAGCGAGGAAGTGCCGCGTGAGGTTCAATCCCGACAAATGTACCTTCGGCGTTCGGGCAGGTAAGTTCCTCGGTTACTACCTCACAGAGGGAGGGATCGAAGCTAACCCCGACAAATGTAGAGCTTTTTCCGAGATCCCTACTCCGGACTCAAAGAAGTCAATACAATCATTGAACGGGATGTTCACCGCCCTCCTCCCCGACACTCAGGTTCTCCTCCCCCCGCGAGGAGCCATCTCTGTCTGCACATAAGAGTCTTCCCCGCGAGGACACGTCTCTCCCCGACACGCAAGACTCCTCCCCGCGAGGACACGTTCTCATGTAACCACCCACTCCCGATGGAATCGGTCTGCCCTAATTCCGGAGATCTAGGAACGGTTACCCCAGGGCGAAGACCACGTGCTGGTTTTCACTACGCCACGTAAGCCCTGACAGTTACTTGGATTGGGCCTGGCAATCCAGCCCAATGCAAGTAACTGTTGGCCCCGCGCTGGGGGCTCTCTATAAATAACCTCTCACTTGAGAGGGTCAGGTTACACACACTTTCTTACTCTCTAACCTTGTACTTGCTTTTACTTGTGACTCTTGCCTTACTTGAGCGTCGGAGTACATTACAGGTACACCCCCCCCCCCACGCCGTCTTTCAACCGCACCGGAGCTAAAATCCACAAGATGTTGCTGGCCATCAAATACTGTCTGATCCAGGTACGATCAGTTGTGTTAAGTCAAACTCTAATAAATCGGAATCAAAATGCTCTTTTCATGAAATGCAAACATTTTTTATAGTTTATGAATTATTTGTTTTTTAGAGGTGACACTAGAGGAGTCACCTATTAAAGGAATATAAAAAGAATAGTTAAAGAAAATATGAGTAAATAGTCTCAAATCACAAGGAAAAAATCTAATGCACCTCTTTAATTGATGACTACGGGTCAACGATGTAACTTGTGAAATTTTACTTCTTTTCCATGGAGTTATCCCTTGAAGCTACAAATGAAAAAAAAAAAAAAAAAAAAAAAATAGATGCTGGAGAGACAAAAATGTTTATGATCAAAAAATTATAAAACAAAACTCCAATTTACCTTAGCGTTCAAAGAATGAGTATGAGTAGAGTATGGGCCAACTTTAGACTTGACTCTTTCTTTACTTTCGTTTCAAACGATCTTCTTTTTAATTTTTAGCATAATTACAAATGGCCTCTACATCAAGATTTAATGAGCCTAAAAATATAGAAAAGAACATCTGAACTAACATAAGTGTCATAATTTACCTTTCAAATCCATACAAAATTTACTCAAAAATAAGTCTATATCCAAGTAAGTGGGAAATTATAAAGGTTTTAATGAGTAACTTTGACTCGTTGTGCCTTGGGCTTGTTAATAAGTAGATTGAATTTAAGGGCATACAACATTTAGGGCCAAACACAAATTTTTCTACGCCAAGTAGGACATTGGGAAAATGAGGAAATTTGGGGGAAAAAACAATTGAATTCACTTTGTTTTGAAACCTGAAACTTGAACTTTTGCACTAATCTGAAGTCATACTTCCTAAGTTTATGTTTTTCAATAAAGTTTTTAGCAACTGAGCTTACAAATTGAGTCAAATTTATATAATTGTATAAAATTTGGAAAAACTTTCTTATTGAAAAATAAGGTTTAATTTATATACACTGACAGTGTAAAATAGTTTTATACAGTCATCCAATAAAAAATAAAGAGTCTGTCATGTCATTAAATTTTTTTTTAAATATCAGTATGATGTGGCGGGATTCATGGTCGTCATTGATTGACAGTGTAAAAATAATTTACACTATCAGTGTATCACTCATTTTCTCTGAAAAATAATGTTACAATAGACAAATGTACTCTTGGTGTCCGGATCTCCTAATTGCACTGAATATATATCAACTAGTGAACTTGTAAAGAAATTTTCAAAATTATGAATGACAGAAACTGGGGGCCTAAACCATTTAAATCTATCAATGAGTGGTTTGATCATCCTCCTAAAGTTTGTGAAGGATGTTTGGAATAATTGTAAGGTCACTGGCAGTGTGAGTAACATTCTTCTACAAAAATTGAAGAATCTTAAGACTAGATTAAAGTGGTGGAACATAAATGTATTTTGGAATCTTAGATTTAAGGGTTAATGAGGGAATTGAGGAACTCAACAAACTGGAAGGAGTGCTGGATGAATCAGATTCAGAGATTACATAAGGTATTTTGGAAAATAGAAGCGCTGTTATTGAAGAAGTTTGGAATAAGTTACACCTCAAAGAAAGTATTTTGTATCAAAAGGCAAGAACAAGATGGAAGTTTGAAGGAGATAACAATACCAAGTGATCGTACCTGGATCAGACAGTTATTCAGTGGTCAGCAACGTCGTATGGACTTCAGCTCCATGCGAACAGGTCAGCGTTCTCCCGGAGACATCCCTTCAGCTGCTCCTTCGCCAGGTCGGGGATCCCGGTGCCAATCTTCACTTTACGGTCTGGATCTTCCCCGAGGGCCACGAGCTCAAAGTCTCCGTCTGGGATGGGGTGCGTTGGGTGGAGAGACCGCCCGTTGTTTTCCGCCTGGAGGTCGAGGTCCTCTGCTCCGCCCTCTTCGTGCTCGTCCATGAACCGGTTGTCGAGGTCGACCGCGTTGACGGGCGGGAAAGGTATCTGTACGGTGTCCGTGGATGGCTTTGCTTCGGTCTTGGGCTTGGTGCCGAGGGAACTCATGCCTTTGATCGCAACGTCGAAGCACCTCCTGGCCGCGTCTATGTCCCCGTGCATCGTAACCACACGTCCCCGGGTCTTGTAGTACTTCATCTTGAGGTGGACCGTTGATGGGCGGCCAAGGTGGTCCTCCCGAGGGTGCAGTTGTAGAGGGATGGACATTCGACCACCAGGAAGCGGGTCTTCACTTGTCGGGCAATGTCTTCGGCCCCGAATGTGACCATCAGCTCAACGTAGCCCCATGGTCTGGTGGTGGTGTCGTTGAACCCCTGCAGATCTGAACCGACATACGGGGTCAGATATCTCTCGTCTAGCTGGAGAGTCCCGAATAGATGAGCGTACATGATGTCGATCGAACTGCCTTGGTCGACAAGGATCCTTCGGACGTCAAAATTCGCCATCTGTCCCCTGACCTGGAGAGGGATAGTGGCGTGGGATGCTCCGCCGGGGAGCTCTTCGAGTTAGAAGGTGATAGGGTTCGATTTCCCTTGCACCTTCTCGAGAGTGGTGGTCTTCGCTGATGTTGCGGACTCTAGCTCGTCAAATTTCCGCTTGATCGACCCGACGAACAACTTCTCGTAACCACCCCTAGAGATGACCATTGTCTTGGGGAAGCCTTCCCAGGTGCTACGGGCTGTGATGGGGTCCTCGTGGGGGAAGTTCGCCTACATGTTGAGAACTGCTTCCTGGCCCTCAATGTCTCCGGGGACGAAAAAGTCTTCGGGTCGAGTGACGCTGAGGGTGACCTGAAGCCGACTCTCGTCGGGAGGAGGTGTTGTCTCTTGGACGTTTTGGGCTTCCCGGGCACTGGGGCGAGGGTCATCATTCTTCTGGGCGTACTTCTTCAAGTGCCCTTCCTTAATCAGGATCTCAATTGCATCCTTGAGATGAATGCAGTCTTCTGTGACATGTCCGTGGCTCCGGTGGAACCTGCAGTACTTGGACTTGTCCGTGTTTGATTTGGGGGGAGTCGGCTTCGGAAAACAGACGCCTCCTTTCAGAAATTCTGAGTTCTGGCACTCGGAGAGGATTCGCGCGCGGGGAGCGTTGAGCGGGGTGTATTCCGTGAACAGGTCAGCTGGTCCACGCGGTTCACGAGGATCCCGTGGGAGATTTTCTTTCTTTCTTTCTCCTCCTCGTCGGGGAGGAGAGTCTTCTTCTTTGTGGCCGTGGGGGCTTTCCTTCCGTATCGACTCAAGGGAGATATGCGCTGCCTCCGACTCCTCGAGCTCAATGTACGACTGAGCTCGTTGGAGGAGGTCCTCCAGACAGCGAGGTCTGCGGAGGCCCACGGACTTGGCAAAATCAGATCCAAAACGTAGTCCGTGGATGATTAAATACTTCTTCCTGTCGTCGGTCGTATGAACCTCGAAAGCTTCCCTGTTGAATCTCTCAATGTAGTTCCTGAGAGATTCGTTCTTCCCCTGGAAGATGCTCTCTAGTGCAGCCTCCGTCTTCGGGTGTCGACGACACGCTGTGAATTGTTTGGTGAAGCGTTGCCTTAGTTGTTTCCAGGATGTGATCGACCCGGGTGCCAGACCCTTGTACCAAGTCATGGCGCCCTTCCGCAAAGTGGTGGGGAAAAGCCTGCACTTAATGGCTCCCCTGACGTTTCTGAAGTCGAGCATGGCTTCAAAACTTTCGACGTGATCGCCGGGGTCGCCCAGGCCATCGTAGGTCCCCAGTGGGGGGTTTCTCCATGCCCGTAGGAATTAGGGCATTCATGATCTCTCATGATAGAGGGGTCCTCTGGTCATCGTCGTCGCTTCCGGTCGGGGATCTCAAAGGGGATCGGTGATGCCGTGGAGGGGAATTCCTCAAACGGCTCCTCGGCCTCTCCTCGGTGGTTTTGGACTTCTTGGTAGTTGAGGAGGGCCTGGGTTCCTTCCGAGGCAGGGAACGATGGCGCTTCTGGGAGATCACCGGCTGGGGACGTTCAAGGCGTGGCCTACGGCCCTCACGCACCGGCCAGGGGGTTCGAGATTCTTCAGAAGGAGTCTTTCGCGGGGAAGGAGAGTGGCAAGGTGACGGTGGGCGACGATGTCTTCGCGGGGAAGATCGTCGTGCTCGTCCTCGTTCGAGTGCTTGAATTCTGAGATTCTGGTGCATGATCAACTGATTGGTCTGATTGACCAAGGAAAATAGGGCCACGGTGCTCGAATATGCATTAGGCGGAGGAGCAACTGGCTGGAAGACGGCTTACTGGTCGTCCTGGCGGGCAGCGTCGTAAGTCGTGTCTTGGGAGTCCGGGGAGGCGGTCTGCCCGTCCCTGACGTCACCTTCTTCGACGTTGAGGGCGGTAGCGTCCTCATGGTGGTTTCCGTTCTCGAGTTGCGCGAGGACGGTGTTCAGAGCTTTGTTAGCAGACGGGTTATTGGTTATCCTAGTGATGAACGAGAGGATTGCTTTGGTTTATCGGAGGAAAAACGGGGAAGCAAGGGTTCCCACAGACGGCGCCATTGATCGTACCTGGATCAGACAGTTATTCAGTGGCCAGCAACGTCGTATGGACTTCAGCTCCGGTGAGGTTGAAAGACGGCGGGGGGGTGTACCTGCATGGTACTCCGACGCTTAAGTAAGGCAAGGGTCACAAGTAAAAGTAAGTACAGAAAGATGTTAGAGTGTATGAGATTGTGTAACCTGACACTCTCAAGTGAGAGGGTATTTATAGAGAGCCCCCAGCGTGGGGCCAACGGTTACTTGCATTGGGCTGGAGTGCCAGGCCCAATCCATGTAACTACCAGGGCTTACGTGGCGTAGTGAAGACCAGCACGTGGTCTTCGCCCTGGGGTAACCGTTCCTAGATCTCCGGAATTAGGGCAGACCGATTCCATCGGGAGTGTGTGGTTACATGAGAACGTGTCCTCGCGGGGAGGAGTCTTGCGTGTCGGGTAGAGGAGCATCAGAGTGTCGAGGAGGAGCGAGCCCGGAGAGGCTTAGCGCCTCTGCCCGATGCTCTATGTCGTGTGTGCCCGAACACCGCCGAGGTGTGGCGTGTGCCCACACTGTTGAGGTGGGGCATGTGCTCGGCATTGGTCATGCTAAGAGGCCTTTGTTGGGCTATCCTAGGACGTGTGGGTTGGGCCTGCTCGATTGAGGGGCAGACCTCGGCCCAGTCCAGAACACCAAGTATTTTCACTCGATTATTAATTCAAGATGGAGAGATAATTCCATTACAACATTGAACATTGGGTTGAATTTGGAAGAGAAGGTAGAGAGAGTGAAACAAGTTATCCATAAGCATTTTTCGAACAAGTACTTGAATAAGGCCTATGAAGGTTTCAACATGGATTTAAGTGGATTGAAGAAACTTTCTATGGAGGATAATGCCATGTTGACATAATCTTTTTCTTCTGAGGAAATTCTTGAGGCAATTAATTCTTGTGACGCAAAAAAAATTCCCGGTCCCGACGGGTTCAATTTGAACTTCATTAAGCACACGTGGGAGATCATTGGCGGTGACATTTTAAACTGCATATCTGAATTTCATGAAAAGGCTTTCCTCCCAAAAGCTTTTTGTTCTTCTTTTTTTGTGTTGATCCCAAAGATTGAAAATCCTATGTCTTTGAAAAAATTCAGACATATAGCTCTCATAGGTTGTATTCACAAAATCTTGTCCAATTTACTTGCTGCTAGACTGATTTTGGTGATTGGGAGATTGGTGTCAGCTACCCAAACTGCTTTTATTCCTGGTAGATTGTTACTTGATGGGGTTTTAGTGGCAAATGAGATCCACGATTATGCCATAAAGAAGAAGAAAATAGGTTATATGTTCAAGGTTGATTTTTCTCAAGCCTATGATTGTGTCAATTGGAGTTTTCTTATCAAGTTCCTTGAAGCGGTTCATTTTGATCCTAAATGGCTCAGTTGGATAAAAGGCCTCATCTGCAATAGTTATGGTTCAGTCCTTGTGAATGGAAGTTCGTCTCTAGATTTCAAGATGTATAGGGGTCTATTACAAGGAGATCCATTATCTTCGTTTCTCTTTGTCCTCGTAACAGAATCTTTGGCCCTGTTGGTAAAAAATGCAGTCAACAATAATCATTTTCATGGCTTAATGGTGAATGGAGTAACAACAAGTAGTTTACTCCAATTCGCTAACGATACCCTATTTATCTGTGATGATTCGTGGTCCAATATATGGGTGATCAAATCCATATTGCATGGTATGGAAATTCTGTTTGGGCTGAAGGTCAATTTCAGCAAGAGCAATCTAATAAGTTTGGGCTTGGACAGGGATAGTATTGAAGCTGCAGCTGATTTTCTGACATGTAAAGTTGCAACCTTTCCATTTAGATTCCTGGGTTTATCAGTGGGAGGTAGCCATAAATCTCTGGCTTTTTGGAATCCAGACATTTCTTCCATCAAAGCTAGACTGGCATCTTGGAGGGGAAGATTGTTGTCCATTGGTGGTCGCATTACCTTGATAAATTCTGTTATATCAAATATGCCTATTCACCATCTCTCATTTTAACTGGCTCCGGCATCTATATTGAGGAAAATTAAAGCAATTCAAAGAAAATTCTTGTGGGGAGGAGATTTGGAAAAGAACAACATCTCTTGGGTGAAATGGTCCCAAGTTTGTAAAGCTAAAAGTCATGGTGGATTGGGCATAAATGATATATCTGCTTTTAACCGTGCATTAGTAGCTAAGTGGATTTGGAGGATGTTTAATGAACATGACACAATTTGGTGTGAAGTTCTCAAAGTAAAGTATGGTGATGGTTTTCTAAGTAGCTTCATATGTCAGTCTTCAAGGATTTTTAGAAGTTGGTCAAGTTGGTGGAAGGATCTAAACCATCTATCAAATCCTTCAAATGGACAAGGTATCTTCAAAATTTTATCATGAAAAGTGGGAAATGGAGGAAGGACTCTTTTTTGGCAGGCCCGGTGGATTGGAGGAATTCCAATCAAATTTCTTTATCTGGACCTTTTTTAATCTTCTCCATCTCAGGATATTCTTGTTAAGGATTGTGGGTATTGGACTGAAAATAACTGGGAGTGGGATCTCTATGGAAAAAACGTTCTGCTGAATAATGTAGAGGATGGAGCAGCAGCAGAATTGCATCAATTACTGAATGAGGTTGAGATGAACTGTCAAGAAAAGGACTTGGTGTTGTGGCCCAGGGACATGGATAACAAGTATAGTGTGAATATTTGTTACATGGTAATGAGTCAGAAGATGGAGGAAGAATCGTTAGATAATAATACGACAGAAGCGTTGGATCGATTATGGAAATTGGGGATCCCTCTAAAGATCAAGTATTTTGGTTGGAGACTAATATTGAACAGGCTACCTGCGCGCGATAACCTCGTCAATAGAGGCATCATTGTCGACCCTCATCAGATGGTATGTGTGTTATGTTTCCAGGTTCATGAAGATATAACTCATATCTTTTTATCATGTCCTAAATCGAAACGAGTCTGGAGGGAAATTGAATTGTGGTTAGGTGTGCACTATCCCATTGGATCGAATTGTGTAGATTCTTTTCTCTGTTGGGCCAAATTTCTAGGGAACAAAATTCCATCGGCTTTCGTATGGTTAATAGCGTGTTGGTGCATATGGAGAAAGAGGAATCATGTGATTTTTAACAATGTTGTCGCGGACCATAACGAGATTTTCCATGAAATTGTTCAGAGATCTTGGAGCTGGAAGGAGTTGAATATCAAAAAGAAATCGTATGGTACACTTTATGAATGGTATAAATTTCCTCTCGATTTTTATCGGTAAGGAAGTTTAATGGATAGCGTTGGGTTCTTGGTTGAGTGTATTATTAGATGCAGGCCACATAGTTTGTTCGGGTTTTTTTCCTGTTATTTCTGTCAAGGAGGTTATGTGTGTGGCATTAGATCTCTGTCTTGGTTGGGGGCTGGTTGTTTCTATTAACTGTATGGATTCAATCTGTTGCATCTTTTTCTTTTCCTGTCCTAATGAAGGATTTGTAATCTGTATTTTGGGGCTATACTCTACCCTGTGATTTTTATAAATGAAGTTGATTATTAAAAAAAACTTTCAAAATACTTGGAAACTTATTCAACGTGTTGAATCCACACAGTTTCAAAGTTAAGTGCGAAATAAGAACATGTTTGTAAGGGTAATGGACAAAAAATGAACTTTATCTTTTCCCTCTTGATCTTTATTTAATATTAAACTTTCCAAGAAAATTTTCCCAAGGGGGGAAAATATTTATCTAGTCTATTTGTTGGAGATGTCTTGAGGAATCCTTTAACCAACCAAATACTCTCTCAAAATATAAATGTATTTTGTTTAAGTTTGGATCCTTGAAAAAGGAAAGTTTTGGGTGAACCAACTCGGCCCCAAAGCTTGATATTAATTGAGAGCCAGAGTAGTAATAAGAGGCCATAAAGTGATGAACCAATTGAAATGTTGCTTAAAGAGTGTTTTGGTTTCAACTTAATTATAATTGAGATTAACAAGTATAACGTAGTCAGGGATCTCAGAAGGAAGAGGTGTGATGAAATTTTTGAGTCTAGACGAGGAAATAACATTCAGCCACAACTAAAAAAGTCAAACATGATTTCTTATACTTGCAACGACTCTATATCTAAACTTTCTTAATGATGTTTTGCAATTGATTATATTTGAGTTGTCTAATCGATTAGAGCATTTTTCTAATCAGTTAGATAATCAATTCAACCCATGAATTATTTCTTTTTTTGGCGTTTCCAACAACTATATAAGGGAGGGTCTTCCTCACTTCATACCACGCCACTTTCAAACATTTTCATATCTCTTTAGAATTTATCTTTTTCTCTTTTTTGGAAAATATTTTCTATTTCAATTCTAATTGCCTTAGTGTTACTAAGTGAAGTTTTACTTTTGAGGAATATACTTTTGTAAGTGGTCGTGCTGGTCGTTTATATTCTTAAGGGTGTGATACCTTTAAGAGATAGAGTTTGGTTTTGGAGATCAACCTTTATAAAATCTTTGTTATTGGTTTATTAAGATTTTCCAGCAAAATCTTTGTTTTGGTTATTGCGATCAACCATAAATCTCTAAACGGTTCGATGGTGTAGTCTAGGTAAAAGGTATCATTTGACTAGGAATAAGTATATATTAAAGGTTTGTGGGCATAACCTTCAAAAGCTCAAAGTTTATAGTGAAACTTTCAAGAAGATCTTTTGGGGACAGGATTAGGCTAACGTTTGGCCAAACCTGTTAAATCTCTAGGGCAATCTTTCTAACCCTATCATTTTACTTTTCCTCAATTTACTTTAATTATTTAATTTTTCACTGTGATTACTCACATAAAACTACTAATATGGTCTTAAAACGAGAAAATGTTAAAATTAATCACGAATTTTTAATACCACAATTCCCCCCCCCCCCACTCACTTATGCTTGAAGTCAATTATCCAACAACTGCCATCAGAGCCTAACTCTTGTTAAGGACTAATCATCTCAGGAGGAATAATATCTTCAAGTTATTCACTAAACAAACCTCCATACTTTAATGGAGAAGGGTACAATTTATGGAAAGAGAAATTGAAATTTTTCATAGAAGGGATGGATTGTGGTATTTGGAAGGTTGTGTATGAAGGTCCACTTGTTCCAACACACATAGTTAACGGTGTGGTAGAAAACAAATCTGAAAAGAATTGGCCCAAAGATATTAAGAAAATTTGCAAAGTTGTTTGAAAATGAAAGTTGTCATCGCTACTGCTCTCAGTCTTAATAAGTTTTGCGAGTTTCTCAGTGCGAAACTGTAAAATAAATGTGGGACACCCTCCAAATTATCCATGACTACTGAGGTGAATAGGCCAAGGTTGGATACATTGACTCATGAGTATGAACTCTTAAGAATGAAACATGAAGAGCGTGTTAATCATATGCAAACACGATTTACCCATATTATGAGTCATATGAGAACTCTGGAAAAAATATTTTCAAATGAAGAGTTGGTTATAACATTCTTAGATTCCTAAACTTTAATTGGCAACCTAAAGTCAACGCGAAGTATGAATCTAAGAATTTAGAAGCCATGGACACATGACCTCTCTTCGGTAAACTGCAGGAACGTGATATGGAGCTTAAAAGACTTGTTGATGATGAGGAAGATAACAAAAAGAATAGGAAAAGTATTTCACTTAAAGCTACTAACATCAAAGATCTGTAAACAGAAGATGAAGAATGTCAAAGTGAGATTAATAAATTCATTAAGCTCGTGTTTTAAAAATTCAAGGAGTTCCTAGGGTACAAAAAACAAACTTCAAGACTCCAGAAGCAAAGATAAGAAATTTAATCATTCATTCGTACGTGTCATCAATGCAGAAAGAAAGGACATACGATACTAAACTGCTCACAAAACCCGAAAAGAAACCAAATTCAAAGAAAGTTCAAGAAATCAAAAAATAGAGCATACATATCTTGGGATAATGATGATATGTAATCTTCAGATAAAGGAGAATTAAAGCTTTCTCTTACGAAAAATTATCAAGACGGTGAGGTAACCTCTCACTTTTCCTACCATGATTTATTTTGCCTTTGTAAGAAGCTAACAAGATAAACGAGTAAATTAGAACAAATCATCTCTACCACCAAAGGCACTATCTATTCCCTTGAATTGAAAAATAAAAACATGTTGGAAGAAAAAGAAAGCCTTGGAGAGAGAGAGAGAGAGAGAGAGTATGATCTAATTCAAAAATATTCCTCATATCATAAGATTTTATACAAATATACCAAGTGTAATCAATGTGACATTTTGAAAAATAAAATTGATGATCTTCAAAACACACTTGATAAATTCACTAAAGGGACATGCAACTTGAATCTTTTGTTAGGAAACCAAAGGGCGTCTTACAATATGGTTGGTCTTGGGTATGAACCTAAGAACAATAGTAAAAGCTTTATCAATATTTGCAATGTCTGACCAACACCTAAAAGCAAATCCCTAAAATGTAATTAATGTAATAAAGACGACCCATATTGCCATGTTCTGTTTCATCAAAAAGAGTCATGAGAGCAAAGAATGGTATCCTCTTTCATACTTTTATAAAGAACATTATGAACGTAAAAATAGAAACATGTCCTATCATAATATGTATTCCACTAACATCAAAGGACCTAAAAAGATATGGATACCGAAGGAAGAAAAGTCGAATTGTGAGGCAGATGATGATACTGATAGTTTCTCTTCAAGTGAAGAAATAAATATGTTCTATTGTTCCTCTCCTACAGTGGAAGAAATTCATTTTCCTAAAAACAACAAGATAAAATCATTGGATATTTAATTCATGGTGAGATCCCTAATCTTACCCTTTAGTTATTCTGATATAGCATTGTTTTCCACAAGTTACTTAATATTAAGTAAGATACGTAACATAGGCAATAAAGTATGTTTAATTCCTCTATATGCATGGTCAATAAAAATCGTAATGTAAAATCCTTTTAAAAACCCCTTTTAGGAAGTACCATGATTATGGAAGAAGTCATACGTATTACCTTTGGTGAACAAACCCTTAGTAGGTAAAAGTAGAATTGTTACCTTTGCAATTATCCTTTAGAGAACATCATTGGAAGATGACAATAAAGGGAAATAAAAATATCAAAGATGAGGAAGTCCAAAGTCTAAATAGAGAAATTCAAGTTAACGAAGTCAACCAAAGAAAGTGTGTCTTAAGAATGGATGATCGTTAAGGACCACTTCATTCAAAATGATAATAGGGAAATCTCTAAGAGAACTGCATCTCAACACTCCCATAGAAAGGTATGTAACTATATGGCTTTTGTTTCACAAATTGAACCAAAGGAAATTGATGAATCTACAATCAAAAAATATTTTTCACTTTCTATGTAAGAAAGGTTAAATCTATTTGAGAGAAATAACAATTGGGAATCCTTGTTTTAAACCAGACTCATTACAAAAGATTACAATCAAAGCATATATCTCAATAAAACTTATCCTTATTTACCTCAACTAGAAGCCATAAGGATGATTATAGCCTTCTCATGTGTTTTTGCAAAATCTTCCAAATGAATGTAAAGATTCACTTTGAACTATTACATCCATAAGGAAGTACATGTTGATCATCATAGTGATTTTCTAAAACTCTTATTACTCATGTTTTCAAAATGAAAATGGGTCTCTACGATCTAATACAAGCTTATAAACATTGCTTTAATAGTCTAAGAAATTTTTTACTTGAAAACAATTTTCAAAGGATGATATAACTCTTTTTCAAACCGAGCATGCTTTACCTACGCATGATTTTTTGTCTATTCAATACTACTAAAAAATCCTTGTGCAAGAATGTTTATGATAAGATGCATATTAAAATGAGGGAAAACTCTTTTGAGAGTACAAGAAGAAGTGGTTGATAACCCTGGTGGATTTAACCAAGACGTTGATTATGTATTTCAACATAATTGACTAAAATAATAATGTTGAACACGAGAGGTTAAGATTATAAATTTGTAAGGGATTTATTGGTCTTTTAATTGAACCAACTCTAGTATAAAATGATTCATAGAGAAGGAAAATTGACGGTGGCTTGTCATTTCCTCTAGAGGGGGAGTTTCTCAAGTTACCTTGAGATCCTGAGGTAGTACACTTAATAGAGATTGAAAAATTGAAAAACTTTTATTAATTCTTCAGTAAGTGATTTAATAACTGCTTATTCAGTTAAATTTATTTTCTACTAACCTATGGTTGAGTTTCAAGTTGTTTTGAAGCAAAGGGGTGTCAAATACAACATGCATAGAGTTCAACATTAATCTAAGGCCCAAGGAGATAAAAAGAAGTTGTCCAAAATATTTCTTAAGACAAGAGAATCTAAGAAAGAAATAAGTAGACAACACAATTACCTCTCGATATAGAAAGTTTCAAAGACTTTTAAGGTTTGTTCGAGAAAGAATCAAGGGGAAGAAGCTCTCCAAAGCTTACCTACCGGTTGATTCCAAAGTTAAATATTATCTTCCAGGGGGAGAAATAAGATTTTCAATCATATGCCTTACTCTGGATTGCTACTTTCCATCTCTATAAGGTAACTTGTTCCTGTTACATGGGATATATGTGCTTTGATTATTTTACGACTTTTTTATAATGATAAAGGGGGAAATATATACTATCAGGAGGAGCAGAGTATACTCTCTGCTTAATTGAGGGTGAGTTTAATCACTTTAAAATACTTCTATTTGTTTTTGTTACCACCTCCCTTGAGTGGTGCATTGTCATCATCAAAATGGAGAAGAATGTGGATTTATGTGCTTGCATGAAATAAAGATCAATATTTGTATTTTTTATTAGGACAACACATGAAAATTATTCTGGACTGGGCTGAGGCTTCCCTACAGTCGAGCAGGCCCAACCCATACAGCCTGGGGAGGCCCAATAAGGTCCTTCTGTAAGACACGCGACTGCCACGTGCGAACAACAGCTTCGTCGGGCACTGGGGCAGCGTCGGTCACCTAGTCATCGTCGGGCACTTGGGACAATAGGAGAGGAGGGCATCACACCCCACTGAGATGTGCCTCCTCGACAGGCTAACCCCTCCCCGCGAGGTCATGTCCATTCCGCGGACTTGATACCTCCTCGACACAGAAGGCTCCTCCCCGCGAGGAGTACCCAACGGTCCATACCACGTGGACACGTTCCAAGTAACCTCCCACCTCCGAAGGATTCGGTATGCCCTACCTCCAGAAATATAGGAGTAGTTACTCTAGGGCGAAGACCACGTGCTGGTCGTCACTACTACACGTAAGCCTTAGCAGTTGCTTGGAGTGGGCCTAGTTGATCCAGCCCATTGCAGGTAACCGTTGGCCCCGCGCTGGGGGCTCTCTATAAATACCCTCTCATTTGAGAGGGTCAGGTGAGACACATTCTTCTTACCACTCTCTCTTTCTGTATTTGCTGATATTCTATACACTCTCTCACTTGACCGTCGGAGTACCTTGCAGGTACACCCCCCCCCTCGCGCCGTCTCTCACCATCACCAGAGCTGCCGTTCCAGACGCCGTTGGCCACTATCAACTGTCTGATCCAGGTACGATCAGTGGCGCCGACTGTGGGGACTTACAAGCTTCCCCGTTTTTCTGCTCGATAAACCAAAGCTTTCTCCGTTCAACAACCATCATGCCAACCCGTCGGCGAATCAAGCTCTAGACAACATTATCGCGCAGCTCGGCAATGGCAACCGCGTCGACAACCACGCTGCCCAACCAGTCGCGGAGAACGACGTCAGAGACAGACTCACCGCCTCACCATCTTCCGAGGAAGCGGAGTACGAGACAGCTCACCAAGACGGACAGGAAACGGTCCTCCAACCCGTTTTCCATCCCGTGGACCCGCCGCCGAATGCGGACCCGAGCACTGCTACCCTGTTTGCGTTGGTCAATCAGACCAACCAGATGATCTTCAACCAGAACATCCGGATCGAGGCGCTGGAGAAACGTCGGGGTCGGTCTTACCCGCGAAGGCACCGACCACCACCCCTTCCAACACATTTGCAGTCCCAGGAGGTATCTCGCAGCCCCTCCCTGGTTCCCAGGGGTCGCAGACCACGCTTGGAGCGTACTCAGTCGGAAAATCCTCAGAAACGCCATCGCTCCCCGCCACCAAAGGGACCAGTTCGCTCCTCGAAAAATAAAAGGAGCAGACCGGAAGCCGAGGAACCCAGAGGCCATCCAAAGGACCACTCCCCGAGATGTCACCATGTTCGTGAACAGCGCTCTCCCTCCATATCGCCGGGAGCCAGCGAGGATGACGATTACCGGACACCTCTAGCCAGGCACATCATGGACGCCCCTATTCCTAAGGGCCTGGAGAGGCCCCCATCGTTAGGAACTTATGACGGGACATCTGATCCCGACGACCACGTCGAGAGTTTTGAAGCTCTGCTCGATTTCAGGAACGTCTCCGGTGCCATCAAATGTCGGTTATTCCCCACAACTCTTCGGAAAAGGGCCATGGCTTGGTACAAAAACCTAGCAGCTGAGTCAATCACGTCGTGGAGATTCCTGAGGGAGCGTTTCAGAAAACATTTTACGGCTTCTCGTCGACATCCGAAGACGATAGCCTCCCTGGAAGCCATCTTTCAGGGGAAGGACGAGCCTCTCCGGAGCTACATAGAGAGGTTCAACAAAGAGGCGGTCGAAATCCACGTGACCGATCACATCAAAATGTATCTCATCATCAAGGGTTTGAGGATAGGATCTAAGTTCGCAGAATCCGTCGGGCTACACCGTCCCCGCAGCTTTAAAGGCCTCCTCGAGAGGGCTCAGTCACATATCGAGTTCGAGGAAGCTGAAGCTGCACAAATTGCCCTCGATTCGAGGCACAGAGAAGGCCCCCGCGGCAACAAGGAAGAAGACTCCCCTCCACCCAGGCGGGGTGGAGACAGGAGAAGAGAAGACTCCCCTCCACCCAGGCGAGGCAGGGAAAGAAAGAAAGAAGCCCGGACCAAAGAGCCCCGCGAATCACGGGGACCGTCTGGCCTTTTCAAAGACTACACACCGCTGAACGCGTCTCACGCGCGCATTTTCAGCGACTGTGCCAATTCGGAGTTCGTCAAAGGGGGAATCCGCTTCCCGAAACCGGCGGCTTCCAAGCCAAATACTGACAAGTCCAAGTACCTGCCGGTTCCATCGCAGCCACAGACACGTTACTGAAGATTGCGTCCATCTTAAAGACGCAATCGAGACGCTGATTAAGGAAGGGTACCTGAAGAAGTACGCCAAGCAGCAAGAGGCCCCCCGCCCCAGCGGCCAGGAGGCCCAGAATGTCGAGGAGTCAACTCCATCTCCCAACAACAGATCGCTGCAGGTCGCGTTGAGCATCACGCGGCCTGAAGACTTTGGTTTTTCGGGAGAACTCAACGACCCTGAAGCTGTCCGAAACATGTGGAAGAACTTCCCGACAGAAGACTCGATAAGTGCCCGCAGTACCTGGAAATCTTTTCCCCAAGCCCTGGTCATATCTGGCAGAACCCCCGACCGGTTGACCGTGGGGTCAATAAAGAGGAAATTAGACAAACTGAAAGCAACAACTCCTCGAGCCCCCACCCTCGAGAGAGTCAAGGGAAGATTAAATCTGATTACCTTCTACCTCGAGAAACTTCCTGGTGGGGCGCCGAACCCCTACATCCCCGTCCTGATCCGGGCACAGATGGCCAATTTCGATGTCCATGGAATTTTGGTCGACCAGGGAAGCTCGGTGGACATCATGTACGTCCACCTCTTCGAAACCCTCCAACTGACCAAGCAACACTTGTCCCCGTACGTAGGGTCAGACCTACAAGGCTTCAATGGCGCGACCACCAGGACATGGGGCTTCGTGGAATTGATGGTCACCTTAGGGATGGAGGAAACTGCCCGACAGGTGAAGACACGTTTCTTGGTGGGGGACTGCCCGTCCCTCTAAAACTGTATAATGGGGAGGACCACGTTGGCGGAACTAACGGCCGTACCATCAACGGTCCACCTGAAAATGAAATACTACACGAAGCGTGGACGTGTGGTCACTCTCCACGGGGACATCAACGCGGCCAGAAGATGTTTCAACGCAGCAATTAGGGGTCTGAGTGTCGTTGGCGGCACCAAATCTAAGACTCAGACCGAGACACCTCCAGACGTCGTGCAGGTTCCACTCCCGCCGGTCAGCGCGGTCGACCTTGACAGCAGGTTTGCCGAGGAGCAGGAAGAAGTTGCAGGCGAGGACCTCCCAGTTGAAATCAACGGGCAGCCTCTCCACCCAACGCGCCCCGTCCCAGATGGAGATTTCGAGCTGGTTCCTCTCGGCGACAGCCCAGACCGAAGCGTAAAGATTGGCTATGGACTCCCCGACCTGGAGAAGAGGCAACTGAAGGCATGTCTCCGAGAAAATGCAGATTTGTTCGCCTGGAGTGCAGCAGAGATGCCTGGACTGGACCCTGAAGTAGCTTTTCATCAGCTGACTGTAGATCTGGCCGCTAGGGCTGTAGCTAATCGTAGGCGTAGGCAGTCTCCGAAAAAAATGGAGGCTGCTGAAAAAGCTGTAAAAGACCTCCTAGAGGCAAACTTTATTTCCGAGGCCAAGTACACAACTTGGCTCTCAAATGTTGTACTTGTTAAGAAAAATAATGGAAAATGGAGGATGTACGTTGACTACATGGATCTTAACCGGGCATGCCCGAAAGACTCTTACCCCTTACCTAACATCGACCAGCTGGTCGATAATTCTGCAGGATTCAAATTATTATCCTTTATGGATGCCTATTCGGGGTATAACCAAATCCCCATGGACGAGACCGACAAGCAGCATACCGCCTTCATGACCGAGTCGGGCAATTACTATTATAACGTAATGTCCTTCGGCTTGAAAAATGCTGGCACCACCTACCAACGGATGATGAACAAGGTCTTCCGGGCTGATATCGGCGACGTACTCGAGGTCTATATGGACGACATGATCGTCAAATCTGCAGAAGAAGTCGACCATGCTGCTCATCTCAAGAAAGTGTTCGACACAGCGAGGAAATGTCGCATGAGGTTCAACCCCGACAAATGCACCTTCGGTGTTCGCGCAGGGAAGTTCCTCGTCTTCTACCTCACAGAGAGAGGCATTGAGGCGAACCCTGGCAAGTGTAGGGCATTCTCCGAAATCCCTACCCCGAACTCGAAGAAGTCGATCCAGTCACTTAACGGAATACTGACTGCTCTTTCCCGTTTCGTAGCCAAATCTGCTCAGTACACACTCCCCTTTTTCAAGCTTCTCCGACAGAAAGCGGCCTTTGAATGGAGTGAAGAATGCGAGCAAGCCCTCCTCCATCTAAAACAAGTCTTGTCACAACCCCCGGTCTTGTCCCGACCGGATGCCGAGGAAACACTTTTCTTGTACCTGGCCGTCACCGGCGAAGCGGTGAGTGCCGTCCTTATACGGGAGACCCCCGACGGACAGAAACCGATCTATTTCACGAGCAGAGCTCTTCAGGGCCCCGAGCTCAGATACCAACAGATTGAAAAGGTCTCCTTGTCCCCCGTATCTGCCGCCAGAAGATTACGTCATTACTTCCTGGCCCACACAATCGTGGTAAGGACAGAGCAACCTATCAGACAGCTCCTCAGTCGGCCAGACATGGCGGGGAGAATGCTCTGGTGGTCTCTCGAGCTATCCGAGTTCTACCTTCGATACGAAGGAAGAAAAGCCTTGAAAGCCCAAGTATTGACCGACTTCGTAGAAGAAATGACCGTCCCTGAGTCCTCGACCAATGGTTCCCAGAAATGGACGATTTACGTCGACGGGGCCTCCGGTGCAAAAGGCAGCGGGGCGGGCATTATCCTGGAAAACGAGCAGGGCATCCTGATAGAAGTCTCCCTCGAACTGTCCTTCAAGACATCGAACAACCAAGCCGAATACGAGGCCTTCCTCACGGGACTTCGACTTGCGGAAGACCTTGGCCCAAAAGAACTCAAAATCTTTACAGACTCCCAGCTCGTGGCATCACAGGTTCGGAGAGAATTCCAGGCCAAGAACGATAATCTCATCGAGTACCTAACATTGGTGCAAGAAAAGTTAAAGAAATTTACCTCCGCGGAGGTGGCTCACATCCCACGTGAGCACAACACTCGAGCAGACGTGTTCTCCAAGCTTGCGAGTACTAAGAGAAAAGGAGGGAACAAATCGGTTATCCAGGAGATACTGACCCAGCCGAGCATAAAGAGAGCTGCACCAACCACAGAGGTCAACGTAATTGGGGACGCAAACTGTTGGATGACCCCAGTTTATGAATACTTGACGATGGGCAAACTGCTCGACGATCCTAAAAAAGCGGGCATAGTCAAGAGGCGGGCGTGTGCGTATACCGTCGTCGAAGGTAAGCTATACCGTCGAGGATTCTCCATTCCCTTACTCCGGTGTGTCGAAGAGGGTAAAGTTTTGGGGATCCTCCAAGAAATCCACGAAGGGATCAACGCCCAGCACCTCGGCGGAAGGTCCCTAGCCCGAAAAGCACTCCGAGCGGGGTACTATTGGCCCACTATGCAACACGATGCAAAGGAACACGTTAAGAAATGTGACCGCTGCCAAAGACACGGGGACATGCACCTCGCTCCTCCAAACGAGCTTAAGTCATTATCGTCGCCGTGGCCGTTTGCGTGGTGGGGAATGGATATCCTCGGACCTTTCGTCATAGGGTCGTACCAAAACAAGTACCTCATCGTCGGGGTGGATTACTTCACGAAATGGATTGAGGCCGAGGCGCTGGCCAAAATCACTGCTTTCAACATACTCCGTTTCTACAAGAGAAACATCCTCGCCCGATTCTGCGTGCCCCAAGCCATTGTCACGGACAACGGGACACGGTTCACCGACAAGAACTTCCAAGACTTCGTCGCCAAACTGGGCACAAAACAGCACTTCACGTCGGTCGAGCACCCTCAAACCAACGGGCAGGCCGAAGCAGCGAACAGAGTGATACTCCGGGGATTGAAGCGACAACTCGGCGAGGCCAAACAACGGTGGGTCGAGGAGTTGCACAGCGTCCTCTGGGCGTATCGGACAACCCCACACTCCACGACCGGGGAGACCCCGTTTTGCCTAACGTACGGGATCGAGGCAGTTATCCCCGTGGAGATCAGGGAACCCTCGAGGAGGACAGAAGCTCCCCTCGACGAAGAAACAAACAACGAAGCCCTACGAGAGGAACTTGACCTTGTCGAAGAGATAAGGACCGGCGCTTCCCTCCAAGAAGCCTCTTTGAAACAAAAAATAACTTTGTGTTACAATGACAAAGTTATCAAACGAGACTTCCAAGTAGGCAGTCTTGTCCTACGGAGGAATCAAAAAGATTCACGCGAAGGAAAGCTGGCCGCAAACTGGGAGGGCCCATACCGCATCACCGCAAAGACGGGGACGAGTGCCTATTACCTCGAGAACCTCCACGGTGAACAACTTGCTCGACCATGGAATATGCTGAGAAGCTCAAGCAATACTACAGTTAGACACTGCCCGGGACAATACAACATCGCGAACACGGGGGCGTGCAATGGTACATGCGCGACACCTCTATATAACACATAACGGCCAAAAACCACGAAGTGTGTGCGTGAGACTTTTTGGCCCGGCGAGGAGACCTCAACCGAGCTCCGTCGTCGATGTACCGAATAGGCAGAACACCCAGCTCGCGATGGGAAGTTCACGCCACGAAGCTAAGACATCGACCGAATTCTTAGCCTCGTCGAAGGTCGGAGTACAACCCCCGACCACTCGACTAAGCTCTCTTCGCAGTCGAGGATCATCAGAGTCGAGCAAATCCCAAGGCGCCGGCGACCTCAACTACTTAGGCAAAAATAAGTAATATATAAAGCATCACACACAAGCAAAATTAATAAAGAGGCATAGCGAAGTATCAAAATCGGGGCAAAGCCCATTGTACAAATGTTACATCAATAAGCCCACAAGCTGGGCGACAACAACAACAAAATGGCACGCAGGTCAAGCAAACTATATTCCTACTCTGCAGCGGTCTCAGCGGCGTCTGGCCCACCTCCCTCGTTGGCGTTTCCTTCTTGCCCGGGCAACACTATCCGGTCATCGACCACCTCGCAGTCAGCATCAGCCCCGTCGGTCACCAGGTCGGGATTTAGGATCCGAAGTTGCGCCACTGCATTTTGGAACCCTATGCCCACAGTTTCAAGAGCATCATCCTCGGCCAGACGGAGATCCTGCTTGAGTCTCCTGAGTTGGGCCACCAACACTGCTCGAGTGGTTAGGAGCCTATCCTCTTCAGTTTCGCCTTCAGCCAGCCGAACAACATCCTCTAACTCGGTTACCCTCTCCTTGAGCCGCTTCTCCTCTGCCTCCAGCTCGGTGATCCGGGTAAGATGACCTTTCTCCGTTTCCTTGGCTTCCTTCAGCTTTGCCTCCGCCGGCTGCTGCTGCTCGCTCTGTTCTTTATTCAGGTCCCTGCATTCCTTCAACTCCTTGCGTAGGTCGAGCAGCTCAGCATCCAAGGTCTCGAGCTTTTCTTGCAGTCGATAAAGTTCGGCGGCGGGGCGAGTCTCATCGTTCAGGACGATGGCAGTCGAGCAAAGTCGCATGACCGCGGACAAATACAAGAAGGACCGGACAGCGAGTGGACGGCCTCGAGGGTGACCGGTTTCACGGAGTAGTAGCGGAACTTGAAGTCCCTGACAGAATCTAAATACGTATGGAACAGAGCTTTGCTTTGCTTGAAGGACACCCATCCGTGTCGTCCACCGGCCGACGACCTTTGGAGATGGAATATTCGAAATAAGAGGGACACTGTCGGAACGATTTTTAAGTGCTTACAAAGGAGCTCGAAGGCCCGGATGAAGGCCAGCGAGTTCGGGTGGATCTGAGAGGGTGCCAGCTTCAACCAGGCGAAGATCCCCTCTTGTAAGTCCGTGAAGGGCAGCCTCCACCCCGCCTTGTCGAACATGAATTCATATAACGGGATGCGCATTCCCCGGTAAGGCGAGCATATCCGATGGTGCTCCTCTGGGCGGAAAACCTTCCAGGATTTGTCAGACCCGATGAGTCGATGCTCGACGGTGCAGAACGCGTCGTCCACGTATTTGTAGACGAAGATGGACAACATCTCCAGGGCTTCCTCGCACACCCACTCCTCGAGCGGGCGCTCCTGCGCAAAAGCCATATGAGCCATAGGAGATTCGGGTTGGTCGTCGTCTTCTTCGAATGATCCTACGGCCACTTTCGCAGCCAAATCGTCCATTTACCTGAAAAGCAGAAGGAAATGGTGAATTCGATGGGTCGTATCAAATTCACCCCTCCACCGCTGTTCAAGCGAACGGGCGAGGAAGGGGCAAGGTTCTCTCGTTTCCCCGACATAACCGGCTGAGGATCGACGTGTTCACCGGGGAACTCACCGCCTCCCCAGAAAATTCTGCCCCTTTCGTCCCCGTAATGCTGACGAAAAGAGTAAACGCTAAGGTCCCCGAGACATTCAACGCGTCCCCGAGATGTTCATCTCTGATCCCCGAGACATTCAACGAAAACGAGAAAAGTTCTCAACACTTCCTCTCTAAACAACAAGGGATTCCCGCCGTATTCGCCAAGAACCCTTTCGTTCTCATGGGAACTTCGTCAGTTCACCAAGGAAACGCTATACACTAGTTGAAATCAAGGAAAAACAGAAGAAAAAAAGGCCAGTTTTTGAGCAAATACCTTTTAAGCGGCGGTTTAGGTTTCCGGCGCGGAGTTCCCGGTGGTTGGCGGCGGCGAACGGCTGCTGTAGAGGATAGAGAGAGAAGGAGAAGGAGTGTTGAGAGAGAAACGGAAAAGTGAGAAGTGAGCGAGGGGAGGAGCTTTTATAAAGGTTCTCGCGGAACTCGAGGGACATAGGGCACTTGAGTGCACTACCCTAGCCAGCCTCCCTAGGTAATGATGGCAGGAGACACGTGGCACACATGCAGCCGCTCATCTTCCCACGCGTGTCGTTTCAGTTTTCCCCAACGTCTCGAATCTGAAACCCCTCATCTCCCCGGCGTTACGACCAAATGCAGCTGTCCGATTCCCGACTTATGCACGACCGAATGGCCTCTTCGGTCCCTCTCTTGGCGTATCCCCGACATGCCAGTAACCCTTAAGTCATTACTCTGACATCTCAGAGCAACGACTTGGGGGGCTCCTGTTCTAGACTGGGCCGAGGCTGCCCTACAGTCGAGCAGACCCAACCCATACAGCCTGGGGAGGCCCAATAAGGTCCTTCTGCAAGACACGCGACTGCCACGTGCGAACCACAGCTTCGCCGGGCACTGGGGCAGCGTCAGTCACCTAGTCATCGTCGGGCACTTGGGACAATAGGAGAGGAGGGCATCACACCCCACTGATATGTGCCTCCTCGACAGGCTAACCCCTCCCCGTGAGGTCATGTCCATTCCACGGGCTTGATACCTCCTCGACACAGAAGGCTCCTCCCCGCGAGGAGTACCCAACGGTCTATACCACGTGGACACGTTCCAAGTAACCTCCCACCTCCGAAGGATTTGGTCTGCCCTACCTCCGGAAATCTAGGAGTAGTTACTATAGGGCGAAGACCACATGCTGGTCTTCACTACTACACGTAAGCCTTAGCAGTTGCTTGGAGTGGGCCTAGTTGATCCAGCCCATTGCAGGTAACCGTTGGCCCCGCGCTGGGGGCTCTCTATAAATACCCTCTCATTTGAGAGGGCCAGGTGAGACACATTCTTCTTACCACTCTCTCTTTCTGTATTTGCTGATATTCTGTACACTCTCTCACTTGAGCGTCGGAGTACCTTGCAGGTACACGTCCCCTCCCCCCCCCCCCCCCCCCGCCGTCTCTCACCATCACCGGAGCTGTCGTTCCAGACGCCGTTGGCCACTATCAACTGTCTGATCCAGGTACGATCAAAAATGTTTTCAAATGATAATTAAAGCATCTTATAAAGAGAACTTAAGATCAAGTACGTATACATTTAAATCTATCTAGCAAAATCTTAAAGCTACTCTGGTGAAAGATCTAAAATCTCTCCATGTCATGTATGTCGGTCTGTATGAGTGAATTGAGTATTGTAAAAGTAAGGTAGTAGCTTAAGAGTACTGACACAACTCACACACACACCTTAAAATATGTTTTCTACCTTAAAAATTATTTCTAAATCGATACCAAGTGATTGAAAATTTATCCAAACATTTTCTTAACCATCTAATCAATTAAAAAGGTGTGTCAATCAATTGGAAAATTTTTTAAACTATTCAATCGATTAGAGCCCTTGTACAATCGATTAGAAGGATGATAATCAATTGTATAAACAGCGAGAATGGCACATTAAAGACTCGCAATGGCTCTATATCCAAACTTTCCTAATGAGGCTTTACAATCGATTATATTTAAGTTGCCTAATCGATCAGAGTGTTTTGCTAATCAATTAGATAATCAATTCAGCCCATGGATCGTTTCTTTTCTTGGCGTTTCAAGCTACTATATAAGGGAGGGTCTTCCTCACGTCATTCCACTCCACTTTCCAACGTTTTCATATTTCTTAGAAATTTATATCTTTCTCTCTTTTGAAAAATATTTTCTATTTCACTTCTAATTGCCTTAGTGCAACTAAGTGAAGTTTTACATGTGAGGGAGATACTTTTGTAAATGTTCGTGCTGGTCATTTATATTCTTAAGGGTGTGATACATGTAAGAGATAGATTTTGGTTCTTGAGATCAACCTTTATAAAATCGTTGTTATTGGTTTATTAAGCTTCATCGAAAAAAGTTTTGTTTTGGTAATTAAGATCGGCCATAAATATCTAAACGGTTCGATAGCCTATCATAAGTAAAAGTTGTCATTATACTGAGAATAAGTCTGTATTAAAGGTTCATAGACATAACCTTCAAAAGCTCAAAGTTTATAATGAAACTCTCAAGAAGACCTCTTGGGGACAGGACTATGCCAACGTTCGGCCAAACTTGTACAAATATCTAGTGCAACGGTTTTTTTGAAAAAATCGTTGCCAAAACCTGCATATGCCAACGGTGGGGGGGTAAACCAAAACACGCTCATATGGCAGGGGGGTAAATCACAATTAACCCAATATATAATTGTGTGATATGTATTATTTGTAATTATGTATAATTATATAAAATTCACTTTCATTTATCAAATAAATAATAAATAATAAATGAATTAAGAATGGTTTTAATTTTGATTTTTTTATATTTGGTTTCACTACAGTGTACTAGAGTTATTTGAAAAATGAAAAGAAAACTAAATTAAGCAACATTTTGATTCAAAAAGAAACGTTTTATCATGTTTTTATAAATCAAAAACAAAATCCGATATGACCTTAGAAATTGTCTATACCTCTGATTTTTCGACTTTAACTGATTTTTCTATTAAAATTCCAATTCTTCTACAATTCAATTTTTAAATCCAAATAAACCAGTTAGAATTCCAATTTCCAACAATTAGTTGAATCGTCTGGTTTAGGTTATACCTGCAGCCATAAGTTGTATAAGTATATCTTGCTTCATTGTTCAATATACAACAAATATTTACTATTATTCTCTTAATTTTCAATGCCATGTATAAGTATGTATTGCTTCATTGTTCAATATACAATAAACATTCACCACATTATTCTCTTAATTTTCATTGTCATGCTCTAGAGCTGTCAAAATGAGATAGTTGATATGAGTCGGTCTATCAGATCTATCATGTTTGAAAAGTCATAGTTTGGACTTTAAAGTTATAATTTATATATTTCAAAAATTTTTTAGTGAGGTGCGCAAAATCAATAGATTATATATATATATATATATATATATATATATGTGTGTGTGTATATATATATATATATATATATATATATATATATATATATATATATATATATATATATATATTGTCTTACTCTAAAATAATATATTGATTTTTCACACCTCACTAAATTTTATATCAATTATATTCAATCTTTCTCTTTTAAATTTAAACTCTATAATCAACACTCTTTTATTATATTCTATTAGTTTCTCTTACGTTAAATATTTGAGTATTATTTTATACAATTTAGACATGTATTATATTTGTATATTATGTTTAAAATAATATAATTTTTTATTTTATTTATAATAAATAGTATAGAATTTTTATTTTAATTTTTTATTAAAAAAAAGTTTGTTTAAGGTCAGCTAACCTGAAACTCATCCAAAGTCCAATTCAGAGAGCATTTTTCGAATTTTATAACAAGACTTTTTTGGTTCAATCCTAAAAAATTGAACCCCGCCAGAGCCAACCCATTCTGAACCGGATAGTCCATAATGACAGTTCTACCCTGCACTAGCAATGAACGTATTTTAAATTTTGAAACAATCACACCCTTGAAAATCAAATAAATTATTATTTGGCAAAGTGTATAATATCTATAAGAAAAATCATGACAAAAGGGTGAAATACTTTTTTAAAAAATGAACTAAAAAATACATCATAACCATAAACAACCATAAGCGTGGAGATTTAAATTTTGAATTTTCAAATTGCAAACTCAACCTCCTATTGCTAAGTTATAACTTCATAAGCAAAACATTCTGAAATGTTGAATTGAATTAAAAACTTGCTTGAACACCAAACCAAAACATTTTTCTTCTCTATCTAATTTGACAAGTCAAATGTTGGAAACAGTACTTAACGTATTTCAATTAAAAACATTATATCCATTTCTAGAATTCTAGTACACACAAACGTTATAAGTCGTTAGAAAATACCAAGAAAGAGACCAACAAATCACAAGAAAAAAATTCCAAACATAACAACATTGAGTAAACCAACAAAATTTGGCTATAGAGACATGTTTATCCTTAATTTAAAGTTTAAACCATTACAACCTAAAATTATTCCTTTAACATTATACATAAAATTGACCGTATATATCAATAAAAAACACTAGACAACATTAAAACATTGTTGTAAAATAAAAATTCCCAACACAAATAATCAATGAAAAAATAATACACTGCATTGTTTTGTTTTTTCCACTGCTCCATATCCCACAAGACATATCATCATGATCATTCTATCTTATCTAAAGCAAAAATAAAAATAACTACATTTTTATCTTTTATCTTTATCTGTTGTAGAAAAGCTACTACAAATCACAATTTTTCTTCTTCATTTGAAAGCCAAACACAATATGAACCATTCATCACTGCACCTTCTTTTCACAAAAAGATACAGAAAAAGGAGGGGAAAACAAATATTTGGGTCAGAAGAAGAATGAAAATTGAAAAATGAAAAAAAAATGCCATTTCATCTTTTTTTTCTGAGCTAAATATTTTGAAGGGCACTTTGTGGTGTGTGAGTTAATGACTTAATGTAGCTTCCAACTTAACGGTTGGTGTTTGTTAAAGAAGGGAAAAGAAACCTTCTTCATAGCAAAGTAACCTCAAAAACAGGTTAACAAAGCAAATATGTGTTTTCCAACCTTCGGTTTCGTCATGCATAGTACATGTATAAGCTATTTGCAGCGGCACAGGCGATTGAATTCTCACTTGGGTGCCATGCTAAGTGTAGCAGCTTTGTTGTGAAGTCAAACGAGTTTCCGTTTGCGTCGACACCAGTGCTTTCAGCTCCTGTTCGAGATTGACAGGATATTTGAGATCTTGTTAGTATGCTCGTTTTTGGATAAGTGCTTAAAACATAAGCGCTTATCACATAAATGCTTATGAGTAGTTAAACACATTATGATAAGGACGTTAAATAGGAGGAAAAAAAACTAACCGCGTCGTACGACTCTTGTGATGCTGTTTCCGATTGATCTGGAAGGCCTTGACGGTGTTGGAACTTGTCGTCTGAGGATATGAAAAGGTTCATATAAATGACACAATGCTAACTAAAGAACGGTTTGTATTGAAGTTTCTGATATAAAATGTTACCTCATTGGATTTTTGCTGGCTTCCAAAGTTGTAGCCTCTGTACTTCCCGGGGCACAACCAAACACGCGGAATAGATTGCTGGTATCAAACGAAACAAAATAGTTAGATGCAGGGTCAAAGATGATAACAAAATCACAGACCGATGAAGTTGAATCAGACCTGTAAGAACCAGTTGAAACTCGTGATCCATCGCCACTTAAACAACACTCAAACTTATCAAAAATTGAATCATTTTCGTATAAATCACATAACTGCACATTTAAAATAAAATAAAATAATTGTTAATATAAGTCAATAAAGCAGCAGAAATTCATTACTCATTGATCTAACCGAAAGAAATCTAACCTTTGGCCTTAAATACTCGTGAACACGGAATGTCGAAACTGGGCCAGAATCCATATTAATGTCCCATAACTGACAAACAAGGAAAGAAGTAAGATGAGGTGAGACCAGAGAGATTTAGAACATTACAAGCCGAAGGTATCCAAACATAGATAAATGTTGAGTCATTCATTGGGCTCAACAGCCACCATCAATAATTTCTATCAAAGTATGGATTTTGGAACTATAAAGCTTTCAAACCTTCAGAGACATGTAATCGCGACTAAGTATGTATCTTCCCTCCCTTGCAAATTTTATATCCGAGATAGAAGCAATAATCTCTGTGAAAAACGATCTGGACCCAGGGGCCTCCTGTTCTTCAAATCTGTACAGAAGGTAAGTGTTGATGAGTCAATCAAGCATGAAAAATTACATAAATGCATAAAAATCGGCACTGGAAAACTATTTTTTCACTTCAGAGGAGTCAAATCCTTTTCCCGGGACAAATGAAAAACCAACTAAAGATGATCTTACAACTTAGCATGGGAATCACATAAGGCTGACTGCCGCAAGTCAACAAGACGAATTGAGCCCTTCGAACTGCTATATGCCAATGTATTACAATGTGTCGGGTGAAATTCTGCTGATGTTATAACCTCTGCAATAGTATTATCTACAGTCAATGACTCTACCAATACTAATAAAAAACTCAGTTCAAAAGACCATCGAGTTTCTTTTAGCTAGCATCACAGTGAACAAGTTATTTTCGCCGAGTTTCTTTTAACTAACATAAAAATATAGTACTGAAAGCTTACCAGTAAGATCCTCCATATTTGCAGGCTTTACATCAACAATATTAAAACTTTGATTGCTAATTTCCAGGTTCCAAAGATTTATTCGCAAATCGTCGGCGGATATGAAAGTTTCTCCATCGCTAGAAGACATTACAATCATTCAAATGTGATCAGATTTCAGAAAAAATGTGCATTACAATAAAAATCATGTAGACATGAACTCAGAAATAAAAGTCAACATTTCCAAATCAACATTGCATGAAGAAAATCGATAAGAAAACCAAATCACCTGTTATTTGAAATAGAATTGATGTGATAGTCATGAGCATGTGCGTATACTCTACGACATCGAGCCAACAGACTGGTCTCATGGCTAGCTACCTACATATTTTACAATGCAAGTGTAAGCACTATGACATACCAAACAAGTGATTGTAATGGTTTAAAAATGAAGCATAGAACCATAACTAAACGTATACTATACACGATACACATATATTTGAAAAAGGAATTTCAAATGCGAAGGCTGAAGGTTGAATACAACTACCGAGGGTAATCTTAGTGACGGTAAGCCTCCTGGTGGAAATGAGAAATCATTGCTTAGATAACTGTATGTTTTATCTGAGGATCCTCCATTTGCAAGATGTGGCTTAAGGATACAAGAATTGCTCGAACTTGCGATAGATACATTTCCATTTGCTTTTAAAGGGTCAATATTCATGTCAGAAATTTTCTTCACCTTCTTTTCTTGAACCTGTTCAACTCAGATAACGACAATAACAATAAGCGGCGTAGGAGACAAATCAATCATATTAATTCTTACAAAAACTAACACTCGGCATGCCAAGGGTGTGCATTCATTTCACCGTACCTTCCAAAATTTGATAGTTTTGTCATTCGTAGATAGGAGGAATACGGCGCCATTAGCGGTTTGGCACCATTTGATCTTGTTAATTTTCTCTTCTATTTCCAAACTCTTAAGATAGTCAAACTGAAACAACAACCAGTGTGTTATAAACATCAAAATTTCCGAGCCAATTATAGTTTTAGCTGCATTAACTGGTGTCTGGTGACGAAAAAATTACCTCGGGCTCGTGACTCTGAAACTCGGTTTTATAGCGGAACTCAGGATGCCGGCTATTAGAATAGTCGGTACTCTCCAAATCCTTTCTTGATCCATGCTGCTAAATTACATAGTAAATACACATATATTAACGATACCAAGTTGGTTACAAGGAATCATTGAAAACTAAGTTGATATGTTTTGCTTAGAAATAAAAACATCAGGAGTAGCTAAAATCAGACTTACATCTTTTGAATCTGTCCGTTCAAAGAGAACTACTCGACCACCGCGATCACCGGTAGCAAGATGATCACCAGACTTGTCAAATTCAATGGCAGAAATTATGTCCACTGTAGAAACAAAGTTGAGTAAATAATTAAGAAACTAACATATTAACCTATACAACAAAAGCTAATCCAGATTGGTTAATCACTCTGTACTAGAAGAATCTACCATTTTGTTAATGGTTTCTATAGACCAAGCATAAATAGCCGTCAAAAAATATCTACTAAATTCATATACTCTCTACTTCCTTAAGCAAAATTGCTTATGTATGAGTTATTTTTATAAGAAAAGATAAAATCAAACTGTTTTTCGTATATGCTGAAAACAACTTATGTAAATGGCATAAGTTGTTTCTATCAGCTCTCACAAATATTTTCAATAGTGTTTATGTTAGTGAGTGGATAAGTTCAAATAAGCTAATTCAAACCGGCGTAGGGGCATGTTTGGATTGATTTATTTGAGTTTATCTACTGAAAAATGTTTGGTGACAGTTTGACAGATCTTATCAAAACAGCTTATGACATTTTTCATAAATTTTTTTAACTTATTTTTATAAGTTATCCAAGATAGCTTATGAAGACAACTTATAGCATATATAAAAACAATTTAAACCTATTTTATCTTTTGTAATAAAAATAGCTTATGCAATCTTATTCATAAGCGCTTATTTTGATAAGCACTTGTACTATTAACTGCAAATAAGTTGTTTATCCAAACGAACCCAAGATCATAGTTGCAGCTTAACATGAAATACTGCATGTTTGCTGCGAGCCAAACCGTCTTTTCAAAAGCAAGGTTTCTAAGAAAAAAGAAACAATGGTCTTTCGGCAAGTCCAATTCTCCACCACCATAATCTAGCAAGGTGACGTGTCAAAAATATCCAAAACTAGACCAACGTAGAATCAACTCATCCAAATCAGACACAGGTCCGATTTCTATAGAAGATATCTTTGCTCCCTAGCAACAAAAAAGGATTAAATAACTATGTTTCACATTCCAATTACACTAGGTGGAGGAAGATGCTTCAAGACTATATACGGCCATAGTTGAGAGTTGAGACACTTAAATTTTTGAACAAGCAAGACACTAATTTCGCAGAAACAACTACAATAGAAAAATAGTGCTACCAATACCATCAAATCAAGATGTTGGATGCATACTCAATCCCTTCCGAATTTATTTAGGACATGTTTGGATATTGGCCGGTCAATGAGTGATGAAATCACGGAGTGCCAACATTATTTTGTCAAAAGCTACACTATGCTCCATGCCCACTCTCAGTGCCACTCGTCAAACTACACTATACACCATTAAGATCTAACCTCAAACACTCAAACTCGCATTGAAAACTTAACAAATCAATTAACCACAACAAGAACTACTTGAAATAAATGTCAAATCCAAAACTAAAACCACTTCATTAACACCTCGCTTTCACTTTCACACTCATCGAATCAATCCAACCAAGTAAAAAATCTAACAATGCAAAAAACCACACACAATCAAACATCGATCACACAAACACGATCCAAAACAGATCCAAAGCAAAACGAACAAACCAAACCCTAATCCCAACACAATAAAGTGGATCCAACAACATAGTACCCTCCAAAAAACCATAACACAACGACACGTGAACAAACAATTACCTTCCTGAACTTCCTCTCCAGCCGCACGTTCGCCAAAAACCTGCGAGAATTTCCACTCCAACGGTTGCAAAGGTTCCTCCGGAGCTACAACAGCACCATCACCACCGTTCATTTTCCAATCAACGGAACACGAAAAAAAATCACCACAATCTCTATCTACCAACGCATCGAAGATTTCCTTTCTGGGTTTTCACAAGATCATACTTTCAAACACACCCATCAAAAAAAGATACAATTTTTTTCTTCTCACACCCTTGTTTCGAATTGGATTTCCACTTCGACCATTTTTCTTCAACACCCACAAAAAAACACAATTTTTTTTTCCTTTTTGTGTCTTCTCTCTCTCTCGAAAAGGAGAAAAATGGGAAATTTTTTGTCTAGGATAAAAATTGACGAAGCAAACGGTTCTTTGGATTTGGAGATGCTAAAAAACACAAAACACAACACAAGCAAAAAACACACTCTCTCCTCTGTCTACTTCTTCTCTCTCTCAATAATAGGTTTCTGTTTGTTCTTTTCGTACGTAAATAAAATAAATATATAAAAATTAATAAATTTATTTATAATTTCTCTGTCTATGATAACCTCACGTGTCTGTCATACGAGGTTGTTCAATGGGCAGAGTATTGTATGGGCTAGATGTGAAAGTGTTGTGATATGAATGGTCTGTGATGAGAAAACGAGGTGAGGTTAGAGAATAGTATTTGGATTAATTGAAAAAATTTCATTAATTAAGTTATTAAACTATGTACTTGTGATAGGATCAGAGAAAATGTTGAAAGGAAAAGGTTAAGGTGTGATTTGTGAGAAATGACATATGTGTCCTTGCCTTTTCATTTCTTTTATATTCTTTCACCATTATTCTTGAAATCTTATAAAAAGAAAAAGATAAAAAAAAAGTGGGCCACAATTAGGTAATTAAATGCTTCATGATTGTTCAGCATCATATATTATAATATATTTAATAAAATAGTTAAATAAAATGAAACATAATAAATACATTCTTCAGTCACTATTATAAGTAACTTTTATTTTTTTTTTTGATACATTTGACTGATAATGTATCTAGTTTATATATAGACTAGATACATTAACAGTCAAATTTACTTCCAGAGGGTTTATAGATATAGTAATGAAAAAAATAAACAATATTACATTGATATTACTCCCTCCGTTTTAAAATGACTGTTTTTTAAGGTTTTGCACACAGATTGAGGAATACAATAATATTGTCATAAAATATTACACTTTTACTAAATTAGTCTTATTAATGTGTTGGAAAAATGTACTGTAACAATTAAATGACACAATTAAAAAATAATAATTATTACTACATTGAAAAGCGAGAATGACAGTCATATTGAAACAAAATTTTTCCTCTAAAACGGTAGTCATTTTGAAACTGAGGGAGTATAAAGGACAATTATTTTAAGATAGAGAAAAAATGCATATGAGACACTTTTTAATATGTGTGAGTCATTCTTTTAAAAACCAGATCGAACCATTCAATTGAAATGGCCAAACTGAAAATCGAAGGAGTTTTCGCTCTATTTTGATTGCTGGACTGGATAAGCCATTGAATCCGTGGGAATTAGTCAGAACCAATCAAAATCAGTAAAAACTGGCGAACCGCTGGTTTTGAAAAATTGACAGATTAAATGCTTTTTTTTTTCTCAAATAAAACGGCGTCGTTTTAATAATTTTTAAGAATAAAATTAAATTAAAATATAAGTATACTTTTTTGGATGAGGAGGAGGCCTAAGTCTAGAAACAACAGAAACTACAACAAAGTCAAACGCGGAAACTACGGGTCCTAAAATATCAGCAAAAAATAATTGCCTAATAAAACTCGAGGTTTCTTCTCCAAAAACCAAATCATCACCACTTTCTGCACCTAATTTTACTAGAGCATCCACGCATAAATTCGCTTCCCTAAATGTGTGTTCCACCTTCACTTCTTTGAACATCGATATGCGACGCAGGATTCCCTTAATTAACGAATAACCATGCCTATTCATTGTCATGCCTGAATTAAGCATTTTGATGGTTATCATTGAATCCACGTTCAACATCACTCTCGAAAAGCCTATATCCTTAGTAGGAGATAATCCCTCATTGATTCCCTAAAACTTTGTCCTTACAGCACTACAGTTTCCTTTATACTTAGAAAAACCACCCTTACACTCGTTATGCACATCTCTAGTGATACCTATGTAGCCATACGTCCTTCCTTCAAAACAAGCACCATCTATATTAAGTTTCACTCAATTTTCCTCAGGTGGCTTCCAACCAACCATGATAACGAATTTCTCTTTGCTATTGATTATCACATTACTTTTCATAGCGTCATCATACTTATTTATCTTGCGTTATACATGAATGTTCGAGAAAGGATGCATGTTGTAATTAACATCTTACATCTCCTTGTTTCTCCAAGTCTAAAGGATATGACAACCAATCGCCCAATAATTAGCCCACTTATTGTTGTTATTGGTGTTTAAGTCTAATCGAGCAGTTAATTCCATGGAAAAGAAATCAAGTTTAATGTATTCTGGAACCTTGTGCAACCAAAGTTGCATGGCTCCTGGGCAATCCTTAAAAGCATGCATGGTTATTTCCTTCACACCACTACACATCTTACAATCAGCTCCACTCAATCCTTTCAAACTCTTGTTATAGTTGTTAATAATCTATCGTGACCAAGTAACCAAAAAAAACATTGAACTAACTCCTGAACGTTCAGGTGCCAAATGTTGCTCCATTGAGTTTCAATAATTGGATTATCATGGCTAACAAGCTTTTCGTAAATGCAATTAACATAATAGTTCTCTTGATTAACACCTGCAAAAAGAAACTCATTTTCCCCTTATTCAGGTCTAGGGGGAAAATAGCTTTGATCTTCTGTAAGATTAACTTAGGAAGCCAATAACCAAGTTTTTACCAATTCAACTTTCCTATATAGTTCACTAAATCACTAACTTTCGCATGTTTCAACTCATAAGGTATCTTCACACCAAGATCATGAATGGTAAACCCTGATTCAATCTAAATATAAGACCATGCATCTGTAGTTGATCTATTACTAATGCACCAACTTCCATGATCATGCACTTGGTTCACTAACCTTACAATGTCTCTCCATAACTTTGATTCACTATTTTTGTTTTTGATGTATTGGAGGCTAACTACTTTATATTTTCTTTTTAGCATTTTACACCATAATTTTTCTACTCTATTATGTATCTTCTAATCTAATCTAGTTTCAAAAAGTGTGCTTTTTTCATCTACACAGCTTTCTTAACCCTAGACCACTCTCCTCTTTGTGATTTTTTACCATAATCCAACTAATAGCATGATATTCCCTTTTATCCAATGCCTCTCCTCAAAGGAAACTCTTCTTCATATGTTGGATATTCTCTATGCAAGTTTTAGGTAGAATACATGTTACCATAGGATAAATTGGGGTTGCCTGCATCACACTATTCGTAAGTGTTAACCGACCTGTAAAAGAAAGATGGTTAGTTTTCCAGTCGGAGAGATTTAAGGATATTTTCTCCAATAGGTACTGATAATCCCTTCTTTTAAGATTTTTACCACTTTAAAGGAACTCCAAGGTATTTTCCCATGTCACGAGTTTCATGAAAACTAGACATCTGTAGGATCTTGACTCTTTGTCCTCTATTAACATGTTTGGAGAACATGATGCAAGTCTTTTGTTTATTGACTTCCTGACCCAACATGTCACTAAAATTGTGGAAGGTATTCATCACACACTCCATTTGACTCTCCTTAGCTTCTCCTATTAGCAGCATGTCATCTGCAGACATCAAATGTAACTGCCAATGACCCTCATTTTCCATTTGTAGAGCTCTCCACTCTTTAACATTCACAGTCTCCGTGATAAGGTGCGGAAGTTTTTCCATGCACTGAATAAAAGGATAAGGCAAAATGGGATCCCCTTGGAAAATACCCCGTTGAGGTCTGAAGTAGTCACATCTCGCTTTATTCCACTTCACATTTGTTTCAACGCTTGTTACGGCATGCATAATAATGTTGATGATGTTATCTGGAAGCTGAATTTCCTTGAGAAATCTCTAAATAAATTCCCAGTTAATCTTATCATACGCATTAGACATGTCCGCTTTAATTACAAAATATCATTTTCGGCCCCTTTCATGGTATACATGTTATGCATAACCTTCTTAGCAATGATGATATTCTTGTGAATATTTCGTCAGGGATAAATCTTGTCTGGTAAGGAGAGACGGGTTTCAGAATACAAGCATTAAGACGATTCACATCACCTTGTTAACCATTTTGTAGTTAGTGTTACATAACAATATCAGACGAAACTGCGACACCAATTATGGCTGATCCACTTTAGGAATCAGGAAAATGTCACTTTGGTTAATATTAATGATTTCACTATGCTTCTTCCATATTCTTCTCACCAAATAACAAACATTTTCCTCTACCATACTCCATAATTTTTTATAAAAACCTACTAGAAAACCATATGGGCATGGAGCTTTCCAAGGACTCGTGGAGAAAACGACTTCTCTAACATGTGCATCTTCCACTTGGATGTTAATTCTTTGATGGTATTTTGCTTCAACCATTGGATGTATTATATTCATATATATCCATCTGCATTATTTGTTGTGGATTTCGAACATCTTCTAATAATAATCATTGACCAACTTTTTAAGCTCGCTATATTCTTATATCCAGTTTCCTCGGTCATCTTTAATATGATAATTTTGTTGTTTCTCATGCTATTGATGGTCTTAGTGTGGTAGTATTTTGTGTTTCGGTCCCCATTAGCGAGCCATTTTGCTATCTATCTCTGGTACCACATTAATTCCTCCTATTTAAGAATAACACTTAACTATCTGTGCAACTTGTATTCCAACTTAATCAGTTCCCCATGATTGCTCATGTTTTGAATGTTATGTTGTATTCCTTTCAATCTCGACATGAGCTCCTTTATGTTATGGTTGACTTGGTCTATAGTGTTAAACTTTAATTCTTTAATGTCATTTCTAACCTTCATCAAGTTCTTCTCGACCCTTCTGTCTTCTTTCCAAGTTACTTTTAACAGATCTTTGTAAGATTCTATGAGTAGCTAGGCACTCTCAAACTTAAATTGTCTCAGTTCCCCATACCTCTATAACGTATCATCCATAATTAAGATGGGATGGTAGTCAGAGAACACCACGCTTGTTAACACCTTCACATGCACGTCTGTTAGGTGCGGATTTGACCTAAAAATGAACTATCTTTCCTTGCACTTTTTCCACTCTTTTCTCATGTTTTCATGGATTTTATCCATGATTGTTGTTGTTCTTCTAAACATTGAAAATATACCTTTGGTGCCTGTAATATGTGTGTTATTGTGCAGGAAAAGGCACTAATTGATCAAAGTTGTAAGACACTAGAATTGATGCAAGCTGCCAAAGAAAAAGGGAAAATAGCAGAAGGTTCACTTTGCGAACTCTGGCGAATTGCCAGCGAAGGTTCGTTGTGCGAAGGATGGCGAGGTCCCCAGCGAATGGTCCCAGATTTGGACAGAGGAAAAATGAGCTAAAGTTCGCTTTGCGAACTCCTAGCGAGTGTTCGCTTTGCGAACAAATCCTTCGCAGTGCGAAGTAGCGAAGAAAGTCTGGGGCGGTTTAACTATTTGAGGCACCTGAAGTGCCTATTTTTGCCATTCGTTGTGCGAATGAAGTGGTTCACTTAGCGAACCTGTAATTTTCTGAATGTATTACAAATACATTTTTCACACTTTTGAGAAAGTAGTTTGTTTAGAATCATTATAATTTGTAAGAGAAAGATCATAGCTTATATCTCTTCATTTCCAAGGGAGAAAAGATAGGATATTTGATTTCTTGTTGGGAAAGGATGTAATCTTTTGATACCTATTGTATTACATCTAATCTATGTTTGTGAATATGTTTGGATTCTCTATTGTTGTTGTCTTTGGTTAATTATTTGTGGTCTTGACAAAACCTTTACAAATCCTTGATCTTAGATTTTCATCTATCAATGAGCAAACTTTTGACATGGTTTTGCAAGTTAATATTCATTGTATCTTTTGTTGTATTGTGTTGATTAAGTAGCATGGCTAGCATGAGTAGGATCGATACGGTATTGCGAGGATGCGTGATAATAGTAATGAAGAATGGTATTCACATTCATTTGGCAAATTAGTTGAATACATGTAAAAAAGGGTTAAACGTATGTACATATTATGATCATTGGCATTTTATATGAAGCATTCATTTATCTGATTTGGGTGTCATCTTTGTTTACCTGTTTATCTTTTATTTGAACTGCTATAGACATATACCCTTCAGATCTGGATCTAAGATGATTATCTGTTTCGTCTTAAACTCTAGAGATAGATTTAGGCTTAACACTTGCATGAGTATCAGCTCTTAATGCTCTGTGTTGGTTTTGTTGCGTGAGACATCACCAATGAGGCAATACGGTCGATCTCTCGACGTTGCGTTAGACATAACCTCTGTCGTGGGTGATACGTGAGGATATTAGGCGAATGTTTGATTTATGTATGAAATTGATCAGAAGAATGCATGTGTTATCAATTGATGAGATCCAATTCCAACAAGGCTCCGTTTATAATTCTGTCTTTATTTTATATTTTCCGTCTTTACATTTTCTGCATTTGCTTTTGGTTCCGCTTTAAACCAGAACTTTTGAACTATAAGCTTAAGAATGTAGATATCGTCGAATGGCGTTCTTTCCCTCGCACTGAACCCTATGGATACGACAAAAATGGGTTACTTATATATTTTTGCTTGCTTCTATTCTAGCTCTAACAACGTCTGGAAAAATCACATGCCACTCCTCATTGCACAAAACTCGATCTTGCTTCTCATAAATCATTTGCCTTCCATAGTAAATTGGTTCTCTCTATGTAAATTTAGGACCAATTATCTCTATGTCGATCAACTTACAACTATTAATTTTTTCCCTGAATAAGTTACACTCTCTAATTAACACAAGGGCTCCTTCTTTCTTTTATGTTATGCTTGCAATGTCGTTGAAATCACAAGCAAGCATCCACGCTTTGTCCATCATAACTTAAATATTTTTCAACTCTTCCCATAACAATTTCCCATGTCCTCGCTAGGGCTAGCATAAATAATTGTAAATAATCATTCCCTCCTTCATGACTCGTTGACTCTAACATGAATAAATTGGGATTTACGAATGACCATATTGATTTTAATCTGACAATTATTCCACGTTACCACCATCCCTCTGGCATAACCGCTATTATCAACCATCAAGTTTTTATTGTAATCCATATGCTTGAAAGACTTATTAAGCTTTGTTGGATCACACATTGTCTCCATCATAACAAAAACAACAGGTTTATGGTTTGACACATATTGATTGTAGTATCGAAAAATGCTTTATTGGCTGCTCCTTTATAGTTTCAGTCTATTAAATTATTTTTCAATATCATTATAATACTATATCTAATTCAAGAATCCTTTAGCCTTGTAGTTCTCAACAAATCCCTGGTGTAGCGAGAACCACTTATACTTCTATTTATACTTATACTTGATCATTTTTCTCATTTATGGTACTCAGATTTTCTCCTTTCAGACCATGTTGGTCCTCTGACATTGAAACTAATTCTTGTTCGATCTTCTTATTTAGTGGGATATTGGTGCTACTCCCTCATGAAATCAAAATATTCGACATGCTTGGATGTGTTTCTCCCACTTTTTTGTTATCCTTTATTGGCTTCTCAACATATATGATTTTATCTATTGGCTTCTCAACATGTATGATTTTATCTTTTTTTTTTTTTTTTTTGCTTTTTCCACACGTTCTTGGTTGATTCCCATGAAATTTATTTTTTTGCTTTTCCTAAAATTATTACTTTACCAGTTCTCAGTCATCCACTTACTTTCCATTTGAATGAGGTCTTTCCATGTGTTTCCGGCATTGTATTACTTTTCCCATTTCTGTGTTTTGTCACTTTTGCAATTCTGATGCTACCTTTTTCTTTTCATTCACTAATTTCCCTATTATTTTGTGCCACGTTCATTCCATTTATTCATGAGATTATTTCCTTAAGTGCATCTGATGAGACTGTTGTATTGCAATACAAAATCAGTATCCTATTTAAGTGTACATCACTATCGTCATTAATATTTGTCTCCTCATTTATGCTTTTTTTAATAATGTTCCCTGATTAGTCAAGGTTAGCTTCCGTATCTGATATGTTAATTTCTCCATTGATTAGCTCATTATTATCCTCTTGTCTTCCATGATTGGCATTTATTTTGTCATTAATTTCAAGTGTTTCGTTGTTGAGCATTGCAAACCTTGATCCCACTATGACTTAGCCCCCATTAATGTTCCCTAGAGCTTGAATTTCTTGGCCTACCACTATCTTCATTCCCTTTCTTTGTTTCGTAACTACACTTCATGGGCATGTGCTTTATTCAGCCACATCAATGATTCATTCCTCTGTCGACCTCCATTACTCCCTTTACCAATAATCACATCCCTCACTAGTTTCCTTTCTGGGCATCCCTCCTCGTAGTGGCCAAATCTGCCACACGATAAGCGCAACATATGCAGTCCTTCATATTTTATCTTAAATATTCTCCCTTTAATGGTGAACATAACAAGGAGAGGTTTGGTTAAATTCACCTCCACACAGATTCTTGCATATTTCCCCCCTTTCAAGTTATGTTTTATTTTTGTCAACTTTTATGGCCTTCCCTATTCCATCCCCGATGATCGATAGGATCTTGGAATCAAAATACTCAGTTGGGAGGCCTGTAATTTGAATCCAAACCGCTACATCCTCATATGTGTCTCTTTCTGATTGAAAGTTTGGAATCCAATCCTTCATTGTTAAATAGTGATCATAAATAAACCAAGGTCATCAGATAATGTTGCATTCTTGTCTTCCTCATGTGAGAATTCTACTAAATAATAGTTATTCCCTAAATCAATTACACTTATCACACCTCTCCTCACCCACATTTATTTCAATCTAGTTTACAGCTCTTTGTATCCTATTTTCCTCCCTAGCAGTTTAACTATGAGACCTCTTCTCCAAAGACGATGAATACATTTATCTTCATAGTTTGATATTACAAAGGTTGGACAATCATAATCTCCCATTTTACCTTCTTTAATCCTTACTCGTATTATACCTTCTAGTGATTCTTCTTCCTCCTTACCATTTTCATTTTCCTCGTCAACTTGTCTCACATTATTCTTTCCTAAGTCGAGTCTCTATAGGATTTTGGTAGAATCAGTTAACTTCACATCTTCATTATGCTTTCCTTTGCTTACTGACATCTCCAAAGTCTTGCTTTCATTGATGTGATCGAGACTCATATCATTATAAACCTTCGACATGGTTGTTTATGAAGGAGAAAACCGTGCATTTCCTTTCTTTATCCATTTAGTGCTCTGCGCTTTCAAGTCATATTTTTCTGTTTGTTTTTTTATTTGTCTGAGCAAACCCTAGGCAGTTGTTGCATCAGTCTAGCGTTTTGTCTAGTGCTTCATTAATTTGTTAATGACATGTTATTCCATCATAACGTTAATGTTATTTCTTTGTTAAAAGGACGTTAATGCTAAATATAAGTAGACTTTGTTCAAAACTTATTTGAAACAACTTCCCCTCCTTGGAATTATATTTATTAGACAATGCAATTAGTTTATTATTCAGTTTATGTTGCAATTAAACTTTGTTCAAAATTTATTTGGATATGTATTTTGTACTCTTTTGTTGTGTGTGATAACTATGTTTATAATTTAAACTTAAAGAATGAACTTGTGAAATTATGATATTTAATTTTGTAGGTGTCATGATTTTTTTAGAGACAAAGTCATCTGGTCCGACTGGTTTAATAACTATATAATTTTGTTATAGAGATCGGTTTATTCAACCGAGTTATTTAATTTAATCTGGTTTACTCATGTGGTTTGACCAATGACCCAATGGTTCGACCAATAAACTGTAAGAATAATATTTGGTTATGCATCTGGCCTTTAGTTTTGATAATAACAATACATTATTTATTATAGAACAATTTTGTACCCTAATAGTTTTGTCTAGTGTGTAGCTTTTGCTAACAGGTTATGACTTAGGAGAATTAACGTGCGACGTCATCAGACTATGGACTCAACACCTTCTAACTGTGAAGAGATACAAATGTGGGTTTTACAAGATATGTCAAGTTCTGAAATGCTCGTAGACAACGGTTCTGATGAACGTTAGTGTTAAAGCTTCTAATTGTGACTCTGATAGAAAAGCCTCTGAAGGTTTATCAAGCTCTCAAGACTCCGAAGAACAAGTTCTGAAGACTCTGAAGACCAGGTTCTGAGGAATTGTGCCAAGAATCTGAAGACAAGGTTCTGAAGCTTCTCTCAACCAATCTCTTGATCCTTCTAAACATGCTTCAATAACCTTTACTAAGAAGCCTCTGAAGATTATAAGATAAGATCAAAAGGTTTTACGTGAGAAAATAGTACATATTACAAGATCAAATATTCCTTCCACTACATATGACAAGATCAAATATTTGTACCATTTTGTCTCCTACCTTGGCAAACCGTTGTGCAAGGCGACATCTCATTTTGAAGATGTCCATTCTACCCTCCAACAGATCTTTTCACGCCTATTTAAAAGAGACTTGGAAGAATGAATGAAAAATCCAATTTTGCTAATTTAGCTTGCAAGTATATACGTTATTCACGCTACAACGTGTTAGATGATAGACTTCGATCTAGAGGGGGTGAATAGATCATAAATTAAAAATCAAACTTTTGGCAAAAATGGTTTTCAAAATTTTTATGGCACATCGGAAACAACCCAAATCAACTCGTCTAACTGAACCTCTATCGAAAAGTTTGGATATGCGTAAAGGTACATAATTGAATGATGATGAATACAAATTGTTCAACAACGATTAAACACAAACAATTAAATGCTAAGTTATATGTAGAGCTTATTTCCAATTATTTAAAAAACACAACAATGCAATTTATCGAACACCTTATGTGCAATCGATATCATTTGGAAATTTGATTTGGTTTATTAATCTAAAACCAATCACAATGAAACAAATTATGATTCTATCAACAAAACCTAATTCAAAAATGTGATCAAAAATAATTTCCAATCAAATTAATCAAACAACCAATGAATTCAATAAATTGAAAATCAAAATTAAAGAGAGGTAAAGAGAGAAAGAGAAGGATTTATTTAGGTAGTTCCCCAATCAACCTCGTTATGGGTACGCTTGCCCTCAATTTGAAATCGAAATGAGATATTGGAAATTAACCTTACTTTGCAAAAAGTGTATATACAAGAGATGAAGAACTATAACCTTACAAACCCTATGATTTGTTGTTGATTCTACCACCTCAAAAACCCTTGATCAAAGATTGATCAATTCACCAACAATGTCGCTTCAATTCACCAATTCTTGCTACTTCCTTGCAAGGAACCACTTTGTCTCAAGGCTTTCACACGGTTGAATTAATCCCAATCGCACACTTGTTGAGGCCAAGATTTACCAAGATGATTCACCGTCTCATGCTACTCCCTTGCAAGGAACCACCTTGTCCCAAGGCTTTCACTCGATCGAATTCAAATTGTGTAATCTTGTCCAAAACCTTAAAATCCTCAATGATCTTTAAGGAAAACTCCAACTCGGTTTTCTTATTTGAAACCCTTAAAAAACTCAATCCAATATTCTTGGTACACCAACCTAATTGGAAGTTATCAACCCTAATCTAGATGGTCACCCAATCAAAAAATGATTATGTGTGATTTGATTGTGTGCATGCATAGAAGAGAGGTTGAAGATGATGAGTGTGCTTTGAAATTCTAGTTTCATGTAGGTTTTTACTATATAACCTTGCTAGAATAAGATGCATGTGATATTGTGTGTGTGTGTGTGTGTGTGTGTGTGTGTATAAAAGATATGAAATGATGATTTCTCGGCAAGTGTACCGATAATATCACAGTAATAAAAAGATCGAACTCACAAGGATTGTGTTTGAACAGAACAATAATTTGTGCAATATTAACTAAAAGTAGTAAACGTGGGGTTTGCAAATTCTAGTGCAAAAATTACGAAACCCTTGGAGGTATATATATATATATATATATATATATATATATATATATATATAGAGAGAGAGAGAGAGAGAGATAGAGAGAGAGAGAGAGAGAAACACCTGGGTAGAAAATATGGTTTGTTTTTGGGAACTCGGGTGACTATTTTATTGTAACTTACTTATAGTCTTTTGTAATAACTCTTGGAAATATAGTGAATCAAATAGATGCTCTCTCCCTTTGAGTAGACCATTTGATTGAACTGGGTAAACAAGTTATTGTGTTTCTTGTCTTTTATCTTCTTCTGCCAAGTTAAGTTATTTTTTAATTACATAGAGACTTATTTTTGTTGAATACCAATTATTTTGGTTTCCATTGTTATTTGTCCCGCACATAAATTTTATTGGTATGGTTGAACTTTTCAATTTCACAAAAAGTGGCACCCACCATTTTTAGGAAAGTGAATATGCAATAATATTTAACTCAAAAAAATTATATTGAAGAATTAAAGGGTTTGGCATCATTGTGTGCAAGAATTTTTACAAGAGTGCCATTTTCTTGTGTCTCAGGGATAAAGTTCTATCGGAAGTCCTGGGGAGAGAACTGTTGCTTCGATGTGTGTAAAACTTGAATCATTATATATGACCAAGTCTTTGACTCATAGGTTATGTATAAAACAACAACTCTTCTAATTTCAAATGGTATAGAACATGTTCACAGTGGATCTGTTGATAGAATTTTACAAGATCATTGATGATCTGGCGAACATTGAGACAAAGATTGAAAATGAGGATAAAACTCTACTATTGTTAAGCTCATTTCCCATATTATTTAAGAAATGTAAGGATTACATTTTTTTATGGTAATATATACTATTATTTTGGATGAAGTCCATACGGCTATAAGATCCCAATAATTTTTAAAAGGTGAAAGATTGGAAGATTGACGATAATGTAGAAGGCTTAAGTTTCTTAAGAGAAGGAATTTAGCATAGAGGACAATGAAGATTATGTTCAAATTGTTGTTGCATCCGATGAGGATAATTGTGAGAGTGCTAGTGTATTAGTATTATCGAGTTTAAAGACTAAAGAGGGTTGAATCATGGAATCAGTTTTCTCTAATCACATTTGTCCAAGAAAATAATACTTTTAGAGTTTAAAGTCAGAGGAAGGTGGAATAGTTTACCTTGGTGACAATAAGGCTTGCAAGGTTCATTGTATTGATATAGTCAAACTTAAAATGTTCAATGATCGTGAGTTTCTTCTTCATAACATGAGGTATGTTCCAGAGCTCATGTGGAGTTTTTTATCCATAAGCATGTTTAATGATCTAGGATATTTTACTAGAGATGAACATTGGGTGTTGCAAATTTAACATAGTCAAGTGATCATGGCTAAATGATCTAAAATATGTAGCTTATATATTTTAAAAGGCTCCAATGTTATTGTTCATTTATCACCGTCTAGCGGAAATTTTCATGAAAATAATAAGACATGGGGTTTGAGGTCAAAACATGATAGATGTGTGAAGAATATTTCATAACACTTTAATGATTTTTGCAAAAGACCATGGATAAAAATGCATTTGATCACTGAGTTCTCATGGAGTTGTAGGGGTAAGGCTGTGTTTGCTTGGAAAATTCGCAAACAACTGCTGATCTCCTAATTTATGAAAAATTAGTTTACTTACAGGACCAATCAAACAAATCCTAGGACAATGTGCTTTAACAATCTTGACAATTTGTGTTAGAAAACCTTTTGTTTATTGAATTCATCATGGTTCTCACCAACTTTCGTATTTTTTGACAAAAAGTATTAAAACTTTGCTTCTTGAAATAAAAGGCGAAATGTAAATAACTTGCAAGTAAGAAAATGGCAGAAATGTAAAGGAAATTGTAAATGAAGAACTTAAAACTTTTTATTAAAATGCAAGAATGGAAACTGGTGTTTTTCAAACGTACATTTTCTCAGTAACTACTCTTTTCTCTCTCACGGTTACTTTGAGTATTTCTTGAGTGATTTGTACAAATTCTGAACACACGCGAAAATCTAACACTAAGACTCCCTATTTATACACAATCAAAATAACCACCAATAACAGCTATTTCTCCTAATGGAGACAAATGGCATTCTGCATGCATTCGTCTACTAGATGCGTTCCACGCGTCCAATTTCAAAAATGAAACTCCCTCCTAAATTTGAATTTCAAACTCCTGTCGAACGAAGCTTATTACTCATCTGTCGAAATATTCCTAATACTTAGAAAAATCTGCCAATGCTTTTCCTTAAGTAACATTTGCCTTCGACTGGCTTTCCATCAAAATACTTTCCTGTCGAAATGTTCTGGCGAATTTCCGAATTTGCTCTTGAACAATTATCTTGGCGTCGAAATTAGCAACCTACAAATTGCCCCCCAAAAAATGCCTTTTCGGTAAAGGGAGAAAAGCATTTTTTTGCCAATGCTATTCGACGCCATCAATAATTCGACCAGTGACTGTTCATATGACTAGAAGTTAGTGATGTCAGAGTCATTATTGCACTTTTTCTCAAACGCCTCTTCAGCCCATGTTTTTAAGATCTTCCATCATCACTACTCTAGTCCCTAGCAGATCATGGGTCAAAACGTAATTGCCACCGTCTGAAACCATCCACTTCATAACCTCCACGTGTTCCATAATCTTTTCAGTACTTTTTTATATTAAAAACTTCTGAATCCCAACCGCTTCACTCTTTCTCCCTATAAATAAGTTGGAAAACTTTATTTTGCATTTTTCACACTTCTTCCTTTTAACCAAGAACTTTCTTCAACTTCATCTTCTTCACCGCTCTTCATTTCTTCTGCAATCAACAATGGCATATTCCGCTGCTCCTCAAATCACAAGTAAAGACTCCAAAAAATCCAAGAACTTACCACCTGCCCACAAGATCCTAGGGCCAAAGGTGGTGGGAAACCAACAGTACGTACCAGAGCCTCCAAATAAAGAGGAGAAACGACGCATTTACCAGTCTCAGGTACTAATTCCTATTTTAATATCTGGTAAATCCCATCCAATGCTAGGACCTCTTCCTGACTTAAAATTAGATCCGGTGAAGGTAAAAGAATTTTTCCCAGCCTATCACCGTTATAAACCCATTGCTAATGGGGTCAAACCTAGAACTGAAAAAGAGAAGGCCATAGACGAGAAATCCACCGTTGATGGTCAAGGTTCACCTTCTGAAGAATCCATAAGTTTAGAATACCCGAACCATGCTAGAATTTTTTGATCTTGTCCCTTGTCGAAAGATCCTTCTGACTATTTAGCTTGGTTGGCGAAGATCGAAAAAGTTAAAGCTGGCTTTTGGAAAGATATAAGTATTTTTTACTTAATTCAATTGTCGAAAGTAGGACCAGGTTATTGTCCAAATATTCTCTTGGCTTCCCTCTACTTCTGGGACAACACCTATAATAACTTTCATCTTCCTTGTGGAATGATTACCCCCACTCTTTTCGACGTGGCTGCCATCACTGGCCTCAACCCTTTAGGAGTAGACTATGACCCCAACGTGCTATCTAAAGATTCTATAGGATTCGACACCAACAAAGCCACATTTACAGCTTACATTGCCAACTATCATGATCAAGAGACTAAGGAAGTTTCTGATCAGGAACATGTAGCTTTTCTGGCCCTCTGGCTGTCGAGATGTGTCTTTTGCTCCAGGTCACTCTAAGTAGCCAAACGTTACATTACTATGGCTAATCAGCTTCATGTTGGGCGTCGATTATGCCTGAGTGAAATGATCTTAGCCAATCTTTACGAATCCCTGGGCGAAGGTGTCACTTTCCTGAAGACCATCAAGAATAAAGGCAACCTTCTTTTGTCAGGACCGTTTTGGCTTCTGCAATTATGGCTAAATGCCACCTTTGAAACCTCTCTCCCTATCAAAAATACGGTGAATGAGGATTCTTTGAGGGACAGGAGGGTCGAAGGGACTAGATTGGTGCAATTAACACCCACCGACGAATGACTAAGCCTCCAACAAGCCTTTACTAGCTACGTCATGATGTTCGCCAAACGCTACAACATTACTCCCAGTATGGCCCCTTTCGCCAACAGGGTGATTGGACCAGAATGGTTCACCAGAAAACTGCCCGTGGAGTCGAAAACTGAAGAAGATGACTTCCTCAATGTCTGGGAATACTTCCTGACGCCTAGACTTCTAGCTTCCAGAATTAGTCCTGGGAAATCAAAGATCTCTTTGGTTGCTTACCAGCCCAACTTTGTCTCTCGACAGTTTGGGTTAATTCAGATACACCCTAAATCCCTCTTTTCCAAAAAAGGGTCTTTCATTCACTACAACATGTTTCAAAACGAAGATAAATGCTCAGAATTATTGAAGAAGTATTCTAACCTGGTCGTGATTCAACCAGTGGTCTTTCGACCATCCTTCCTTTGTACTCAGGAATTCGACGAATGGTGGAAAGATTACTACACCACCCAGTTTTTCGACGTGCCTTCCTTCAACACCCTTCTAACTAAAGCTTTTACACTTGTGCAGGATAAGACCAAAAAGGTATTTCGACACACGTCAAGGAAATCTAAGCATTCCAGAGATACTTTGAAACTGCCTATAGGCCCAATGAACTTAGTCGGACCATAAGCGAAGCAGCAATCACTTTGAAACACAAATATACCAGAAAACAGGATGAGTTAAAACTACCTGCGTATGTTTGACCAGAACAACGTTATGAGGTATCCTTTAACCTCTATCCACCAAAATTTCCTCCTCTACCATCTGCTGAATTTGGCGTGGCTTTTAGCCCTCCATTTACAGATTGGTTCACTTGTGGGGATTCTATGAAACTTCTTCGCCAAGAATACCAAAAACGTGCTAAGCGAGTGGTTCCGACTAAGTACACCTTGGACAATTTCAAAGGCCACCTTCATATTGGCATAGAACACGTTCGCGTGGAAACTCCTATATATGAAGGTGTGGAATGGGAATATGTTCGACCCCATTTTTTATTTACCTATGCACGTATGTGTTAATTTACATCTAAACCTTTTCTTCCTTTCTTTTCCAGCCATCAAAATTACGACCAAGAAGTCAGCTACTGGCGAAGCGTCCACTGCAGGAGATGCTGAAACCCAAAAAGATACTACCAAGACACCTTTGGCGAAGGTATTATTTTGCTTTTCTTTATGTTAACATATATTTTCTTATTTTCTGAAATAATAATAAAATCTTTTTTGTTCCACAGGGAAGTCGAAGACCTCCACCGACGCCAAAGAAAAGAAAGGAGAAAGAACCTGAAGTCAAAGTTGTTGACACCGACGATGACGACGAATCACCCGACCAAGTGAAGCCTTCAAGGAAGAAAAAGAAAATGACCAAATCTCAACAACAAAAGCCTTCTGCTTCCAGAGCATTGGAAAAAAACCCCCTCAAAAATCCTGACGAGAAAGTTACCCCTGCTCCAGCAGAAAGCGAAAGTTCAAGTCTTAAGACTAAGATTCCCGAGGCATGGTTTTTTTTTTCTTTTTTATTTTTACAGTTCGACGCTGAAAGGAAGTTTCCTTATGACACCTTTATTAATTCATTTATCTTCCAGGTCCTTGTCGATACTCACGGGCATCCCATGGTCCAAGTTCTCCCAAAGACTAGCAGCGATCCTACCTACAAGCCAACCAGCGTCTCCAAACCTTCTCCTAAAGATTCGACAAAAGGATCAGCCACTGAAGTGAATCAGCCCACCACTGTCTCTAAACAAATTCAAGACGTAGTGGAAGAAGAAACTGGTCCTGAGGCTGACGACTTAGTCGACATTGGTGGGGACACTGTGATGCCTACTGCAGCACTCACAACAGATAATAATCCTGAAGACCATTCTCCCCTCAACTTACAAAGTGCTGACGAAGAGAAGGATGAGGGGGTTGAAATTGATGGCGAAGAAGAGGAAGAAAAAGTAGACGAAGAGCCAACAACTCCCACAGCTGCTACGGAGGAGGAAGGAGAAAGCGACAAGAAAGACCCTGGTAAACCCAACAAAGCTGCTTCGACCGCTACAACTTCGACACGACTCTCCCAAGAGGAACTTGAGAATCTGAAGGTGCAAAGACCCTTTGAATATCTAAAAGCCATGCTTAGTTCCCGCTATAACTTTGCTGATACTACCGTCAGTAGTCCGACCACCTCAGGAACCACGTCTGATGCCAAATCCATTGACGAAACGCTGACCCATATTTGACAAAAAAATCCTTAACGTCGACTTATTTCAACTTTTAGAGAATGACTCATCTGCTCAATTTGACCTAAAAAAGATCTTAAAGCAAATTAATGTTCTGGAGGCTCCTCCTGAAGTTACTGATGTTGTTTTGGACCTGACTACTCTAATAGATCTTGTAGTGACAGACTTTAACCGGCTTCGAGATTACTCCAAGAAGCTCGAAAATAAGACAGAAACCCAACTTGTTGAGTGGGATACTGCTTCAAGTTCGTCCAACAAAGTAACTGAACTGGAAAGAGCTTATGAGAAAAACAAGAAAAAAACAACTTTGTGTGGTGAAAACATCCTCAAGTGGAAGAAACAAATTGTTGTTCTTCAAAACAAAATTTCTCAGGCGGAGAAGCGCCAAGAAGAACTGCAACAAATCAATCAAGAGGAAATAACTAAAGAGCTTGAAGTTGGGGTGCACCATGTTGATAGGGCTCGAAAACTTGGTGAGGAAATCGAGGAGCTTTCGAAGGGCAAGGCCCTTTGCGAGCGTCGTCTTCAAATTCAGAAATCCAAATTTGAAAAGCTGAAAGAATCTTTCCCCGTTTAAATATTTGTAATTTTTTATTTGGCCTTTTAAGGCCTTTTGTAATGACATTGGAGCTATTTTATTTGGCGAAAAGAATTTCAATCCACCATGTTGCTTATTTTCCTCTACATGACTATTCGACTGTTATCTTTACTTCTTGTAATGTGGACTTGTGTTTTTTCAAATATTTCCCGTTTATTTTTAATATTCGCTTATCTTTATCCAATTCTTCGATTTCATAAGCGCCATTGGAAAATACTTGTGTGATTTGAAAGGGTCCTTCCCACTTAGGGGACCATTTTCCCATAAGTCTATCTTTTCGATCCATGGGGAGAATCACTTTCCACACAAAGTCACCAATCGGAAAGGCTTTATTTTTCACTCTTTTATTGTAGAATTTCTCCACTCTTTCCTTTTACCTTTTCAATAAGTCTAACGCTTTTAATCTTTCTTCGTCTAAATCCACTAATTCATCTATCATCATATTCCAATATGCATCTGATGGAATTTCATGATGTCTTTGAACTCTTATTGACTGCAAGTATATTTCGGCTGGTAAGACCGCATCATGGCCATACGTTAGTCGGAAAGGTGTAGCATTTGTAGCTTCCTTAGGAGAAGTTCGACAAAGCCATAGAATTTGGTCCAAAGTTTTATGCTAACTCTTTGGTTTTCTTCCTACATGCTTCTTAATTAAACCAATTATAACCTTGTTTGGTGCTTCGACCTGACCGTTGGCTTGAGCGTAGTAAGGCGTTGATGTGAGAAGTTTGAAACCCATTTCCTTCGCGAATGCTTGCATATTTTTACCAATGAAAATAGATCCTTGATCCGTTGTTATTGTCTCTGGGATATCAAACCTGTAAATGATGTGCTTTCGAATGAATTCGATTACTGCTTCTTGATCCACGTTTACTAAGGGTATGACTTCGATCCATTTCGTAAAATAATCGATCCCAACCAAAATAAACTTCTGGCTTTTTGAAGAGGTCGGTCGAATTTCTCCAATCAAATCCAAAGCCCAACCTCTGAAAGGCCAAGGCTTTATTATAGAATGTAGTTCACTCGCGGGAACATGTGTTATCCCTGCGTGTACCTGGCATTCTTCACATCCTTTCGCGTATTCGACGCAATCTTTTAACATAGTTGGCCAATACATTCTCTGTCAAAATAATAACCACTTCATCGTATGGCCTGCCTGATGTGCACCACATGCCCCGCTGTGTACATTCGACAAAGCTATGTATGCCTCAGACTCTCCTAAACACTTAAGTAGTACCCCTTCCGGAGATTTCTTAAATAGTTCATTCCCCAAAATCACATAACTCAAAGCTCGATACCTGATTTTTCGTTCAACTGGTCCTATTGGGTTTTGCAGGTACTCTATTATAGGTTTTCTCCAATCCCCAGTCATTGAATCATCTATGTTAAAAATTCCAAAATTTTCTTCGTCAGCGTACCCAAGCTTTATCGTCTCCAAATCTGACGGGGATAACCTGGCTGACACGACTCTTCCTCTAACTTCAATGGCTTTCTGCAACTTTTCCTTCGATACTTTGTATCCAGAAGCTATCTGCGCTAAATCATTTGCTTCCTGATTTTCTATTCGTGGAACATGTCGAATCGTAACCATATCAAATTTTTTTAAGAGTCGATTAGCTATTACAAAATACATGATTAAATTCTCCTTAACACATTTGTACTCCTTTGTTATCTGCTTTATGACTAACTCAGAGTCGCCCATTATTTTGACCCGAGTTGCCCCCAATTCCAACAAGATTTCAAGTCCTGCTATCAAAGCCTCATATTCTGCCTCATTATTTGAGCAGAGGCCTTCGACTTTTTACTTGAATTTTGTTGGAATTTTGTTAGGAGAAATAACAAGAACCCCTATTCCAGTTCCATTTTTATGACTAGAACCGTCGAAGTACAACTTCCAGGGTTCCACTTCAATATAGTCTAAAGACTTTTCATTTAGTGCGTGGTCGACTATAAAATCATCCATTACTTGTCCTTTGACAGCCTTTAAAGGAAAATATATCAAAGAGTACTCAGTCAATGCTAATGCCCATTTTCCAATTCGATTGTGCAAGATTGGTTTAGATAACATGTATTTTATAACGTCGAAATGAGAAGAAACGTAAACATCAACTGGTTTTATATAGTGCTTCAATTTCATACAAGACATGTATACACATAAACACAACTTTTCAATTACACTATATCTAGTTTCCGCATCGTTCAAGACCCTACTGAGGTAGTAAATGGCTCTTTCGACAACATTCTCATCCTCCTGAGCCAACATGCTCCCTAGTGTCTTGTCCGACGCGGATATGTACAACCTCATACTTCTACTTCTGCAAGTTGATACTAAAATCGGAGGATGCGACAGGCACTCCTTGATCTTGTCGAAGGCATCCTGCTGCTCTTGCCCCCATTCAAAGTCTTCCTTCTTCAGTCTAAGTAGAGGGGAAAAGGCTTGCGTCTTCCCACTAAGGTTGGAGATGAACCTTCTGAGAAAGTTGATCTTGCCAAGTAAAGACTGCAACTCCTTCTTTGTAGATGGCGCTTTCGCCTCCATTATTGCCTTGACCTTGTTTTGATTGATTTTGATCCCTTTCTTGTGGACCACAAAGCCTAGGAAGTCTCCCGCCTGCACACAAAACACACATTTGAGAGGATTCATCTTCAGACCAAACTTCCTCATCCTTTCAAAGGATTGTCGAAGATGGTCTATATGATTTTCCCTGAAACGGACTTAACAACAATATCGTCAATGTAAATCTGCATAAAATCCTCAATGAAATCGTGAAAAATCGAATTCATTGCTCGCTGATATGTTGCCCCAGCATTTTTTAAACCAAAAGGCATTACCACCCATTCGTAAGTGCCTAATGCTCCAGGGCATCGAAATGCCATTTTTGGAACATCTTCCTCAGCAATAAAATTTTGATTATAACCAGAATACCCATCAAGCATACTGAGGTACTCATGGCCTGCGGCAGAATTGACAAGCATTTCCGCCACTGGCATAGGATATTCATCCTTTGGGGTAGCTGAATTCAAGTCTCGAAAATCAATGCATACCTTTAACTTGTCATTTTTCTTTATTACAGGAACTATGTTAGCAATCCATTCGACATACTTGGTTGGACGGATGAACTTGCAACTGAGGAGTCTTTCGATTTCTTCTTTAATCTTTAAAAGGATTTCTGGGGAGAATCTCCTTGGAGTCTGCTTAACAGGTTTCCTCCCAGGTTTTATTGGCAACCTCAATTCGACCAGGCTCCTATCCAGCCCGGGCATTTCGTCGTAGTCCCATGCAAAACAATCTTTGAATTCCTTTAGCAATTGGACTATTTCGATCTTAAGTTGGAGGCTTAATTTCACACTGATATAGTTTGGTCGTTTCTCTGCTCCTGATCCCAAGTCGATTTCTTCGAGTGGATCCTGTGGCATCATCTTGATATTTGCTGCTAAAGGATCCTTTTCGAAGCCCAACGGCTTATTGTCATAAAAACGCATCAAGCCTCTGGTTTTGCAAATCTCCTAGATCTTTATCTGGAGGATCCCTATTAGAATCCTTTTTAAGACCTTGTTGATCTGCTTCGATTTGGTTGGCTTCGACAGCCATATACTTTACTTCGGCCTCCAAGGCCGCTTTGAGTTTGTTCTCGGCTATATAAGCCGCGATCTTTTCAAGAACTAGTGACTCACTCATTGTCACTGAATTCGCTGCCCCAGCCAGTTGGTCGGATGTGTGAGGTTCCAAAAATGTAGTCTTCTTCGCCAACTACCTCTCTATCCCACTGAAACCCGTGGGTATGATGAAGGTATAATGAGCAAAAAGCATTGTCCGTTGGCGTCATGTCGAAGGTGGCTGGGCTACAAGGAGCTATGTGAGCCAGATTCCTGTCAAAACTTCGCCTATCCACCTGGTTTACTTCAGGCAAAAAATAACTCTGGTCAGCCTCTATATTTTTGACAATCCCGTCTCCGCGCCAAATTGTTATTCGTTGATGCATTGATGAAGGGACGGAACCAATGTCGTGTTTCCATTCCCTACCTAAGAGAAGGTTATAATTCGCTTTTGACGCAATCACCATAAACATTGTCGGCCTCGTGATGGTTCCGACAGTTAAATCTATCTGTATCACACCCATAGTGGTTCCTACTTTCCCTTCATAATTCGACAACACCATGTTGTGAGGTTTGGTGTCGGAATCATCTTTTCCAATTTTATTAAGCATATAATGCGGCATCAAGTTGACAGTCGCTCCTCCATCGACCAAAATCTTATTCACCCTTGTGTTACCCACTTTCCCTTTTATAAATAGAGGTTTCAAGTGGTTCCTCATTGAGTCATCTGGCCTTTCAAAAAATGCATTCTGTTCTTCAACGCATCCATTGTTCATGATATAGTAGCAAACGGGCCTGTGTCTGGCCGTTTCGATCTCCAAAACTTCCTCTTCCTCTTCGACTTCCATTATTTGATCATACTCCCTAGGGAGGACTGAAAAGACATTACATGTTACATCGAATGATGCCTCTGAGTTAAAATCGTATATTATTTCATCATCTTTGGTTACTTCCTCCTTTAACGCTTCTTGCACTGGAGCAATAGGTGGCTCATCGAGCTTCACTCCTTCCACCCGAGTCGAAGTTTGAACATTGTTGCTGGTTTCTGGCTTGTCTTTTCCTGCAGCCTCCTTCTCAGCCTTCTTTTGACGTTGGTATCTCCTCCACCGTGACTTCGTCATAGGATTCTTTCCCTTATAGTTTTCAGAAGGGTAAGTCACCTTTTTGGACTTCTAGAATTCTTTTTTGTATGACATAGAGGATCCCTGTTGTGCTTCGAAGTCCTTCCATTTTCCTTGCCCCTGGGCTTGTCGGATTGTATTAACCTACCTGTCGTCTGGAGCTTTGGTTGTTGGTTTGAATGTGTTAGGGCGTCTTTCGCCTAACCTTTCCTTATTTTGGTCCCCTCTTCTGGGGTCGAATCTCTCTCCAGAAGGCCTCCAATTTCCTCTTCTCATTGCTCTCTCTACTCCCTCTAAGTTTTGTGCTGCCTTTTTGTCGAAGACGGCACTACAACAAGAGCAAAGCATCACCTCAGACCTTTTCCTCTGGCATCTATGAATAAATTCTGCCAGATTCTCTTCCTCCTTAGGGTAAGCCACTTTCTGGTACTCCTCCCGTCGACGTTCTTCGTCAACTTGCATCGAGGCATTCTGAGTCACTTCGACCATGTTTATATTGGCAGGTGACTCTGTGTCCTTGCTCAACTTATTCAACTTCAAGTTGAGGCCCTCATTGACCTCGTGTTCCTTCTTTATTCGATTGAAATCCTCAGAGATTTTCTTTGTTAGAACCTTTGGGAGTGGATTCCTGGCAACTTGTGGGCTGACGAATCCAACAGTTTTGTCATTTGGGTCCTCCATGGTTCTTCGGTGAATACCAACAGCAGCTTGTTTGCAAGAACCTTTAGCAGTTCCTTCATTAATTTTGGTGAAACCCTTAGTGGTTTCTTTGTTGACCTTGTCGAAACCCACAGTAGTTTCGTTGTTGATTTTGGTGAAACCCTCAGTGGCTTCATTGTTGATTTTGTCGAAACCCTCAGTAGTTTCGTTGTTGATGCCCTCAGTGGTCTCAGCAATGTAGTTCTTGATAACCCTTACGTCAAGGCCTTCAGTAACCTTGACCATAACTGGCTGGTCCACGCAGTCATTTGTAGCTTCGACCATATCACCTTTGTCAGCGGGATCTTCAGCAACCTTCACCATATTCACGTTGTTGTCGAAGCCATCAGCAGCCTTCATCATATCCATGGTATCGTCGAAGCCTTCAGCAACCTCGACCATATTTACTATGGATGGCTCAGCATAGTGGGCCTCCACCACCTGCAAGGAGTTTGAATCCACCTTCGCCTGGGATTTTGACTTGTCGCCGAATTTAAGCCTTCCATCTCTTATTGCATTCTGCACTAGATCCCTGAAAAGGAAACATTGAGACGTTTTATGACCCAAAAAATTGTGATATTTGCAAAAACCTCTTTTTTTCTGTTGTTCTAAAGGAGGCACCTTAGTACCAAGAGGTACTATCATTTGGCCATCCTTGACCAATAAATCAAATATTTCGTCACATTTCGTAACGTCGAACGTATAAGTTCTTTTAGGGAACTTGTCGTTCTTCTCCGATTCGATTGGATTTTTTCCATTCGACGGAGCCAAGACTTTGCAAGCATAAGGCGGACCCTGTTTTAACTCTGCCAAATCTACCTCTTGTTCGTCGAAATTTGATGATTCCTCTTCGTCATCATCTTCACAAATTCCGACATAAGCTACCCTTTCTTTCCTATTTTTATTAACCCTAGCTTTTTCGGCTTTTATTCGTTCGACCTGTCTAACCCTATCAGCCAATTGGGCCATGTCTCTTAAATATTGGGTGTCTAATTTCTTTCTGATGGAATAGTCAAGGCCACCAGCAGCCATTTCGACTGACTCATGCTCAGGCACTTATGTGAAACACCTTGCCTTGAGCAATCTAAACCTATTCAAATAATCATCAATTGGTTATGAGAATTTTCTCTTTACTCTAGCCAGTTCTTTCAGACTTATCTTCGTCCGCCCCATGTAAAATTGTTCATGGAATAACCTCTCCAACTGGGTCCAGGTATGTATCGAATTCGCGGGCAATGTGGTGAACCAAGTGAAAGCATTCTTCGTCAAGGAACTAGGAAAATATTTTATTCTCAAATTCTCATTTTGTGCTATTTCGCCTACTTCCATTAAGTATCGCGCCACATGTTCAACCGTCGATTCACTGGTATCCCCTGAAAATTTTGTGAACTTGGGAACTTTCCATCTATGGGGTAATTCTTGCTGCAAAATATACTCCGATAAAAGGGAGGTATAACTGGGTCTTTGTAATCCCAAATTAATACCATTTCGCGCCATAATTCTTTCGACCATGGAAGCCAAATTATTCTCTACCGGCATATCATTACAACGTATTTTTTGTATAATATTGTCAGCATTTTGGTTTCGGTTTATTAGCAACACTCTTGGTTCTTGTTGAACAAGGATTTCGACCCCAGGGGGTTCGACTGCCCCTCCTTGGTTCAGAACTTCCTCCTGAGGGACGTTTGGTTGCCTTTGGTTTATGGTGGGTTCTTCTTCGACCGCTACCATTGGGTTCTGAACTACTTATTCCCTTGGGGGAGGTTGGGGGACATCGAAGAAATCAACAATGCGCGTCATCTGTGCTGCCAATTGTTGATTCGTTTGTGTCGTGTTTTGGATCAAAAGGTTGAATATAACCCCCATTTGTTGGGCTAACATCTGGACCATATCATGGTTACTCTCATCTATTTGTTGCCTGATCACTTGTGTAGAGTTATTGGTAATGTTTGGCGTGTAAGTTTGATATCTCATTCCTAAAGGCTGGCTAATTCTACCCATATGGTTCACACCAGAACCGGACCCTTGCAAGGGCGAAGTTATGATCATTGTTGGATCCGTAAATGCTGATGGCGCGTTATACAAACTTGCCATTACTGAAGTTGGCATTCCATATGGTTGTTCTCGATTTAGAGGCATCGAAAACCCAGATATAAAGGGTCTGTATATACTACCTGAAGGGGAATGTGTCATTTGAGGCATTTGGGGGTTGAAAAACTAGGTGCACTCTGGGGAACTGAAAGCGCAGGCGTCGAACCCGCTGTTGATGGCATAGCCTCTGATACTGATATTGAGGCTGTATTGCCCCCAGTCGAAGGATTAGGGGGTGGTATTTCATTATTCGTAGGATTCTGATTGTTAGGCGGATTTGGATTCGCCATTCTGCATACTCGTCTTCTTCTGGGTCTTTCTTCGTTATTTATGGCTATTTTACCACTTCTTAGTCTCATGCAACAAAAAGAAGAAAATTTCTTACGAGTAAAGTGTAAAATGAAGGTTTTCAAATATTAATAGCACAATGTCCCACTGGGCGTGCCAATTTGTTTGCTTGGAAAATTCGCAAACAACCGCTGATCTCCTAATTTATGAAAAATTAGTTTACTTACAGGACCAATCAAACAAATCCTAGGACAATGTGCTTTAACAATCTTGACAATTTGTGTTAGAAAACCTTTTGTTTATTGAATTCATCATGGTTCTCACCAACTTTCGTATTTTTTGACAAAAAGTATTAAAACTTTGCTTCTTGAAATAAAAGGCGAAATGTAAATAACTTGCAAGTAAGAAAATGGCAGAAATGTAAAGGAAATTGTAAATGAAGAACTTAAAACTTTTTATTAAAATGCAAGAATGGAAAATGGTGTTTTTCAAACGTACATTTTCTCAGTAACTACTCTTTTCTCTCTCACGGTTACTTTGAGTATTTCTTGAGTGATTTGTACAAATTCTGAACACACACGAAAATCTAACACTAAGACTCCCTATTTATACACAATCGAAATAACCACCAATAATAGCTATTTCTCCTAATGGCGACAAATGGAATTCTGCATGCATTCGTCTACTAGTTGCGTTCCACACGTCCAATTTCAAAAATGAAACTCCCTCCTAAATTTGAATTTCAAACTCCTGTCGAACGAAGCTTATTACTCATCTATCGAAATATTCCTAATACTTAGAAAAATCTGCCAATGTTTTTCCTTAAGTAACATTTGCCTTCGACTGGCTTTCCATCCAAATACTTTCCTGTCGAAATATTCTGGCGAATTTCCGAATTTGCTCTTGAACAATTGTCTTGGCGTCGAAATTAGCAACCTACAGGCTGGTGCCAAAGCAAGTTACCTTATTTGTAGGTATTCATTTACATGAATAGATTCTTAAAACTTATGGAGATTTGAAGTAGGAAGAGTGTAACCTACTCCATTATGAATTTCATCAAAACCTTTCTTATTGATCAAATCAAGCCAACTCATTTTGATGGCAAAGTTGTAGTTTGCGTCTTCAATGGTTATCTAAAAGATAAGAAGTGTTATGAGCAGTTGGGAGTGAAACTAAGGTGATCAAAGTTCATCAATCATAAATATATTACTTTTAGTGAGTCCCCATTAGGGAAAGAAAAGTATAGACTTGGGATGAAGCTTTTAGAAACTATGATAGAGAACACACAATTTGAGATGGAGGTTCCTACTCCATTATGAATTTCATCAAAACCTTTCATATTGATCAAATCAAGCCAACTCATTTTGATGGCAAAGTTGTAGTTTGCGTCTTCAATGGTTATCGAAAAGATAAGAAGTGTTATGAGCAGTTGGGAGTGAAACTAAGGTGATCAAAGTTCATCAATCATAAATATATTACTTTTAGTGAGTCCCCGTTAGGGAAAGAAAAGTATAGACTTGGGGTGAAGCTTTTAGAAACTATGATAGAGAACACACAATTTGAGATGGAGGTTCCTACGATGGATACTAGTAGTAGTGAGAGAAAAATTACATAGCTCTCTAATTATCATTTGACTTGTGATAAGATAAGGAGAGAGATTGTACCATCTAAAATGGACGATTATGCAGACACTGGGTGTTATGCTTTGAATGTGACTAAAAGGTTGCAAAAATAAAAAATATGGATCTTTCGGAAGGCTTTTGAAAGTAAGTAGAGTTAAAATTGTTTGAAGAACCATTCTTGTGGGCTTGTTAGAATACTAAAGAAGAAAAAGGTGGCTGGGAGCAAGGAGATGTAAGTCTCAAGATCAAGGTTCAAGCGAGGCTTGAACTTGATAAAAAAATTCAATATATGTTGGATTGGTTGAAAGCAGCAAGGTGGATGATGGGTAAATTGGCATCACCACAATTTCAAGTTAATGTGGAAATTGTTGAAATATACCTTAAAATCTTAAGTGATAAAGAGAAAGGAATAATGGTTCAAGATTTCAGAAACTAGAAATCAATCTTGAAGTTTACGAGGGTTTGCGGTAGAGCCGACAAAGTGGCCCAACAGGAGGTCGTTATTAGAGCCACTGCTGAGGGTGGTTAGGTGTGACGGAGCTCGGGTCCAAGTTTATTTGTTCGCGTGTATTGAGCTTCATTGTTTTTTTAGTTCGTGGATCAATTTGTTAATGAATTGAGTTTTAGATTTGTTATGAATATGTTGTGTTTCAGCAATTATAAATATGTATCTCCGTCATTCTTGTCTTGACAGCCTTCAAAACTTTAAAGCTAAATGTCGCTCCCGAGGATTTGCATCCATGGCACAAACGCGAAAGTGGCGCGGAAAACAGAGTCGCCAGCAATGTGTATTTATCCCAAGAGAGGGAAAGGAAACACTGCGTAAACCTGAGGGAAGGGAAAAGAGCATGGTCTCACGACCAAGAGAAACGAGTAAGGGAGTCGGTTACGCGAAGGGAAGGTGTTAGCACCCAACACGTCCATCGTACCCGATGGGATCCACGCTTGTTGTCTCGATCAAAGGGTGTCGTCATCTGGAGCTCCACTGCTACTGGAACGGGAACGGAAGAGAACGAAGAAAAGAAGAAGAAAAGAAAAAGAAATGACTCGATAGGACGTCCTCAGAGTCCTAGGCCTACGTATTCACTCGGGAACAGGAAAATCAGAGACAACGTAGTTCGGACACGAACTAGAGGGGAGGTTGCTCGCCAAGACATCGCCGTCTTGTGCCTACGTATCCTCAATCGGACTAGAGAGAGGAAATTAGAGCAGTCGTAGTTCGACCTAACGAGGTCGGTTAGTGTTTTTTATGAGCGACGTTAGATTCGCGTCCGGCAGTTAGGGTCGATGTCTATTTGCGACGAGATGGAAGTAACGTGCCCTTTCTGAAAATGATTTGAACTTAACGATCCCGAGGGATGAAAAAGGTTTGAGTTTGTTTTTGTGTTTTTTAGACAGAAGTGGATTAAGTTAGTTCGTAACTTACATTGCACTAAAGTCTACCATGCGGGAACGAGTGAATCGCATGGTCGTCCCCAAATGAGACGTATGCTAAACACTCTAGAAGAGGAGGGGAGACCCCTCGTTCTTCATTTCCTACACTTAAGGCTCGAGCACAATATTTGTTATATTTATTAAGTGTTTTAGAAGTGTTATGAGATGAGAAGAGAAGACCCAAAAGAAAACACTAAGGGGGGACTAAGATGTTCCTAATGTTATCATGCAAAGGTGGCCCTATAGTTGAGGTTGAAAGGGGAACTTCTACCTAAGTTAGCATGCAAAGGGAAGCCTAATGCTAATCCTACTCCAAGCTTAATCGAAAATTAAGTTGGACTAGGTAGCTCTAAGGGAGTGAATCCAAGACTTAAACAAGTCTTGAGATCCGAGGGAAGAGAAAGAGTGAAGGAGACGAAGGAGGAAAAGAAGTGAACAAATAAAAACAGTAGCTACCACACATGCACAAGCCAAGCACATGACCACAAAACACTCCAAAATTCTGCAGTGCTGAAAATGCCACATTTTTTGCAATTTCTCCCAGAGTAATCGGTTACTCACTTTGAGTAATCGATTACTCCATTCAAAAATTCAAAATTGGCGCCAAAAGGAGGGAAACTTGGATATTCGCCCGGTTCCACCTGTTCTGGACCATGATAGACCTCTGAAACTTGCCGACTAATATTACCACTGGAATACACCTGAAATATGTTGCGAAATGTTTTTCGCACTCGAATTAAACTGCTGATAACAACCGTCTTGTGTTGAATAACTGATCAAAAATTGACTGCCGGGGTTTCTGATCATCCAATCGCTTAATGAGCAAAATAAATGCTCAAAAAGACTTTGAAAGCTATCTGCTTGGCTCTGAACACTGTTAAAAATCGTACTGGGACTGATGGCGCCGCGAGCTGCTGAAAGAATACCTCGATCCCATGCTCAAAAGGACAATGCAAATGCAGGAATGATAATGCCAATGAAAGGAAGCATAAACCAGTTAGGTTAGAAATAAAAGGGCAAATTTTGAGGTGTTACACTAAATACATAGATAAAAGCTTGGGAATTCAAGTGGTAATGTTAGAGAAACAATGGTGAATTCCTAAGAGTGTGTTCTTGGAATTTGAGAAATCCTTGGAGATATCTAAGGGAGATTGGGAAACACTTTTAAACATCTTGGACTTGTGTGATCCATATATATAGTTTGAGAGATTGATAAACACTCAGGTAGAAAATATAGTTTATTTGTGGAAACTTAGGTGATTATTTTCTTGAACCCATTTGTAATATTTTGTAACAATTCTTGAAAGTACAATGAATCGAAAATCTGCTCTCTCCCTTAGAGTAAATTGTTTGATCGAATTGGATAAACAAGTTATTATCTTTCTTTTTTGTATGTTATCTTCTACTACCAAGTTAAGTCGTTGTCATTTTACATAGAGTTATTTTTACTGAAGACTGTTTATTTTTGTTGACATTGTTCATTTTCCCATACAATAATTTTCTTGATATATTGAAACTTTTAATTTAACAGAACTAAAACTTAATATTAAATCATTCATGATGGATTGCACAAAAAAACTCAATTTAATACATTAGTATTTTTATCCATTCTTGATCAATTTCATAAGAATTCAACATTCAAACATAAACATATCCCTGAAAGATTGTATAGAAAATAGTTTTTCTTAATTATTATATTTATGAAGATCATTTATTAATAATCTAAACCAATCCTTCCTTACCTCCAAAGACTTCCTAAGAAACAAGAGGCGGGTGATCCTTGAATGCTTACAATTGTCATTAATATTCTCCACACTTGTCATATACCTGTAGATGACTATGTTGATAAGAAGTGTTCGAAGCATTTGAATTGTGATGAACTGACCCTAAAGAATGCTTACAATTTCATAAACCAAGTCAATCTGTTAATTGGAGCAAGCTGGTATGGAATACCAACATACCACCTTCTAATTCTCTGCTCTTTTGGAGAATCACTCACAACAATCTTCCAATTGATGACAACCTTAGTGCAAGAGATTAGAGTATTCCTTATGTCTTCATAACAATAACAGGTTTGTCACCTCAGTGCAAGGTTGTGGTGACTGTAGGTATTATCCATTCCATATGATATGCTAGGAATCTACTCATGTTCAAAGACATCAAAATTGGTTGAAAAGCTAATATTGTCTCCATATCCTCCAATGTCTCTCTCCCAAACAACATAAATCCTAAGAATTTAAACTTTCTCAACTTATGACTTGGTTCCTTGGAAGCTTAAGACTAGTGATTGAATAGAATTTATCTTTCCAATTCCATGAACTTCATTAAGAATAGGTAATAAGCTCAAACCAATATTAACACAAAATTAAAAATATCCGTATTCTAAATATGTTTTAACAAGGTAATAAACTGCAAGAATAATTAATCAGCACCATCAAAGGCAAATTGATCTTTGCATATGATAGATTACAAATCCATCTTGAACAGAGTGAACAATATTACTACTTTATGATACATTGGTAAGATTGTAAACTAAAAATCTATGGTATAACTGAGAGAGGTTTAGGCAAGGTTTCAAAGACAGGAGTTGACAGAGATTGTAACTTGCAATCAGTTGAAATGAATTTAGCATTTTCTTCAATCATAACTTTGTTGATCAACTTCATCAAAACTTGTTCAAGCTCTTCTCCATCACACCAATCATGGATTTGAGCCTTAACAAGTGAAGGATCTTTGCATATCAATTCCCAAACTGGATAATTCTTTCTTGGCATCACAAAGTCTCTTTCTCTAAGCCTCAAACTAGGACAGTAGTCACCAGCCCCATCACCAAGGTAGATGAACCTCTTGTCATCCACTTCACTAACTGTATTTTGAATTCTATCAATGATTAATCCCTGTAATACACAAAACAAAAAAGTTGTAATTAGTTTTTTGAAAAACAATATAATTGATATATATATTTCAAAATGATGTCTTTGTATAAAAAATATTGTTTATTTTATATTTGCACTGAATCTAGTGGGCCACAAATAAGAGACAAAAAAAACCCCACTAAAAATGGATGGTCAGCTAAGCATAATATAATATAATATAATATGTTAAGACTAGAAAAATAGGAGACTGCATACCAATTAAACTCATAAAATAAAAACTAATAAGTTCTTGAATTTATAATAAAAAAATTTAATCAGATACTGAAGTTTATACCTTGCACATATTTGGAGGGCAGAGATTGCAGCCATGTGAAGCCTTGTGGAAATCATGATAAGGCAAAATGGTTAATCTTCCATGTTGATTAACATAACCAGGATTAGTGTTAATCTCTGTGAAGCATTCACTTATTCCCAAATGCTTCAAAATAGTTTCAATGAAGAACACATTAGCATCGCTAACTATTCTCAAATCACATCCTAAAGCATGTGCGGATTTAATTGCAGGTATGATTCTGGGATGAATCGGAATCCTATGAAGAACATTTTCAATATCTTGAATAGTTATGCCATGGGAATGAAGCTCCATCATCATCCTATCCTGCAATTCAAAAAAAAAAACTTAATTAGTTATTCCCTTGAAACAGTGCATATTAAAAACTTCCCAATTCATCAATCAACCAATTATCACTATCGCAATCAATGATGGTTTTGTCAAAGTCGAAAACAACAACAATATTAGACATTGTTTGGTTGAGAAGAAATAGAAGGCAAATGGGTGGTTTATTAGTGATCTCAAAATTGTTGCTTGGCTTGGTTTGAATTTGAAACAGAGAGAGAAAGGTATTTATAGTGAAGAAAGTAAAATGCAACACCGAAAATAAAAAGAATCTTTGTGTTGAGAAGGGAATATTACATAGCATCCTCATAAAAGTAGAGGCTACTTGGAGAAGTTAGAGCGGTATTTATCTTGAAACTATTTATTTATTCAAAGTAATTAATCCTTATGGCAAGTAATACGAGATCTGAGCCGTTGGATTTGATGAAAAGTTGGAGTTTGTGGGGGCGATTAAGGCATTAGACGCCACCTGGTGCTATTGTTGATATTGTGAGTGTGTAGTGCACTACTGAATGAATTCGGTACCGCTGAATAGATGCAATGCAATCCACCAGAATATTCTCGGTATAGTCCGGTTTTATTTATATGGTACTATAAAATTGTCTATTTAATTTCGAAAACATTTATGGAAAGTTTCTCTTTTTATGATTATTATGATTAACTTTTATTAATTGTAATTCTCCTAATAAAATTAATTTTTATCAATTGTAATTCTTTTTAATTTGAGAGATTGATATGCATTTATTTAAAAATTAAACTAGCTGATAAAAATGCGAGATTATTATTTGTATTTTTTTTTAAATAATTAGATTTTTTAATTTTTTTTAAAATAGCTATATTTTTAAAAAAATATCAAAGTAATTATGTTTCAAACAAAAAAAATTTGCTCCCAAGAGGATGCGCCACAAGCAGTGGTGCATGCTCTTAGGAGTAGTCAATAGATGTGGCACATGCATTCAACTTTTAGGTGCATGTGTCATTGTCTGTGGCTCCTGTGTTATTTTGTTATATATATATATATATATATATATATATAGGTCATTCCCTCTCCACCATTTTTCACCCATCTTCTAATTCTCTCATTCAATTTTTCTTCAAAATTTCGTGCTGTATTATCAAGAGAAATGTCAATTTGATTTATTTAATAGTAAAGCCTCTGATAAAGATTCGACTTAGGAACACAGAGAATTTCGACCATCTCCAGAGGAGCTTGATTCGTTGGTTAGATGGAGACATTGTAGATGGTGAAAAGATCAAAAGAATTCAAAGATTTGTTACGATGTACAACAATAATGGAGAAAATCGTATCTGGGAGCCAGTTAAAACTAACAATGATTGTCATATTATGATGCATAGTTCAAAGGAAATTGTCCTGATGGTTGTAATCACATATAAATGTCGTTTAGTCGTTATTTGTTTGTCTTGTTGTTTAGTTATTGTTTAAATTGTTGTTTAGTTGTTGTAACCAAATATTGTGATCTTTATGAAAAGAACGTTGTTTTCAATATCAAATAAAATGGTTACATAAAATGAATTACATATAAAATACAAGACTAAAAGTGGATTATTGAATTAAGTTATGAAGCTTGCTCCAACATTGGGATAGTTTGTACGATTGTGTCTGGGATGACGACATGAGCTACATAATCTCACCATTTTGTTTGTCGTATCCATTTTGGTTCGAATACGTTCTGTTAGGGCGACCTTTTTTCCCCCGCATATTTTCATTGTGCCAAACTATGCCCCCTTGATATGCAGACCAATAATCCTAATTTGTTACCACCGGAAAGCTATTATTGTACACATTGCATAAGTTTATGACTTTGTAAACAACGGATAGTAAGTTGAAAGGGTCCTGCTGAGCATGTGAACACGTCGTTATGACATAGGAGCAAAGAATACAGAAGGCTTGAAACTTTTTGCAATCGCACCAACCTATATCTAGTTTGACTCGATAGTATCCCATTGGCTTCCCCTCATTGTGGTCCATTGCCTCATCTACACTTAACCAACCTTTACAACAGTCAAACATTGTGACGACATATGTGTTAGCTTTGGCATATTCCTCCTTAATAAATTTCATTGAAGTTTCACAAAATAACTGCCCCGATTATAACATTGAACTCTATTTTGAACATCTAATCTGAAACAGTGACCCTAACCTAAAATAGGTTGCTCTCACCAATGCGGTTATTAGTAGGTTTCAGATGTCTTTGAATACAAAGTTCATTGATTCCACGAGATTTGTTGTCGTGTTGACCTATTATTGACCATTGTCGAATGCCCTGGTCCACTTCTGCATTGGAATATTATCGATCCACCTTACTATATATGCATTTGTCAATCTAATCTATTTATGGCAGTGTTTGAATGAAGGTTCTGTTAATAGATACTCCACGTTCACAACCATCTTCCGAATCGTCTTACCTTTGATATCCCGCATGAAATTTTGGGTGATGTGTCTAATGCAGTAGACATGTGTAGAAGGAGGATCTTGCCAGCCGATGGATGTCTGTTAGAGCGAAGGTGATTGGAAAAATGTTGTTGTTGTCATCTTGTGCTACTGCCATGAGTAACATTCCTTTATATTTCCCATACAACCATGTTCCATCTATTTGAATAATAAGTTTGCAGGACATAAAACATTTGATGCATGGTTCATACGCCTAGAAGAGTTGGTGGAATATTCCATTTCCCCTAATGACAAACAAAATTTCACCGCATATTAACTGGGACTTGAGTTTGCGATGATCCTGCATCAGATTGGTGATCATGCAAGTGTGAGCTAGACCCATAAAACCTATATCTCAAGAATCACTCCTCTTCCAATAAAATGATGTCAACCGGAACATGCAAAGCACATTACAACACAGAATCTCGTACCTCGTCACATTAATGTGATCGACGATATAATCACCATAGATTTCCAAGCGATACCTTTTATAGAAGTATGAGTTCTTTTGACCTTGCCACAAGACTGCTGTTAGAAGAGTAATAGTGTGGGTTGTTTTTAATCGTATCCACAGGGATTGTTTGATATTTGATGCGCGCCTTTCAATAGTTGCGGTATTCTAAGTTAACGATTTCAAAAGTTTCTCAATTGTTTTTAACATTCACTTGTAGCAAAGATTAATTGGTGACACAGATTTTGTAAAAGGTTTTATAAAAGCATGTTAAGGTTATGTTTCGCTAATCCTTTCCATGTATAAACGATTAATCAAGCATATGAACTCGGTTTCTGACCAATATAACCGCGTATCCTCCCGACTAAGTTTATGTCTAAAGCGAAGTCGTGAGTACCGTTGTTTAAACCGTTAGATGATGTCTCACGCTAACAATCTAAACAACGATCATTAAGATCAACACAATGCGAATAGCAAATCCCAAATCTATGTCTAGAGTTTGGTTTTTAAGAGATGAAATTGTTAGGTCAAGATTTGTGGAATCTATGTCTAGAGTAAAACAAATCAAACATAAAGCATTAAGAGAAAACAACTTCATCTATATTGATCAAAGACTTTGTTCATATACAATAGATCAAAAGCAATACATAAAAACAGAATCAACTACATCTAACCTCAACATTGAGTGTTTAGCTACCACTTCTCATGGTAGATTGGATAACAAGTAAAGAGAGGAGATGAGTAAACATCCACGCCGAATAATCGAGAATGGATGCAAAATCAGCTTCTCCAAGTGAAAATACAAGCTCCAATGGTAAAAAGATTGAAAACTATGATTTTGGATCAAAATGAACAAAAGATCCCTAACACATAAAGTGAAATTCTATTTATACATAGCAAAATTCTGCAGTATTCGCACTGCGAGCAATTCATTCGCACTGCGAATGAGGAAAAATGCACTTTAAGTGCCTCTGAGACTTAAACCGCCCCAAGCAGAAATCGTGGGTTCGCACTGCGAACCCTTCATTCGCACTGCGAATCATTCGCTAGCTACATTCGCACTGCGAATAAACTAGCGAGCCAGAATTCTCAAACCCAGAACTTACTGCCTCCCTTCGCCAGCACCTTCGCACTGCGAACCAACCAGCGAACCTTCGCTGGACCCTCGCCAGGAGTTCGCAGTGCGAACACATGGTAATCTCAAAGTTGGAACTCTCTGCCACCCTTCGCTGGCGCTTTCGCTGGTCATTCGCACTGCGAACCTTCGCTGGGCCTTCGCCAGATTGTTCGCACTGCGAACACCCTGTTGCAGCTCTAAACTCAGTGGAAACTTGCATCCACTTCATGTGTCTCACAATTTTGCTCCTTTCATGCTTATACCTGCACATTAACACACAAATTACAAGCTCCACACATATATTCCATTGTAAGCATTACAACACAATTTACCGCTTAAATTCACAATTTACCGTTAGAAAGAAATGAAAAATGCCAAGTATTTCATACAAATATATAACATGTTTGACATCTAACAAACTCTCCCCAACTAACTATTTGTTTTTCCTCAAGCAAAGTATGCCTCTCACGAGGATTTGCTCGAGCACGCAATTCAACCAAGACGCGAAAAATGGCTCAACTAAACAATGATCACAACAACGCAACAGTTACACAACTCAAGAACCTACAATGTAAAAGAACTTGACTCTTAAACAACTTCAAATAATGTTTCAAGAGACAACTAACTCATCACACACATGCCATTCTACACTCCTCTTCGAAAAAGGATTGAAGATAAACGTGCATACAAGCACGGGACAATTACACTCAAATGACAAATGATGCAATACTAAGCAATTCATACCATATCTCAATGATCATACAGAAATCAAGGAAGTAAAAGATCACAAAGGACTTCAAGGATGTAGCTTGTCCAGGTCAACAAAAAAGGGTCATTTCTAATGGTCATTGAAACGAAATTGCCGATGCAAAAGAGCATTCACTAATCAACATATTCACACATCTCAACTTCATTTCACCAATTTTTCATCACACCTTCACAAACTACCGCACAATTATTGAATCTTTTTTTTTTCATCCAAGCAAGCATTTTCGTATTTGTAACAACATATTCACACTCTTTTCTTTACATGCTTGCTTGAAACAATTTTTTTTTTCAAAAATTGGAGTAACACACCCTTCCTCTTTTTTTATTCTCCCCAACTCATTTTTAACTCAACCTAAAGTGAATGCTCCTTGCTTTTTAATGCAAGGAAACCGAAGTATACAATTTTCAAAGGTTAAAGAAGAAACTGCTAGAAACTCACCAAATTCAATGATGAACCACACTTGCAAATTATGTACATAAAACAAGTTCATTATTAAATTGAGTTCTAAACTGTTTAGGCTCAAAGGGGCTACCAAATGCTCTCTCCTCACGGGTGAATTACTATATGGATATAGTTGTGCTCAAATTCAAACAAGTGCCTTGATCACTTCTCATACTTCCACAAAATCACATGGTCACAAGATAAGGCATGAATTAAAAGTAAAGACAACATTCATCACAATCCTTAGCATATAGTAATACTTTGGAGGCTACTCACTTTAATGGTTTTTGATCCTAAAATGACACATGCATTCAAAGGAAGTTGTAACACGAAACAACATTTTCAATCGCACCAAGACACAAAGTCCTAAAACATACAAAATTCTTGAGCTAGGTAACAATGTACCTTGTCGCAACACAATGCTTACGGTACTATCATAGCCCTCACATCTTGGAGGAATCTACCTTTAAAATCAAGAGTCTCCAACCTACTTCCTAAATTCCATCATAAAAGAAGGAACATCAAAATAACACATATGCACAGTTTAAGAGTTGAACATTCGTCAACTGAAGAATTCAACTCTTAATAACACTTAACAACAAAAAACACACTTAAGTGTTGAGCCTTCGTAAACTGAAGAACTCAACACTTAATACTATAATTAAAAACCAACAATTTATTAGTAAAGTGAAACAAAATTTTTTTACTGCAAACCATAATCATTACTAATAATAATCATAAAGTGCCTAATGTATAAAACACCTACATAATCCAAAAAGTACCACACGAGTACGAGTACATCAATAATAGACTAGTAAAAGCTGAAAAAAAACAAAATACAAGAAACTTCACTTTGATGACCAAAGGAAGTGTACAAGTCTAAGATCCAAAAAATATCAGTCCTCATCAGACTCAGTCTCGAGTACATCCGTCCCTGGCTCATCCTCAGGCTCAGTCCCTAGTACATCCGTCCTCTGCCCATCATCATCATCATCAGAAATCACAATATCATCGCCATCTCCCCCCTCCTCAGCATCATCAGGAGAAGGCTCAACAACATCCTCTCCCTCTCCGAAAACAGGCCTGGCCTCAGGCCATCCAGCATGCGCGAGGAACTGCTCCCTCGACATCATAGTGTGCTGCGTAGAAGGGTCACGGATCTGCAATTGGAGAACCTGCAAAGAATCATGAATATCAGTCATGGCACGCTGCTGGGCAGCCATCCAATCCCAATTATATTGGCAGATCTCCTGCTGATAAGGATAGAAGGTGTGAGATCCAGAAGCAGCACCCTGGCTTGTACCGGCCTCAGCACCAGTACCAGCCCCAGAAGATTCAGCTCTAACACCCTTTGGTTTGTAAAATTTGTCGACATATCGATCATCGATAGTCGACGTCACAGTAACTTGACGACGCGAAGGCAAAGTCACTCCAGCTTCAGCACATAAGGTCATAATCAAACAAGGGAAAGCAAGAGGGGCATTCTTCCTCAAAGCATTCCCACCTAAACCACTCTCGACGATGGCCCTTATTTCATCAGCAATAATTCTCGCGACCTCAATTTCCACATTAGTAAGGATACTGTGGACAAGGTGAGCCAAACGAATCGGAACGGTAAAGGAATGTGACTTTGGCGTAATGTTGGTCACAACCAAAAGTAATACAAGTTGAGCCAAAGGCATCATATCCTCTCGATGATACCGAACAACCACTCCTGAATGATTAAACTTCACATTTTTACCTGGGCGTAGGAGATCACGAGTCATTGCGGTAATATCACGATAATTACTCAGTGTCTCATGATACTTATCCTCTTGGCTAGCACGCAGTGGAAAGGGGTCTCCAAGAACTCGGTTAATAGTCCTTATGTCAAACCTTACCATTTTTCCGCCAACAACCGTAGTCCAAGTAAACAGATCGCCCTCATCAGGGAGAGCGTTGGCGTAAAACTCACGAACCATTTCCACATTGTATGAATCAACAGGAGTTATTAGTGTATCCCACTTTTTTGCAGTTAACAGGGCAGCAATGGCACGATAACTTCCCTGCTCATTCAGAACAAACCTCCTCTCCGCAAGGATGGTCCTTGCTTCTAACACCTCATACCTCTAAGCTTGTCTAATTCCTCTGAACCGAGTCTCATCAAAGCGGACCGGTGCTTGTCTTGATGTGGATGCTTTTCTTTTCCTGATCATGGTTTTAGGACCCATCTGCACAAATGACAAACAAATCCACACAAAAACACCAAGACAAATCATTAGAATTAAGGACAGACATGCATCAGAATGAACTATCAGAAAAACAAAAATTTGGGCTGCTCGCTAGATCACTCGCACTGCGAAGCCCGACGAATGCTCGTCCCAGGTTCGCAGTGCGAACAAGCCAGCGAATGCACGAAAATTTTGAAAAAATTTTGCAGACCCAGATTTCACACTTAACCTCATTCTACAGGTATTTTCAACTTAAAATCAAGCAAAAAATTAGACATGCATTTAACAACCAAACCCAGAATTCTAACCCAAAACTTCCTACACATTCTCATGCATAATTCACAAATAAACTCAATTAATCAGAAAGTTTAGAGAAAAGGAATTCAAACCTGTTTGGTAATGGAGATTGAGAGACAAAAACTTGAGAGAATTAGACAGAAAATTGCACGTGAGAGGGAAAGAGAATTTGAGAGGGTTTTCCTTTTTTTCTTGGTTTTGGTTGAAAGTGAGAGGCAAAGGACTAGGGTTTGGTCCCCCCCAAGTCAATCAGACTTCAGCATGGGTCTTGGGCCTACGTGCAGGCCCACCCATAAAAACCCTCTTTTTTTTACTGATGTGGCAGCAAAACCACCAAGTCTGGTGCGCTGACATTCGCAGTGCGAATGTCTGGCGAACGCTCGCCCCAGCTTCGCAGTGCGAATGGCTGGCGAATGCTCGCCCCAGATTCGCAGTGTGAATGAGTCAGCGAACAAGAGAGTTTCTTCAAAATTACAGGTCTGCCTTGCTGCCACACTTCCAAATGTCCAAAATGTCAAATTGGCTAAAAACAGCAAATTAAAGCAAAAATACTTACAATGTTGGGGTGCCTCCCAACAAGCGCTTGTTTAACGTCGGCTAAGCTCGACGGTCCATCGCGACCTCACGGATCGTGGAAAGGCACAATTGCGGGATTCCGCTCGAAACCTCCTCCAAGATACACTTTCAATCTTTGGCCGTTAACTATCCAATTTTCCTTTGACGTTGTGTCCTCAATTACGATTGCTCCATAGGGCTTGATTTCCACAATCCGAAACGGACCAGACCGTTTAGATCTTAATTTTTCGGGAAACAATTTTAACCGAGAATTGAACAATAGGACCAGCTGTCCGACCTCAAACTGTTTGATGACAATTTTTCTGTCATGGTAAGACTTTACACGCTCCTTATACAATTTATTGGAATCGTACGCCTGAAGGCGCAATTCATCCAACTCGTGTAATTGCACTTTTCTTTTTTCGCCGCTAAGAGTTGGATCAAAATTCAAAAATTTTAAGGCCCAAAACGCCTTGTGCTCCAACTCTACCGGTAAGTGGCAATTCTTACCATAAACCATTTTAAACGGTGTGAGACCAATCGGAGCCTTGAAAGCGGTCCGATAAGCCCACAACGCATCATCCAGTTTGTTGGCCCAATCCTTTCTCGAGGCCGAAACAGTTTTTTCTAAAATACGCTTTATCTCACGATTTGATACCTCCGCTTGACCGTTAGCTTGAGGATGATATGGTGTAGCAACCTTGTGCTTCACACCATATTGCTCAAGAGCTTTGTCAAGCTGAGTGTTACAGAAGTGAGATCCTCCATCACTTATTAACACTCGAGGTGTACCAAAACGCGCAAAAATATTTCTTTTCAAAAACTTCACCACTGTTTTTCCGTCGGCTTTAGCACATGCTATCGCCTCAACCCACTTGGAAACGTAATCCACAGCGACCAAAATATATTCATTAGAAAATGAAGATGGGAATGGACCGACAAAGTCGATCCCCCAACAGTCAAAAACTTCGATTTCTAACATATTTTATAATGGCATTTCTTGCCGCCGTGAAATACCTCCACTTCTCTGGCATCTATCACAACTTAGGGCATGCGCATGCGCATCTTTGAATAACGACGACCAATAAAAGCCCGATTGAAGGACTTTAGTGGCCGTTCTTAACCCATTGAAGTGACCTCCGTAAGGAGAGTTATGACAATGCCACAGAATATTCGTGGCTTCCTCCACTGACACACACCTTCTGAGGAGGTTGTCGACACCAAGTTTAAATAAATGGGGTTCATCCCATACAAATGACTTGGCATCAGACAAAAAATTTCATTTTTGGTGGTGCGTTAGACCGTCCGGTATCAATCCGGTGGCTTTGTGGTTAGCCATGTCGGCGAACCACGGTCTAACCTGCACTCTAAATAGTTTTTCATCCGGGAACTCCTCTTTTACCTCAAATTCATTTTTGGTCACGTCAACGTTGACCAGGCGGGATAAGTGATCCGCCACCAAATTCTCGGAACCCCTTTTGTTATGAATTTCAAGATCAAATTCCTGTAACAAAAGGATCCACCGAATCAGCCTCTATTTTGAATCAGGCTTGGTGAGCAGATACCTTATAGCCGAATGGTCCGTGTAAACGATGACTCGTGAACCAATCAAATAGGCACGAAATTTCTCCAACGCATACACTATGGCAAGCAACTCTTTCTCAGTTGTTGCATAGTTAATCTGAGCCTCGTTTAAAACTTTGCTCGCATAATGTATAGCGTGGAAAACTTTCATTTTCCTCTGACCCAAAACAGCCCCAACCGCATAATCGCTTGCATCGCACATTAATTCAAAATCCAATTTCCAGTTAGGTGCAACGATTATCGGTGAGGTAGTTAAACTTTGTTTCAAAAAATTAAACGCGAAAAGACAAGACTCGTCAAAGTCAAAAACCTTACCTTGGACAGGCAAGTTGCTCAACGGCTTTGCGACCTTTGCGAAGTCCTTGATAAACCTTCGGTAAAACCCGGCGTGTCCAAGAAAACTCCTTATACCTTTGACATTCATTGGCGGTGGTAATTTCTCGATAACATCCACTTTGGCTTTATCAACTTCAAGGCCTTTTGCAGAAACCTTGTGACCGAGCACAATTCCCTCGTTCACCATGAAGTTGCATTTTTCCCAATTAAGCACCAAATTAGTTTCCACACACCTTTCCAACACCGTATCCAAATTTTTCAAGAACAAATCAAACGATTGCCCAAAAACGGAGAAATCATCCATAAAGACCTCAATTGTCTTTTCGATCAAATCCGAGAAGGTAGCTTGCATACACCGTTGAAAAGTCGCCGGTGCATTACATAATCCAAACGGCATCCTCCTATAAGCAAAGATTCCAAACGGACATGTAAAAGCTGCTTTTTCATGATCATCCGGGTTCACAATAATTTGGTTGTAACCCAAATATCCATCCAAAAAACAGTAAAATTGTTGACCGGAAAGCCTTTCGAGCATTTGATCCATAAAAGGTAGAGGAAAATGATCTTTTCTCGTAGCTTTGTTCAACCTACGGTAGTCGACGCACATTCTCCACTCGGTTACGGTTTTTGTTGGTATAAGCTCATTTTTCTCATTTCGGACCACCGTTAATCCGCCTTTTTTCGGTACCACATGCACCGGACTAACCCACGGGCTATCAGAAATAGGATAAATCATTCCGGCATCTAACATTTTCACCACTTCCTTCCTAACCACTTCTTTCATAATAGGATTTAAGCGGCGTTGAGGTTGAGCAACCGGTTTAAAGTCTTCCTCCATGAATATCCTATGCATGCAATACGAAGGGCTTATGCCTTTGAGATCGGACAATGTCCATCCCATTGCATCCTAATTTTTTCTCAACACTTGAATTAAGCGGCTTTCCTCCACTTCAGATAAAACACTGCTTATGATCACCGGTTTATTACCACCGTCATCGAGAAAAGCATACTTCAAGGTTGACGGTAACACTTTCAGCTCAAGTTTGGAAGGCTCATCATTAACCACTTTTTTTAGAATTTCCTCTTCATAATCCCAAGGTTGCAATTCTTCCAAAGCTTCAAGCTCTAACAAACATTCTTCAAGAGCTTGCTCTTCTTCAACCGAGAATATTTCCAAGGAATCATCCATAGCTCTTTGTAAAGGATCAATGACATGAATTTGCTTTGTAACTTCATAACTTACTTTCTCCGTTGCATCGATTCGGAAACAATCACCTTTATCTTTCTTGTGCTTCATGGCATCATAAAGATTGAAACACACCTCTTCATCTTGGACTCTCACTTTCATGAGACCATCGTCCATGTCAATTGCCATACGGGCAATTTTCATGAAAGGCCTTCCAAGAATCAAAGGTGCATCCTCATCCTCCTCCATTTCAATTACAACAAAGTTGATCGGAAACAAAAATTTGTCCACTTTGACCAACACGTCTTCCGCTACACCGTGAGGACGGGTAGCGGATTTATCGGCGAGTTGCAACGTCATTTGCGTGGACCTTAATTCCATGTGGCCTAGCCGTTTCACAATCGACAATGGTATCAAGTTGATGCTAGAACCCAAATCAATCAATCCATTGCCCACATACATGTTCCCGATCGTAACCGGCAATGTAACTCGTCCCGGATCACATTCTTTTTGCGGGAGAGTCCGTTGAATGATGGCACTACAACTTGCATCCACCATAATCGTCTCCTGATCTGTATACCTTTTCTTCTTCGTGAGGATATCTTTCATGAATTTCGCATATTTAGGCATCTGCTCCAAAGCCTCGGAAAATGGAATATTTATTTGTAATTGCTTGAAGATATCCATAAACCGAGAATAGTGCCACGCACTATCTTTCTTTGTAGGAGCATGCGGATATGGTAGATGTTGAATCGGAATATTGTTCATCGACTCCTCTCCCTTCTTAGTTCTCTTCACTCTTTCTTCACTCTCTATTTTTTTTCTCATTCTCACTTTTTTTTTCTCATTTTTTTCTATCTCATTTTCAACTAACACACCCTCAACATTTTTTTCTACTTCAATCTCTTCCCTATCTTTTTCTTTTTCAACTACAACCTTTTCCTCCACTCTCTTTTTACCTACACCCATGTCAATCTCTCTTCCACTTCTTGTAAGAATTGCTTTGCAATCTTTAGGATTCGGAAGCGTATTTGCCGTAAAGGGCCCTTTTTGTTGGTCGGCCAATTGTTTTGATAATTGCCCGACTTGTGTTTCAAGATTCCTTATGGCGGCATCGGTGTTCTTTTGGTTGGAAATTGCCATTTGCATAAATTGTGTGAGAGTGTCTTCCATCTTTGTATTTCCAACGGGAGCTTGCGGGGGTTGAGTGTAATTTTGGTATTGTTGACGGTTTGATGGTCCGGCTTCTTGCGGTCTCCATTATTGTTGATAACCTTGGTTAGGCCTTTGTTGGTAACCTTGGTTGGCTTGTTGATATGGAGGTCGGGGTTGGTATCCTTGATTTCCCGCATAGTTTACTTCCTCCACAACGGGAGGACAATAACCGGTCGGATGGTCACCTCGACATAATTCACACACTAACAATTGCACATTTTTACTTGAAGATTCATGCATCTCTTTGAATTATTGCGGCAGCTTAGACATTTGCTTAGTTAACAACTCCACCTGTTGTGATAACAATTTGTTCTGCGCAAGGATAGCATCGCTTGTTCCCAATTCCAACACTCCCGGAGTTCGTTGAGCAGGTCCACGGTTGTGACTACCTTGATGATCGTTCAAGGCCATCTTATCAATGATAGTTGTGGCTTCCGCTGCGGTTTTGCTTAACAAGGATCCATTGGCGGTGGCATCCAACAAGGTTTTGTGTACAAGCTGCAGCCCATTTCTAAATATATGAATTTGTGACAATTCATCAAAACCATGGCCTTTGCACTTTCGTAAGATTGATTTGAACCTCTTCCAAGCTTCGTTGAGAGATTCATTGGCTCCTTGTGTGAATACCGCGATGGCGGTTTTTGCTTCCATAAACCGAGTGTGAGGGAAAATCTCTCCAAAAATTTCTCTTCCAATTGGTTCCAATCCGTCATTATGGCAGTTGTCTGATCAAGATACCATTCCTTTGCCTTCCCAATGAGGGAATGCGGGAATAATCTCTTGAACAGAGACTCCTCTTCTGCTTCAGGTGCACCAGTCGCTCCCGCTATTTCATAGAATTTTGTAAGATGGGTGAAAGGATCTTCATGGTCCATACCCGTAAATGGACTTTGATATAACAGTTGGAGAATACCGGTCTTCATCTCAGAATGCCGACCGTTGTGTGCATGGCGAGCGAACTGAGCATTGTGTCTTGGACTATTTGTACATGGCCTAGAAGCAGGTGGTGGTGGATCTGCCTCCATAACTGGAAGTATTTGTGGAACAGGTGGTGGTGTAGAAGTACTTTCCTCTTGTTCTCGCTTCTGTCTCGCTAGCTGCCTCCTTCGTCTAGTCCTGCTGTTGATTCTACGAGCGGTTCTCTCAATCTCAGGATCGAAAAGAAGTTGGTTCACCGGTAGTTTCCCTCGCATAAACTAAGTCTGCACACTAAACAAAACAGATTAACAAGCTCAAGATAAAGTGGTAACAGCTTAAAAGAACTCAACTATCGCAATGCTTGCAATATCAATACACAATCCCCGGCAACGGCGCCATTTTGTTAGAAGAGTAATAGTGTGGGTTGTTTTTAATCGTATCCACAGGGATTGTTTGATATTTTATGCGTGCCTTTCAATAGTTGCGGTATTCTAAGTTAACGGTTTCAAAAGTTTCTCAATTGTTTTTAACATTCACTTGTAGCAAAGATTAATTGGTGACACAGATTTTGTAAAAGGTTTTATAAAAGCATGTTAAGGTTAGGTTTCGCTAATCCTTTCCATGTATAAATGATTAATCAAGCATATGAACTCGGTTTCCGACCAATATAACCGCGTATCCTCCCGACTAAGTTTATGTCTAAAGCGAAGTCATGAGTACCGTTGTTTAAACCGTTAGATGATGTCTCACGCTAATAATCTAAACAACGATCATTAAGATCCACACAATGCGAATAGCAAATCCCAAATCTATGTCTAGAGTTTGGTTTTTAAGAGATGAAATTGTTAGGTCAAGATTTGTGGAATCTATGTCTAGAGTAAAACAAATCAAACATAAAGCATTAAGAGAAAACAACTTCATCTATATTGATCAAAGACTTTGTTCATATACAATAGATCAAAAGCAATACATAAAAACAGAATCAACTACATCGTGCCTCAACATTAAGTGTTTAGCTACCACTTCTCATGGTAGATTGGATAACAAGTAAAGAGAGGAGATGAGTAAACATCCACGCCGAATAATCGAGAATGGATGCAAAATCAGCTTCTCCAAGTGAAAATACAAGCTCCAATGGTAAAAAGACTGAAAACTATGATTTTGGATCAAAATGAACAAAAGATCCCTAACACATAAAGTGAAATTATATTTATACATAGCAGAATTCTGCAGTATTTGCACTGCGAGCAATTCATTCGCACTGTGAATGAGGAAAAATGGCACTTTAAGTGCCTCTGAGACTTAAACCGCCCCAAGCAGAAATCGTGGGTTCGCACTGCGAATCATTCGCTAGCTACATTCGCACTGCGAATAAACTAGCGAGCCAGAATTCTCAAACCCGGAACTTACTGCCTCCCTTCGCCAGCACCTTCGCACTGCAAACCAACCAGCGAACCTTCGCTGGACCCTCGCCAGGAGTTCGCAGTGCGAACACATGGTAATCTCAAAGTTGGAACTCTCTGCCACCCTTCGCTGGCGCTTTCGCTGGTCATTCATACTGCGAACCTTCGCTGGGCCTTCGCCAGATTGTTCGCACTGCGAACACCCTGTTGCAGCTCTAAACTCAGTGGAAACTTGCATCCACTTCATGTGTCTCACAACTTTGCTCCTTTCATGCTTATACCTGCACATTAACACACAAATTACAAGCTCCACACATATATTCCATTGTAAGCATTACAACATAATTTATCGCTTAAATTCACAATTTACCGTTAGAAAGAAATGAAAAATGCCAAGTATTTCATACAAATATATAACATGTTTGACATCTAACAACTGCCATCTTGATAGTAGATGCAACTTCCATGATTATATTCCTCATGTTATCTGGAATCCCAATTTCAATAAAAATATTTCTAATGAAGCTCCAATTGAGTTTATCATACGCCTTTGTTAGGTCCACTTTTAGCATAAAATAACCCACTTTGCCAATGAGTTTATGCATGTTATGAACCAACTCCTTGGCCACAACAATGTTGTCTTGTATTCTTCTCCCATGAGTGAATCCAGCTTAATTGGAGGAAACCACTTTGTCCATCGGCTGCTTGAGCCTATTCACATAAACTTTACTTAACACCGTGTAAATAGTATTGCAGAGGGCCATGAGCCTGAATCGGTGGACAAATTGAGGAATTGGTATTTTAGGATTAAACACAGATAAGTTTGATTGACCTCCACAATTCTAGATAGATTATGTTAGTTCTTGTATTGGATGGGATTTTGGTAAAACAAAGTTGAACAATGTTGATGTCATATGTTTGATGTCATAACATTGGTTCCTAACATTAGCTGTTGCAGGGTTGAAGTTTTATATGATGATGTTATAAGTGATGTCTTGACATCACTATATCAGAACATTAGAACATCAGATTGTAATGTTTTAGGGTTGCGCGTGTTAGTGAGTTTTGAGGAGATCTGTTAGAGTGATTGGATGCGAATATCTTGGAGAAGAGATTTCCAATCAGATAAATTTGCAGATTATGGAGCAGATTCTGTAACCAACATTAGGGCTGATTTGGAGAGATTTAAAAAGATTTGAAGATCAAATTTGTTTTAAAATCAGATATTTTTGGAAGAGATCCAAGCCCAAGTCAGAATTATATAAAAGCAGCCTCAACCCTTGTTGAAAAAAAAATGAAGAAAGAGAGCTAAAGACTGAGTGTCATTTGTGTCTTCGTGTGTGTTTTGTAAACCATTCGTGTGTGAATTGGTGTTACTATTGTTGAGTTGTTAATTGTTCTTGATCAAAGCTGTTAAGCAGAATCAAGTAGTGTGGTTAATTTGAAATCATTGGATTGTTTCCCTGTGGTGATTTAGGGAGTGAGTGGTTTCTCATACCTAAGTGGTTTCTTAGGTAGAAGTGTCATTGGGTAGTGATCAAGTTAGGTAGATGTCAACTGGGATTGTTGAGTCTGTAATTTGATACTACTAATAGTGAATTTCCTCCCTGGCTTGGTAGCCCCCAGACGTAGGTAGTTAGACCGAACTGGGTGAACAATTCTTTGTGTTATTTTTTGTTGTTTTTACCTTGTTCATATAGCAGATTATGTTGTTGTGACATCACACTTAACATCACACATCTGATACCAGAATTTCAATTGGTATCAGAGCAGGCATCCTGCTCTGCATCTGGGTGAGATCTAGGGCGGATACTTTCTGGTACAATGGACAAGGAGACTGGTGGATTTGTGAATAGGCCCCCTATTCTAGATGGCTCTAATTATGACTATTGGAAACCAAGGATGGTTACCTTATTGAAGTCATTAGACAACAGGGCTTGGAAGGCTATTGTGAAAGAATGGAAACATCCTGTTATTATGGAAAAGGATGAGAATAGAAAGGAAGTAGAGGGTAGCTCAAAACTGAAACCTGAAGAAGAATGGACCAAGGAAGAAGATGAGCTTGCCCTTGGGAATTCTAAAGCCTTGAATGCCATATTCAATGGTGTTGATAAGAACATCTTCAAGTTGGTCAACACTTGTGAAGTAGCTAAGGAAGCATGGGATATCTTGAAGACTACTCATGAAGGAACCTCCAAAGTCAAGATGTCAAGACCTCAACTTTTGGCAACAAAGTTTGAAAATCTGAAGATGAAGGAGAATGAGACTATCCATGATTTCCACATGAACATCCTTGAGCTGTCAAATGCTTCTAGTGCCCTAGGAGAGAGGATGATTGAAGAGAAGCTGGTGAGGAAAATTCTTAGATCTCTTCCCAAGAGATATAAAATGAAGGTGACAGCTATAGAAGAAGCCCAAGACATCAGCAAGATGAGGGTTGATGAGTTGATTGGTTCTCTTCAAACCTTTGAATTAGGAATGGAAGAGGAATCTGAAAAGAAAACCAAAAGTATAGCGTTGGTATCTAGTTATGAAGATTCTAAGAAAGAGAAGGGTGTTGAGTCTCAAGAGGAGCTGTCCCAGGCCATTGTTTTGCTGGGAAGACAGTTTAATAAGGTTATGAAGAGGATAAATAGGAGTTATAATCCTAATGTCAAGAACATCACATCTGACACCAACAGATCAGGAGATCAGGGGAAGAAAACTAGAGATGAAGAGAAGTCCAATAATGACAAGGAGTCCAATGCTATGAGTGTGAATGGTATGGTCATGTCAAGAAGGAATGTCTTACTTATCTCAAAAAGCAGAAAAATGGGTTATCTATTTCCTGGTCTGATAGTGAAAGTGAATCTGAAGATGAATCAGCTAAGCTTGTTAGAGCTATGATTGAGGTTTGTGAGTCAGATGATGATTCGTGTGATGATGAGGTTACTTATGAAGAGCTTGCTACCTCGTATAAAGAACTGTGCATGAGAAGTGAACAAGTGTGTCTTGAAGGAGAGAAGCTGAAGAAAACTATAGTGCAGTTAGAGGCTGAAAAGACTGAACTTAAAAATGAAGTCAGGATGCTTAACTCTAAATTAGATTCTATGACCAAAACTGTCAGAATGTTGAACAATGGTACTGATGCTCTAGACAACATTCTTAGTATTGGGAAAATTGCTGGAGACAAAAGTGGTTTGGGATTCAACAATGTTGCAGCTTCTGATGATGTTATTAACAGTTCCAAACCAGTGATGTTAAAATAGATGTTTAAACATCCTGACAGGATTCCTTCTGGGAAGAAATTCAGGCGCTGGAGATGTCATTACTGTGGGCGTTATGGACACATAAAGGCCTACTGTTATAAGATACATGGGTATCCTCAGAAGGCACATCAGTATACTCCCACACAGAAGTTTCCCATAGGTAATCAGGCCTTAAATTCTAAGAAGCAATGGGTTCCAAAAGGTAAAGTTACCAGCTTAATAGCTCACACTTCTCTTAGGGTTTCTACCAAAGAAGACTGGTACTTTGATAGTGGGTGTTCAAGACACATGATAGGAGTTAAAAATTTGTTGGTAGATGTTAAGCTTCAGTCTTCAGGTCATGTTACATTTGGTGATGGTGTCAAAGGAGAAATCAAGGGGATGGGAAAGCTGAATTGTGCTGGTTCTCCTAAACTGGATGATGTTCTACTTGTCAAAGGGTTGACAGCAAATTTGATCAGTATTAGTCAACTTTGTGATCAAGGATTCAAAGTAGACTTTACAAAATCTGAGTGCAATGTCACAAATGAGAAAGGAGAAGTCATCATGAAGGGTGTTAGGTCTAAGGACAACTGTTATCTATGGGTGCAACAAGACTCAAGTACCTCAATATGTGTGTTTGCTAGAGATGATGAAGTCAAAATTTGGCATCAAAAGTTGGGACATCTTCATCTGAAGGGAATGAAGAGAATAATATCCTCAGAAGCTGTCAGAGGAATTCCTAAACTTAATATTGAAGAGGGAAGAGTTTGTAGAGAGTGTCAAATTGGGAAGCAGACCAAGATGTCACATCAGAAGCTTCAACATAACACCACCTCCAAAGTTTTGGAACTTCTTCATATGGACTTGATGGGACCTATGCAGTTAGAAAGTCTAGGAGGGAAGAAGTATGCTTATGTTGTTATAGATGACTATTCTAGGTACACCTGGGTGAGCTTCATTAAAGACAAATCAGAGGTGTTTGATGTTTTTAAAGATCTTTGTCAAAGACTCCAAAGGGAAAAGGAGAGTAATGTTATTAGAATAAGGAGTGATCATGGAAGAGAGTTTGAAAATAGCAAGTTTTCTGAATATTGGTCTGCTGAAGGCATAAGTCATGAGTTCTCTTCTCCAATCACTCCTAAGCAAAATAGAGTGGTTGAAAGGAAGAATAGAACTATTCAAGAGTCTGCTAGGGCAATGATTCATGCCAAAAAGCTTCCTTACCATTTCTGGGCTGAAGCTATGAACACTACTTGCTATATTCATAATAGAGTTACCTTGAGAAGGGGCACTTCAGCTACTCTGTATGAACTATGGAAAGGAAGAAAGCCAAATGTGAAGTACTTTCATGTTTTTGGAAGTAAATGTTACATTTTGTCAGATCATGAACAGAGGAGAAAATTGGATCCTAAAAGTGATGAGGGAATCTTTCTAGGATACTCTACAAATAGCATAGCTTACAGGGTTTTCAACTTCAGAATAAAGGTTATGATGGAGTCTATAAATGTGGTGATTGATGACATTGATAAGCAGGAAGATGTTGATGTCCTGGATGATGTTGAAACATCAATTGAAGAAGTCACAGAAGAAACTGAAGACAGAAGTGGGTCTCTTAGTCATGTTGATGCTGAGCCTGAACCTGAACAATCTAATAAAGAACCTTCTATTAGAGTGCTAAAGGACCACCCAAGTGAGCTTATCATAGGTGATCCTAAATCAGGGGTTACCACTAGATCGAGAGAGGTTGTGTCAAATTCTTGTTTTGTTTCTAAAATTGAGCCCAAGAATGTCAAAGAAGCCTTGACTGATGAGTTTTGGATCAATGCCATGCATGAAGAGCTGGAGCAATTCAAAAGGAATGAAGTGTGGGATCTTGTACCAAGGCCTGATGGAGTTAATGTGATTGGTACCAAGTGGATTTACAAGAATAAATCTGATGAACAAGGAGTGGTCACCAGAAACAAGGCCAGAATAGTTGCTCAGGGATACACTCAGGTTGAAGGAATTGATTATGACGAAACCTTTGCTCCTGTGGCAAGACTGGAATCTATCAGATTACTCTTAGGGGTGGCTTGTAATTTCAAATTCAAGCTTTTTCAGATGGATGTTAAGAGTGCCTTCTTGAATTGGTACTTAAATGAAGAGGTGTATGTTGATCAACCAAAAGGATTTATTGATCCAACATTTCCTGACCATGTTTACAAGCTAAGGAAAGCTCTCTATGGTTTAAAGTAAGCACCAAGAGATTGGTATGAAAGGCTTACTAAATTCCTGGTTGTGAATGGCTACAGAAAAGGAGGGATTGACAAGACTTTGTTTGTTAAAGAGGAAGGAGGAAAACTGATGATAGCTCAAATATATGTTGATGACATAGTATTTGGTGGGATGTCAGATGCAATGGTGAAACATTTTGTGGAACAGATGCAGTCTGAGTTTGAAATGAGTCTTGTTGGAGAGCTCAACTATTTTCTTGGTCTACAAGTTAGACAAATGGAGGACTCCATATTCATTTCTCAGAGCAAGTATGCAAAGAACATAGTGAAGAAGTTTGGTCTAGAGAATGCTAATCACAAGAGGACACTTGCTCCTACTCATTTAAAGTTGTCCAAGGATGAACATGATGTTAGTGTGGATCAAAGTTTATACAGAAGCATGATTGAAAGTCTATTGTATCTCACAGCTAGCAGACCTGATATTTCTTTTGCTGTTGGAGTATGTGCCAGATATCAATCTGAGCCCAAAGTTAGTCACTTGAATCAAGTGAAGAGGATTCTGAAATATGTGAATGGGACTAGTGACTATGGAATGCTTTACAGTCATGGATCAGGCACTGAGTTATGTGGTTTTTGTGATGCTGATTGGGCAGAGAGTGCTGATGATAGAAAAAGTACTTCAGGAGGTTGCTTCTTCTTAGGGAATAATCTAATATCATGGTTTAGTAAAAAGCAGAACTGTGTGTCTCTTTCTACTGCTGAAGCTGAGTACATAGCAGCAGGGAGTAGTTGTTCTCAACTTGTTTGGATGAAGCAGATGTTAACAGAATACAATGTCAAGCAAGATGTCATGACATTGTACTGTGATAATTTGAGTACTATCAATATCTCTAAGAATCCTATTCAACATAGCAGAACTAAGCATATTGATATAAGGCATCATTTTATAAGAGATTTGGTTGAGGACAAAGTAGTTGCTTTGGAACATGTTGCTACAGATAAACAATTAGCTGACATTTTTACTAAGGCCTTAGATGCAAATCAATTTGAAAGTTTAAGAAGCAAACTGGGAATTTGCATTTATGAGGATTAGGTGTGCTGGAAGGAGTAGTTGTGCAGTTGTGATTTTGCATATGATAACAACATTTTATTCAACTGCTGAAAGCATACAAGATTGGATTTTGGTACATCAAAAGCAATATATATAAGATTTAAATATTATCCCAACCCCCTGCATCAAGAAAAGTTTTCCAATCTTCATCCCATTCATCATCAGAAGCATGGAGTTGCACTGGAGGTTTCTTGATGGTTTTTGTCTCTGATGGTTTTCTTGTTCTTGTTGCTCCTGAAGAAGTTCCAGCGACCTTCCTTGATGTGCTCTTGTTCTTCAGTGGATCTGGTTTATTGTCCTCTTACATGTGTTACTTTCCTACATCTTTGTTTGACTGACTCATTATTGTGTGGTGTCTGGTGCTATTAGAATGAAGAAGGTATGGATTTTATAGTACTATAAGAATCCATAGGTTGTATCGCCTGACCAGTCAAAATTTTTGGGATATGTGTTCCTTGGGAAGCTTGCTTTTGACCATGTCTTAATGGATGTCAGACCTTTGTGTTTGGTGTAGATGTTGTCAAATTGTGGCTAAAAAGGGGGAGAGTTAGCCTATGTGTTGCCTAGTTGTCTGATGTGGCTCTAGGCTTGAGGGGGAGTGTGCAGCTGGTATGCTGGTTCTTGCTTTGAGGGGGAGTTTAGCTTTGTGCAACTTGTTATGTGATTGTTGCTGGGTTGGAGTTTTTTTTCGTTTGAAGTTTATTCCGCTGCAGGTACCTCTGATGATGGCAGAGTTTGTTTTAGCCAAAATTAGCCAAAGGGGGAGATTGTTAGTTCTTGTATTTGCTGGAATTTTGGTAAAACAAAGTTGAACAATGTTGATGTCATATGTCTGATGTCATAACATTGGTTCCTAACATTAGCTGTTGCAGGGTTGAAGTTTTATATGCTGATGTTATAAGTGATGTCTTGACATCACTATATCAGAACATCAGAACATCAGATTGTGATGTTTTAGGGCTACGCGTGTTAGTGAGTTTTGAGGAGATCTGTTAGAGTGATTGGATGCGAATATCTTGGAGAAGAGATTTCCAATCAGATAAATTTGCAGATTATGGAGCAGATTCTGTAACCAACATTAGGGCTGATTTGGAGAGATTTAAAAAGATTTAAAGATCAAATTTGTTTTAAAATTAGATATTTTTGGAAGAGGTCCAAGCCCAAGTCAGAATTATATAAAAGCAGCCTCAACCCTTGTTGAAAAAAAAACGAAGAAAGAGAGCTAAAGACTGAGTTTCATTTGTGTCTTCGTGTGTGTTTTGTAAACCATTCGTGTGTGAATTGGTGTTACTATTGTTGAGTTATTAATTGTTCTTGATCAAAGCTGTTAAGCAGAATCAAGTAGTGTGGTTAATTTGAAATCATTGGATTGTTTCACTGTGGTGATTTAGGGAGTGAATGGTTTCTCATACCTAAGTGGTTTCTTAGGTAGAAGTGTCATTGGGTAGTGATCAAGTTAGGTAGATGTCAACTGGGATTGTTGAGTCTGTAATTTGATACTACTAATAGTGAATTTCCTCCCTGGCTTGGTAGCCCCCAGACGTAGGTAGTTAGACCGAACTGGGTGAACAATTTTTTGTGTTATTTTCTGTTGTTTTTACCTTGTTCATATAGCAGATTGTGTTGTTGTGACATCACACTTAACATCACACATCTGATACCAGAATTTCAGATTACTCCATAACTCTTGGATGTACGTAGGAACACACTATGGGCCCCACCAAGTTTTAAGATTTTTTACAAGAGAATTTATTTTTCCATACAATGTCTTTCTTGCGCACCGTGTGATTTTCCAAATATGCCCCTGTTTCTAGAGATATGGCGCCTTATATGTTAGGTTTGATATGTTTTGGAGACTCACCCTTTACACACTCAAGAAAGGCTATTCTATATGGCGCCTTATATATTGGGTTTGATGTGTTTTGGAGATGCATCTTTGGAACAAATCCGTAGTTACATATACGGAAAAACACCAGAAACTATTTCATCAGAAAATGAACATTCCAAAATGCAATTGAGATTCATAACATAAAATGAGCATTACAATGATGATTTCAACAGAAAATTAAATACAACATTTCAATATCCCGGTGGACGCTTGCACATTTTTAGGATATCTTTAACCGATCTCCATAGTTTCGCTTCCAATTCGAGCAGAACTTTCTCTTCAAAACCGAAATACGTATCCCACATAGCCCTAACTTCCGCTCGAGTCTTGAGCTCAAATTTACTAAACACAATGTTCCCTTCGTTATCTATCGAAGGTGAACGGTACTCAAGCTTCTCAACCCTTCATTTTTCTCCGTAAGGTAGGAAATAATGGATTTCGTCTAGGATATCTTCGAGGGATGTGAGATTAATGAGCTTGAATGTCCTCCCGGGTGTAGAGTCTCCGGAGTAGGAGACACTTGCGACATACCAATGAATGTTTATTTGTGATATTTTGAGTTTTTGTGAAGTATAACATAAGAACACCAAAATTTATAAGAGACCTAGTTCAATATGGAGAGCTCATTGACTGTAATATTGATTTCGGATATATATCTGCATAAACACACCCTATTATCTGGTTCCAGAGATACATCTCTGGAACTTTCCCTGTACCAATTAAAAAAACAAATAAAATAACCTTCCGGAGATGTATCTCCGAAACTTTCTGTCACACTCTAATTTTTAACCCTAAGATTCCACCTCATTTGCATCATTTTGCATAGCATACATCATCTCATGTGTGTATTTTTATGTATTCATTAACCCCTTTAAAATTCAAAAGATGTGATTTGGTTGTGTTTTGATCATAAGCTAGGGTTTGCTCTCATGAAGCTCAAGGTTTGACCTGTCAAAGGATTGTGTAATTCTAAACAACTCAAGCCCTAATTCATCCAACATTGTTCAAGGGTCTCCCCTCACCAATAATCAAGTGCAAGATGGCATTGAATTAAGATTAACAAGCCTCAAGTCATCAGATGCATCCAAATTAAGGTTTTGACCTGATTTAGTCTCTGGGTTGACTTTTGGAGCAAGACATGATCCAATACCTCAAAACATGTTTCAAGGACCTAAAATGCGTCATATTAGTCCATTCACATGATTGGGTTGATTCAAGAAGCTTGATTCATCAGCAATGGAAAAATTCAAGTTCATCAGATGAAAATTCAACTATTCCTCAAAGTCAAAGTTTGACTTTTGAGAATTTTGGTCAAACATGGACTCCACAAGTCAAGAATCATGAAAATATGTGAATTGGATCATGATCAATCAATAAAATCAAAGAAAACATCAAAGGATCATGATTTGTAAAATTTAGGGTTTCATGATTTTTTCTAAGTCATGGAAATCCAATGATTTTTGCCCTACTTCCCAAGTCAATAAGTCCCTCCTCAAGCAACCATTTTAACTGACGAGTTCTAGATCAATGCCATGCAAGAAGAATTGGAGCAGTTCAAAAGGAATGGAGTTTGGGATTTAGTTTCTAGACCTGAGGGAACAAATGTCATTGGCACAAGGTGAGTATACAAGAATAAGTATGATGAAAATAGAGTGGTTACCAGGAACAAGGCCAGACTTGTGACTCAAGGGTACACTCAAATAGAAGGTGTTGACTTTGATGAGACCTTTGCACCAGTTGCTCATCTTAAATCTATAAGACTCTTACTAGGGGTGGCATGTCTGCTGAGATTTAAGCTGTGTCAGATGGATGTAAAAAGTGCCTTCCTGAATGGGATCTTACAAGAGGAAATTTATGTTGAACAGCCAAAAGGATTTGTGGATTCGATTTTTCCAATCATGTGTACAAACTAAAGAAGGCTCTTTATAGTCTAAAGCAAGTCCATTGGGCTTGGTATGAAAGACTGACAGAATTCCTGATAAAAAATGGGTACAGAAAAAAAGGAACAGATAGGACTTTGTTTGTTAAGGAAATGGATGACAAGCTCATGATTGCTCAGATATATGTGATGACATTGTGTTTGGTGGAATGGCAGACCAGATGGTCCAACATTTTGTCAAACAGACGCAGTCTGAATTTCAGATGAGTCTAGTAGGGGAATTAACTTATTTTCTTGGACTTCAAGTTAGACAAATGGAGGATTCTACTTTCATATCCCAAAGCAAGTACGTCAAGAATATAGTAAAGAAGTTTGACATAGAAAATGCCAGTCATAAAAACACTCATGCACCTACTCATTTGAAGCTTTCTAAAGATAAAAATGGGATTAGTGTGGATCAAAGTCTTTACATGAGCATGATAGGAAGTCTATTATATCTGACTGCTAGTCGACCTGATATCACATTTACTGTTGAAGTTTGTGCTAGATATCAAGCTGAGCCCAAAGTTAGTCACATCAATCAAGTAAAGAGGATATTAAAGTATGTGAGCGGTACTTGTGACTATGGAATGTTGTACTCACATGGTTCTGATGCCATGTTGGTTAGATATTGTGATGTTGATTAGGCAGGTAGTGCAAATGATAGGAAAAACACCTCTGGTGGATGTTTCTTCTTGGGAAACAACCTTATTTCTTGGTTCAGTAAGAAGAAAATTTGTGTATCTATATTGTAACACCCCAAAATCTTCCCTCCTATTTATACCACCAATAAATGGCTTATGCTTCACATACATATGCATTTAGGTCATAAACATCATGCATGCTTCATTGGTCTTCTCAAGGCATGGGATCAGAGGTTTCTATATCATTGGTTGTTCAAAGCAAGAAGAATGGGATATACTCAAGCACTCAAGCTACAAAAGCTTCTCATGCCCCAAGGCATCATATTTTGTTAACCATTTCATTAGGAGATTGGAACTTTCAAGAAACTTGAAGAGGATCACCTTCTCCTATCTCTTGATCCTCAGATTAGGGTTTGCTTCTTTGGGCATGTGACACCTTCATGGGCAAGGATCTTGAAGTTTCAACATCATCCTATCACATAGAACATCTTGGTTCAAAGGATTCTCCATTCTCTCCAGAGGAATTAGGGCTTTAACCATCAATCAACATCTCATATCTTTTGGGGTCAAAATTAGGGTTTTGCTTAAAATCAGTTTATTTCCAATTCTTTGGGAAAAACTTGACTCCATGGTATTTTATATGTTCTCAAGTATCTAGGAGTGGATTATGGACTATCAATTTCATTCAGAGAGATTTCAATTGGCCAGATGACTGAGAATTAGGCAAATTGGAGATAAAGTCAACTGATTAATGAAAAAGTCAACTCTTGACTTTTTGAGGTCAAACTTATGTTCATCATGTCAAATATGATCAATGGGTGAGATTTGATAAAGAAATATCAAAGGAATCATCAAAATCAAGCTTGTGTGGAAAGTTCCCAATTTTGGAAAACTATGGTTTTAGAAACTTTCCATTTTGGGAAAGTTATCCATGGTTTGCAGCCAACTTCATGGCCAATTTTCATCATGATGCAAGCTCCATTTCAAATTACATCAAGCATGAAAGTTGTAGAGTGATCTTTCACCTTTCCAACCATATAAAGAATGTTCCATTTGGATGTCTAGATCAAAAGTTATGATGCTTCAAAGTTTGGACATTCAAGTTGTGAAAAATGAAAATAACTTAGAAAAATTTTGGCATGTTAGGCAGCTTGTGTCACACCACTTTCTTGCCAATTTTTCATGATATTTAAGGCTTCAATTCAACTTCCATCCTACATCAAAGTCGCTATATCAAGTGCCCCCTTCAATTTCGTACCAAGAACATGGAAATTTGACCAAAATCCATGGAGATATAATCATCCAAAGATCAAGGTTTGCAAGTTGTAAAAAATGAAAATGACTTAGAATTTTCTGGCACACATGGCAGCTTGGATAATGCAATCTTCAAGGCCATTTATCATGATGTTTAAGACCTCAAATCCAAGTCTTTCCAACATCAAACTTGTTGTGTCAACTTTCCTCTTTAATTTGATAACAAGATCATCCATTTTGAACCCATATCCATCAAGATACAATGCTCCAAATTCATCACCATGGCATAGGGTCTTCATGTCATAAACCATACCATTATCCATTCAAATTGCAAAGAACAAGTCATCCTTGTTGTGTACCAAAGCCATGTGCATATTGTTCACATTTACTACAAATGACCATGCAAAATCTTACAAACCATGTATACATACACCAACTTACTTCATATGGCCATGAAAAGAAACCAAGGCTTAGTGAACAAGCATTCCCATTCTGACTTGTACCAATGCATCACCACCATCCATCACACATCCTTATCATGTACATCATAGCCATAACAACAACAACCATGCCTACAGGAATCTAACCCGTGCCAAGCTAGAACATGACTCTCACTTTTCAATTTTGCTTAACTCATTTTCTAACCATGATTAACACATTAACCCTCACTCTAACCTACCATATAAAAGCTCTAACCACCCTTAACAATTCAGTTACAATAGTTTTAAGAAGATAGATCCAAAAAAATCCATTTCACACCTTCATCTTTGGAGCTTCGAATCTCTCTCATTTTTTGAGTTTTCTCCGAGATTTTCTCACAATCTTCATCCCTACACATTGATCTTGCTACTGTTTGCACTGATTCTCACCTGGAGCACCTACATCATCATATACAGATTCATCGTCTTCCATCATCTAACTAGTTTTTTCCTCAAGATTCAAGGGGTTTTAGGCATTTATTTTGCTTACCATAGTGGATTACAAGACTTGCAGGAAGTTATTGGGTTTCTTGGCACTTGGGATTGCATCTTAACCAAGTTAGTTTTCTTGAACTTGGTTGCATCATGCTAGGGCAAATTAGAAGGTTTTGAAGCATGAGATTCATAGCATCTAAAGCCCTACCTCTGGTAGGCAATATTTGTGGATAGATTAGGGATTTTTATGAAGATCTTGGTTGTTAGGCTTTAACTTAATCCCTTTCGTTTTCAGTGTTAGAGTAACCTGATGAAAATTCTAAGGTTATATTTGAATTCAGTGTGAAAATACGAGTCAAACCACGTCCTTCTTTTTTCTTTCTGGGCAATGTCATCTGGACTCACGGTGGCTTCCCACCAGAGAAGACGGCCGGAGATCATCTCCGGCGTCTGAACTTTCAAAGCCCTAGTCAACCCAAGTCAACATGCATGCGTGACCTTTTGCTATTGGGCTATGTCATAAATCCTGGTCCAACATGTATTTGAATTTCCCGCGTGTGCTTTTTTTTTGAAATCAACCAATAACAACATGGCAGCGCATTAATGAATGCGGAGTCATAATTGGCACGTGCTCATCTTTTTTTATTTCTTTTTCTTTATTGTCATAATAATAATAATAATAATAATAATAATAATAATAATAATAATAATAATCTAACTAAAGGCTTTTGTTATGGTGGGCCAGTGCATTACTATGCGCACCCCCAACTCTGGCCCACTTGCTTCTTAAACTAGGGAGTTACTTTGGCTACACCTCCTTTTTGCACTTTGGTTTGTTTTTTATTTCTTTTGACACACGAATAATTTTGCAATTCTAAAAATACTTTTGGTCACTAGGAAATTACAAGAAAATTCATGAGTGATCTTGAACATTTTAATTAATTTTTGATATTTTTTAATTCCAATTTTTGATAATTTTAATATTTGTTTTGGAATTTTGCTTTGAATGTGTATAAAATGACACACCTTGCATATAATGACTTGAAATCATTTTTCTTACAACTAATTTAGACCTAAATTTTTTGTATGCCTTTAGTCATGTGATTATAGGACATATTGATTATCACTTTGGATTTTTTTCCATTATTTTTTGGTTCACTTTCAGTGCCTTTTTGTGAATTGTTTTGAGTGGCCTTTGATTGATACCTTGTCACATATTTGCTCTTTTTTTATGCCTTTTGCACATAATTTTGGGCACATTTTTGGTACATGTTGAGCTTCTGACTTCATCATGTCAGGGTTAAATTCTCATGATTTTTCAAGGTCCCTAACTATTTTTCATGAATATTTCATTTCATACCTAGTGTGTGGATGTATGTTTAGAAGTAGGTTGAATTTGGTGATTGTGTGTGGCTCTTTTTAGGCCAACTTTCTTGACATGTTTAAGCACCTTCATGATGATATTTTGTATACCATTATGATGCTTTGATGTTGATTTTTGATCATGACCTATATGCTTACTTTGAACCCTAAATGCATACCCGATTCTTATGTAATGCTTACCTAATTGCTTGGAGTTTGATGATGCATTTATGCTATCCATTTGGGACATTTTGATCGTTGATTTATACTTGATCTAGAATGAGGTAGAGCCTTTAAATACCACTTTGTAGGTCCTTTTGGTGACCTCTAATTGATGTTACTTTTGTGTGAACTTGAACATTTATGCCATCAACTTTGACCACCTTTTGCTTGAGCCTTTTTATGCCACTTTTGCTCAATGTTTTTGTGATCTAATTGTGAGATATTATAGGTCAATTGTTACTTCCTTGTATGCTTAGATACTCATTTGACTTGACCTTGTTCATTATTTTAGATGCTTGAAATCAACATGCTCTTAGAAGAAAATTAGGGTTGTGTTTGACTACCATTTGCACTAGTCTTTAGAAATGTGTTGCCATGGCAACTTTGTGGGGTCTTAATGTTCATTTAAAATGTTAAAAACATGTGTACATTGGTTTAGACTTGAATCAAAGTCTTCTCATCCTATTTTATTGGTCTTTTGTGTGCCTCTAATTGATGTTACTTTTGTGTGAATTTCGACATGGTTGGTGCACTAGTTTTGACAACTTCATTTGAGCCATTTGTATGCAACCTTTATTCAACACTTGTGAGTCTTAAACATGAGATATTATAGGTCATTTGTGTCTGACTTGGATGTTTGGATACTACTTTGCCATGCTTCTTTGACTTCTTTACTTGATTTACCATTCACATTTTAGGGAATGTTTAGACCTTGCTTTGATCATTACTTGTTCTATCTTCCAAGAGTGCCTTGACATGAAACTTTGGTGATGCTTTAAGGTTACTTTTAGGCATTGAATACATGTTTTAACTTCTTACTTAGGTCATTCAAATGTCAACTTCATGCTTACTTGTTCATTGTATGTTCATAAGTGAATAATGCTTCATAAGTGTGACATCTTTGTGTAGAATTGCCTAAACTTTTGAACATGACTTGGTGTGGATTTCATGATCACTTATTGACATTTCAAACCTCACTTTGCATTGATTATGACATATAATTCTACTGCCCTATGTGGTTTCACCCTTTGAATTTACATGTTTAAGCTTTTAAAGTGTACCTTACATGAACATTGTGATGACTTTTGTTGGAGTTAAGATATGGTACATGATTTGAATCTTTTTGAGCTTCCTTTGCTTCTTGACATGAGTTGAATACAATAGGACATAGCTAATGAACTAGGTAGGTTCTCACCCTTATAGGACTTATTTCCTTTTGCTAAGTGATGGACATTACTTCTAGTGTTGCCTTAGGACATTTGCATGAGCATAAGTGCATAGTTCGCATATTTCTTTCAACTATCCAATAGTTGAGCTTGGTTTGAATTTGGTAAGTACTTGTAATACTTTACATTGTTGTCCATACTTACATGATTTCTATTTCATCTTCTTCTTCTTTACTTCTTTATTTTGTGATTGAATCATCTAATGTTTACATGTGTATGATCACATGCTCCCTTAGGATTCCTAGCTTGAATCTAATTTTGGATTAGGTTCAAGGTAGGAGAGACATTAGGTTATCAATCCAAGCATGCTAACATAGGTAGAGTTTCCCTTTCCTAACCTCAACTATAGAATCAATCATTGCATGACAACTTCTAGGATGGAGTTCCCCTTAGGGTTTTCTCTTAATCTTTGAGTCTCTCTCTTATCTCTCTAAAAGAAAAGCAAAAACACTTAACAAATATTGTATGTGGAGTGCGCCACGAGCCTTAAGTACATGGGAAGTTATAAGCGGGAGTCCCTCCTTACCTTGTATAGGGTGTTTTGCATACGTCCCGTCTTGGGTCGATCTTGAAATGCATTCAATCCTATGTCATAGTCTTTAGCACGATACATATCACAAACAAAACAAATCAAATCACTTCTTCTAAAAAACATAAACAAATCAATCGTTTTCCTTCAGATTCTTTTCTCATCTCACTCTCTCTAATAGTAAGGACACGTTATTTCCATTCTAACGTAAACAGGTAAACATGTAAGTCTCCACACAACGAGCGACAACACCTAAACTGCTAGAACACGAATGTTAGTGTCGTTCCCCTAAAAAACACCAAACAAACAAAGACCCTGTAGGTCGAACTACGATTGCTCTGATTTCCTCTCTCTCATCAGATTAAGGATATGTAGGCACAAGACGACGATGTCTTGGTGAGCAACTTTCCCCCATCACCCGTAGTCCTCCGAACTACGTTGACTCTGACTTTCCCACTCCCGAGGGAATACGTAGGCCTAGGACAACGATGTCCTATCGAGTCACCTTTTGCTTTCCTCTCCTTTTGTTTTTCCTATTCCTTTATAATTAGCAGCGGAGCTTCAGATATCTACACCCTTTGATTAGAACAACAAGCGTGGATCTCGTTGAGTACAACGGACGCGAAGGGGTGCTAATACCTTCCTCTCGCGTAATCGACTCCCGGACCCAGGATTTGGTTGCGAGACCATGTTCCTTTCCCTTTTTGAGGTTTCTTCGATCGTTTCCTTTCCCCCGTCGGGATAAATAACGTTCGGCGGCGACTCTGTTTTTTCGCCGGTTGTTTTTCGCGTTGCGACAACTGGCGACTCTGCTGGGGACACTGGTTCCCTAAGCGAGTCAATTCTAGCGCTTATTTGGTTTTGGTTATTAGGTGTTATTTGTATGCTTTACTTGCTTTATTTATGGTTGTTATTGTATATTTATTGCTTTATTAGCATTTATTTTGCTTTATTACATTTCATTACAGCCATATATATATTGGACTGTGCTGGATTACTGGTTTTCTTTGGTGGGCAGGGTGTTCTGAGAGATAAGCCTAATACTAAGGCTTGAGTATACACACAGGATTAGAGTGGAAAGTAGTGTGGCATGCGTAGCGTCTTGGTACGTTTGGTTTACACGAAATCCACATTCAGACGAGGTTTTCTTGGGAGATATTCTGATTTGTGAGTCTTGTGCATGTCAGGGTGTTAACTTAGAAAGCTGCTGACTCTGATGACCATTCCCGAGGACTCAGTTGAGGCACTCCTCTAAAGGGGTAATACTGTCAAACCAGAAATGGTGAACGCATTATCACTTCTTGACCCGAGGACCCGGGACTGGGAACTTGTTATAGGATGATCTTTTTTAGGGGAATCATTTGAGGCCTCCTCGATTGATGATGATGCCAAACCAGAAATGGTGAACATAGCATCATTTCTCGACCTGAGAGTCTGTGATACTGAGGATCTTTTGTTTAGAACCCACACGTGATAGGGGCTGGGTGTTTACAGGTTTGCAGGTAACTTTAACTTCCAACCTACCCAGTTATTTGGTGTTCTTACTGAAGTGAACAGTCAATCATATTATATTCAACCTGGCATTCTTACTGAAGTGAACAATTGATCCTATTATACTCAATCATCTGTTATTCACAAAATTTAGCACAGACACTATTCATACAGTTTAGTACAGACACGTCCAGCTATATGTGGCACCTCTGATACCATGTCAATGCATTGCATCACATCATTTGCATCCCCTAACATTCATGTTTTTTCATTTCCAGGTTTATATCTTACTCTTGATTCCAGTCAGTGGGTTTCTACAGGGATGGATACTGATAAGAAGAAAAATATCATCATCTATAAGTTTCCTAAGCCTAATCTAGGCCCTCTTAACAGTTTGAAGGCTTTGGTGAATCCTGAAGTGTTGGGAGCTTTCAAGGAGAAGTACGGGTGGATCTTATCTTTTGTTCATAACATTAGTGATTATGAGTATAGAGGTATTCACATGTTGTTGTAGTTCGAGGATCCTCTTTTGAGGTGTTTCATATTTCCAGACTATCAATTGGTCCCAATCCTGGAGGAGTATGCGAGTCTTGGGGATTTCCATCAAGGATAGCGCATCATTCTTTTGCTCCAAGAAAGATCCTGAGTTTGGGGATGTGACTGATGCTCTTTATTTGAGCAAATCAACATTGGAAACTAACATATTCAGTAAAGGAGGTTTTCGGGGTTATCATCTGGGTTACTTGACAAAGAAAGCTCAAAAGGCCGCTGAAGCTAAGAGATGTCTTTGGAGATGATGACAGTGCAGAGCATATTGTTAAGCTGAACCAGAGTATTGGGAAGAGAAATAAGCTAATTAAGGGGTTGATAGAGTGACAGAGTCATCCTGACAGCGAAGCACTTCTCGAGGAAGTCAAGACCACTTTGTATGGACTAGGGGTTTGGGAATGAATTGTCTCTGCATTTCTGTATGTTACTTATTGTGATTACCATCAGGCTTGTTGATGGACTCGCCTATGGTTGTACCAAATGCATTTGTATGACTCTTTGAAGTATTATACGATGAGATGTTTGTTTCAGCAATATTTGTTTCAATAGTATTCTCTCAGCAATGTTTGTTCCAGCTATATTTTCTTAGCTATATCCATCTGTTCCAGCAATATCTTCTCAACAATGTATCTGATCCCTCGCCCGGTTAAAATTGGAATTAAAGTATAGATATACTTTGGAAATGATTAACATGACATATGCATGCATTCACGCATTTCAATTTGCATAACAGGTGTTTACATTGGATTTCTAAACTTGTTTGATGGAACAGGCAGGATTGTTGACTCTTACCTTCACCGTTATCAACAGAAAGTGATGGAGCAGATTCAAGCAGAGTTGACCGCAGTCCGCAGCCAAATGGGGCAGTTCATGGTGGACATGCAAGCTTTATCTCAAGGTCAGAAAATGCTGAGAGAAGAAGTCTGAAATTCTGGCCTATGCAGACAGCAGATGTCCTAACACATGTCAAGACATTGTGCTACATAATCTTTTAAACTTGGAGGTGCAACAGCAGCCTGATACCTTGAATATCAGAACTGTACATACACAGATGTCACGATATCTGATCCAACATGTTTATCATGAACCCTTATAGAAAACATAAATCTGCAGAATGATAAAGAACACAATAATTGTTAACCCAGTTCGGTGCAATTCACCTACATCTGGGGGATACCAATCCAAGAAAAAGACTTCACTATCGTGTAGACTGTTACAAAGTTAAACTCCCACGTTTACAACTTTATCCCTAACATCTACCCTATGAACATCTTTACCAAGGTTAAACTCAAACGTTTAGAACCCTAATACGAGATACCCCACTCACTTCCCTTAATCACCAACTGTGATTTCTACATCATCCCTATCAATACAGAAATCTGTCAACCATACTTGACAAACAAGCTAACTCGGATTTGCTTAAAAGTTTCATCCAAGAACAATACACAATCCAATACCTCAAGGCTTATGGATATGTGTGACACCTATATCTACCACAGTGTATCAACTGATACAAAGGGAGACTTACAACCTAGAAAGCCAACGACTTTCAAAACCCTAAACCCTTGTTTCTTATGCAAGAAAACAAGGTTACAACAGGCGTACTAAGGCATACAGAAACCTAGGTCTAAGTCTTCTATTTATAGTGTCTTCTGCTTCCTTGGGCTTCAATCTTCAGTCCTTGATCCATGCGACACTTTCTCCTTGAGTGTTGCAGCAGATTAAAAACTAACTTAAGCCATTCAGTCCAGGATGTCAAGATGCATGTTACGACATCTTGTTCAACATCACTTCTTCAGCAGAATTATTTAGCTTGATCTCATTGTTGCCTTTACAATTATGTTTTCCCAAAATTTGTTAAAAAACCTAGAGCTTTCAATCTCCCCTTTTTTGGCAAATTTTGGCTAAAACACATATGCATAGTAAGCTCTAGATCGATGGTGCATGCAATGACCTATACATTACTCGTGATGAAGTACATGAGAAAGAAGATGCAAGACGCTCCCCCTCAACCCATGAACCAATACTTGTCACGAAAGGATAAATCTTCCTCTTAAGAGGCATAAGAAAACCATTAGGAAAAAGAAGTAGCAATACCCTTAGTAGCAAAGTACTACCTTGGGTAACTCAGAACACAGGACATAACTGTGTTCATAACTCAGATCACAAGACACAAAAGTCTATTTGAGAGCTGAGACCTAGAATGTTGAAACATCCTGTTGAGCATTTTGACAAGCTGCTTTATCAGACGTGAGATCCTTATGAGAAGATCAGAACATTTCTCCCCCTTTTTAGACACAATTTGACAAGTATTACCAAGGTATATCCAGATCCAAAGAGTGCTCACCCAGAACCTTATATAATCCATAAAGACAAGTCAAAGATTCCATCGTTTCTGACTTGTCCTCGAAACTACCTCTGAACCTTGTCCTGATACCTAACCTGATATTGTCAGGCTTATGGTCCCCACAGATAGGACTTTCTTAATCTAGATTTAGCAGACTCGATTACAATCAGAATTCTTTCATTAGCACATAACCAATTTCTTCCTGTCAGCAATCAATAGATTTCTGTATTGAATAAACTCTTCACAGTTTTCGTGACTACAATCTGCAGAGAAAAATAAATTCTCCCAGTCTCATCAATGATTCTTAAGCATCCAATAAGAACCATTCAGCATGCACTACCAAGTTTCCCACAACTTGCAACAATACAAAATGTCAAGACATCCTCCTTGACATCTCAGTTTGCTTGACGCACAAATGCAAACTAGAAATTCAACAATAATGTCAAGCCATCCTCCTTGACATCTCAGTTTTCTTGACGCACAAATGCAAACTGGATCTTCAACAATAATGTCAAGCCATCCTCCTTGACATCTCAGTTTTCTTGACACACAAATGCAAACCGGAACTTCATCTCAGATAAAGAGGCCTCTCCCCCTGACTAAGGTAACTGGTGCTCCTCCACAGAACACGCAAGCTAATGACTGGAAAACATAAGACGCATCTTCATGTCTTCAAGAGCGCACCCACTGTTCAACACACCTGCTGAACGCAATCATTAACTCTCTTATTGTTCCCTCTGACAAGAAACAATAATCACTCACACATGATCGCCATCATGCTACCCGTGAGGACGTGTATACCAACCATAACAAACTCTTGGCTTAAGATCAAAGTTCCGTTGATCCCCCTCATCCTGCAACCATCTACACACCACACGAACTCCTCTTGAATTCTCATGTATAGACCTCTAGCTGCTTGAGGCATAAACCAATTAAATCAGAATGCTTCACATTCCTCAAAGAGACGCACAGGGCCCCTTAGTTTGTTATAACGATGTCAGCTATCGTATGCATGCTCCATAACTTCACAGCTACTAAACTGATCCACTACTAGCATGACTTGCTCCAAGGGCTCCAATGCCGTATGCAAGATTTTCCACTGACCTCGCCCAGCCAGCAATAGAGATAAACACCCCGCAATCCAAGACAATCATTCCTTATCATTCTCCCGTATGATAATCTGGAATACTTCTTATTTATGGTGAATCTCCACTTCTGAACGCATTCAGGAAACACACTTCCATGCAATCAACACATGATCCACTTCAGTCTTCACAAACACTTACACCCTCCTTCCAAGGGACCCTTCTACTCCATCATTCTCCCGAATGATCATGTAGATACTTCTTGGACACGATGCAAGTAACCAGTTCATCACAGAACCTAAAATCCTTCACCAAGGATAACTAACCCAAAGATGTTCTAACATCAGTTAGGATATCTTTCACACATCACAGACACCACATACCATGATTCTTGATATGTTCCACCACTGGACTTATTATCAGCAGAGTAATCCACACTGAAGATCTTCACACAAGACTGCACCACCAGCTTGAACAAAGAAGACTTCAGAAACCCAGAGAGAAATAAACTCTCATCCACCAAGAAGGTATGCTTCCATCCTCAACCCAGAACTTTTGCCACATGCTCCCAGAGAACCAGAACCTCCTTACAATTTCAACTAATTACTCTTCTACAAAAGAGCAATCAGTTTCAAGCATCCTACTTGAACGCACATAGTGAAACCAATCAAATGCCACCTTTTAATTAACCTCACTCATCTTCAGAACTCCCATAAGATACCCTGATCTACTAATGAAATCAGATCTTCAAGTCACGTGAACTACTTGCCCTATAGCAAGACATCTTGGATCCACCAAGCCTCTTAGTCATGTATCATCTTCTCATCCACAGCTCCCACAAACTGCATGAGATAGACCTTTTTGAAGAATCTATCACTCCCATTTTCCTGTAGATCACCTTATCTTAAGCTGATGTGCCACATCACCAGCTGAGACTTCTGATGTTAAGTTAGATGTCAGAACATTATGACATCCAACTGTTGAATTCAGCTCTTCCTTCTACCACTTAGAAGAACCTACTCCCTTTGCAGAAGCAGATTTCCATGCTCTCACAGACTTGATTCAACAACCAAGTTTTGAGTAGACAACCTCCATTCTACCTTGAAACTCCAAAGAATTCAAACCTGCCATATCTGAATCTTTAGAAAATAAGTAGTCCAAGACTACCCCATAGCAATACCAAAGAATGCCACACTTCCCTTAGTAGAGCCGTCAGTAGAAAGCCAAAGATAACGACCACTTATCCTCGGACTTCACAACCAGAGCACACACTATGCTACAAAGCACCTGGATCATAAATAAACTGATCCAAGCTGTAAGCATCAAGATTATGATGTCTTCATAGTCTTTCATCTCCATCTTCAACAGCATCACCATCTGGACAAGTCATTCACAATACTTTCCAGGAACAGATGCTAAGCCAATAATCCCAGGTCAACACCTAGGAGACTTTAGAGCGAATGCAGAACCCCTCCCATGATTCTCCAAGCCTCTGATGAAAAGATGTTAGAACATCTGACAGAACATCCTCTATCTTGACTTTCAAAGATAATCAATTAAATACATGTGGATTCCACAAGTAGCAATTGATCTTAAATCCTTGTACAATAACCCTTCTTCACTGTTGTAGCTGAGCTCCACCAGATCATGTCATGAACACTTATACAATATTCAATCTTTTTGCAAGTATCTTCATCAATGACAATGTTGAGATACCAAGGCTGCCACCCTTGACTCAAGTAATTAAGACTTTCTCTGAACAAGTCTTATTTACCTCAACAACTCTTCAATCAGATTGGATCCACACTTAGGGTCAAGAGAGATGAATCCTTCCTTGTTGTTTTTGGATGGTGAAAATAAATCACCTCCACTTTCTTCAGATCGTGTTTCAAAGAAACACCTTCTAGTCAGAAGAGTAACTAGAAGACTCTAGATACACGACATATATGCCTTTATGAGTGGACTTGAGAGAATTCTCAAGTATCTTTGACAACCTAGCCGATTAAACATTTATCAAACTCCTAGAGCAAGAACCTGATAAACTTTAACTCAACTTCTCTCCTCTTCAATTGAATCCAAACTGTACTAAGAAACCAAGCTTCCAAGTACCAAATCACCATACCAGATATCTAACCACAACTCCTTTCACTCCACCGCTCCCGACTCTGGAATAAAAGAACACAAATATCTTCAAATATAGAGGCCGACGATTGAGACCTTCCACCAACTGTCTTCAGTAACGACTCTAGAATCCCATACTTCTAGAGTTCTTCCATCAGAAACACATGCAGCGGAACCACCAAGGAACAGATCCTGCTTGCCCTAATAAGATGTCACAACATCTTATAAGACACACCAACAAGAGAACTAGCCACTTCTCGTGTAGATGTTGTAGAATCTCCTCAGCAACATGAACAACCTCCGGGTTGCTCCCTTCGATCCAGAACATCCATCTCATCCATTAATATCCTTGGGTATGTTTGAGTTGATTGATCTGATCTCCAAAACTCCTCCTTGTTTAAACGCCAGAAATTATCTCCCAAGGATCTCATCCAGAACCAGACAGGATGCCTGCTCTGATACTAATTGAAATTCTAGCCTATACAGACAGCAGATGTCCTAACACATGTCAAGACATTGTGCTACATAATCTTTTAAACTTGGAGGTGCAACAGCAGACTAATACCTTGAATATCAGAACTGCACACACACAGATGTCAGACATCTGATCCAACATGTTTATCATAACAAAAAACATAAATCTGCAGAATGATAAAGAACACAGTAATTGTTAACCCAGTTCGGTGCAATTCACCTACATTTGAGGGATACCAATCCAGGAAGAAGACTTAACTATCGTGTAGACTGTTACAAAGTTAAACTCCCACGTTTACAACTTTATCCCTAACATCTACCCCATGAACATCTTTACCAAGGTTAAACTTAAACGTTTAGAACCCTGATACGAGATACCCTACTCACTTCCCTTAATCACCAACTGTGATTTCTACATCATCCCTATCAATACAGAAATCTGTCAACCATACTTGACAAACAAGCTAACTCGAATTTGTTTAAAAGCTTCATCCAAGAATAATACACAATCCAATACCTCAAGGCTTATGGATATGTGTGACACCTATATCTACCACAGTGTATCAACTGATACAAAGGGAGACTTACAACCTAGAAAGCCAACGACTTTCAAAACCCTAAACCCTTGTTTCTTACGCAAGAAAACAAGGTTACAACAGGCGTACTAAGGCATACAGAAACCTAGGTCTAAGTCTTCTATTTATAGTGTCTTCTGCTTCCTTGGGCTTCAATCTTCAGTCCTTGATCCATGCGGCACTTCTCCTTGAGTGTTGCAGCAGATTAAAAACTAACTTAAGGCATTCAGTCCAGGATGTCAAGATGCATGTTACGACATCTTGTTCGACATCACTTCTTCAGCAGAATTATTTAGCTTGATCATATTATTGCATTTACAATTATGTTTTCCCAAAATTTGTTCAAAAACCTAGAGCTTTCAAAGTCCATCATCCGAAGACTCAGATGGGCTTGGTCATGGAGGTCATGAGAACTGTGTTAAGAAAAGAGGGCAGTCACGCGCCCACTGCTGCAACGGAAGGTGTTATTCCACCTATTCTGTCAGAATCTCTCCTAGATCATGAATTGCCTTGGGGATCTTCTTCACAACCTAAAGGTCCAGAACTTTCTCGACAGCCGCCATTAACTGTCTTCTAAGAGAATCTTAGGAGCGGAGGGTATGAATTAATGCCTAAGAGGCCTGAAAGAGTTTTTAACCCACTCTCGATGCCGTATGCACTGCTGCTACAACATATGCTTCAGCTTCAATAGGTTTAGTTGCAGACTCTAGCTCCACCTGCTGGTAAACTTCCCCCAGGCTATGACGCGAAGGCCCGTTGTGACATCTATTCTGGAGCACCTGGTCATATTATTGAGAAATACAAGGCCTTTCAGCAAAAGGTTTAGGACTTAATTGATTCAAAGGCAATCAAGTTCACTATTGCAAGTGAGATTAATGCTCCTCTCATATCTCCAGAGTCAGCCTTAGGACAAAGGCATATTCCACAGTCTTGGATTTTAGAATCCTCACGCTAACAACATTTGTCTGTTCCTCGACCAGATCTGAAGAGGAAAGCGCTCGGACAAGTTGGGTGCCAAAATCAGAATCATCCCCAGAAGAGACTGTTAGAACAAGATTTGGTTCTGCAAGATATCTTTGTTTTGATAATAACAAAGTTGTATTTGTGTGAGAACAATTTACTCTAACGTGTATTTTCTTAAGAATTGACAAACAGGTTCTGACTCTGATAGAGAAAGTTCTGACTCTGATAGAGATCATGTGCTACGTCACTCTGAAGTTCTTAATGGTCGCTTCTGCGTAAAGAAGCAAGATTTCTTCTGATTTACTGTGCGTCAGCAAGACTCTAAGAAGAAACTATGTTGCTACTGCAATGTTCTCTTGGATTCTGGCTCTGAATTTAACTCTGATACTTATCTTATGAAGACTAAGTGCTGAAGACTCTGAAGTCAAGGTTCTGATGAACAGCGTTCTAAAGACTCTGAAGACTTAAGTTTTTGACCAAGTTCTGAAGACTCTGAAGACAAGGTTCTGCTGAACAAGTTCTAAAGACTCTGAAGACTTAAGTTTTTGAAGACCAAGTTCTGAAGACTCTGAAGACTTTTGTTTCTGATAACCAAGGGTTCTGAAGAAGGAGTTATGAAGACTTTGATGACAAGGTTCTGCTGAACAAGTTCTGAAGACTCTGAGGACTCAAGACTCTGAAGACCCAATGATTCATTCTTCTGATCATGCTTCAATCATATCAACTTAGAAGCCTCTGATGAACAGAAGAAGATGAAAGTTTACATGGGAAAATAGTACATAGTACAGATCAAACACGTTATTTTCCACTACCATTCCACTACCCTGTTTTGGTGGTACAAAGGACAATTTCAGTGTACGATTTTCATCCCAGCCTAATGACATTATTTCAAGTCGCCAGTATTTTTCTGATATTACTGATCTGTCCTTCAACGGATCTTTTTCTGGCTATATAAAGACTTGATTATTCAACGAATCAAGTGTGACACTGAGTGTGAAAAAGAGAAATATTCAAAACACTGATTTATACAAAGAAAGAACTCAAGAAATAGAGAAATACATGAGTGAACAGTAAAGCACCACAATACAAAGAAGAAGATTGTGCTTACTGTGTAGATTCACTCTATGTTAGATTGAGCTAGAAATAGTGTTTATATCAGCTTATGTAAGAAGCATTTCATTGTAAACATTTTATTTGATCAAACAGTTGTTTGAATTCCTTAAGGGACCAGTTAGGTCAGAAGCCTTAAGAAGAGACGGCTAGTCTGTGTATTGTTAGTCACCAGCAGTTGCTAGTGCAGTTGTAATCAGTTTGGTTATAGTGGATTAAGTCTTTGTGTATAAGGCGAAATCACCTTGGCGGGTGGACTGGATTAACTTGATATTTTTCAAGTGAACCAGGATATATCGTGTGTCTTTCTCCATTGTTAGTCTATTTGTGATCTTTGTTTGAGTTTCACAAAAAGCTTTCAATTTGAAAACCTAATTCAAACCCCCTTTTCTTGTGTTTTTCTCACACCTTCAATTGGCATCAGAGCTCTGGTTCTGATTGTGATAAACGCTTTATCAACACTTAACAGTGTTCAGTACCGATCCAGTATTTGTGTGAGATATCATGGCAGCTCCTGCTAATACTACTGAAGAGAAAGATCATTACAGTGCCAAACCACCTGTCTTTGATGGTGAAAAGTTTGACTACTGGAAAGACATAATAGAAAGTTTCTTTCTTGGTTATGATGTAGATCTTTGGGATTTGGCAGTTGATGGCTACACTCACCCAGTTGATGCTACAGGTGCTAAAATATCCAGAAGTGATATGACCAACCAACAAAAGAAAGATTATAAGAATCATCATAAGGCAAGAACCATATTGCTAAATGTTATCTCTTATACTGAGTATGAGAAGATAATAAATAGATATACTACCAAATCTATCTTTGATTCTCTTAGAATGACTCATGAAGGTAATGCTCAAGTCAAGGAGACAAAGGCGTTAACCCTAATCCAAAAATATGAGGCATTCAGAATGGAGGATGATGAGACAGTTGAGACCATGTTTTCAAGGTTTCAAATGCTAGTTGCAGGACTCAAAGTTCTGGACAAAGGTTACTCAACTGCTGATCATGTGAAAAAGATCATCAGAAGTCTTCCTAAGAAATGGAGACCTATGGTAACAACTCCAAAGCTATTAAAGGATCTTAATAGTATAAGTCTCTAAGAGCTTGTTAGTTCTTTGAGAAGTCATGAGATAGAGCTCGAAGAACATGAACCTCAGAAGAGAAGCAAATCTATCACTCTTAAATCTAAACCTGAAAAGGAAAAGGCTTATCAAGCTGAGGAAGAATCAAAAGATTCTGGTGAAGAATTTGAAGATGAGCTGTCGTTAATCTCTAGAAGAATCAAGAAACTCTGGAAGCATAGGCAAGGAATCTTCAGAGGATCTAGAAGAAACAAAGGCCGCTCTGAGTCATCATCTAGACAAAAGAAGCAGAACTCTAGAAAGAAAGTTATCTGCTACGAGTGTAATAAGCCAGGTCATTACAAGAACGAGCGTCCAAAGATCAAGAAAGACAAGAAGCCTAAGAAGAACTTCTCCAAAGCGAAGAAAGGTCTAATGGCAACTTGGGACGACTCTGATTCTGAAGAAGAGGAATCTGATGAAGAACAAGCAAATGTTGCGCTAGTAACAACAACTGAAGATGAAGTTTCTGGAGAACCAGAAGATAGATTATCATCAGAACCAGAAACAGACTCAAAGGTGTTATCTAAACTCTCTCGTTGTGAATTAGAGTCATGTCTATCAGAAATGCTGGAAAAATATCAAACTCTTCAGAGTAAATGCAAAGATCTTAAAAAATCTCTTGTAATTGCTTCTGAGGAAAAAGATAAGCTTGAGCAGAATAATTCTTCTCTAAATGAAAACATTTTTTGCTTAAAAAATAGTAATTATGCCTTAAAAAGCAAAGTTCCTAAATTAGAAGAAGAATTAATCTCCAATGTCATTGACACAAGCTGTATCTACATGTATGATAGAGCATTCCTGTATTTTCTTGCTACAAGCATAGATAGAAGCAAAATAGCTTCCATGATCTATGGAGTATGCAGAAATGGTAAGAAAGGTTTGGGATGTACAGAATCATATGATATTGACGAAAGTCAAATTGTTAAACCAAAACCTCTCTATGACCATTTTGTGCCTTCTGGCACTGAGATTGTTTGCTCCGAGCTTGCACAAAAACCCCCACCGACACAGAAATTTGTTTCTAAAGTTAAATATCATGCACAATTTCCACTTGATTTTCCTATTGCACAAAAGCCCAAAGTTGTGAAACACTCTGGGAAAGCTAACAAGAAAGGACCCAGAAAGTGGGTACCTAAGGACAAGCTAATCTATGTTGCAGATATCCTTAGCAGCTCATTTGAAACACCAGTTATGGTACCTGGACAGTGGTTGCTCGCGACACATGACGGGAAGAAGGCATATGTTCCAAAGTCGGGAACTTAAGCCTGGAGGCTTCGTCGGTTTCGGAGGAAACCAGAAAGGAAAAATCATTGACTCTGGAACCATTGGTAATGGTAACCTTCCTTCTATTACTGATGTTCTTTTAGTTGATGGTTCGATGCATAACTTGTTGTCTATCAGTTAACTTAGTGACAACGGTTATGATATCATCTTTAATCAAAAGTCCTGTAAGGCCGTAAGTCAGAAAGATGGTTCAATCCTATTTGTCAGAAAGAGGAAAAATAACATTTATAAGATTAGACTTTTTGATCTTCACAAACAGAATGTCAAATGCTTAATGTATGTTAATGAAGAGCAATGGTTATGGCATAGACGTTTAGGCCATATTAGCATGAGGAGGATTTCTCAGCTAAATAAGCTTGAACTTGTCAGAGGCTTGCCAAATCTGATGTATTCTTCAGATGCTCTTTGTGAAGCATGTCAGAAAGGAAAGTTTTCCAAAACTTCCTTTCAAGCAAAAAATGTTGTGTCCACCTCTAGACTGTTAGAACTTCTGCATATTGACTTGTTTGGACCAGTGAAAACTGCGTCAATCAGTGGAAATAAGTATGGATTAGTAATCGTTGATGATTATAGTCGTTGGACATGGGTAAAATTCTTGAAACACAAGGATGAGTCTCATTCTGTGTTCTCTACCTTTTGCTCTCAAGTGCGAACAGAAAAGGATTGTAAAATAGTCAAAGTCAGAAGTGATCATGGTGGAGAATTTAAGAACATATACTTTGAGAATCTTTTTGATTCTCATGGCATTTCCCATAATTTCTCCTGTCCCAGAACTCCACAACAAAATGGAGTAGTGGAAAGGAAGAATAGGACTTTGCAAGAAATGGCTCGAACCATGATCCAAGAAACTGACATGGCTAAGCAGTTATGGGCAGAGGTAGTATATATAACATGTTACATTCAGAACAGGACTTCAATAAGACCTATTATGGGTAAGACTCCTTATGAATTGTGGAAGAATAGAAAACCCAACATTTCATATTTTCATCCTTTTGAATGTGTTTGTTTTATGTTGAACACTAAAGAGAATCTTGGCAAGTTTGACTCCAAAGCTCAAAAGTGTTTACTGTTAGGATACTCTGAACGCTCTAAAGGCTACAAAATCTATAACACAGAAACACGAATTATAGAGGAATCAATTCATGTCAGATTCAATGATAAGCTTGACCCTGAAAAGTCAAAGCTAGTTGAGAAGTTTGCAGATCTGAAGATCATCTTATCAGAAACTAAAGAAGTAGAAGATTCAAGAGAAGAAGACAAAGATACAGACTCTCCAGATTCAGATACAACCTTACCAGAAGCTGAAAATAACCCATCTCATCAAAAGAATAATAGATTAAAGACTTCTAATTCTGAAGAATTGATTCTGGGAGATAAAGCTGATCCAGTCAGAACTCGTTCATCCTTCAGACATTTCGAAGAAACCCTTCTGGGTCTAGTGTCTCTAATAGAGCCAAAAACTATTGATGAAGCTCTTAAGGAGAATGAGTGGGTCCTGGCCATGCAAAAAGAATTGAATCAATTCACTAGAAATGATGTCTGGGATCTTGTTCCAAAACCCAAAGGTGTCCACGTCATTGGAACTAAATGGGTATTCAGAAATAAGTTAGATGAGAAAAGTGAGATCGTAAGAAACAAAGCACGACTGGTTCCACAAGGTTATAGTCAACAAGAAGGGATAGACTATACAGAAACCTTTGCACTAGTTGCCAAGTTAGAATCTATTCGCAGTTTAGTCTCATTTGCTATAAATCATAACATTACTTTATATCAGATGGATGTAAAGAGTGCGTTTTTAAATGGATATATTTCTGAAGAAGTGTATGTACACCAACCTCCTGGTTTTGAGAGTTCTGAAAACCCAGATTTTGTTTTCAAACTTAAAAAACCGTTATAAGGTCTGAAACAAACTCCTAGAGCTTAGTATGAAAGGCTAAGTAACTTTCTTTTGGAAAATGAATTTACCAGAGGAAAAGTAGATACAATGATAAGTGCAAATTGTACCTATTTTTGTATATAAGTTGTGTTGCACTTATCATTACTTTGCGTTAAAATTGGTTGAATAAACCCTGCTTTGTTCGTAAATACGTTTACTTTACGTTTTCGGTGTATAGTGCGGTACCGTGTAAATATCATTGAGTTTAATTGATTTTCATTTATTTTTAAAGGTGTTCCAGCAATGGTATTTTTCCATATTCATAAAGAGCATTGAATAATCTTTCCAACGCTTCAAACCGTGCGTCAATCGGAGTTACGGTTCAAGAGTTATGATCAAAACAAGTTGCTGGTTTGCTGTCATGTTCGCACTGCGAATGCCCGTGGCGAGCACTCGCTGGCGAGTTCGCACTGCGAACCCGGGGCGAATAAAAAGTGTCTGGAAGCATGAAAAACACCATTCTGGAGGAAGTTAAGGTGGCATATGTTCGCAGTGCGAACGGGGGTTCGCAGTGCGAACCTGGGCAGCAAAAACCACCTATAAACTTCATTTTTCATCATTTTTTAGGATGGTTTTGGGGATTCTTGCTCCAATTCCATCAAACTTCATTTTTTGAGTAGATTAGCTTAGAAAACATCATGGAAGCTTGCATGCGGATGATCCGAGGTGGATTTCTCATCGATCGGCTCCGACAATCCGTGAAGTGTTTGGTTCATTTCTTTTCTTCTTTGTGTTTTTCTTCTATGTTGGGTTTTGTATATGTATTGACTACGATCTCATGTATATTTGTCACACATGGCGTTGTATAAAACTTGCTTTACAAATCTTTATTGGTGATTGTCTCTGATTTTTGCTTTATGCGCGGGGTTTGGGGTTGCGTTAGAGATAACCGTCGCAAACTTCGATTAGGGATGATTGTCTGTTAGTTTCTGGATTCTAGAGATAGATTTAGAGCTAACAATCTTCAATAGGCGTCGAAGCTTAATGTCTTCCGTGTTTCGAGGCTTCGCTCGTGAGAGTGACGAAGAGAGTGACACGGTTGTTATCTCAACTGTGCGTTAGACATAACCTTTATTGTGAGCGATACTGGGTGATATTGAGGAGTATTGTAGGTGGAGTATAACTGGTCGGTAAGTTTAAGTTTGTGAGGAGTGATTTATATGCATTGCCGGATGAGTTTTTCTTGCTGAAGAATGAATTTGTTTTTATTTTTTAATGTTTACTTTTCTGTTTTCTTGTTTGAAACTATTTTAATCCAAACTCATAAACGCGAGAGACTGTCGAACGACATTCTTTCCCTCGAACTGATCTCTGTGGACACGACATAAATCCCGAAGGGAATTCTTCCGAAAATAAATATTTTTGCTTGCTTGCCCTATTCTGCAACCAACAAAATGGCGCCGTTGCCGGGGATTGGTTTTGATATTGAATCGCATTGCGATAGTTTCTTTGTTTTTGAGTTTTGTAGATATCGTACATGTTGTATATTTTCACTTGTTTATATTGATACTTGTACATTTTGACGTTTGTTCAAGTGTTTGGTTAGGACGCTTGCTTTTGGTTGCGCGGTGAGACATCACCATGGCATGAATGAAGGAAGTTTCTAATTAAGCACCGTAAAGGCGTCGAGCTTACGACGTAAAACAAGCATGTTTTATAGTTTTTCTTTTCGAATGTTTTTGGTTGTTGTTTGCTCACAGATTTTGATTGACTTATTTGAGGATGCTTTTGTGATTTTCCAAGTTGGTTCATATTAACTTGCGGATGTATGGTAATGATTTTGTTAAGTTTTGTACACGTCTGAGGTATGTATTTATCGCTTTCTATACTTTAGCATATTTATGATACTTAGGCTTTTTACAAACTTCCATGCCATCCATTCTTTTATATACTTGTTCTATTGTGAATCACTTTAGTTCCCAACCTTTTTGTGAGGTGGCTTTCCATTGTTCATATATGCGGAGAACCAACATTCTTGTTCTAACTGGATTTTATTATGTTGAATCTTTTATTTGTGTTGATTATATGAAAGCATGAAAAGGATCAAGGCAATTGTTTCATTTTGAGCACAACCACCCTAGCCAAATAGGCAATTCACCTTGTGAGTGTGTGAGAATTCGTAACCCCTTTGAGCTTTTTGATCCATGTTTCTATTTGAACTTAATGCTTGTCTATGAGTATTTAGTTCACTTATTTTTGAATGGATTTTGTTTTTTTCTTGGACCTCAACTTTGTGTTGTTGTATGGATTTTTTTCCTTGCCTTAGAAAGTAGGGAGTATTCACATGATGGTGCGGTTGAATTCAAGTTGGGGAGAGAATGATTGTATACTCATTGGACATGTCATAAAGTAAACCTGCTAAGACTCCTATGCATCCGACATGCATTCTGGAGAAAGAAGAAGTAAGTAAAAAGGTTTTTCAGAAGCTATATCATGGTATGATAGGATCTATTCTGTATTTGACAGCTTCTCGTCCAGATATTCTGTTCAGCGTATGTCTCTGTGCTTGTTTCTAATCAGATCCAAGGGAATCTCACTTAACTGCTGTTAAGAGAATCCTAAGGTATCTTAAAGGAACAACAAACCATGGCTTGATGTATAAGAAAACATCAGAGTACAAGCTTTCTGGTTATTGTGATACAGATTATGCTGGAGACAGATTGGACATAAAGAGTACTTTTGGAAACTGTCAATTTCTGGGAAGTAACCTCATCTCATGGGCAAGCAAGAGACAATCAACAATTGCTCTCTCCACTGTAGAAGCAGAATACATATCAGCATCTCTGTGCAGTACTCAGATACTCTGGATGAAGAATCAACTTGAAGATTATCATATACACGAGTGTAACATTCCTACCTTCTGTGATAATACTTCTGCCATTTGTTTATCTAAGAATCCTATTCTACATTCTAGGAAAAACATATTGAAATAAAACGTCACTTTTTGCGTGACTATGTTCAGAATGGTACTTTTCAGTTAAAATTTGTGGATTCAGATCACCAGTGGGCTGATATTGTCACAAAACCCCTTGATGAAGATAGATTTGTATTCATTTTGGAAAACTTATTTATCAAACCTTTTCCAGAATGAGATGATAATATTTTTGATGTGTCAAGCTACCAGAACGTCTGATATAAGATTCTGATGACTAAACAAAGCGTGTTTAATAGTTATTTATTGACTTTCTGATTCATGATACTTCTACAAGTTAGAAAATATCTTGATCAGAAATTAGTCCAGTCAGATACCTCTTGGTATTCTAGACGTTGGAAACATCAAAACGTGATCTCTTGAAAACAAACGACTATGATTATTTGTGACACGTGTCCAAAATCAAATCATATCTACTGTTGAAGAGACACCTCGAGCGCTGTGATTTCGTGAGACTACGTTTCAAGTAATTATTTCCTATTACTCCTTAATATCTCTAATCATGTTTAACACATTGGGTTTGAAAACTTACTTGATAACTGTTTAAATCTTTACGTCTTCCTTCCTCATTAGGCTTTCATAAAGATGCATGTAAGACAAAGATTTGTTGGAACTTAACACTTGTCTTCCTTTCTTTATTCTTTGTCAGAATATTCCCTCTTATTTTCGAGTATACATTTATTTATATTTATTGACTGATGCCATAATATTAATAACGTATACTAATCTGTGATCTTTTGGAGACTAATACACTCTTTCATCATTCTTTGTTCTTGTTTGTATTCCTTGTATCGGAAATGATGAATTTCTCGTTTCAATTCATCTAGCCTTTATTTCTATTTATTGCTATCACTCTTTATTCTCTTTATATGCCACACTTCTCCTCATAACTATTCATCCGTTTCTACTTGCTTTTCACTTCTATCCTTCTTGCTTTCACCATGTCTATCAAAACCTTTGCTGGCAATGAAATTTTTTTGGAAGTCATTAATTAGAAAAGGCCATGTCTCCCAAGACTAAGAGACGCAGGCATTTTCATTTCCACCAATATACAAATCCAAGGATGGTCAGGATACTTTGCAATTTTACTTGGGCCCATTTATCCTGTCATGATAAAAGAGTTATGGAAATTTGCACGGATTGGTGAAGACAACAATTCGGTTTGGTCTTCCGTTTTCGGTGTTCCAGTCATCATAACAACTACCTTCATCACCCAAACCATCAACTGTGTACAATCAGGAGTGACTGTTGAAGACTTTCATCTGAACTATTCCTTTGTTGAGGATCTCATTAGGATTAATGACGTGTCTCGAGACAAGTATGAACCCTATAATCCTGAAGGACTTCTCCTTGATGGAAAATTGTGGTTTCAACTACTTGTCACCAACTTTCGCCCCAGAGGATTGGCCAAAAGCGCCTTGACTCATGATGATAAGCTGTTTATCTATTTCATGATGTACAATGTTAGGGTGAATCTTCCGCAAACCATCTTCAATCATCTGAAGAACTGTGTTGAAATCTCCAGAAATCAACATAAGTCCTTCATACCTTATGGAAGAATTCTGTCTGAGTTATTCTACAGGGCTAAAATCATCACTTTAGCCAGAATACTTGGACCAGAAGATGCTACTGCTGAAGAAATGTGTGAAAGGGTTGATGAGGTGGAAGATTTCTGATAGCTGGTTGACGTGTGTTTCATCACTGTTAGTCTCTTGGTTGCTGGATGCTTGGTCTTTCTTCCGGTTATCATTGCTTTTCTTGTCTGTTGTCCTTGTTGTTATTTGCTTTTCTGTTTTGTGATTCTGTTCTTGTACTGCGCTCTGGCGTTTGGTTGTTTTATCAATGAAGTACTTTCCTTATTTTCTCTATCTTGTCTTACTGCATTCCATTATAATTACCATAAAAAGGAAGAAAATGACTAAATTTAACTTATCTAAATTCTTTTAAATCAAAATGATTTAGTTAAATTTTGATTACCCTTTTTGATTATGACAAAAAGGGGGAGTATTAATATGGAAAAGTTATTTTGATAAATATCTTGTCTCCAATCATAGCTCTAACATTCTAACACTTTAAATATCATATATTTTTAGAATGTTTTTCAGGAAAAGTTATTATATTGGTAAAATGACTCTGATATCAATCAGGCTCTGATTTAGTTAATCAAGCTCCGTTATTAGAATGCATCACCACTATAATCAAGCTCTGATATTTTGGATATATCTAAGATCTCTGCAATCAGGCTCTATATCCCAAATCTTATAAGATTTTGTTAAGTCTTAGATTCAGGGGGAACTTGACAAAGGAAAGTTTACTTTAAACTTATCGGAGTCAATTTTGATTATCTTTGTACAAAATTGTGTTATCAAAATACATTGTTTTGTCATTATCAAAAAGGGGGAGATTGTTAGAACAAGATTTGGTTCTGCAAGATATCTCCATGTTTTGATAATAACAAAGTTGTATTTGTGTGAGAACAATTTTGGTACTCTAACATGTATTTTCTTAAGAATTGACAAACAGGTTCTGACTCTGATAGAGAAAGTTCTGACGCTGATAGAGATCATGTGCTACGTCACTCTGAAGTTCTCAATGGTCGCTTCTGTGTAAAGAAGCAAGATTGCTTCTGATTTACTGTGCGTCAGAAAGACTCTAAGAAGACACTATGTTGTTGCTGCAATGTTCTCTTGGATTCTGGCTCTGAAATTAACTCTGATACTTATCTTCTGAAGACTAAGTACTGAAGACTCTGAAGACAAAGCGTTCTAAAGACTCTGAAGACTTAAGTTTTTGAAGACCATGTTCTGAAGACTCTGAAGACAAGGTTCTGCTGAACAAGTTCTAAAGACTCTGAAGACTTAAGTTTTTGAAGACCAAGTTCTGAAGACTCTGAAGACAAGGTTCTGTTGAACAAGTTCTGAAGACTCTGAAGACTTTTGTTTCTGATAACCAAGGGTTCTGAAGAAGGAGTGCTGAAGACTCTAATGACAAGGTTCTGCTGAACAAGTTCTGAAGACTCTGAAGACTCAAGACTGTGAAGACCCAATGATTCATTCTTCTGATCATGCTTCAATCATATCAACTCAGAAGCCTCTGATGAATAGAAGAAGATGAAACGTTTGTGTGGGAAAATAGTACGTAGTATAAATCAAACACATTCTTTTTTACTACCATTCCACTACCCTATTTTGGTGGTACAAAATACAATTTCAGTGTACGATTTTCATCCCAACCTAACAACATTATTTCAAGTCGCCAGTATTTTTTGGATATTACTGATCTTCCCTTCAACGGATCTTTTTCTGGCTATATAAAGACTTGATTATTCAACGAATCAAGTGTGACACTGAGTGTGAAATAGAGAAATATTCAAAACACTAATTCATACAAAGAAATAACTCAAGAAATAGAGAAATACATTAGTGAACAGTAAAGCATCACAATATAAAGAAGAGGATTATTCTTACTGTGTAGATTCGTTCTAAGTTAGATTGAACTAGAAATAATGTTTATATCAGCTTATGTAAGAAGCATTTCATTGTAAACATTTTATTTGATCAAACAGTTGTTTGAATTCCTTAAGGGACCAATTAGGTCAGAAGCCTTGAGAAGAGATGGTTAGTCTGTGTATTGTTAGTCACCAGTAGTTGCTAGTGTTGTTGTAATCAGTTTGGTTATAGTGGATTAAGTCCTTGTGTATAAGGCGAAATCACATTGGCGGGTAGACTGGATTAACTTGATAGTTTTCAAGTGAACCAGGATATATCGTGTGTCTTTCTCTATTGTTAGTCTATTTGTGATCTTTGTTTGAGTTTCACAAAAAGCTTTTAGTTTGAAAACCCAATTTAAACTCCCCTTTCTTGTGTTTTTCTCACACCTTCAGAGACAATAGAGGTCAAGAAGGCCTGAGACAAGGTTTGATCGAATCCCTATTCCTCACAGTCGTTTGCTTACTCGTTTGCTCGAAGGTTCTCTGGTTCAGATGAGGGAGGCCATGCCTGTTCCAGACCCTCTTCCTCATGGCTATGATGCAACTGCTAGATGTGAGTTCCATTCAGGGGCATCTGGCCATATAATCGAAGATTGCAGAGCTCTGAAACACCAGGTGCAAGATTTGATCGATGCTGGGGTCATTACTTTCACTGCAGACAGTCTGCACATTAACTAAAGCCTCCCAAGCGAGCACTTAGACTGCGAGTATGTCGTCAAAAGCAATAAGTCCAGACGGAGTCAAACCTCCTCAACAATGGCAATCTTCAGCTTCTTTACTACATTTTCATTTGTACTTTTTATTGTTTGTTAAAGCATTGTTTGCATGTAGAATTTGTTGTTTGTGAATGATAATCTTAATGCAATGAGTATGTTTTTTCGTGAAGTAATCCATTCGTGTTCACTCATATTCTTATGCCTTGCAATACCGAATTTCTTGCTTAAACTCTTGGAGGGAGAATGACGAATTGAAAATACAAACTCCCTGTTCGTATGCCTTTTGGAACAAAACCTTGCTGATGATGTACAAGCATTGTTTCAACTCCCCAAATACCAGAGATATAAGGGAGATATGCCCTCTTTAACCCCTTTGAGCCTCGAAGTAGGAGTTTGTTTTCGTATAAAAAACCCTCACATCTTAACCCCAGGGCATGGTAGTTGTTAGTTGATTTAACCAAGCGTTAAAATTTCAAAAGGAGTGCGCATCTAAGGATCCATTACCTTTTATTCCTCACGTATCAGGAGGTCAAGGAGCGTGAAACCACAATGGTTATCCCTTGTCGCAAGGAGTGAGGCAGTCACAAATCCTTTCAAAGAAGTCAAGACCACCAGTGTCACACGATTTGTTAAAAAAAATGGAGAAAGAAAGCCCGCTAAGTCGAAAGTTTGAAAACAAATGACTTAGGCAAAAGTTATGACATCCCGCTGGACATCAAAATCTAAAAGGATTCAAAAGAATTAATCCAGGAAAAATCAGGGAAACAAATGAAAAAAAGAGCGAATAGAAAAAGCGAAGAGGATTACAAAAGAAAAATCCTCGAGCAAGAATAAGTCGTGTGACTACAGGCACCAAAGACAAAAGAAGTAACTGCCACTCCGAAAACATTGGGGGCTCCTTAACCATCGCTGATGACATGCAGTAACCTTTTGGAAGGTGAGCGCTTATGACAAATGAACTGAACGTAGGACTGAAGGACATCAAGGAGAATGGGTGGGTACAAACAAAATTTTGAGCCATAAATCTTTCCTTCTCAAACCATGAACCAGGCCACCACTACTACAAAATGCTAAAACAACAACGCCAGGCTTACAACACATCCTTTTATGCCGTTGTAATAGGTTAAAAATTTTGCGCCCAGGTAAAACCTGAGTCATTTAATGACGGTTAAATGAAACCACCGTAGTAATAAATAAAATGTATCAAGCTTCGATTCCCTGCAACTACATTTTTTTTTCCATTTTTTAGAGTACATTTAGCATGTGTCAATTAAGTCCATTATTTAAAAAATAAATTGTAAATTATTTTACAACGGTTAAGATGAACAACCGTAGTAATAAATGAAATGTAACAAGCTTTGATTCCCTGCAACTACATTTTTTCCATTTTTTAGAGTACATTTAGCGTGTGTCACTTAAGTCCATTATTTAAAAAATAAATTGTAAATTATTTTACAACGGTTAAGATGAAAAACCATAGTAATAAATGAAATGTAACAAGCTTCGATTCCCTGCAACACATTTTTTCCTTTTTTTAGGATACATTTAGCTTGTGTCACCTAAGATTCCACTACAGTTTGTTTCTCCAACCGAGATTAAAAGGTTTACTGATAAATTAAAACAAAACTTATTATGTATTTCTTTCATAAGACGCCCTAATCAAACAAGTGAGCCAGAGACGCCCTAACATTTACCCTCTTCGTATCCATTCATTTGGAGCTCAAATATTGCTCAAATAAGGTACTCTTCAACATCTTCATTCCTTTTTTCTTGGTTTATGCTCAAATATTAACCGTCTTCATTCATTTACTTCTTCAGCTTCGAAGTAAGGTACTCTTCAACATCTTTATTCCTTTTTTCTTGGTTTATGCTCAAATATTGACCGTCTTCATCATTCATTTGCTTCTTCAGCTTCGAAGTAAGGTTCTCTTCAACATCTTCATTCCTTTTTTCTTTGTTCATATTGTATATGCTCAAGTCAGAATGAGATGTTTCATATGCTTTACGTTTAGTATGAGAGTACATCTTCATTGATTTTTCTTTGTTCATATTGTATATGCATATGCTTGAGTTTTTAGATTAGATTTTGGTGTGTCATTCACATTATTATACATGTATAAATTTCAGAAGTTGTAATGTATCATAGTTGGATGAAAGCTAATAGATTAAATCCGATTTATGAGAATGGAGTTTGTGAATTCCTTGAATACGCTGATAAACATCTTCCCGGCAATGATGGTATCTTTTATTGTCCTTGTGTTGTTTGCGCTAATATCAAAAAGGGTACAAAGAACGAAATACACAATCACCTTTGTTGTGATGGTATATGTCAAAATTATATAATATGGACGTGGCATGGTGAGGTGGATAATAAGGAAAGTCGGGCGTCACAAAGTCAAAGAGTGGAGGAAGATGAATATATGGAAGATCACCTAGAGGATATGTTTTGTGATATTGGGGAATATTCTTTTATGAATGCTCATAATTATGATAATTTATGTAGTGATAAAGACACCCCTTTATATAAGGGATGCACAGAGTTCACACAATTGTCGGCGGTCATTGCGGGATCATTGCTATGAGGCCAAGAAGATATTGTGTCCACTGAGTCTGGAGTATATCAATATACATGCTTGCCCTAACGATTGCATATTATACCGGAAAGAGTATGAAGACTTGTTTCAATGTCCGAAATGTGGTGTGTCGCGTTATAAGCTGAAGGCTAGCAATGGTGATGACAATGATCACTATAACAATGTTAGTAGGAATCATCCTCATGCTAAAGTGTTATGGTACTTGCCAATACTTTCACGATTAAAGAGACTTTTTTCTAATTCGAATGACGTAAAGAATCTTAGATGGCATGCAGATGAAAGGATTCGTGATGGAAACATTCACCATGTAGCTGATTCTTTGCAATGGAAGAAAATTGATTCGTTGTTTCTGGATTTTGGAGTCGAGCCAAGAAATCTTAGGCTTGGGCCTGCCACCGATGGAATGAACCCCTTTGGTAATATGAGCACTAATCATACTTCGTGGCCTATTTTTCTCACTATTTACAACCTATCTCCTTGGTTGTGCATGAAGCGCAAGTATATACTGTTAAGTATGATGATTTCTGGACCACGACAACCTGGTAATGACATAGATGTTTATCTTAGTCCATTAATTGATGATTTATGACTCTTGTGGGATGAAGGCGTTGAAGTTGATGATGCATATTCTGGGGAAAAGTTTAATATGCGTGCAATGTTATTTTGTACAATTAACGACTTTCCGGCTTACAGTAACTTGCGGGATATAGTGTCAAAGGACATAAAGTGTGTCCTATATGTGAAGATGATACTTGTTATCACCAACTTGAGTTTGGAAAAAAGATCGTTTACCTTGGGCATCGAAAATTTCTAAAACCGGGTCATCCTTATCGTAGATTGTGAAAGGCTTTTAATGGAGAGCAAGAGTTTGGTGAGGCTCCTAAACCTTTAACCGGGGATGAAGTTTATCAACGACAGGAATACATTAATGTTGTCCTTGGGAAGAGAGAAAAAGAAAAAGGTGGGAAGAGAGAAAAAGAAAAAGGTGGAAGAGAGGAAAAGAAAAAGGGGCAGTTGCGAAAAATATATGGAAAAAGAGGTCCATTTTCTTTGATCTTCCATATTGGTCAAGTCTTGATGTTAGACATTGTCTTGATGTGATGCACGTGAAGAAATATGTGTGTGATAGTTTGATTGGCACACTTCTAAACATTCCGGGAAAGACTAAAGATAGTAAGACTTCCCGTCTTGATATGGAGAAAATGGGTATACGAAAACAGTTGGCTCCAATAGAGAAAGGAAAAAGAACTTATCTGCCTCCAGCATGTCACACTCTATCTAAAAAGGAAAAGAAGATGTTCTGCGAGTGTTTGCAAGGTATTAAAGTTTCGCAAGGTTACTCATCAAACATCAAGAAACTTGTATCAATGAAAGATCTCAAGTTAATTGGTTTAAAATCTCATGATTGTCATGTATTGATGCAACAACTTTTACCAGTGGCTATCCGTGGGATCCTTCCAAAAAATGTGAGAGTAACTATAACGAGACTGTGTTTATTCTTCAATGCCATATGTAATAAATTTATTGATTTCAAAAAATTGGATGAATTAGAAGATGAGGCTGCCATAATCTTGTGTCAATTGGAGATGTATTTTCCGCCATCATTTTTTGACATTATGGTTCACTTACTTGTTCATCTCGTAAGAGAAATCATAATTTGTGGTCCAATTTATTTAAGGTGGATGTATCCAATAGAGCGATATATGAAGATCTTTAAAGGATATACGAAGAATCATCACCGACCGGAAGCTTCGATTGTTGAAAGGTACATCACAGAAGAAGCTGTTGAGTTTTGTACAAGCTATTTGTCGGATGCAGATTCTATAGGAATTCCAAAGTCTCGTCATGCTGACACAGATGGAAGAGATATTCAAGGTCTAAATGTTAGGTCAATGGCATGGGATGTAGTTATTCAACCACATTTCTATATATTGAATAATATAGATGAGGTTAAACCTTTCATAGATACTCACAAAAGACTTATGAAGAAAAAATATCCCCGAATGAATGACAAGTTGTTGTTGATAGAGCATAACAATAGATTCATGGATTGGTTTAATAAAAGTGTATCTAATGATCCTAGTGCATTCGAGATACTTAGATGGTTGTCGTACGGGCCAAAATTTTGTGTCATTACCTGGAGTGCATACGACATTGGTCATTATACCTTTTATACAAAATCAAAAGATGATCGTAGTACAATGCAAAATAGCAGGGTTATGGTTGAAGTCGAATCGATGTATTTCTCTAGTTCGAAAGATAAGAATCCGGTATTGGCAACTACCACGTTTTATGGTGTCATTGATGAGATTTGGGAGATTGATTATGTTATTTTTAAAGTGGCTTTATTTAAATGCAAGTGGTTTCCAATAATAGTAATAATGTAGACATTGATGACTTAGGATTCACCTGGGTCGACCTTTGCAAGACATCTTTTAATACAGAACCATTCATCATGGCTTCTCAAGCAAAACAAGTTTTCTATGTTTCTGATCCATCGGACAAATCGGGGAAATGGTCAATCATTCTCCAAGGAAAATACATTCCTCTTAGTGATGAAAGTCTTGATATTCCATCCACACCTTCTTACACAACACAAGTTCCTACCTCATATGATGAAGTTGATGGAGATGCCGTGCATGCTATACGACTCGATCATGAAGAAGGCATATGGGAAAATTAACAAGTACGTAATTTATTATTTATTCATAATATATTAATTGTATGTTATAGTTTAGAAGTATTTTCACTAACAAGTATAATTATTTGAAATCATAGGTATTTTGAGTGCAGACACCAGGCCAGGAGACAAGACACCAAGAGACAAGATACCAATACACCAAGTTACAATTATGTGAAGTTATGTAATGTGTGTAAACTGTAATATGGTATATGTGATATTTTATTTATGTAGGTTATTTATTCTGATAAACTGTAATCTGGTATATGTGATATTATGAATATGATACGATTAATATTATTATGAAAACTTTATCACAAAATGTGAATTGTATTTTTCTGCTATGCTGAGATATGGAGAACAATAATACAGGTAAAAAAATGGGATTAATTATAAAAGCAGGATCATATTTGTTAGTTTTGCAGAAACTTTAACGACGGTTATATTTCATAACCGTTATAATATCTGGCGCGCTGTCCAGGAAAAAATAAATATCAAAACCGCGCTGCTGGGAATCGAACAGAGGATAATTATATTTATTACAACGGTGTATTGTAAAACCGTTGTGATAGTTAGCGTGCTTTCCTGTTTATTACAACGCCTACAAGGTCATCATTGTAAGTATCATATATACAATGACAATCTACATAACAACGCCCTCGCCCGCGTCATTATATGTCATTCCCAACCGTTGTTAAATGGGTTTTTCGTAGTAATGCACGTTACAACCCTCAAAAGTCCTAATTGAGGTAAGGTTTATTCCAAAGGCATACTTCTTATGAGATAGCGTTCTTGACTCCCATGAGTGAGGCTAAAATATACTATTGGTATTGCATGTGCATAATGTCCTTCATTTCAAAATTAGAGTCACATCTTAACTAGTGATTAGTTCACAGGGTTTGGCGATATCTTTTCAATAAAAAACTTCGAAATTAACGTGTATGTTGCATTAGAATAATCATTCTCAGAATAAGCATTTTCTGCTTGCACACATTGTACTTAACGCCAATGAAGCTTACTTAATGAACATCATTTGAGAAGTCTAACTTTGCCAAGAGGAAGTTCCGGGACAATCATATTGAGGAGCCTGTAGTTAAAAGTGAAATTCTAGCAACAGATATGAGATGTCGAATGCGATGTCACGACACTTATATCTGAACAATAATGAACAAGGTAAATAATGCAGTAAACAACAGTAAAGAACACAATCAATTGATAACCCAGTTCAGTGTAAACATACCTACATCTGGGGGCTATCAAGTCAGGAAGGAAGTCCACTATTAGTAGTATCAATTCATAGACTCTACAGCCAACACACCAGTTGACAATCTACACACTTAATCACTACCCAATGACACTTCTATCTAAGACACTCTCAGATATGAGACACCTCTCACTCCCCCTCAATCACAGCAGTGATAACAACTTACAATAATGAAAGTAGAAGACACACTTCAAAGACACACCTTGGTCTTACTTAAGAGCTTCAACCAAGAACAATACACTCGTGCTTAAAAGCTTTGAGTGGACAAATTACAACTCAACTAAATCAGTCCAATTCAAACATCAAAACAAATGAATGAATGGCTCACAAAAAACAAACACAAAACACAAACCCTAAAACTTGAACACAACTCTCACAATCCTTATTCTCCATGAGCAGCAGTTAGGGTTGATCATCTATAAATAGCAATACATTCGTTGGGCTTGGGCAATTGCAGATCCTTGATTTAATTTCCAATAAAACCAAATTAATCTCCAAATCTTTATGCATGAAAATAGCAACTCCCTATTCTTCATAAACAGATTACCTCCAAAAATAACACTCCAATATATTACCACTTCAGTAAATTTCGCAGCAATCAGATAACATAAACACACAAAAGATTGCTAAAAGTAGCGCAACAAATAAAATCTAAAACCAGAACTGGAGTTCTGTCAACTGATGTCAGAACATCGGGTTTGACATCACGCACACAGTCTGCAATACTAACGCACACCACCAACACTTCACCTGCAGAATGTTAGAGACAACATGTCAAGACATCAAGTAGAACATCTTGATGCAACATAATGTTTTACCTAAATTGCTACCAATACAGAACCAACAAACTCCCCCTTTGGCAAATTTTGGCTAAAACAACTCCATATCAGAGATCCCTGCAGCAACCCACACAAACACACCTAACATTCTCAAAAAACCAGAAACTCCCCCTCAAGCCAAGGAGCACGGAAAAACAAAGAAGAAAACCAGCACCTGCACTCTAGAAAACCATCTACAAAACCATCTGCAAAACCAGCAAAACAACTACTACACCACTCTCCCTCTTTTTAGCCACAATTGGACAAACTGCAGAATAAGATAAATCCAGAAGAACCATACTAAAATGATCAAAAAGAAGCTGTTAGCAGCACACATAGCAGTACACATCTAAGCACACCAGGGAGCCAACAGAAAACCAGTTAAGCAACAAAAATGTCATCAACCGTAGCAAACTGAGGCTGACATCAGAAATCCAGAAAAAAAATCAAGAGTACATCAAGAGTACAAACAAGAACATATGCACACTAAGGTGCCAAGAACAGAATTCCAGAGAAAACCAAAACAAAGCAAAGAACCACCAAACAAAACAAAAACTAATCATCTTCAGACCCATCAGACTCAGAACTTTCTTCATCACTTTCTTCCTCTCCATCAGGGGTGTTCTCCTCAGCATCAGCATCTCTATCAGATTTCTCCTCTTCAGCACCAACTTCCTCATTGTCATCACCCTCAAGAACCCCTTCACCCAATTGCAGAGACTTGATTAATTTTTCAAGCTTGAATTTCCTTTCAGTATTTACACGAATCACTGCATCAAGATCTTTGCATGCCTCCTTTAGCTCAATAATCACACTTGCCTTGGTAGTGGGCTGGTTAGCATCAGAAGCAAATGTCACAACAATGTCTAGGACATGTTGACCTGCAAACAATTTTTCATGAAGGGACAAGACTGATTCCCTTTTGCAAACACTATCAGCACTAGACAAGATCCCAGGATGTTGTTTCAAAATAATACCGCAGATTAAATAAGGAAATGCAATGGGTAACTTCACAGCCATTGTTCCAGCATGCTTAACAGTCTGATAAAAAATATAGGACCCATAATCAAATTTCTTCTTTGTGCCAACAACATAAATAAACTTCCCTAAGCCAACAGAGATTGTAGTTTTGTGATTAGTGGGGACCCAATTTGCAGCACCAATCCTGTGTAAGATAGCATATTTAACACTGAGTAGACCAGCAAACAATTTTCCCTTCAACGGCCAAACCTTCACTTGTTTTGCAGTGATCTCCTTGCACACTTGATTGTCAGTAACCTCCAACTCTCTATCTTCTTGCTCATTCCTTCCTAGCTAATTGTTGATAACCTTAGGAGAAAAAACAATACACTTACCCCTCACATACACTTTTCTGAAATCCACACTCCTTCTATCAGCAATGTCCACAGGAATGTTCACAATAAACTCCTTGACTAGCATATCATAACATTTGGATAAACCAGATACAGTTTTCATCAGCTCAGCAAACTTAATCATCTCAATAACTTCCTTAATCTCAAGGCCATCTTTACCAAGTTCTCTTTCCAGGGCAAGCCTTCTCTGATAAACATATTTCCATTTTTTCACACTCTTCACATAATGAAAGGAGATATTATCTAGTGGAGCCTCAGGAACTTTATCAGAAGATCTATTCACAACTGCCTTCTTCACATGAGTGATGTCCTGGACATTATCCTCAACATCACAATCAGAATCAGACTCAATCTTGATTTTCCTCCTTTTAGAGGGAGTTGACACTTTACTCCATGATCTTGGAGGACCTACAACTGTAGTCCTTTTCTTACTACTGACCACTTTTTCTTTTGGAGATGTGTCCACAGATTTTCCTTTTCTAGCCTTCAAACTCTTTGCTATACCCGGATGCACATTAACAATTAGCTCATTGTCAGATGGATCATCAATATTCATAATTTTCTCAGCAGTAGATGTTCCAACATCAGGTTCAACATCCTTTCCTGCATCCTCCAGAACAGAGGTAGCCAGCTTTTGAAGTTTATCTTCTGAACCATTTTTATCAGAACCAAATGTCCCAGTTTGATGTCTACCTTCTTGGTTAGCCTCAGAAGTATGAGAGGCAGAAGTTTGTGCAAGGGGCTTAGAGATCCCAACAACGACAAACCCTTCATCCAGAACCCTAGAGACAATCCTATCCACACTTCTATCAACAGAGAAGACTTCTTCCTTTCCTTGATCCTCTTGAGACAGAGGAATAGTGATTCCAGGAATCCTGTTGTCTCCATACAAGAGACCAGTAACTATGCTACGAACAGAGCTATCATCATACTTTTTATTCTCAGAGGAATCAGAAGAGTTACCTGCAGGAGTGCGGTTGGAGCTTCTTGCATGCAGCTTTCTGGGTTTAGTCTTCTTAGCTTCAGGTGGGGAAATCATAAAAAGAGGAGCAACATCAAGAAATGCATCAGTATGAACATCTTCAGAGGAAACCCTAGGATTCGTAGGAGTTTGTTCAGAAACATGCTTGGACGAAGATGAGGAGCGTTGTTGAAACATTGTAGAAATCTTGCAAAGGATAAAGTTTAGAGCAGAAAGGTTTCTTTCTCTGAGAAGGAAGGTGAACGAACAGGGCAAATAAGGTGCAATACGTATGTTGCGTGTGGGAGCAATATGTTGAAATGATTGCCTAAGATAGGGGGGCTTCTTTTTGAAAAGGAAATTAATGATATTTCCACAAAGCATTAAATGACCCTTAAAAATTAAAAAGATTTTCCCACACGCCTTTAATTGCTATAAGTCTACACATAGTCCCAATTTTCTTCTTAAGAGTTCAAACTGACTTGCATCCACCCCCTCTGTTAAATTGTCAGCCAATTTTCTTTCAGTGCTAACATGTTTCACAGTAACCACATTATCTTCCACCAAACTTCTGATCAATGTGCTCAGGATGTCATAGTGTAATGTCATGACATCTTGCTTGACATTGTACTTAGTCAGCATCCAAAACTTCTTAAGAATTTTCTTGCCATATCTACTCTGAGATAAGAGAGTAAAAACATCCATCTGTTTAAGACAATAAGTTAACTTATCAGCTAGGCACATCTCAGGTTCTAACTGCTTTTGCTGAACACAATGTTTAATTATCTCCTCATCACTTCTAGATTCCCTTAGGCCCAAGTGAGATAGTTCCAATGCTTTTGAAGTAGTGAGATGTTGAGACTTCTGGTGTAACATCTTACTCTTAGTTTGCTTCCCACAAGCTCTTCCTTCTTCCAACTTTAGCTTAGGTATTCCTCTGACATCTCCCAAGGAGGTGATCCATTTAATTTCTTGTTGATGACACAATTTACCTTTATCATCTTAAGAAACCCACAAGTAGCAATTGTCTTGAGATCTGACTCCCTTCATGGTTACTTCACCCTTTTCATTAGTAACCAAACATTCAGAGTTTGTGAAGTTGACCTTGAACCCTTGATCACACAGTTGACTGATGCTTATCAAGTTTGCAGCCAACCCTTTCACAAGCACCACACTATCAAGATTAGGAACTCCTGAACAGTTCAATTTTCTAACCCCCTTGATTTCACCCTTGGCTCCATCACCAAAATTCACATAACTAGTGGAGTAAGAATTGATGTCAGCTAATAGTTCTTCAATACCTGTCATGTGTCTAGAACATCCACTATCAAAATACCAGTCTTCTTTGGTATCACCTCTGAGAGACATGTGAGCTAACAAACTGGTAGCAGCAGCCTTGGGACCCCATTGTTTCATATTTGTAGGCCTGTTCTGATACTGTCTAGGTTGAGGATCAGGCTTAGGATATCCATGCAGTCTGAAGCAAAAAGGTTTTATGTGACCAAACCTTCCACAGTAATGACATCTCCATCTCTGAAACCTTCCTCTGAAGTGATTTGGATGTCTTCTCCCATGATGTTGAGGTTTTCTTCCTCCATGATGTTATGGCAGCTGATGAGGCATAAACTGCTTAGGCTCAGGAACATGAACTTTCCCATGATGTTGAGACATCGGATGGGACATGTTATGTTTAGGTTCAGAGGAACTAGCATCTGCAGAGGATTTCTTCTCACTAACAAATCCTAACCCAGTCATATCACTTGCCACTTTGCCACTCTGAATAATTTCATCCAATGTGTCAGTGCCTCTGTTCAACATTCTGAGAGATTTGGACATTTGATCAAGTTTGCATTTCAGCAAACTGACTTCATTTTCCAGTTCAGCCTTGTCAACCTTTAGTTGGATTATGAGTTCCTTTTGCTTCTCCCCTTCTTGACACACTTTTTCACTTCTGATACATAGGTCTTGGTAGGAAACCGCAAGTTCTTCAAAAGTTAATTCCTCATCACTTGAATCTCCATCAGAAACACATCTTCCTGTCAAGGCAGTCACATGTTTGGCAGATTCTTTCTCAATTTCACTTCCTGAATCCTCATCAGACCAGGAAACAGCTAGACTCTTCTTTTGTTTCTTGAGATAAGTAGCACATTCAGTTCTAATGTGACCAAATCCCTCACATTCATGGCACTGAACTCCTTTCCCTTGAGAGGAATTCTCTTCAGACCTAGTTCTTCTACCATCACCACTAGACTTGCTGATGTCAGATGAGTTGTTCTTGACATTATATCTAGTCTTTATGTTCATCCTCTTCATCACTTTGTTGAACTGTCTTCCTAGTAGAACCATATCAGTAGATAAACTTTTATTTATTTCCTGATCACATTCCTCTCCATCTTCAGAGTTTGAGACAAAGGCTATACTTTTGGATTTCTTTTCAGATATGTCACTTATTCCTAGTTCAAATGTTTGGAGAGATCCAATAAGTTCATCCACCCTCATTTTGCTGATATGGCAGTCACCTTCATAGAAAATCTCTTGGGAAGAGACCTAAGTATCTTTCTCACCAGCTTTTCATCAGACATCTTTTCACCAAGGCCACTTGAAGCATTGGCTATTTCAAGAACATTCATATGAAAGTCATGTATGTTTTCATCTTCCTTCATCTTTAACTCTTCATATTTGGAAGTCAGTAGCTGAAGTCTTGACATCTTCACTTTAGAGGTATCTTCATGAGTAGTCTTGAGTATGTCCCAAGCATCTTTAGCAACTTCACAATTATTCACCAATTTGAATATATTTCTGTCAATTCCATTGAACAAAGCATTCAATGCTCTAGAATTTCCAAGAGCCAGTTTATCCTCCTCCTTAGTCCATTATTCCTCAGGTTTCAGTTCAGATGTAGCTATTCCATCTTTCCCAACAATGACAGGATGTTTCCATCCTTTTATGACAGCTTTCCAGGCCCTACTATCCAAAGATTTCAAGAAGACCACCATGCGTGGTTTCCAATAATCATAGTTAGATCCATCCAAAATGGGTGGTCTGTTCACAAATCCTCCTTCCTTGTCCATAGTACCAGAAAGTAACTTCCCTAGATCTCACCCAGAAACAGAACAGGGTGCCTGCTCTGATGCCAATTGAAATTCTGGCAACAGATATGAGATGTTGAATGCGATGTCACGACACTTATACCTGAACAATAAATGAACAAGGTAAATAATGCAGTAAATAATAGTAAAGAACACAATCAATTGATAACCCAGTTCAGTGTAAACACACCTACATCTGGGGGCTACCAAGCCAGGAAGGAAGTCCACTATTAGTAGTACCAATTCATAGACTCTACAGCCAACACACCAGTTGACAATCTACTCACTTAATCACTACCCAATGACACTTCTATCTAAGACACTCTCAGATATGAGACACCTCTCACTCCCCCTCAATCACAACAGTGATAACAACTTACAATAATGAAAGTAGAAGACACACTTCAAAGACACACCTTGGTCTTGCTTAAGAGCTTCAACCAAGAACAATACACTCGTGCTTAAAAGCTTTGAGTGGACAAATTACAACTCAACTAAATCAGACCAATTCAAACATCAAAACAGATGAATGAATGGCTCACAAAAAACAAACACAAAACACAAACCCTAAAACTTGAACACAGCTCTCACAATCCTTATTCTCCACGAGCAGCAGTTAGGGTTGATCATCTATAAATAGCAATACATTCCTTGGGCTTGGGCAATTGCAGATCCTTGATTTAATTTCCAATAAAAGCAAATTAATATCCAAATCTTTTTGCATGAAAATAGCAACTCCATATTCTTCATAAACAGATTACCTCCAAAAATAACACTCCAATATATTACCACTTCAGTAAATTTCACAGCAATCAGATAACATAAACACACAAAAGATTGCTAAAAGTAGCGCAGCAAATAAAACCTAAAACCAGAACTGGAAGTTCTGTCAACTGATGTCAGAACATCGGGTTTGACATCATGCACACAGTCTGCAATACTAACACACACCACCAACACTTCACCTGCAGAATGTTAGAGACAACATGTCAAGACATCAAGTAGAACATCTTGATGCAACACATTGTTTTACCAAAATTGCTGCCAATACAGAACCAACAAAAAGACTCAATTAGGTAACAGTTTTCTCAGCAAGTTATGCTCAAAGGTAGCCCATCTGGGGCAGCCCCGTCGAGAAATCTCTCCAAGTTCAGCCAATCCGGGGCAATCACGTCGAGAAATCTCTCCAAAGTTCAGTTAATCTGGGGCAATCACGTCGAGATTCAGTAAATCTCTCAGACATAAAGGTAAAATTACTGCGAGACTTGTACTGAGGCAGGCCACCTTAGGAGCGAGAAGTTGTCATCTCTAGAAGACGGTTAATCAGAATTACTTCTCCAGGGTTCAATATACTAGGGCATAATACATCAAGTCTTCGTGATACCTTTCGAGGCAAGTTCCTTTATAGGGTATGTTGTACTTGGGACATCCCCTTGTTGCTCCATACGTTGCAAGACCATTGTGGCATCATTCAGATACGAGAATATATGTCTCCCCGGTAGAAATAGCTAAAGTTGTATCGTCCTCGGCAGAGTGCTATGTTTTCTTATTATTCTCCCCAACGAGAATCCAGAGGTTTTGGTTTCCCCTGCCAGAGTAGGATTTGTCTTTTCTTCAGCTAGAGTCCAAGTCCCCAGACAGGGTAAGGATGGTTTGTTTTGCCCTCCAAACAGGTTGGCATCTCCAGCAAGAAGCTCGTTTGACCTCCCGACCCCAGTAGAGTTTCTCTCCCCACAGAGTACTGGTATATAATTTCCTCATCAAGTCAAGAACCGTAATTTCCCAACAGGAGACTTGTTTGATCTATATTCTCCAACAAGCATTTCCTTCCTCAACAGAGGCTTATTTGATCTTAATTCCCCCAGCAGCTGGATCAGAAGGTAGTCATTTCCCAAACAGAGTCCTATGGCTATAGGTTCTCCCCAAGCAGGATTGGTTCAGGTGATGTCTTCCCAGCCAAGTCATCATTCCCCGCAGTTGCAAAGTCTGGAAGTTCGTAGCAAGTTTTGGCAGTTCAGAGCCCATATGTGTCAACATTACTCCCCAGCCGGGTTGTTGATCTTTTCACCACAGAAATTCAAAATATTAGATCAGTGGTCACTCGTTCGTGTTCATTTTTATTTGATACCTGTAAGTATCATCTTTTAACACTCATCCGTATCGTTAACCTAAACACTCCTCCGTGTTCATCTTTCCTTGATACCTATAAGTATCATCTTTCGATACTCGTCCGTATCGTTAACCTAAACACTTGTTCGTGTTTGCTCTCGTTTTTTGATACCTGTAAGTATCATCTTTCGATACTCGTTCATATCGTTGATCTAAACCTATGTCTACATTTAATCTCGTGATTTTAGACACCCGTTTGTGTCAGTTCTTCTCCCTAGCAGATTTCCCAATCTCTTCTACCTTTTATCCCTAGTAAAGTCTTCCACACTCATCAAGTTTTTTAGCCTTTATTTTCTACCTGTAGAGCACAATTTTTTTTGTTCTTTTGGTATTCAATCTCTCTTTACCTTGAATGTATGAAAGTCGCTGCTCTCATCCTTTCAAGTCCACAGTTGATTGAATTGGGGCAACTGTAACACCCCAAAATTTTCCCTCCTATTTATACCACCAATAAATGGCTTATGCTTCACATACATATGCATTTAGGTCATAAACATCATGCATGCATCATTGGTCTTCTTAAGGCATGAGATCAGAAGTTTCTATATCACTGGTTGTTCAAAGTAAGAAGAATGGGATATACTCAAGCACTCAAGCTACAAAGGCTTCTCATGCCCCAAGGCATCATATTTGGTTCACCATTTCATCAGGAGATTGGAACTTTCAAGAAACTTGAAGAGGATCACCTTCTCCTATCTCTTGATCCTCAGATTAGGGTTTGCTTCTTTGGGCATGTGACACCTTCATAAGCAAGGATCTTGAAGTTTCAATATCATCCTATCACATAGAACATCTTGGTTCAAAGGATTCTCCATTCTCTCTAGAGGAATTAGGGTTTTGACTATCAGTCAACATCTCCTATCTTTTGGGGTCAAAATTAGGGTTTTGCTTAAAATCAGTTTATTTCCAATTCTTTGGGAAAAACTTGATTCCATGGTATTCTATATGTTCTCAAGTATCTAGAAGTAGATTATTGACTATCAATTTCATTCAGAGAGGTTTCAATTGGCCAGATGATTGAGAATCAGACAAATTGGAGATAAAGTTAACTGATCAATGAAAAAGTCAACTCTTGACTTTTTGAGGTCAAACTTATGTTCATCATGTCAAATATGATCAATGGGTGAGAATTGATCAAAAAAATCCAAAGTAATCATCAAAATCAAGCTTGTGTCGAAAGTTACCAATTTTGGAAAACTAGGGTTTTAGAAACTTTCCATTTTGGGAGAGTTCTCCATGGTTTGCAGCCAACTTCATGGCCAGTTTTCATCATGATGCAAGCTCCATTCCATATTCCATCAAACACGAAAGTTGTAAAGTGATCTTACACCTTTCCAACCATATAAAGAATGTTCCATTTGGATGTCTAGATCAAAAGTTATGATGCTTTAAAGTTGGGACATTCAAGTTGTGAAAAATGAAAATAACTTAGAAAAATTTTGGCATGTTAGGCAGCTTGTGTCACACCACTTTCTTGCCAATTTTTCATGATGTTTAAGGCTTTAATTCAACTTCCATCCCACATCAAAGTTGTTGTATCAAATGCCCTCTTCAATTTCGTACCAAGGACATGGAAATTGGACCAAAATCCATGGAGATATAATCATCCAAAGATCAAGGTTTCCAAGTTATGAAAAGTGAAAATGACTTAGAATTTTCTAGCACGCATGGCATCTTGGATCATCCAATCTTCAAGGCCATTTCTCATGATGTTTAAGACCTCAAATCCAAGTCTTTCCAACATCAAACTTGTTGTGTCAACTTTCCTCTTTAATTTGATAACAAGATCACCATCTTGAACCCATATCCATCAAGATACAATGCTCCAAAGTCATCACCATTGCATAGGGTTTTCATGTCATAAACCATACCATTATCCATTCAAATTGCAAATAACAAGTCATCCTTGTTGTGTACCAAAGCCATGCGTATACTGTTCACATTTACTACAAATGACCATGCAAAATATTACAAACCATGTATACATATTCCAACTTACTTCATATGGCCATGAAAAGAAACTAAGGCTTAGTGAACAAGCATTCCCATTCTTACTTGTAGCAATGCATCACCACCATCCATCACACATCCTTATCATGTACATTATAGCCATAACAACAACATCCATGCCTACATGAATCTAACCCGTGCCAAGCTAGAACATGACTCTCACTTTTTAGTTTTACTTAACTCATTTTCTAACCATGATTAACACACTAACCCTCACTCTAACCTACCATATAAAAGCTCTAACCACCCTTAACAATTCAGTTACAACAGTTTTGAGAAGATAGATCCAAAAAACTCCACTTCACACCTTCATCTTTGGAGCTTAGAATCTCTCTCATTTTTTGAGTTTTCTCTGAGATTTTCTCACAATCTTCATCCCTACACATTGATCTTGCTTCTGTTTGCACTGATTCTCACATGGAGCACCTACATTATCATATACTGATTCATCATCTTCCATCATCTAACTAGTTTTTTCCTCAAGATTCAAGGGGTTTTAGGCATTTATATTGCTTACCAGAGTAGATTACAAGACTTGCAGGAAGTTATTGGGTTTCTTGGCACTTAGGATTGCATCTTAACCAGGTTAGTTTTCTTGAACTTGGTTGCATCATGCTAGGGAAAATTAGGAGGTTTTGAAGCATGAGATTCATGGCATCGCCCTACCTCTGGTAGGAAATGTTTATGGATATATTAGGGCTTTTTATGAAGATATTGGTTATTAGGGTTTAACTTAATCCTTTTCGTTTTCAGTGTTAGAGTAACCTGATGAAAATTATAAGGATAGATTTGAATTCAATGTGAAAATACGAGTCGAACCATGTCCTTCTTTTTTATTTCTGGGCAATGTCATCTGGACTCACAGCGGCTTCCCATCGGAGAAGACGACCGGAGATCATCTCCGGCGTCTGAACTTTCAAAGCCCTAGTCAACCCAGGTCAACATGCCTGTGTGACCTTTCCCTATTGGGCCATGTCATAAATCCTGGTCCAGCGTGTATTTGAATTGCCCACGTGTAGTTTTTTTTTTTGAAATCAACCAATAATAACATGGCAGCGCATTAATGAATTCTGAGTCATAATTGGCATGTGCTCATTTTCTTTTTCTTTCTTTTTCGTTATTGTCATAATAATAATAATAATAATCAGACTAAAGGTTTTTTTGTTGTGGTGGTCCAGCGCATTACTCTGCGCACCCCCTAACTCTAGCCCACTTGCTTCTTGAACTAGGGAGTTACTTTGGCTACACCCCCCTTTTGCACTTTGGTTTATTTTTTATTTCTTTTGACACACGAATAATTTAGCAATTCTAAAAATACTTGTGGCTACTAGAAAATTACAAGAAAATTCATGAGTGATCTTGAACATTTTAATTAATTTTTGATATTTTTTAATTTCAATTTTTGATAATTTTAAGGTCCCTAACTATTTTTCATGAATATTTCATTTCATACCTAGTGTGTGGATGTATGTTTAGAAGTAGGTTGAATTTGGTGATTGTGTGTGGCTCTTTTTAGGCCAAATTTCTTGACATGTTTAAGCACCTTCATGATGATATTTTGTATACCATTATGATTCTTTGATGTTGATTTTTGATCATGACCTATATGCTTACTTTGAACCCTAAATGCATACCCGATTCTTATGTAATGCTTACCTAATTGCTTGGAGTTTGATGATTCATTTATGCTATCCATTTGGGACCTTTTGATCGTTGATTTATACTTGATCTAGTATGAGGTAGAGCCTTTCAATACCACTCTGTAGGTCCTTTTGGTGGCCTCTAATTGATGTTACTTTTGTGTGAACTTGAACATGTATGCCATCAACTTTGACCACCTTTTGCTTGAGCCTTTGTATGCCACTTTTGCTCAATGTTTTTGTGATCTAATTGTGATATATTATAGGTCATTTTCTACTGCCTTTTATGCTTTGATACTCATTTGACTTGACCTTGTTCATTATTTTACATGCTTGAAATTCACATGCTCTTAGAAGAAGATTAGGGTTGTGTTTGACTACCATTTGCACTAGCCTTTGGAAATGTGTTGCCATGACAAGTTTTTGGGGTCTTAATGTTCATTTAAAATGTTAACCACATGTGTACATTGGTTTAGACTTGAATCAAAATCTTCTCATCCTATTTTAATGGTCTTTTGTGTGCCTCTAATTGATGTTACTTTTGTGTGAATTTGGACATGGTTGGTGCACTAGTTTTGACAACTTCATTTGAGCCATTTGTATGCAAACTTTATTCAACAATTGTGAGTCTTAAACATGAGATATTATAGGTCATTTTCCTCTGACTTGGATGTTTGGATACTACTTTTCCATGCTTCTTTGACTTCTTCACTTGATTAACCATTCACATGCTTTTAGGGAATGTTTAAACCTTGCTTTAATCATTACTTGTTCTATCTTCCAAGAGTGCCTTGACATGAAACTTTGGTGATGCTTTGAGGCTAATTTTAGGCATTGAATACATGTTTTAACTTCTGACTTAGGTCATTCAAATGTTAACTTCATGCTTACTTGTTCATTGTATGTTCATAAGTGAATAATGCTTCATAAGTGTGACATCTTTGTGTAGAATTGCCTAAACTTTTGAACATGACTTGGTGTGGATTTCATGATCACTTCTTGACATTTCAAACCTCACTTTGCATTGATTATGACATGTAATTCTACTGCCCCATGTGGTTTCACCCTTTTAATTTACATGTTTGAGCTTTTAAAGTGTACCTTACATGAACATTGTGATGACTTTTGTTGGAGTTAAGATATGGTACATGATTTGAATATTTTTGAGCTTCCTTTGCTTATTGACATGAGTTTAATACAATAGGACATAACTACTGACCTAGGTAGGTTCTCACCCTTATAGGACTTATTTCCTTTTGCTAAGTGATTGACATTACTTCTAGTGTAGCCTTAGGACATTTGCATGAGCATAAGTGCATAGTTTCGCATATTTCTTTCAACTATCCAATAGTTGAGATTGGTTTGAATTTGGTAAGTACTTGTAATAATTTACATTGTTCTCCATACTTACATGATTTCTATTTCATCTTCTTCTTCTTCTTTACTTCTTTATTTTGTGATTGAATCAACTAATGTTTACTTGTCTATGATCACATGTTCCCTTAGGATTCCTAGCTTGAATCTAATTTTGGATTAGGTTCAAGGTAGGAGAGAAATTAGGTTATCACTCCAAGCATGCTAACATAGGTAGAGATTCCCTTTCCTAACCTCAACTATAGGATCAATCATTGCATGACAACTTCTAGGATGGAGTTCCCCTTTGTTGCACCCCAAAATTTGCCCTCCTTACTTTAGTACTAACTGGCTTATGTTTCATTTCATTTTTGCATATTCATGTGTGCATATCATTGGTTCTTAGCATGGAGTCAAGGTGCCTGAGGCAAGTTCAAGAGGAGAAGATGTTCTTCAAAGGGTCAAGCAAGAGAGCTCAAGTGGATCACTCTCTCCTAACCAGTGCAGAAATTAGGGTTTTGAGATTCTTAGGTTTATTGCTCGAATGGGCAAGGCCCTTGGGTTTTTATCAACACCAAATGGCATATCTTATCTTTGTTAGAGAGGATACACATCATATTCAGAGGAATTTGGATTTGGAGACTGTGCTATTTCCTCCTAGACTGAGGGTACCTGAATTAGGGTTTGCTATAAAGTCAGTTTATTTCTGATTTCTTGGGCAAGACTTGATTCCATGGTATTCCTTGGGTCCCTAAGTGTCTAGGAATAGAAGATTGTCCATCAGTTCGGTTCATAAGAAGTTCAATTGGCCAATGGATTGGGAATCAGGAGAAAAGTCAACTGTGAGAGGAGAGTCAACTGTGAAAGCTTGAGGTTCTCTTCAAGATTTCCAAGATCCCACATCCTCATATGGCCTTCAGGGGTCAAGTTTCATGCCATTTATCAAGAATCAAGGGTTGGTACAAAAGTTGCTAAATATGGAAATGACCTATAAATTGAAAGTTTCCTTTTTGGGCAAGTCCTTACACTGCATTCAACTTGACTTTTCACCATCAAGAAAGCTTCAAATGAATTTTCCTCAAACATGAAAGTTGAAAATCTTTTTCTCCTCTTTCCAACAAGTACTAGTGGGTCTCCAAATCATTTGTGAAACTCAAGTTATGGCCAAAAGAAGGCAAAGTGGTTTTTAGGGTTCAATTTTTACAACTTTTGCACTTTGAGACATATGGACCTATAATTAATTCCATTGCTTCAAGACATATTCCAACATCAAAGGACAATCCATAAGGGTCATTTTGGGCCTTTTAATCAAGTGAATCCATGGTGTATTCATCACTTTTGTTCCATTATTCAAAATTGCCAAATTATCTAAAACTCATGAACCAAGGCATCTCAAGGCCCAATTTCAATTTAGGTGTGATTAGCAATTGTTGAGTAAGTGATCCATCATTAAATACTTGGGTATCCATGCATGGAGGAGGGTGTATCTCACATTATTCAAATTTCCAAATTTGCCCCAAAAATCATTAAGTGGAGAATTACCAAGGCCCAAATCATTATCAGTGGTTTAACCTAGCCTATTTAAGATTACTCATGCTAGGGTTGGAGGGGAGGACACGTGCTTTTGGAGGAGAACAAGAAATTTCAACCCTAAAACTTTTCTTCATTGAATCTCTCAATCCACAAGGGCTTTTCAAAAAATTCTTCCACAATCTTCTTTCTTGGGATCCCTAGAGCACGAATCAATCCCCATTCGCAGCTAAAAGCAAGGATATAAGAGGCGTGATCTCAGGTTGGTGGTTTTTTTGATGATCCTAAAACTCTTCTTTTTGACATGTATATTGATGTGTGATACCCACTGATCATTCTGATATATTTATTTTTGAGATTGGACGTGTGGTTTGATTGCTGCGTGTGTTTAAAATTTTGAACCCTAACCTTTTCTCATTCGTTTTTCATTATGCATTGGTTATTTGTGAATTTGGATGTGATATTTGAGATCCTGACGAAATTCTGGTCAGAATGGTGTACCCCTTTGCATTTTGTGGGTTCTTTTAGGTTGCAGGTGGCCGTAGACGGTGGCCGGAACCCTAGCTCCGGCGGCTGGTGAGGGTTCCAGCGAAGGGAGAGGCTGGAGGTAGAAGACATAATCCCAGCCGTTGATCTGTTTCATTGCATGGTCCATATGACGCCACGTGTTTTGTTTTTTTTTTTGTTTTTAATTTAATGGTTTCATGTGTGCTCACCCACTTGTGCTACCGTGTGCCTCATATTATAACCGTTGTTTTTAATTAATCGTTGACTGTGTGATTTAATCTGGTTCGTTTATTTAATCTCGTGGTGGAAAGCGTGACAACACATTAATGAGTGCATGTGCTTGTCACGTGTGGCTGTGTATGGTGTTTTATTGGATTGTCTGCGCTTGCTTTTAATTGATTATGGTGTGCTCTTTAATCTGGGCCGTAGATCTTGCTTACGTGTTGGATTGTTTGACCATTTAAGGAGCGTACGATTGATCAGAGGGTGAGTAGAGAGTCAACCATTGACTGAAGTCCACATATGCACCTCTTTTTATTTTTTTTCATTTCGCTGATGGATTAGTGTTCTGGGCCTGCTTATTACACCCTCTTTCTTCAGCCCATGCTATTTTTCAACGTGTCTTGCTTACTAAACGCACCCCCCACTCATTTTCTTTCCACTTTATTTTTATTTAATTATTGTAATTCATTTTTATTTTAAAAAAATAGTTATATGCATTTAAAATTTCCCAAAAAATTCATGCATCATATTTACAACTTTATAAAATTTTATTTTATTATTTTATTTTATTTTTAGTGGCTGAAATAATTATTTGTTTATTTTATTTTTGAATTATTCATATCATGCATACCTAAACTTGTAGAATTTTGTTCTCATAGCATACAAAACCTTTTGCATTCATTCTTTTTGTATTTTTTCACCAATACATTGATTTGCATTAAAATATTTTTCTCTCATTTTTAAAAGCATTTCATATTGCATTTTAGTCCTCCTTTTTGCATGTTGATCCATGTTTCTTGCCTGAACTTTGCATAATCGTTTGAGTGATTTATATTTTGAATTTTTGTAGGAGTTTTTGATATGTTGTTTGTTTCTGGTTGAGCAATATTGATAATTAATTTGGCAATTTTAGGAGGTGCTTCTCTATTTGTTTGATTGCTTTCATTTGAGATCTTCTTGTATGCATATCTCTGATCATGTCTGGTTACCTGTTTGAAAAGGCACTTGTGCCATTGTTTGGGATTACTTCCTTGACTTCTTAATTCATGTTTGGATTGTTATAGGTCATTTAATCACTATTATATGTCATTGTTTGGTTTTCATTTGCCTTAATATTACTTTTGTCTGTTTTGTGCTAACCTCTTATGCAGGGGCTGAGGTAAGTTCTTTGAGGGTGTGGATAGTTATCCATGTCCACCTTACTCTTTCCTTTTCTCATCTTTTCTTTTCTTTAGGCTTAGGTTATCGTCAAACCTCACTAACCGTAGGTCACCCGTGCATGATAACATTAGGACTCTTAGTTTCCCTTTAGAGTTTCCTTTGTGTCTTCTCTCTTGTCATCTCAAAACTTCTTGAAAACACTTAATAAGGATAAAGTGTATTGCGCACGAGCCTTAAGCGTGGGGAATGAGAAATGAGTGGCTTCCTCTCATCTTTCTAGAGTGCTTAGCGAGCATCCTGTCTTGGGACGATGCGTTAAGTATTCGCCCCTGTGCCCTAGGCTTTGGTGCAATGCAAGTTATGAACTAACTCAAGTCACTTCTGTCTTAAAAAATACAAACAAGCTTCAAACCTTTTTGTCCTTCGGGATTGTCAAACTAAAGGCTATTTTCAAAAAGGTCACATTACTTTCCGTCTGAGTCGCAAACAGGCATCGACCCTAACTGCCGGACGCGGATTTAACGTCGCTCATAAAAAACACAAAAAGAACTTGGTCTGAACTACGTTGACTCTGAATTCCCCATTGCACAAAGGGGGTACGTAGGCCTAGGACGTCGACGTCCTACCAAGTCTGTCTTTGTCTCCGCTTCCCTGTTTTAGTGCAGCCATAGATTTTAGGATAACTCACCCTTAGAATAGACAACAAGCGTGGATCCTCGAGTACGATGGACGCGTAGGGTGTTAGCACCTTCCCCTCGCGTAACCGACTCCCGAACCCAGGTTATGGTTGCGATGACCATTCCTTTCCCTCTTCCTCAGGTTTATGCGGTGTTCTCGTTCCCTCTCTTGGGATAAATTTACAAGGCTGGCGACTCTGTTTTTTCGCGCCACTCTTGCGTTTGTACCTGGATGAAAATCCTGGGAGCGACAGCTGGCGACTCTGCTGGGGAATCTGGTTGACCTATGCTGGTCCATCCCTAAGCGAGTCAGTCCTAGCGCTTGCTTGTCTTTGTCCTCTTTGGGTGTTTTTGTTTTTGTTTTGCTTTATTTGTTGTATTTTATTTTTACCGCATTGCATTTCATTTTTATTACTGTCATACTGGATATTGCTACGTTGTGTTGGCTGTTTCTGTTTTGCAGGTTGGGTTGTTCTGAGAGATAAGCCCAATACCCAGGCTTGAGTACACCCTAGGACTAGAGTGGAGAGTAGTGGGACCTACGTGCCCGCTTGGTACGTTTATGTGTTCACGAAATTCACAACCAGACGAGGCTATCTTGGGACGCATTCTAACGTGTGTGTCTTGCGCATGTTAGGGTGTTGATCTAGAGAGCTGTCGACTCTGGTGACCGATCATCGAGGACCTTAGTGGAAACATCCCTCTTTATTGGTGACAGTGGCAGACCACATCCTGTGACAAACCCATTCGCACCCGAGGGTCCACTTTGGAACTCGCATAGGATAGCCCCTATCTTTTGAAGAGAATCAGTGGAAGCACTCCTCGATTGACGATAGTTCTGTACCCCGAGGGATAAATGTACTATTGTTTCTCGACCTCAGTGCCAGAAGCTGAGGACCTTCCGTTTTGGAGAATCAGTTGAGGCCTCCTCGATTGATGATGATGCCAAACCAGAAATGGTGAACGTATCATCATTTCTCAACCTGAGAGCCCGGGATACTGAACATCCTAGTACCCACACATGAGAGGGAATGGGCGTTTGCAGGTTTGCAGGTAACCGAAACCTTCAACCTACCCGGTTTTTCTGGATTTCTCATCAATGTTTGATTATCTGGTTATCTCAGTGGTTCGGTATTTTGGAATTCTGGTTTTCTGGGTTGTGGTTCTCGTTCAGTTAACAGCACAGCACATCCAGCAGTGTTGCTTTGATCCCATGTTTGCATGAACATATCATTTTTCTTGCATTCTGACATGTTTGACATTTTTCAGGGCTCGCATCTTACTCTTGATTCCAGTTTTCTGAGGTTACCTTGGCATGGATGTCCCGAGAAAGAAGACTGTTGCCTATTCGTTCCCAGATCCGACCTTGACATTGATTCACAAGCTGATTAGTATGGTTGGTCCTGGAGTTCGTACAGAGTTCAGTGGAGGGTATGGGAGACTTCTGAAGTTTGTCTATAATATCTCTAAGTATGAGAAGGATGTCATTCATACACTTCTTCAGTTTTACGATCCGTCTTTACGTTGCTTCACTTTCCCAGACTACATCTTGGCCCCAACGTTGGAGGAGTTCTCATTTATTTTGGGAATCCCCATCAGGCATGACATAGTATTCTTTTCTGAAGAACACCCCGAGATAAAGGAAATAGCTATTGCTCTTCATATTGGTGAATCCGTTCTGAGCAGTAATATTGAGGAAAAACAAGGAGCTAAGGGTTTCTTATTGAAGTTCTTGTTGATCAAGCTTGCATACATGTTAAAGAGAAGAATTGGACTGCTTTCCAAGCTATTCTGGCTACGTGCATCTATGGGATTATCCTGTTTCCCAATGTTCCTGATCTGGTGGATATGCATGCTGTCATAATATTTATCTCAAAGAATCCTATACCTACCTTGCTAGGTGATGTGTATCACTCAGTCCACTACAAGAATGAAAATAGGCGGGGAAAAACCGTGAGTTGTTGTCCACCACTCTTATCTACTTGGTTTCTGAGCCACCTCCCCGAAACTGGCGCCTTTGTTGATACGAAAGATTCTCTGAAATGGTCAAAGAGGTTAATGGGTTTGACTGCTGACAATATTGTCTGGTTCAATCGTGATTTGCTAGGAATAGAGATTATTTGCAAGTGCGGAGAATTCCCTAATGTACCCTTGATAGGGAGAAGAGGTGGAATTAACTATAATCCTTCCCTTGTTATCAGGCAGTTTGGTTATCCTTTGAAAGGTCCACCTGAAGAGCGAGATGTCAGAGAGTCCTTATTCTTCAATGGTACTGAGGATCAAGAGATGATAAGGAAGATTGTGAATGCTTGGAAGCAGGTGACCAAGAAGGGAAAAACTTCATTCGGGAAATGTAACAACCGGGCTTTTCCTTCCTATGAAGAGTGGATTAAGAAGAGAGCAGAAGAGGAGCTTCTTCCCTTCCCGGTAGAACCACCATCTTACCCCTTGCTGATTGAGCCTCCTACCACAGTTGAGATAGAGAAGTTTAACAAGTTGTGGGCTGAAAAGGAAAAGCTACGAGAAGAAAACTGTGAGCTACAAAGAGAGATTTCTCAGTTGAAACATGAGCGGGGTGAAGCTGTTCATATCGCCAAGTTGAAGACAGAGCTTCTTGCTGAAGCAGAAAATGAGCTAGCTGACAAGGTCGCGGCCAGACAAAGGATGAAACAAGCTTTAGATGGTATCAGTAAGGTTCTCGAGTCTAAGAAGGAGGAATTAGACAAGGCTTTGTTGAAAATTCACAGGTCCAATGCTCACCGAGAAACTGTAATGGCTGAGAATAAGCAAAAAGAAGACGGTTACCTGGATCAGATTGATCAATTGAAGTCGCAGCTCAAGAAGAAAGACGCTGAGACCCTATCGGGGGTATTCCAGAGACAAGTAGTCGAGGGTCGACTCAATGAAGCCATAGCCTCCATAGAGGAACTGAAGGTCCAAGCTGAAGTGAAGAGATCTAGACATGATGGACCTAGTATGGATGGTGTTTCTGGAGAAGACGCTTGGGAGTTACATTGCCGATACTTGGAAGGGATTATGCATAGGAGAGACGTTCTCATTCAAGAGCTAATTCAGAGACCAAAGCATCCCGACACCAGAAAGCTGTTCAAGGAAATTCAAGACTGGAGCAAAAAGCATAATGGATGGGGGGATTGACACTTGTGGACTTTGATGATATGCCGTAGTTTTCTATTTTCTTTCATTATTTAGACCACCTCCAGGCTTGTTGGCTGGGATCTATGATTATTGTGTTCAGACTTGTTATCTTAGATTTGTGATTGTTGACATTTGGTTTTCCTCTGGTTTTCTTAATATATGAGCAGAAGTTTCGTTCTATCTTATTGTTAAACTGGAATCAAGGGGTGGATCGCCCTGCGAATTTTTCAAACATGTTCATTTGCATTTGCATATTCATAATCACTTTGCATAATCATTTTGCATAACAGGTGTTTTTCTCCGGTATTCTTATCTTGTTCTAATCTCAGGATTGCATATCAGCACATTCATCGGTATTCTACCAGACAAAATCAGAAGAGATTCATGGATCAGCTACAAAATGAGATGACTGAGATGCGGACTCGCATGAACCAATTCATGGAATTAATACAAGGGGTTGCTCAAGGCCAAGAGCAGTTGAGGACTCTCGTTCAGCCACTGATTGCAAGGGTTGATGAAGAGGGTGTCCTTCATGGAGGACTTCATACTGGTGTTACTGGTAATAATGGTTAGAATGGCCCTACGGGCGGAGGTATTCCTGTTGCTGGTGTTGTGATTCCTCCGGGCGGAGGAGAAAATGTTGTGATTCCTACTGCAGTGGGGGGAGGTAACGGTGCTGGCACAATTCATGGCCGTCAGTATGATGATGTTCAAGATGATGCATTTTCTCTGCCAGGTGGGGAGGCTGGGCCCCAAATTGACAATGATCAGAGGTTCCGGTTGATTGAGGAACATCTAAGGGGTGTTGTGAATCAGGATGCTTTGGGTATGGATCTAGAGGATTTGGGGTTGGTTCCAGGCGTTGTTATTCCGCACAAGTTTCAGACTCCTACTTTTGAGAAGTATAATGGTATGACTTGCCCAAGGACCCACGTGAGGGCATACGCGAGTAAAATGGCTGCGCATGCGAAGAATGAGAAGCTGATGATGCATTGCTTCCAGGATAGCCTATCTGGGCATCCCTGGAGTGGTACATGCAACTAGAGAGGAAGGATGTGTGTAGTTGGAAAGATCTGGCAGGGGCATTTATTAGACACTATCAATATAACACTGACATGGCTCCGAACAGAACACAGTTGCAGAATCTGTCGCAGAAGAACAATGAGAGTTTCAAAGAGTACGCCCAGAGGTGGCGTGAACTGGCAACGAGGGTTCAGCCTCCCATGTTGGAACGTGAAATGATAACTATGTTTCTGGCCACCCTACAGGGTCATTACTATGAAAAGCTGGTACCGTGTATGACTGGAAAGTTTGATGATTTGATCTTAGTAGGAGAGATGTTGGAAAGCGGAATTAAGGCGGGAAAAATATCAGGCGGTGATGGGTCCTCATCTGGAGGAAGTAAGAAGCCTTATGCCAGTGGTTACAAGAAGAGGGAGGGAGATACAAACTCTGTGTCATCATATCGTGGTAGAGAAGGACCTCGTCAGAACTTCAATCAGCAGGTGGCTTCTGTAACCATCCCAGCAGCACCTCAGCAGCCAGCAGGGTCTCAACAACAAAATCAGGCTCCTCGTCGATCGCAGCCTCTGACTAGGCGTGATAGGCATTTTGACATTCCACCTCTTCCCTATTCTCAATTATTTCAGCACTTGCTAAAGCTCCAGTTAATTCAAAAGAGAACCTTGGCTCCACCCACTGGTAATCCACCTCCCGGCTATGACGCCAACGCCCACTGTGAGTTTCATTCTGGGGCACCCGGACATCATATTGAGAACTGTAAAGCTTTTAAGCATCAGGTTCAAGATTTGGTGGATTCCAAAGCCATCAATTTCTCCAACGATGTTCCAAATGTGAATCAGAACCCGATGCCGAATCACGGTGAGCCAAGGGCCAATGCTATTATTAGAGACTGTGAAGACTTGAGTTTGATTTCAGATGTGAACGAAGTCCAAACTCCCTTAGGTGTGGTGAAGGAAAGATTGTTGAAGGGAGGGGTATTTCCAGGCTGTGATGAAGGTTGTGTAGGATGTGTGTCGCAGCCAGGCAGTTGTGTTTTATTGAAAGCAGGTATTCAGAAAATGATCAGCGAAGGGATATTACAGTTTAATAGGGGTTGTAGGCAGGATAAAGTTACTGACAGAGAGATTGATGTTGCCACAATAACAATTCCATTCAAGACAATAACTATATCAGCGCCGGCGAGACCAGCGCCGGTCACTATCACTGTTCCTGGACCTGTCCCGTATGAGAGTACCAAGGCTATCCCATGGAACTATGGGGCTGAGGTGTTTGTTAATGGTAAGAAGCAGGAATTGGACGAGACATCAGCTGTGAATACAGGGGTTGAGAATCTTTGTAAGTTCTTGTTATTGGCTGTAATTTTGTTAAAACAATGTTGATGTCATGGTTGATGTTGCAACATGAACTGCTAACAGTCTGGGTTGTAAATAGTGTTGAAGAGTTAAAGTGCTGAAGAGTGATGTCACATGCGAAGTCTTAACATCACTATACCAGAACATTACAACATCAGGTCTGGGATGATTAATTAGGGCTGCACATGTTTCTGGTATGAATGAGATATTCTGCTAAAGAGAATCAGAGATTGCAGGCGAAGATCAAGGGAGAGATATATTCTGTTACAATCAGTTATGAAGATCAGTTTGTTGCGCATAAAGATATGGAGAATATTCAGAGTTTATAATTGAAGATATGATTAAGATCTATTTAGAAGCAGATTTGTTATAGAAGAATCATATGATTTGAAGGCCCAAATCCTGTTGGGATTATGTTATAAATAGAATGCTTGTAACCTAGAATAGGTATGGGTCCAAGATGTAGATCATTAGGGCTTTGTCTAAGTGAACCACTCGGGTTGTGAGATGGTCACTGTGTTTAACTCAGAAACCTGTAGGTAATGAGTTTGGTATTGTTCTTGGAGGAATCTTTGAAGCAACTCCAAAGGGTGTCATGGAAGGGTGTCTTCTATGGTTGTACAGTTGTTGGTAATCAAGTTGTTGATGCAGTGACGGTGTAGTTGACTGCTAGACATCATTGTGATGATAGGAAGTGAGATGGAGTCTCTTACCTAGGGAGGACTTAGGTAGAAGGGTCATTGGGTAGTGATTAAATTAGGTAGATTGTCAACTGGTCTGTTGAGTCTGTAATTTGATACTACTAATAGTGGACTTCCTTCCTGGCTTGGTATGCCCCCAGATGTAGGTTGTTGAACTGAACTGGGTGAACAATTCAGTGTGTGATTTACTGTTTCTATTCTTGTCTTGTTTAGCAGATTGCGATGTTGTGACATTGCACAAAGACATCACACATCTGTACCAGAATTTCAATCTTGTTGAAGCAGGGGTTATCACTAGGAGTGGTAGAGTCTGTACTCCGTCCGAGGATCAAGCTGATAGTTCAAGATAAGCCAAAGGTAAACAGATGATGGACGAGTCTGCACAGAGGCAGGAAGCAAATAATTCTATGACAAAGCAGGTTGGGGATACTTTCTCAGAAGACGTAGAAGAGTTTATGAGGCTGATCAGGAAAAGTGATTACAAGATTGTTGATCAACTTTACCAAACTCCATCGAAGATTTCCATTCTATCCTTGCTACTGTGCTCTGAGGCACACCGAAATGCATTGCTGAAGGTTTTGAATATGGCTTATGTACCGCAGGAAATATCCGTCAATCAGTTAGAAGGGGTTGTGGCTCATGTGAATGCTGGTAATGGGTTGGGTTTCACCGATTTAGATCTGACTCCGGCTGGGAGGAATCACAACAACGCTCTGCATATTTTAGTGGAATGTCGTGGTTCTTTAATGTCGCATGTGTTAGTTGATACTGGGTCGTCTTTGAATGTGTTACCGAAGAAGGCTTTGATGAAACTGGATACTCGTGGGTTGATTTGTACACCAAGTGACTTGGTGGTACGTGCTTTTGACGGCTCCAAGAGGTCGGTGTTTGGAGAGTTAGTTCTGCCAATCAAGGTGGGTCCTGAGATTTTTAACACCACCTTTTACATAATGGATATTCAGCCTGCCTATAGTTGTTTGTTGGGTCGCCCTTGGATCCATGGTGCTGGGGCAGTAACTTCTACGCTGCACCAGAAATTGAAGTATATGGTGGATGGCCACGTTGTGACTGTTTGTGGTGAAGAAGATATCATGGTGAGTCACATATCGACCTTCAAGTATGTAGAGGTAGATGGAGAAATACAGGAAACTTTGTGCCAAGCCTTTGAAGTTGTGAAAATTCCCGACGAACCCCCAAAGGCAGTCAGTCAGCCTGAGGTGGTTGCCCAATCTGAAGTTGTCAGACAACCAGAGGTTCCAATGTCCTCTTTCAAAGAGGCGCGCACTATAGTTGAAGCTGGTGGTCCTCAGAAGTGGGGCAGTGTCATTGATGTTCAAAGAAAGCAAGATACTCATGGATTGGGTTACAAGCCACCTAGGCGTCCTGAAGAGCCTCCCAAGTTCTATGGTCCAGTCCGTTTCAGCAGTGCCGATGTTTTCTTCGACAGAGTCAATGCTATTGAGGATGAAGGAGATAATGACGGTGACATGGATGAGTGGATCCGTCCCTGCACCCCTGGTCAGAGTTTAGGCAACTGGTCCTCCGAGAAAGTCATCCAAGTGACGCGCCCGGAGTAATTTACTTTTTTTTTTCAGTTATGTTGAATCCTACGTTCTGCCCAAGACGTAGTGATATTTATTTGTAGGGCTTGGATGTTTTATTTGCTATTTTTATCATCAATAAAGGACATTTTTTCATTCAAATATTTTGATCCCTGTCTTTCTGTTTTTACTTTTTGCATTAACCCACATCAAAATGGCAATGTGTTTTCTTGTTTATTGCACTCATAATAAACATAAAACACCCATCATGCAGGTTTCTTTGTTCAGATTCCACCAATAATAATCACTTAGCTATGGCTCGATATGACTTCGACAATCCCATCTATCAGGCCAAAGAAGAGACTGACGAAGACTGTGACTTACCAGAAGAATTAGCCAGGCTACTGAAACAAGAGGAAAGGGTTATTCTGCCTTATCAGGAGGAAGTTGAGACTATTAATCTGGGAACCGAGGATGTTAAACGAGGAGTAAGAGGGGACGAAACCAGATATGGCTGTTAAGATCAAGGAAGAGGTTCAGAAACAGTTGGACGCCGGATTTCTTGCTGTGACAAATTATCCTCCATGGGTTGCTAATATTGTACCTGTACCTAAGAAGGATGGGAAGGTCAGGATGTGTGTTGATTACCGAGATTTGAACAGGGCGAGCCCGAAGGATGATTTCCCGCTCCCCCACATTGACGTGTTAGTAGACAATACTGCTCAATACTTTGTATTTTCCTTCATGGATGGCTTCTCTGGGTATAACCAAATCAAAATGGCCCCAGAGGACATGGAGAAGACTACGTTCATACCACCGTGGGGAACATTTTGCTACAAGGTAATGCCCTTTGGATTGAAGAATGCTGGGGCAACCTATCAGCGGACAATGGTGACTCTCTTTCATGATATGATTCACAAGGAGATTGAAGTTTATGTTGATGACATGATTGCGAAGTCACAGACAGAGGAAGAACACTTGGTAAACCTCCAGAAGTTGTTTGAAAGGTTGAGGAAGTTCAGATTGAGATTGAATTCGAACAAGTGCACTTTCGGCGTGAGGTTCGGTAAATTGCTGGGATTCATTGTTAGTGAAAGAGGTATCGAGGTTGATCCTGCAAAGATAAGAGACATACAGGAGATGCCTGAGCCAAGGACAGAGGTTCGAGGTTTCTTGGGGAGGTTGAATTACATTGCCAGGTTCATCTCTCATCTGACAGCCACGTGTGAGCCAATTTTCAAGTTGCTAAGAAAGGATCAAGAGGTCAGGTGGAATGAAAATTGTCGAGAGGCGTTTGAAAGGATAAAGACGTATTTGCAGGAACCTCCAGTCCTTATGCCACCGGTGTCTGGGAGACCATTGATTATGTACCTTACGGTTCTTGAGAATTCGATGGGTTGTGTGCTCGGTCAACACGACGAGACAGGTAGGAAAGAGCACGCCATTTACTACCTGAGTAAGAAGTTCACTGATGCGAATCAAGATACTCTATGTTGGAAAAGACATGTTGTGCACTCGCTTGGGCAGCCAAGCGCCTAAGGCAGTATATGTTAAACCACACAACCTTGTTGATTTCGAAGATGGATCCAATTAAGTACGTGTTTGAGAAGCAAGCACTTTCTGGAAGGATAGCCCGTTGGCAGATGGTTTTGACAGAGTACGATATTCAGTATGTTTCTCAGAAAGCCATTAAGGGGAGTGTTCTATTAGAGTATCTTGCTGAATAGCCGATCGAAGATTATCAGCCAATGAAGTTTGAGTTTCCGGACGAGCATGTTATGTTTCTAAAAATGAAAGATTGTGAAGAGCCTCTGCATGATGAAGGACCTGAGATTGGGTCTCAATGGAAGATGATTTTTGATGGGGCTGTCAACTCATATGGTAATGGAATTGGGGCAATCATTACAACCCCGAAAGGTTCTCATATACCTTTCACTGCCCGGTTAGCATTCGTGTGTACCAACAACGAGGCGGAGTATGAAGCATACATTATGGGGTTAGAAGAAGCGATTGATTTGAGAATTAAGAACCTCGATGTCTATGGTGATTCTGCGTTGGTAGTTAATCAGATTACAGGAGAATGGGAGACTCGTCAGGCAAATTTGGTACCTTATAACAACTATGCCAGAAGGTTGTTACCGTTCTTTAACAGGGTGGATTTTCATCATGTGCCCCGAGCTGAGAATCAGATGGCTGATGCACTAGCGACATTGGCATCCATGTATAAGGTGAACCGTTGGAATGAAACTCCTTCGATTAGAATCATGCGTCTGGACAGACCAGCTTTTGTGTTTGCGATTGAAGATGTGTCTGATGGCAAACCGTGGTATCATGATATTAAGGTTTTTCTGAAAAGGCAGGAGTATCCAGAGGGTGCCTCCACCAAGGATAAGAAGACTCTGAGGAGGTTGGCAGGAAACTTCTTTCTGAACAAGGATGATGTGTTGTATAAGAGGAACTTTGATATGGTCCTGCTACGGTGTGTTGATGAACACGAGGCAGGCTTATTGATGGAGGAAGTTCACGAGGGTTCTTTTGGTACTCATTCCAGTGGACACACCATGGCTAGAAAGTTGTTGAGGGCAGGATATTATTGGATGACTATAGAGTCTGATTGTTTCAAATACGCTCGAAAGTGCCATAAATGCCAGATTTACGCAGATAAGATGCATGTACTGCCTACGCCTCTAAATGTGTTGTCATCTCCTTGGCCTTTTGCAATGTGGGGCATATATATGATTGGAAAGATTGAGCCCACTGCTTCCAATGGGCATCGTTTCATTTTGGTTGCCATTGACTATTTCACAAAGTGGGTGGAGGCAGCCTCGTACGCCAACGTCACCAAGCAAGTAGTAGCCCGGTTTATAAATAAGGATATCATCTGTCGTTATGGGGTCCCGGAGAGAATCATTACTGATAATGGCTCGAATTTGAACAACAAGATGATAAAGGAACTATGTCAGAGTTTCAAGATCGAGCATCACAATTCCTCTCCATATCGTCCGAAGATGAATGGTGCTGTTGAGGCGGTAAATAAGAATATCAAGAAGATTGTGCAGAAGATGGTGGTAACGTATAAAGACTGGGACGATATGCTACCTTATGCCCTACATGGTTACCGTACTTCGGTGCGTACGTCAACCGGGGCAACCCCTTTCTCATTGGTGTATGGTATGGAAGCAGTTTTACCCTTAGAGGTCGAGATTCCATCTTTGAGAGTTCTGGCAGATGTGAAGCTTGATGAAGCTGAGTGGGTGCGTAGCAGATTGGATCAGTTGAACCTTATTGAAGAAAAGAGATTGGCAGCCATCGCACATGGTCGGTTGTATCAGATTAGGATGAAGCACGCCTTTGACCAGAAAGTGCGTCCTCGGAGTTTTCAGACAGGTGAATTGGTTTTGAAAAGGATCCTTCCTCCTCAGACAGATCACAGGGGCAAATGGACTCCAAACTACGAAGGGCCGTATGTAGTCAGAAAGGTTTTCTCTGGTGGAGCCTTACTACTTTCAACTATGGATGGCGAAGATTTTACATCCCCTGTGAACGCAGACGTAGTCAAAAAATACTTCGCATAAAAGACACCCGCTGGACATAAAAAGAAAGTCCAGGCAAGAAAGGGGCATCCCGGCGAACCATAAAAAGGAAAAGGTTCGGGAAAAAGTTAGGGATAAAATGTAAAAAGAAATGTGTAAACCCGCAAAGTTGAAAACCCGAAAAGGCGACTTTGGCAAAAATGGGTATCCCGATGGATTGAAAACCCGAAAAGGGCGATCTAGGCAAAAGTTAGGGATCTATAAGCGAAAGTCTATGGTCTGCGTTCGATCTGTAAGCACTTTCAAATACCTGGTAATTCTGAAAGAAAGGAATCAGTACAGTTAGTCTCTTCAAAGGTCAAGACAGTTGTGGATAAGCAAGACGTATGGGTCATAGCTGAGTCGAATCATGGTGGATATCTGTTCCCACATTGCCGACATGTGTATTTTCTTTTTGCTTTTGTGCAATTACCTCTTTTTAGGAATTGCTTCCTATTGTAAATGCCTATTTACAGGCCACTTTCTCAATAAAATATTCATTTCACTCAAAGAGCTTTCCATTGTTTGTTTTGCTTTTACTGATTTGTTTGAAAAAACGTCCGATATTTTTGATGAACATTGCATATAAAACTTCGAGCTTTGCGAAGCATAACGAAAAACAATAGAAATTACTTAGGCGTTAACGGTGATAGTCATGTTGTGGCATTTTCTTTTTGTTGTTATTTGACTTGCAGGGCAACAGGGTTGTATTTCCCCAGCAGTTTGCTTTCCCCAGCATTGAGATTGCATTTTCCTCAGCAGAGCAGACCCTCCCCAGCAGGAGACCTAGAGAGTATTTTTCTCGGAATCAAGACGTTATCTCCCCACAAAATTAGGGTTTTCACTTCCCCCATCCAGTCAGGAAGCGTGCTTTCGCCGACAAGGTCATATTCTAGTCCCCGGCAAGGTGGGAGTAAAGTCGTTCTCCCCACCAGCAGGCTAAGTTCAGCAGTATCCCCTAGCAGGATGGTATAGTGGACTGTTTTCCCCAAGCAGGATGGTATTATGGGCAGGCGTCCCCAGCAGGTTCTAAGCCCATCTGTTATTTGCAATCTTCAGTAACAGACTTTCGGTTCCGTTATTGGCATTCATTCTCAACTCCCCCAGCAGAGGAGAAATCTCAGGTTTTGGGATGTTACCTTCAGTGAAAGACAGGTGTGGCCCCTGGTAGTTCTTTCGAGATTTCATCCCCAGCAGAAGTTATTGAGCCAAGGAGTCGATCAGTATGATCCTTCTCAGCAGAGTTCCTGGATTCAGAGGTAATTTATTTTTGTCATCCCCAGCCGAATTGGTCTTTTCTCTCCGGCATTTATTTTGCTGGAGGGACCCCTCTTGCATATCATAAGCATTTGCATTGCATCCTCAAAAGCGTAACATTTCCATTTCGTATGGAGCATTATGGCAAAATTCAAACATTTGCATTCGAAGCATAAGCCAGGTTTGATGCTTCCCTTGCCAGTTCTCTTTCCCAGCAGGGATGGCCTAACTCAGGAGATTTTTGGAGGGCTGCGTTCCTTATACTTGTGCTCCCCGGCAGAATCTTTTATTTGGACTTCTCCTTTCCCCGACAGAGTCATCTTATCTGTGGATCGTAAGTCCGTTAGAAGTTTGACTTTATTTGGCCTTTCTCTTCTGTGAAATCCAGTTCTCGCCTGGTAGTCAGTTCTCGCTTGACACGTTTTATTTGCCAGTTCCCCTTCCTCAGTAGGGGTGGTCTAAACCAGAAGTTTCGTTTCACGTTATCCCCAGCGAAGTTCACTTTGTGTTGGTTATCCTTTGCGGATACAATTGAGGTTGTATTCGTTTTTATGGGTGCGATTGAGGTCGTATTCATGTTTTCTTTGTGGGTAGAGTGATTGAGGTCAGTCTTCCTTTGCGGGTGCAATTGAGGTTGTATTCGTTTTGTGGGTGCGATTGAGGTCGTATTCGTATTTTCTTTGTGGGTAGAGTGATTGAGGTAAGTCTTCCTTTGCGGGTGCAATTGAGGTTGTATTCGTTTTGTGGGTACGATTGAGGTCGTATTCATATTTTCTTTGTGGGTAGAGTGATTGAGGTCAGTCTTCCTTTGCGGGTGCAATTGAGGTTGTATTCGTTTTGTGGGTGCGATTGAGGTCGTATTCTTATTTTCTTTGTGGGTAGAGTGATTGAGGTCAGTCTTCCTTTGCGGGTGCAATTGAGGTTGTATTCGTTTTGTGGGTACGATTGAGGTCGTATTCGTGTTTTCTTTGTGGGTAGAGTGATTGAGGTCAGTCTTTCTTTGTGGGTACAATTGAGGTTGTATTCGTTTTTTTTATGCGATTGAGGTCGGATTTGTGTTTTCTTTGTGGGTAGAGTGATTGAGGTCAGTCTTCCTTCGTGGGTACAATTGAGTTTGTATTCGTTTTGTGGGTGCGATTGAGGTCGTATTCATATTTGCTTTGTGGGTAGAGTGATCGAGGTCAGTCTTCCTTTGTGGGTGCGATTGAGGTCGTATTCATATTTTCTTCGTGGGTATGGTTGAGGTCATACTCCTTATTTTTCAGCACGCTCCATTTCATTATTCTCACCGTTAGCAAATTTTTGGGTTCTTTGGTATTCAATCTCCGTGTATCCCGATTGTCTGAAAGCCGTCGCTATCATACCCTCAGGACCAAGTTGATTGAATAGGGGCAGCTGTTGCACCCCAAAATTTGCCCTCCTTACTTTAGTACTAACTGGCTTATGTTTCATTTCATTTTTGCATTATCATGTGTGCATATCATTGGTTCTTAGCATGGGGTCAAGGTGCCTGAGGCAAGTTCAAGAGGAGAAGATGTTCTTCAAAGGGTCAAGCAAGAGAGCTCAAGTGGATCACTCTCTCCTAACCAGTGTAGAAATTAGGGTTTTGAGATTCTTGGGTTTATTGCTCCAATGGGTAAGCCCCTTGGGTTTTTATCATCACCAAATGGCATATCTTATCTTTGTTGGAGAGGATACACATCATATTCAGAGGAATTTGGATTTGGAGACTGTGCTATTTCCTCCTAGACTGAGGGTACCTGAATTAGGGTTTGCTATAAAGTCAGTTTATTTCTGATTTCTTGGGCAAGACTTGATTCCATGGTATTCCTTGGGTCCCTAAGTGTCTAGGAATGGAAGATTGTCCATCAGTTCGGTTCATGAGAAGTTCAATTGGCCAATGGATTGGGAATCAGGAGAAAAGTCAACTGTGAGAGGAGAGTCAACTGTGAAAGCTTGAGGTTCTCTTCAGGATTTCCAAGATCCCACATCCTCATATGGCCTTCAGGGGTCAAGTTTCATGCCATTTATCAAGAATCAAGGGTTGGTACAAAAGTTGCTAAATATGGAAATGACCTATAAATTGAAAGTTTCCTTTTTGGACAAGTCCTTACACTGCATTCAACTTGACTTTTCACCATCAAGAAAGCTTCAAATGAATTTTCCTCAAACATGAAAGTTGAATATCTTTTTCTCCTCTTTCCAACAAGTACTTGTGGGTCTCCAAATCATTTGTGAAACTCAAGTTATGGCCAAAAGAAGGCAAAGTGGTTTTTAGGGTTCCATTTTTACAACTTTTGCACTTTGAGACATATGGACCTATAATTAATTCCATTGCTTCAAGACATATTCCAACATCAAAGGACAATCTATAAGGGTCATTTTGGGCCTTTGAATCAAGTGAATCCATGGTGTATTCATCACTTTTGTTCCATTATTCAAAATTGCCAAATTATCTAAAACTCATGAACCAAGGCATCTCAAGGCCCAATTTCAATTTAGGTGTGATTAGCAATTATTGAGTAAGTGATCCATCATGAAATACTTGGGTATCCATGCATGGAGGAAGGTGTATCTCACATTATTCAAATTTCCAAATTTGCCCCAAAACTCATTAAGTGGAGAATTACCAAGGCCCAAATCATTATCAGTGGTTTAACCTAGCCTATTTAAGATTACTCATGCTAGGGTTTGAGGGGAGGACACGTGCTTTTGGAGGAGAACAAGAACTTTCAACCCTAAAAATTTTCTTCATTGAATATCTCAATCCGCAAGGGCTTTTCAAAAACTTCTTCCACAATCTTCTTTCTTGGGATCCCTAGAGCACGAATCAATCCCCATTCGCAGCTAAAAGCAAGGATATAAGAGGCGTGATCTCAGGTTGGTGGTTTTTTTGATGATCCTAAAACTCTTCTTTTTGACATGTATATTGATGTGTGATGCCCACTGATCATTCTGATATATTTATTTTTGAGATTGGACGTGTGGTTTGATTGCTGCGTGTGTTTAAAGTTTTGAACCCTAACCTTTTATCATTCGTTTTTCATTATGCATTGGTTATTTGTGAATTTGGATGTGATATTTGAGATCCTGACGAAATTCTGGTCAGAATGGTGTACCCCTTTGCATTTTCTGGGTTCTTTTAGGTTGCAGGTGACCGTGGACGGTGGCTGGAACCCTAGCTCCGGCGGCTGGTGAGGGTTCCGGCGAAGGGAGAGGCTGGAGGTAGAAGACATAATCCCAGCCGTTGATCTGTTTCATCGCATGGTCCATATGACGCCACGTGTTTTGTTTTTCTTGTTTTTAATTTAATGGTTTCATGTGTGCTCACCCACTTGTGCTACCGTGTGCCTCATATTATGACCGTTGTTTTTAATTAATTGTTGACTGTGTGATTTAATCTGGTTCGTTTATTTAATCTCGTGGTGGAAAGCGTGACAGCACATTAATGAGTGCATGTGCTTGTCACGTGTGGCTGTGTATGGTGTTCTATTGGATTGTGTGTGTGTGCTTTTAATTGATTATGGTGTGCTCTTTAATCTGAGTCGTAGATCTTGCTTACGTGTTGGATTGTTTGACCATTTAAGGAGCGTACGATTGATCAGAGGGTGAGTAGAGAGTCAACCATTGACTGAAGTCCACATATGCACCTCTTTTTATTTTTTTTCATTTCGCTGATGGATTAGTGTTCTGGGCCTGCTTCTTACACCCCCTTTCTTCAGCCCATGCTATTTTTCAACGTGTCTTGCTTACTAAACGCACCCCCCACTCATTTTCTTTCCACTTTATTTTTATTTAATTATTGGAATTCATTTTTATTTTTTAAAAATAGTTATATGCATTTAAAAATTCCCAAAAAATTCATGCATCATATTTACAACTTTATAAAATTTTATAAAATTTTATTTTATTATTTTATTTTATTTTTAGTGGCTGAAATAATTATTTTTTTATTTTATTTTTGAATTATTCATATCATGCATACCTAAACTTGTAGAATTTTGTTCTCATAGCATACAAAACGTTTTGCATTCATTCTTTTTTCATTTTTCACCAATACATTGAATTGCATTAAAATATTTTTCTCTAATTTTTAAAAGCATTTCATATTGCATTTTAGTCCTCCTTTTTGCATGTTGATCCATGTTTCTTGCCTGAACTTTGCATAATCGTTTGAGTGACTTATGTTTTAAATTTTTGCAGGAGTTTTTGATATGTTGTTTGTTTCTGGTTAAGCAATATTGATAATTAATTTGGAAAATTTAGGAGGTGTTTCTATATTTGTTTGATTGCTTTCATTTGAGATCTTCTTGTATGCATATCTCTGATCATGTCTGGTTACCTGTTTGAAAAGGCACTTGTGCCATTGTTTGGCATTGCTTCCTTAACTTCTTAATTCATGTTTGGATTGTTATAGGTCATTTAATCACTATTATATGTCATTGTTTGGTTTTCATTTGCCTTAATATTACTTGTGTCTGTTTTGTGCTAACCTCTTATGCAGGGGCTGAGGTAAGTTCTTTGAGGGTATGGATAGTTATCCATGTCCACCTTACTCTTTCCTTTTCTCATCTTTTCTTTAGGCTTAGGTTATCGTCAAACCTCACTAACCGTAGGTCACCCGTGCATGATAACATTAGGACTCTTAGTTTCCCTTTACAGTTTCCTTTGTGTCTTCTCTCTTCTCATCTCAAAACTTCTTGAAAACACTTAATAAGGATAAAGTGTATTGCGCACGAGCCTTAAGCGTGGGGAATGAGAAATGAGGGGCTTCCTCTCATCTTTCTAGAGTGCTTAGCGAGCGTCCTGTCTTGGGACGATGCGTTAAGTATTCGCCCCTGTGCCCTAGACTTTGGTGCAATGCAAGTTATGAACTAACTCAAGTCACTTCTGTCTTAAAAAATACAAACAAGCTTCAAACCTTTTTGTCCTTCAGGATTGTCAAACTAAAGGCTATTTTCAAAAAGGGCACGTTACTTTCCGTCTGAGTCACAAACAGGCATCGACCCTAACTGCCGGACGCGGATTTAACGTCGCTCATAAAAAACACAAAAAGTACTTGGTCCGAACTACGTTGACTCTGAATTCCCCATTGCACAAAGGGGGTACGTAGGCCTAGGACGTCGACGTCCTACCGAGTCTGTATTTGTCTACCCTTCCCCGTTTTAGTGCAGCCATAGATTTTAGGATAACTCACCCTTAGAATAGACAACAAGCGTGGATCCCATCGAGTACAATGGACGCGTGGGGTGCTAGCACCTTCCCCTCGCGTAACCGACTCCCGAACCCAGGTTATGGATGCGATGACCATTCCTTTCCCTATTCCTCAGGTTTATGCGGTGTTCCCTTTCCCTCTCTTGGGATAAATTTACACGGCTGACGACTCTGTTTTTTCGCGCCACTCTCGCGTTTGTACCTGGATGAAAATCCTGGGAGCGACACCCTTAGAGTTTTCTCTTAACATTTGAGTCTCTCTCTTCTCTCTCTAAAAGAAAAGAAAAAATACTTAACAAATATTGTATGTGGAGTGCGCCACGAGGCTTAAGTACATGGGAAGTGATAAGCGGGAGTCCCTCCTTACCTTGTCTAGGGTGTTTTGCATACGTCCTGTTTTGGGTCGATCTTGCAACGCATTCGATCCTATGTTATAGTCTTTAGCACGATACATATCACAAACAAAACAAATCAAACCACTTCTTCTAAAAAACATAAACAAATCAATCATTTTCCTTTGGGATTCTTTTCTCATCTCACTCTCTCTAATCGTAAGGACACGCTATTTCCGTTCTACCGCAAACAGGTAAATGCGTAAGTCTCCACACAACGAGCGACAACACCTAAACTGCTAGAATGCGAACGTTAGCGTCATTCCCCTAAAAAACACAAAACAATAAAAGACCCTGTAGGTCGAACTACGACTTCTCTGATTTCCTATCTCCTGTCCGATTGAGGATACGTAGGCACAAGACGGCGATGTCTTGGCGAGCAACCTTCCCCCATCACCCGTAGTCCTCCGAACTACGTTGACTCTGACTTTCCCACTCCCGAGGGAATACGTAGGCCTAGGACGACGATGTCCTATCGAGTCACCTTTTTCTTTCCTCTCCTTTTGTTTTTCCTATTCCTTTCTAGTTAGCAGCGGAGCTTTAGATATCTATACCCTTTGATTAGAACAACAAGGGTGGACCCCATTGAGTACAATGGACGCGAGGGGGTGCTAATACCTTTCTCTCGCGTAATCTACTCCCGAACCCAAAATTTGGTTGCGAGACCATGTTCCTTTCCCTTTTTGAGGTTTCTTCGATCGTTTCTTTCCCCCCGTCGGGATAAATAACGTTCGGTGGAGACTCTATTTTTTCGCCGGTTGTTTTTCGCGTTGCGGAATCTATTCACTGCTGAGGCAGATTATATTGCAGCAGGAAGCAACTGCTCTCACCTACTTTGGATGAAGCAGATCTTGAAAGAGTACAATATCAAGCAAAATGTCACGACATTGTACTTTGACAACTTGAGTGCTATCAACATATCCAAGAATCCTGTTCAACATACTAAGACAAAGCATATTGACATCTGTCTTCACTTTATCAGAGATCTTGTTGAAGAAAAAGTGATCAGTCTTGAGCATGTAGCCACTGAGAAGCAACTGGCTGATATTTTCACTAAAACTTTGGATGCAAGCCAATTTGATAAACTAAGAGGAGAACTCGGAATTTTCATTGTTGAAGAATTATAGAAATTAACCTTGATCATTCAGGATACAAGGAAAAGAAGAGAAGTGTTGTCAAATTTGTGGCTAAAAAAGGGGAGTAGTAGTGGTGATGATAATGTTAATACTGTGAGAAGGAGTAAGTCTCAGAGTGTGAATCATAGACATATGATCATTCTGTTATTATGATTTCATTTGAGTTTCATGGAGGCTTGTATTAGTGGTACTGAGATGTTATTCTATTTGTTCTGACATTATTTCATTTGCTGTGTCTGGGAGAATGCATTTTCTCTGCAGTAGGTTGTGATGTTTAAGGGAAGTGTGCTTGTTTTTTAGTTTGGTTCTATTGTATGAACTTGCAAAAGTTCAGGTTTATTTTCTTGTTACTTTGGTTTTCCCCTTCAGGAGATGTACTGGTTATGTATGACAGGGAGAGCTTTGTACATGTCTGATCTGTAGCTGCAAAGTTGCAGTTTGTACAAAGCTTACACGTTCTCATGGAGCTTGTGTTGCTTTGGTTGATCTGTGATGTCAGACTAGATGTCTTGACATTGTGCTGTCAAGTGTGCTATATTATTTTGACAACATTGTGTTTGGGTTTGTGGTTCTTGCTGTCTGTGTTTCTATGTTTCTTTTTTATTCCGTTGTGTATGCCTCTGATGTGTGCTAAGGTTGTTTTAGCCAAAATTTCCAAAGGGGGAGATTGTAAGTTCTGTGATTTTTGGATTGGTTACATTTTGGTAAAACAACATGCTGTTAGCAAGATGTTAAACCACATGTTCTGCCATGACAGTCAGATATCATGTTCAACATGATGTTGTGACATGTGTCAGGACATGTTATACCAGAAAGTTAGCGAATGACTATTTTGGTATTTTTAGTGTGATTTTTGAGTGTGTTCTGATTCACACGTTTGCACTATCCAACGAGAGATATTGTGGGAACTTCTGTTTTGACAGATTATGTTAGTTTTCGGAAAAAGGATCCTTGAGCCTTTTTAGGAAACTTTGTATTTTGTTCCAATTTTCGTGCAGGAAAGTATCTAATGATTGAAAGCTTGATTCCTGGTGTTTTGGGTTTGGTTTTAAGAGCCCAAGCTCATCCAGTTGTGATGCTTATTCAAATGAGTATCTAAACCTAAAGAAAGTGCAGAATTTGGAGAATAAGGATTAGCCGTGTTTTGGTTGTTCTTTAGGGTTTTGTGCGTGTTAATTGTATGTCACTCATGTATCTTCTGATGCATTGAGGTTGAGTGATTGTTCATTGTTAATTGTCCACTCTAAAGCTTTTAAGCAAGAGTGTATTGTTCTTGGTTGAAACTTTTAAGCAAAACCAAGTATTGTACTTGGAAGGATTGGTACTTCTATTGTTGGTAGTTGTTGAATTGTCACTGGAATTGTGACTAATTAGGAAGTGAGAGGTGGATCTCATATCTAGAGGGTGTCTAGGCAGAAGTTGTGCAAGGTAGGGATTAGGCGAGAAGTTGTAAACGGGGGAATTTAGCTTTGAGCTAATACTATCATAGTGAATTTCCTTTCTAACTTGGTAGCCCCCAAATGTAGGTGAGTTGCACCGAATTGTGTTAACAATTTCTGGTGTTATTTTACTTTTCTGTCATTTAAGTTTCTGTTTTTTATTTGTGTGATCAAGCTGTTTGGATCCCTGTGTTGTGACATCTGTCTCAACATCCGGTATCTGCGTGCCAAAATTTCATTAATTAATCTACTGCTGCAGAAGGGGCTGAAAAATGAACACAGAAACATTCCGAAAATGTATCTCCGGACAAGTTCATGTCCAACACGTTCCGGAGATACATCTCCGGACACTACGTAAGTTTTTTTAGCAAAATTTCATGTTTAATATGAGTAATGTAGATGAAAATGAACAATTTAAACATGAAATTCGATCTTCTTTTACTCTCTGTGATATGTTGAACCAAAAGGATGGAGATTTGGAGTTGAAAATGAGATTGAGAATGTAGGATTTTTAGGGTGAGAGTTTGAGTTGAAAATGAAGAATAACAACAATGGGGGACTGATCATGCAGTTGGAAACTATATTAGATATTTCCGGAGATACATCTCCGAAAAATTCTGACATGCAAAGGTGATAGAAAAGTTCAAATTGCCGCTCACAATTCCGAATATATATCTCCAAAATATTCATTGAACTGAACAATTTAAATATTTTCCCAAACTGTTCCGGAGATATATTTCTGGAATAAAATTATACCAAATACATAAAGCGCCACTCACAACAATAGCCTTTGTTAGGTCTGTAAAGGGTGCATTCAAAAAGATATTTCAAAAAACAAAGAGCATAATAGAAAATCCACAAGATATACAAGAAATGCATAGGATAAAAAAAGAAATTCTCTTTAAAAAAAATTCTGCCGGATGTTTTGTTTTATGAAGGTGATTAATCCTCCATTTTCATTAAAACTTTTGTTTCACATATGATAGTAGGTGAATATTTGTAAAATAGTTTTATCTTATAAGGTGTAGTTTATGTTATTAATTTGAGTTTAAAAATTATGTACAGATAAACTAAAATATAAGGCGTAGTTTATGTTATTAATTTGAGTTTAAAGATTATGTACAGATAACGTGAAATAGTTTTATCTAATTGTTCAATAGAAATTCATCATTCAACTATATTATTATTAACTTAAAAATTACAATTTAATTTGAAAAAAATACACAATTACATTTGATTAACAGTGTAAAATTAATTTTCACATTTTATTTTCTCTATTAATTTTATATTATAAAAAATATAAAAAGAAAAAAGTTAATCTATCATTTTAGGACATGATAATGAATCCATATCTAGTCATAATTTGCTAAATTAATAGACACACCCCCAAAAAAAAATTGTTAGGAGTTTAGAAATAAACGCAATACGCAAAGTATTCCTTTTTGAGTAGGCTATGAACACACGTGGTGTCCAATACATAAAGTATTCCTTTTAGTATAATGCAGGATGACACCAACCAAAATTATGCAAATGGCATTATTCTTTCGTGCAAACTGGAAACCAATCTTCATCGATAGACACAAGCATATGGAAATTACAGATGGCGCCTAACATGACAATATTCATGGCATAAACCGATAGAAACTTCATGGGCATTAACAATTATTGCTCACTTTTTTCCTTTTTAATCTCGTGGTTGTTGAAATCAAACTAAGAGCCACGTATCTTCTACTACTTTGGAAATCTATACGTGTTTCCTATTGTTATTGAATACATGAATCAGAAAAAGAATTGAAAATTTGTTAGGATTCAATAAATTTTTTTTGGGTACAAGAGAGGGCCAAAGGCCCAAAGAGACAAACTAAACAAAAACTTCCCTCAAAGACGGATTCCCATCAAGATCCTCCCTTAGGATATCTTCAACAAAGTTTGGGGCAGACGAAAAACACATCCGGTTCGTATCAAAATTACACCCTGCCTTAGCCAAGGCATCAGCTTGCATGAATTCAAAAGACTGGCCTATAGGGTGAAAGAATTTTATGACTTCAATGTCACATTGAATATTTTAATTGATTAAAAGTGGAACTCCTAACAATGTCACGATTGACTTACGAGTGTTTTTGCTTTCTATTGATACTAATTTTTTTTAAAGCGATTGGGATTAATAGAAGAAACAAGAATACTAGGAGTATTCCAATCCTTACAACAAGAAAACATTCCCCACCAACACCCCTCTAGATTCTAAAAGGATTTAAACAACAATCTAGAAAGGAAGGGTTAGAGTACGAAATCTCTCCCACACAACCCCATTTCCATACTAAAAGTTTGATATTCCAACATAAATTATCAACATTACAGAAACCCAAATTGAAAATAATGTCGTTTCTTTCCTTCCATAAAGACCAAATAACCGCCAACCACATAGCTCCTCTAATAGACCAAAATTTACCACCACCAATCCAATCTCTACTAAAGGATATGAAATTGTCTGAATAAATAGTTTCCACCCGACACCACCCGCTGATGTTGTGCCACACGAATTTAGCTACCGAGCATTCGAATAGAAGATGAACCAAATGCTCTTTTTCAAGGTTGCACAGGACACACTGACTTGGGACCTCTATCTCTCTTTTCCTCAATTCAACTCTAGTTGGCAAGCTATTCCAAGCTACTTTCCAGCCAAACAATTTTATTCTCGCGGGAGCCATTAAGAACCAAATTTTATTGAATAATTCCTGTTGATTCAGCTGAACAGAAACAAGGTCTAAGGGCTGCAACATCAAATCATAAACACACCGCACCAGTCCTGCGACTTCACAGTCATGGTCTCACTTAACCTTGTCAATTGCCTCTGGAATAATGGAAAAATTCTGCAGTAATAACTGCAAGTCGACGCTGCTACTGTTAACGACAGTAGAAGAAGGACTTAATATGCCTAAGTCATCCCAGGTCCACACTCCATCGATCCACCTCCCCATATCCGCAACGGAAGCATTCTTAAAGGGACTATCCTGGTAGCAGGCTAGAAACATGTCAGCAAGGGGAGCGTTCCTACACCACGGAGCATGCCAGAACAACGTCCTAACACTGTTACCAATCTCAAACTTGACCATCTTCTTAAAGTTGAAAGCTCCCCCCGTTTTCGTTCTATTAAGACTCAGAATATTCTTCCACCAATACGACGATTTGTATCCCGCTCGCAAATTAGAATTCAACAACAAAATATCTAAATTACCGTATTTCGCTATAGGGACTTTCTTCCATAACGAACCAGAATCTGATAGAATACACCATTTCCATTTCGTCAACAGCGCCAAATTAATTTCTTTTAAACTTCTAACACCTAGGCCGCCTTCTTCTTTATTTCTACAGACCACCTTCCAATTCAGCCACCTGATTTTGTTCTTTCCGTTTTTTCTCCCCCATAAATAACTCCTCATAATCTTATCCAAATCTTTCCAAACTGCAACAGGTGCCTTGTAAAAAGAGAATATAAAAACCGGCAGACTAGAAAGGATAGATTTGACCAGGACTAATCTGCCTGCCATCGACAGATTACGACACCTCTACGATTCCAGCTTCATTTTGAGCTTCCTTACGATCATAATTCCAAGCCTTTATTCTTCTAGGATTTATGCCAAGAGGGATGCCAAGAAAAGTAAACGCAGCCATATCAATCTTGCAAGAGAGAAAGTTCGCAGCTGACATGATAAAGTGAGGAGAGACATTTAAACCAATTAGCCTACTTTTATGATAATTGACTCGAAGACCTGAAACCAATTCGAATCCCCTCAAAATTGCTTTAAGACACCATATATTGTTTCATCCTCCTTCCCCAATCAAAAGCGTATTGTCCGCAAATTGAATGGCCTCCACTTTCACCTCGTTACTTATCGAAAAACCTTTGAACGCACCTATTTCCACTGCTTTATAAAGTAATCTTGTAAGCCCTTCCGTAACCAAAACAAAAAGAAAAGGAGATAATGAGTCTCTTTGCATCAAACCTCTTCGAATCTCAAAATCACCCGTAGGGCTGCCATTAACTAGAATCGAAATAAAACCATTAGACACACACGCTTCCATCCATTTCATCCATCTTAGACCAAAACCCATCTTGACCATCATGAACTTGAGAAAATCCCAATTCACACTATTGTACGCCTTTTCAAAATCCACTTTAAACAAAACGCACTCCTTGTTTGTCTTCTTTGCTAAATCAATCACCTTATTCGCAACCAACACTCTATCTAACAGAAATGTACCTGGGACAAATGCCGTTTGATTACTAGAAACATGCCTCCCAATCACTAACTTAATTCTAGCCGCTAGAACCTTTGCTAATAATTTCTTCACACAGCCAACGAGACAAATGGGTCTAAAGTCCCTAAGATCAAGAGGATTAGAAACTTTAGGAATAAGAACCAAGAAAGGTGACCTGAAAGCTTTAGGCAGAAAACCATGGTAGAAGAAATCACCAAAGAAGGCCATAATGTCATGCTTCATAAAAAACCAGCATTTCTTCAAGAATGAGAAGGTGAAACCGTCAGGACCAGGGCTTTTGGCTCCATCGCAGCTCCAAACCGCCCGTCGAACTTCCTCCTCCGAGAACGGTTCTTCGAGCGAGGCAACCTCTACAACAAACAGGAAACTACAATCCACACCATGAAACTCAGGTCTGTTCTCCAACGGTTCAACATATTTATCTTGAAAGAAATCCTTAACTGCATCCTTAACGCCTTTGACAGAGTCAACCAATCCATCTCTAGAATTAATAGCACCAATGTAGTTAGATCTAGCTCTCCCTCTGACCGCATTGTGAAAGAACTTAGAATTGACGTCACCCTCTTTACTCCATTTCACACGGGACTTTTGAATCAACAGGTTGTCTTTAATGTGAAGAAACTTCCACATTTTCTTACTAGCTTCAGATCTCTTGCTCACCAATACCTCCATTTCTGAATCAGCAGCGTTGAAAAGCTCCCTATCAGCCTCGTTCAGTTTATCCACTTCTTCTTCCACTTTCAAATTGTACCAACCAAAATTAACCTTATTCTAAATCTTCAAATCTGCCCTAAATCGTTTTAGTTTCTCCTTAAACACATAATCACTCCTACCGTCAACTTTATAGCTCCTCCATTTTTCTTCCGCAAACTTAATGAAACTAGAGTCTTCAAACCAATAATTGTTGGACTTGAAAGGTTTCGGGCCCCAGTTCCTTTCGACATTCTTCAACCAAATAGAACAATGATCGCTAATGTCTCTCTTGCCACTGGATTGATTGATAATTCCCCACCTGTTGATAAAATTAGAATCCACCAAGAACCTATCTAAACGGCTCATAGTCTTGCCATCACCACTATACCATGAAAATTTGTTCCCAGTCACCAGAAAATACAACATCTCCATCGAATTGATGAAATTAACAAAGGCATTTGTCTCGCTAGCTCTGTCAAAACCCGCCTTTCCCTTTCTCTCCTCCATATTGGTGATGGCGTTAAAGTCCCCTCCCAATATCCAAATGCCATCAGACCACTTTTTCTTAAAGCTTTCCAAAATATTCCACAAAGCCTTTTTATCGGTGAACAAACAACCAGAGTAAACATTGATTATATAGAGAATAATATCGTTCCAAACCAGCTTATCACCTAAGAACCCATTACCCCTGAAAGTGCAGATAGGAGTGACAACTTTAGAGTTCCAAAGGGTGATTATCCCCCCAGATCTCCCATTAGAATGACTAAACGACCAACCAATATCATTAGACCTCCAAAGATCCTTGACAACCTTTATATCCACTGAAGCTAATTTAGACTCTTGGATAAGGAAGATATCTGCTTTACCTGACATAATCGGACCTTTGATTCTCCTTCTTTTGGACAAATTGCCACCCCCCTTATATTCAAAGATCCTAAAATCATTGGAAACTTCTTGATTTCGCCTTCATTCCCTCCTTAAATTCTCTGTCTTGAGCCTCAATTTCAGCTATATGAGAATAATAGTCTCTAAAACCCTATTTAGCCTTGACTCCCAGTTTGGAAATAAATTTCCAAACTTTCGTTCCAACATTGGATTCTAAATTATCCTTGAATTTCTGATTGCATCTCTGAATATCAGATTCTGAAATAGTTTCCCATTCCTCATCCGATTGTGAGTGAGATTTCCCTCCAATAATATCATCCACTGAGCGAGATAAATTTCTAGAAATAGGGAAATAAGACAAAGAATCCCTAGTTATCTTAGTGGTGAGTCTCCTACTAGAAAATAGTTGAGAAAGATCTTCAATAGAATCCTCCGAACTAAGAGGAGCCTCAAGAGTAACCCGACCCACTTTTTTCTTTCTCCCTTTAGGCTTTAATTTCCTTCCTGGCCCATTTAAATCCACTATCTTTTTTATTTTAGATTTTTTCTTCTTTGCAACCCTACATGTCACAATATTATCAGAAGGGACTGGGTCTACAATTGGGCTAAATAAGACATCTTTCACCTTTACGGTCGACCTAGTCTTCTCCTCTGACCCCACGCCTACAACCTCTGTCCTCTCAGAAAAAGGAAGCCCTTTTTGCACTTCCAACACAGCTTTATCGAAATCCATCTGTCTTAGGACGGCCTTGGGAATTCCAACATCTTGACAAACTTCGTCCAAATGGTGCACTCCTTTCCTTTCCAATGAAACCAGGTTAATTGGATCAGAAACAAGATTCGTTGGTTCCTGACCAATACCATCCTCTTCTAACTCGATCTCGTTGCCCCCATCCGAGTTCCATCCATCTTCTTCTTCAGCTATGTCGTTGAACTTACTCCACAAACTCTCAGAATCCGATGAAGATTTCTCAGACATCTCCTTCTTCTCTTTGTTGCTCAAATTGATACGTAAAGGTCCATGAGCGTCCTCTACAACCTTGATATTAAACACCGTCCCAGCGATTTCCACCGGAATAATCTCTTTAAGGACCAAAGCACAGTTAGTTCTGACAATTATCCTTGCCACTTCCAAGCAATCACCTTTGAGGGTGTTTTCATCAACACAGACATAACAGCCCACCGTTTTAGCAAGAAGTTCGAAAAAAGAGGAACACCACGCATGACCAGGAATTCCGTAACATCGCAACCAAGTCATACGATCTTTGTCAATGTCTTATTTCTTCCATCTCATGATCTTTGAAAACCATTGTCTCCACCAGTTTTCAGCACCTGAAATAATATCAAGAATTTCACCCTCTTCAACTTCTTCAAGCAAGCATAAGTTGGCCCTCAAGGGGGTAACTTTAATCGAAAAATATCCTTCAATTTCGAAACTGTTTTGAATGTTATAAGTCATGCTCGGATTCAAAACAACTCCCACAAATGCTTTGTTAAAGCGGCACAATAATAGGAAAGGTAAAAGAATGAAATGTTATTGGCGCCATTCTGCCCAAAATCAAATTACAATATTCTCTCTTGCTTATGATAAGGAGAGAGGCAAATATATAAAGGAAATGATGGGCTGGTCTAAACCTAAAAGAAAGCGAGACCCAACTAATAAAAGGCTTATATATCTAATAATGGGATGGTTGTGTATGTGGCTGAATAGGTGTAGGGCCAGGTGAATTTGCATTGTTGTTTGAGAGAGATATAATATTAGGAACATAAAAAAGAAATGGGTTAGTGTTTGAATCAATATCATGGAGACTGTCAGAGTTAGCAGTATGACCTAAGGGTGGTGTGTAAGGGAAAATATGTTCATGAAACACACAATTCCTTGAGGTGAAAGTGGACCTTGGGCTGAGGTAAAAAAGGAGGAATCCTTTGAGGCCCATAGAGAAACCTAGAAAAATGCACTTAGTAGCACGATGGTCTAACTTATCTCTATGTCTTGTTAGGGTAGATGCATAGGTGAGACAACCAAAGGTTTTGAGGTTTGTGTATGTAGGTGGTGTTTAAAAAAGGAGGTCATATGGAGTGTTGTGTTGGATGGTAGGACTGCTGAGTCTATTAATTAAAAAAGTAGCATGACAAAGAGAAAAGGACCAAAATACTTTTGGGAGGTTGGCATGAAATAAAAGGGATCTAGTGACATTATGAAGGTGCCTATGTTTCCTTTCTACTGTGGAGTTTTGTTGAGGTGTTTCAACACAGCTCCTTTGGTGGATAATTCCTAGAGAAGCATAGTAAGAGAGCATAATGAATTCATTTCCATTGTCAGTACAAATGGTCTTTATTTTACAGGAAAACTGAGTTTGAGCATAAGTGATAAAAATTTTAATATGTTGTCTTGTTTCAGATTTGTTATTCATGAGAAAAGTCCATGTGTATCTTGTGTAATCATCTAAAGAAGAAATAATGAAAACCTTCTAAAGAAGAAATAGAGAGACGACCCCATATGTCCATATGGACTAAATCAAAACTATTAGAAGATGCAGAATTGCTAATAGGAAAGGGCAATTTACATTGCTTGGCCAAATGGCAAGTGTGACATATAGATTGTTTATGATATGTGATAAGAGGAAATTTTTTAGACATATTAAGTAAAACCTCATTGGAGGGATGTCATAATCGAGAATGCCATAAATTTGTATCATCTATCTCACTATTCTTAAAACTAACAGAATTACATGAATTAACATAGCTTGAATTGGTAATAGTGCCTTTGTGGAGGATGTAAAGACTTTGATGTGGAGTCACTTGTCCAATCATCCGTTTGGTAGACACATCCTGAATTAAACAGGAATTGTGTGAGAAGGTGATGCTATAGTTGAATTCTTGACATAGTTTGGAAATAGAAATAAGGCTAAACTTAAAGGTAGGGAGAAAAAAGACATCATGCAAATGGAAAATATCATCAAGTATAACAGTTCTAGCATATGTAGCAACTAAAGTATTACCATTAGGAAGATTAATTGAAACAGGGGAAATGACATGTAAATCAGAAAAGCATCGGATATGTGGACAAACATGGTGAGTGGCACCTGAGTCTAGGATCCACATGGATGGTATATTAGAGGAACTACCTGTTTGAACAATACCTGAAATGATGGCTTTGTTAGGTTGGGATTTAGAATCATTCTTGGGCTGTTCACGATCCTTCCTAGATTGTTGAAGAAGAAGCAAGAGATGTTGATAGTCTTCTTTGGTGATGACAACATCTTTGTCTGGAGTGTGTGCGGACTTAGAATCTGAAGAAGTCTTTGAATTCTTGGTGCGGTAGCCAGGAGGAAAGCCATGCTTGAAATAACATGTTTCTATAGTATGGTTGGTCTTGCTGCAATTGGTGCAAACCATAGAAGGTTTGGATGTACTCTTTCCTTTGGCCCGAGAATTGTTGGCGTTGTTGTTGTGATTGGCATATAGAATGGTGGGAGTACGACTTGAGGCAGAAGCAGGAACCACTTGTTGTTGAGCAATTAGGGAGTATACCTGACTAATGCTAGGAAGTGGATCAAGCAGAAGGATCTGTGTATGAATGTTGTTGTAATTATCATTCAAACCCTTCAAGAAACAGGTTACGTATTCCATGTGCTTGTAATTACGTACAACCTTGACTAAATCACAAGTACATGGTGTGGCACATGTGCAAGAGGGTGTAGGACGTAAATCTTCAAGATCGTCCCAAAGAATTTTGAGATCAGTGAAATAGGTGGACAAGGATCTGTCACCTTGTTGGATAGAATGCAGATCACGCAAGAGGTTTAAAAAACGAAAATGGTTACCTTTGGTAAATATTTCACGGAGATCTTCCCAAAGATCAAAAGCAGAATTGAAACATATAGTGCTTTGGGCGATGTGAGGCGATACAGTTCTGTTTATCCAAGAAAACACCATACTGTTTGCTCGATCCCATAGTTCAAAATTCGGATCTGAAGAAGAGGGTTTTGGAAGAGTGCCATTGATGAAGTTCAACTTGTTCTTGGAGGTGAGGGCACGACGTATAGACTTGCTCCAGTTATGATAATTGTTATCATCTAATGGAGGTGCAATAATGGTGGCACCCGAATTTTCTCCAGGATGTAAGTAGAAGGGGTTTCTTGGATTCAAAACAGGGCCAGAAAGATCCTTGGTGGGAATGGAGTTGTTTGAGGTGTCTTTGGTGGTATTGTCGCCGGAACTATCATCAGAAGCCAATGTAGAGTTGGGTGCGAGAGAAAGAGTAAATGCAGAGGATGTAGAGGTAGAAGATGAAGAAGATTAGGGTTTTACAACTGATACCATATTACAAGTGTATGCATCATAATAGGAAAGGTAAAAGAATGAAATGTTATTGGCGCCATTCTGCCCAAAATCAAATTACAATATTCTCCCTTGCTTATGATAAGGAGAGAGGTAAATATATAAAGGAAATGATGGGCTGGTCTAAACCTAAAAGAAAGCCAGACCCCACTAATAAAAGGCTTATATATCTAATAAATTTAATGGTAGTCTTTTTCATTTTGACAACTTCACTCACTCACTTATAGTATTCCATTGAAAACTTTAATTCAAATTGTAGACAACTATTTACGTATCCCACGTAAATAAATAATGTTAAGATTCAAAGTCATCATCTCAAGTTTTTTGAAGGTTTGATGTAAGTTTGTTACAACTTAATATGGGTAAAACAAATAGACGCATTATGTAATCACAATTTAACTTAATAAATATTTTATAAAATCCTATTTAACTATAATATAATTCTGAAAATTTTGCAATCTTATCCAATAATCCGCTTTACATGCTTTAAAAAATGACCATGTTAAAATTAATTTAGATCCAAAGTTAATAAATGAATAATTGAAACGAAGATTCACATTACATATAGTGAAACAAACAATTGTGCAATATATGCAATGGCAAAATTAGGTCTTAGGCCTTCATTTGGTTGTGTCAGGGTCTAACGACTCGAGTGTAGTTAGTTCGTAGTTTTCCTTTGTTGAATATAGGCCTTCTTGTTCATAATATATATATATATATATATATATATATATATATATATATATATATATATATATATATATATATATATATATATATTACTTCATAAATTTTACAACTTTTTTCATTACAAATGTTACTCTTAAATGGTTAGTTTTTTTTAAACAAGTTATGGATTTTAGGCCACTTAAAAAAATTATATAACAAAACAAAAGGTAGAGACAATTTTTAATTGCACATCCAAAAATTAGTAGAATTTTAACAATTTTACCGTCTAACATTTTATCAATTTTAGGAGATGTAATTAAGCGAACAATGTGTTTGTGGTGAAGACTTAGATCTTAAGAGTGTGTTTTTTTCAAAATTTTAAGTTTGAATCTTATTAAATGCAAATTGTTTATAAAAAAAAAATCACAACTAAACAACCAAACTTTCAAAATACTATAGTAAATAGTTAAACAACAACACATTATTATGTTTTATTCATTTTTTTTAGAATATGTTGCGGTGGGTAGAACCGCTACAAAACTAACATTGCGACAGTTTGACAATCATTATGAATGTTGGTGTCGCGAGTCATGTTTGCAAAAAACTGTCATACAAATTGTCGTTAATTGCATTACGGCGGTTTTAATGATCGTTAAATTTAAATACAATATATACATATTAAAATCAACAGAGAATTTATAAACCACCCACCCACCCCCTCACTAAATATAATAATTAAAAAAAAAAATCTAATGTAACTATAAAATATTAAATAAGACATCTAAAATGTATAAAAAACTCATATTTAATTTATATTTTCGTGTAAATACGTATAATAATATTTATTACATATATTTGCATATGAATAACAAAATTATTTATAGGAAAAATAGGTATATATTAATAATAAAAGAGTTCAAAATTTACAAACTAATAACAAAATCTTAATTTTGAAGGAAAACCCAAAGGTGATTGTACCACTCATAACAGGTTCAATTGACATGAGGTTTTTTTTAACTTTGATAGCCACCACCAAGAGTTGAGCACAATCCTTTATGCCACTAATGCCGGATCTCCGATTTCGTCATTGAAAAGTATTTGATTCCTAGCATACCATATGCTCCAACAAATAATACACCACATACCAACCGCGTTAGCAATTGAAATCTTCAGTATAACCTTGTGAATCTAAATCCTCAAGTGTTCACAGCACGTCGATGCATTTACCTCACCAATCCCAAACCAGCCACAAATGAATCTCCAAATCATATTTGTTTTAGCACAATCAAGGAAAGTATGATGAGAATCTTCTTCAAAGGCAAAAGAAAATACGCAGACCCGTTCGTGTGGATTATTGTTAATACCACGTTTCACAAGGTTAATACGAGTAGGTAATCTATCTAATAACAAACTCCATGCAAAGACTTTGATTTTTACCAGAATTGAAGATTTCCAAATTAACTTCAATGCACTAGTAAGTTCCTCATCCACCATGGTATTCTCGTGCGCCACTAATAATCTGTTGTAAAAAGAATTGACAGTAAAAGATTTCATGATAGAGTATGGCCAAACCACCAAGTCCATGCCTACCCCTTTTGGCCTGAAATCATGCAACAACAATAGCAGCAAATCAAGCTCCGTCTGCAACAGCATTTCATCACCTATCTCAATGTTATCAACATTCCAAAACCATTCATCTTCTATCCATTGTCCCATTTGATTCACAGACCCCAGTTGCAAGTTGGATTTAATGAATAAATTTGATAAAACAAACTGTAAAGTTTTGTCACCACACCATTTTGATTTGCAAAGCAAAGTCCTACTACCATCACCAAGAGTATGAGATAAATGGTCAACGAAATTACCTTCCCCATCATCACCATTGAATGAAATTATGTCCTTTCACCACAAAGAATTGGATTTTCTAGCCTTACAGATTCTTTGGACAAAATTGATTTTGCAACATCGCCGTATCGCCTCTCAATAATTCCTCTCAAAATTGCTTCTTTATCATTAAGCATTCTCCATAACCATTTGGCCAACAAAGCTTTGTTGAACAATCCAATATCTTTTACACCTAAACCTCTGTTCGCTTTAGCTTTGCAAATATTTTTCCAATCTACCCAGGCGATTCCTCGCGTGTCTTTTGAACCACACCATAAGAATCTTCTTTGGATAGATACTATGGATTACATTAATTTCCTTGGAATTTTGAAGAATGAAAGAAAATGAATTGGGATATTGGTGAAGACAACATTGATGAGAGTGATTCTCCCACCCATGGACAACAACTTGCCTTTCCACATAGCTAATCTCATCTTCAAACAATCTAGTATGGGTTTCCAAAACGAAAACCTACGATGACAACCACCTACTGCATTAATTCTGTTAGTTAATGATTAACCATTTGATTGACATTTGATACTTTAAGTAAATAGAAACTTAATATTAACTTAAGAACTTAGTGAAACATGGAAGATGAGAGATTTCATTTTCTCTACGAGCTCATATACAATACAAATATAAATCATCAAGAAATTAGTTGAATCTAACAAAGACAATTTGTCCTAAAAGTAATAAGCCAGAGCTTTAGTAATGTTACAGAAACATATTGAATATATGTTGTGACAGAGAATAAGAGTATTGCATCATCCTTGCTTCACACTTGAATTTATAGATATGATTCCACCTTCATCCTTAAAAGTAACTGGAAAAAGAGCAAAACAATAACATACAACTTTCAAGACCAAAAAACAAAACACATTGTAATCTATAACTATGATACATTAATTTGTTCATAAAAAAATGAAGCCAATAACACTTGCCATTTCCTTTCACTAGTGTAGGCCCAAATAGTATACATATTCATATGTTATTGGAATATTTGTATGTAATATGTTTTAAGAGGGCTAAATCAAAGTGGATTAGTGACGGAGACTCGAATTCCCATTTTTTCCACACCTTGCTTAAAAGTAGAATGCAAAGGAACAATATCTCAATGCTAGAATCTGGTGATGAATACATAGAAGGAGTGGAAGATATTAAAATTACAATAAGAGACTACTTTGTAACAAAATTCAAACGAATCCCAGGTAGGGGTGTTTATCTGAACATGTCAGATCTGTAGAAAGTTTCCATTAAAGACAACATAATGTTGGTGGCTCCATTCTCACAAGAAAATATTTGGGATGTTGTTTCTGGCGAGGACAATTCCAAAAGTCCTGGTCCTGATGGATTTAACCTCGACTTTCTGAAACGAAGTTGGAGTTCTGTTGGCTGCGATGTTTCTCGTGTAATAAACCACTTCCACAAACATGCTTACTTACCAAAGGCGTTGACATCCTCGTTTATTGCTCTAATTCAGAAAGTGGACAACCCTCAAAAGCTGGCGGGTTTTAGGCCAATATGTTTGATTAGCTGTAAACATGTGATTATTGCAAAGATCATGGCTACAAGGATGAGTTGTGTTTTGGATAATTGATATCCAAGTCCCAGACAACCTTCGTTACCGGTAGATAAATGCTCAACGGTGTATTGCTTGCGAATGAATTACTAGATGTAGCTAGGAGGAGGAAGAAGAAGTGTTTGGCTTTTAAGGTTGATTTCTAGTAAGCGTATGATTGTGTAGATTGGTCGTTTCTTGAAGAGATTCTAAGAGCCATGAATTTTTGTCCTAAATTGATCAACTGGATTCGTGGAAGTACACTAGACTGCTTCCTCTCTATGATTGTAAATGCTGGAATGACTTTGGATTTTAAGGCTTCTCGTGGACTTAGACAAGGGGATCCTCTATCCCTTTCTTGTTTTCTTTAATAGCTATGGCAATTGTGGTTATGTTACGACATGGTTCTTCTAGGGGTTTGTTGAAAGGATGTAGAGTGGACGAAGACAATTACGTGAATCTAGTTCAGTTCGCAGACGATACAATACTCTTGTGCGAAGGTTCGTGGGAAGATTTATGGGTCATTAAGGCATTGTTGAGAGGTTTTGAACTTCTGTCAGGATTACATATCAACATTTGGAAAAGTAGTGTATATGGAATTGGTCACGACACATCTTATTTACGGGCTGCAGCTCACTTCTTAACTTGCAAAGTGGGAGATCTTCTATTCAGATTCCTTGGTATGGAAGTAGGAGGCAATCACCGTAGCTTAGCTTTTTGGAATCCAATGGTGAACTGCTTCAAATCTAAACTATCGGCATGGCGCGACAAATTTCTCTCGATAGGCGGTATAGTAATTTTGATTAACTTTGTTATTTCTAACCTGCCAATTCATTATTTGTCTTTTTTCAAAGTTCCTACCAAGATAATGAAACAGTTAAAGGCTATCCAATGAAACTTTCTATGGTCGGGATCGTTCAAAAAATGCAGAGTTGCTTGGATTAGTTGTAAAATAGTGTGTCTTCCAAAGAGTTGTGGAGGTTTAGGAATCAGAGACCTCTTAACTTTTAATATCACCCTCCTAACGAAATGGATTTGGTGTTGTATCACGGAGCCTACTCCTATTTGGCGTCCATTGTTGGTAAGTCGATATGGTTGCTTCTTTTTGCGGTTACTGAAGAAAAAACACTTGATGCCTTCTAAGGATGAATCTTTCAGGTGGAAGGATCTTATAAAAATTTGTGACTCAACCTCTCCTGGAAGTTTTCTACAACAAATTTCATGTTTGCTCAGAAACGGCTCATATACTGCTGGCTTGGACAGGATCCTCTTTGCTCAATATTCTCCAATCTTTTATTTTTTGCATTCTTCATGTAAACAAGCTGCAGTTTCGGACTTGGGATATTGGCTGAACGATACCTGGCATTGGAACTTTGATCTGTTGAGCCGCGATCTGCCTATAGAGGCTATGGTTGAATTCCATGCCTTGCAAGTACTACTGTTGGATTTTTTGCCTCGCCGAGAAGTTGAGGATTGCTATGTTTGGAAAGGTGGTTGCTCTAGTTCCTTTACGGTAAAATCTTGCTATAATTCTTTGGTTGATATTTTTGATGTTCCTGAGTTAGAGATTGATCCCAATGCTATTTTAGATATTATTTGGCAAACTAAAATTCCTTTTAAAGTTAGAATGTTTGCCTGACGGGTAGTTTGGGATAAGCTTCCAACAAGAGTGAATTTGGCGGCCAGGGGAATAATTTCACTATGCCACGGAAGGGAAAAGACAGCGTTTTTTTGGCTTTTAACAGCGCTTAAAAGCGCTGCCTAAGGTGGTGCTTCTATAGGTAAAGACAACACATTTGTTTTATTTCACTTTAAGGCAGCGCTTTTAATGGAAAGCGCTTTCTATTGTGAACTATAGGCAGCGCTTTTTCTGAAAAGCGCTGTCTTTTCTTCACGTAAATTGTACTTTTTAAAAGCACTTTTTTAAAAATCAGAATTTAGGAAGCATTTTTTATTTAAATGCGCTGCCTATTCTTTCTTTTTTAGAAAGCATATTTTTGGAAATGATACCATAAACCTATATAATTCAAGCCTTTATTTCAAACACATAGGCATTATATGACATTCAACAAGCCTTTATTTCAACACATGGGCCTTATATTTCAACCATTGAGCCTTTATTTCAACAAACAAGCTTTTATTCAAACATAGGCATTATATACCATTATAATCCAAAATATATACACCATTATAATTCAACACATAAACCATTTGATATAAATCAACACAACAACTTTCATACCTTATACGATTCTTTTCTCAATAAAGTATTCACACAATTCCTCCTTGATTTCTTCCAATTTATCTTTTGAGTAATGAGCACAATTGTATTCATCAAAGTACTACATAATAAAACATAATATGCATGATTTAGTTAAAAGTAATAAATTATATGAAATATTCGATAAATATTAAAATAAATCCTAAGTTATAAATCCATACCATGAATGGAATATCTATTTGATCCAAATGAAGGTTTTCTCTCATAAACCTCAAAACGTAATAACCGCAATCTATACTTGTATTGCTCTAACAAAATAAAAACAAATAAGAATATATAGTTGTCTTGTTTTATCAAGTATCATCACTATTATAAGCAAAATTGTGAAAATTAATATACCTCTACTCTGATCTATGTAATGTTATTTGCTTTAGACCGTGATACTCGAGCTTCTCTTTGTGATCAGATTAATAGCAACCAACAAACCAGTACCACTGTAAAAAAACAAAAGTTTAGATGGAAATTTTCTACGCAAAAGATACAAAGGTTAGAATAAAAATCTAACCCGTTGCCAGTATTATACGGGCGGAAGACACGAAATAGAATTTGTTTGACAATTGATTCTCGCGCATCAATTTGTCATACAAGAACCTTAAATAAAAACATAATAAACATTAGACTATTTTCATTAAAATGTGTAAATAAATTGTTCAACTTATTAAAATAATAGACACGAAATAGTACCTTTTGCACTAACGTCTCTTTCTTTTCTTGGTTGGAATATATTCTACTCGTCTCTTAACAACACGGACGATTGGATTGATCTAAATACCCTCATTATGATCATTTCTAATATATGATTCATTTGCTATAATATTCACATCTTGATCATTTCTAGTAAACGATTCAATCTCAACATCAATATCACCTTGATCTCCAATGTTTTCATCAATTACTTTGTTAGATAAAAACACTATGGACCATTTCGTACTTGTCGGATCAGTGACATAGAACACTTGTTTAGCTTGAGAGGCTAGAATAAAAGGCTCATCTTTGTACCCCACCCTATTAAGATCCACTTGCAAAAATCCTGACTTATCCATTCGTAAGCCATTATTATTTTCAACCCACTTGCAACCAAATATAGGAATCTGAAACTTCTCATAATCAAACACCCAAATGCGCTCGATAACCCCAAAATATGACAGATTTGCAAATTTGGGGTTTAAGTCCTTCACATTTGAAATGTGCATTGCTTCAGCTACCACGGTGACACCACTATTTTGCATAATACTTTTATCATCTTGTTCTTTGGTATAAAATGTGTATCCATTAATTGCGTATGCGCTATAAGAAAACACAACCAAACTTGGACCATATGCTAAACATCGCAACCTTTCTGTTATTGAAGCGGGATCTGAATAATACTTTGAATAAATATGATCCTTTAACCAATGTATAAAACTTTGATTGTGCTCTAGTACTATCCAATTTTCATTTCTATTCGGATTTAAACCTCGAAGAACATTCTTGTGCATTTCAACATACGACTCAACCTCGTTCTAATTTTGCAGAACATACAAATGCACTTGATCACGTTCGAACCTTGATACTGTCACAACTTTATTTCCAATTAACTTTTTCCCTTCTTTTTTTCTTCGACAATATGAGATTTGGGGAGTCCAATTGATTGAACATTGGACAGATATTCAGAACAAGACTCAATCGCTTCTTCAACAATGTATTGTTTAGCAATACAACCCTAGAGTCGACTTCGGTTTTTCACATACCCTTTTAATATTTTCATATAACGTATAGCAAGGTACATCCATCTCATATAAGCTGGCCCACATAATTGTGTCTCTTTCACAAGACATACAACTAGATGTACCGTTATGTCAAAAAACGAGGGAGGAAAATACATTTCAAGCTCACACAAAGTAATAACTATTTCTTTTTGCAATGTTGGTAAGATAGCAAGATCGGTCACCTTACTGCAAATTGACTTGAAGAAAGAACACAACTTAATTATTGCGCTTCTTACTTTTTCTGGCAGAATAGAACGTATACCTATTGGTAGAAAATGTTCCATTATAACATGGAAATCATGCGTCTTTAAACTCTTTAACTTGAGGTCTTTCATAGACACAAGTCTTCTAATATCTGAAAAGTATCCTTCTGGAACTTTAACTTCACTTAGAAACTTACACAATACTTTTTTCTCCTTTCTAGATAGAGTATAGGCAACAGGTGGTAGATATGTTCGACTTCCTTTCTTCAAGGGTCCTAATTCAGTTCTTATCCCCATCGCTATCAAGTCATTTCTTGCTTTAAGGCCATCCTTAGACTTTCCTTGTATATTGAGTAACGTTCCAATAACACTGTCAAATACATTTTTTTCAATATGCATAACATCGAGAAAATGTCTTACATACAACGACTTCCAATATGGCAATTCAAAAAAAATTGACCTCTTCTTCCACCCACTCTTAACAAGCGTATGTGCAAAAGGCTTGCCAAACTGAATACTCACATCTTTTACCTTTTCAAAAATTTGATCATCTGTCAATATAGGTGGAGCTCTACCTTGTTCTGGGGCTCCATTGAAGGCTTTTCTCCACCCACGGTAATGATGATTAGAAATTAAGAATCTACGATGACCGAAAAGACATTCTTCTGACCAAACTCTAATCGCGTCCAATCTGTTTTATCTTCACAAATAGGACACAAACATTGACCTTTTATGCTATACCCTGATAGATTTCCGTATGCTGGAAAATCATTAATCGTGCCAAACAACATCGCCCTCAAGTTGAAACTTTCTTTCCTATATCCATCATAAACCTCCACACTGTTCTCCCACAAAGTCTTTAAATCTTTGATTAAGGGTGTCAAGTATACGTCTATGTCATTCCCTGGTTGTTTAGGCCCAGAAATTAACATAGATAACATCATGTACTTACGCTTCATACATAGCCATGGAGGTAGGTTATAAATCATAATAATCACGGGCCATGTGCTATGTGAGATACTTTGAAGACCGTGTGGGTTCATTCCATCAGTAGATAATGCCAAGCGAAGGTTTCTTGCTTCTTTTCCAAATTCAGGATAATCGTTATCAAGTTTCATCCACTGTGGTGAATCTGCCGGATGTCGAAACTTTCCATTAATAATTCTTTCATCTGCATGCCAAATCAAGTGTCTTGCATCAGTTTCACTACGAAACATGCGTCTAAATCTCGGAATTATAGGAAAATACCATAAGACTTTTGCTGGAGACAACTTTTTCTTATATCGAGATACACCACATTTAAGACACTCATTTAACGATGCATACTCATTTCGAAACAAAACACAATCGTTTGGACATGCATGTATCTTATCATAGCTCATGCCAATAGAGCACAACATCTTTTTGGCCTCATATGTTCGATTGGGAAGAACATTATCCTCTGGAAGCATATCTTTCATTAGGGATAATAACTCTGTGAAACTTTTATCCGACCATTCATTGCCCGCCTTTACGTTGTACAACTTTAATACCGCAGACAATCTTATGAATTTAGTGCAACCATTATACAATGGTTTCTCTGCATCGCTTACCAACCTCTCAAACATTTTGGGACAATCCTTAAGATCTTCTTCAAGTGCTTCTGCAATCTCTTCGACTCGATCACAATCGTATGTATCTGTGCAATTGTTGTTTGAAGCATAGGTCGTATTATCCCCCGATTCAACATTCCCGTTACTTTTCTCACCATGAAAATTCCAACATGTATAACTTTGATCAATTCCATGCCTCATTAAATGCGATGCCAACTGAACCGCGTCAACCCGACTCCCATAACAACAATCCAAGCAAGGACATGTCATTCGACTAAGGTCTTTGGCATGTGCAACAACAAACTTAACGAATTCTGATACCCGATTCTCATACTCTTTCGACAATCGACTTGAATACATCCATTTCTTATCCATGGTTTTACTAATTAAGCTAAACAAAAACAAAATAAAAACTATTTACCTGTAGGGAAGTTAACAGCTTCTGGACTAACACAGTGTAAGATTCTTGGAAACAATCAGACTTTCACTCTTCACAAGTAACCCCTATAGCAAATTCACTAAGTTAGAATTGATGGTGTATGCCAAATATAACAGGACAAATTTAGTATATAATAGGACAAACAAGATATATCGGAGAAACAAGTCAAAGTCTCAAGAATCAATTAATTTCAACAATCTCATTTTCATTTTCATCACTAACATACCAAATATAACAATTAATTTCATTATCATTTTCAATCAACAATTAGATTAAAATAAAGTATTCACTAAAAAGTATCCATCAACAATGTCATTATCATCAATTAATTTCAACAAATCATCACTAACATTCAACATCAACTTATAAAATTAACACCAATCCCCAACATAAATCCACCACAAATATCACTATTTATCATCTTCAACTTTACTACAACAACAATTTCAAAATCAAATTCAAACAACAACCACATCAACACTAATTCACCAAATCGACAACAACCACATCAACACTTTGATACTCTAACAACACTCATTTTTCTATAACACTAATTTTTCTAACAATCCTCATTTTTTTAATGGATATAACAACACTCAAACAAACTACATTCAAACTAACACTCATTCAAACTGCATTCAAACTAACACTTTCAAACTAAAAACAAAACAAAAACATAACCACACTCATTCAAACTAACACATTCAAACTAAAAACAAAACAAAAACAAAACAAGATGCTCAAGAACAAACCCTCAAGAACAAACAAAAGAAACAGTGACACTCACGGAAGAATGCCGGTCAGAGAAGATGGAGATACGAACCGAGGAACAATGTCGGTCAGAGAAAACAGACAGAGGAACAGTGCCGGTCGGATAAGACGAACAGAGGAACACGGACGGAGAAGACGAACAGAGGAACACGGACGGAGAAGTCGTGAGAGAGAGGGAGAAGTCGCGAGAGAGAGGGAGAAAGAAAATAAATGTTAGGGCGTTCTGAAATAATGAAAAGTTTTTTAATATTTATAAAATAATAACATAAGACAACGCTTTTGGAAAGCGCTTTGTTATGTATTAGCTTTAGCAGCGCTTTTTCTTTAAAAGCGCTTTTGTTTTAATAGCCTATAGCAGCTCTTTCAGAAAACGCTTTCTAATGTGTGACCTGCGTAAGGCCTTTAGCAGCGCTTTTTAAAAGCGCTTTCTAAAGTGTGCCTTTAGCAGCGCTTTCCTAAAAGCGTTTTCTAATGTGTCACATTTGTATGGATTTTAGCAGCGCTTTAAGGAAGCGCTTTCTAAAGTAGGGTTTAGGCAACGCTTTTATTCAGCGTGTTTTTTTAAACATATAGCAGCGCTTTTGATTAAAAACGATGTCTATGTTGTGCTGCTATCACACCCAAATTTTTGACCATTAAGATTCCACCATCTTGTGTGCATCATCCATGCATAGCTAACCATTTTACCATGTTCTGCTTGTTTGTTACTGTGAGTGAAATGCAGGGTTGCTGATTCAAAAGTCATGGAAGTTGTGTGTATGCGTGCTTGTGGAGATTCCAGTCCTTGTAAGTTTATGTTGATTTCCTGTGAAAGAATATACCCTCATTCTTATGGTCCTCCGGTCAATGAAAACGACATTTTGTCTCAAGATTTTGCAAAGATTCAAGGAGGATTATTGTTTATGTCCTGTTGGGCATGGTTATTTGCAAATTGGTTGGAATTTCATGGTGTTTTGTATTACAAGTGGTATCATCAATTTCAAAGGATTTCTCAAGACATAGTTTGGATTTATTCGGGAAAATAGATCATTATTTCCACTTTGATCTCGAGGAAAAGAGTTTGGATTTTCTTGTTGTGACCGATATATTTGAAGTGGCAAAGTCGGATGAGAATCTTGAAGCAAGTTTTGGGCTAGAAATTATCAAAGACTCGTGAAATTCAAGTTAATTCATTTTTATTCAAACTATGAGGGGATTTATTCAAGATTGTAAGATTTTAGCTTAATAATATGATCATGATCCATTCAAGTTTCTAAACACCATTTATCATGAGAAATACAAGATTCAGATTCAAAAGGCCTCTAATTTACAAAATCAAAATTCAACATCACGAAATTCATGCCTTCGTGTTCAAATTCAAGTGCTTCGTAATTCCAAAGTCCACAGGTCATTTACGAGGAATTCACATCACTTCATGATTTAAGGTTTCTTGCAAAAAATCAAACTCTAATAAGGTTCAAAGATCCACAACAAAAATTCATTCTAAAAAAAAAAAACACAAGGTTGTCATGAATTAGGTGCCAAGCTCAAAAGAAGTCGTGCTTCACTTTTCTACCACAAACAGCTGATAGTGCCTATGAAAAAGCTTTTTGCCTGCCATATTGTCTTCAAAACTTAAGTGAAGATGATGATGATGACAGCCCACCTTTCCTCGAAGCTTTATCAGAAGTGACCCCCACAAGTTCCTTCAATGAATGGTACCAAGCCTTGTTCGGTTCCCAAGTCTATTGTTCGGTATAAACTTACGGAATGATTAAGCACCCACCCGTGCTTATGCTTCATCCTTTTCCAAGCAGAGAAATAAAAAATCTGTCATGTACTTGATACTGTACCAATATTTGAGCAGGCTATGCAGTTCATGTCCTATCTCTTACTTACCAAAAGGTTCCTAGAACTGTACTTGCTGAAGCTATTAACGTAGAAGGCTTAACTCTGGAGGATGCACGGTTAACAATTGAGAGAACCATTAATGCTTTCCAAATGAGTTCACATCTGCAGCCAAAGCAAATCATTAATCTCATACAGATGTCAAAACAAATCACACGGTGATACAAGGAAATAAGGACCGTTAATGCTTCCGAAACAACATGCAACATGTTGGGGTAAGAATGGAAATAGTATCACTGTCATGAAAAGCTTGTTTCCTGCTGTAATCAAGTATATATAGCAAGTTTTCAAATTCCTTTAGCAGCCATCGAACCTTTCCAAAATGAAAATAACACGGAATCGGTACGTAATCAAGAGAAATTGTTCAAACAAGGAAAATGATTAAGAGCAAGTAATTCACAGACAGATATAGCAAGGAATCATCCTCATCACAATGATGGATATTTTCTTTCTGAAATCGAAACCAACAAGTGAATCAAATCATGATCAGCATTCAATTCAATTCATTTGCTTATGGCTATAAAAAGATCAAGATTCACAGACACAAAGGGGTGCGGAACATCACAGCAAAAAAAAAAAAAAATACTCACAGCTATCATTACACTCACACTCAAATCCTTTTTACACCAGTTCACAACAACCCAATACCAACACACTCAGAAAATAGAGAAGAGGCATACGGTCTGCAAAAGAACAAATTCATAGCAGTTCATACATCACAAAAAAAGGAAAATAATTCAAGAGGAGCTAATTTCATTTTTACTTTTTCATAGCAGTTCTAGGAATTGGTAATTTTTTTAGATTTGGTTTTAATTTTACTTTTTCTTCAAGATTATTAATCTAAAAGGAAAATAATTCAAGAGGAGCTAATTTCATTTTTACTGCTTAAATAATTTTTAGAATTAGTTTATTTTCTAAATTTAGTTTTAATCCTACCCTCTTTCTTTAATATAACAAAAAAATAGTAAAAATTCAAATAAGACATTTTTTTTATTAAAGCATTTCTAACTTTTCTTTTGATTTATACTTTTGATATACCGAGATCTTTTACCTTTAGATCACTTTCCTTAGCACATACCCTTAGCAAGCGAGCAATAGATAACATAAATAATAACAAGAGGTTCCTGTAGAGTACTACAGACGTTTAGGATGCTAATACCTTCCCTAGGCGTAACCAACCCCCGACCTTAGATCTCTTAGGTTTTTTCGCTCTTTAAACCTTTCCTTTGGATAAAATAAAGACCGGTGGTGAATTTCAAAAATTGTGATTCAAGTTAATATAATAGCTTGGCATCCGATTCTCACCGCGACAGAAATGACGACTCTGCTGGGAACTTTTCGAGGGTTTCCCCTAACTTGTTTATATTTATGTTATTTATTTACTTGTTTGCCTGTATATCTTTATATTTGTATATATACATGTTCTACTTGGATTTTCTGTGTGCAGGGTACTATTTGTGTGGTGAGACAAAGTCCTACACCCGGACTAGAGTGAAATTAAGATAGGAAAACGGTGAGACTTCAATGATACTTTGAGGGAGTCGATTCCTGAAAAAGTAAATTGAGACTTCACTACTCAGTCTAGGCCCTCTCGAATAAAATATTTGTCCAACGAGTTCATTCGTGAAGACGGTATGGTTTCGATCTAAAGGCCCTCGGGACTGGGGAGCTTAGTTACCTTTAACCCAACTTGGCCTATTAGGATGTAGTGCGGGGACTATGCGGGAGTCTATTTCTGCAATAGTCGCTACGCGATTCTACACTCAGACGAGATTCTCTTGAGAATATTATTGACTACCAAGTGATTTGGAAAATCGATAATATCCGAAAGATGGATTGTAGACTCTGGGAACTTTTTAGAACCCGTTCGGCAGGTACAAATAAACCTCTAGTACATATCTTGGGAAGGGTAGACCATGGCTCCATGCTCGTGATCTTCAAGCCTAGGCCTTTGTTTGCCTGTATATGTGTATACCTGTGCTTATGCATCCATTCATGCATTCATGCATAACCATTCAGTTTCAAGAAACTCAACTGTTCTTTCCCTTGCAAAATCAATAAAAAAACCATGAAACCTTTTTTCTCCGAAATGTTTGCAACCTACTGTTGAGTTCCTTGAAACCATTGCATCGCATGGTATATCATTTGCATCTGTGCATGCGTCTGTTTGTCCAGTAACTCATTCCCAGTTGTCTCTATCTTCCAGTGTCACTTGTGAGTCTTCAAGCTGATTCCTCGACACAAATATCAGACTAGAGCTAACTACAGACGCATAATGGCAGAGCAAGAAGCACACAACGTTGAGGTCCTAATGGAGATCGATGAACTTAAGTCAAGCATGACCAAGCTCACTGAAATGCTCCAAGTTTTGATTGCTAGAGGAGAACCACCCCAAAGAACTGTCATCCAAGAAGTTTCAACTGCTGATCCTCAACCTGTTCAGGTGCCACCTTCAACTTGGCCAGAGTGTGGTTTACCTCCCAACTACTCACCACCTCTTGCATCTACTGCTATGATTGGTCAAACTTCTAGACCAGTGTTTTAAGTTCCAGTTTTATCCGAGCCTAGACCTGTGGTTCATGTTGTTGCCCAGACTACTCGACCTCCTTTTGAAAACCCTCTCTATGAGTACAATGCTGCCAATGCTCAGGGTGAAGACCATGAAGATTTTGTTGAACCCGCGATTGTCCGTGAACAGTTTCAGACCATGGACAAGAGACTCAAAGCCGTAGAGGGTAATGATTTCTTCAACATAGATGCAGAAAACATGGGTTTGGTTTCTGACCTTGTTATGCCTGCTAAATTCAAGACTATCGATTTTGTGAAGTACAAAGGTGATTCTTGTCCAAGAGCTCATTTAGTCATGTATACCCGAAAGATGGCTGCTCACGCCAAGAATCAGAAGCTGCTTATCCATTATTTTCAAGACAGTCTGAGTGGAGCTTCTCTCAAATGGTATATGAATCTTGAACAGAACAGCATTCACTGTTTCCAGGATCTTATTAATGCCTTCATGAAGCAATACAAGTATAATCTCGACATGGCTCCTGATCGCCGTCAGCTGCAAAACATGTCTCAGAAGGAAAAAGAGTCTTTCAAGGAATATGCTCAGCGCTGGAGAGAGTTAGCTTCCCAAGTTGAACCTCCTTTGGCAGAGAAAGAATTAACTGGACTATTTATGGACACCTTGTCTCCATTCTACTGGGAGAAGATGATTGGTAGTGTTTCATCCAGCTTCACTGATTTGGTTACTATTGGTCAGAGACTCGAGGAAGGACTTAAGAATGGTAAAGTATCCAAAGCTGCTGAATCTTCTAATGGTGCGAAGAAATTCTATGGGAACTTCCAGAAGAAGAGAGAAGATCAGACCAATGCTGTTATGTTTGAAACCAGAAGGCCTCGTCCTCGACCACAGTATGCTGACCACCCTGATATTGCTGCTGTTACTCCAGTTGTTACTGCTCCACGACCAACTCAAGCTCCTCAACATCCAGCTGTTGGACAGAATCAGTACCGTAATAGGAATAATTTTGATCCTATTCCAATGACATATACTGAACTTTATCCTGGGCTAGTTCAGAAAGGTTTGATTACCACAAGGCCTTTGCCTCCTCCTCCAAATCCTCTTCCAGCCGGTTATAGGGCCGATCTTCATTGTGAATACCATCAAGGTGGCGCAGGCCACGACTTGGAACATTGCTTTGCATTGAAGGCTAGAGTACAAGAGCTGATCAGAATTGGTATTCTCTCCTTTCGTGACACCAATCCGAATGTCAAGAACAATCCTTTGCCAGAGAACGCTAAGTGAAGCTTCAGTCGACTTGAGCAGACTATCTTCCAAAAAGCCAGTGTTTCAGACAAGACAACTCACTCTTGCTTCTGATTAGTCATTAGGCTTATGTTTCTTATTGTTTGCATTTTCCTTATTTGTATTAGCTGTTTGCTTTCGACTTATGTTTGTACTTTCATAATTAATAAAATGAGCATTGCGACTTTTGGATTCAATTCATTTGTGTTTGCTATTTACATCTTTACGCCTTCCTTTTCAAAAAGAAAAAAAATAAACAAAAACAAAAACAAAAAAAATTTACCTCTTTTCCACTTTCTTTTCGATTATGCAAAGATTGGAGGGAGGATGATGAAAACATTATACTCATAATTGCTGTTGGTATGCTTTCAAATCAAAACTTTGTTGAGGATGTAAGGCATTGTTTCAATTCCCAAACAGTGGAGAAATAAGGAAGATAACCCTTCGTCAACCCCTTTGAGCCTTGAAGTAGGAGTTTCTCTCTTTACAAATAAAAACCCGCAATCTTAACCTGGGGCAGGGTAGTTCTCAGTTAACTTGATTGTGCATTCAAATACAAGATTTTCGTGCAAAACATCTTTCAACAAAAAGGTTGCATCCTCAATTTTTCCTTCGCACGCAACAAGCAAGTGTCGAAGATGTCTTTCAAGTCAAAAGTCGATGATGGTTCGTCGTAATCATTAAGCCAGGCAGTCACTTTCTTTCAAAAAAGATAAAAATCAAAAAAAGAAAAAGCCCGCTAAGTTGAAACCTATGAAGGAGACTTAGGCAGACAAAAAAACTGGGGCATCCCGCTGACTGTAAGAGTCACAAAAAACAGTTCAGGCAAAAGTTAGGGTTAATAAAAATGAGACCATGAAAGTCCTCAATGAAAAAAACAACCAAGAGTTATAAGGAAGTAGTGACTGTCACCTCAAAAGTCCCTTAACTTCTGAACCATCATCATTATCATCAATGCAATCCCTAACCTATGGGAACCTGAGTGCAAAGTCCGAGTTAACTGAGTGTAGGACTGGAGATCATCACGAAGATTGGGTGGATACAAATAAACTTTGAGCCTTTATCCTTTGTTTCTTAAACCGTGAACTAGGCCACGTTATAACCCTCAAAAGACCTAATTGAAGCAAGGTTATTTTGAAAGCATACTACAACGAGGTTGCGTAAACTGACTCCTAAAGATCTTTGCAGATTATTTTTTTGGCATCACGCCTTTTTGCTTTATCTTTCACTTTTAAACGTCTTGAACCACCGTGTTCTGACCAGTGACCCTATAGTTTTACCTCTTTCCAAAAATGATTTTGATTTCAAAAGTTGCATGAACTTTGCATTTACTATGTTTGTATGAACACTTTTGTTTGCAATCTGGCTTCCGCTTAAGGAATTTCAAACATTTGAGAAACTTGGTCGGTGATTCAATCAGGAGCAAATTCCTTCCAGATCCTTTTGAGAATCAGTTCAAGATTTGTGGTTTAGTGCAAGTCCTTCTCAGAGTTGGTTTTATACATAAGATCTTTCAAAACTCAGACTGGGGCAAGCTTTCCAAGTGCACAGTTAAGCAGTCATGTGCAGAATCAATCCAGCTGAAGCAATTATCAGTTCATATACAACAGTTAACTAATCTGGGGCAGTTTACTTGAAGAATCCCCATGCAGCTTTCCATCATTCCTACAAGGATCAACAAATTATACAATTTACCAGTGTGGAAAAGTTTGCGTTCAGTAGCATCTTTAGTCCCAAAGCAGAATGGCAGTGATCTCCGTGTTGAGGAATCAGTCTTCCAGTCTTGTCTTCTCCACAAAAGAGTCGAGCCGTGTCGTCGACATCTGCATTTACATTTGCATTTGATCATATATCATCTGGATAATTCATATACATATGCATAGCAAGAGTGTCACCCTCATTTGCACCCATTTGCATTCACCATAGGTCGTGTTGTCATCCACGTCTTACCTTGTGGTCAAAGTCCAACTTACTTGGCACCTACCAAACAAATATTGTCGTGTGTATCTAATGCTTTCTTGGGTATCTCCTTGTTCACTGTGATTCCTTCTATCCAATGCTTTCTTAGGTATCTCCTTGGTCATGTTCGTTCAATGCTTTCTTGGACGTTGTGATTTCTTTACATCCAATGCCTTCTTGGATTCACCTTTTGTCTCATTTGCATCTGTTGCCTTCTCAGATATTATGAGTCATACCTTTCATTCAAAGCTATTATTTGATGACTGGTTTCTTTGCATTCAATGTCATTCTTGAATGTAGTCTTTTGTTCACAGTCATCTAAAGCCATTATTAGATATTGTGATTTTACCTTTCATTCAAAGCCATTATTGGATGACTGGTCCCTTTACACCCAATGCCTTCTTGGATCTCACCTTGTTACCTCATAGTCATCTAAAGCCATTATTAAATACTGTGATTATACCTTTCATCCAAAGCCATTATTGGATGTCTGGTTTCTTTACCATCTGATGTTCTTCCGGATGAGTCCCTCTTTCTGATGTTCTTCCAGATCGAGTCTTTGTTCACTTATCTAAAGCCATTATTAGATGACTGGTTTCTTTGTCCAATGCTTTCTTGGATCCCTACCATTGTTCACTTTGTCTAAAGCCATTAATAGATATTGTGATTATACCTTTCATTCAAAGCCATTATTGGATGACTGGTTACTTTATCTCACATTCATCTAAAGCCATTATTAGATGTTGTGATTATACCTTTCATTCAAAGCCATTATTGGATGTCTGGTTTCTTTACCATCTGATGTTCTTCCGGATGTGTCTCTCTTTCTGATGTTCTTCCAGATCGAGTCCTTGTTCACTTATCTAAAGCAATTATTAGATATTGTGATTATACCTCTCATTCAAAGCCATTATTGGATGTTTGGTGCTTTTTTTCATCCAATGCCATTCTTGGATGATGTTTTCCAGATACTTTGCTTTGTTTCAATCCGTTTCTGACACAACTGTAACACCCTTTCTCCTGTGGTACCATTCCCCATAGGATCCCTGTCTTTGCATTCATCTCATATCACATCATGCCATGTCATATCATATGCATTTGTGGCATCTTAGGGCCAAAAATTGTGCATGTTTGTATTTAAGTCTCTCTTATCTCGTCGAGACGAAGATTTCAATCTCCATATCTCCAGATAGGAGAAACTTAAATAGGGGCATCTGTCACACCCTAATTTTTGACCATTAAGATTCCACCATCTTTTGTGCATCATCCATGCATAGTTAACCATTTTACCATGTTCTGCTTGTTTGTTACTGTGAGTGAAATGCAGGGTTGCTGATTCAAAAGTCATGGAAGTTGTGTGTATGCGTGCTTGTGGAGATTCCAGTCCTTGCAAGTTTATGTTGATTTCCTGTGAAAGAATATACCCTCATTCTTATGGTCCTCCGGTCAATGAAAACGACATTTTGTCTCAAGATTTTGCAAAGATTCAAGGAGGATTATTGTTTATGTCCTGTTGGGCATGGTTATTTGCAAATTGGTTGGAATTTCATGGTGTTTTGTATTACAAGTGGTATCATCAATTTCAAAGGATTTCTCAAGACATAGTTTGGATTTATTCGGGAAAATAGATCATTATTTCCACTTTGATCTCGAGGAAAAGAGTTTGGATTTTCTTGTTGTGACCGATATATTTGAAGTGGCAAAGTCGGATGAGAATCTTGAAGCAAGTTTTGGGCTAGAAATTATCAAAGACTCGTGAAATTCAAGTTAATTCATTTTTATTCAAACTATGAGGGGATTTATTCAAGATTGCAAGATTTTAGCTTAATAATATGATCATGATCCATTCAAGTTTCTAAACACCATTTATCATGAGAAATACAAGATTCAGATTCAAAAGGCCTCTAATTTACAAAATCAAAATTCAACATCACGAAATTCATGCCTTCGTGTTCAAATTCAAGTGCTTCGTAATTCCAAAGTCCACAGGTCATTTACGAGGAATTCACATCACTTCATGATTTAAGGTTTCTTGCAAAAAATCAAACTCTAATAAGGTTCAAAGATCCACAACAAAAATTCATTCTAAAAAAAAAAAACACAAGGTTGTCATGAATTAGGTGCCAAGCTCAAAAGAAGACGTGCTTCACTTTTCTACCACAAACAGCTGACAGTGCCTATGAAAAAGCTTTTTGCCTGCCATATTGTCTTCAAAACTTAAGTGAAGATGATGATGATGACAACCCACCTTTCCTCGAAGCTTTATCAGAAGTGACCCCCACAAGTTCCTTCAATGAATGGTACCAAGCCTTGTTCGGTTCCCAAGTCTATTGTACGGTATAAACTTACGGAATGATTAAGCACCCACCCGTGCTTATGCTTCATCCTTTTCCAAGCAGAGAAACAAAAAATCTGTCATGTACTTGATACTGTACCAATATTTGAGCAGGCTATGCAGTTCATGTCCTATCTCTTACTTACCAAAAGGTTCCTAGAACTGTACTTGCTGAAGCTATTAACATAGAAGGCTTAACTCAGGAGGATGCACGGTTAACAATTGAGAGAGCCATTAATGCTTTCCAAATGAGTTCACATCTGCAGCCAAAGCAATACATTAATCTCATACAGATGTCAAAACAAATCACACGGTGATACAAGGAAATAAGGACCGTTAATGCTTCCGAAACAACATTCAACATGTTGGGGTAAGAATGGAAATAGTATCACTGTCATGAAAAGCTTGTTTCCTGCTGTAATCAAGTATATACAGCAAGTTTTCAAATTCCTTTAGCAGCCATCGAACCTTTCCAAAATGAAAATAACACGGAATCGGTACATAATCAAGAGAAATCGTTCAAACAAGGAAAATGATTAAGAGCAAGTAATTCACAAACAGATATAGCAAGGAATCATCCTCATTACAATGATGGATATTTTCTTTCTGAAATCGAAACCAACAAGTGAATCAAATCATGATCAGCATTCAATTTAATTCATTTGCTTATGGCTATAAAAAGATCAAGATTCACAGACACAAAGGGGGGGGGGGGGGGGGCGGAACATCACAGTAAAAAAAAAAAAATACTCACAGCTATCATTACACTCACACTCAAATCCTTTTTACACCAGTTCACAACAACCCAATACCAACACACTCAGAAAATAGAGAAGAGGCATACGGTCTGCAAAAGAACAAATTCATACCAGTTCATACATCACAAATCCACACATCACGAAGCCGAGCAGAAAATCAGAGAGAAAGAATATTCAAAACTCACCTCACAAAGTTCCAAGATCCACCCTCACATACATCAGTTCAGAAGAACATTTCACCAGAAAAAATTCACACAAACCTCGCATCATATCGTTCACATACTGAAAACTCCCCACAATTCAAACACACACTCAGAAGTTGCAAACATACACGCATCAGTAGAGAGATTCAAAAATACCAGATTGGCTCACAGAGAGAAAACAAACACATACACATAGAGAGATTCAAAGAAAAATTCACAAGCAGCAGGGAAAGGAGGAAGAGCAATTGAGACGTACCGACATAACCGAACCGCGCCGCCGAAGACTCGTCGGACGAACTCCGACAGGTAAATTCGTCAAATCCTCGCCTTTGTATCGTTTAAATAATGTATAATTGGTGTAATATTCCTCGAATTTCCTGAATTTCCGCTTGATTGAGGAATCTAGGGATTACATTGTTGCTAGTTTCGGTTCATTTTCATAGATATATTGCTCGAATGCTTCGTGGGGTAAGGTTTCAGAGGCAATGATTTTTTTTTTGGTTTGTGATTGTTTTGTGATTGATGCCACATTCCGCCGCCGCTGGCTAATGGCCATGGCACGGCGGACTTAATGTTTCACGGTGGGGCTTTTGCGAATGAAGAAGGGTTTACGGTTGAAAGGCGAGAGAGAATCACGAAGAGGGAAACCTCAGTGAGAAAGGAGAGACGATCCGCGAGAGAAAATGGCGGAAAGGGTTGGGCGAAAAAGAAGATGAACAGGGAAATGGGGATGGATTTGTGAGAGAAAGAGAGAAGTGATCGTGAGAGAGAGAAAGAAGGGACTGAATTTGGGATTTAGGTTTTTTTTTTAGAATTTCTTTGTTCTATCTTCAAGCTAACCGGGTCAAGACCCAACCTGTACCATCCGACCCACCTTTTATTTTATTTTTTTTTATATTTTTTTTATTTATTATTTTTCTTTAATCCTTTTATTTTCTTTTAATAAATATCTGTTTCCCTCTTTGGTTTAGAATTAAATCATTAGTTTTCAGATTTAAATTTCAATTTAGGTTTTAGAAATTAACAACCATGTGCATGTTATGTTTAGATTTTTTAGGAATAAGATTTTCTTTTATAAAAAAAAATTAGTTAAAAGAATTAAACAAATTGATTTTAGATTTAGTCTTAAATTTAGTTTTAATTCTAGGAATTGGTAATTTTTTTAGATTTGGTTTTAATTTTACTTTTTCTTCAAGATTATTAATCTAAAAGGAAAATAATTCAAGAGGAGCTAATTTCATTTTTACTGCTTAAATAATTTTTAGAATTAGTTTATTTTCTAAATTTAGTTTTAATCCTACCCTCTTTCTTTAATATAACAAAAAAATAGTAAAAATTCAAATAAGACATTTTTTTTTATTAAAGCATTTCTAACTTTTCTTTTGATTTATACTTTTGATATACCGAGATCTTTTACCTTTAGATCACTTTCCTTAGCACATACCCTTAGCAAGCGAGCAATAGATAACATAAATAATAACAAGAGGTTCCTGTAGAGTACTACAGACGTTTAGGATGCTAATACCTTCCCTAGGCGTAACCAACCCCCGACCTTAGATCTCTTAGGTTTTTTCGCTCTTTAAACCTTTCCTTTGGATAAAATAAAGACCGGTGGTGAATTTCAAAAATTGTGATTCAAGTTAATATAATAGCTTGGCATCCGATTCTCACCGCGACAGCTGCCAAAAAGCAATTTTGGCGTAGTGTTTCCAATCCTCATGACATTGTTTGTGTCTTTGTTTTAATGCTACGGAAGATATCAATCACATATTTTGTAGGTGCCCTTGCATTATTTTAATGTGGTGTAAGATTGCGGAGTGAGTGAACATTCCTTGGTCCGAGGTTAACAATGTTTGTGACCACTTCTTAGATTGGTTCTTGAAGGTTGTTAAGAAATCGTCCAAATCTTCTGCTTCATTAATTTGGTAGGTGACTTGTTGGGCTATATGGTGGACTCGAAACCAAATCATCTTCAACAGTTTGGTTGAAAAACTCGAAGATATTGCGATGAGAGTAATTCATACTTCTTGAAATTGGTTGGGTTGTAGTCCTCCATCTTAAATTAAATTTAGTTTCTACAAGTGGTTTAAATCCCCCTTGATTATATGATCTAAGTATTTTGTTTAATGTAAGGTTTGTAGGATTGTAGGTTGTAAAGGTTGAACTCCCATGTAATCGTTAGATCCATGTGTTCGGATTGTTGTACTCCTAATATAGCGTTAATATGATTTCGTTGCATATAAAAAAAACTGCATAATCTATTAACACTATGAATTATTTATCAACTGACATAAATTTTATAAAGTTATGTGAGAGAATTTATAAGTACAATTTATGACAATATCATAAGTTTTTTCAATTTTTAATTTTTTTAAAGATATTTACAAAAATTAACTTAAAGTAAATACAAAAAATTTAACATTATTTTATCATTTTCTATTGAAATAATTTATATAAATCTATATGGAAGTGCTTATATTGATTAATACTTATGTTATAAACTACAAATAAATTATATATCAAACATAATTTATGGATAGTTTAGTTTGTAGGCTCAAATAATTAAAAATCATTTATTTGATAAACTATACTATGTGACGCATTTATAATTTATTTCTATTAATTTTTTTAAAAGCTAACTTGAGTCTCTTATTGTTTATTATTTTCCTTTCTATTTTTTCTATGTTTTCAATTGAAAAAAAAAATGAATAATTTAATATTTTTTTATAACTTCATATTTGTAAATTAACTTAATTAACTGTAAATTTTATTATAAATAAGTTTACTAGTTATTCTATAAAAACTAGTTTATTCACTATATTATCAAACAAAATTTTGTTTCCTGACCCTTGAGTGGGTGCTGATTTGGCCATAGTGGACAATGATTTGCGACATGTCCTGCAAACTGTTTCTTTTATGCGATGGATGATTAGATTATCAAATACTATATGTCATTTGAGTTAAAAGAAAATACCATCACCACATCCTTACATATAATTCTTTTAATAAAGAAAGAAAAATCTATATATTTATTTTTCCTTCGAACCCAAAACAAGCATGTGACCACACTGACCACGTAAGAGGTGACATATAGAAAAATAATTGTATAGATTTATATATCCATAATTTTTTTTGTCTGCCATTATATGTTTTGGTGTTGGACAGATAGGCGATTAGGATTGACAAAAGTTTTGCAACGGTGGATTACATTAAGAGGATAAGAATATTTAATTTTTACAATTTTATTACGTATAAAACAACATCAACAATCCTCCACCCATTTCAAAATAGCCGTTATTTTAACAAATAAAATTATTTTAAAATAAATATCATTCTTATATTTTAATATAGTAATGATTGTTATTTTCTAATTATATTTTTTAATTATTACTATATACATTATTTCCAACACATTTATAAGATTAATTTAATAAAAATATAATATTTTATGACAATTAGGAGTAGCAATATGCCAGACCAACTAATAAGGGCGTACAATATAGGCTCAGACGAGGCGAGGTTTTTTCTTAAATAGAAAAGACTTCGACTTTTTTATAAGCCTATTTAGCTAAAAAGGCTAGGCCACAGGCCGTAAGAAAAACCTTTTAAGCTTATCAGGTTAGCCTAGTTAAAAAAAAACTAAATATATTTATTATTATTATTATATTGTATTTTGTAGCTTAAATTAAAATACGAAAATAAAGCTTAGTTATTTTGAAGAACTTATAAAAATAAGTTGAAAAAATATTATAAACAATGTTATAAGTTGTTGTCATAAGTTTTTTTTTCCCCATAAGTTCTCTCCAATAAATAATATCACCAAACTTATGCTAATATGTAAACTTGAATGAGACAATAAAAATAAACATTTAGTCTCATTGATATTTTAATTTGTTAGTCTATTTAACATTAGTTGAATTTCTTATTTATAAATGTTCAAATGAAGTAGCCTTTTAAATAGGCTAGTAGGCCAATGAGGCCTTCGAAAAGGCTAGGCTCAGACCTAAAAATAAGCATATCATAGGCTACAGGCCAGACTTTGGCTTTGAATTTTTTAGTAGGTCAGACTCAGGTTTGGTAAAGCCTAGCTCGACCCAGCCTATTTCCACGCCTAATGACAATATTATTACATTTTTTGTTAATCTGTATACAAAAACCTTAAATGATTGTCGTTTTGAAACGAATTAAGTATAACACACACAAACACCCCTACGATTTTACATGTTTTAAAACATTTTTAAAAATCATTTATGGCATGTATCTAATCGATTAGAAAGTGCCATGACTAATTAGGAAAGTAAAATCTCATTCTCTAATTTATTATGAAATGTATCTCAGGTGAAAGTGGAAGTTTTAAGGAAAACTCTTGAAAATTAGAGTAGGTCGCATGGTTTAAGGTCACACCTGTATAAATTTTGATGTCTTTCTAACTGTACTATTTTATTTTTTTGTATTTTATCATCCCGCACTTTAATTTCTTCTTCATTTTCTTTCTTTAAAATCAACCAGGCCTAAAGTCAATCTTTTTGTAAAAAGTTTTCAGAAATCATATAACATAATTCACCCTCTTTTTTGTGTTTGAAGTAACTTGGTCAACAACATTCTCATTTCATCTATATTTAATTAAGTTTAGTATTAATTATTTATCGCCCAACATTCGGTCATGTTACAACATCGTCAGTCTTCCTGTTGTGCGATAAATTTTTTCTTTTAGTTTAAGTGATAATTTTCATGTCACATAAAACACCTAAGACTCTCTCCTTATCAACCATCCAACTTGGATATGATGGTTTATGTCTCATTTTATTTCTCATTGTTTATTTTATGGACCTAAGATTTTACCATGTGTAACTTGCAGTTTACCATGTGTAACTTGTAGTAAGACATGATCTCTAACTTTCACCTATAGGTTAAAAACATACTTTTTCTAATCTAACATACCATATACTTTGTCTTTCTTTTTCATAGAGTAAAGCCATATGCTAATAAGGTTTGTCCTAAGTCTCCAACCTCTCATTTAATTTTACTTTTGACTCTCTAAGTAGGGATATATCATATGCAAATATAATACATCTTAGTGTTATCTCTCTACCCTATGTCTTCACACTAGTCGACACCCTTGTATACATATCTTAAATGACTAAAACATATGAAATAATAACCCTCTTTTTCACCATATCTTTCCACATAATATATTTAGGGACTTTATCATACAACTTCTCCAAGTCATTGAAAATTAGGTGCATGTCATGTTAATCCATCTAATTACCTTGCCATCACCCATCGTAGTAAATATATCACTTTCATGGTTGACCCTCCTAAACTTAAAACCAAATTGATTACCAATAATTTGAGTCTCTTTTCTTTGTTTTTGTTTAGTCATTTTTTCTCATAACTCCATGGTATGACTCATTAGTTTAATCCCACTATAATTTTGCACAAATTTGTATATCTCATTCGTTCTTATAAATCAAAATTAAAGTTTTTGTTCTCTATGCATCCAACATTTTCTCTAACCTCATAATTTCTTTAAAAGGTTTGGCGAGCCACCCAATACCCCTATCTCCAAAAAAATTTCAGACTTCAATAGGTTTGTTTTGTGACCCAGCTACCTTTCTATTACTCATTCTTTTCAGCACTTTTTTTACCTCATGTTTTTTAATCCGACAATAGTAGTTATAATTAATGTTCTTTCCTATAATTACCAGTATGTTAGGATCTGTGAGATATCACACCCTTTATTAAAATAATTATAGAAATACTTCTTCCATTCATTCTTTATATCTTTTTCCTGAACCAAAACCGCCATCTTTATATTTAACACACATTATTTGATCCAAATTTCTTATCTTTATTTCATTTCCCTTAGCATGGTTTGTATATAGATTTTTCTCCAACCTTGGTTCCTAAGGATTTATACAACCCATCAAAAGCTTGAGTTCTTTCTTCACCCACCACCTTTTTGGTATCCTTCTTAGCTTTCTTATAATTTTTCCTAGTTTTGATAATTTTACAGCTAGACTATTCTTTAAAATATTATTTTTTTACTTTGACTTTACTCTTAATAATTTCTTTCCACCATCATGATTATTTACCTCTAGGTTTAAAACCTATTGATCCTCCTAATGTATATTTTTCTAATTCTTTAATTTCTTGTGACATCTTGTTTCACATGTCCTTTGCACGTTCTTGTGCCATCCTGAACCCTCAGAGAGAGAGAGAGAGAGAGAGAGAGAGAGAGAGAGAGAGAGAGAGAGAGAGAGAGAGAGAGAGAGAGAGAGAGAGAGAGAGAGAGAGAGAGAGAAGAGAGAGAGAGAGAGAGAGAGAGAGAGAGAGAGAGAGAGTAAAATGGTTTTTTAAATATTTTTTTTGATAATTTGTGTCCTGAGACAAAAAGTTGTCTCGTGGTTTAGTGAGGGAAAATAATTCATGTTTTTGTCTGGTCTGTTGCCATATGTTTTCATCCAGCCTCTTGATTACTTTGTGCATCAAATATGCTACAAAAATCTCGTTTTTTTTAACAAATCAAACACACCCATAGTGGATAATATAACATTGTATAATGTCATTTATAAATTACCAAATAAAAATAAAACTCATCATATTTGCACAACTTACCATTTAATATTAAAAAAAAGCTTAAACAAAAGTGAAATAACAATATAAAATAATATTAAAAAATATTATAATAAAATAAAATAAAAAGATGGTGAGAGATTAGGGAAGATGAAAAAAAAGAATAGGAGAGAGCTGAAACTAGAGAAGAAATGCGCAAATAAAACAGAATTGAAAGAGAGAAACAATAATTTAAAAATGAAAAAATGAAAAGAATAGAATATAAGAGAGGAGATATTAGAAAAAGAATACATGACACTACTATGAAAATTTTGAAAAGATTGAAGTTGAAACCATGTGAAAAAGAGAATCGCTCGTCATAGTAAGAATAAAGTAGAATAGGTTTAGTAGAACGTGGGGTTAGTGAAAATAAAAAACCACAAATTAAATAAAAACGCGCAATTTTAATAAAAAATTATCTAAATATATTAGAACGAAATGCAGTTTTTTTTATAATTTTAATTTTATTTGGGTCAACTAACGGTTTTATATTAGACAAATTGCATCCACTTCGTAGTGCCACAAGGACTCACACTAGCAACATCCGGTGGTGCCTCCCTTGAATATTCCTCTTTTATTAATCTCACTCTCGACTTAATCGCCCTACACCCTCCGATCTTTTTACCAAATTCAACAACTCAGATCCAGTTTTAATTACCTATTCTTCTTGTCTAAATATATAAACCGGTAACTTCTCCAACAGTTTTTTTTAGCTTCCACTTTTCCGAGTATGCTATAATATACTAATATTCGTTTTTCTATTCAAAGATTCCTTCTTCTTTTTTCACTATAAATACCTTTCTCTCTCTGTCTTCAAATCCAAGCCAAAAACCCATTTACCTTCTATTTCTTCTCAACCAAACAATGTCTAATATTGTTGTTGTTTTCGACTTTGACAAAACCATCATTGATTGCGATAGTGATAACTGGGTTGTCGATGAATTGGGTTTCACTGATTTGTTCAATCAGCTCCTTCCCACAATGCCTTGGAACTCCCTTATGGTATGTATGCTCGTCATTCTCCTCTGTTTTATAAATACTCTGTTTTTTCCAAATTTTTATCTGCACAATTTTTTATTTAATTTCATTTTGGAATTAAAGAATAGGATGATGATGGAGCTTCATTCCCATGGTATTACAATTCAAGAGATTGAAAAGGTTCTTCATAGGATTCCAATTCATCACAGAATCATACCCGCTATTAAATCCGCACATGCTTTAGGATGTGATTTGAGGATTGTTAGTGATGCTAATGTATTCTTCATTGAAACTATTTTGAAGCATTTGGGAATAAGGGAATGCTTCACAGAGATTAACACTAATCCAGGTTATGTTAATCAACAAGGAAGATTAACAATTTTGCCTTATCATGACTTCAATAAAGCTTCACATGGTTGTACTAATCCCTGCCCTCCAAACATGTGCAAGGTATAAACTTCATGATCTGATTATATATATATTCAATATCTTTTTAGTTTTTTTTTTTTATATAAAATTCACAAATTGTTTAGAGTTCAACAAAATAATTAATCTTATTTTAAATGATTAAGATAGGTGTTTACTTGACTCAATCTGTTTATATGTAATGATGTTATCCTATAAGGTTGGAATATTGTCGTCTCCTATTTTTTTAGCCTTAAAATATTGTGCCTAGCTAACCATCCATTTTTAGTGGTTTTGTTGTCTGTTATTTGTGGCCACTAGATTAAGTGCAAATATAAAATAAATAATATTTTTTTATACAAAGCTATCATTTTGAATATATATATATATATATATATATATATATATATATATATATATATATATATATATATATATATATATATATATATATATATATATATATATATATATATATATATATATATATATCAATTATAATGTTTTCAAAAAACTAATTACAACTTTTTTATTTTGTGTATTACAGGGTTTAATCATTGATAGAATTCAAAACACAGTTTGTGAATTGGATAACAAGAGGTTTATCTACCTTGGTGATGGTGCTGGTGATTACTGTCCTAGTTTGAAACTTAGAGAAGGAGACTTTGTGATGCCAAGGAAGAATTTTCCAGTTTGGGATTTGATATGCAAAGATCCTTCCCTTGTTAAGGCTGAAATTCATGGTTGGTGTGATGGACAAGAGTTTGAACAAGTTTTGACAAAGTTGATCAACAAGATTATGTTTGAAGAAAATGCTAAATTCATTTCAAGTGATTGCAAGCTACAGACTCTATCAACTCCTGTCTTTGAAACCTTGCCTAAACCTCTCTCGGTTAGACCATAGATTTTTAGTTTACAATCTTGCAAATATGTATCATAAAATAATGATAGGTTTTTCTTGATGCTTTGTTTAACTTTAAATAATCTTTTCTAATATTGTTAATTCTGTTAAAGATGGATATGTAATCTAGCATATGCAAAGATCAATTTACCTTTGATGGTGATGATTAATTGTTCTAGTAGCTTATTACCTTGTCAAAATATATTTAGGAAATTGATGTTTTAATTTTATGTTTTTTTTACTGAATTAAAACATCCTTCGAATTTTTTTTAATATAACACACTTATTCAAAAAAAAAAAAAAATACCAAACAAATTATACTTTCAAAAATATTACCAAAGTGACATGGTTTGAGAAAAAGGAATGACCTGAGGCGCCATATGGTATGGTGACTCAGACACAAAAATTTCTGAAAAAATGCCATAAGCCATATGAGATGGCGACTCAGTGTAAATGGGGTGCCCTAATTCTCAGGAGAGGCGCCATACCATATGGCGCCTCAGGCCAATCCCTTTTTTTTTAAAACGATTTAAATTTTATGATTTTAATATATAATTAATTTTATTATTTAATAAGGTATCATGTGCCTATAAATAAGGGTGCACCCTCATTTGTTATTACACAACACTTCTCACCAAAACCCCTAATTTCCTCCCTTCCCTCACCAATATCCTAATCTCTCCCCTTCTCAACACCATGTATGAGTGGTTAAATCGCCGTCCATCGTCATCATCATCAGCACCAGATGAACCGTTTCCAGAATTTCCATTGATGAAAAGAAATGCCCTAGTTGTATTCTCAGCTGTCAAGCCTCCGATGAAGATGCTACTCTGGAACACGCAGACGTTGGAGCATTTACATAGGGAACTTTACCGCTGGCTAGAAGGAGAATTTGAGGCAGGTGAAAAGATCAGGAAGATTGAGAGGTAGATTAAGGAGTCTGGTCCAAATGAAGTCATCCGCACTTGGAGAAAAGTGCAAAATGATGCTGGTGTCCTTATGACGATGATGATCCAAAGAAAATTAACTTGATGGTTGTAATTTCCTAGATAAGTTGATGCGTGGGGTTGTTTATTTTCGGTATGTTGTTGTTATTTTCTGATTTGGTATTAGGTTACGTCGTTGTTATTTGTTGATGTTTATCTATTAAGTTATGTTCTGTTATGTTATGTCGTTGTAATCAATTAGGTATTGCAATCAATGGAATAAAATTTGTTGTTGTTATAAATAAACAAGTTTACAATTGAAACTATGATGTTGTGCTAGAGCTCACATTTGGACACTTGGTACGATTGTGTCCTGGCTGGCGGCACAAACCACATAACCTCACCATTTTGTCTGCTGCATCCATCTTCGTTCGAATACGGGTGCGGTTAGGGCGACCCTTTTTATTTCTTCGCATCAAATCAATATGCCACACAATTTCGCCTTCGTGTGGGGGCCAGTAGTCCTCCCTTGCTACCACTTGAAAGCTAGTGTCGTAGACACTGCATAGAGTAGTGACTTGGTGAAGAACAGAGAGATAGTTGGTTGGGTCCAGCCGGGCCTTGGAACAGGCTGTTATAACATGGGAGCAAGGCATACGAAATGCCTGAAACTTTCCATAGTCACACCAACTCTTATCCAGTTCCACTCGGTAACATCCCCTAGGCCTTCCTTCGTTGTGATCAATAGACTCTGCAACACTGAATTATAGGTTTACAATACGTAAATCCTTTGATACATGGTTCAAACGCCCAGAAGAGTTTGTGGAAAATGCCATTTCCACTTACACAATTCCCGTCTGGCGTATATGCCGGCAAGGTCTCCAACATGACAACAGTCCCTGGAGCATATTATTTTAGTGCCACCAGGTATCTTGGAAGTTCTTTGTAAGAGTCCTCCCAATTTCCAAAAACCGTTTCAACCGCCTTAGTCCTAGCAATCCACGCCTTCTTGTACAAATGAGTGTAGTTGTATCTTTGAACCATATGCGCTATTATTGTACTCACAAGTCTGCATGCCTACACTAGCCTTGACAAGACCACACAAGTCTGCATGCCTACACTAGCCTTGACAAGACCACACAAGTCTGCATGCCTACACTAGCCTTCCACTATTCATATGCACAGTCTACGAGATCAGAAGACTACATTAGCCTTGCATTTTCACATGGGGTTACATGCATTGTCAGCAAGATTCCTTACACTCCTCACATCACACGAAAAAGTAATACACTTCTCTATATGACTACACTTGTTACACTATAATTCCAAAGCATGCATACAAGAGAACACATAAGAGATTCGTTACACAATGACTAAGAATGCATGCAATATCATGTGACTCCCCTCATCTCATTCTTCACCATTATAAATACATTATCTCCACCAAATAACTCTTCACAAAATCTTCTTATCACAAACTCTTCTACTCTTCTACTCAAACTCTTCTGATCACAAACTCTTCTACTTAAATCACAAAATATTCACATCCATTACAACCTCTTCTTCTTCATACCAAAAAATGTCTTTACTCACTATGGGAAACGATCACAGAGGCACATCGGAAAACATTGTAGACTTTGTAAGTGTCTTGACTTTGGTTCGTTTTGTCTTCCTAAACCTAGAACCATCTTTTACTACAACTAATGTTATTTATATTTTTGTTCAGGAGGTATCAAGGTCCCGTTGTCGTGGGCACGAATACATGCCACATGACCCATTCATCGAAGAATACCTAACTGCATGTGGATTTGGTGAGTTGATTAAAATCACGTCATACACGGTTGACCCAAAATTCATTCTAGCTTTGCTAGAACGATGGAGGCCTGAGACCCACACATTTCACCTTCCATTCGGTGAATGCATGGTCACCCTCCAAGATGTTTATATGTTGCTTGGCCTAAGCATCGACGGAAAGGCCGTCAACGGGAACGTATTTGTAAACAACGAACTGCATGATGAGTTGTTGGGCACACCGCTCAGTCTCGATGCACCTGAACCAACACGGGATGGTCGACCTAGGGGCCAAGGTATTAACTTAAAATACCTTTAAGAATACTACCAGTCTATTGTATTAGACGAGGAAACCATCCCGTATTACAAGATAATAAAAACTCGGTGCTATTTAATGCTTTTGTTCGGTCACTTTTTATTTCCAGAAAGTACTGGAAGTAGTGTTAATATTATGTATTTACCATTATTGTCTAACATCAACAAAGTGCGCGAATATAGTTGGGGTTCAGCTGTCCTGACCCATCTCTATAGTTCACTCTGTAAAACTGCAAAAAAAAAGACACTTGTACTTTTTATGGTTGCGCTTATCTCCTTCAAGCGTGGGGTTGGTCCAGAATGCCAACGCTGGCTCCTATTAACCGAAATCCATTCACTTTTCCCTACAGAAACAAGTACGCTCAATTTTACTACTCGAACTTAACTTATGTCGTTTAATGAGATGTTTATTTGTAACTAACTTATTTGTGTCACGTTTTTTAGGTGGTCAGTTCTGGGAATGAGTTATCATCGAAATCCCAGGAGCATAATAACTGTCTACCGCAACCTAATAGATCACATTGGCCCAGAAGATGTAATTTTTTTCTTGAAATACCATAATTTTGTCTAATGAATTACAGCACCGCCGAATTTCTAATTAAATATTATTTTCTTTTTGTAGTTTGTCTGGAGGCCGTACGAGGGTCTCGACCACATCCCAAACGCGAATGATGCTGCAGTGTGGACGTCAAAGACACCCATCATTCGGTTCACCACCGTGGAGATGCATCAAAGTGATCGGGTAAAACGGCAGTTTGGAATATATCAGGATATTTCGGTCGCTCCAACACGTTTGGGACAGTGGCATCTACGTAGAGTGGACACACAGTGGACCGTGGGTCACTGGACGAACTTTGCAACAGAGATGTGTGAACACTGGGAGAATCGACACCAGCACCTCTTATCCGAACCTGTTGTGGAAGATGCTATACCAACTCAATAATATATGACTTGGTTAAGAAGTTGTAAGAACAAGATTTGGTTTTGCATCTTGTCTCTATGTTTTGATGATAACAATGAAGTATTTGTGTGAGAACAATTATGATACTCTAACATTTGTTATTCTAATGGTTTTAACAAACAGGTTTTAACTCTGATAAAGACCATGTGCTACGTCACTCTGATATTTTCTATGGTCACTTTTGTGTGAAGAAGCAAGAATTGGTTCTAATATACCGTGCATCAGAAAGATTCTGAGAAGACACTATGTTGCTGTTGTAACGTCTCTTGGATCTAATCTCTGATCGTGACTCTGATGTTTTATTTATGAAGTCTTTATAGCTTCTGAGGTCGTTAACTTCTGAAGACTAAGTGCTGAAAATTCTGAAGACAAGGTTCTATTGAACGAAGTTCTGAAGATTCTGAAGACTTAAGGATTCTGAAGATTAAAGGTTCTGAAGACTAAGTGCTGAAGATTCTGAAGACAAGGTTCTGCTGAACGAGGTTTTGAAGACTCTGAAGACATAAGTATTCTGCAAGGGTTCTGAACTAGAAGTGCTGAAGACTCTGAAGACAAGGTTCGGCTGAACAAGTGCTGAAGACTCTGAAGACTCAAGACTCCAAAGACCCAATGATTCATTCTTCTGATCATGCTTCAATCAAATCCACTCAGAAGCCTCTAATGAATAGAAGAAGATGAAACGTTTGCGTGGGAAAATAGTACATAGTACAGATAAAGCACGTTCCTCTCCACTACCCTGATTTGGTGGTACAAAGGACAACTTTAGTGTACGATTTTCAACCCAGCATAACGACATTATTTCAAGTCGCCAGTACTCTCTCTGATATTACTGATCTGCCCTTCAATGGATCTTTTTCTGGCTATTTATAGACTTGATCATTCAACGAATCTAAGGTTGATGAACATGAGCATAAGAGAGCAGATGCATGCGTGCAAGCATGATTGAATGTGAGTGAGCAACAAATAATGTAATACTCAGTGTAAAAGAAGAAGTATCAGAAACACTGATGTATATGGAGAAAGAACTCAAGAAACAGAAGAATACATGAGTGAACAGTAAAGCACCACAATACAAAGAAGAAGAATGTCATTACTGTAGTTTTGCTCTAAGTTAGAATGAGCTTAAAATGTATGTTTACCCTGCTTGTGTAGAAGCATCATTATTGTAAACAAATCTTGTAGTAGACAGTTGTTTGCGTTCCCTAAAGGACCAGTTGGGTCAGAATTTTTAGGGAGACTAAGACAGTGTGTCTTAGTGGTGTTAGTCACTTGCAGTTGGCTTGTGCGTTGTATTTCTTAAGAGACCAGTTGGGTCAGAATTCTTAAGAAGTCTTGGACTAGTGTGTCTTAGAGGTTGTTAGTCACCAGCAGTTTGCTCGTGCGATTGTAATCAGTTTGGTTATAGTGGATTAAGTCCTTGTGTATAAGGCAAAATCACCTTGGCGGGTGGATTGGATTAGCTTGATAGTTTTCAAGTGAACCAGGATATATCGTGTGTATTTCTATTGTTAGTTTATTTATGATCTTTGTTTGAGTTTCATAAAAAGCTTTCAAAGTGGAAAACCCAATTCAAACCCCCCATTTCTTGTGTTTTTCTCACACCTTCACACATCTTATCCGACCCTGTTGTGGAAGATGCTATACCCAACTCAACAATATATGACTTGGTTTAGGTCTGTTACAACACCCCAACAATTCCTTTCTCAGCCGACGTATCTAATTGATTCGCGCCACCGTGCCTCTTCCTCACAGCAACATGCCCAGCCACATGACCAACATCATACACCTTATTATACCCAGCAACCATGTGGACAAACTGAATCAACCCATTCACAAAGCTGCAACACTTTCATGCCACCAACCCTTTCACAACAAGAAGAGCCTTACCCCTACCCCCAACCCACCTACACCGACCCCACTAATGCCTATAGCCCTGACAACTCGTTCGAACCCACCCCATCCCACCATAGACCCCGCAAATGAACACACAAGCGTCCTACAACCAGCAAACACAATCGTCCTATGACCAACAAACTCATTCACTATTCGACTACCAAACCCCAAATCAACCACTGGATCGGTACCAACACCCTTCAATGCAACATTTCGGCCAACCATACCGTCCACAACCAACCCAACCCCCATTACAAACTACGAAAATATGGGCATGCAACTGGATTACGGAAGCGCTGTTGGCGGCAATCCCCTCGGCTATTGGGGACAGATGCTTCAAAATTTGTCTAATATGCCAGGGCCATCTCAGCAGACGCAAAGGCCAGACACACCTAAAAAAAATTGTGGTAGACAAAGACGCCGCGCAAGAGCCCTGACATGTGGAACCGGTGGACGTTTAGATAGGCACGATCATTAAATTTTTCTTTACCATCAATTATACTAATTTTTATTCTGAACATGGTTATGTTTTTTTGGATACCCTCATTTTTTTTATTAAATTTTTAATTTCCCAATTTAAATAATAATTAAAAAAAAAGGGAAGGGGAACTGAGGCGCCATACCATATGGCGCCTCCCCTGTAAAGGAAAAACAAAAAATTAGGGCATGATTTGAACCAAGACGCCATATGGATTGACATTTAGGGTTTTTCCCTATGTCTGAGGTGCCATACCATATGGTGTCACCCTATTAAATTATTTTCAAACTATGCCATTTTAATACTTTATTTGAAATGTTTGTTTTTATGGTTTTTTTTTTTTGAAAAAATACGTTATATTAAAAAAAAATCACATCCTTCCATCAAAAAGGAATTAAATATCTCAATATACGGCACCCTTAGAGACTCCTAACCTATGATCATAGTTAATATAAAAATAAAGAGAAAATATAAATAAGAGGACTAGATATCCAAAAGTACAAGACAAAAAAAAAAAACACGAACTATTAAAAACCAATAATAAGGGAGATCCAACTTATTCCTTAAGAATTCATCCTTTATAAAAGTGGAAAGTGTATCCTATCAAAATAAAGAATTTTCAAACAGCATTCACACCCAAAATACTGATTATTGCGAAGATTTCATGACACTTATATCCAATTTCGTAAAGGCTCTAATAGCAATATGAGAATCACATTTTAATTATTGGTATGTATGTTTTACAAACAAAAAATAGATATAATTTTACAATATACTTTTAGAATTAGGTAAATTAAAAGGGTAAGTCATCAATTGTTTTACAAAGAAAATTTATTTATGTATTTAAATTCAATAATTTATTTTTTTACAAAATTAATTATAATATTTTTGAACCAAAAGTCAAGGGTCAAGAATAAATTATCTGTATGTATCTGTTAAGGCTAATATCTAAAGCAAGGAGTAACTTGCTTGTTTATGAAGAAGTCCCTCAATACTATCATGAATAGAGTCTAATAAGGCGAAATTCATATGTTTATACCTAATCTAGCAAGATTGTTTGCACTGGCATAAGGAACACTCAAACTTACTGCACAAAGGTTCTCATTAATTAAAAGGTTGTTGTGAATGATTCTTCAAAAGAGCAGAAATTTAGAAGGTGGTACGCAGGCATTTCGGACCAGCTTACTCCAATTGACTTGTAAGCATTCTTTAGATTAGGGTCAGCTCACCAGAATTCAAATGCAGCCAACACCTCTTATCAACACAGTCATCTACATGTATATGACAAATATGGAGAATATTACTAAGATTAGGAAAAGTAAAATTTAGTTTTCAAATATTTGTTTCTTAGGAAGTCACTAACTTTGAGGACACTTTAGGTGTGTGCAATGGGTTGGCCACACTATTTTTTCAGTCAAAAGTTGATTTCATTCCCATTGCCAAGTATTCAAGCATGGTTGTTGATTGCGTCATTAAAAGAGATCTTAATGCTACTACATAAAGAAGAATTAATATGGTCATTAATAGGCCTGCCATCCTCAAAACTATGGATTTGAGAGTATAATTGATCAACTCACAATGGAATTGAGCATAACCCAACAGCGTTTTAGGTTTGAAGCCTGATCAATGGTTGTCAATGATCTCAAACCAAAGACTCCTTCATTTGAGATTATCTAAGAATATATACTACAATCTGTGGAATATTATGTCAATATTTCAATAATTTGAAAAAATTTCTTAAGTAAATCTTATATTGTGTGTTAGATAAAAAAAATTCTTTAGTTTCACACTGTTTAGGTGAGATATCTTAACTAACTCACTTCATTATATAAGAAAATTCCTTACTTCATTCCAAAAGATATCAAAAATTCATTTTGTTGAGTTTTTCCTTCCTCCCTTTCTTAGCTTTGCGTTTTTCGAATTGTTGAAATGTCAATTTCTCCCCTTTTCTTTCTACTTTTTGAATTTTCCGAGTATTGTCTTGAATTCTCTTTAAAGATTTATGTTAATTTCGACTCGTTTGAGTTGAGAAATTAGTAGTATTAATTTTTAGATTCTCTTTCGATATTTATTTGAATTTCTCTTGTTTGAGAAATTATTTTGATTGGTCAAATGATCATTATTGAATTCTCTATAGAGAATTATTGGAATTTCTCTTGGTTTGAGAAATTATTACGATTGGTCGTTATACCAGGTACTACGAGTGATATTTATACCATATTCGAATGATCTTTGTACCATCAGAGGATGTATTTCTAGACCGATTATCTACCGTACGAGTAATAATCGTACAGTATAGAATTGAGATGTTTTATCCTGAAGGCGACGCGATAGTTCGACTACTTTACATAATTGTGGGTAGTGCCGTGAAACGTCTTAAAGAGAGCGACCTACTCCACGACACAATCCGATAATTTCTTCTGTGGCTGATTTTCAAAACCATGAAACAACAATTTTAAGATGTTTCAAACTGCCATTGCTACGCAAGAAATTAACGGTAATAAATTTGTAGATTTAGATGGAACACTTAATAGTATTGAAGCTGAATATGCTGCACAAATTAAAGCAAACGATTTATAAATCATGAAATAAATCATCTTATAAAAAGAGAATGATTACAAAATCTTATTCTGAATGGACTCGTAGATGATCTGTGTGATTATTACACTAGTTGTGATACTACAAAATAGGTTTGGGATGCTCTGAAAAACAAGTGTGACACGAAGAAGCTGGATCAAAGGAGTATGCAGTTAATCAGTACCTCAAGTATCAGATGGTATAGATGAAAGATCCGTGGAGACTCAATGTTACAAACTTCAAAAGATTGCATATGAGATCATCCTGATGGTATGTGTTTAGATGAACAATTTCAATTTTTTTTTTATTATTGAAAAATTGCCTCTAGTTTGAAAGTTTTAAAAATTATGCTTTGCTATAAAATAAAAGAATTTTTAATTGAGAGTTTGATTATTCACCTTCGAATGGAAGAAGAATTGTAGAAACATGATCAAAGAGAAAAAGTCTTGGTTGTTTTAAACAACAAAAAGAAATTCGGCGTAGTTCTGAAGCCATTTGGCAAATTATTAAAGAATCAGAACCGCAATGTTGTGAACCGAACTAAGAATGAAAATCCTTCAAGGGCCCCAATTACTCCAATTAATAGGTGTTAGATGTGTAATTAGTGTGGGTTTTTGTTATCGTATCCACAGGGACTGTTCGATATTTTGATGCTTGCCGTTCAATAGTTGCGATATTCTAAGTTAACGGTTTCAAAATTCTCAATTGTTTTTATCATTCACTTGAAGCAAAGATTAATTTGTCACAAAGGTTTTGTAAAAGGTTTTAAAAAGGCATGTTAAGGTTAGGTTTTGCTAATCCTTTCCATGTATAAATGATTAATCAAGCACATGAACTCGGTTTCCGACCAATATAACCACGTATCCTCCCGACTACGTTTATGTCTAAAGCGAAATCGTGAGTGCCGTTGTTTAAACCGTTAGATGATGTCTCATGCTAACAATCTAAACAACGATCATTAAGATCAATACAATGCGAATAGCAAATCCCAAATCTATGTCTAGAGTTTGGTTTTTAAGAGATGAAATTGTTAGGTCAAGATTTGTGGAATCTATGTCTAGAGTAAAACAAATCAAACTTAAAGCATTAAGAGAAAACAACTTCATCTATATTGATCAAAGACTTTGTTCATATACAATAGATCAAAAGCAATACATAAAAACAGAATCAACTACATCTAACCTCAACATAGAGTGTTTAGCTACACATACTCATGTAGCTTGGATAACAAGTAAAGAGAGGAGATGAATAAGCATCCACGACGAATAATCGAGAATGGATGCAAAATCAGCTTCTCCAAGTGAAAATACAAGCTTCAATGGTTCCAAGACTGAAAACTATGATTTTTGGATCAAAATGAACAAAAGATCCTCTTTACAAAAAGTGAAATTCTATTTATACAAAGCAGAATTCTGAAGCATTCGCACTGCGAGCAATCCATTCGCACTGCGAATGAGGAAAAATGGCACTTTAAGTGCCTCTGAGACTTAAACCGCCCCAAGCAGAAATCGTGGGTTCGCACTGCGAACCCTTCATTCGCACTGCGAATCATTCGCTAGCTTCATTCGCACTGCGAATAAACTAGCGAGCCAGAATTCTCAAAACTGGAACTTACTGCCTCTCTTCGCCAGCACCTTCGCACTGCGAACCAACCAACGATCACAAGGTAATTGAAAACCCTGAACTCACTGCCTCCATTCGCTGGCTCCTTCGCTGGTCCCTCGCAGTGCGAACATTCGCTGGTCCTTCGCCAGATTGTTCGCACTGCGAACACCCTGTTGCAGCATAAAAACTCAGTGGAACTTGCATTGGTTCCATGTGTTCACCATTTTGCTCCTTTCATGCCTATACCTGCACATTAACACACAAATTACAAGCTCCACACATATATTCCGATGTAAGCATAACAACTCCATTTACCGCTTAAATTCACACTATACCGTTAGAAAGAAATGAAAAATGCCAAATATTCCATACAAATATATAACAAGTTTGGCATCTAACAATAGGCAAAAACCGTCACCACAAAGAAATGACAATGGTGTTTTCTCTTTCTTTCATTGTAGAAAACCAGGTCATATGATTAAGAAATGTAAGATCGAGTTTAAACCTTATGTTTCCCCTAATGCATATGTTAACCTTATTTATGAGCAAATTATTACTTTGATCACTAAAATCAATATGATTAATGAATCTGATGGTTGTTGGATAGACATTGACTCTTCTCGTCATGTTTGTTATAATTGCGCAATGTTAAAACATACACGAATAAGAAAGTGTTGTTGGGAGTTATCCACACCACTAATGTTGTCAGTATTAGAGAAGTGGAACAAAGTCTACCTCTGAAAAGACTTTAATCTTGAAGGATGTCATGTATACTTCAGGGATTATAAAGAATCTTGTTTCTGATTTTCTTCTAAAAAAGGCAAGGTTTAGTCAGTCTATTGGGGTAGATTTGTACACACCACTAAGAATGATATTTTTGTAAATGAAATTAACTCAGTAAGAAGATTAAGAAACTTTGCAGTGATAAGGGAACTGAATATGGTTCTGGTTTATTTAATGAATTTTATAAACAACATGGAATTGTACATGAAATGACTGCACCATACTCTCTTGAAATGAATGGTCAAGCAGAAAGAAAGAATAAAACTCTTACTGAACTTGTTGTTGCAATTATGTTAAATTCTGGTGCTGCACCTCACCAGTGAGGGAAAATTTTGTTGACTGTTTTCTATGTCCTGAATAGAGTTCCCATGTTAAAAAGGAAGATCTCTCCTTATGAGATATTAAAGAAAAGACAACCAACCTTTTCTTATTTATGAACTTGGGGCTATCTGGAGTATGTCAGAATTTCAGATCTGAAGCGAGTTAAACTTGCTAGTAGAGCCTATGAATGTGCATTCATTGGGTAAACACCAAACAGTAAGGCATATAGGTGTTATGACCTAAATGCTAAAGTGGTCATAGAATCTAATGATGTTGAATTCTATGAAGACAAACTTCCTTTCAAATTGAGAAATAGTGGAGGCACTGAATCGAATCACATCCTGTGATAAGAAGTATTGAAAGCAACGACGAAATAAAAACATAACTGTGACAAAGTAAACGAGTAAGAGTTGCTAAAGACTATGGGCCCGATTATGTAGCCTTATATAGTAGAGGAAGATCCTGCAAATCTTCAAGAAGCCTTGTTATCTCTAGATGCAGATTTATGGTAAGAAGCTATTAATGATGAGATAGATTCTCTAGAATCTAACAGGACTTGGCACTTAGTTTACTTGCCTTCTTGTTGCAAAACAATTAGTTGTAAATGAGTTTTGAAAAAGAAACTAAAACCTGTGGAACTGTTGATAAGTAAAAGGCTCGCCTTGTAGCCAAAGGCTTTAGGCAAAGAGAAAATATAGAATTCTTCGACATTTTTTCTCCGGTTACTAGAATTATATCCATTAGGGTACTAATTTCAACTGCTATTATTTATAACTTAATAGTACACAAAATGGATGTCAAGACATCTTTTTTAAATGGTGGCTTAGAAAAAGAAATCTATATGGACCAACCGGAAAAGTTTGTTATTCACGGGCAAGAAACACATGGTCTGTAAGTTAGATAAGTCTCTGTATGGTCTAAAACAAGCTCCTAAGTAATACCATGAAAAGCTTGATAACTTAATGATATCAAATGGGTACAAAGTGAATGAAAATGACAAATGCGTTAATTACAAATCTGAAAATCGCCTTTGCACTATCATATGTCTTTATGTAGACGATCTACTCATATTTGGTCAAACATTCAGGCCGTTAATGATGTGAAATCATTGTTGAGCAACTACTTTGATATGAAAACCTCGGAGAAGCGAGTTTAATTCTTGGAATCAAGATCACTAGATCCGAGAAAGGATTTTCTTTGGATCAATCTCATTAATTAGAGAAGATCTTAAAGAAGTATAACTACTTTGACTGTAAACCCACTTGTACACCATACAATCCAAGTGAAGAATTGTTTAAGAACACCAATGATAATGTCAGACAAATGGAATATGCGAGCATCGTTGGCAATCTTAGGTATGCCCTTGATTGTAGTAGACCCGACATTGCATATGTCATAGGATTGTTGTGTAGGTTTACTATTAGGCCGAGTAATGAGCATTAACAAGCTATTGAGTGAGTCATGCAGTACCTTAAAAGGATCATGAATCTCGGTTTGCATTATCAGAGATTTCCTGCTGTACTTGAAAGATACAATGATGCAGATTGGAATTCCTTATTAGATGATTCCAAAGTAACTAGTGGCAATATATTTAGTTTTGTTGGAGGAGTTATATCTTGAAATAAAAAAACATACTATCTTGGCTTAGTCCATGATGGAGTCTAAGATGATAGATTTAATGAATTCTAGTGAAGAAGCAAGTTGGTTAAGATGCTTTCTAGCTGAGATCCCTTTCTGGGAAAAACCTATGCCAGATGTGTTGATCCATTGCAATAGTACTGCAACTATTGCAAAAATTGAGAATGGTTACTATAACGGTAATTAACGTCAAATAAAGAGGAAGCACAACACTGTCAGAGATTGTATCTATAAAGGAGTTGTAAGAGTGTACACACTGATGAAAAATTTATCAAATCCTTTGAAGAAAGGATTATCTAGAGAGAAAGTCTATAATACATCCAATAAGATGAGACTAATGCCTATAGAAAAATGAGTTGCTCATGAGGGTAACCCGACCTAAATGATTGGAGATCCCAAGAAATAGGTTCAATGAGTAATAATAAGTTGTGAGTAATATGAGGTGATCATTCTAGAGTAAATAAGATAAGCATGATTCCTGAAGCGATGATAGGATGAGATGATAGAAACTCTTAATGAGATCTATACTCTGTATGAGGGAGTACCTAGGCTACATGAGTACTCTTGATAGATTCACCTATGTGATTGCGAAACTTAGGTCGGTTCCTATGGAATTTCGAGGCAGAATTCCTAGAGCATTCACTAAACTGGGATACACACGCAGGGCCATTAGAGCACAAGCTATTATAATACACCTTAAGAAAAGTTTGTGTGCGAGTTTTTTGTCTGAGATGAATTTCAAGATAATTGTGTCACTTTTGTTGAATCAGAACCCTACTTGCTACACAAAGGTTTAAGTCGTAGACACCTTTGTTTTATGCACAATCTTAGAAACGTTTGACGTTACTTTTGAAATACTTTTTTAAACTCAAGAAGGGGATTGTTGGAACATTATGTCAATATTCCAATATAGAGAGATGAATTTGAAAAAGTTCCTTAAGTCAAGTCCCACATTGTATGTTAGATGAAAAAACTCCTTTATCCCACATTGCTTAGGTGATATATCTTAACTAGTCCACTTCATTATATAAGGACATTCCTTGTTTCATTCCAAAAGACACCAAAAATTCATTATGTTGAGATTTTCCTTCCTCACTCTCATAACTGCGTTTTTTTGAATTGTCGAAACGCCAACTTCTCCCCCTTTATTTCTACTCGTTGATTTTTCTGAGTATTTTCTTGAATTCTCTTTAGAGAATTATGTTGATTTCTTCTCGTTTGAGTTGAGAAATTACTAATATTAATTTTTAGATTCTCTTTGGAGAATTATTTGAATTTCTCTTGTTTGAGAAATTATTTTGAGTGGTCAAATGATCATTATTGAATTCTCTTTGGAGAATTATTGGAATTTCTCTTTGTTTAAGAAATTATTATGATTGGTCGTTATAGCAGATACTACGAGTGGTATTTATACCATATTCGAATGGTCTTTGTACCATCAGAGGGTGTATTTCTAAACCGATTATCTAGCGTGAAAGTAAAAATCCTATAGTATAGAACTGAGTTGTTTTATCTTAGAGGCGACGCGGTAGTTCAACTGCTTTGCATAATTTTGGGCAGTGTCATGAAACGTCTTAAAGAGAGTGGCCTAGTCTGCAACTTGACCCAATAATTTCTTCTGTGACTGATTTTCAAAACCGTGAAACAACACAAACTATATCAATCACACCTTGATTATTAATTTGGAAAAACATTATATAGGTCAAAAACTTTATAACAAACTATTAAAATAAAATAACAAAATATTAAACTAACATGATATCTTATTTATCTAATACCCTTATGAGATGGAGAATATAGTGATTGTATGTCAAGCTTCGATATGATGAAGTTGAAAGTTTGTTGATTGAATAGATTGGTTTAGGCATTTGTAAGTTATTGTGTTGTTGAGTTAGGTACAAAATAAAATAAACCTTGTTGGAGTTTTTATTTAACTAAGTGGCAATCTAAGTTAATGTGTTTAGTTCTTTCGAGTAATAAAGAATTGGTGGCTATGTGTATTTCTAAGGCATTGTGAGTAAAGGGAGGAAGGTTTGATGAAAGGGGCCTATAATTCTTGAAGGAGATAGGTGGGCCATTAAATCTCATAAACTGTGGAGGAAATTGACCTATACTTATCCTTAGTAGAGCTTCTATAAACAATGGGATACTTTTTTTTTCAAAGATATTAAAGATTCTCATAAAAATATATAGTAACCACTAACTAATCTTCTGGTATCCAAGCATATGGCATAGTCATAATCTTATAAGGCCTTAAGTTTTAAGGAAGAAGAAGAATGGAAGAATAAACTTTGTACATGAGACAATTTAAGGTACATTTGTACTATGATGGTTACATTTAAATGAATATTGGAGATGTTGCTCATATGTTGGTTGAGTTTCTATGCAACATAAGAGATGTCAAGTATAGGGTTTAACAGATGAATCTGTTGAGCCACGAGTCTTTTATATGCAGTGGGATAATGAATTGTAATGTGTACCTTCATATTTAGTTAGTTTAGTCCATATGGGAATAGAAGTTGTAGTAGGTTTACAGCCAAATAAACCATTGGAGTTTTTATTTAACAAGTGGCAATCTAAGTTAATGTGTTTTGGATCATCATCATTGACTAAATCTTCCATCAACACACCTAAAACACCAAACTAGTACTACCTTTCCTCATCTCTTGGGGTCTGGTCTCATCAAAAGAAACATGCATAGACATATAAACAATATACATTTTATTGTTAAACACACTATATGCTTTACTAGATGAGGAATACCCTTGAAAGACCCCCTCATAAACTTTAACATCAAACTTGCCTAAATTGTCTTTACCATTGCTTAAAATAAAGCATTTGCAGCCGAAAACACGAAAAAAAGAAGAAGAAATATTTGAATTTCTACCTTTCAGTAAATCATATGGGGTATTCTTTAGGATATAAGTCTAATGACCACCTTGTTTAAGATGTGGCATGTGATGTCAACCATATCCACCCAAACGTACTTAGGTAGAATCATCTCACTTGTCATAGTTGTGCTAATTCTTCTAAAATACGGCTTTTACGCTTTACAACACCATTTATTGTGGAGTTTTAGGACTTGAGAAGTTGTGGTTTGCACCATTTTCTTTGCAAAAGTTTTCAAAATGATGGTAACAAATTCACCACCATGATCACTTTTTAAAGAAATCATTTTCAAAGAAAATTGGTTTTGGACGAGCTTAGAAAATCTGACAAAAACTATACAAGTTTTTTCCTTATGAGCTATTGATCGGAAAATAGCAAGTATACTATTTTTACGATGTAGTAATAATAGGGGTTACCCCCATAATCGATCCCGAGGACTGCGCGTGATTGTAAGTGCAGATGCTAATTCAATTAAACAAAAGTTCCTTGGGTTTTGATTATTTTGAAATTATAACTAAGAATAGTAAAATGAATAAAATTATAAACTTAACTTAAAAACAGATATGAGAAGCATGCTAGAGGAAGTGTATGAATTGCACTGCAAAAACTCTAAATCCTTATTCGAAAACTCTAAATCCTTATTCGATGAAACATTACTCTAAACAAACCTTACCGATTCTTAAGGTTATTTTTCCCTAATTCCTTAGCGGAAAAACCTTTGAGATTCTATCTTTACCCTAATTCCTTAGCGGTCAAGAAAGAATCATAAGCATTATACTTGATCAAGAATAATCCGGTTATTACAAGGTATCCCCATTCCTAGGCAATATCTACTGTAATATTATTATGCAAAAGCGTTAGGTTGGTTGGTCCGACCTAAACCCTAACCATAAATCAATTTCAATTTGTCCGATCGAAAAACGTTAAAAACATTGCATAACAAAAGATTAAGGGAAAAAGTAATATTTCATAGAACAATGAAAATTCAAGTCATTACAATGCAATTCAGGGACACCCCATAGCATTTGGGGGTTTAGCTACTCATAGTACGAATATAGATTACAAAATAGTAGATAAACATTACAAGATTAACGGTTAAATTGGATCTTCAATTTCAGATGCTCATGAAAAATCTTCCATCTCCCGATCACTTGATAGCATTCCAACTCTCACGTCAATTCTTTCGTAAAATCCCAAAAGTGTTTTCTTTTCTCTCCCAAACGATCCTAAGTAACCACAATCCACTTAACAGCGATGGAAAATACCCAGAATGCCCTTAGGAGGACCACAAACATAAAAATGATAAAAATCAGCAATTCCTCGCCCAGGCCAACATGGGTCGTGTCAGGTAACACGACCGGCCGTGTTGGCTTTCTGCCTTGAGGGAAGAAAATTATTATGCTCCAGACCTGCTGACATGGGCACCCGTGTCATCCCCCTGCCATATTTCCAACATCACCTCTTCTTGGTACTCTCCTGACACGGATCGAGTCAGGCGACACGGGTGGCCGTGTCAGGCTGTGTCTTCCTACTTAAAACTCTTCCGAAACTTGCGATTTTTATCGGTTTTTCGCTCCGATTCCTCTTGAATGTTTGTATGGACATGAAAACACTAAAGAACACAACCAAGGCATAAAATGTGGTAGAAGAGATGTAAAACACATAAACAATGACAAAATATTAACTAAAACAAATAGTTATGAAAACCATCGATCAAACTCCCCCAAACTTAAACCGTTGCTTGACCTCAAGCAACAAGCTTGCATAAATATTTTTCAGATCAAAGGGTACATATCAAATGAAAGACTTATGAAGGTAAGGTGTGTCGATACTCATACGTGAGCCTTTGTTCCGATCGGCGAAAACTAGTTTTCTTGGTAATCGTCCGTTAACGAAGGTATTACACAAACACATATCGCGGTAAAACCACGAACCTATATCCCCTTTTTGGTTACCTCTCCAACTATGCTTTAGGCTTAAGTATTTTCTTTGATTTTCTACCCCTTTCATTCGGATAATCAAATTAAGGCATTCTTTTTTTTTTCGTTTTCCCATCACATGTACAAGATTGATCGAAAGTTTTTCTAGGCACCATTATTTTTTCTTGCTCATTGGCATTTATTAGTCCACTTTGGGACGACAATTGAGATTCAACCGCCGTTAGGCTAAGTAACCGGGTGAGGGTTACCCAACTTAGAAGGACTAGTTGTCTTTATCGCTATTATTCACTTTTTCGGTGCCTTAAGTCATTTTATCAATCAACCTTACACATGCAATTCTTTCTAGTCATGTCGGACTATCACTATGAACTAATCGGGGAATACTTCTCAAATCCAAGTACTGTGGCACAAATCTACACGTTGGACTCGCTTTCTTACTCCGGAGAATCTAGGGCGTTCGGGTCATTCCTAAGTTTTCAAACTTTTCCAATGTCCCTAGTTCTAACTTCTCTTCCCTCGAACTCTATATACATTCCTGACTACCTCACACATCACATAATTCACAAGAAAAATTATTGGCTCTAATTCGAGGGTGATCCCACAGTGGTTTCCATAAAACAACATACAAAAACGCAAATAACAAGTCTAAACGGAAGAACTAAAAACAGTAAATCCTCCCCCAAACTTGAACTACACATTGGCTCCAATGTGTTAAAACAAGAGTGAGAGAGTTCATTCACAGAGATCTTTACTAAGAATGCTGACGGTAATGCAACACCACTGCTATATCATCGTTTGCACATGTAGGATCCGGATTATTTCCTGCAACAAAAACAAAAACAAACAGCAAAAAGAAAATAATTAATCAGATAGGCGTGGGTTGCCTCACACGTAGAGCTTCGTTTAACGTCGCATAGCTCGACGAGTTACTCCCCAATGCTATGGGGGATACTTCAGCTTACACGTTTTATTGCTCGACCTTCCCGCAATAGAGCACCGGCCAGATTCAGGAATAAGAGCTACATTGTGATTCAACTCACATCCAACTTCCACATTCTCCCTTTGATTTTTTTTATCTTCTTTCTCTGATGTTTCTTCCTCTTATTGACTTCTTGACTGGAGTTTGGAGTCTTGCTCGGTGCAATAGATGACTCAGATGCTGCAACCTGATGAATTATTCCAGAGACTCTTTCAAGAAGTGGTTTTGAGCTTTTGCTTTTTCCCACTATTCGGATCATTCCAACTGAGGGTTGATTACTTTCCTCTTGACCCTGCTCCTCGAGCTCCCACACTTTTAAGGTTATTTCCTCCTCAAAATATTTCAAGGTTAGAGTACCAGCCTCAATATCCACATTGCATCGACTAGTCATCAAGAATGGCGACCTAGTATGATAGTCGTCTCCTCATCTTCCGGAAGATCAATGATCTCAAAGTCCACTGGATAGGTGAATTTATCAATAGTCACAAGCACATCTTCTGCTAAGCCGTATGACCGCTTGGTTGTGAGGTCGGCAAACTTCAGGTTTGTTCCCGTTTCACTTATACCCAGCTTTTTGAAAATTAAGAGGGGCATGAGACTCAGGCTAGTACCTGAATCAATCAAGACTCTCTTAAAAGTTTTGTCCTTTATGGAACAGGGGATTGATACAGAACCAGGATCTTTCCGTTTGATTGGAATTCTCCTACCTTGTGATTCCCCACTACTCTCCTCAATTATACTCTTTAACTCTTCTCCACTGGGTTTCTTTTTCCCAATGACCTCCTTCATGAATCTTGTAACACCCCACTTTTCCCACTTTTAAAATAAGCAAAATAATCAATGAAATAATCAGAGTTTTTACACCAAAATCAAGTAGGATGCCACATTTGCAAAAACAACACCAAAACTCCTTTATTAAATGAAATAAACAGCGGAAATATTTATTCATTTGTTTAATTCACGGCCATCTGCCAAATACACCAAATATCCCACATAAAATCGTGGTCCACCAAAATAATCATAAAGAAATAAATATACGTAACAAAAGAATAACAAATAACAATTGACTGAAATCCCCAAAATAATCTCGTGTTACGTATCAGAGCACTCCTATAGACTCGATCAGCAACACCAATATCCAAGTTAGCTAAGTACCTGGATTATCTGTACTTTCGAAGAAGCACAGACACAACAACAACAATAAAGGGGTGAGAAATCACGTTCAAATATTATAGGTGAATAATTACATGATAAACAGGTAGTCATCACATGCAAGCATTATCAATCATCAAACACGGCCTATTGCCCAATATCATCATCAACACTAGATAAGAATGTAATGCGACACAACACCATGCATGCGGTACCGACTCATTGGTTCATTCAATCGAACCCAGGATAGATCACGTACACCTCTCCTTGGCAATGATCTATCCCCACCATTCTCCACATAGGAGTACGGATGAATCGCATACACTCCTCCTGAGCAACGATCCATCCCACCAATCACCATGAATATACAAGACTCAGAATGCACAATAAAACATGTATACAACATAAATACATGCACACGATCCTCCTGATCACACCATACATATCAATAACACTAACGTTACACCATTTACTTCAAATACACCAAATACGAAATCAATTAATTAATTAATTAAAATTTATTAAAATTAATATCTCCAACACCAATATCTTATTTCCCTGCACCTGGCACATATTCCCAACCTCTCAAACCGAAGGAAACCGAATCGGACGCGAAAACGGGAAGGAACTCGCGAAACGGTAAAATTCTGCAACTCTGCAGGCCATACGCGTATTGCCCCATGCCATACGCGTATGCCAGCTCCCTCGCCCAACTCGTACGCGTATTGCTCCCTTTGGTACGCGTATTGCCTCACAATGCCCAATGTCATACGCGTATGCCTTGTGCCGTACGCGTACGGACAGAAACGTTTTATCACTGAATTTCCCACTTTCCAATACCGTACGCGTATCACCCCCTATTACGCGTACTGCCTACTCTCTTACGCGTATGGCTCCTTTTCCTTCACTCCCATACGCGTATGACCTAGCCCCATACGCGTATGGCCAGATCCATTACGCATTTCACCAGAGACCTCCCTATTCTGCAGTCTGCTACGATTTTCACATGTTTCCACTTCTAATCAGTCATATAATCGTTTCTACATTGATTTTAGGTCCAATTTTCATCTTCATACTTGCCTCTAGAATTACTACAAATATTACAAGCCTAAAACCTCAATTCGTTTTCCCCCAAATTGAATTAAAAAATGACAGATCTGTAACAAGTGTTTATACAACAGCAACAACAACCAAAATTCATGAAAATATTCATTAATTCATGCACGATTCTCAGAATCACAACCAGCATATTCAACAATCAACAATTCAACAGTTTGCACATCAATTTCCTACGGGGTTAAGGACTCCCCACTACCCGATCATGAAATAAACACCAATATTAAACCCGTTTCTCCCCCTTACCTCGAATTCTTGCTCAATTCCTGCAAAAAATTGACGAAGGTTCCTTGCCCTAGAATTCCCTTGTTCTTCCTCTCCTTAGCCTTTTCTCTTTCTATCTCTAAAGTTCTGATTATTCTCACTATTACCAATTTTCCACTAATTAAGCTCCATTTACCAAACTACCCTCACTAATCTCATTAACCCAATATTCACTTGATTATATTAGGTCCTATTTACTTAATAATCTTAATAATAATAATAATAACCAAAACAATAATAATACTAATAGTAATAATAATAATATGAAATATACTATTAAAATAATAATAATAATAATAATATTTCCATATTACTAATATTACCCCCTACGCACTCAAACACGCACCCAACCAAGGCCAACAATTAAAATAACACCGGACGATCAAATAATTAAAAATGGGGTGTTACAAATCTCCTATATAGAGGCGTTTGTTCAAGTGCTTCAAAGAAGGGCATATTAATCTCTAACTTTTTGACCAATGAGCTGAATTTGTCAAAATCTTTTTCTGGTGTCTCCTTCTTTGTCACTCTTGAGGGGTACGGTAACTTGATCTTAGGTTTAACCGCTTCTTTTCTTTCCTCTTTAGTTGGCCTGGCTTCTTCTTCTGCAACTTCCCGGCTCCTTGTGGTAACAACATTGACATTCTCATTACTTTTCAGATTTGGTATGTTGGCGCTTGGGAGGGCGCCTGGTGCTTGAGAATTTGCAACTTGTTGAGCTATCTGACCCAATTGAACCTCCGAATTCTTTATGGAGGTTGTGGTATTCCTATAGCTATTCCGGGTCTCTTCCTGAAATTGCATATTATGAGCTGCCATCTTCTCAATGGCAATCTCCCATTGTGCTTTTTTTTGGGGGGGGGGGGGGGGGGGGCTGTTGCTGCGGTGGGTATTGGTATTGATTCTGATCTTTCCAGGAGAAGTTAGGATGATTCTTCCATCCTGGATTATAACTTTGAGCATAAGGGTTATTCTGCTTTAGGAATTCCATCTCCTTAATTTGTTACGGAGTCACAGCACAATGTGCAGTATAATGGGGTCCACTATAGATCTCACAAATCATGGGTTGACTAGTTTGAACTTGTGCCACACTTTGAGCACCCACATTCATAGCCTTTAACCTTCTTTCAACTTTCGCTGCAATCTGATCTTCCACCTTCACAACCTGATTATTCAACTTCAAGTCAATCACACCCTTAGATTTACTCACACTTCGATCATATAACTCCACATGTTCGTTGGCTGCAATAGCTTCAATAATTTTCTTGATACTAGTCGCGGTGGTGAAGTTGGATGATCCACCAGTAGCTGTATCAATAAGTTGCTTAGTTTTCATTCGGAGGCCATTGACAAACACCTGCATCTGCTTAGTTTGATCCATGTTATGAGTCGGACAGACTACCAAAACCTTCTTGAACCTCTTGTATGCGTCTCCGAGGGATTCTCCGTCCTTCTGTTTAAAGTTCACAATATCATATCTTTTTCGCATATAAACAGAGGCCGGAAAATACTCATTCAGAAATGCCTTCTCCATCTCTTCTCAAGTGGTAATACTCCCAACAGGTAACGAGTAAAACCACTCTTCAGCCTCTTCTGCAAGAGTGAAAGGGAACATTCTTAACTTCTTTGCTTCCTCCGTGTGCCCCTCAATCTGGAGAGTGGTGCTCATAGTCAGAAATCTTTGCAGATGTTTATTGGCATCTTCATTAACCTTTCCGGGGAAAGGTCTCCTCTCAAGTTGAGTGATGGTGCTAGGATGCAGCTGGAAATTCGGCACATTCACCGCTTGGTTTACAATGGTCAACCTACCAGCCGGTGCATTTGCCCCACCGTAATCGCCCAGAAGTCTCTCCGCTGGTTGATTTCCAGCCATAATCACAGTATCTCTGTCCGCCTCTGAACCTGTTTCTGAACCTGAATCTGATTGTTCTGAGTGAACAAAAACTTTTTCTTCTTCTGGTGATTGGACTAACGGTCTGCTTCTGAAGCTGCCAGTCTTGTTTATCTACGTCTTGCGTGTAGAGTTCTTTCGATTTCTGCATCAAAATTAAAATTTGCTGAGGATTCGCCTCGCATAAAAATGTTAGACGCAGATTAGTAGTAACAGTAATAATCCAAAAGTTAAAAATAAAAAATAAAAATAAAAAATAAAAATAACAGAAAAATAAAATTTTAGTCACAGAGTGACAAAATTTCAATTGAATTAACACACGAACTTATAATTTGGCAGTCCCCGGCAACGGCGCCAAAAACTTGATCGAAAAATAGCAAGTGTACTATTTTAACGATGTAGTAATAATATGGGTTACCCCCAGAATCGATCTCGAGGACTGCGCGTGATTGTAAGTGCAAATGCTAATTCAATTAAACAAAAGTTCCTTGGGTTTTGATTGTTTTGAAATTATAACCAAGAATAGTAAAATGAACAAAATTATAAACTTGACTTAAAAACAGATATGAGAAGCATGCTAGAGGAAGTGTATGAATTGCACTGCAAAAACTCTAACTCCTTATTCGATGAAACATTACTCTAAACAAACCTTACTGATTCTTAAGGTTATTTTTCCCTAATTCCTTAGCGGAAAAACCTTTGAGATTTTATCTTTACCCTAATTCCTTAGCGGTCAAGAAAGAATCACAAGCATTATACTTGATCAAGAATAATCCGGTTATTACAGGGTATCCCCATTCCTAGGTAATATCTACTGTAATATTATTATGCAAAAGCGTTAGGTTGGTTGGTCCGACCTAAACCCTAACTGTAAATAAATTTCAATTTGTCCGATCAAAAAGCGTTAAAAACATTGCATAACAAAAGATTAAGGGAAAAAGTAATATTTCATAGAACAATGAAAATTCAAGTCATTACAATGCAATTTAGGGACACCTCCCTAGCATTGGGGGGTTTAGCAACTCATAGTACGAAAAGAGATTACAAAATAGTAGAAAAACATTACAAGATTAACGGTTGAATTGGATCTTCAATTACGGATGCTCATGAAAAATCTTCCTTCTCCCATCACTTGATAGCATTCCAACTCTCACGTCAATTTTTTCGTAAAATCCCAAAAGTGTTTTCTTTTCTCTCCTAAACGATCCTAAGTAACCACAATCCACTTAACAGCGATGGAAAATACCCATAATGCCCTTAGGAGGACCACAAACATAAAAATGATAAAAATCAGCAATTCCTCGCCCAGGCCAACACGGCCCGTGTCAGCCAACACGACCGGCCGTGTTGGCTTTCTGCCTTGAGGGAAGAAAATTATTATGCTCCAGAACTGCTGACACGGGCACCCGTGTCAGCCCCCTGCCATATTTCCAACATCGCCTCTTCTTGGTACTCTCCTGACACGGGTCGTGTCAGGCGACACGGGTGGCCGTGTCAGGCTGCTGTCTTCCTACTTAAAACTCTTCCGAAACTTGTGATTTTTATCGCTTTTCCGCTCCGATTCCTCTTGAATGTTTGTATGGACCTGAAAACACTAAAGAACACAACCAAGGCATAAAATGTGGTAGAAGAGATGTAAAACACATAAACAATGACAAAATATTAACTAAAACAAATAGTGAAATAACGTATGAAAATCACCGATCAGCTATGAATAGGATCCAAGTGAATATAGTAAAATTGTCTACAATAAAAAAGCAATTATAATTTCCTCCTAGACTCTTATCCCTTAAATGTTCAAAGAGATCTAGATGGAAAAGCTCAAGGAGTTTATTTGTAGAAACAAAATATTTTGATTTAAAAGACACCCTTGTTTTCTTTTCCATTTGGTGAGCATCACATACCATTTCTTTAGAAAAATTAATTTTGGGTAGACCAATCACTAATTCTTTGGAAACTATCTTATTAATTAGATCAAAGTATACATGGCTCAAATGTAACGCCCCAGTTTTTGTCAGTTTTAGTTAATCGAGTCTATTTGATTATTTTATTATTGACTTTTATTTGGCAATATATTATTTTTCATCGTTGTTGATGTTTTATCGCATTTTGAGAGCGTTTGAGAGATATTTGAGCTGAGGGGTATTTTGGTCTTTTGCTTGGGTAAGTTTTATGTTTTTATATAAATAGAAAGAAAAGAGAGAAAAATAGTAAGGAAGAGAAAAAGAGAAAGAAAGAAGGAAAAGAGAAAAGAAGAGGAAGAAGAGAGAAAAGAGGAGAAAAGGGAAAAAATCGCGGGAACTCCGTTTCAAGCGCGAATAATCGGGTAAGGGTGAGAAGTTTCAATTATATATTGCTTGTGTATGTATATGTGTATGTTTTCTTGATTGTTTTGGATAGTTTCATATAGTTTTCATTTTAGGTCGAAATGGTAAAAATGGTTAGAAATCGATGTTTTCACGGATGAATTTCGAAATAAATTGCGTAGATTAGTCGTATGAGGTTAGACCGAGATTATAGAAACTCGTTTGGTTGAAATCGGTTGATATTGTGAGTTTTGACATTTTTGGGTTTTGAGAATGTGAGATTTTGGTGAAAATCGAACGTCGTAGAATTATCGTTTTATGGTCCTAAAACGTTGATATATATTTGGTAAGGATTATTGTGTATTTGTTTCGTATCATAGAATTGAATCGGTCGGATTTTCGGGCAAAATAGCCGAAATCCGTAGCAGCCCGCAGGCGTACGGACGCGTGCTGTAGGTGGAAAATCCTGATTTTTCGGAAAACTTCGGAAATTCATATCCCTTGAACCGTAAGTCGGTTTTGATCCCCGTTCGAAGCGTTGGGAAGCTAACGAGATGTTCTTTCTAGGAAAAATAGTTTTGAGGTCTGAACCTAGTCCAATCGGTACAGTTTTTTCGAACCGTTTCGTAGTGTCGGGCGTCCGGTTTATGTTTTTGCGTTATTTTGAAATATTCATATCTTCTTCGTTGTTTATCGTATTTAAGTGTTCTTTATACCGAATCGAAGCTGTCGATGAGCACTTTTTGATGATGATAGAAAATATTATTTTTGGCCGACTTTTAGCCGACTTTTTCGAGAAACCGTAAAAATGGAATTTTGAGTTATTTTTCAATATTGTAAGACATATTATGATATGTTATGAGATGGCTTGTGTGATGATTCTTTGATGGGAATTTGATGTTGTGGAATGGTATATTGGTGTTTGTGGCCATTTTGGGCAATTGTGTGCATTACTTTATATGTACTTGAAATACATGATTATTGTTAATGCATGAGCATTTGATGTTGGCATGAGTCATTAATGTGTCAAGTATCATGATATGCATTCTTGCATTGGAAGATTCATAGATGAATCAGTTTTATCGTCTTACGCCCTGAAATAATGGTAGAAGCGATTAATCACAATTAGTTTTATCGTCTTACGCCCTGAAATAATGGTAGAAGCGATTAATCACAAATGATTGTGCGCCCTGAAATAGTGGTCGAAAGCAATCCATAAACGTCGTTCGCCCTGAAATAATGGTTTATAGCGACGGGGAACATCGTAGGCCCGACGGGGAGTTACTCTATGTAACAAGCGATGATTCCAAGAGTTCCTGGGGGACTAATGAATTACGAGGTTGAGTCGGTACCGCATTGCATTTGCATAGAGTCGTGAGTTGGTCTCTATGATTTGCATTTATCATCTTTATAATGATGTGTTGGTGAGTAAACGTAAATGTGTATGTTTATGTGGAATGATTAAGGATTGTGAAAGTATGCATGATGAATATGCTTGATTATATATATATATATATATATATATATATTTATATATATATACATTGTGATGTATATGAGTGAGTTGGGATGAATTGTGGTGAGAATTATAAATGGATTGATTATGTGTGAGCTTGTGATAGCCTTGGTGAATTAGTTTGCATAAGAGATGAATGCATTGGTTGTGAGTGATATGTTTTGTGTATAAACATATGCATTATGTGTGAATATGTGATTATGTCGGTATGATTAATATATGTTATATTTTGTGGTGATGTGGTGGTGTGGTTCCATATGTCATAATCGTGGTGGGATTATGTGTGATATGTTTTGTATTGGTGGCATGCTATATGTGTTAGTATGTGATGTAATTGGTGAGAAATATTATATATGTGAATTTATCTGTGTTGTGGCATATTATTATGCAATCTTGTTATAGTTGTTATTTCTCACCCTTCTGCTGGAATATGCTTTTTATGGCATAGTGCAGATTGTCAGCTTTAGAGGCGTGGAGGCAAGTGGAAGAGTTAGATCTTCGTCTTTGCTTAGGTCTTGGTGTCTGCTCTGATACGTAGCACGGGAGTCGGGGAAACGATTATTTTATTTATGTATATAATTGTTGAATATATTTGGTATTACCTTTATATGGAAAAGTTTCCCAATTGAGGGTAACCTATTTTATGCTATGTATCAAATTTATGAGCAGGGAGTGTGTATTCTTATTTTAAAATGTGGCATCCTTGTTTCTGTCGGAAAAATAAATTTTTAGTTACTCTGATTTTATTAATTGTTATTTATTTATGATGGGGAATTGGGGTGTTACATCAAACGTCTGTGCCACAACCAGGAGTCTTCACTTGGGGTGACAATACATTTTGCACCTTTCTTTAAAATATCATATATGTAGTGTTATATTTGTTAGGGACCCCACTAAGGGTGATGACCATGTGTCACCCTTAGGGAGGTATCACCTTTCCCCAATGCCTTCCTATTTCCCACTCATAGGAAACGTGGGATAGGACATTTCTATGGAAGAGAAAAGCCAGGGTCAACAACTGACTCATGTCCTCCTTGGAAATAAAGATTTAATGGTCCATCATTTGACTATAAAGTAATATTTTCCAAGGAAACTCGAGGCCCAAGAAGGCCTTTATAAATACTTTTCCCCCAAAGGGAGAAGAGGACATATCTTAACTATTACATGTCACATCCTGCATACTAAAGGTGAGAAAAAAACACAAGAATGGGGGATTGAATATTGTATGCCAAATCGTTTTTACTTCTGAACAAAAGTTTAGAATCTAAACTGAAGTTTAAAATATGATTAAGAAGTTGCAGTAGACAAGTGTAACAGAAGCAAATAAATAGGCAAATAACACACATAAGTTATCGTGGTTCCTCTCCAACAGAGAGTAGTCCAGTCCCCTTGCAGCACAAGAGATTTCCACTATAATCAAATTGATTACAATTGCTTATACCCTCAAGTATAAGACTTTTATCTTGCTCAAACCTACAGCCTAAGTCTTGCTTGCTTAGATTCCACGAGTTTAAGACATTCTTGCTTAAACCCATCGGATTCAAGATTTCCTTGCTTAGACCTACAGTCCAAGAATTCCTTGCTCAGATTCCTCGAATCTAAGACTTCAACGCTTAAGTACATAGCAAGAGACTTTATTTTAGTTCCTCTTGAGCTGATACAAATGATGTGGAGTGCGTATTTATTTTAGTTATAGTTGTAGTGTTATTCTCTTAGTTGATCTTCTATTCTTCTGCTCCTTTTATAGCTGAAGAAATAGAGTCGTTGAAGCAACCTAACGACTACTTTCAAATCAAATCTTTTTACACATCTTCTTTTCCAATAAAGCAGGTTTTGGAACTTGTAGTCAAGGAATTACCCACTGAACAAGGCCATTGTCCAGAGAACTTTTCTATGAAACAAGTACAACATAATCTTTTGGAGATAATGTCAACTACTCTCGAGTCTCATGATTTTTGAGCTTGAGTTGTCAGCCATCAGTTTCAGAGGCAGGGTTAGCACCTAATTATTTTGAAATATGCAAAAGATATCTTTAGGGTCCGACTCTCTCACAAGAACCTGATCTGAACCAAACCATAGCTTCTTCCATTATAGAACATGTTCCATCAAGTAAATTGGATTCTGTACACATGAACCAACTAGTTAAAAATCCTAATTGTTCTTCAAATACTTTATTATCATCAAAACCTTAGAGGATACATGGTATAAACCAAATTTGTTTCAACACATACAATAATACTTAAGCACCCCACTCACATACAAAGCCTCTCACCTCACGTGAGCAGGTTCTGCAAACCACCATAAAATACCACCATACATGGATTTTTTGTCGCCATGGGCAAGCCCTGACCAACATTATTTGTTAGACACATACTAAGGCCTCCGAGTGTCCATGCCTTTGTAGGGGAAAGACACACACTTGTACTTTTTGACCAGTATAGTGGCACCTATCGTGAGGCCCTGGTAAAACTAACCAGGGCCATGGCCCTTTCACCCTAACTCCTTCCATATTCCCTCCAAAGATGGCCGATAAAACTCTGTGTTCCAACACAAACACCATTGTTGGAGGTTTCGTTGGTGGAGGTAGTTTTAGCTCCTCCCAAAGGAAATACGCAAGGTAAATGCTTGCAACAAGGGTAATATCTACTTCTTTCCCTATAAGTGCCTTGTTCTTTGCGTGTGGACTTATTTTATACCTTGAGTTAAGTGGAGTGGATTTGATATGAATTGGGCCTTTGCCATTTGGACCTTTGGCCAACCGAGAATAATTGCCCCTAAGGCTTTGCTAGGCATTAAAGGAGCCAAGAAAGCCTTTAGTGATATTGGTCGGCTTCTAGGATGTTGTCCAATGTGAAATAAATCTAAAACGATTGGAACCAGCTAAAAAAGTAACGAGGAATGATTACATTAAATAAAGTCCCATCATTGAAACTTTTCGAAGTCTTGTTGACGTGACAAGCTAGGGAGAGAAGCAGTTTATAGTCTACTCGAGTGTGATTGAGTTTGTGTGTATCCATAGTGAAAATCTAGTCGTTAATCTTGTGAGTTCTTTCTATAGAAGTTATGGAGTGTTTTGAAGTTTTTGTAAGCCTTGGCATTCAAACCTACATTCATTTTCCCAAAAAACATTTTAGTTTCTTCTTTCTTGAGAATATTAATAGAAGCGATCTCCAGTCCCTTAATTAAAGTCTTTGCCTTTTTTCCTCTTATCACACTTCGTCAATCTCATACAACCAAGTACTACCATACACTCAAGCTTTTATCTTCAACATTTCTTATTTTCTAGTCAGGATTAGTAATAATATGGTTGACCTAGTGAGTGATTCTAAAGGTAAAACTTCGTTTGCCTTTATAATGGGGACATCTTCTAATTCTTATCTCCCTCATCCTAGTCGTAATCTTCTAGAACCAGAAATCATATCTTTATCTGACAACTCTAACTTAGAAAGGATATATGGGAATTCCTTGGAGGAAATAACTTCTTCATCTGACTCATTAGAAGTCTGTTTATCAAGTATTGATAGAGAATTTAATCGTGGTGAGATCATATGCCCCCTCCCATGTTAACAGAGGATGAGATACAAGCCAACCGAAAGAGGAGAGAACATAGTAGGACTTATATTCAACTTCACCTGAAGATAGATAACTGTGATCACGGAGGCCTCCATAGATGTCGCTCGAAATGCGGTCGACAAGTATTTAGAATGGTCGATTCTTTTAATGGGGCTGGAAAAAAGGAACAAACAAGAGAAACATGCAACAAAAGAAAGAATATACAAATACTTATATTTATAATGGAGTAAATTTATTACAATGAAACAATGGAATGGACAGATAAATAAACATTCAAAAGTACCCTTATTGCGAACAAAATGTCTTGAGTTTTCGGTGCCTTTCCTCCTTCAGAGCTCTGAAAAGTGTGTTATTATTTCTTTACAATATCTCTTTCAGTCGGATAAGACGTCGAAGTATCCCCATATCTATGCCCGCTAACGTATAATTGGATGGTCGACTTCGTCAAGGATACAACTTGAGGTTGAAATTCGAAACCCTAGGACCATGGACTTACCTCAATGCAATGCTCCAGATAGGCATTTTCTTGTCACCGTCCCAGGCCTCATCTTACTCCAGAGTGGATATGTACCTCAAGGGGTCAACAAATGCATGTTATCTTCTTATAATCTATCTAGCCTGGTGGTCGGCTTTCGTTGAACCTAAGAAGCTGGTCGGATGTGGACGACATTCTTTGAGAGACCCACATCTCTGACCTTTATCGCTGGACTTGGATTGTTCTTCTTGCCTAGTCTTTCCTTTGGAATAGGGACGCCATGAGAGAATCTGAGATTACTATCAACCGGTCTCCTTCCAACCAGGATCCGGGGTGTCTTTCCCTTGAGCGTGTTCAGTGAACCTCTGTTACTTGACTAGACCAAGCAATAAAGAAAGGCTGTAGCGAGTTTTTCCCTGACCTGTTGGATCCAGCCTGCGAAGACTCCTTTCATCGGGTGGAAATCCTTTGGTACCTATTTTGACGTTGCCACGGTAAGTATCATGTCACCGAAGAAAAACATCGAAGATTTTAGAACGGAAGATAAACCGTGGATCTTCAGCGTTATCTTCGTAGAACTCACCTTCATTTTTTGTGCTTCCATCGTGGATCTGGATCTAGATCTAGGATCATTTCTTCTTCTTCTTCTTCTTCTTTGCGGAGTTCCATAGGGAAATAAAAAATCTGGAGATTGATAACAGCCTGGATCGAATGCGACATATCGCCACATTCGATTATGAATGCTCATTATTCGATGACCTGATGAGGTTGTTTCTTAAAGACAACGCCACTATTTAGTCCAGGATCTAGAATTGGATGTAGTTGAAGAATTAATTATCTGGAAACGGTGGAGCTGATCTTCGTCGCATCGGCACAGAGTGAACCTGCATGGTTAACACTCCATTGTTTATGTCAATTCAAGATTTAAGACGGGGGTAGTGAAAAATGGAGATCATAGAATCTACCTTGTTTTTTGCGTGTGAACTAATTTTATACTTTGCGTCAAGTGGAATGAATTTGAGATGAATTGGGTCTTAGCCAGTTGGGTCATGGCCGACCAAAAACACTAATTAATAGTACTAAAATAAGTTAAATATCAACAAATAATAAATTGACATAGTATATAACTAGAAAATAAGTAAGTATTACAATATATGAATGCAATCTGGTTCAGTTTGAAACGATTTTAAAAAATCAATCAAAATACGATATTATATGAGAGGTTTTCATAAAAGAGAATTCATGCACTTCCCAAACCATTTAAATTTTTTGCAACTATTTTTTTTAACAATTTGTTGTTTTATTTGGATCACTTTAAATTTAAACACTCTTATTTAAAAAATAAAAAAAAAAACTCAAATCTAAATTCAAGTCTAATCAAAATATAGTTTTTTTGTCAATCTCAAGTCGGTTCGGTAGATACTCATTTATACCATATTTATGATCAAAATCAAATCCAAAATCACTGCTAAAATTTCATACATCATTTAACATATCATTTTATCTATAGTTTAATTAAATAGGTATTTTTAAAATTAAAAACATAGAGTAATTAATATTTTCTAAACCTGTTTAAAGTAGACGACTTTATACTTACCAAATACTAGAAGCGGACTATACCAAGAATATTCCGGTTCTGGTGTATGCCATTCAAAATTCAGCGGTACCGAAATTTGAGTAAGTAGTGCATTACACACTCACAATAACAACAACAACACCAGGTGGCGCCTGCCTATTGCCTTAATCACCCCACACCTTCCAATTTTTCATCAAATCCAACGGCTCAGATCTAATATTACTTGCGATGGGAATTAACAATTTTGAATAAATTGAATAAATAATCTAAAGATAAAAACCGGTAGCTTCTCCAATAGCTTCTTTAGTGTTGGGGGGAGTTTTTACTAGGGAACATTGATATATAGTGTATGACTAGGCACTTTTGTGAGAGACACATCACTTGTCCACCTAAAACCTTAAGGTGATAGGTGAATGAGTTCTCTCACTTATAAATGCTCAAGTCACCACATTCCTATCCAATGTGGGACTATTTCCCCACTTACTCACACTTGCTATATTATTCCAACACTCCCCCTCAAGTGTGAGTACACAATGTTTCCCTTTTTTTTTTATACTTTGTACCGCCGTTGACACATCAAATACACCTCTTTCTTGGGCGTTTCAATTTCAACGGGACACCACTCTTGGGCTTTTCGATACACCTCGGTCCCTTTCTCGAACCAAAGGCTCATGATACCATTTGTTCTTCGTTTCAACTTGTAAACCCATTTTACATCAATTGGCTTCTTGTTGGATCTTTCGACAAGCTCCCAGGTCTTGTTCTTCTCAATAGCTTTGAGTTCTTCTTTCATAGCTTCACACCACTTTGAATCACTCATGGCTTGATCCAAATCAATTGGTTCTGCTTCAGCCATCATCATGGCTTTTTCGATTAAGTCACCATCTGCATCAACTGCTTGGTCTGGAAATCTCTCATATCCAGATAGTCTTGTCAACTCAGTTCTTGTTCTATTCGATCTTCTTGTATTCTGCTCAGGTTGTTCTTCATTTCGACTGATTGAAGCTTTACCCTGTTCACTTCGACTGGTTGAAGCCTCATTCTGTTGATCTTCTTCAAATACAGTTGTGACTGTATCTGACTCCTGTCGAACTAAAGTTTGACTCCAGTCCCACCCTTTGCTTTCATCCACAAGAACATCTCGACTGATCACTAGTTTATCATCGTTTGGTGAATACAGTTTGTGTGCACCAGTCGAATGATAACCTATTAACACCATAGCTTGACTTCGATCATCCAGTTTTGTTCTCAACTGTTCAGGTACATGCCTGAAGCATATTGATCCAAAAACTCTAAGATGACTAACATTTGGTTTCTCACCTGTCCAAGCTTCATAAGGAGTCTTCTCGACTAGCTTCTTCGTTGGACATCTATTCAGAATGTATACTGCTGTCGAAGCTGCTTCAGCCCAAAATCTCTTTGGTACCTCTTTAGCCTTCAACATACTTCTCGTCATATTCAGTATACTTCTATTCTTCCTCTCAGCTATGCCATTATGTTGAGGTGTATAGGGTGCAATAACCTCATGCTCTATACCTTCCTCTTCACAAAATCTGGCAAACTCTCGAGAGACATATTCGCCACCACCATCAGTTCTCAGTTTCTTTAGCTTGCAGCCACTTTGCTTTTCGACAAGCAACTTAAACTTCTTGAACTTTGTGAATACTTCATTCTTACTTTCAATCATATAAATCCACATATATCTGGTGAATTCATCAATGAAAGTTAAGAAGTAACGCTTACCACCATTTGACCTAACTTCAAAAGGTCCACACACATCAGAATGAACTAGCTCCAGTTTTTGCCTTGATCTCATGGGCAAGTCATGCTTGAATGCTTTTCTGGCCTGCTTTGCTTTGCAGCATTCTTCACACACCTGCTTTGGTTCCTTCAACTGCGGTAAACCAAACACCATTCTTTTCTGGTTGAGCATGCCTAAACTTTTGAAGTTTAGATGTCCATACCTGTGGTGCCATAGCCAATTCTTGTCTTCTTCAGTCATTGAAGCGAGGCACTTATGATCTAATGTGTTAAGTTCAACTTTGAAGGTTTTGTTTTCTGCCATAGGTGCTTTCATTATCAACTTCCCATCAGCCCTATGTACCTTCAAGTGATTCTTCTCTAACTTCATATTGAAGCCTTTTGAAAGTAATTGACCTACACTTATCAAGTTACTTGTCATTGCTGGTACATACAATACATCAGTGATAGTTGCTCTTCGACCATCCTTTCTGACAATCGAAATATCTCCTTTACCACCTGATTTGACGTGCCTGCCATCTGCAAACTTTATAACCTTTTCGACTGATTCATCTAAGTCGGTAAACTAGTTTTTATTGCCAGTCATGTGGTTGCTACATCCTGAATCTAGACATCACATGTTAGTTCGCTCAGTGTTCGACTGAGTGTTGACCATCAGCAACACATCATCAGAATCACTATCTCTAGCGCGTGCATATTGGGCTTCATCACTATCTTTTGCTTTTGCCTTCTTTCTTCTTCGACAATCTCGAGCATAGTGACCAAAACCTTGACAGTTGTAACATTGCACGTCCTTCATGTCTTTCTTAGTCGAATCAGTCTTCTTGCTTGACTTCTCATCATTAGCAACATTCTTTGACTGCTTCGATTTCTCTTTTCCAGACTTCTTGGTGAATCTTGATTGTAGCGCCTTTTCAGTCACCTTCTCTCTTTCTGAGTTCCTCTGCTTCAATCTCATCTCATGAGCCTCTAAAGAAGCTTGAAGTTCTTCTAACTTCATCTCAGAAAGATTCTTGGACTCTTCTATTGTCACTACAAAGTAATCAAAATCTGCTATTAAAGATCTTAATACCTTCTCAATCTTTTGCAAATCAGTAAGTGATTCACCACATGCCTTCATCTGGTTCGTTAACATCACGATTCTTGAGAAGTATGCCGAGACTGATTCATCTTCTTTCATCTGAATCATCTCGTATTGCTTCCTCAAGGTCTGCAACTTCACCTTTTTCAATTTCTCATCTCCACCATACAAGCTCTTTAACTTTTCCCAAGCTGCTTTTGCTGATTCTTCTTCAATAATCTTTTCAAACACGTTTGGATCCACACACTGGTGAATCAAGAACAGTGCTTTGCCATCTTTCTTCCTTTGATCTTTGTGCACAACCTTCTGCGCCTCATCTGCATCCGCCCCCAATTCCGATACTCCATCATTGACGATTTCAACAACATCTTGAAATCTGAAAATGACCTTCATCTGCGCCACCCACCGTTGATAGTTCTCACCTTTGAAAACCGGTAAATTTGCTGGAAATTGCGTAGATATTGTTCTGTTTACCATTAGATTCTCTCTGAATCGCAACCGGGCTCTGTAATACCAATTTGTTGGAACTAGGGTTCAAGAAAGATGGGATTTGTAAAGAAGAAGAAGAAGACGAGAGAGAGAGAGAGAGAGAGAGAGAGAGAGAAAACTATGTTGCAGAAATGTGTAAATTGTATTAACTGTGCAAAACTGTATCAAGCTGTGTAAAATTACAAACTAGGAAACCCTTTATATAAGCCATCACGGCCCAGGCCCAAAATTATATTTCGACACAAACTCTATATCAGCTATATTCGACTCTGTCGAATACAGCTGACTTACAATGTACAACAACTATTCGACTGAACATATACTACTTCGACCAAAACCTATACACCTTCGACTTCGACAAAACATTGAATTACACTTCCAACATTTAGCCTCCATTTTTATGAATATGCTATGTAATATTCCGTTTTTCAATTAAAAGATAAATCCAACATAGAAGAGTTTAAATTCTTCAGATTTATACGGCTTAAAAGAGAGACATTGGTGGATATGGATACAATATTAGGTTTTCAACCAATTTTGACGTCTTAGAAACTGAGTTGATTCCTAGCATATGATATGGCCTAAATGGAATGAATGATATCCGCAGTGACCATAACCTTGCACTGAGGCGACCATGATATGTTAATGATATGACAATTGTCATCATGGGAAGAAATTTGACTAGTAATGCAAATGATGTGGGATAACTGGGCACAAATAGAAGAAGCAAAATCACGATCAAAGATGAGATGTTGTGTGGTTTCAATGTGCTTGTTGCAAAGAGAGAAGATATAAGGAATAGTCACACCTCTTGCATTAAGGTTGTCATCAATTAGAAATTTGTTATAAGTGATTCTCCGAAAGAGAAGAGATTTAGAAAGTGGTATGTAGACATTTTAAACTAGTTAGGGGTGAGAATATGCCAAACCAACTAACAGGGGCCTACGGCCTAGTCTACATAGGCCTAGGGCAAGTCAGATTTTTTCTTAAATAGAAAAGACATAGACTTTTTTGTAAGCCTATTTAGATAAAGAGGCTAGGCCACAGGCCGTAAGAAACGTCTTTTAAGTCTATCAGACTGGCTTATTTAAGAAAAACTCAATAAATTTATTGTTATTATTATATTCTATTTTGTACTTTTAATTAAAATACGAAAATAAAACTTAGTTATCTTGAAGAACTTATAAAAATAAGTTGAAAAAACATTATAAACAATTTCATAAGTTGTTGTCATAAGCTTTTTCATAAGTTCTCTCTAATAAATAGTATCACTAAACTTATGCTAATAGGTAAACTTGAATGAGACAATAAAAACAAACATTTAATCTCATTGATCTTATAATTTGTTAGTCTATTTAACATTAGTTGAATTTCTTATTTACAAATGTTCAAGTGAAGTAGACTTTTAAATAAGCTAGTAGGCCAATCAGGCATTCGAAAAGACTATGTTTAGGCCTAAAAATAAGCCTATGATAGGCTACAGGCCAGACTTAAGTTTTAAATTTTTTAACAGGTCAGACTCAAGTTTGGCAAAGCCTAGCTCGACCCAGCCTATTCCCACTCCTAATACTAGCTTGCTCAAATTGACAAGTTGACTTGTTTGTTTAGGAAATTGTAAGCATTCTTTAGAGTCGGTTCGCCATAATTCAAATGCTTTCAATACCCCTTACCTACATCTCTTAGGAAAAGCCAAATTAATATTTTCAAGGAACACCGATCTATTGTTTCTTATGAAGTCACTAACTTTGGAGGTAAGGAAGGATTGATTAAGAATATGAATATTTAGAGTTTGTGCAAGAGGTTGGCCGTACCAATTGTCCAACCAAAAGTTTATGTTGTTCCCATTATGAAGTATCCAAGCAGAGTTGTTGAGTATTAAAAGAACTCTTAATGCTATTCCATAAAGAGGAATGAATATGGCGATTAATTAGGCCACCGTGCCTCAAAACTAAGGATTTGAGAATAATTGACCAACTCTACATGGAATTGAGCACATCCCAAACTAGGTACCTTTGTGAGGGACACCACATATTCACCAAAAACTTTAAGGTGATAGGTAAGTGGGTTCTCCCATTTATAAATGCTCAAGTCACCAAATTTCTATTTAATGTGGGACTATTTCTCCACTTACTCACACTTGCTTATATTATTCCAACAGATTAATGGTTGCCAAAGATCTGAGAACAAAGACTCCTTCATTTGATATTATAATATTACTAGCGTCCATACGGCGTACCTGTCTGTCTGTTTTTTTAATGCACGCACGTAAAAATTTAAATAATATTTTGTTATTTAATATTAATTTTAAATGGAAATTAGGTAAAAGAAGTTATGTAGAAAGTTAATAGTGGGAAGTTAGGGAGGAAGTTATGTAGAGTAGTGATTTCAATGAAAGTTATTATGGAAGTTACAAATTAAAGTAAGAGCAAAATTGGTAAAAAAAATAGGTTACACCAAATCACCATGTTTTGTTTTTATATATGTTATAGATAAATGAAAAATTATAGGAATCAAGTATATTTACATAATATACCTCAACTACTTTATAAAAAACAATTAAAATAAAATAACAGACTATTAAACTACCATAATGACTTATTTTTCATTTGTCGTAGATGTCAATTTGTTGGTAATTTCTTTTTCTTGTGGAGTTTGGTCTTACTTCTTTTGTAATCAGGTTTAAGTACCCTTTGTACTCATTTCAATATATTCTTGCTTACAAAAAAAAAATGATCTAATAGTGCATGAGCTAGAGAGTAAAGATGTTGAAAGGTTGTAGATTCGATGGTTTGGTTTAAGCATTTTCAAGTTATTATGTTGTTGAGATAGCTAAAAGATAAAATAGATATTGTTGGAGTTTTTTTTAACTAAGCGGCAATATTAAGTAAATGTGTTTGGTTCTTTCAAGGAATAAATAATTGTTTTCTGTGTATTTCTAAGGCTTTTTTAATGAAGGAGGGAAGATTTGGTTTATGGTGGGATATGTAAGTTTTGAAGGAGATAGGTGAACCATTAAATCTCACAAAATATGGAGGCCATTGACCTATACTCAGCCTTAGAGAAGCTTATAGAAATAATGTGCTACTTTTTTTTTAATACATTAAATATTGCCCTAAAAATGTATAGTAACCATTAGCTAATCCTATGGTATCCAAGAATCCGACATAGGTAGAATCTTATAAGGCCTTAAGTTTCAAGTAAGAAGAAGAAGAATGAAAGAATAAACTTTCGACAAGGGACAATTTAAGTTACCTTTGTATTCTGATGGTTCCATTAAAATGAATATTGAAGATGTTGCTCATATGTTAGTTGAGTTGCCAGACAATATAAAAGATGTCTAGTATGATGTTCAACAAATGTATCATTTGAGCCACAAGTTTTATATAGGTAGTGGGATTGTGCATATGAATATGTGTCTTCATCTTTAGCTAGTTTAGTCCTTAAAGGAATATGAGTCGTAGTAGGAATACAATCTAATAAACCAATGTTGGAGAGATGTGTGAGACAAGTTTACTATGGCAAATGTTGATGCCTCAGCCTGATCTTGCCATTTTCAATTATAAAAAGTATTTGAGGGTGCCTAGATCCTGAATTGTGGTGATTGTGCATAGTATCTTTGATGAACTGGATGAGTCCATGTTGATTCTAGTGATGATTAAATCATCAACGTAAATAACAGAGAAGTAAAATAGTAAGAAGAGTGATGTACGAATAACGAATGGGTTGATGTACATTTTTAAAGCTCACAAAGATGCGAACAATAAAGTGGTTTTAAAACTTTGCATACATGCTTAGGATTATAGTTGTGAAGACCTTGGGGCAAGGTCATGTAACCTCCTTTTGAAATGAATTGGTTACATCAAATTGATATGGATAAAAATTCAAATATGATGCAATACCAAATGTAAACTCGACGATTGAGGGTGGATGATTCTTGGATCGTGATTGACACCGCGAAATATTTTGATTCCTCTTCTCTCTTCCCTTTGTAGTTTCCATTTGTTGTGACTTTGTATGTAAGTTTACCTTTATTAGATGTATATTTATTCCTCATGGTGTTGTATAAAACTCATTTTACAAATTAATGTTGATGATTGCTTTCTTTATTTGGGTTTGAGTTGTTGTAGACATGAACGGGTTGAATCCGGATTTAGGATGAACATCTATTAGGTTCTAGATTCTAGAGATAGATTAAGGCTTAATATTCACTTAGGTATCAGAACTTAATGCTTCTGTGTTGTTTGTGTTGCGCTGAGAGATCGCCGACGCGAGTAATACGATCGTTGTCTCACTCTGTGTTAGAGATAACCTCTGTGTGAGAGATACGTGATAATGTTGACGAGTGATTTAAGTTGCGTACAACTGGGTAGTAAGTTTAAGTATTTGATAGGGTAGATGAAATGCAAATCCGAGAGTTTACTACTCTTCAAAGAATGTATTCTTTTTTGTTCATAAGTTTTATTTCCCGCATTTAATTTAAACCCGTTTTAAACCCAAACTCAATAACATTTAAATTGTCGAACTACAGTTCAATAACACCGATCTCTGTGGACACGATAAATTCCCGGAAAAATACTTCCAAAAATTTTTGTTGCTTGCTGCTTTACCGCTTCAGTAAAATGGCGCCGTTGTCGGGGATTGATGTTTTTATTGGATCGCATTGCGATAGTTTATTTGTTTTTGAGTTTTGTAGATATTCTATATATTGTCTAATTTCACTTGTTTATATTGATACTTGTGTATGTTTACCATATGTGTGAATTTTACATGTTTTGCATACTTGTGAATATAGTGTATATATTTGTTTCTCTTCGCATTTGCCAAAAGTGTGGTTAGATGTGTAGTTTCGGTTAGAGCTCAAAAAGATGAGAGCAAAGGCGAGAGTGAAAGCATTTGGCCCATCCGAAGCAACGTGCTGGTTTGTAAATAATAGGCGTTGAGCTTACGACGTAAAACATACATGTTGTATTTTTTTTTTGTTGTTGTTTAGTTTAGGTAGTATGGTGCAATTGTCTAAACAAATTTAAATCGGACCAGCTTTGAAATTTCAAATCTTCACTTTTAAATTTTTTTAGACAATTTCACCCGATCTTTTAGTATGTTTATATTAATAATTCTTGTGTTTGTCAATGAGCTTTTTTCGAGTAGCTTGAGGAATTTACGGTGATGTTCCAAGTTTGATCATTTCAACTTGCGGATGTATGGTAACAATATTGTTAAGTTTTGTACACGTCCAAGGTATGTGTTTATCGCTTTCTATACTTTAGCATATTCATGATACTTAGGATTTTTACAAACTTCCACGTCATTCATTCTTTTGTATACTTGTTCTTGATGTGAATCACTTTAGTTCCCACCCTTTTTTGTGAGGATGCTTTCCATTGTTCATATATGCGCGGAGTACCAACATTCTTGTTCTAACTGGATTTTATTATGCTTAATCTTTTATTTGTGTTGATTATATGAAAGCATGAAAAGGATCAAGGCATTTTGTTTCATTTTGAACACAACTACCTAGCCAAATAGTCATTCACCTTGTGAGTATGTGATCATTCATAACCCCTTTGTGCCTTTCTATCATTATCCATGTTGTTTGAACTTAATGCTTGTCTATAAGTATTGAATTCACTTTTTGTATGAATTTTGATTGATTGTTTTTTCTTGAACCCTCAACTTTGTGTTGTTTTATGAATTTTTACCTTGCCTTAGAAAGTAGGGAGTATTCACATGATGATGTGGTTGAACTCAAGTTGGGGAGAGAATGATTGTTTACTCATTGGTTGGTTTCTATGAGGTTGAAAAAGAAAAGAAAAAAGAGAAAAATATGAAAAAGAAAAGAAAAAAAAAATAAAGAAAATCATTGAGAAAGGAAACAAAAAGAGTTCAAATAATTGTGCTAAATAAGTATTGTGTTTTGTGTAACACTTGGGATTTTGGAAGAAGTTGATTGGAATTTTGTGTTTGAGTCTTTGTGAGTTGATCACTCCCTTAGGTTTAAGCAAGTTTTTGTTTCAATTACCTTTAGAAATTGCCCCTTATTTGTTTATCCGACCACGATACAACCTTGAAAGCCCTTGTGATTCTTTCTTTTATGTTTTCAATATGATTGTTGGATGAGTGCATAATTTAATATTTTGTTTGCAAGATTATTGTGTGAGTGAAAAGTACCTCATTTTGTGTTTTTCATCTATCGATGATTGTTTTTGCTAGGTGTGATTCATGTTTGAACTTGTGTTGTTTTAGGATGTTTGGCATGATTTTTGTATTTAGTATTTGTTTTGTGCATATGTTGTCGTCGTAGTTTAGTGGTAAGTATTTATTTTGTGTGTACCGTTTTTCATTTGAACCATTCATTTGTCCGTTTTTCAAAACCTGTTGATTCGTGATTATTTGGTTGTTACTTTTGTTTCTTTGAGTCACTTGATTCTTGTTTAGAGACAAACAAGTTTAAGTTGGGGAGAGTTTGATAAGTGCAAATTGTAGCTATTTTTGTAGATAATTTTTGTTGCACTTATCGAGACTTTTTGTTAATATCGTACGAATAAACCCCGCTTTGTTTGTAAATAGGTTTACTTTACGTTATAGTGTATATACTGTGTTATCGTGTAAATATCATTGAGTTTAATTGTTTTTATCTCATTTTTTTCAGGTATTCAAGCAAGGATATCTTGTCATATTCATAAAGAGCATTGAATAAGATTTCCAACGCTTTGAACCGGGCAAAAAACGGAGTTACGGTTCAAAAGTTACGAAGAAAACAGTGCTGTAATTTTTCTGTATCTGTCAACTTCGCGCCGAGCTCGCCGGGCGAAGCAGAGGCGATCCGGACACTCCAGAAGTGTGAAAAAATTTTAGAATAGACCGTCTTAATTCGTCGGGCGAACCGGGGCTTCGCCGGGCGAATTTGCGTGGACAGAAACACATATTTAGGGGTAAAAACAAATTTTGTAGGGTATGGTTTGGGTATTTTTTGCTCCCACTCCATAAAAATTCATTTTTGATAGTTTAGAGCTTAGAAAAACATCAATGGAGGTTGCAACTCGACGATTAGGGGTGGATGATTCTTGGATTGTGATTGACACCGCGAGAGATTTTGATTCCTCTTCTCTCTTCCCTTTGTAGTTTCCATTTGTTGTGAGTTTGAATGTAAGTTTACCTTGATTATATGTATATTTATTGCTCATGGTGATGTATAAAACTCATTTTACAAATTAATGTTGATGATTTCTTTCTTTATTTGGATTTGAGTTGTTGCAGACATGAACGGGTTGAATCCGGATTTAGGATGAACATATATTAGGTTCTAGATTCTAGATATAGATTTAGGCTTAATATTCACTTGGGTATCGAAACTTAATGCTTCTGTGTTATTTGTGTTGCACTGTGAGATCGCCTACACGAGTAATACGGTCGTTGTCTCACTCTGTGTTAGAGATAACCTTTGTGTGAGAGATACGTGATAATGTTGACGAGTGATTTAGGTTGCGTACAACTAGGTAATAAGTTTAAGTATTTGATAGGGTAGATGAAATGCAAACCCGAGAGTTCTCTACTCTCCAAAGAATGTATTCTTTTTTGTTCATAAGTTTTATTTCCCGCATTTAATTTAAACCCATTTTAAACCCAAACTCAATAACATTTAAATCGTCGAACGATAGTTCAATAACACCGATCTTTGTGGACACGATAAATTCCCAAAAAAATACTTCCAAACACTTTTGTTGCTTGCCGCTTTACCGCTTCAGCAGGGTTCAATAGCTTTTGTGCTGCCTCAGGTATTGCAAGTGTTGGAAAATGACCTCCATAATTTTCCTCCTCCGTGAACTCAAAAATAGGCACTAGCGGAAACGTGAAAAAAATAAGCAAAATGACACAAAAAGATTTTAGTGTGGAAAACCTTCTCAATGTGAGAAAGGGAAAAAAACCACGGGACCCTTAGGCCTCTTAAACATCCACTATAATGATAATGAGAATACAACAACTTCACCCTTAAGTGGAACTCTCTACAAAGTATCTCTCAATTTGTAAAGAATACTTTCACAAATTGGCTCACTATTTCTCTCACAAGAAAAACTCTCTAAGAAACCATTTTCTCTCTTGAGCAAAGCTCTATTTCTCTTGTTTCTTGTTTCTCACGTGGTTGTGTGTTTTGAATGCTTGCTCTTGGTCCTATTTATAGGAGAAGCAAGCCAAAAAAGTCTTACATGCATGAAGACACTTGTTCTTTACCTTTCATGCAAAACACCTTTCATGCAAAACATCAAGTGTCCTTTGCACTATTCTACTCTTCATCATAACCAACCTCCAATTTTTCCAAATGAATGTTGGCTATGTGAAATGGCTGGACCCCACATTTCTCCCTCTCCAGCCATAGGGGAGTGATCTTGATTAGTTTGGAGTTGCTGCTAATCCAGCAACTTGTTTGCAGAACTCTATCTTCTCTTTTGGAAGAGGTTTTGTCATTATGTCTGCCCCATTCTCATTGGTGTGAACTTTCTCTACTTTCAACAATTTACTCTCCAACACATCACGAATCCAGTGATACCTTACGTCAATGTGTTTTGACCTTGAATGGTATGTCGAGTTCTTGCTGAGATGGATTGCGCTCTGATTGTCGAGAGAACATAAATTTCTTGATTCTGACCTAACTCTTGCATGAACTTCTTCATCCACATGATCTCCTTACAACCTTTAGTGATTGCAATGTATTCAGCTTCTGTGGTACTCAAAGCAATGCACTTTTGTAATCGTGATTGCCATGAGACAGCTCCCCCTGCAAAAGTAATCAAATACTCAGAAATAAATTTGCTTGAATCTACATCCCCTGCCTTATCTGCATTACATACCCAATGAGTAATTACTTTTCATTGCCAAAGCACAGACACTGTTTGGCAGTTCCTCTTAGATACCTCAGTATCCATTTCACAGCATTCCAATGCTCCTTTCTTGGATTCGACAGGAATATACTCACCACTCCTATAGCATAAGCAATGCCAGGTCTTGTGCAAACCATTGCGTACATAAGGCTACCCACAGCTGAAGTATAGGGCACTTTGCTTATTTCTTCTTTTTCTTCTTCATTGCTTGGACATTGTGTCTTACTGAGTTTCAGATGACCAGGTAGTGGAACATGCACAGGTTTAACATTATGCATGTTGAACCTCCCAAGGACTTTCTTGATATAATCTTCTTGTGACATCCACAACATTCTTTTGGGACGATCTCGAATGATCTTCATTCCAAGAATTTTCTTTACCGCTCCTAAATCTTTCATGGCGAAAGACTTGCTCAATGCCTTCTTTAGAGCAGCTCTCTTTGTCTTGTCTTTCCCAACAATGATCATATCATCAACATACAACAAAAGTATGATGGATTCACCATTATCATATTCCTTCACAAACACACAGTGGTCTGCAGATGTCTTTTTAAATTTATGTTGGGTCATGAAGAGTTCAAACTTCTTGTACCATTGCCTTGGAGGTTGCTTCAACCCATATAAACTTTTCTTCAAGCGACACACAAGGTGTTCTTTGTCTGGTTCTGCAAATCCTTCAGGTTGTTCCATGTAGATTTCTTTCTCTAAGTCTCCATGTAAGACTGTTGTTTTAACATTAAGTTGCTCTATCTCTAAGTCTAGCATTACAGCTAGACCAAGGATTGCTCTTATGGATGTCATCTTCACTACGGGTGAGAATATCTCTTCAAAGTCTATGCCTTTCTTCTGATGGCACCCCTTCACGACAATTCTTGCTTTGTATCTAGGGTTTGGGTTGTTCTCTTCAGACTTGAGTTTGAATACCCACTTGTTTTTCAAAGCCCTTCTTCCCTTTGGTAATTTCACCAAGTCAGACGTCTGGTTCTCCTTCAGTGACTGTAATTCTTCTTGTATGGCTTGCATCTATTTTTCCATGTCATCCGTCTCAATGGCTTCCATGAAGCTTTGAGGTTCTCCTTTATCAGTGAGAGTGACATACTCATTTAGAGAATATCTTTTTGATGGTTGTCTTACTCGCATAGATCTTCTCTCTTGAGGTTCTTGATCTCTCTGATCAACATCTATTATTTGCTCTCCTTGTATTTCCTGACCTTGTCCTATCTGGACAAGTTGCTCTGTATGATCGGGTTCTATTGCCTGATCAGGTTCAATGTCTCGTTGAGGAATCTCTCCCCCTGAGTTTTGTACCACAATGGTCTTTGACTTCTTAGATTGAATATCATGGATTGTTTGATCTTCATAAAATACCACATCTCTGCTTTAAACAATCTTCTTGTTTGCAGGATCCCATAGTCTGAAGCCAAGTTCATCTCTTGGAGAACCAAGGTATATGCACCCCTTCGTCTTAGCATCGAGTTTTTCTCTTTCATCTTTAGGAATATGGACAAATACCTTATACCCGAATACTCTCAATTGGCCGTAAGAGGCTTTCTTTCCATACCATACTTCATCCGGTATCTCTCCATTTAATGGTCTTGAAGGAGACAAGTTTATCAAATCAATGGCAGTTCTCACTGCTTCACCCCAAAATGATTTGGGAAGTTTTGCATGAGAAAGCATGCTTCTGACTTTCTCTTCAATCGTTCTGTTCATTCTTTCAGCTACTTCATTTATTTGGGGAGTCTTCGGAGGTGTCCTCTCATGTCTTATCCCATGAGCTTTACAATATGCTTCAAATGGACCTAGGTATTCACCTCCATTGTCACTTCTTAAGCATTTCAACTTTCTTCCAGATGCTCGTTCTACAGAGGCGTGAAACTCCTTGAAAGCTTGTAGAACTTGATCTTTCTTCTTCAATGGATACACCCACACCTTTCTAGAGTGATCGTCAATGAAGGTAACAAAGTATTGTGCGCCACCAAGAGACCTTTCAGATATGGAGCATACATCTGAGTGAACAAGATCTAGGATTTTCTTTCGTCTTCTTGCATCATCTAATCTTTGAAAAGATACTCTATGTTGTTTTCCTGCTAGACAGTCTTCACATGATTCAAGTGGTTGTCCCTTGATATTTGAAAGATGATCTTTAGCAAGAATCTCTAAACCTTTATCGCTCATGTGGCCAAGTCGTTTATGCCACAATTCTTTGGTTGCGTCTTGAGAAACATTAGTCTCTCCCTTGTTTATCTATCCCTGCATGATGTACATGGAGCCTTCCTTTTTGCTACTAGCAAGTGTCATGCTCCTTTTGCTAAGCTTCCATCTACCATCGCCGAACTGGTTTATCATCCCTAGGTCATCCAACTTTCCTGCTGATATAAGGTTTAGACGCATTTTTGGTACATGTCTTACTTCCTTCAACACAAACTTATTTCCATTCTCTGTGATCATAGTCACTTCACCAATACTAGCAATCTTGCCTGTGACGTGGTTTCCCATCTTCACCGTACCAAAATATCCTCTTTGATATGATGAGAATAATTCTTCCTGAGGTGTAACATGGAAAGATGCTCCGGTGTCAATTATCCAAGTGCAATTATCAAATGCAACATTTAGATAGTTGTCGTCTCCAAAAAGGAAAATATTCTTGTTGTTCGAGGCTACTGCAGTTGTGGCTCCTTTTTTCTTATTCTTCTTTGGGCTTATCAAATCTGGACGCAATTTTCCAGCCTGTTGATCTCTCTTCAAGAATCTGCACTTAGGTCTTCTATGGCCAGGTTTTCCACAATAATAACATCTTACTCTTGTGCGAGACTTGGATCTAGCTTGTGATCTCCCACGACCTCCTCTTTCATGATTCTTACTCCTTCCTTTGTTATCAACAATGTTGGCTTCGAACTGGTTGTTGAAGCCTCTTTCCCTCCGTCTTGACTCTTCATTTAGCAAGGAATCTGTGACAGAATCCATGACAAGTTTTCCATCTGGAGCAGAGTTACTAAGAGTGACAACTAGAGTGTCCCAACTCTCAGGTAGAGAACTTAGGAGCAGAAGAGCTTTCAACTCATCATCTATCTTCATGTCAGCTTTCGTCAGCTGATTCACGATACCTTTGAAGGTATTCAAGTGCTCGATCATATTTTGGTCATCTGAGTACTCCAATTTCACCAGTCGTCTGACAAGGTATGCTTTATTTCACGGTGTCTTCTTTTGAATTAGGGATTCAAGTTTGGTCCATAACTCATACGCATTTGTATAAGTTGACACATGCTCGAATAAACTCCTATCTATGTATTTTCTGATCATGGCAACTGCCTTCCGATTTTGGAGCTCTCACTCATTATCTTTTTTCTTCGTTGGCTTATCCTTTTGAGAGATTGGCTCATGCAAATCTTTGCAATATAGGTGGTCTTCCATCACTGGCTTCCAATAAGTATAATTATCAGCGGTCAACTTGAACATATCTCCTTCATAACTGATAGAACCATCCATTTTGAGAACACGGGAAAGTAGTTCCTTCAACTAGGAGATTTTCAAAATAGTGTCGTACACTGAAAAAGTCACCGTAGTTTGTGAATGACGCAACTAGGAAGTTCTCAGGAAAGAGAGGTGGGTCAATATTAATACACTTAAATACCAAGTCTTTCCTTAGCTAGAATTTACCAAGACACACCTTCGCAATACAACGGTTTAATTCCAACAATAATAATTCTTTTCTGATGTGGAAGGTCAAACAATGTTGCAACCACAAATCATACTAATAACTTTATTATGAGTACAACAACGTAGTATCACAGAGTCCAACCACGCTCTAATACCACTGTTGGAAAAATGACCTCCATAATTTCCCTCCTCCGTGAACTAAAAAATAGGCACTAGCGGAAACGTGAAAAAATAAACAAAATGACACAAAAAGATTTTAGCGTGGAAAACCTTCTTAATGTGAGAAAGGAAAAAAACCACGGGACCCTTAGGCCTCTTAAACATCCACTATAATGATAATGGGAATACAACAACCTCACCCTTAGGTGGAAGTCTCTACAAAGTATCTCTCAATTTGTAAGAACACTCTCACAAATTGGCTCACTATTTCTCTCACAAGAAAAACTCTCTAAGAAACATTTTTCTCTCTTGAGCAAAACTCTATTTCTCTTGTTTCTTGTTTCTCTTGTGGTTGTGTGTTTTGAATGCTTGCTCTTGGTCCTATTTATAGGAGAAGCAAGCCAAAAGAGTCTTACATGCATGAAGACACTTGTTCTTTGCCTTTCTTGCAAAACACCTAGTGTCCTTTGCACTATTGTACTCTTCATCATAACCAACCTCTAATTTTGCCAAATGAATGTTGGCTATGTGAAATGGCTGGACCCCAAAGCAAGGCACAATTTGTTTTTGAATTTAAAGTTAGTGTGTAAAATCAAATTTAAAGTTGAGTTTCATTGCTATTTTTGGCTTTCCATTTGCTGGGTTTTGTGGACGTCTAGGAACACTATTCTTTTTTATGAGGGGAGATTGGTGGAGATGGATATCTTGGGGTGCATCAAAACCTTGTCTAGGGAGTGGCTTATGGCTAAGTATTGTGGGGCGGTTGACGTGATTCCGTCCATGTGGCAAACTAATTCGTCTTACTTCATAGTCTGCTGATTTCTTTGCGGTTTGTGTGGTTTGCTTGAGGTTTGTGTGTCATTGTTCAATTGCTGCTGCAGGTTCTAACAAGTTGGTGTGAAAGTGGTGTAGCTGTTTTTTTCTTCTCATGAGATCGCGCGAGTGAATTCGTTGATGATGCTCTGGTTTTTTGTTTCTTGCTTCAGCCGATCAGGTGGTGGAATTCTGCATCTTTTTGTGTTCCATCTGGTTTGTTGCAGTTTTGGTGTGGGTAGGGGTGGAAATAGGCCAGGTCGATAACAGGGGCCTACAAGCTAGCCTACACAGGCTCAGGCCAGACCAATTTTTTTTTTTAAATAGAAAAGGCCTAGGCTTTTTTATAAGCCTATTTAGTTAAAAAGGTTAGGCCTCAGGCCATAAAAAAAATCTTTTAAGCCTAACAGACCGGCCTATTTAAATAAATATGAATAATTTTTTATTACCATTATGTTATGTTTTGTACTTTGAGTTAAAATACATAAATAAAAATTGGTTACCTTGGAGAACTTATGAAAATAAGATGAAAAAACCTTATGAACAATGTTATAAGTTGTTTTCATAAGTTATCTTAAACAAATAGTCTCACAAAATTTATGCTAATAGGTAAGTTAAAATAAGTCAATACAAATAAATTTTTAGTCTCATTGGTTTTTTAGTTTGTTAGTCTATTTAAACATTATTTTAATTGCTTATTTACATATGTCTAAAATAATAGGCTTTTATGTAGGCTAACAGGCTAACTAGGCCTTAGAAAAGGTCAGACTCAGGCCTAAAAATAAGCCTATGACAGGCTACAGGCCAGACTTAGGCTTCAGTTTTTTTGACAGACCAGGCTTAGGCTTGGCAAAGTCTAGCTCGGCCCAGCCTATTTTCACCCCTAGGTGTGGGCCAGGTCTGTGTTTGGTTGCTTTTGAAGGTTAGCTAGAATCTCTAGTCATAAGCCTTTTGTTGAGTTTCTTGGATCATTCTAAAAGGCAAAGCTTTGCAAGTTTAGGGAATTGGCGTTTTTGGTTGGCCATCTGGTTGGCTCAATAGAATTGGAATTATTTTTAAGTAGGAAATGGTCAATTTGGAGGTCTTAGTTTTTTCTTGGAGTTGGTTGGCTTTTGGGGTCTTGAGTAGATCTTTTGTGTTTTTCTTTGTTTGGTCTAATCTTTTAGATTTTTCTAGTTTCATTGTATCCTTTGTATTTTGTAGCCTTTGAGTATTTCCTGTGCTCACTTTTCATTAATCAAATTTGCCTATTGAAAAAAAAAATCAAACAACCTAAATCTAGAGAATTTGGTTTTCTTGACGCAAACGCACAGGAAAAGAAATTAAGGCACAAATATGAGTATACCAAGCATATTCACGTGGGATTTTACCATGTTCATTTGCCACTCGTTTTGTTTTTATATCTTAAGCACACGTTTCCTCTAACTAACCCATATCTTAATACATCCAAGGACTGAAATTAAATTTATGCTAAATTCATTTAAATCTTAGCATAATAAAGGGTAACTTATAAGATGCTGTGCATTACTAGTCGTTTATGTTGAATTATTGAATTATTATTAATATCATAATTTTTTTTAAATATTTAGTAGTTTATATATTAAATATTTATTAAATTAGTTTATGTCTGATAAAATTATAAATTACAATTGTAGAATTGATCATATGAGTTGTTATTATTTTAAATTTGAAATTTTGTAAAATGAAATAAAAATTAAACAATGTGTAAATTATATTTATAATTTTAATATAAATGGAAAAAAATTGTTGGGCAAAAAGTGGCTCATCCAACAAATTTGCTCTATTTTAAATCTCAAACTTTTTGATTTGATTTCGCAGGTTGAGTATGAATTTTCTAATGGGTTTTACTCTTTTTCCGGTCAAATTCTTTATGTTTAGGATGTGATGGTCGAGCTGAAAAATCCGCCCAACGAATTATGCTTGACATTGGTCTTTAAGATTTAGACTATGTTTTGATTGATGGAATGAAACATAATAGGATGTAATGTAATGACATAAATTTATTTCTGCGGTTTAGATTAGTTAAAAAAATGATGATGAAATGCATTTCATCACGTTTCATCACTTTTCTTCATTTTTTATACCTTTTGTTTGGGCGGAATGAGAAAATTGATTTATTCCGTCATGAAATATAAACAATGGAATAATATTTTTATTCCGCTCCGCTTCGTTCTACTTCATTACAAAATGTTCTATTATATTCCATTAGTTTTGCAAAATCCAAACACAGACTTAGAACCTTTGCTCTATTTTGGCTTGACATTTGTTTTTTTTTTCTTGCTTTGCCATTAAACCTATGATTTTCAAAAGTCTCTAAAATAGGATTAAGGTATTATATCATGACAATATTCATATAATGCATAAATTATGAATTTTTATTTTACCTCATGTTCAAACAAGCTAATAAGTGTTTGAAAACAATAGTGATAAATATGCAATTTACACATTATCAATCTCATTGTACTATAAGAAAAAGTAATATCTCTAGAATATGTAAAATATTGCAAGTTTAACCTGGTTTCAAAGTATTCCCTTATTCTTCTATTATCTCTAATTTTTTTAACTTTATTTCTTTTTAGAATTTATTTGAATTATACTATATTTTATATAGTAAATTAATCATAAATGTTGAAAGAAGTTTGACTTTTATTTTAACCATGAATAAAGTATACAAACAGATGATGATAAATTGACAGTATAAAACTTTTTACACTGACAGTGCATACTAATTAATCTCTTATTTTTATTTATGCACTTTCATCTTTTTATACTTCAATCTTTTTAATAAAAATATAATTTTTAATGCTATTAAATGAGTTTTTTTATATTGCCATTTGTTAAAGAATTTATTGATAAAATCAAATTAATATTTTTTATAATAAATTAAAGGGTTAATACTTATTCTCCCTCTTATCATATAAGCGCTTTTTTAAAAACCCCTTTAACAAAAAGTTGCATGAATTCCCCTAACATTTGAAAAAATATTTCTCTTTAAACCTTTGTCAGACTAACTCATAAAAAATGATGATGTGACAGTGTTTTATTTTATTTTTTTTCGTTTTAATTAATTCTCACATTTGTTAAATGAAAGGCAACATGACAAAAATACCCTTCGTTGAACCCTGCATATTTCATCAAACACCGTGTTGACAATTTCAACTTCTCCTTCATAGGCTTTGCTATGGCATTAGGTGGCATTGAGCCGCTGCTCTCCATCTTTAAAAACCCAAACACCTTGCTCCATGAGCTTCTCTGATACTGCATAAGGTACTGCAGAATTTTTATAGTGTGTTTTTTGATCTAATCATCGCCTAAAAGTGCTTCTAACTCACTATGTGCAGCCTTTTGAACAATGTACTTGCAATAATTTATCAAGAAAATTGAATAGCTGAACGGTGGATCCCCTGCAAACCTCCATGAAGGAGAAATCTGCGACGGAGAATCCGAAGAAGACGTGATCACAAAGTCGTTGCTCGTTGGGGAAAAGTATCTTGAGAGCGACATTGAAAGCTTTAATCCATCTTTCAATCTCGTCTTCAATATCCTGCCATGGCATCTTCTGAAGATCCTCGGTACTAAATTTTTGTAACCCTAATCTAGAGAGACTTTCCTCCATGAACTCCCTCCGGCAACTACTATAAACATGCAAACACTCCTTTCCTAAACTACTAACAACCATTCGCTTTGCAATCTTGTGAAGGTCTTTAATCGTCGACGATGGTAAAACATCAATCACGATGTTGTAAGTTGTTATCGGCATTGCAACATGAATCAGATCCTTTTTCCTAACTTCTTCATCTTCTTCTTCCAAGTCGAGAAACTTTAAACATTTAATTTTTGTGGAATCAGACCCTTTTTCCTAACTTCTTCATCTTCTTCTTCCAAGTCGAGAAACTTTAGACATTTAATTTTTGTGTAGAGTATCCATTGTTTTCCAATACTTGAATTATTTATAAGTATTTATATAAATTGGTACGATTTTAAAATTAAAATAAGTAAAAAAAGAAGTTAATATAGGTATGATTTAGGGTCTGTTTGGTAAGACCATAAAAAGAGCTTTTAGCTTTTCAACTCATTTTAATTAAAAAGCTCTGTTTGGTAATACATTTTAGCTTTTAGCATTTAGTTTTTTAACTAGCTTTTAGCTTTTTTTTCAAAAGCTATTTGAAGTAGCTTTGAGCTTGTATAGCTTTTAGCTTATGATTTTTTATTCCAATTATACCCTTATTATTTTAAATATATATATGGGGTTTGCTAACATAGGCCCACTAGTTTTTATGAAGGTCTATTTTAGCAACGTGCACCTTAGGGTGCATTTACTATTTTTTAGTTAGAGCTTGCTAAAACACACCTTCATAAAAACAAGTGGGTGTATTATAGCAAACCCCACAGGGGTTTGCTATAATACACTCACTTGTTTTTATGAAGGTGTGTTTTAGTAACATGCACCTTAAGGTGCATTTAATGATTTTTTAGTTAATGCTTGCTAAAATAGACCTTCATAAAAACAAGTGGGTCTACGTTAGCAAACCCCTATATATATATATATATATATATATAATATTTACTTTTAAAAAATTAATTTTAAAAGATTGAATTTAGGGAGATTTTGAAGAATGTGATAGAAGATTTTAGATATTATTTTTATTTATTAAATATAAATTATATAATTAATTTAAAAATAGTGTTGATAATTCTTAAATTAGTGAAACATTGGAATATAATCAATAAAATCAACAAAGATAAAGAAAATTCAGAATATTATTACAGTTTTATTGTAAAATATTAGACAATAAACTTATTTTTGTTATTTTTTTTAGATTAATATAACTAAATTCAAAATTACAATGTTATTATTTCACATATTTTATTAAATTTCATTATAAAATTAGGAATTAAAAAAAATTATATTTTACGAAAGAATGAGTTAATTAGACCAAGAATCGTAGTTATTACAATTACTTTTACTTTTATGAAATCACAAATTTTTTAAATAAAAATGTCATTTTAAGTCATTTTATAATTATCAGCTAGTGTAACAGCTAATTTACCAAACAATTAAATTAACTTATCAGCTACCAACTATAAGCTACCAGCTAGTTTTACTAAACAGAGTTTTAATATAAAATATATAAATATTTTATATGCTTTTATTTTTTGCGGATGTATGGGAAATCGTTACCCCTAGGATAATTCCGTTTTTGTTTTTTTTTTTTACCAGCCCTCTTTGTAAAAAATAAATGTGGTACTTTATGTGAGAGTGAGAGAAATCAAAATCAACCATTAAATTCAAACGACTTTTGAGATTAATATCCAGTTAAAAATGTCACGTAAGAAAAAGGTTTTTTTGAAATGAATATAAATAATATACAAAATGTAGGGCTAAACTAAATCCCAGAAAAGTTTAATTAATGTTAATCTAATTAAGGACAAAAGAAAAAACACCTAGATACATTTGTTATGATAGTAAACTAAGAATTTAAAGCCTAACTGAGAGAGGTTTGGGCAAGGTTTCAAAGACAGGAGTTGATAGAGTCTGTAGCTTGCAATCAGTTGAAATGAATTTAGCATTTTCTTCAATCATTATTTTGTTGATCAAATTCATCAGAACTTGTTCAAACTCTTCACCATCACACCAAGCATGAATTTCAGCCTTAACAAGTGAAGGATCTTTGCATATCAATTCCCAAACTGGATAATTCTTCCTTGGCATCACAAAATCTCTTTCTCTAAATCTCAGGCTAGGACAGTAATCACCAGCACCATCACCAAGATAGATAAATCTCTTATTATCTACTTCAGAAATTGTATTTTGAATTCTATCAATGATACAACCCTTGCACATGTTTGGAGGGCATGGATTAGCACAACCATGTGAATTTTTGTTGAAGTCATGATAAGGTGAAATTCTAACCCTTCCTTCTTGATTTACATAACCTGGATTAGTGTTAATCTCCGTGAAGCATTCAATAATTCCCAAATGCTTCAAAATAGTTTCAATGTAAAACATATTTGCATCACTTACAATCCTCAAATCACACCCTAAAGCATAAGCTGATTTAATTGCCGGTACTATTCTGTGATGAATTGGAATTCTCTGAAGAACCTTTTCAATTTCTTGAATGGTAATACCATGCGAATGAAACTCCATCATCATCCTGTCCTATAGTTCAAAAACCAAAAAAAAAAAAATTATTGATTTATTAGGACTAAAAAACAGAGTAATAATAAAACAGAGCAAATAAGAGAATAAAACAGAGTAATAATACATACCATGACAGAATTCCAAGGCATTGTGGGAAGAAGCTGATTGAACAAATCAGTGAAACCCAATTCATCAATCAACCAATTATCACTATCACAATCAATGATGGTTTTGTCAAAGTCGAAAACAATAACAATATTAGACATTGTTTTCTTCGAGAGGTGAAAAAGGTAAATTGGGGTTTACTAGTGATTTCAAAATAGGGTTTTGGCTTGAATTTGTTACACAGAGAAAAAGGTATTTATAGTGAAAAAAGAAGAAGGGATCTTTGATTTGAAAAACGAATATTAGATAGCATATACTCGTAAAAGTTGAGGGCAATAAAAGCTGTTACAGAAGTTACCGGTGGCTATCTTTTTCCAAAACCGATAAAGAGAACTTTTGAAAATAAATATCAGCCATTGGATTTAGGTTTGTTACAAAATCGGAGGGTGTGGCATGCTTTGGACAAGAAATGCATTTGGAGCCATGGGAATATTCTTGGTATAGTTCCATTCTACATGGTTTCAAAATTGAGTTTGTTAATCAATTTTTTTATTTAAAAGTTACTTCATTGATTTCAAATTAATTATCATTCACACAAAAAAAAAAAAAAGAAATATAATTATCTTTCTGGTAAATATATAATAAATATAGTGAATAGAAAATAGTTCGTTCAATGTTAATTTATAGATAAATTGAAAGAAAAAAATTATTTCTGTAAAAGTATAAATAAAATATTTGTTATTTTACTGAAATTAAAAAAAAAATGATAAATAAAAAAGAATAGTAATTTGAGAGGATTTAACTTGTCACCTCTCACTTGTATCTGAAACTCTCTATTTAGAGCACTTTTATCATTAAATTTTTTTTAAAAAAATTTGATTTTTTTGAAATTCACCCGTTTTTATCGATAATTTGCAATATGTATTGAAAATTTACGAATTTTCCATTTTTGACATTTCCGATAAAGAATTAGGAATTTCTTACGAAAATCACTACAATAAAAATGTGATTTAGCTTCAAAAAACTTAGCATCAACCAATTTTGGATGCTAATAGCGTCTATTTAGCATCCAAATATTCAAACGCAAATGCTTTTTTTTAACTAATTTTTTTTACATAAATTTGAGTCAATAGAATTAGACGTTATCCAATATATTGGTTGACACTAATTATTTTATAATTTAATTTTAAAATAGCATCAACAATTTCTGATGCTAATGTATTATTAAATTTTAATTTTATAATTAGTGTTTATTAGTTTTGAAGCTAAAACAAAAGGGATCCTTTGTTTTACATTTCCCGCGTTTTTGTTTATTAGTGTTTATTAGTTTCTGAAGTTAAAACAAGTGTTTATTATCAAAACTAGCAAGATACCCGTGCGTTTGCACGGGTAAATTTATTTAACACGGTATAAAATATATATAGATATTAATGTAAATTTGAAATAAAAATAAAAGAATTAAAAAAAAAATCACATTTAAAAAAAAAATTTATCTCACATTTAAAGGCAGTTAAAATAAAATAGATATTGTCCTGATAATGACTCGTGAAATAAAAAATTAGTGTCGAGCACAATTATTGAGTGATATTCAATTTGTTACAATATAAAATATGTTTAAATACATATATCTATTTATAATGTGTTGCTTAATTGTAAAATGAATAATGATCATATAAACTCAATTGTATTAAATAATCATATAAAAAAGAGACCCGTGAAATGCAGAAAGAAAAAAATTCACATTTGAAAATTTAAATAATTCGCTCTTAAATAAAGACAATTGTTGATTAAAAGAAAATAGATATTGTCTTGATAATGATTCGTGAAATGAAAAGTTAGTTGTGTGCACTGCTATTGAATGCTATCCAATAAATTTCAAATGAGTTACTTAATTATAAAACAAACTTATGAATATTTTATATATATGATAATTATAAAATAATTATGCTTATATTCTAAATAAATTTTGGTTTTAAAAATTAAACATTTTTCTGTGTTCTTCATTAAATTAAAAGAGGTTCAAAATTTGTTATTTATGCTTAAAAAATAAAATAGAAAAAAAAATGGAGAGAAAAAATTAAAATGAAAGTGAGAAAATGTGAGAAAAAAAGTGGGGGAAATTTAAAATTTGAATGAAGAAAAGAAAAGGAAGAGTGAGAAAGTTAAAAGTAAAAAGTAAGAAATGAATGATTTGAAATTGGACATGTGGCATGATCTAATAAGAGATGAGAATGATAAAATGTCAATATTAGTTGATTACTTAAATGTCCTTTTGTTAGTGTAAAAAATTTATAATAAAAGGGTAATTTAGAGAGTTCATGCAATTGATTTTTAATGGGTTGATAGTTGAAGTTTCCTACGTTTTTTTACATTTCCCTCTCTTTTTGTTTTAGGAAAATATTTCTCTTTTTTTTATTTTTTTAGAAAAAATATTTCTCTAACCTAATATCTATCCAGCTTCATTTCTCACGTTTTTCATTCTGACCACAATTCAAGAACAATCTCCGACCTCCGTTCACCTACAATTTCCGACGAACTCCATTCATCGATCCACCGACCTCCGTTCAGTATTCTTCGACGAAGAGGTAAGCAGTCAAACTCCCAATCCTTTTTCTTTTCGTATTTCTTCTTTCGTTCATCATCGCTTTTAGTAGGTACATTGAACTATTGTCTTTCTTCTCTTATATAATTTCTTGTATTTATATTTTGGGTTTTCTATTTCTTCTTCATATTTTAGGGCTTGTGGTTTGTGAAAATCTTTGATTATTTTGGTCATTTAGGTTGTGTGGTTTCTTCTGATTGATTATTTCTACTTAATTGGGATTTTGAGAAGTTGTTTTGTAGTTTTAGCTAATTGGGATTTGGAGAAGTTATTACCTAATTTGAGCTAATTAGGGTTTTTCAATTTTTGGTTATATAATGGATTTGTTGATATTTGTTGTTTTTAATTTGCTTTTTGAGTTGAATTTTGTTGTTTGTTGTGTTGTGTTAACTCAATGAATGCTGCAATTCATCAAACCACTTACCTTTGAACCAGTAGGTACAAACCTCAAACAAGACTACCTCTGAATGTCAGCAAATAAATCCTTGTGTAATTTTATGAATATGTTATGATTTGTAAATGCTAGTTTCACAAATTTTGATAACTAATGTTTTTGCTTATCAATCTTTTGTTTCAAAGTACTGGATTATGAATAAATGTTACCTATATCATAATTGTAACATGAATAGTTACCAAAATTTTATGTTATAAAAAAACAAAAGATAGTTGGCGTTGGACTGGACCACATTAGAACTTGCAAGATCTAATTTGATAATAGTCGTGCATAGAAAGAATAGTGAATATTGTTTTAGGTATGTTCTGATTACTCAATGCAAAGGCGGAAAATATCTTTTAGGTTACAAAAGATAACAAGAACACATATATTTTTCAATGCTATGGGACTGGTGTTCCCCCTAACAATCTCTAGATATATTACTTAAATTTTGGTGTCAGATATGTGATGTCAAGTGCGATGTCACAACATCAATATCTGTTGTATGAACAAGACAATAAAAGTACTGAAAAGCATAAACAACACACAAGGATTGTTCACCCAGTTCGGTCTAACAACCTACATCTGGGGGCATACCAAGCCAGGAAGGAAGTCCACTATTAGCAGCATCAAATTACAGACTCAACAAACCAGTTGACAATCCACTAACTTAATCACTACCCAATGACCCTTCTATCTAAGTCCTCCCTAGATAAGAGACTCCATCTCACTCCCAATCATCGCAATGATGTCTAGCAGTCAACATCTCAGTCACTGCATCAACAACTTGATTTCCAAAAACTCTCCAAACACGTAGAAGACACACTCCTATAACAATACCTAGACATGACCCTCATGACTAAGAACAATACTTAGAGTTGCTTAACAGCTTCCTCTAAGAACAATACATCTCTTACCTACAGGCTTAGAGATAAACATGATGACCATCCCACAAACCGGGTGGTTCATCAACCAACACAACCCTTATAATCTACATGATGGCTGGCTCCTTAAAACTAGGTTACAATGCTTCTATTTATAACCTCTACCCAACTGGATTTGGGCCTTCAAATCTCAGCATATTAACTGTTACAAATCTGCAAAAGATTCTGCTACTAAATAGATCTTCAATCAAATCTTCAATTAAATCTTCAATTAAATCTAATTATTCTCCATATCTTTTTGCATGAAAGTAGTAACAATATCTGCTCAATATAAGATTGCAACAGAATATATTTGTCCCATGATATTCGCCTGCAATCTCTCCACCAGAGATTCTCAAAACACACTTAAACAAATGCAGCCCTAACAAAACACATCAGACTGATGTTCTGATGTTTGGGTATAGTGATGTCAAGACATCACTTATAACATCAGCATACAAAACTACTAACCCTGCAACAGCTAATGATAAGAACCAATGTTATGACATCAGACATATGACATCAACATTGTTCAACTTTGTTTTACCAAAATTCCAGCCAACACAAGAACTAACAATCTCCCCCTTTGGCTAATTTTGGCTAAAACAAACTCTGCCATCATCAGAGAACCCAACAGCTGATAAAAATTTCAAAACACCTAGCAGCACCTCTTCAAGCTGCACAAACTTACTAACCAGCAGTAACAAAAACCAACAAGCTGCAGAAATCACCTTCACATCAGCATAGGGCAAGCTCCCCCTCAAAACAAGAACCAACTCACAGCTGTTCAAACACTCTCCCCCTCAACTTTTGCATCAATTCAGAAAAAGGCTTCACAACCACACCTTGGCAACCACTAGGCTAACTCTCCCCCTTTTTAGCCATAATTGGACAAACTCTGAACATAGAAGCAAGCACAAAAAATTCCAAAGGCAAACTCTGAATCATCCAACCAATATACTCATAACAAAATCCAGACTCAGCAGCTACTACTGAACATTCTCTCCCCCTTTTTGGCCAACAAATGACAAACATTGGGGTAAATGTATACTTCTGATTCAATCCATTGACACACCATGAACTTTACCAGTAACATCTTGCCTGACAACTACTTCAACAAAATATCCAAAATAAAAGATCAACTCCCCCTATCTAAGATAACCAGTGCTCATTTGCAAGAAGAACACCTTAAATGAATGGAAAACATAAGACTCATCTTCATGTCTTCAAGAGTGCACCCTCTGTTCAACACACCTGCTGAACGCATTCACTTAATGTTTCATCCTCAAACAATCCAAATACCAAAACTTACATGATTCCCTCTTGGTTTGTTATCTTCTCATGCTCCAAAACTCAGATCTTGCCAAGTTGATCAACTTCTCTCTGTAATATCCACAGGAATGATCACAATGAACTCCTTAATCATAACATTTGAAAAATCCAGTCATAGTCTTCATTCATCCAGTCAGGAATGCTTCACACAATCATCCACAAGTTCTGAAGCACACCCACAATGCCTTCCACTGAACTCTAAATAAACTCCTCTTACACACACCAAGACAAGTGTGACATCTCCCATCAACAAGGACCCTCACAAAGCTCTTCCAAAATCTGCAGAGAAAAATAAATTCTCCCATACACAACCAAAGTTGTCCTTCAGACTTCTCCTCAGAAGCATGTGCGCATATGATTTAAACAATTAGCTCCACAAGGCTAGAACCATTCATGTCCACACCAACATGTCATCCAACAGCCTAATGTCATAACATGTTATCTAACATTATATCCTCATAAGATTCAACCAATCTTCACAATCTTGATCAGCATTAAATCTTCACAATATATGTACCTTTGCAGCAAAATCCATAGACAAGTACTCCCCCAGTCATGGTTAACTAATGCTCTAGATGAAGATGAACATTTGAGCACTCTTGCTGAGCACATGCATTTTGGTACCATTGTCCCTTTCTCCAAAGGTAGTCATTCCCTATCATACTCTTCATCTTCAGACTTCCAATCAATCAATACCTGATCTACTTCATTCTTCTCTACATTCTCCATCCAAGGCAGACCTTCTACTTCATCATTCTCCCGTATATGTAGACGCTCCTTAGGCATAATGTATGCACCAAGCTTCAGAACCAGAACAAAATCATCCTTCACCAAGGATATTCAACCAGATATTGTCCCAACACAAGTTAGACCATTTGCCACACACCATGATTCTTGATATGCTCCACCAACTGGACTTACTATTGCATAGTAATCCAAAGAACTAGAGAATTAAACTCTCATCCACCTTCAAGAAAAATAATCTCCTTGAGTCTTCAACTCATCACCCTTCAGCCCAAGAGTAACTTGTTCCAAGACAATCCTCAATAATAACCAGCTGCCACACTCTGATTATCTTGATTCTTCGAATCCACTTCTGAGATCAACCAAATGCCACAGTTTGATCACCTCATTCATGAATCCTCATATGAAAATAATCAAATGCCACATTTTGACCTTTTTCACGTTTGTCAGAACTCTCACAAAGATATCTTGACCCACCAAGGAAACTTGATCTTCAAGTCACATGTTCTACTTGCTCAAAAGCAAACACACTTAGACTCCCTAAGCCATGGTCATGTAACATATTCTCTTTCCTGTAGCTCCCGCAAACTGCCATGAGAACGATCTTTTTGAAGCATCCTATTGTTCATTCCTGTAGATCACCCTATCATTAGCTGATGTGCCACATCACCAGCTGAGACTCCTGATGTTAAGCTAGATGTCAGAACATTATGACATCCAACTGTTGAATTCAGCTCCTCCTTCTGCCACTCAGAAGAACCTCCTCCCTTTGCAGAACCAGATTTCCATGCTCTCATAGACTTGATTCAACAATCAAGTTTGAGTAGACAACCTCCATCTTGCTTAGAAACTCCAAAGACTTCAAACCTACCACATATGAATCTTCAGAAAATAAGTAGTCCAAGACTACCCCATAGCAATACTAAAGAATGTCATTTCCCTTAGTAGGGCCGTCAGTAGAAAGCCAAAGATAACTGCCACTTATCCTCGACCTTCACAACAAGAGCCAACACCATGCTCCAAACCACTTAAACTGATCCAAGCTGTAACCATCAAGATTATGATGTCTTCATAGTCTTCCATCTTCATCTTCAACATCACCACCACAATACTTACTAGGAACAGATGCTAAGTAATAATCCCAGGTCATCACACACCAATACACCACATAGAGAAATAAACAGCCTCATATAGAAAGGTAAATTCTCAACACTTCTGCAGTCCTACACTTTTACATCAAACATATACATAGTCTCCCGTCAATGTATATTGTCATTAGTTGAATGCACAACATCTTAGATAAACGCTCAGCTCCTGTCAAGGTAACCTTGTCACACAACAGGCATCTACTGATTCTTCTTCAAAATAAACCATCATGACAACCATTCACACCACAAAAGCATTCCAGGTTAGGTCAGTGTCTTGACCTTTCACTCCTCCCTGAGCAAAGAACTGAAATGATGTTTCAACATCAGTTCCGACATCAGCAATCATAGTAAATCACACTAAACATCTCCTATGGATTTGGAGACTACAACCATATTAATCCACACATATCTCTTGTAGGGAACACACGAGAACATATCAATATCTGATCAACTTCCAAGATTAAACCAACAAAACTGCAGTAACTTGCATAACACACTCTTCCAGAAGCTTCTTCATATAAGCACAAGGTTCAGACCTCTTGTCTAACTTAAGAGTGATACCATACCATATACAATCTACTACTTTCAATCCTTCAAGCCACAAAATTGAAAGAGCTCACGCATACACCAATTGACCACAGGCTGATTTACACTGCTACTGCACACAAACTCTTGGATGCATTTTCCCTATAAAATTGTCCTCAGACATTTTAGCTTAAACAGGGATCATCTCCTTCTCTTCTGCTATCAAGATTACTACCTTTTCTTCAACCATCTCCAGCTGAGATGCTATGACATTATGAACAACATCTCAAAAATTATTCAACTTCACAGCTTCAGTGATCCTTCAAAACAGCTACAATCTAATAGGTCTTTGACTTAGCATTTACCATAAACTGCTGATGTGTAGCGCGATGTCAAGACATTAGGATTGACATATCAAGCTCAACTTCTTTCTTGATGAAACTTCCTCCAGTTCATGATTTTGAAAATCAGAAACATGTATCTTCACAAGAGAATTCATCTTCAGATATACCAGAACTACATTTGACATCATAACCAGGAAGATCCTCCTAATTAGGTCACCACAACTAAGCTTAAGAGATAACTTATCAAGATCTTCACTCCCGCATGAAAGATTTGACAGTGATACTCTTTTGCTTTGGCTCCACCCTCTTCTTTCACCATCAAGAAGGAATCAATGTTCTGGACAGATTGGTCTTCAATGCCTGATTTGAAATATATTCTTCTTCAAAAAAAACTGAAACTTCCATGTCATACAGTCTTTAATAAGATCCATTCACCTTTTGATCACTTCTTTCCCAAAACAAAGATATGAGACAATCCTCAAGTATCTTTGGCATCTCTAACCAAACGGTTGAAGCTGTCTTGCATAAACTACAACATCATAGAATATCCTGCTGAGGAGACCAAACCCTAATGTCTTTCCAAGAGAATACCTTCCTAGAATCTCACCACCAGAGATACAAGAACCAACTAGGGTTACATCAGATACCATGCAGCAGAACACACAACAACTCCTCAACAACCTTCAAGCACTACTCAATAATCCTTGCACACCATCACCATAAACCAAGAGCCAACAAATCAAACTCACAACAGCAGTTCTCCACCAAAGCTACACACCTGATAACAACAGATAGGTCCAATACATACCCTATCATGAATAGTCCATCCTTCACTTCAAGGGATCAAACAAACAATTATATGAGCTGACCAAGTCCATAACTCAGCAAAAATATCTTCCTTGCTCATGAACCAGAAAGTATCTTCCCTAGATCTCATCCAGAAACAGACAAAATACCTGCTCTGATACCAATTGAAATTCTGGTGTCAGATATGTGATGTCAAGTGCGATGTCACAACATCAATATCTGTTGTATGAACAAGACAATAAAAGTACTGAAAAACATAAACAACATACAAGGATTGTTCACCCAGTTCGGTCTAACAACCTACATCTAGGGACATACCAAGCCAGGAAGGAAGTCCACTATTAGCAGTATCAAATTACAGACTCAACAAACCAGTTGACAATCCACTAACTTAATCACTACCCAATGACCCTTCTATCTAAGTCCTCCCTAGATAAGAGACTCCATCTCACTCCCAATCATCGCAATGATGTCTAGCAGTCAACATCTCAGTCACTGCATCAACAACTTGATTTCCAAAAACTCTCCAAACACGTAGAAGACACACTCCTACAACAATACCTAGACATGACCCTCATGACTAAGAACAATACTTAGAGTTGCTTAACAGCTTCCTCTAAGAACAATACATCTCTTACCTACAGGCTTAGAGATAAACATGATGACCATCCCACAAATCGGGTGGTTCATCAACCAACACAACCCTTATAATATACATGATGGCTGGCTCCTTAAAACTAGGTTACAATGCTTCTATTTATAACCTCTACCCAACTGGATTTGGGCCTTCAAATCTCAGCATATTAACTGTTACAAATCTGCAAAAGATTCTGCTACTAAATAGATCTTCAATCAAATCTTCAATTAAATCTTCAATTAAATCTAATTATTCTCCATATCTTTTTGCATGAAAGTAGTAACAATATCTGCTCAATATAAGATTGCAACAGAATATATTTGTCCCATGATATTCGCCTGCAATCTCTCCACCAGAGCTTCTCAAAACACACTTAAACAAATGCAGCCCTAACAAAACACATCAGACTGATGTTCTGATGTTCTGGTACAGTGATGTCAAGACATCACTTATAACATCAGCATACAAAACTACCAACCCTGCAACAGCTAATGATAAGAACCAATGTTATGACATCAGACATGCGACATCAACATTGTTCAACTTTGTTTTACCAAAATTCCAGCCAACACAAGAACTAACAATTACTACAAAACAAACCAACCATAATTAGCATAGACAACAGCATGCAGCAAACTTGTGATCATATTCATATTCACATGTGATTTTTGATTCTAAAGCTACAAGCTACCATTATAAAAACAAAATAATAATGCATTATTTATCGTAAACTTTAATTGATAGAAGCATCAATAGAAAGGAAAATGGAAACTTACAGATTAATTGATAGAAGCAGAATTTGATGCTAGTTGGGAGGTAAATTTGATGTGACTCCGTGTGGAAAAAGAATGAGAGAGATATATGAAGATGTAAAAAGAAGAGAAAGAAGAAGAATAAAGAAAAAGTGAAATAACTTGTAACACATGAGTGAACCTATATATGGGTGTTCATATAGAATGAACTTATAGATATTCATATAGAAGAGATAAAAAAATATTGTCTGTTTTACTTTTACCATGTGCTTAATAATCATGTCATAATAAATTGATAAATCTACCTTGATTCATAAGCCTCCTTAGAATAAATGTATGATTGCCTATCATCAACCGTATCAAAAAACGAATACATTTCATCATAATTATCTTCAACAACTCCTTGTTGAACAGATGACAGTGGATGTTGTGACTCTGAGGCAATCAACTGATGAGGTTGCATTGTTATTGAATTTCTATTGTTATTAGTGTAAGGGCACTGAAGCCACAAATTCGGATTCGTAACATTATCCTCCGAATCCATATAGAGAGGAGAGTTATTATAATCCACACTATTGTTGTTGGAGTAAGAATGTTGTTGAGACACAGACAAAGGAGTAGCCACTGTGTTGTAATTCTGTGGCTCCAGAGTGTTATTAAAGAGTGCGAGCGCATTGGGTGAACGCGGTCCCATCCCCAATTCTAACTGCGAAGTCACATCATCATTAGGCAACTGATGTTGCTGTTGTTGTCGACAAATTTCAAGCTGCTGATAAACAGCATGAAGTTCTTCTTCCATCATCCATATTTGATATTGTAGCCTGTAAATCTCCTCCCAACATCCATGCACAGGATACTTATCTCTATAATTCGCTTGCGTGATAATAGAATCCATAGCCGGTTTCTTCTGGCTAGGTTCGAGGAACTTAAGTATTTTGACAATGTTGCTAACCCCGATTTATTTTTTCTTCATTGAGTTTTAACCCAATTTGATTTTAATGGCTTAAAATTGGAATGTCATGGTGTTTTATCTAATTTGAGGGGATTTTCGATTAATATATTTGGTAACTGAAAAAGCATGATGATATTGTTCTCTTTATTTCTATCGGTGTTTTATGCATGTACTTTAAGTTGCTCATGTGGCAGTATCTCTGATTTTGCAATTTTGGTGTAGAACCTGATTGTCTCGACTCTGTTTCAGTATAAAAGACTCTGTTTCATGATAATTTTATTCTTCTCGAATTGCTAGATAGAAGTATAATGTTGTTGGTTGATCTGTTTCCTTTTATAAATGGGTTGATTCTTTTTCTTCCAAATTTATTGCAAGTATATTCACATTCTTAGCAGCTATTGCAGTGGATTGGTTTAGTGGTCCCGTTAGATATGATATCAAGTTTCCTTGAATTCCAAAAAATGAAATTGTTTCTGCTACTTCCACACCTATAAGCATTACATTTACAATCTCAATAAACAAATCAAGAAGATGAACTTGTAGGCTATAGTATGAAAATTACCTATGATGAATCAAGCAGATCTCCAATAACCAGATTTGGAAAATTCCATATTATAGGTTATAAACGTTGACCCACACTTAAATAAGACAAATTCATAAAATATGAATTATCAATAAATACCAGAATTCTCATCAATCTTTTTAATTTAGATTATAAGATGTACAACATCATATAATAGTAATAATTCTTTTATATCACTCTTTTCATTCTCTAATAATTCTTTTTACCTTGACTTGGTTGTAGGACTTCTATAGTTTCACCCTACTTTATAAAGCTTGGTCCATCATTCCGTTCTACATTTCTTGGTATGTTTTCTCAACTATAAAACATTTAAAATGTTATTGATTTTGTTGAGATTGGTTATTATTTCAGGGCCCGCCTATATGCATATTCTTTTTAATGAGCTATACTAATTTCCAAATCCAACTTTAATAACATGTTTTTGATTTATAATGAATCTGCTAGCTATCTAACTTTGAATTTAAAAGTTTATGACTGTGAGTTTATAGTTCTGAGTTATGTCGAGTTTTTGATGATGAAGCAACCTCTATATATTATATTAGCTTTTACTATTACATATTGACTATAGCGATATAGCTTCATTTTTTCCATGTAGAAAATGGACCGTACATGAATGTATCATGCAGTTAATCCTGATAGGTATGGCTTGAAAGACAATTTCATTAGTGGAGTTGCCGAGTTTGTAGAAATGGCTATGGCACGTCCTAATTTTTTAACGGAAAAGGGGCATAAGATGTCCCTGTGCAAATTGCAAGTGTATAACCTTAATGACTCCTAGAGAAGTCAAGAATCACTTATATAGGAATGGGTTTCAGCCAAACTATTATGTTTGGACTGAGCATGGAGAAGTTAACCCTAATTCAAACCTCGGTGGACATTCTAGAAGTGGAGGGAACGTGGGTTACGAAGATCAATTTGCTGCAATGAATCATATGGTACATGATGTTATTAGGCCGTTTACCGAAGACCTGCATATGAATGCTAATATAGGAAATGAGACATACAAGGAGGATGAAGAGCCCAATCCAGAAGCTAAAGCTTTTTATGATTCTTTGATCTCTACAAATCAACCCATCTATGAGGGAGCTACTGAATCCAAATTATCGATTTTCGTTAAGCTTTTGGTTGCAAGATCTAATTGTAAAGTTCCTCAAAAGTGTATTGATTTTTTTTTTTCACAAATGCTTGCTGATGTTTGTCCAACAAAACAATGTTTACCAGAAAATAATTACCAAGCAACGAATTTGGTGTCCAAGTTAGGGTTGAAAGCTATAAAAATTGATTGTTGTGTGAACGGCTGTATGTTATACTACAAAGATGATATCACTTTAACCGTGTATAGAATTTGTCAAGCTGCTAGGTATCTTCCTCGTAAGAGTGGTATGGGAAATTTCAAAGATGTTCCTGTGAAGAGAATGTTTTATTTGCCAATAATTCCAAGATTACAAAGGTTGTATGGGTCAATAGAATCTGCAACTCAAATGAGATGGCATCATGAGAATGTAAAGCCTCTGAATATTTTACGCCATCCATCCGATGGAAAAGCATGGAAACACTTCGATAATGTTTATCCTGATTTTGCTATAGATCCAAGAAACGTACGATTAGGTCTATGTTCTGATGGATTTACAACTCACATTCAAGCTTCTAGTTCTCTATACTTATGTTGGCCAATAATAGTTACACCATACAATCTTCCACCAGAAATGTGCATGACTAGACCGTATATGTTTTTGACTTGTCTAGTGCCTGGACCATATAACCCTAAATCAAAGATAGATGTTTATTTGCAACTATTGATTGATGATTTACAACACTTGTGGAATGATGGTGTTTGGACATACGATGTATCTATGAAACAAAACTTTTTAATGAGGGCATGTTTAATGTGGACAATAAATGATTTTCCAGCCTATGGTATGCTATCTGGATGGGGAACGCATGGTAAATTAGCATGCCCTTATTGTATGGATGAAACAAAAGCTTTCACCTTAAGACTTGGTGGAAAAAGCTCATGGTTTGATTGTCATCGTTGTTTTCTACCGACTGATCATTCTTTCAGAAGAAGCAAAAGAAGCTTTAGAAAAAATAAGGACGAGAAAGATGGTCCACCTTACATGTTCACAGGAGAAGGAACTTGCGAAAAAAAGGAATCCTTAATTTTTTGATAATACCGTGTCGGAGCACCTTCAGAGGTATCCTAGAAAGATCCTTTCTAGCGAGACTAGATGTAGTGACATCTCCAATTCATTTGAAGGTGACTTAGCATGACGCGAAAGAAAAGTTGCTCTCAGTAACCCACGATATAGACGAAGTAAAACTGATTAAGGAAATCATCCAAAGGGATCTTTTGGCGCTGGCCACGATCTCAAAAGCCGAAGGATAGTCAGGTGATCCTGGTGCGTTCGACCTAGATGCTCTTGAAGACGAGGTTTGGCCGGTGCCAGATGGTGATTTCAAGCTCATCTAGCTCAAGGAAGACCCACCCAAGTCAGTTAAAGCAGATGTCAAACTTCCTTTAGAAGTAAGAATAACACTGATTGAGTGTCTCCAGGACAACGCCGAATTTTTCGTTATAACCCCACATGATACTTCTGACATTGATCCTAGTATAGTGTGTCATCACCATCTAAATGTCGACGCTAGCGTCAGTTACGTGTCCCAGTGTTAGGGAAGTCAATCTCTAAAATAAAGCTGAAGCTACTACTAGCACAATTAAGGGCTTATTTGACGCTCGATTCATTTCTAAAGCCAAGTGTACAAATTGGTTATCTAATGTGGTGTTGGTAAAAAGGGCCTCGAGGAAATGGAGGATGTACGTTGATTATACTAATCTTAATAGGACCTACCCAAATTATTTTTATCTGCTCCAAACATTGATAAACTAGTAGATAATTCAGCAGGATATCAATTACTTTCATTTATGGACAATTATTCGGGGTATAACCAGATACCTATGTATAGACCTGACCGAATAAAGATACCATTCTTAAAGGAGTCCATCATAATCAAGTATCACCACCATGTCTAATCGAACTTTTATCGCTAATGAACATCTTCACTTCTGGCTTCTTGTATCTATGGCTAATCAGACCTCTCCAAATTGCAAATCTGTCATTGACAATCCTCTATTTTCACTTCAATAAAAGAGCTTTATTAAAAACCTCAAGGTTTATAATTCCAAGTCCTCCATCTTTTTTAGGTTTACACACTCGCACCCAACTAAACCAATGAATGACTCTCTTATCCTTAACTCCTCGCCACAAGAACTTGCTTAAAATGCTGCGAATCTCGTTCAAAACCTTGCACACAGGCTTATAGAAGGATAAAGTATAAATGGAGATAGAGTTCATAGCTGAGTTGATCAAAACAACTTTGCCTCCCAATGAAAGAAATCTCCCATTCCAAACAGTTAATCTGCTCATAATATTATTGATCAAATCATTCCACATAAACAATCTTATAGGACTATTCCCAACCATAACTCCTAAGAATTTGAATGGAAGAAAATCAACCCTGGAAGAAAGAAAAGAGGATGTCGCCTCCAATTTCCAATTACTCACATTGATACCGAAAACATTACTTTTGAAAAAGTTAACTCAGAGTCTAGAAATCAATTCAAATCCTCTCAATATGGCCTTGATGCTCTAAAGATTGTCACTTCCTTCTTCCCCCAAGAATGATGGTATCATCGGCGAATTGGAGGATAGCAACTGACTCATCTTCATTGATCTTAAATCCCTTGACTTCCTCTAGCTCCACGATTGATTCCATCAAACCAGATAAACCTTCCATGGCAATAACAAAAAGAAAAAGGAGATAACGGATCTCCTTGACAAAACCCTATTTCCACCTTAAAATCCTATGTTGCGCTACCGTTAACTGATAAGTGCAAATTGTACCTATTTTTGTATTTATGTTTTGTTGCACTTATCGATACTTTTTGTTGATATCGTTTAAATAAACCCCGCTTTGTTTGTAAATACATTTAGTTTACGTTTTAGTGTATATATTGCGTATATTGTAAATATCATTTATTTTAATTGATTTTATCTCATTCTTGCAGGTATCCAATCAAGGATGTCTTGCCATTGTTGTATAGAGCATTGAATAAGCTTTCCAGCGCTTCAAACCGGGCGAAAAACGGAGTTGCGGTTCAAAAGTTACGAATAAAACAGTGCTGGGAAAAATGCTGTTCTGTCAAATTCGCCAGGCAAATTTTGAATCCGCCGGGCGAATTTGAGAATTTCGCCAGGCGAGTCTGTGGCGAGGCCCTGGCGAGAGAAAAGTTGGAAATTCAAAAAGTTTTTGTCTTGTGCTCGCGTCATGTTCGCCGGGCGAATTTTGGGCAATCCGTCGGGCAAATTTTCAATCCGCCTGGTGAATCTAGATGTTTTCTGCCAGTCGGTTTGATTGTGCAGCTGTGTGAGAGAAAAAGGGGAATCCGCCAGGCAAATTTTCAATCCGCCTGGCGAATTTGTCTGAACCAAAATTTTGTATTTAATTCATTTGACTTCATTTTTGTTAAGTTATGTTGTTTGGGGGTGATTTTTGTCTCCAAACTTCATCAACCTCATTCTTTAGTGGGATTAGCTTAGAAAACAACATGGAAGCTTGCATACGGTTGAACCGAGGTGGATTGATCGTCGATCGACGTTGACAAACCGCGATATGTTTGGTTCATTTCTCTTCTCCTTTGTGTTTTTCTTCTTTGTTGGGTGTTGTATATGTATTGACTATATCTCATGTATATTTGTCGCCCATGGCGTTGTATAAAACTTGCTTTACAAATCTTTATTGGTGATTGTCTCTGATTTTTGCTTTATGCGCGGGGTTTGGGTTGCGTTAGACATAACCTTCGCGAACTTCGATTAGGGATGATTGTCTGTTAGTTTCTGGACTCTAGAGATAGATTTAGGAGCTAACAATCTTCAATAGGCGTCGAATCTTAATGCCTTCCGTGTTTCGAGGCTTCGCTCGTGAGAGTGACGAAGAGAGTGACACGGTTGTTATCTCAACTGTGCGTTAGACATAACCTTTGTTGTGAGCGATGCTGGGTGATATTGAGGAGTATTGTAGGTGGAGTATAACTGGTCGGTAAGTTTAAGTTTGTGAGGAGTGATTTATATGCATTGTCGGACGAGTTTTTCTCTCTGAAGAATGATTTATTTTTGTTTTAATATTTACTTTTATGTTTTCTTGTTTGGAAACTATTTTAAAACCAAACTCATAAACGCGAGAGACTGTCGAACGACATTCTTTCCCTCGAACCGATCTCTGTGGACACGACATAAATCCCGGAGGGAATTCTTCCGAAAATAAATATTTTTGCTTGCTTGCCCTATTCCGCAACCAACATTAACCAACACTGACATAGAGCTGTTGACATCACACGCCTCCATCCAACTAATCCATTTATCTCCAAAGCCCATCATGATAAATAAAAACCTCAGGTAGTTCCAACTCACGTTGTCGTACGCTTTTTCATAGTCAACCTTCAGAACTAAGAAACTCTTCTTCTACATTTTTCCCAATGAACGCAATTTGTTTGTTTGAAATAATCTTCCCAATGTCAACTCTCATCCTAGAAGCAAGCTGTTTTGCTAGTAACTTATACAAGCACCAAACAAGACAAATGGGTCTATACTCTGACAGATTTTGAGGGTTATGCACCTTTAGAATGAGAGCCAGAAAGGATGCAGTGCAAGCCTTGGTTAACCTAGCCTTACAATGAAAATCCCTGACAAACAAAATAACATATTCTTTAATAATCTCCTAACACTTCTTCAAAAACTCAAAACTATAACCATCTGGGCCCACACTCTTATCGTCGTCACAACTCCAAATAACAGCCTTAATTTCATCCTCATAAAACTTTCTCAAGTTGTCATCTACCAATCTCATTCAGACTTTTAAACTGCATTTCACCTGGGACATGTTTATTAATGCAACTCTCCTTGAAGAAACCTTCAAAATACTGCTTAACTTCACTCTTAACCTCCCTCACCCCCTCTAAACTACCCCCATCATAATCCACTATGTTAATGAAATTTCTCCTGTAATGATCCTTCAAAGAGTTCTGAAAAAAACAAGAATTTATATTCCCATCTTTCAACCTCAACTGTCTTGACTTGTGCCTCAACATGCACTCCTTTAACTCTAATTTGTTCCATATATTGTCAACATATTTGGATTTGTCCCCAACCAACTTTTCTAAAGAACCCCCATGATTATCAATTAACAAGTTATCCAAGGCATTGAGATCACAAACATGTTCCTCCACACTTAAATTAACTCAAATAAAAACGTCTCGGTTCGACCATCTCAGTGTGACTTTCAACCTCTTTAACTTTTCACAAAGCATATAATCCCCTCTACCCTTCACTTCAATCTTGGTCCACTCCTCTATAATGAAATTGACAAAATCTACATTCTTGAACCAGCTGTTGTTGAAGCAAAAAGGTTTCGCCCCCAATCTAAAGATCAAGATTTCAACCATATAGGACAATGGTCCGAAATATTTCACTGACCAATCCATTGAGTCGTGATCTTCCAAGTAGAAATCAAATAATCAAACAAAAGAAATATGTCTAATTTTCTAATAGCATTTCCACAACCATTAAACCACGTAAAACGCCCGCTAAAACAACTGAATTCCTCCATATCCCTAAGCCTGCAAAACGACCCTGAGCCTAAGCTTTCTTTTGACCAATACTTTTAGGGGAGAAGGTTTTGTGGGGATTGATGTGGAATGTAAGGGTGTTAAGTACAATTTTGTCAATATCTATACATCCTACAATAGGCTGCTCAGAAGAACTAGGTGTACCAATTTGCTTAAGGAGAAGAGGAAGAGTAATTCATAGGAATGGTGCTTAGGAAGGGACTCCAAAGAACGACCATTCCACCTGAAGCCCCCACAGAATCAGACAAAGTCCATTCAACATCCTTATTTCCCCAAAGATCCAAAGCGAACCATCTATCGAAATCCTTAATTTTTGTCTCCTGAAGAAAGCAAATATCAAACTTACCAGAATGAATAATGAAACTGATTCTCTTTATCTTTGTTTTACTTCCCCTTCTAATGTTGAGCGATACAATATTCATTACAACCTCTTCGAATTCGCCTCCACCTTGGACTTCCATTCTTTATCTCTCATTTCCATTTTCTTAATGACTTTCAGAGGTTCTTGTTGCTTATCTTTACATGAAATTCCCAATTTAAAAATAGTATCCCACACAACCCTATTCACCTCAGAATCAAAGTTCTTCACTGACCGATTGTTACAACAATTGACATCATCCGTCAATGATTCACACCTTAAAACAGATCCTCTAAAAAATCTATTATGTCTATCACTCAAGACCTCCATTGAACCCATCGAAGTGTTCGAAAGAAAATCTTTCTTCGAATTAAAACAAGCAAAGTAAGAAGGATTAAACACACCCATGGAAGCACGATCAAAAGAAATTGGGCCTGGAACTCCTTGCCGCCATGTAAGCACTATCAAAAGAATATGAGCCCAGGGAAGGTTGAACCGGAACGGAAGGCCCATTCGACAAATTTACGCCAACCAAAACTAAATGCCCCCCTAAAACATCAACCTCTTTGTCAAAAGAACCTTCCTATGACTTCTCCGTAAAATCCACAAACTCGAGACACGTGCCCTCATTGACCTGAACCGTCTCACGCACTTCCTTAAAAGCTTCCGTGCAGATAGTATTATTAGACAAAACCTTTTTGTTAAAGGTTCCCAATAAAGGAATAATTGGTGAAAAACTGAGCAGTCTCTTCCCTATCGATATCTACCACCTACTTAACTCCTAGAGCCTAAGCACGAGTCAGATCATCAACCAAACTGCCGACACCCTTACTGATGGAGTTGGCCTCGATACCAACCTGTTTAACGTTGTTGTCCAAACCACTATGACTCATTGCCAAATTTGAATCACTAAAATCCGGCTAAATATCACCATTAACGCTCCTCGTTGCCAAGCTTCCCACCGGACTATGGGCATCCTCCATCAACTTAATTCTGAATAACTTATCATTGATGAAAAAGTTCAGCACTTCATCAATAACCGAAGCACACCTTGTTCTGATCATAAGTCTTGCAACGTCCATTCTAACTCCCTTACTCGTGAAATCATCATTATAAACAAAATTTCCCTAAGTTGAAGACAGAAATACAAAAAGCCTCGCGTTCCACGCATGATGAGGAAAACCATAACATCTTAACCATGTAACTCTTTTACGGTCTAGGTCTTCAGGTTTCCACTTTCTCACCTCTTTAAACCATTGCCTTAGCCAAACCCTACCAGCCTCAACTAAGGTATCCACTTCACTTTCTACAAGGTCTTCTAACAGACACAAGTTGGCACCCATAGGAGTTACTTTAACTGAAAAATTACCCTCTGAATGAAACATCTCCTGCATAATGTAAGATTGACCCGGATTCTCAACCACCCCAATGTAAGCATTGGCAAATCTGGAGTTTTCTTCTTCGTTCGTCTGAAACTTCAAATGAACATTGGCCTGTTCATTAAACCTATTAGGAGGAGAACAAGACTCTTGGCCTTTGGTTACTTTTGCATAAGACATCTTGTTAACCTTGGAGAAATTTATTCCAGAAGTGTTAAGCCTCCTTCCATCCTCTTGACATGTCTTCATAAAACCCTTCCTCTCATAATTCACGCGCCTGCCCCAACGCACAACATCCTTCATCTTCAACTCGAGCTCTTTTCTTTCAAAACGAGGAATGTTGGCAAAAATCTTTCTTTAATCCAATAAAATGTTGCCCAGCTTCGTTGCTAACACTCTAACATCTGTCACGTTGAAGAATCTAACAAAGTCATACCTTTTTCCTCTCGCATTCCTTTTTGGAGGAATGATCACTTCATCAATATCTCCCAAGTCCATAAAAGCAATAATACAAATCTTTAGCTTTATTATTTTCACTGAATTATGTGATGTAGAAAGTTGAAGATTTTTAATCTTCATTCCTTCCACCAGAGGTTGCAGCATTCCATTTCTCTCATTTCCTCATTCTAAAGTTGTTGTTTGAAGAAACCCTAGTCCATCCATCTATCTCGTTGCTCATCTTCAGTTGAAAAGCTAGAAACTCCAAGAAAAAACCAGATAGAAGTCAGACTCTCTCATGTTAATTATACATCATCATACACTTCTCTTTAAATACTTAGAGTTTTTCTTCTCAAAGTATTTTGATATTAAATCTCTATTTGTAAGAGAAAACTATTGAATTTTAGACTAAAATTGAATATCTTGCTATAAAGAACACCTTGTTCCTTTAGCATATCCACTTTACTGTTGGAATTTTTAAAGGCATGTAATTTATTTTCTCATCATAACTCAGCTTATAACCAAAATAAAAATTGATAAATAAAATTTTAAAATTAACTTATCAATATTCTAAAATAATTTTTTTAAACTCTATTGAAATAAATATAAAAAAAATAGTACAATTGTCCTATCGTTTCACCACATACCATAATAATTTCCTTTTTGGACAAATTCAAGGAATAAGCAACATAAGAAAAGGTTGATTAAAGTGAAGGACACATGAAAAAACTCATTAATAACTGACGATACATTTGCAATATATACTATAACTAGTAAGTTAAGAGATTATGGCTGAACTCTAAGAGCTTTCGGAAAAGATTCAAGCACAGGAGTGGATAGAGTTTGTAACTTGCAATCACTTGCAATGAATTGAGCATGCTCCTCCATCATAATTTTGTTAATCAATTTCATCAAAACTTGTTCCAACTCTTCTCCATCATTCCAAGCATGAATTTCAGCCTTTACAAGTGAAGGATCTTTGCATATCAAATCCCATACTGGAAAATTCTTCCTTGGCATCACAAAGTCTCTTTCTCTAAACCTCATACTAGGACAGTAATCACGTAGATGAACCTCTTGTTATCCACTTCACTAACTGTGTTTTGAATTCTATCAATGATTAAACCCTTGCACATGTTTGGAGGGCATGGATTAGTGCAACCATGTGAATTTTTGTTGAAGTCATGATAAGGTGAAATTCTAACCCTTCCTTCTTGATTTACATAACCTGGATTAGTGTTGATTTCTGAAAAGTATTCTTTTATTCCAAAATGCTTCAAAATAGTTTCAATGTAAAACATATTCGCATCACTCACGATCCTTAAATCACACCCTAAAGCATATGCTGATTTGACTGCAGGTATGATTCTGTGATGAATTGGAATTCTATGAAGAACATTTTCAATCTCTTGAATGGCAAGACCATGTGAATGAAACTCCATCATCATCCTGTCCTATAATTCCAAAACACAAAAGACTCAAGTTAGTTATTACAGTATTATGCCAGTAACACAGTGTAGAGATTTTGAAGAAATAAAAACAGAATATTTATAACGAGAATAAAGAGCATACCATGACAGAATTCCATGGCATTGTGGGAAGAAGCTGATTGAACAAATCAGTGAAACCCAACTCATTAATCAACCAGTTATCACTATCACAATCAATGATGGTTTTGTCAAAGTCGAAAACAATAACAATAGTAGACATTATTTTCTTTGTGAGAATTTGGAATGGCAAAGATTTGAATGCTCAGCAAGAAAAAACTGGTTCACAAGATTGATTCTTAGCTTGAATTTGAACACAGAGAGAGAAAGGTATTTATAGGGAAGAAGTTGGAGAATATATTTGATTTTGATTCTAAAGGAATATTATCATATATCCTTTGGCCAAGAATCGGTTAAAGTAGTTAGGTTTAGGAGAATTACTTTTAATCCTCTTGGCATTTCGAATTCCATCTCAGCCGTTCAAATTGATGAAACATTGATAAGGCAGAAGATTGGAGGGCGTGGTTTGTTTAGACCATGAGGGCAAAACGAGAATAAATGAGAAGTATATTAGGCGGCTTTGTGAGTTGTGAGTGTGTAATGCACTCATTTTCATGTTGCAACTCATAAGAATATTCCGAGTATAGTTCCATTCCTTATTATATGCTACCAAAATCGTGCGCTTAATTCCTCTACAATTCTCTACAATGAGCTACTCCTTTTTTTACTCCTATTTTGGATTTACTTCCACTCAAGTATGTATTTCAATAGATTTTGAATTCCCATGTAACATGCATCAAGCTAATAACGTAAAATAAGTTATTGCTGGGAACCAAATCAATCTCATGGCATGTCACCGGATTATAATAATGATATGACATTATTTAAAACAAAAAATAAATAATATTAATTTTTTAAATCAAATATAATTACTAAAAATATATTTGTTTAAACTATCATACTGCTACACTTCAGTACGAAACTCTTGTGATTTTTTTATGTTCACCTATGTGGTCCTGATTATGATAGTGATTCCAAGGTTGATTATTATAGTGTTTCCAAAGTTGTGGTTTTATGATTTGTTTCGTTTTTGTGTTGGTGAGTTGCTTGGTGGTCCTGATTTTAACGAAGAAGAAATTCAAGGTGTGTGGCTGTAGTGTCTTGAAATTTTTTAACTTAATGCTTATAATAATTTATTACAATTTCAATCTGAAAAAAACATGTGCAAAAAACATCTGGTGGTGTGGTTACATTAAGGTTCGGTTATAAAGTTTGGAGGGAAGAATTTAAAAACAAAAAAGAGTGATTGAGTGGACAAAATTAAAGAATCTAAAGGACATATGAAGATTCACAAGATCTAGAGGATTTGGAGTTTGAGAGAGGTTTGAACTATGAAGTTTTAGCCATTCACTTAATGTCAAAAAATAATTGGTGAAAAATCATAATCGAATATTTGCAAAATCCAATTGGATCAACCGAGAGAAAGGTTAGCCTTGAGCTATTTGGTCATGGGTAACGAATTGTTGAAGAAGATGCTTGAAGGACTGCTACTTAAGTGACTGGGCAAAATTGAAGCCTACTTGGCAATCTCTAAGATACATAAAGGATCGTGTGGTTCTCACTAGGCTGGTCACAAGATGAAATGATTGCTATGTCGACTAGGGATCTACTGGCCAACTATGTTGAAAGATTCCATAGACTTCGCCAAAGGCTGCCAAGAATGACAGAAGCATTTAGGCATCCAACACGTGTCTGCTAATGACCTGCATTCGATAATGAAGTCATGGCATTTCAGAGGTTGGGCTTTAGATATAATTGGCGAGAACAAACCCTCTTCGTCAAAATGGTATAGGTTTATCCTTGTGGGAGTAGACTATTTCACCAAGTGGATAGAAGTCGCACCCTTAACTAATGTTGATCAAGAAGATGTGATAAGTTTCATCCAAAATACATCATATACAGATTTGAGATACCTGAAACTATTACCACAGACCAAGGCTCAATTTTCACAGGGCGCAAAATGGTGGAGTTCGCTTCCGAGGTAGGTTTCAAACTTTAAACCTTGACACCGTATTACGCCCAAGCCAACGGCCGGGTTGAAGCATCCAATAAGATATTGATCGGTCTGATAAAAAAAATGTGGGACAAAAGCCAAACAATTGACATAAATTCCTGAACCAAGTTTTCTGGGCATGTCACAATTCTTCCAAAGAGTTGATTAACTCTACACATTTTTTACTAGTGTACGGTCACGACGCAGTGTTGCCTTTAGAAATCTACCTGCAGTCAGTAATGATTAAAAGGCAATATAAAATCCCTACTGAGTTCTATCGGGGAATGATGTTCAATGAGTTAGTTCAGTTAGATGAAGATAAACTAACTGCTCTAGATGTCTTGATGAGACAAAAGGAGTGGGTTGTTAACGCCTATAACAAGAAGGTTAAGCCCAAAACTTTTAAAGAAGGCGACCTAGTTTGGAATGTCATATTGCCTATTGAAACACTCCAAATTTCATAAGAATATTTATTTAATTTATTTAAATATAATATTCGTAAATTTCTGTGAATTTTGGTGATTCGTGTTGATGTCGGTATTTTTGTGGAATTTTAGTTATTTAATTAATAATAGTATATAATATGAAATATATTAGTATTATTATTAATTTAAGTAATATTAGGGGAGCGAAGGGTAAGATGGACTTTTGAGGAGGATTAGTGAGGGTATTAAGGGGAAAGCCCATTTTAAAAGCCCAAGGGTTTAACAAAAGGAATTGGGAAGAATAGGATTCATTTAGTTAGATCGTGAAAATAAGGAGAGAGGTGCAGAACTCTGAGGAAAAAGAGAAAGGCAAGGATTCGAGAAGGTTTTCGAAGACTCAATAGAGAAAACTCTGAATCGACAATCTAAGGTATGAGGAGTATTGCCTTTCATTGTTTTCAATATAGGAAGTGACATGTTTAAAGTGGACTTTTGAGTTTTTTTGAGTTTTTGAAGGGTTTATGAGTTATTGATGACTTAGGGGTATTTTTTAGGATCGATGATGGATTATTGAGGGTTGAATTGATTTGGGTAAAAATAAGCTTTCGAGGCTAAACCTTTGATGATATGTGGGATCTTGTATGAGAAATGGGTTTATGGGGTTTATGGGAACCTTGAGAGTTTGTGAAGGTTTATGTGATTTTGAATTAGGATAGTGGAATTAATCGACCTAAATGTCGTAGGTTTTATGCCTTTGAGTGCCATGATCTTTAGGACTGTTTTGGAGATGTTTTGGGGGAGAATTGAGGTTGAACCCGTAGGGATTTGGTGGACTGAAGTGCTACTGATGCGTAGTAGTGATTGCAGAAATCGTTAGTTCGCAAGGCGAACAACTCATTCGCAAGGCGAATGTTAGCCCAGGCTCACAAAGCGAGCAGCGCAGCGAACACGCGATGAGTGTGTGATGGTACTGAGATGACTCTAGGAGGTGACTTTTGGGGCTCGCAAGGCGAACGTCTCAGCGAAGGGCTTCGCCTTGCGAATAGAGGTAGCGAGGAGAGGCAGAAGGGGGAACTCTCTGGTTTTTGTATGGGGATGGGGATTCGCTGGCAGCTTCACAAAGCGAACGCCAAAGCGAATAGGTTCGCAAGGCGAACTCAGCAGCGAACCCTGCTGTTCGCGAAATTTTGTTTATGATTTCTGTGATGTTCTAATGTTTTGGTGTTGTGATTTTTCTGATGATTTACGATGATGTTATTGATGTTAATGATGATTATGACCTGATGATTTCGTGATGTTTTGACGTATATTTGATGACATGATTAACATGATATTTTAATGAATGATGATGCACATAATGATTTTATTGACGATGATGATTATTGACGTTGTGTATCATACATTCATAGCATATTTTGATGATGATGTTAGGACTTCGGTCCATTGATGATGAGGTTAGACTTCGGTCTATTGTGGCTTTAATCCCATTGTGTGGATGTGAAGTGGTTTATGACGTGCTACGGTTCTTGTGTGGAACCGATCCTAATGACGGGGTTCTTTGGAGGGTGATGACCTAAGTGTCCATCGATTATGACGATTGGTACCACATGCACGAGTCTTGTTGTGCATTGCATTTATGTGGCATATTGTTGTGATTTATGATGTCGTGCTTTGATGTTTGCCTGTGATGACTCTGATGATGTTATATATGATGATGACGCCATTTTTATGCATATCCTTGTTAGGTGCGGATTTGACCTAAAAATGACATCTTTCTTTGCACTTTTTCCACTCTTTTCTCATGTTTTCATTGGTTTTACTAATGATTGTTGCTGTTCTTCTAAACATTGAAAATATACCTTTGGTGCTTGTAATGTGTCTGTTATTGTGTAGGAAAAGGCACTAATTGATCAAAAGTGTAAGACACGAGAATTGATGCAATCTGCCAAAGAATAGAGGAAGACATCAGTTAGTTCGCTTTGCGAACATGAAAGCGAGTGTCAGCAAAGGTTCTCTTTGCAAACTCTGGCGAGGGTCCCAGCGAATGGTCCCATATTTGGACAGAGGAAAAATGAGCTAAAATTCGCTTTGCGAGCTTGAAAGCGAGTGTTCTCTTTGCGAACATTCCTTCGCTTTACGAACTCACGAGAATTTCTGGGCAGTTTAACTATTCAGAGGCACCTGAAATGCCTATTTTTACCATTCGCTTTGCGAATGAATCGTTCGCTGTGCGAACTGTCAAATTCCTGAATGATTATAAATAGGATTTTCACACTTTTTGAGATGAAGTTTTTTTTTGTTATGTTTTTTGGAGAGATAAACTTGTAAATAAAAAGATCAGAAGTTATATCTCTTCATTTCCAAGGGAGAAAAGGTAGGGTCTTTGATTTCTTGTTGGGAAAAGATGTAATCTTTTGATACCTATTGTATTTCCTCTAATCTATGTTTGTGAATTAGTTTGGATTCTCTATTTTTGGTTGTCTTTGGTTGTTTATTAGTTGGTCTTGACAAAACCTATTTCAAATCTTCGATCTTAGATGTTCATTTATCATTGAGCAAGCTTTTTTACAATGTTTTGTGATTTGATATTCATTTGTATCTCAGCTTTTTAGCATTGTGTTGATTGTTAGTTTGAATAGCTTATAATAATCAATGCAATAAGAGACCGTGTTATCGCTTGACAAACGGTATCATGAGGGTGCGTGAGAATAGTGATGAAAAATGACATTCACATTCATTTGGCAAATTAGTTGAATGCATGTAAAAAAGGGTTAAACATGTGTACGTATTTTGATCATTGGCTTTGTATATGAATTACTCGTTGGTTTGATATTGATGTTATAGTAATATCTGTTGGGTTTTGATTCCAGAGATGGATTAGGCTTAACATTCATGTAGGCTTTAAATGCTTTGTATTGATTGGTGATGTGCGAGAGCAATTATTGATCGGTATAAAATCATTCACATATGCGGGGACCGAGAGGATATGTATGTGTGAGTAATACATGATGATATTAGGCAAATGTTTGATTTATGTATGAAATTGGTCAGAAGAATGCATGTGTTATCAATCGATGAGATCCAATTCCAACAAGGCTTCGTTTATAATTCAGTCTTTATTTTATATTTTTCGTCTTTACATTTTCCGCATTTGCTTTTTGTTCCACTTTAAACCCAAACTTTTGAACCATGAGCTTAGAAACATAGAAACCGTCGAATGACATTCTTTCCCTCGCACTGATCCCTGTGGAGAACGACAAAATTGGGTTACTTATATATTTTTGCTTGTTGTTATTCTAGTCTCAACAAAATGGCGCCGTTGTCGGGGATCGGTGTTTAGATATTGAATGGCATCGCGATAGTTTCTATATTTTTGAGCTTTGTACATTTGTTTATATTATATGTATTTGTTTTCTTTGATGTTATCTCTAGTGTGATCAGGAATGATGAGAACTTCTAGATTGGTTGCTATTTGTATAAAGTATTCAATGAAGCTTCGACCGAGTCTGGATGGTGAGGTTTGAATGTATGTGAGGTAAATTGTACTACTTCATAGAATGCTAGAATGATATAAGAATTTTGTGCTTTGTGCAAATGTGTATCTTTGTTTCATGTTGCAACTTATTTGAATGCTTGTTTCACTTAGGTCCAAAAGCCACAAATTGTGAGAAACCTCCATTGTTTACTAAATGCTTGGATGACTGATAACTTTGTTTAATTCGTTTGATTCATGCTTTATCTTTTGATTATTGTGATTTTGTGGAAGTATTAGAAATGATCAAGGCATTTGTTTATATTGAGCACAACCGTATCCAAAAGTACCTTACCCGTGAGTAGAGAGAATTCGTTAGCCCCTTTGAGCCTAAACAGCTTAGATCTCATTTTAATGAAGAACTTTGTTTATGTACATAATTTGAAAGTGTAGTTCATCATTGAATTTTGTGAGGTTCTAAAAATTTCTTCTTGAACCTTTGAACATTGTTATAATTTGATTTCCTTGCCTTAAAAAGCAAGGAGCATTCACTTGAGGTTTGGTTGAATTCAAGTTGGGGAGAATGAAAAAGAAGAATGGTAGGGTGCTATAAAACTTTTGAAAAAGTTCAAACAAGCATGAAAAGAAAATGTGTGAATATGAATGTGAAAAACAAAAGAAAAAGAGTGCTTGTTTGAATGAGAAAAATAGAGAATGAAAAAATTGTGCATAAGGAAGTTTGAGAAGGTTAGTGGTAAAGGAATGAAATTGGTGAATGAAGTTGTGATGTGTAAATACCATGTATAGTGAATATTTCTTTTTGCATCGGCAATTTCGATTCAATGGCCTTTAGAAATGTCCCTTTATTGTTAACCCAACCAAGTTACAACCTTCGAAGCCCTTAGTGATCTTTTTGCTTCCATATTTTCATTTTTGATTGTTAGATGTTGTATGAATTGGATTGCTATTAGCATTGTTTGTCAAGTGAGTGAAATTTCCCCGCGGTTGCAAACGCGTCAATTTGTTCAATCTTATTTTTGAAGAGGAGTGTTAGAGTGATTCAAGTATGAAAATTTAGTTGTTCTTTGAAACAATTATGATATTTGTTTAAGAACTTAATTCTTTGTCATTGTTCGATTCTATTGAGTGGTGAACGTTGCTTGTGGCATTTTCATGCTTGACTTTGGTTGAATTAAACACCTGAGCAAATCCTCTTGTTTTAATGAGGGGCATACTTTACATGAGGACAAGCAAGAATCTAGTTGGGGAGAGTTGTTAGGTGCGGATTTGACCTAAAAATGACATATCTTTCTTTGCACTTTTTCCACTCTTTTCTCATGTTTTCATTGGTTTTGCTAATGATTGTTGTTGTTCTTCTAAACATTGAGAATATACCTTTGGTGCTTGTAATGTGTGTGTTATTGTGCAGGAAAAGACACTAATTGATCAAAAGTATAAGACACGAGTGTCGCACCCCAATTTTTGACCCTAAGATCCCCGCTTTGTTCTTCGCATACCATTTTAGGTCCATCATTCGTGCATAACTAACCACTTTACCTAGTTGTTGTCTGTTTATTTCGTTTATGAGGACAGGTGCTGCTGCAGAAGGCTCAAAGATCTCAAAGGCTGTTTGTGTGTATGTTTGTGAAGGTTCTCTGGTCTCTGCAAGGTTGTGTTGGACTCTTGTGAGATTGTGCCCTTCCCCCTTTTGGTCCCTAAGCCACTATCAAGCCTTTTCCCCCTCAAGACTCCTCAATTTTTCCCCCACAGATTAAATCCTCATACCCTCTGATTTGGAATTGGTCCCTCAAGACTAGTTATTGGTTGTGTATTACGTTGTATCGCAAGATGGTTTATTTCCCCCTCTGTAAACTCCTCGAGACTTGAGAGATGTGTGTACCTGATGTTCTTAAATAATGGTTCATCAAGGAAGGTTCAATTTGGAAGGAAGTAGAAGGTTGAATTCCAAAGATGTAATTTCAAGTCCTTTGTGTCACAAGCTTACAAGCTCAGGTTGAAGTTCCCGCGATTCTATATCGTGTGAGTCAAGTATGAAGCTCATGCCATGGTTTCAAGAAGATATTTGTATTCTTAAAACTGTCAGGTATTCTTCAAGCGATTTTGAAGATCATTGGAAATTAAAAGGTTCGAGATGTTTTGATCATTTGTGGAAAGTTTGAGTAATCCTTGCAAATTCTCAAAGTTTTGCTTGTTATTATTGTTGTTAAAAAGGTGAAATGCTATAGCCGGTTTGGTTGAAGAACTTTGGTCCTTATTTCTATTACAAAAGCCTATGTCTTATACTTTCCAAAACTCGTGGAAATATAAATGCTGTTTACCAAATTCAAGTTCATGTTGAAGTACAAGCTATATTTACAAGGCATTTTCTCATGAAAACTCAATTGAATTCAAGGCTTTTGTTTTAGTTTAGGTTCACAAGACTTGGTTTCATTTGAAGTTCTAGATCATTTTAGACCCATTTGGTTCGAAATTTTGGTTTCAATTTTACTTCAAAGAGGTTCAAGTTATCTCAAGGCCACTTTGAAAGGTCTATAGCCAAAGCATACAAGTTTTCAAATTTTGAAATTCATAAAGTATAAGTCAATGCCAAAGATTCAGTACACCAAAAGTTCACATTTCAAAAATCATCCATTGAAGACTTATTCTATTACAAAGGTTATTCCACATCATCAAGCCTAATGCCTCCTAATTTTTCTCTAAACGACAACACATAGAAGAGGAAACAGTTGCACGTTGGATGCCAACTCCAGATCAAATATTTGAACAGCTGCATGTTATCGCGAAATGCCCAGAACTTAAGCAAATGATACATGAAGCACCATGCGTAATATTCCTCCTATTCACTAATCCGCCAATGTCTCCGCTAATTATAAGGTTGATATGCAGCAGAGGTTACTCTGGTACTTGATGATGCCTCAGTAGCATACGAAGATCGCACGAACGACGTTCCCGAGGACGGAGCAACCATGATCGGTTTGTGGCCCTTATTTCTGCAATTTCCTATAGAACGCAAATAGCCTAATTAGAATGACAGTTCAAAATCAGAGTTGTTGTAGTCGCAAAGATAACGACCTCGAATTATCGTATTCAAGACAAACTACTAAAAAAAGGGGAAGGAAAAGAGGAAATTATGGAGAAGTGCATACAAGCAATAAATCATCACCAACAATTTTTTTTAATGCAGGAAGTTTTTGAAGAGTAGACCCATATCCTTGTGCGAGATAGTTTAATCCTGCAAATTTTACAAAGGTGTTATCCGAGAATCATAAGTAAAACTCAAATGCAAAATGCCTAAGCTCACAACTTCATACACAAACTTAAACCGGGTAGATTTGTATACGCCATTCACTGCAAGAGAGTTTGTGAACCCATGGCATTTCAATTCAAGCAATAGCTAGCTTCTGTACTATATCACATTATCAGCATTCATCATAATATAGCTAGACTTACATGATCATATGGGTCTTTCTAAGCTAATGAAGCACACAACCATATCCCCACGAATGTTACAGCATCCCCAATCGAACTCCAAGATGCCATGGAAAATAGAAAAAAAATCATAAGCATTGAATAAGAAAGCAATTATGCGCAAGTTAGACAGTTAGAAAAATCATGTTATTTGGTAAAAATAGGCCTTAGAATTCTATCCAAACAAGATTTCTTTTGAAAGAGGAAAAGAAGAAAAGAAGTCATGAATGTTGAGTAAAAAGGAAAAGATGCGCAAGACTTGGAGGTTCAAAATATAACATTATCATTGTGCTTTAAAGAAAATCAATAACAGGCCTCAGCACATTCCAAAATCAGATCTTTTCATCATTTTTTTTAGAATTATGGACATCGCAGTGATTACAGGATCTGTTCCCCTAAACCAGAAAGGACATCACCATAATTCAGAGATTCCTTTCCAAACGTATCAGACATTTAATCTTTCTAAAAACAAACACCACAAATCAAATCAGCAAGGATTGAGATTTTGTTTTCAATAGCATTCAAAGGTTTCCGAAATAGTTCATCATCATGGGCCTATAAATAAGAAGAGAATCACTGCATCAAGGAAAAAAATAATCACCCTATTCGCAGCACCCAAAACTATCAATTTCATCACCAAACCAAAAACAGAGATTCAAAAACATTTTGGTTCATCATCAGAAATCGCACCAGTCACACTAGCAAACAAATAATCGTCAACACCAAGTCCAGAAAAAGGTGAAAAACCAAAGAACAACACAAAGCAGACAAAGCACGCAAAGAGGTAAGGAGAAGAAAGAAATACAACCCTGATTGGAGACTCACGGAGCCGTTCGCATCACGCCTTCAATCTTCACCGGCCATTTTCATTTTCGTTTCACCTTTTAATCTGATGTAATATGTAACAGAATCATAGTAAAATTGGGGTATTGGGTTGTGTGGGGTGGGGTTTGTGATTGATGTTTGTCGTCTGTGAGAGATCGAGAGAGAGGAGAGATTGAGCGACGACGGTGAGGTTTGGGAATTAGGGTTTTTGGAAATCCCTTTTGGGTGAGAGAGACGACTAGAAGAGAGAGGGCGCTCCCTCGGTCCTCTTTTTCTTTCAGTAGTTCTTTTTTTATTTTAAAATTAAACCTTTTTTTAATAATAATCAAAAATTAAAACTTTTTATAATTAAAATTAAAAATCTTTCTTTTATATAATTAAGAATTAAAACTTTTTAGTAATAATTAATTTGAAACATTTTATAATCATATTTAAAATTTAAAGCTTTTTTTAATTAATGTTTTTTTAAAACTTTTTATAATTAAAATTAAGAATCTTTTTATAATTAAGAGAAAAAAAATCTTTTATTAATAATCTAATTTGAAGCTTTTCTTATATAATAATTAATTCAACTTTTTATAACAAAATTAAAACTTTTTTAACAATCGGTTCAAAACTCCTTTTTTATAATAATTAATCTCTTTTTATCTATTTCCTTTTTTGTAATAATATTTAAAACTTTTAATCTAATAATAATCTAAAATCTTTTATCACAATAATTAAATTTAAGTTTTTAATTAACCTCTTTTCTTAATTAATTCCAAACTTTTTATTAAAATCTTATTATAACAATAAAATTAAAACTCTTTGGATAATGATTAATTCAACCTTTACATAATAACTAATCCATCTTCTTTTTAAAATAATTAAAACTTTTATATGATATTTTAATTTAGAGTATAACAATTATTTTAAACCTTTTTTCATAATAACTAATAAATATTAAAATCCTTTTAACCTCTAAACTAAAATTTAGGATGGCATAGAAAATAAAATTAACACTAATCTTTTTCTATCTAAAACACTAAGAACTATAATAAACAAGTTTGCTTTTCTAATTAATTAAAAACTTCCCTCAAGTGAAGAATATAATAATCTCTAATAAAATAAATAAGTCTAAAATCATTTCTCTTAACGGATCGTCCCCCGGTTAAAAACCTCTTGCTTAGTCATAGGTTCGTGAGCGTGCGAATGTTATGTTTGCCTGCATTTTTATTTGACTTATTGTTTATGCTTCAAACCCTTTCAAAAATATAAAAATTTCTCGATCCAACGTCGAGCCCATTTTCTACCCATATAAGTCGATCGCCTTATGGCATCACATTCGACCTATCGATCACAAGACACAAGTCTAGCATCACTTTGCTAGCACCCTCGCCTAAATAACATTAATTTAATCGCATAAATATCCAAGGGAAAATCCCATGCATGATAACCATGTTATTGTGCATGGTGCATATCATTTGCATTCATACTCGTTACCTTAAGATAAGTCAATTAGATAACTTAGGATAGATTTCCTAGGTTAGTCCCCCCACAACTTTGATTTCTTTAATCAAATTTTAGCCCACCTAATTCTCCACACAAGAGAATTAGATGTTAATCATCTCAAAGAAGGGACATACAATCCCATACCCCACAAATACAAACATTTTCAAAGAACTGTGGTGGTTTTCTTAAGATGATGACTCATCTTCTTTTCCTAAACCTTTAAACTCTTAGCAAACAAATATAACAGATAATATAAAATAAATCAAGAGGTTCCTGTAGAGTACTACAGATGTCTAGGATGCTAACACCTTCCCTAGGTATAACCAACCCCCGAACTTAGAATCTTAAGTGCATTTACATTGCATTGTGGGAATTCGGTTTTTCTCCCTTCCCTTGGATAAAATCAAAGACCGGTGGTGACATTAAAAATGTGATCCTAGTTAACCAATAACTATGGTATCCAATTTTCACCGCGACAGAAATGGCAACTTCACTGGGGATTGTCGAGATAAACCTTTAATCTCTTAGCAAACAAATATAACAGATAATATAAAATAAATCAAGAGGTTCCTGTAGAGTACTACAGATGTCTAGGATGCTAACACCTTCCCTAGGTATAACCAACCCCCGAACTTAGAATCTTAAGTGCATTTACATTGCATTGTGGGAATTCGGTTTTTCTCCCTTCCCTTGGATAAAATCAAAGACCGGTGGTGACATTAAAAATGTGATCCTAGTTAACCAATAACTATGGTATCCAATTTTCACCGCGACAACGAGAATTGATGCAAGCTGCCAAAGAGCAGAGGAATACATCAGTTAGTTCGCTTTGCGAACATGAAAGCGAGTGCCAGCGAAGGTTCGCTGTGCGAACTCTGGCGAGGGTCCCAACGAATGGTCCTAGATTTGGACAGAGGAAAAAATAGCTAAAATTTGCTTTGCGAGCTTGAAAGCGAGTGTTCGCTTTGCGAACATTCCTTTGCTTTGCGAACTCACGAGAATTTCTGGGGCGGTTTAACTATTCAGGGGCACCTGAAGTGCCTATTTTTACCATTCGCTGTGCGAACTGTCAAATTCCTGAATGATTATAAATAGGATTTTCACACTTTTTGAGATGATGTTTTTTTTGTTATGTTTTTTGGAGAGAGAAACTTGTAAATAAAAAGATCAGAAGTTATATCTCTTCATTTCCAAGGAGAATTGGTAGGATCTTTGATTTCTTGTTGGGAAATGATGTAATCTTTTGATACCTATTGTATTTCCTCTAATCTATATTTGTGAATTAGTTTGGATTCTCTATTTTTGGTTGTCTTTGGTTGTTTATTTGTTGGTCTTGACAAAACCTATTTCAAATCTTCGATCTTAGATGTTGATTTATCATTGAGCAAGTTTTTGACAATGTTTTGTTATTTGATATTCATTTGCATCTCAGCTTTTTAGCATTATGTTGATTGTTAGTTTGAATAGCTTCTAATAATGAATGCAATAAAAGACCGCGCTATCGCTTGACAAACGGTATCGTGAGGGTACGTGAGAGTAGTGGTGAAAAACGACATTCACATTCATTTGGCAAATTAGTTGAATGCATGAAAAAAAGGGTTAAACGTGTGTACGTATTTTGATCAATGGCTTTGTATATGAATTACTTGTTGGTTTGATATTGATGTTTTAGTAATATCTGTTGGGTTTTGATTCCAGAGATGGATTAGGCTTAACATTCATGTAGGCTTTAAATGCTTTGTATTGATTGGTGATGTGCAAGAGCAATTATTGATCGGTATAAAATCATTCACATATGCGGGGACTGAGAGGATATGTATGTGTGAGCGATACATGATGATATTAGGCGAATATTTGATTTATGTATGAAATTGGTCAGAAGAATGCATGTGTTATCAATCGATGAGATCCAATTCCAACAAGGCTCCATTTATAATTTAGTCTTTATTTTATATTTTCCGTCTTTACATTTTCCGCATTTGCTTTTGGTTCCGCTTTAAACCAAAACTTTTGAACCATGAGTTTAGAAACACAGAAACCGTCGAATGGCATTCTTTCCCTTACACTGATCCCCGTGGAGAACGACAAAATTGAGTTACTTATATATTTTTGCTTGCTGCTATTCTAGCTCCAACAATCCTATTTTATATTGATTATAATGAATTGTATTACTCACCCTGCCTGTTTGAATGTTGCCTCCACGTGGGTAACGTGTAGGTGATCAGGATTAGTCATGGATGCTTCGAGGAACTTTTGAAGTATTATTTGCTTTTGGTCGATGTAGAAGGTCTTGCTCTGATAGTGTAACATCGGGTTGGGTAGTTGAGTCGAACCATGTTGAGTTTTATTTGGCTGTTATTTTGTTGTTATTTTGATGATTATGGTTTTGTTTCAAAAACCCTTTGGTGGGATTTTGTGGTTATGGTGGATATGCTTCCCTTTGAGGCATTTTTGAGTTATTTTGAGGAAAACCCGTTGTTTACGGAGCAACTTTTGTTGATTTAATTTTATTGAGAAATGTGCACCCTTTGAGGTGATGCTGATTTATTTAATGATTTTATGTTTAATCCGCTGCAATATTTGTGGGGTAGAAAAGGGTGTTACATTAGTGGTATCAGAGCAGGTCGGTCCGTCCGGCCAGGTTTTTACTTGATGCCAGTCCTCTGTCGGTCGATAAGTGTGTGTACATTGTCGATGTTTTAGTTCTTCTAACCTTGTTGGTGGTGTGCAGGATGGCTAGAAGAAATGATCGTGCTATTGCTGATGCTTTGGAATCAGTTGCTAATGTGGTGGCGCAACTCAATCCAAATGGTGGAGTCCCAAATGAGTTTCATGCTTTGGGGGAGTTCAAGAGGAATAATCTTCCGGAGTTTGAGGGTACTCACGATCCAGCAAGTGCACACAAGTGGCTGAAGGCGATCGAGAAGATTTTTCGATGAATGGGATGTACTAATGCACAGCAAGTTTATTTTGGAACTCATATGTTGTCGGAAGAGGTTGAGGATTGGTGGGATAACACCCTTCAGAGACTGGAAGACGTTGGCACTGTGATAACCTGGGCTATGTTCAAGCAGGAATTTCTGGAAAAGTATTATCCAGAGGATGCTCGTGGTAAGAGAGAGGTGGAATTCCTTGAGCTAAAGCAAGGAGACATGACTGTTGCAGAGCATGCTGTGAAGTTCGAGAAGCTGGTGAAGTTTTGTCCTCACTACAACCGTGCTGATGCTGAGATGTCTAAGTGCCTCAAGTTCGAGAATGAGCTGAGACCAGAGATTAAGCAGGGTATTAGGTATCAACAGATTCGCATGTATGCTGAGTTGGTGGACAAGAGTAGAATCTACGATGAGGATATCCGAGCTTGATCTTCTCACTACAAGCAGTTGAGTGAGAAGAAAGGGCAGTACAGGGGGAAACCTTATACGACTTCAGCTGACAAAGGGAAGCAGAAGGATTCAGATGGGAAAAAGATAAGTGAGGGAGCAACTCCCGCTTCTGAGGAAGTGTTATAGGTGTGGCGAGCAAGGTCACCGTGCTGATGTTTGTACTAATAGTGTGTTGAGGTGCTACAGGTGTGGTAAGAAGGGTCATAGAGCTACTGATTGCAAGGATGGGGGTCCAACTTGTTTCAATTATGGTGAGAAGGGTCACATCAGTACCAAGTGTCAGAAACCGAAGAAGACGACTACTGCTGCTCAGACCAGTGGTAGAGTGTTTGCTTTGAGTGGTGCAGAAGTGTCAGAGAAGGACAACTTGATTTGAGGTACTTGTTTTATTAATGATGTTGAGTTGGTTGCTATGATTGATACTGGTGCTACTCATTCTTTTATCTCGCTTGAATGTGCTAATAAATTGGGTTTGAAGTTATCTAATATGAATGGTAGTATGCTAATAGAGACTCCTGCTAATGGTTATGTTACTACTGCTTTTGTGTGTCTGAGATGTCCTTTGACGATTTTTGTGATGGATTTGGTGTGTTTACCCTTACACCAAATCGATGTAATCCTTGGAATGAACTGGTTGGAGTTCAACCATGTTCATATCAATTGTTATACTAAGACTGTGGAGTTTCCTGAGTTTGGTGATAGTGGAGAGTTGATGTTCCTGTCTGCTAAGCAAGTAGACGAGCTTATGGAAGATGAAGCCTTAGTGTTTGCAATGTTTGCATCATTGCAAATTGATCGTGAAGCTGCAAGTGTCGACTTACCTGTTGTATATGAATTTCCATATGTGTTTCCATATGACATCAGTGATTTGCCTTCAGAACATGAAGTAGAGTTTGCAGTGAACTTAATACCAGGTACGAGTCCAGTGTCGATGGCTCCTTATCGGATGTCAGCTTCTGAGTTAAGTGAATTAAAGAAACAGCTGGAAGAATTGCTCGAGAAGAGGTTTGTTCGACCAAGTGTTTCTCCGTGGGGTGCTCCTTGTTGTTAGTGAAGAAGAAGGACGGAAGTATGAGGTTGTGTGTTGATTATCGGTAGTTGAATAAAGTGACTATCAAGAATAAGTATCCACTTCCGAGAATCGACGACTTGATGGATCAGTTAGTGGATGCCTGTGTGTTTAGCAAGATTGATTTGAGGTCGGGTTACCATCAAATTCGTGTTAAACCTGACGATAATCTGAAGACAGCTTTCAGAACAAGGTATGGCCACGATGAATACACTGTGATGCCGTTTGGTTTATCCAATGCACCTGGTGTGTTCATGGAGTATATGAATCTGATTTTTCATGAGTATGTGGATCAGTTTGTGGTGGTTTTCATGAATGACATCCTGATATATTCTAAGTCTGAAGAAGAACATGCTGAGCATTTGAGAACTGTGTTGCAAGTATTGAAGGAAAAGAAGTTGTATGCAAAGCTATCGAAGTGTGAGTTTTGGTTGAAGGAAGTGAGTTTCCTTGGCCATGTGATTTCGAGTGGTGGAATTCCTGTAGATCCTTCTAAGATTGATGTTGTGTTACAGTGGGAGACTCCGAAGTCTGCTACTGAGATGCGGAGTTTCCAGGGATTGGCGGGTTATTACCGCAAGTTTATCGAGGGCTTTACCTTTGACTCAGTTGACTCGAAAGGGTCAAGCTTTAGTGTGGGATGTAGCTTGCGAAGATAGTTTTGTGGAATTAAAGAAGAGGTTGACGACCGCTCAGGTGTTGATTTTGCCTAATCCGAGTGAATCTTTTGTGGTGTATTATGATGCGTCGAAGATGGGTCTTGGTGGAGTGCTGATGCAGAATGGTTAAGTTGTTGCCTATGTGTCGCTCCGAGATTTTTATCTAAGTACAAACGCAAAAGTGGCACAGAAACAGAGTCACCAGCAATGTGTATTTATCCTAAGAGAGGGAAAGGAAACACTGCGTAAGCCTGAGGGAAAGGAAAAGCAATGGTCTCGCGACCAAGAGAAACGGGTAAGGGAGTCGGTTACGCGATGGGAAGGTGTTAGCACCCCCACGCGTCCATCATACTCGATGGGATCCACGCTTGTTGTCTCGATCAAAGGGTGTCGTCATCTGGAGCTCCACTCCTACTGGAAAGGAGAAGAAATGAGAACGGAAAAGAACGGAGAAACGGGGGGAGAAACGAAAAGGAAGTGACTCAAAAGGACATCGTCGCCCTATGCCTACGTATTCCCTCGTACATTGGGAAAGTCAGAGTCAACATAGTTCGGACAACTACGGGGGAAGGTTGCTCGCCAAGACATCGCCGTCTTGTGCCTACGTATCCTCAATCTAACCAGAAGGAGGCAATCAGAGCAGTCGTAGTTTGACCTAACAAGGTCTTAGCGTTTTTTATGAGCGACGTTAAGTTTGCGTCCGACAGTTAGGGTCGATGCCTGTTTGCGACAAAACGGAACATAACGTGCTCTTTTCTGAAAATAGGTTTGAAACTTAACAATCCCGAAGGATAAAAAAGGTTTGAATTTGTTATGTGTTTTTTAAACAGAAGTGTTTTGAAGTTAGTTCGTAACTCATATTGCACCGAAGTCTACCATGCGAGAACGAGTGAGTCGCATGGTCGCCCCCAAATGAGACGTATGCTACACACTCTAGAAGAGGAGGGGAAACCCCTCGTTCTTCATTTCCTACACTTAAGGCTCGAGCGCAATATACGTTATATTTATTAAGTGTTTTAGAAATATTAAGAGATGAGAAGAGAAGACTCAAAGAAAAGAAAACACTAAGGGGAATTCTATCCTAGAGTTGTCGTGCAGAAGATGGCCCTAATGTTGAGGTTAGGGGACTATCCTACTTATTATCATACATGGATTGCTATCCTAATGTCTCTCCTACTTCCAACTTAATCAAAAATTAAGTGGAGCTAGGAATCCTAAGGGGATCATGTCATCGGACAAGTAAACACAGGATAAATCAATCACAAAATGAACTAAAAGCAACAAAAGAGTAAACAGTGTCAGTCAACAATAATGTCACATAATCAAAGTATGAAAGGGGGAGATTTAGCCAAGGGGTCATATCAACCGAGGCAAACAAGCTAGCTATGGAAAATAGGGGTACTCAACCAACGATATCGAGAACCATGGAGAGCAGAGTAAGAAAGGGAAAGATGTGAATCAGATCACATAAGCATCAGCATTGGTCAATGCGAGCTATAGACAAGGCGTTGGGATTTGATTGCTAAACCCTCATTCCACTTGACCGACTCGATAACAGGAGCAGGTGATGTTCAAAGCTTCAATCATGTAATGAGAGCTAGGAACGACTCAACTAGAATAACGGGGGTCGATTGCGAACCCTACCTTCCGTCAATTGCCTTCTTGGAGGTCTTACAATGGGATATGGGAATGGGATGTCTCTTTGGAGGTCTTATGCACGATAGTAAACAATTACAAACAGAGCCTCCTTTGAGGACTTCCAGCATTGCCAGCCAAGTGGTACGGACTCCCAATCCTACTTCTCATGGCATCAAAAGAAAAAATGCGGAAAGAGAGTAAATCGATTCAAGAAATTATACCCAACGGATAGCAATCCGTAAATAGCAACGCAAGCAGAACAAGAAACCCGGAGAGCAAGCTACCATCAGGCAAACAAAAGCGAGTCAGAAATCCGGTACAAGCATAAGCATCAAAACATCGGTGTGAAAATAAATCACACGTAGCGCGCAAGTCGAATGCGACTACACAAATGCGACCTGCACAAAGTATAATCCAGACAAACAAACGGTATATAGCATAGTAATTATGTCACAGGTGAGGCGGTATCCCACAAATAAAGTGGAATACCAAGTGCATAACCGTCGTCGGAATCTCCATGAAAACCTTCCATAAACTCAACAAAAGCATTAGAAACCACAAGGAGGTGCAACCAAAGGTTGCACCTATGCATCGCAACTCAAAACCAGGCACAATGATGAGCATACGAGTAATAAACATGCATCAGAACTTGTGTTTCAAGGCGGGGCAGCAACTACGCAATAACATAAAACGTGCACCAAGTCAATCCAGAAATGAACAAACGCAAGTAAAATGATCATGCATGAACAAGTAAGCATAAGCACATATCAAATGCAAGTCGACAAGCAAAATCCGCACAAAGCGGAGCTTAAAAGCCTCAAAACGGAAAAAACGCGTCAAAAATCACCGACTCGGAATTGAACGAAAATCACATGGTTGACCACAAACGTGCCAACGGACTCAAAAACGAACTCGGTTTGAATTAATTCAGCTCGGAAGTGGGACTTTTAGGCCGATTTCGTCGGCTGGCAGTAGCGAACAGTAGAAAAAAGTTGTTCGAAATCGACTAAAAAGTCCACCAACAGCTCCGAAATCATCAAAAAAGTCAAGTTACATTATTCGTATTCGCAAAAACATGCCACGGTTAGGAAGTTATGACCAAAACACATTTTTACGGGAAAGCGACACGATAATGTTCCTACACAACCGAACTTTTATTTTTCAAGCAAACATGCACCAAGCTCAAGCCAATGATCATACAAAATTAATGCACATAGATTACGCGACTTTCAAACATGTGGACCAAGCAAAATCATCCATTAAGCATGCGAAACAATAATTCTCGACACGCGAACTATATTACACAACAATCAAACAATTCCACGGTTAATCCATTCTTGATGCAAATTGAATATCAACAGTTGTGGAACCGGATTAGTTTCGACACGCGGAACACAACAATTCAAATGAAATCATCCATTCCACGTTTGCTCATAATCAACTTATTTCAAGAATAAATTAATTCAACTTAATTCAAAATCAATTAATTACAACATCAACAATTCAAGAACAAATCTCATCACAATTATTATCACAATTCTTGAATTCAAGTGTTCACCTAAGCATTTTATCAAACACCTAAGCTACAATAATATCAAACTCACTTTAATTCAATCTAAACCTCAACAATTAACAAATAATGAAGCGAAAAATTCAAGAATTGTTACCGGAAAGTAGATCGGAGGATCAATTGATGAAGAAACCGTGGAGAGGAGGGAGTATGGCGCGGTGGCTGGCCGGAGATAGGGAGGTCGGCGCGGTGGTCCGGTTGGAGTGGGGGAGATGATCACGGTTGATCGGCAGTGGTCGGAGTTTGATCGGAGACTTTGCGTTCTTGAAGATTGATGAAGTTGTTGTTGTGTTCTTAAGAAAAAGTTGAGAGAACTTGATTTGATTTTTGAAAGAGTCAAACTAGAATTTTTGGTGTTTGTGAATTATAAATGAGGTTGGAGGGAAATGAGAGGGCATTTTGAATATATAGTGTGGTCGAAAAATGAGGTAAAACGGTAAAATTCTAGCTTATCGGCAGCTTAAGTGAAAATAACACCTTGCTCGGTACAAAATTTTGACTCTGAGCCTCTTACGAAATTGTCCGCGTCTGAGTCACGGACGCAACGCAAAAAGAACGGACGTCATTCGATCAAAATTGAATGAGTTCGATACGTTTAAGCGGCGAGACGTCACTGTCAAAAGTCGTTTTTCCAGCTTATATAATGTCTGCTACTCGGAAACGTGACAAACTCATGTCTTTTGGAGCAGAATCTCGACTTGACTTTGTCAGAAAAGTTGTAGATCTACGAGTCAGTGACCTCGTGTCAAAAGATGAGCGGGATTGGGCAAAAAACGAGTGAGATATGAATTTTCCCGTGAAACAACTTTCAACATTTTTCTTCAGTTCAGCATTTCCGTTTTGCGAAATAAACCAAAACGATGATATTCGAAGCACCGTTCAAACCCGAGCTTGTCTTTGAACTTGAAGAGGATAAAATTTGTGAACCGGTGCTTCAAGAACGGACACAATCCGATAAAAATTGACCGAGTTATGATTTTTTCCAAAATCTGACAGACAGTGAACCGTATCAATGACTTCCACTGGTAATTCGCACTTTCGGAGTCCTTCCGCTCGGAATCGGCTCTTGTTGAAAACATAGGGCATGTAGATAACATCAAGACGGAAATAATACCGAAAGAACGAATCAAAACCGATGAACAAGCTGAGAGTTATTAATTTTTTAGTGTCCAAAATACACCGGTTCAGCACTATTTTTCACTGTTTTTCCACTGCATCGACTCAGAGAATTCGCGTGTTCGGAGATCTTCTTCAAAGAAATAGCCTTAGGCCAAAACACGAAAGTTGGAGAGGATATCAAGACGGAACTTTTGGCATAGAAATCGCTCAAAAATGTTGATCTAATCAGAAGTTGTGAACTTTGAACACCGCCGACATAGTTAACCAGCAAAATCCGAAATTCCAGAAACAATTAATTTCCGCCACTTCCCTTGATGAATTGGCTTCCGAGCCGAACATAAAAGTTGCAGAAGATACCGAGATGGTTCTAACTGTTGAATATCAAAGAACCTTGATCCCATAACCACAGAACCAAATGATATGCATGAGCTAGCTAAAATGCAAATGAATGAAGCATAAGCCAGTTAGAGGTTAGAAAAGTGAAGGCAAATTTTGAGGTGTTACAGCTGCCCATATTCAAACTTCTTGGATCCGAGGGTATGGGAGCAAAGGCTTCCATACAATTGGGATACACAGGGTTTGAATATCAAAATAACTTGGAAATTTGCAACCTGCGGGGAGATACAAAATAAAGTGTTTGCCAACCGAAGGTGGGCTTAGAAACAGCGGATACCAACCAATAGTTGGGATAACAAAGAGGGCACCAACCAAAAGTTGGGATGACAAAGGGGGGTACCAACCAATAGTTAGGATAACAAAGGATACCAACCAATAGTTGGGATAAAAAAGAGTGTACCAACCAATAGTTGGGATAACAAAGGATACCAACCAATAGTTCGGATAACAAAGGATACCAACCAATTGTTGGGATAAAAAAGAGTGTACCAACCAATAGTTGGGATAACAAAGGATACCAACTAATAGTTGGGATAAAAAAGAGTGTACCAACCAATAGTTGGGATAACAAAGGATACCAACCAATAGTTGGGATAAAGCAAAGGGTACCAACCAATAGTTGGGATAAAAAAGGATACCAACCAATAGTTGGGATAACAAAGGATACCAACCAATAGTTGGAATGAAATATACTAACCAAAAGTTAGAATAACGAGAACGCCGACCAAAGGCGAGCTCACAACGAAGAATACCAACCAAGAGTTAGAATAACGAGAACGCCGACCAAAGGCGAACTCACAATGAAGAATACCAACCAAGAGTTGGAATGAAATATACTAACCAATAGTTAGAATAACGAGAACGCCGACAAAGGCGAACTCACAACGAAGAATACCAACCAAGAGTTGGAATGAAATATACTAACCAAAAGTTAGGGTAACGAGGGCGCCGACCAAAGGCGTACTCACAACCAAGGAGACCAACCAAAAGTTGGGATAAAGAAACTTACTAACCAAAAGTTAGGATAACGAGGACGCCGACCAAAGGCGTACTCACCAAAGGATACCAACCAAAAGTTGGGATAAAAGATACTAACCAAAATTTAGGATAACGAGGATGCCGACCAAAGGCGTACTCACCACACAGGAGACCAACCAATAGTTAGAATAACAGCAAAAAATGCACAAGTAGAATCAACGGACTTACGACCTGAAAAGAAGATGACTCCGCTGGGGGAAGAGAAATCTACACAGACAACTCTGTAAGGGAGTATAGGAAGGAACAACAGTAAAAAGGACGAATCCACTGGTTGCAGTGTAATGTCAAACAACATCTCCTGAATTACATCTCTTTCTGCTGGGGACAGAAACTGGTAACAAATATCAAACCTGGCTTATGCTTCGAATGCATATGTTTGAATTTTTCTATGGCGTAATGCTCCATACAAAATGGAAATGCTACGCTTTTGGGAGGATGTCATGCAAGAATGCTTATGCAATGCAAAAGAGGCGTTCCAGCAAAATAAATGCTGAAGACGAAAGCAACTCCACTGGGGATGACAAACTAAATTATCCTCTGAATCAAAAGATCCTGCTGAGGAAGATTTCACTGAACGAATTCCTGATCACAAACTCTGCTGGAGATGAAAACTCCGAGAGAACTTCCACTCTATTGGAGGATGGATAAAAATGAATATTAGAGATGGAACCCAAAGAGAAATTCCCTCCACTGGGGATTACCAATGACTTCTACCGAAGTTAGAACTCAAAACCTGGATCTGAAGGATGCCAATAACAATTGGACTTAAGACTTACTGGGGATATCAACCGCTATTGAACAAACCACTATGAAGATCACCACCAAACTCTGCTTGGGGATATCACTGAACTTAACCTACTGCTGGGAGACATCTGTGCCTTCACCCTGTTGGGGAATATCAGCCACTATTAGCAAACCTACTTAGGGAATAGTGATTGACAACACCAACTCTGCTAGGGGATACCATCAAGCTTACTCATCTGTTGGGGATCAGACCATACCGTTGCTGATGAGAAAAACACTTCCTGACTAGCTGAGGAAAATGGGCGCCAAGACTCTGTGGGGAAAAACATCTTTGTCCAAAGAAGATATTCCATCAGTCTTTTGCTGGGGATGCAGAAGTATCGACTTCTGGCTGCTTGCCAAGAGAGTAATCAATCAACCACAACTCTAGCTGGGGAAATAATATTCTGTACCCTGGCCGGGGAGAGCAACTACCTGCTGAGGAAGATGAATTTCACTACCGAGGAGAATAGCTCTATTGGGGAGAATGGTCAGCGACGCCTACCGAGGGATATCATTGAGCTTAACCTGCTGTTGGAGGAAAGAAATTACCCTGCTGGGGATTAGAGCATGCCGTTGCTGACGGAACTACACTTCTTGACCTCCTGAGGAAAGTGATTACCAGGCTCTGTGGGAAAATAAATTCTTTTCAAAGACATCCAACACACCTCCTGTTGGGGATACAACCACATTCACCTCGGAGCAATCCACTTTAAACTGCTTGCTGAGGAGAATGAGTTTTGCTGAGGATGATGAACTTTCAGTGCTGGGGAGAGTAACGCTACTGGGGAAAAACAAACTTGTTACCTAGCTTGACCTGTCTCTATGGTCATAAACGGCCCTTTGAACTCTCCACTTGCCCTAGACCACCAGGTCTAAAGGAATATATCATCTCAAGAGGATTTTATAGAAGACCGGGCATTTACACTGCCCTAGGGTCTTTAAACTCTTGGAGAGATTTATCAGATCTCGATGCAACTTCCCCAGACTTCATAATCCATGAAGTAAATTACCTCGAAAGGATCTGTAATGACTTGAAATATTCTTCCCCGGTATCTCGTACCTTGACGAGATGCTTCCAACTGACCGTCCTCAGGAAAGGATAACTTCTCGTGCTCTAGAGGTGGCTTGCCCCAATACGAGCCTTGAAGTGAATTTGCCTCGACTGACTGGTCTTCGAAAGATTTTCCCAAATCTTGACGTGATTGCCCCTGTTTGGCTGCTTTAGGGAGAGTTTTCAATGTGACTGCTCTAGATTGGCTGCATCTTATCACCATTTATCGGGAACCCCAGGCTGCGCACCGTCTCTTGGCCACATACCCCTTGACATGACCGTTCTTCGGATTTTTCGCCATCTTAACTTGGCGTGCTCAAGCTTCTCAACTGACGTTCATTGTGTAAGCTTCTTTGATGTCAAACACATGCAAGCAGAAAATGTTTATTTATGAGAATGATAATTCTAATGCAACACTCGTGTTAACCTTGAAGTTTTATTGAAAATGCGTCGCCAAGCCTCGTAAACAATCACTAGCTGGGATGCGACATTGATTTTTGAATGGAAAACAATACGCACATGCAATACCAACAAAAATCTTATTAGCACAACTCATAGGAGTCAGGAACGCTATCTCGCTAAAGTGCACTTTCAGAATAAACCCTGCTTCAATTAGGACTTTTAAGGGTTGTAACATGGCCTGGTTCACGGTTTTGAGAAAAAATGAATTAAGGCTCAAAGTTTATTGGAACCCACCCACTCTTCTTGATGTTCTCCATACCTACGTTCAGCTAATCTGACACAAACGCTTATCTCCCAAAAAGATTTTGTGATCTTTAAGGAACCCATGCAACTGATGGTTTGACACCTAATGAGGTTTTAGAGTGACAGTCACCCCCTTTTGTCTTTTATTCGTAGTCACACGACTTTGTTCTTGCTCGAGGATTTTCTTTTGTAATCCTTTTGCTTTTCGCTTTTTCGTTCTTTTGCTTTTTGATCCCTAATTTTTGCCTGGACTGACTCTTTTGAGTTTTTCGATTTTGAAGTCCAACAGGATGCCCTAACTTTTGCCTAAGTCGCTTGTTTTCAAGTTTCGACTTAGCGGGCTTTTTCCTTTTTCTTTTTCTTTTGATTCTTTTTTTTAAACAAATCGTGTGACACCGTTTTGTCTGACTTGCTTGAAAGGGTTGTGTATACCTCATTCCTTGATTGTGAATGGATAACCATTATGGTTTCACATCTCTTGACCTCTTGACGGTGGAATAGAAAATAATGGATCCTCAGATGCATACTCTTTTTGAAATTTGAAAGCTCGGTCAAACTAACTGACCCCTACCCTGCCCCTGGGTTAAGTGTAAGGGTTTTTTCGTACGAAAGAAACTCCTACTTCAAGGCTCAAAGGGGTTAACGAGGGTCTATCTCCCTTATATCTCCAGTGTTTAGGGACTTGAAACAATGCCTGTACATCCTCAACAGGGTTTTATCCAAAAGCACCTAACCGAAGATTTTGCGTTTTTACCTCATCATCCTCCCTCAAGAGTTTAAGGCAAGAAAGTTGGTATTGCAGTGCATATAAACACGAATGAGTGAACACGAATAAAACACTTCAAGAAAACAAATTCATTGAATTAAAATAATCATTCAAAACACAAGCAAGTTTTTACATGCAGACAGTGTTTAAACAAACAAATGAAAGCTACATGTGAAAATGCAGTAGAGAAACTGATGATTGCCATTGTTGAGGAGACTTGACTCCGTCTGGACTGGTTTCTTCAGATGATGCCCTTTGAAGTCTTCAAGCTCGGACAGATGAGAGGTTGACATGCACCACCAAATTTCCCTCTGGGAAGGATATGCACCCCTTATCAATCAATTGTTGTACCTTGGCTTGGAATGCTTTGCAATCTTCAGTTGAGTGTCCCATGGACCCTCCATGATATCCACACTGCACATAAGGATTGTACCCAGGAGGGTATGGTTCCGGAACAGGCTTCAGAGGCTTAGGCTCTACCAATGAGTTTTGAACCAGATGAGGAAGAAGTTGACCGTACAACATAGGAACCAGACGAAGAGGAGCATTTCTTCTTTCCAGGTTGTTGTAAGGCCTATGCTGATTCTGATGCTGATACTTCTGCTACCGATGCTGATTTGTGCCTTCCTCTCGCTCAGACACTTTTCCCCTCAGACTTAATCGAGGAGTAGGCAGCAGTTGCGGACATGGGGACTCTAAGACCAAGGACTGCAAGAAATGCCCCTGACTTAATGCAGCTTTGGGAGAGGCAACAGGGATATCCACTTCTTTTTCAACAGCTAGAGTAGGACCACCTTGAAAGCTTACGCCACCCGACATGAATTCAATTACCTTCGAATTGATCAGATCCTGGACAACATGCTGAAATGCCCTATAATCTTCCACATTATGCCCCAGCGCACCAGAGTGAAAACCACAGTGGGCTCTTGCGTCATGACCCGGTGGGAGAATACCAGTAAGAGGAGCTAGAGTCCTTTTCTGCACCAGTTGCAACTGAAGGAGATGCTGTAATAGCTGAGAATATGGCACTGGTGGAGTCTCAAAGTGCCAGTTCATCTTTGGTCTATCTTGACGCCGACGAGGAACACTTCCCTGTTGTGGAGATACAGCCGGGATGGTCATAGTGGCAATCTGCTCACTTTATGGAAGGGACCCCTTAAACAATGAAGGAGAGACAATTCTAGCCGCAGCTTCAGGTATGGGAGTATTATCTTTTTTAGCACTCCTCTCACGACCTCCATAACCAGGCTCATCTGTGTCTTCAGTTGATTGACCTCTTCCTTCAGCATTCTCTGGTCTTGAATCAACGCTTGCATGCTCCCCATAAACTACCCCATTTGGCTTCGTACTTCCCTCAATTCCGCTTGAATTTGCTCCATGATCAAATTCTGAACGGCTTGAGCAGTTAAGTACTGTAATTCGGAGAGAACCAGGTCAGGATAAGAATAACCAGCCTCGAACACTTGTTATGCAAATGAGTATGGAAATGCAATGCAAATGCCATGTTCGAATATTTCCAAGGAATCATTATGCTTTGATTCAAGTTTTTTTCGTACAAACCACAAGAAAAAGATGGAAATGCTCTGCAGCGAGTCTCAAAGTTAATATCCCTTGGAAATACAAGAACATGTATGCAAAAATGATGATGAAGATGCAACAGACATGGGATCAAGGCTTCCACAAAGCTCTGTACTGCTGTGCTGCTGAATGGATAAGTTCAAAGGTCTGCTCTGAAGAAAATACCAGAATACCAGAATATCCGAGTGATCATAATACTAGAATAGCCAGAATACCAGGCTAATAAATTCACACTGATAAGAGCACCAGAATACCAGGTAGGATGAAAGTTAAGGTTACCTGCAAACCTGTAAACACTCGCCCATCTCACATGTGGGTACTAGAAAACTGAGGATCCTCAATATCACGGGCTCTTAAGTCGAGAAATGATGATACGTTCACCATTTATGGTTTGGCATCATCATCAATCGAGGAGGCCTCAACTGATTCCCCTAAAAAAGGATATCCTATAGCAAGTTCCCAGCATTGGGTCCTCGGATCAAAAAGTGTAATGGATTTTCCATTTCTGGTCTGCCATTATCACCTCTCGGGAGGAGTGTCGCAACTGAGTCCTCGAGAGATGGTCGCCAGAGTCGACAACTTTCCAGGTTACATTCCATCGTCTGCCCAAAATGCGTAGGATAGAATATTACCAAAGAAAACCTCGTCTGGATGTGGAGTTTTCATGTATACTACGTCTGGTCAAATGCCACACAAGTCACACTACTTTTCACACTAATTATAGGTGTATGCTTAAGCCTGGGTATCGGGCTTTTCTCTCAGAACATCCCAACCTGCGAAACAGAAAACCAGTACAGCACAGCACAATCCAACATAATAATGAAATGCAATGCCATAAATGCAGTAAACACAGTAAAATAAGTAAAATAGTAATACAGTAATACAATAATACAGTAATATACAACGAAATAAATCACCACAATAAACACCCAATGAAAATAAACAGACAAGCGCTAGGATTGACTCGCAAAAGGGATGGACCAGCAAGAGGTCAACCAGAGTCCCCAACAAAGTCGCCAGTTATCGCTCCCGAGATTTTCATCCAAGTACAAATGCAAAAGTGGCGCAGAAACAGAGTCTCCAGCAATGTGTATTTATCCAAAGAGAGGGAAAGGAAACACTGCGTAAACCTGAGGGAAAGGAAAATCAATGGTTTTGCGACCAAGACAAACGGATAAGGGAGTCGGTTACGCGAGGGGAAGGTGTTAGCACCCCCACGCGTCCATCGTACTCGATGGGATCCACACTTGTTGTCTCGATCAAAGGGTGTCGTCATCTGGAGCTCCACTGCTACTAGAAAGGAGAAGAAATGGGAACGAAAATGAACGGAGAAACGAGGGGAGAAAAGAAAAGGAAGTGACTCGATAGGACATCGTCGCCCTATGCCTACGTATTCCCTCGTGCAATGGGAAAGTCAGAGTCAACGTAGTTCGGACATCGCCGTCTTGTGCCTACATATCCTCGATCTAACCAGAAGGAGGAAATCAGAGCAGTCGTAGTTCGACCTAACAAGGTCTTAGCGTTTTTTATGAGCGACGTTAAGTTCGCGTCAGACAGTTAGGGTCGATGCCTGTTTGCGACAAAACGGAACATAACGTGCTCTTTTCTGAAAATAGGTTCGAAACTTAACAATCCCGAAGGATAAAACAGGTATGAATTTGTTATGTGTTTTTTAAACAGAAGTGTTTTGAAGTTAGTTCGTAACTCATATTGCACCAAAGTCTACCATGCGGGAACAAGTGAGTCGCATGGTCGCCCCCAAATAAGACATATGCTACACACTCTAGAAGAGGAGGGGAGACCCCTCGTTCTTCATTTCCTACACTTAAGGCTCGAGCGCAATATACGTTATATTTATTAAGTGTTTTAGAAATATGGCTTAAATGCACTTTTGGTCCCAAAAGTATCAATTTTCTAAACTTTTGATCCCCCTTTAAAAAAACCCAGGTTTTGGGTCCCTTCTTTTGATTTTTTTTGGGATTTTTTTGGTCCCCCCTCCAAATTAGGGTATGTGGCATATTTATTGCTGATGTGGACCAGGTGACTAGGATGATGTATTATTTTGTATTCATTGATATAATTAATATATAACTTTAATAAATAACTATTTAATAATTATATTATTATTATTATTATGCTGAATGTTTAATATATGAACCAAATCCTCCACCGTGACATTGTTGAAGAGGAAAAGCACGAACCCTAAATCCTTTGTTCTTCCCCAATCTTGAAATTTCAGAAACCCCAAATCTATAATCATTCGTTTCAATCCTCACCATTCAACCCTCAGCAGGATGTCTGCGTATTCTTCTACCAGCAAGTGCACTGTGTCTCGCTCCATTGACGTTGAATGCAAGTGTGGGATTTTGTCGCCATTGATGACGGCATGGACGGATCAAAACCCAGGTCGTCGCTTTTTTGGTTGTGGGATGTACAAGGTTTGTCTTGAAATCCCTCATTTCTTCCATTGTTTGTCTTATAATCAAGTAAATCCCTAATTTCTTCATCTATTTTGCTAGAGTCATGGATACAAGAGATGTTCTCACTTTGTCTGGTTTGATGAAGAAATGTCTCAACGGGCCAAGGAAGTTATATCTTCTCTGCATCAAAAATTGAACCAAGAAAAGGTTAAGGTTATTGAAGCTACTGTTAGAGAAGAAGAGCTTAAGTTAGAGATCAAATATTTGAAGATGTTGAACAAAGTTATTATGGGAATGACAATAGTGGTGTTGATTGGATGGGTTGTATCTAATGTAACAAAGTAGTTTGTAATGGTTAAGTGTTAGGTTTGGTTGTAATCTCAAACAAAATCTTCAGTAGTTTGTAATCTGATACCATTAATGTATAATGAAAATGTTAACTTGCAATCAGACCTGTCGTGTAACATATTGTGTTTGATTATTATGTATGTGCTTGTTATGTATTTGGTGCCTATATCAGTACAACAATGACCTGTAATGTTTGGTTGAAGTAACAAACATATACCTTTAAAAATATGTTAATATCAGACCTATAATGACATGTAATGTTTGGTTCAATTAATAGAGATAATGACCTATACAGACCTGCAATATCAGACCTATAATGACCTGCAATATCAGACCTATAATGACATGCAATTTTGAGTTAATGACCTGCAATTTTGGGTTGAATTAACGGACCTATAATTTTGGGTTGAATTAACAGACCTATAATTTTTGCATGCATAGTTTTGTAAATATTAGTACAGACCTATAATTAAGAGACCTATAAAGCTTTGTAACATTAGTACAACAATAACAGCTTTGTGATTCAAGCTTTGTAAATATTAGTACATACCTATAATTAACAGACCTATAAAGCCTTGTAAATATCAATATCAGCTTTGTGATTCCAAACATTAATTCAACAACACAAAATGCTAGCTTCATAACAAAATACTTAATCAAATTTCAGTACAGCCAGTAATGGCTACATAATTCAACATAACACTTAGGTCATGAAAGTTACAAAATACTTAATTCAGCATAACAAAATGACAGCATATGTCATGACAATTACAAAATTACATCTTAGGTCATGACAGTTACAAAATGACAGCTTAGGTAAATACATAATCCTATTCTTGGGTAGGCTGTGGAGCTTGAGAACATGATCCAATCTCTTGAGTTGACTCATTTTGCTTCTTTTGCTTCTTTGCCTTCTTTGCCTTTGCACCCTTTCCATCCTTATGCTTCTTCTGCTTACTGACAGTTTTCTGCTTTTTGTTCCCTCCCTTAGGCATCACTCTATCAGCTGCTCTCTTCCCCTTGCAAGTTCTCATGTTATGGCCAAGGGAACCACACTTGTGGCATGTCACAGTTTAGAATTTCCTTGGTAGCACATGTGGATTTTTGGGTTCATCATTGGTTTTGTTCCTCATTTTCTTGGGGCGTCTAATTGCCCTTCTCATCACAGGGGGGTTGATTACTAGTGCATCATTCACAGGCCAGAGCTGTGGTCCATTAGTTTGGAATATGATATGTGAGTAGGTCTTTTGAAAAGTAGTTTTCCTGCACATATAAAACACAAAAAATCAGAACTATAACACAAGTAGCAACAATAATATAAAGTAGCATTCCATACCTATAATAATCAGAAGTGAATTCTTCTGGTTGTGTTTTGTTATGCCACATGCACGATATTGCATGACTATAAGGGATACCAGTCAGGTTCCATTTCCTACAAGCACATGTTCTTTCCCTAAGGTTCACACAATATGTTTCTACACCATTAGTTACACCAAATATTGCCATTTCATCATCACCATGCCAGGTTGGAGTCCATCTTTCAGCTAATCTCTTATTCTTCTCAAGTACTAGTTGAATTCTTGGGCAAAGATCACCAGCATACTTAACCATCATTTCCTTTTGCTGTATGATCCTCTTAGTCAGGTAATGCTTAATCCCTTCTAAGATGTGACCTGCTCCAATATTCAGCTGGCACCTTTTTCATGTCCTCCCAAGCAGCTTCATTCAATCCTTTTATCCTCAACATTGCCCTCTCCCACCCCTGAACAGTGGTTGCCCTTGCAGCACTCCACAATGCTTCCTTCAATTCCATCCCAGGATACTTTTTTTTCCAATTCCGATACAAATGCTTGACACATAGCCTTTGCTCCACATACTCACTCAAACCTTGAACAGCTGGAACAAGACCCTACAATTTACAATTAAAGATCATATTAGATTAAGTCAACAGACAATCAAAGTATGGAAAGCATATGAAGTATCATTTACCTTTTGCTGATCAGATATGAAAGCATATGCCCTTTGATTTTTTCCTTGCAAGTCATCAAGTAGCAAATTTAGAAACCACTCCCAAGAGTCCTTTGTTTCTGCCTCCACAATAGCATAAGCTATAGGAAATATTTGATTATTTCCATCCCTACCTACAGCTGACATCAACTGCCCACCATACTCCCCTTTTAGAAAACATGCATCAAGACCAATAAGTGGCCTACAATAGCATGCAAACCCAACCTTACATGCCTCTAAACAGATGTAGATTCTCTCAAAAACTGGTCCAGCAGGAGAGTCACAGCATTGCAACTTTATGTTACTATTAGGGTTTGATGCAAGGAGCTCATTAGCATAGGTTCTTAGATGACTGAACTGATCCCTACCAGCACCTTGAATGATTTGCATTGCTCTTCTCTTAGCCCTGTAAGCCTGGTCAGTTGAAAGTTTAACACCCCATTTCTCAAAACTCATAGCCACTAAACCAGCTGGTTTCAAATCAGGACTATGCCTTAATATACGGCTAAACTGCTTCCCCAGCCATTCAGTCTTAGCCTGTCTATTTTGAGCAGTTCTATGACATGTATGCTCATCATACAAGGACACTACCTGCCAATACTGTTTACCAACCCTCCTTCCTATTCTCATATAGAATTTACAGTCAGTGATACACTTAACAACCATTCTCTTTCCATCATTTTTATGAAGGTAGACATTCTTTTTCTCCATCATGGCATACTCCTTTATAGCCTCCTTCACCAACTCCTTAGTGTTAAATCTCATCCCTAGCTCAAACTTTGTTCCCTCACCAACTTTATAAGCAGGGAAACTCACACATTCCTCATCATCTTCACTTTCATTTGGGGTGTGCAGTTGGTCAGAATCCTCCCCAATGTCAAAGTCCTTAACATTTGAGTTAACTTTGTCATTAGGTAAAACACTTGTCCAATCTAACTCATGATCACTAACCACTTCATCCTCCACTTCATCCTCCACTTCATCATCCATTACAGCATCCATTTCATCATCCACTTGATTGCCAACCCCACCTTCCTCTTCACCATTCACATCAGATACCTTCTCCCCACCCTCTTCAACATTGACCACCTCCTCATCCTCTTTAACATTGTCCACCTCCCCACCCTCTTCAACATTGTCCACCTCCTCACCCTCTTCATCCTTCTCCCCACCCTCAGCAGTCTTATCCCCACCCCCAGCAGTCTTATCCCCACCCTCTTCAAATGTCACCTCAACAACATCATCATCAGAAAATAATTCATGTCCTACTTCTATCTCTTCTACAATGTCAGGTACACTAACACTATGTTCAACATAGAGATCTACAAGTTCACAGCCCTCAACCTCCTTTATCATTTGCAACACATCCTTGTCAGAATTAAGTGGTCTAAGCCCAAGACTAAAGCGTTTACTAGGGTTCAAATACCAGATAAACTTAATGTCCACATATCCCTCTTTCTTAATCAGTGCCAACAATTCCATGTAGGAAAGATAATCAACATCAAACTTCCAGTTCATTTCTGACACAAACCCACCAATATAAAGTCTTACAGGAGTATCAACTAAATCACCTCCATGATGAATCCTAAACCTAATTGCGTGACACTTGGTTGGCCTGTTTTATATCAAAGACAACATGAAAGTCAGAATGGGACCACCAACCACACATTAAAAATGAACAAAGAAGTATTGTGGGTCCCCATTAACATTAAACCCTAAAACAGACCACACAGAATGCAAACCCTAAAACATTGGGGGTCCCCCTTGTACATTACAATACAACAAAAGAAATCCTAAAGCATTAGGGGACCACCATTAACATTAAACTAACCCTAAAACATTGGACGTACCTGAGACAAAATTTCACTCCATTTGTCTTCTCGGAACTGGAACCGTGATTGGGATTCTCCATTGCAAGAAAAAGCACGAGCGCACACGGGATTTGGATTTCTGGATTCAACAACACGTTCTGGGGAGATTACGAAATCTAGGGTTAAGAGCGTTCTGAGCAAGAATTTGGGGAAGAACACGTTTTGACATTAACATTGGTATTTAAGCCAATTGACTTTTAATATTCTGCTATTAAAAATGTTTTTAATTATTAAACTTTCAATATACCTATTTTAATTAAAATAAAGATAGAAATATTAATTATGTAAATGAATATAAAATAAATCATCCTAGTCACCTGGTCCACATCAGCAATAAATATGCCACATACCCTAATTTGGAGGGGGGACCAAAAAAATCCCAAAAAAAATCAAAAGAAGGGACCCAAAACCTGGGTTTTTTTAAACGGGGATCAAAAGTTCAGAAAAATGATACTTTGGGGACCAAAAGTGCATTTAAGCCTATAAATATTAAGAGATGAGAAGAGAAGACTCAAAGAAAAGAAAACACTAAGGAGAATTCTATCCTAGAGTTGTCATGCAAAAGATGGCCCTAATGTTGAGGTTAGGGGACTATCCTAATTATTATCATACATGGATTGCTATCCTAATGTCTCTCCTACTCCAACTTAATCAAAAATTAAGTGGAGCTTGGAGTCCTAAGGGGATCATGTCACCGGACAAGTAAACACAGGATAAATCAATCACAAAATGAACTAAAAGCAACGAAAGAGTAAACAGTGTCAGTCAACAATAATGTCACATAATCAAAGTATGAAAGGGGGAGCTTTAGCCAAGGGGTCATATCAACCGTGGCAAACAAGCTAGCTATGGGAAATAGGGGTACTTAACCAACGGTATCGAGAACCATGGAGAGCAGAGTAAGAAAGGGGAAGATGTGAATCAGATCACATAAGCATCAGCATTGGTCAATGCAAGCTATAGACAAGGCATTGGGGTTTGATTGCTAAACCCTTATTCCACTTGACCGACTCGATAACAGGAGCATGTGATGTTCAAAGCTTCAATTATGTAATGAGAGCTAGGAACGACTCAACTAGAATAACGGGGGTATATTGCGAACCCTACCTTCCGTCAATTGCCTTCTCGGAGGTCTTACAAGGGGATATGGGAATGGGATGCCTCTTTGGAGGTCTTAGGCACGATAGTAAACAATTACAAACAGAGCCTCCTTTGAGGACTTCCAGCATTGCCGGCTAAGTGGCACGGACTCCCAATCTTACTTCTCATGGCATCAAAAGAAAAAATGCGGAAAGAGAGTAAATCGATTCAAGAAATTATACCCAACGGATAGCAATCCGTAAATAGCAACGCAAGCAGAATAAGAAACCCGGAGAGCAAGCTATCATCAGGCAAACAAAAGTGAGTCAGAAATCCGGTACAAGCATAAGCGTCAAAACATTGGTGTGGAAATAAATCACACATAGCGCGCAAGTCGAATGCGACTACACAAATGCGACCTGCACAAAGTATAATCCAGACAAACAAACGGTATATAGCATAGTAATTATGTCACAGGCGAGGTGGTATCCCACAAATAAAGTGGAATACCAAGTGCATAACCGTCGTCGGAATCTCCATGAAAACCTTCCATAAACTCAACAAAAGCATTAGAAACCACAAGGAGGTGCAACCGAAGGTTGCACTTATGCATCGCAACTCAAAACCAAGCACAATGATGAGCATACGAGTAATAAACATGCATCAGAACTTGTGTTTCAAGACGGGGCAGCAACTACGCAATAACATAAAACGTGCACCAAGTCAATCCGGAAATGAACAAACGCAAGTACAATGATCATGCATGAACAAGTAAGCATAAGCACATAGAGGTGTCAAAAAAGCCCTAAATGACAAAGCCCCAATAATTAAGCCCCTTGTTAGCCTCTTCTTTTTAGGCCCCTTACTAATTGAATATTTTCTTGGCTCCTTATTTTTAAGCCACTTCATATTTTTGTTTTTAATGGGGCTTAAGTGAAAGACTCAAAATCTAATTTATTTGAAATAAAATATTTTATATTATAAAACCGATTTTTTTCTAAAACAGATTTTTTCTTAAAACTGTTTTTTTTTGCTAAAAGCGATATTTTCCAAAAATAAAAAAAAAACCGATTTTTTTCTAAAACAGATTTTTTCTTAAAACTGTTTTTTTTTGCTAAAAGCGATATTTTCCAAAAATAAAAAAAAAACCGATTTTTTCAAAAATTAAAAAAAAAAACTGATTTTTTTCAAAAATAAAAAAAACTGATTTTTTCCGAAAATAAAAAATACTCGATTTTTTCAGAAAATAAAAAAACCAGTTTTTTCAGAAGAAAAAAAAGCCGATTATTTCCAAAAAAAAAAAAACCCGATTTTTTTTCCAAAAAAATTAAAAACCAATTTTTCCAAAAATTAAGAAAAACGATTTTTTTTTTCAGAAAATAAAAAAAAAGCTGATTTTTTTCGAAGATAAAAAAAACTGATTATTTCCAAAAATAAAAAAAAACAGATTTTTTCCGAAAATACAAAAAAAAACTGATTTTTTCCGAAAATGGAAAAAATCGATATTTTCAGATAATGAAAAAAATCCGATTTTTTCCGAAAATGAAAAAACCAATTTTTTTCGTAAATAAAAAAAACCTATTTTTTCCGAAAATAAAAAAAAATAATTTTTTCCGAAAATAAAAAAAAACAGATTTTTTTCGTAAATAAAAAAAATTGATTTTTTCCGAAAATAAAAAAAAAAACCGATTTTTTCCGAAAATAAAAAAAAATGATTTTTTCTGAAAATAAAAAAACCGATTTTTCCAAAAATGAAAAAAATCGAATTTTTCCGAAATTTAAAAGAATCGATTTTTTTCGAATATAAAAAAATCGATTTTTTCCGAAAATGAAAAAAACCGATTTTTTTCGAAAATATAAAAAATTTGATTTTTTTCTAAAATAAAAAAAATGATTTTTTTAGAAAATAAAAAAAAAACAATTTTTTCCAAAAATAAAAAAAAAAGATTTTCATAATAATTGATTGAAAAAATCTATTTTTTTTAAAAAAAAGTCAAGTTTTGAAAATGTTGGATCTTTGAGGTCCTACTTGAATTTTAGGGGCTCTTAATTTAGAGGGCCTACATATTTTGGGGCTCATTTATTTTTAAAATTTTAAGCCCTTCTATTTTTGGGGGTCTTGAAATTTAGGCTCCAGCCCCCTAAATTGACACCTCTATAAGCACATATCTAATGCAAGTCGACAAACAAAATCCGCACAAAGCGGAGCTTAAAAGCCTCAAAACGGAAAAAACGCGTCAAAAATCACTGACTCGGAATTGAACGAAAATCGTATGGTTGACCACAAACGTGCCAACGGACTCAAAAACGAACTCAATTTGAATTAATTCCGCTCGGAAGTGAGACTTTTAGGCCGATTTTGTCGACTGGCAATAGCGAAACAGTAGAAAAAAGTTGTTCGAAATCGACTAAAAAGTCCATCAACAGCTCCGGAATCATCAACAAAGTCAAGTTACATTATTCGTATTCGCAAAAACATGCCTCAGTTAGGAAGTTATGACCAAAACACATTTTTACGGGAAAGCGACACGATAACGTTCCTACACAACCGAACTTTTATTTTTCAAGCAAACATGCGCCAAGCTTAAGCCAATGATCATACACAATTAATGCACATCGATTACGCGACTTTCAAACATGTGGACCAAGCAAAATCATCCATTAAGCATGCGAATCAATAATTCTCGACACGCGAACTATATTACACAACAATCAAACAATTCCACGGTTAATCCATTCTTGATGCAAATTGAATATCAACAATTGTGGAACTGGATTAGTTTCGACACGCGGAACACAACAATTCAAATGAAATCATCCAATTCCATGTTTGCTCATAATCACCTTATTTCAAGAATAAATTAATTCAACTTAATTCAAAATCAATTAATCACAACATCAACAATTCAAGAACAAATCTCATCATAATTATTATCACAATTCTTGAATTCAAGTGTTCACCTAAGCATTTTATCAAACACCTAAGCTACAACAATATCAAACTCACTTTAATTCAATCTAAACCTCAACAATTAACAAATAATGAAGCGAAAAATTCAAGAATTGTTACCGGAAAGTAGATCGGATGAGCAATTGATGAAGAATCCGTGGAGAGGAGGGAGTATGGCGCGGTGGCTGGCCGGAGCTAGGGAGGTCGGCGCGGTGGTCCGGTTGGAGTGGGGGAGGTGATCACGGTTGATCCGCGGTGGTCGGAGTTTGATCGGAGACTTTGCGTTCTTGAGTGTTCTTGAAGATTGATGAAGTTGTTGTTGTGTTCTTAAGAAAAAGTTGAGAGAACTTGATTTGATTTTTGAAAGAATCAAACTAGAATTTTTGGTGTTTGTGAATTATGAATGAGGTTGGAGGGAAATGAGAGGGCATTTTGAATATATAGTGTGGTGGAAAAATGAGGTAAAACGGTAAAATTCTAGCTTATCGGCAGCTTAAGTGAAAATAACACCTTGCTTGGTACAAAATTTTGACTCTGAGCCTCTTACGAAATTGTCCGCGTCTGAGTCACGGACGCAACACAAAAAGAACGGACGTTATTCGATCAAAATTGAATGAGTTTGATACGTTTAAGCGGCGAGACGTCACTGTCAAAAGTCATTTTTTCAGCTTATTTACTGTCTGCTACTCGGAAACGTGACAAGCTCATGTCTTTCGGAGCAGAATCTCGACTCGACTTTGTCAGAAAAGTTGTATATCTACGAGTCAGTGACCTCGTGTCAAAAGATGAGCGCGATTGGCCAAAAAACGAGCGAGATATAAATTTTCCCGTGAAACAACTTTCAACCTTTTTCTTCAGTTCAGCATTTCCGTTTTGCAAAATAAACTAAAACGATAATATTCGGAGCACCGTTCAAACCCGAGCTTGTCTTTGAACTTGAAGAAGATAAAATTTGTGAACCAACACTTTGAGAACAGACACAATCCGATAAAAATTGACCGAGTTATGATTTTTTCCAAAATCTGACAGACAGTGAACCGCATCAATGACTTCCACTGGTAATTCGCACTTTCGGAGTCCTTCCGCTCGGAATAGGCTCTCGTTGAAAACATAGGGCATGAAGATAACATCAAGACGGAAATAATGCCGAAAGAACGGATCAAAACCGATGAATGAGCTGAGAGTTATGAATTTTTTAGTGTCCAAAATACACCGGTTCAACACTATTTTTCACTGTTTTTCCACTGCATCGGCTCAGAGAATTCGCGTGTTCGGAGATCTTCTTCAAAGAATTAGCCTTCGTCCAAAACATGAAAGTTGGAGAGGATATCAAGACGGAACTTTTGGCATAGGAATCGCTAAAAAATGTTGATCCAAACAGAAGTTGTGAACTTTGAACAACACCGACATAGTTAACCAGCAAAATCTGAAATTCCAGAAACAATTAATTTCCGCCACTTCCCTTGATGAATTGGCTTCCGAGTCGAACATAAAAGTTGCAGAAAATACCGAGATGGTTCTAACTGTTGAATATCAAAGAACCTTGATCCCATAACCACAGAACCAAATGATATGCATTAGCTAGCTAAAATGCAAATGAATGAAGCATAAGCCAATTAGAGGTTAGAAAAGTGAAGATAAATTTTGAGGTGTTACACTATGCTTCGAGACAATTGTGAGTTTATGAGAGGAATTATCCTACGTATGACTGTGAGGGAAGTTTCTCTCTATGTACTAGATTTTAATGATGTCAAAACTATCATGCTTTACACATATAGATTTCACATGAATGCACATTAGGTGTTCTAAGGATGTTTGATCATGTTGGTAATGTTCTAGGTGCATTAGATATGGTTAAACACCTTTAGGAAAGTCAAAAATGTGATTTTTACATGTTTGAATGGTGTGAGTCGACTCATAACCTTGTTCAGGTCGACTCATACATGCTGGATTTGTGTTTGTTAAAACTGTGTGCTGCAGGTATGCTCAGGTCGACGCATACATCCTGCATTTGTGTATGTCAAAAACTGGGTGTTATGAGTCGACGTATAGACCTGTTTAGGTCAACCGGTCGCTGTTTTGCACAAATTTTTTGCTGTGTTATTCACTCTAAAATTCTGTTTCTCTCTTATATTTTTCTAGGATAATATATATATATCACTTTAGCTCATTTTTTACATGAACAACAAGAAACGTGAAAGATTTATGTCATTTCTCTCATCAACTTCATCTTCTTCTTTGAGTATACAAACAACTACACATAACCATTTTTGTTTGTTGTGTTAATTGATTTGAAGTGATAAGGTTCAGATTTCAGGAAGTGTTATCTTCATTTCTGAGTTGAGATTTGTGGTAGGTGTTTCTTGAATAAAACCTTAGGGTTTTCTCCTCCAAGAATCAAAGGGATTTTGGGGGTTTTGCACAAGCCGTTTCGTTCTACAAGGATTCAGCCGGGCGAAGGTAACCGAAGAGATTAGTTTAGTAGTTGTAATCGGAGGATCGTAGAAGAGAGGTTTGGGTTCGAATCTTTGGTAGATTGCAATTGATCGAGTGAAGGTAACCGAAGAACGGTGTTTTCTTTCGGTTTAGTAGCGTGAGACGATAATTGGATCAACCATATTCGAAGCACTTGATTCGTCTTGAATCAAGGGAAGAGAAGGCTCTACATCAACAATTCGAAGACATTCGAAGATTTGATTGTTCATTAGTTTTCTCTTGTATAAACATACAATTGCAACGATAATATATATATCTCAATTCCATGTTCGGAATTGGGGGCAGAGGTACCCATAGCGAGGACGATTGGGGAACTGCCTAATCAAAACGCGTTTGTTCTCTTTCTCCTTTAACTCTTTAGATTTTCTTCATTGTTTGAATTTGCTAAGTTTTCAATTTGTCTAAATTTCTGAGGTGTTGTAATCTAGAGCTGAAAAATCATTTTGTTAAAGTGATACAATTCCTTGAATTGTATCTAGGAGCAGCTTGAACTTACCAACCATAGAAATTCCGCACTTAGTGTGTTTGTACACACCAAGTGTTTGACAACTTGTCTCAAAGCAAATTTAAACATTATTTGTGTTTCATTGTTTATCATTTGCCTCATTGGTTTGGATTATACATAAAAATGCTAGAATTTGTTGATTGTGTTTGATTACATTAATAAAACTGGATTTTTTCTCTTCCATACTCATTCACAATATATACGTACATATCCGATCCTTTTGGTAGAAGGTTCGTTGTAGACTTTTGATCCAGTGGTAGCTTCCGTTTAAACAATTTTTTTTTAAATTCAATTTTGCGTGTAAAACTCGAAGGATCTATTCAACCCCCCTTCTAGATCCATAGCTATAGTCTAACAAGTGGTATCATGAGCTCCGGTTAATTCTGGTGCTTCGGTAAAACTTCTTGGATAATGGCGAACGAACCTAAGGGGGCTTATAATAGAGCTCCAGTTTTTACAGGTGAAAACTACAGCTAGTGGAAGGATTGTATGTGCGTCCATATTAATTCCATAGATCGGAAGGTTTGGAGCGTTTTAAAAGGTCCCATGGAAATTACTATGACTAACGCGCAAGGCGTTGTCGTTCCTAAACCCGAAGCTCAATGGACCGAGGAGGACGAGAAAAAGTATAGCTATGATTGGAAGGCTCGTAATATGATCATCTCCTCCTTGGGAGTTGATGAGTATTATCGAGTCTCCCATTGTGAAACGGCCAAAGCCATGTGGGATGCTTTACAAGTAGCCCACGAAGGCACTAATGATGTTAATATGGCTCGTATTAATACACTAACGCAAGAGTTTGATTTGTTTTACATGAAGCAAGGGGAAACCATTGTGGATATGCAAAAACGATTTACTCACATTATCAACAAATTGCATGTTCTTGGTAAACCAATTCCAAATGAGGTTTCTACTAACAAAATTCTGAGGTGTCTTAACAGGGAATGGCAACCGAAGGTCACCGCTATCAAGGAGGCCAATGATCTTGCTACACTAGATCTCACAACACTCTTTGGTAAACTCGATGAGCATGAGCAAGTGCTCATTAGCTTGGATAAACATGAAAAGAGTATCAAGAGAGAGAAGGCAAAAGATATGGAGAAGAAGTCGATAGCTCTTAAGGCTTCTTGTTCAAAGTCCACACATCAAGAGCTAAGTGATGATGAAGCCAATAATGACAAAGATGAAGATTCCGGTGATGATATGAGCTTATTTGTGAAGAGGTACAATAGATATGTTTGTAAGAACGATATTCAACACTTGGATAGAAATCTAGTCAAGTTCAGGAAGCAATCTAGAAGCGAAGGAAATAGAAATGGCAAGGTAAAAGGGACGTGCTACAACTGTGGAAAATCCGGGCACTACAAGTCGGATTGTCCATCCCTAAAGAAAGACAAAGATAAGGATAATGACAAGAGTCGCTCAAACAAAAAATCCAACAAGTCTCAACGAGCATACATTGCTTGGGAAAACGATAATGAGTTGGGAAAAGATGATTCCTCAAGTGACGAAAGTGAATCCGTTAATTTTTGTCTTATGGCACGCCACAACAAAGCAAAAGAGGTAAAACACTCTAAATATGAAAATTCTCAAAGTATGTCTCATGCTGAATTAAAAAGAGCTTTTGATACATTGCACCATGAAGCTAAGGAAGCATTTCAACGCTTAGCTTCAAATAAAAAGATTTTTTCCTATTTGGAGAAAAAGGTTTCCGATTCCGAAAAGGAATTGGAAGCGCTTAAAAACTCCATGGTGAATGTATAAAAAACTAAGATTGATGAGAATAAATATCCATGGTTTAAGTTTGGGGGCTGTGATACTTGTCATATTTGGCAAAGAGAGGTGATAATCCTCAAAGCCAAGTTAGACAAGGCTCTCAAGCCTAAGATTACGTTTGCTATTGATCGATCACATTATCGTGAAACAATGAATAATCCATATCAACAATACATGTATGTGATTCGAGATAGTGATAGCAAAGGTAAACTCCAAATGAATCGTGATTACTTATACTGTTGTAAGCCCGATCATACTATAGCTAAGTGTCACTTTCGAAGATTTCTTGTTCCAAACGACATTTATCAATGGTTGCCCAAGGGCAATCTTGGTTTCACTTACCATAAAGGACCCAATGAGAATTGGGTACCTACTCTTCCTTGATTATTTTTGTAGGTACAAAGTCTTGAGACCACTGAAGGAAGATGGGTTCTGGATAGTGGCTGCTCAAGACATATCTCTTTTCATCGACTTTGTGGCAAAGAAAAAGGGGTTTGTCACCTACGGAGATAACAACAAGGGACATATTCTCGGTAAAGGTAGTATAGGTAACCCCTCATCTACTACTATCTCTGATGTACTTCTTGTGGAAGGCCTTAGACACAACCTTTTAAGCATTAGTCAACTATATGACAAGAATTATAAAGTCTCTTTTTCAAAGGATTGTTGCGTAGTTGAATATAGTGACAAAAAGAATGTGTTTAAGGGCTTGAGGGTGAACAACGTCTATATGCTAGACTTAAACGAGGTATCATTGGATGGAGACAAGTGTTTAGTCACTATGAATGAAGATTCATGGTTGTGGCATAGACGCTTGGCTCATATCAACTTTGATTTGCTTACCAAAATTGTCTCTAAAGACCTAGTCATCGGTTTGCCCAAAATTAAATTCACAAAGGATCATCTTTGTGATGCGTGCCAAATGGGGAAGCAAACAAGGATCTCTTTTAAATCTAAAAACGTTGTTTCAACTATGAGACCCCTTGAGCTCCTCCATATGGACCTCTTTGGACTATCTAGGGTTAAAAGCCAAGGTGGTAACTATTATGGGTTTGTTATAGTCGATGATTTTTCTAGGTTTTGCTGGACAATTTTCTTAGCAAATAAGAGTGATACCTTTTCGGCCTTTGAACGGTTTTCTAAGTTATCTCAGAACAAGTTAAACACAAACATTGGGTCAATCAGAAGTGATCATGGGGGTGAGTTTGTAAATCATTTATTTGAAGCATTTTGTGATTCCAACGGAATTGATCATAATTTTTCCGCACCACGTACCCCTCAACAAAATGGGGTAGTGGAACGTAAAAATAGAGTTTTGGAAGAACTTGGAAGGACTATGATCAATGATAGTGGACTACCAAAATACTTTTGGGCCGACGCCATAAGTACGGCTTGTTATGTTTTGAATAGGGTGCTCATCTGGCCTATTCTAAACAAGACACCGTATGAGCTTTTAAAAGGGCGTAAGCCAAACATCTCTCACCTTCATGTATTTGGTTGCAAATGCTTTGTGTTAAACAATGGGAAAGAAACTCTTGGTAAATTTGATGCCAAGGTCGACGAGGGTATTTTTCTTGGATACTCTCAGTCAAGTAAAGCGTATAGAATTTATAATAAGAGGTTACGTGTAGTTGAAGAGTCAGTTCATGTTACCTTTGACGAGTATTATCAGAGAAATGTCGGAGAAGGTAGTTCTTTTCATGGTGCAGGTGTACCTACTGAAGACATACTCAAGGACACTGATAAGGGAATTGATCAGCCTGAAGCAGTGCGTATTGAGGAGGAAAAGGATCACCAACCAGTGAAAAATGAGGATGATAATCATGATGATAAAGATGAACTTCCTCCAGCTTAGAAGTCTTCAAAAGACCATCCAATTGACAACATTCTCGGTGATATCTCTAAGGGAGTAACTACTCGCTCTAAACATAGTAATTTTTGCTATTACTCTGCTTTTGTGTCACAAGTTGAACCTAAAAACTCTAAGGAGGCGTTACTCGATGAACATTGGTTTCTATCAATGCAAGATGAACTAAACCAATTCAGATGAAATGAGGTTTGGGACCTTGTCCCCCCTCCGCGAGATCATCGAGTAATCGGCACCCGATGGGTGTTTAGGAATAAACTTGATGAAAATGGACTAATAACGTGTAACAAAGTGCGGCTGGTAGCGCAAGGCTATAACCAAGAGGAAGGAATTGACTATGAGGAAACTTATGCTCTGGTTGCCCGACTCGAGGCTATACGCCTTCTACTTGCCTATGCTTGCACAAAGAACTTTAAACTATTCCAAATGGATGTTAAAAGTGTGTTCCTTAACGGATACATAAATGAAGAGGTCTATGTAGCCCAACCTCCGGGTTTTGAATCCCATGAATATCCTGATCATGTCTATAAACTTAAACGCGCTTTGTACGGACTCAAGCAAGCCCCTAGGGCTTGGTACGACCGTCTAAGCAAATTTTTACTTGATCAAGGATATTCAAGAGGTAAGGTTGACACAACCCTCTTTATTAAACGTCAAGGAAAACACTTAATTTTGGTACAAATTTATGTTGACGATATCATATTTGGGTCTACTAACATGACTCTGGTCAAGGAGTTTTCTAGTTTGATGCAGGGGGAGTTTGAAATGAGCATGATGGGGGAGCTCAACTATTTCCTCGGATTGCAAATTAAACAACTTGAAGAGGGCACATTCGTGAGTCAAACGAAATATTGTCTTGAGTTACTAAAATGTTTTGATATGCTGAACTGCAAAGCAATATATACTCCTATGCCTACAAGTGCTAATCTTGATCGCGACGAAAAGGGTAAGGATGTTGAGGTAAAGAAGTATCGAGGTATGATAGGGTCTCTTCTTTATCTTACCGCATCACGTCCCGATATAATGTTTAGTGTATGTGTAATGCCCCGATTTGTTTAATTCTATTTATTTATTTCATTTATTTTAATTTTGTGAAATGTGTGAATTTATTATATTTTACCTGTTAATTGGTTAATTTTTCAGATAGATAAAATATTTGTATTAAATTATTATTTCTTTTCAACTTTTATTTCCCGAAATATATTTCATCGGTATGTTTATGTTTTATCGCGTTTTGAGAGCGTCTGCGAGATATTTGTGTTGAGGGGTAAAATAGTCTTTTTAGGGGATTAGATATTTTGAATAAATAGAAAGTGGAGAGAAAAAAGAGAGAGAAAGAAAAAGAAAAGAAAGAAAAGGGAAAGAAGAGAAAGAGAAGAGAAGGAAAAAGAGAGAAGAGGAAAAAGTGGAAAAATCGAAGATTCTCCGTTTCGAGCGGGATTAATCGGGTAAGGGTGAGAAGTTTCAATTATATCTTGCTTGTGTATGTATATGTGTTGTTTGTTGTGATTGTTTTGGTTGTTTCTCGACTTTTTCTTATCTATTGAAATTAGGAGCAATTGATAGAAATTGATGTTTTCACGGATGATTTGATGAAATGCATGCCTAAATGGGTTATAACATGTTATTTGGGTCATGGGGTGCAATAATATCATATGGGTTGAAGGTTTTGGTCATTTTTGGGTCCCAAACCCGTTTTGGAGAAATTCTGGTTCGTCCAGATTCGCCAGGCGAGTTGGTGGCGAGTCAGTTTCGCCAGGTATTTGCCAGGCGAATTTGTCTGGGACAGCAAAAACAACATTTTCGTATTTTAGCCATAACTTTTGAACCGTAAGTCCGTTTTGGTCCCCGTTCGAAGCGTTGGAAAGCTAATATAATATTCTTTCTTTTAAAAATGGTTTGGAGGGTAGTAGATGAATTATTTAAGTCGTGGTTTTGTAAAAGTGTCGGGTTGTCGGGTTTTATCGTGTTAAATGCGTGCGGTTGGTGTTTTACAGTGTGTTGTGCTATTGTTATATGATGTGAAGCTTTTATGTGATTTATATGATTTGGGAGCATGTGATAATTTGTTGTAGTTGATTGTGGCCTAATGGCAAAATACTTTGTTGATTTGAATTACAAATGTATGTTATTATGAATGTTGTTGTGGTTTGCGGATTGTGATGAAATGCATTGTTTGAAGTGTTTTCAATGCATGAATAATGATGATGAGATAATTCATATTGTTGAATTGTGAATGTATGGAATTGATGAGTTGAAATATATGCATGTTTATGGTTGCATATATGTGTGAAGATACATTTGAATGTCATGAGTCATTGTATGCCAAGCATCATGATATGCATCTTGTGATCGTGTGCCCATGTGGGGTGTGAACGATCGGATCGTGTGCCTATGTGGGGTGTGAGCGATCCATAAATGTCGTGTGCCCATGTGGGGTGTGAACGATGGTTTGGTTCCAAAGGGAATCCGCTATAACGTCGTGTGCCCATGTGGGGGTGTGAGCGATGATTATAGACGATCGTGTGCCCATGTGGGGTATGAGCGATCGGGTCATGTGCTCGTGTGGGGTGTGAGCGATCCACAAACGTCGTGTGCCCGTGGGGGGTGTGAGCGACGGGGAACATCGTATGCCCGACGGGGAGTTACAGTGATGTCACGAGCGATGGTTCCAGCAGAGTTCCTGAGTGAACTAGTGATGAGAAACATTGGAAGTCGGTACCGCATGGCATTTGCATAGAGTCGTTGTGTCGGTCTCTGTGCATTTGCATAAATCATGGATGTATTATGCATGGAAAATCATGATTTGATTGATTATGTGTGAGAATTGTGAATGGATGCATTATGTGTGGAAAATCATGATTTGATTGATTATGTGTGGAAATTGTGCATTGATTTGTTATGTGTTGAGATTGTGATAGCGTTGGTAATTTGATGTGCATACGTGATAAATGCATTGGTTGTGGATAATATGTTTTATGCATACTTGCTATGTGAAGTGTGATGTGTTACTAAATGTTCTGGCTTGGTATGCCTTATGTGCAAATATGTGAGTATGTTGGATACTTGATATATGCTATGTTGTTGGATTAATAGATATATGTTACGTATATGTGGTATGTTATATGTATTAGTATGTGGTGTTTGTGGTGAGAATAACTATGCACGTGAATTGTTATGTGTTTGCATATTATTATGCAATCTTGATTTTAGTTGTTATTTCTCACCCTTCTGCTGTTTTATAATGCTCTATGAGGCATTGCAGATTAGATGCTGGAGGTCTTTGGTGAAGGTTATGTCTTCATTCTTTTGTCGGTCGGCTCTGATATGTAGCACCGGGTAGTCGGGAGATTGATTAGGTTATTTTGTGATGTTGTGTATATATATCTTTATCCTTTGGAGTTGTATATATACATGATTCTGTTGATAACAGATAAACCTTTATGTGATATATATATATATATATATATATGATATTCAGTTTTAGATTTTCCACTTTTATTCTAAAATCTGAAATGTGGGTGTAAGGAACTGAGTTCCTCTGTTGATTGCTACCCCACTGTTGCATATCTTTATGAGCAGGTGTTGTATGTTTTGTTTCAATATAATGTGATTCTCCCTGTCTATGCCATGATAATTTAAATATACTCTGACGAAATTTTTATTAAGTGTTTATTGTTTTATTATTAATTGGGGGTGTTACATTAAGTGGTATCAGAGCAAGTCGGTCCGTCCGGCCAAGTTGTTGAGTCAGTTGGTGTGACAGTTGAATACTGTCGTTGTTGTTTGTCCCTTAGTACATGATATGTGTGTGGAGCACTGTCGGTACTTTCTGGTTTCCTAATCTTTTATCTTCAGGTGTTAGAATGAGATAAGTGGGGGAGAAGCTGGTACTTCTCCAAGTTGCTTCAGGTGGAGCGTTGGCTCAGTGTGTTGTGAATTGCAAGATTGTAAGTGTTCTTTGGACAGTGTGGTTCCCGGTTCCGGAGAGAATGCGGAGGTAAGGTTTATGTCAACTAAGGATCTGTGCCTTAGGTAGTTTTGTGCGCAGGATGTAAGGAATGCTATTATAGTTTGGTAAAGACGGTTTATGCCCCATCATGATTGTTGGCTGTCTATTGAAAAATTGAGGAACTGATCACCCTTAATCTCTTGTTGATAGTAGACGGAAATTATGTTGGATGGAATAGACGTGTCTTTCTGGCTTTGATAGTGTGTGTAATGAATTGCTTGGAAATTGAATATGTGTTGGTTTGGAAGAGTTGGATGTTGAGGTGTGGAAACGATGGAAATGCAGTAGAAAATTCTGGTTCTGGTGCGATTCGCCAGGCGAATTGGGAATTCGCTAGGCAGATTAAGTCTCGCCAATAGTTCGCCAGGCGAGGTGCTGGCGAAGGGGGATTCGCCAGGCGAAATCGTAAGTCGCCAGGCGAAAACGGAGAGACAGAAATGTGTTAGCTACTGGAAGTTTAGGTTTTCAGAAAAATCTGGTTTCGCCGCTGGTTCGCCAGGCGAAGGGCTGGCGAAGAGGTATTCGCCAGGCGAAATCCTTACTCGCCAGGCGGATCTGGCTGTTTTCCAATAATTGACTTTCCTTCAAAAATTCATATCTTTTGACTCGGGTGTCCGATTTAAGCGTTCTTTATATCGATATGAAGCTATGAAAGTGTTCTATGCTTTGGAAAGTGAAATTATTGTTTGTAAGGTGGATTAGAGGCTTTGGTGTGTTGGTCCAGTGGGAAGTCATTGGGAGAGAATGATTGGGTATTATTAATGGTTGTTCTCAGAGAGTAGAGTGTGAACTCAAATTTGACGAAGGTGAAGATTTGAAGTTTAGATATGCTAAGTAAGTAGAAAACTCTTAGTAGATGGGACTAAGATTTTTGTTTTGTCTGTGATGATAGTGTTCTGGGAAATTGGCAGGAAGTCACAGTGTTGGGTCGTCAGTTGTGCATGGTGTCAGATGTGTTTTTGGATGGAACATTAAGGTGTTGTCTTAGAGAGCTCCAGCTTTGTTAGTAACAAAAAGGGAATGATGATTGAATGGAATAACAAGTATGATGCGTATGATGGTATTGGTATTGAGACTATGGAAAGCGGAACTTAGAGTTCTGGTGAGGTTTGGAGTCTTTGGAATTTTAGACCATTAATGGAAATTTTGAGAATACCTTAGGTGTGGATGTAATATTTGAGAGTCCTTTGGGATGGTTGTTGCTACATGTCAGGATTTATGGAATTTGGACTATTAAGAGAAGAAATTGTGTATGGATTGCTAACAGTTAAATAAGGTAACGATTGAGAACAAGTGTCCACTTTCATGAACAGATGACTGGAATGGTTTGGTTGAGTTTGAGTGGAGTTGCAAGTGTATGGAATGTTTGATAAGAGTGGTGAATTGTGTGAGTTAAGGCTTTGATCGATTTGATGTGACTGGTTATGTTGTTATCATCAGAATAAGCTATTATTTACTCGGTTAGGCTTGTGTGTGAGTAGCCAGTTACCCAGTGCAAGGTTTTGCGAAAGCTTTGATAATTTATGTCTTTTGGAATTTGGTTGGGCATTACAACGTGCAGTGATGTTGTTTGGTGTTAGTAATGCGTCTGGAATGTTTGTGGAGTAGAGGAATCGTATCTTCCATATTTAATTGGATAAGTTTGTGGTGGTTTTGATTGAGGATATTCGAATCTGTTATAAACTCAGAGGAAGAACAGGGAGAGTGTTTGAGGATTGAATTACAAGTGTTGAAAAGAGACAAAGTTTTGTGCTAAGTTATTCAAGTGAGAATTTTGGTTGAAAAGGTTAGTTTCTGGGATATGTTATTTCCTATGATGGTATTGTTATGGATCCATCGGAAGTAGATGCAGTTCTACAATGAGAGGTTCCGAAGTTGGTTAAGGAGATTAGAAACTTTTGGGCTCAGTTGGTTGTTACTGTAGGTTATGGAAGACTTTGCTAAGTTCGTACTTCTGTTATCTCAGTTGACTTGCAAAGGGTGAGTCATTTGCTTTGGATGTTCGTCGTGAGGAAAGTTTTCGAGAACTGATGTAGAAGTTGTCTACGGCTCAAGTGTTGATTTTGTGTGATCCTAAGGAACCGGTTGTGAGGTATTGAGATATGTCTCTGATAAGTTTAGTCTGTGTGTTAATACAAGAGGGTAAAGTCGTGGCTTATGCTTTATGACATTTAAGGATTTATAAAAGGATCTATACTATTTTGGATTTGGAATTGGTTGCGGTGGTATTGTGTTGGAATATTTGGAGGTATTATTTTTATGGTTCTAGGTTCGAAGTGTTTGGTAATCGCAAGAATATTGAGTACTTGTTTGGTCTGAAGGGATAGAGTATGAGACAATGAGGATGGTTAGAATTTGTGATGAGTTATGACTTTAATTGGAATTCGTGACGAGTTATGAATTTGGCTTGGATTATCCTGTTGGTAAAGGTAAGGTCGTGCCTGGAAAGTTAAGTCGAAAGTTGTTATGCATGTCTATTTTGATGGTCCGAGAATTAGAATTATTTGAGCAGTTCCGAGACTTGGGTCTGGTGTGTGAGATAACACAGGAGAGTGTGAGATTGGGAATATTAACAGTGAACATTGATTTTGGTGAATATGAGGAAGAGTTAGACTTTGGACGTGAGATTGGTAGTTTTGATGTTTACGAGTAAGCAGAGTGCGCAGCGGATGCGTGGTGTGGCACAATTTGTATTTGCGTGTGGGACTTGTAAGAGCTCATAGGTTGAACATTGGGAACATGTAGGAGTGATGAGACCATTGGACGTTTCAGAATGGAAGTGTTAGGTGAAATGTTTAAATATTATTCATGGGCTACTATGTAGATGGACGTTTTGGTTGGATGTTCGATTGGGGACTCGTAGCATTGTTGTAATATGGTTGTGTGACAAGGATGTTGGTATCGTGGTTATGTAGAGGTTGTTGAATCAATGTTGTGTCGTGGAACTTGTGTTCTTGTTTGTGTTGTTGCCTCGTTTCCATCGTGTTGGTTCGAGTGCGAGTAGCTAATTCCGGTGTGTGTTCGTAACTTGGGTATTCCTTGAGTCGTGAGTTGGTTGTCAAGTGCATCGTATGAGCTTTGCATCTTGTCATTGTAGTGGTCGTCGTGTGGTGTGGTTATAGTAGTTGTTGTTAACGGGGTGGTTTGTCAGTTGTGTTATTCGTGGGGTGCCTCTTGTTGGCATGTTAGTTTGTTGGTTGGGGGCAAGAGTCGTGTCCGGAGTGGTTCGTCTTAGTATATTTTCGAGGACGAAAATGTCTAAGTGGGGGAGAATTGTAATGCCCCGATTTGTTTAATTCTATTTATTTATTTCATTTATTTGAATTTTGTGAAATGTGTGAATTTATTGTATTTTACCTGTTAATTGGTTAATTTCTCAGATAGATAAAATATTTGTATTAAATTATTATTTCTTTTCAACTTTTATTTCCAGAAATATATTTCATCGGTATGTTTATGTTTTATCGCGTTTTGAGAGCGTCTGCGAGATATTTGAGTTGAGGGGTAAAATAGTCTTTTTAGGGGATTAGATATTTTGAATAAATAGAAAGTGGAGAGAAAAAGAGAGAGAAAGAAAAAGAAAAGAAAGAAAAGGGAAAGAAGAGAAAGAGAAGAGAAGGAAAAAGAGAGAAGAGGAAAAAGTGGAAAAATCGAAGATTCTCCGTTTCGAGCGCGATTAATCGGGTAAGGGTGAGAAGTTTCAATTATATCTTGCTTGTGTATGTATATGTGTTGTTTGTTGTGATTGTTTTGGTTGTTTCTCGACTTTTTCTTATCGATTAAAATTAGGAGCAATTGATAGAAATTGATGTTTTCACGGATGATTTGATGAAATGCATGCCTAAATGGGTTATAACATGTTATTTGGGTCATGGGGTGCAATAATATCATATGGGTTGAAGGTTTGGTCATTTTTGGGTCCCAAACCCGTTTTGGAGAAATTCTGGTTCGTCCAGATTCGCCAGACGAGTTGGTGGCGAGTCAGTTTCGCCAGGTATTCGCCAGGCGAATTTGTCTGGGACAGCAAAAACAACATTTTCGTATTTTAGCCATAACTTTTGAACCGTAAGTCCGTTTTGGTCCCCGTTCGAAGCGTTGGAAAGCTAATAAAATATTCTTTCTTTTAAAAATGGTTTGGAGGGCAGTAGATGAATTATTTAAGTCGTGGTTTTGTAAAAGTGTCGGGTTGTCGGGTTTTATCGCGTTAAATGCGTGCGGTTGGTGTTTTACAGTGTGTTGTGCTATTGTTATATGATGTGAAGCTTTTATGTGATTTATATGATTTGGGAGCATGTGATAATTTGTTGTAGTTGATTGTGGCCTAATGGCAAAATACTTTGTTGATTTGAATTACAAATGTATGTTATTATGAATGTTGTTGTGGTTTGCAGATTGTGATGAAATGCATTGTTTGAAGTGTTCTCAATGCATGAATAATGATGATGAGATAATTCATATTGTTGAATTGTGAATGTATGGAATTGATGAGTTGAAATATATGCATGTTTATCGTTGCATATATGTGTGAAGATGCATTTGAATGTCATGAGTCATTGTATGCCAAGCATCATGATATGCATCTTATGATCGTGTGCCCATGTGGGGTGTGAGCGATCAGATCGTGTGCCCATGTGGGGTGTGAGCGATCCATAAACGTCGTATGCCTATGTGGGGTGTGAGCGATGGTTTGGTTCCAGAGGGAATTCGCTATAACGTCGTGTGCCCATGTGGGGTGTGAGCGATGATTATAGACGATCGTGTTCCCATGTAGGGTGTGAGCGATCGGGTCGTGTGCCCGTGTGGGGTGTGAGCGATCCATAAACGTCGTGTGCCCGTGTGGGGTGTGAGCGACGGGGAACATCGTATGCCCGACGGGGAGTTACAGTGATGTAACGAGCGATGGTTCCAGCAGAGTTCCTGAGTGAACTAGTGATGAGAAACAATGGAAGTCGGTACCGCATGGCATTTGCATAGAGTCGTTGTGTCGGTCTTGTGCATTTGCATAAATCATGGATGTATTATGCGTGGAAAATCATGATTTGATTGATTATGTGTGAGAATTGTGAATGGATGCATTATGTGTGGAAAATCATGGTTTGATTCATTATGTGTGGAAATTGTGCATTGATTTGTTCTGTGTTGAGATTGTGATAGCGTTGGTAATTTGATGTGCATACGTGATAAATGCATTGGTTGTGGATAATATGTTTTATGCATACTTGCTATGTGAAGTGTGATGTGTTACTAAATGTTCTGGCTTGGTATGCCTTATGTGCAAATATGTGAGTATGTTGGATACTTGATATATGCTATGTTGTTGGATTAATAGATATATGTTACGTATATGTGGTATGTTATATGTATTAGTATGTGGTGTTTGTGGTGAGAATAACTATGCACGTGAATTGTTATGTGTTTGCATATTATTATGCAATCTTAATTTTAGTTGTTATTTCTCACCCTTCTGCTGTTTTATAATGCTCTATGAGGCATTGCAGATTAGATGCTGGAGGTCTTTGGTGAAGCTTATGTCTTCATTCTTTTGTCGGTCGACTCTGATATGTAGCACCGGGTAGTCGGGAGATTGATTAGGTTATTTTGTGATGTTGTGTATATATATCTTTATCCTTTGGAGTTGTATATATACATGATTCTGTTGATAACAGATAAACCTTTATGTGATATATATATATGATATTCAGTTTTAGATTTTCCGCTTTTATTCTAAAATATGAAATGTGGGTGTAAGGAACTGAGTTCCTCTGTTGATTGTTACCCCACTGTTGCATATCTTTATGAGCAGGTGTTGTATGTTTTGTTTCAATATAATGTGATTCTCCCTGTCTATGCCATGATAATTTAAATATACTCTGACGAAATTTTTATTAAGTGTTTATTGTTTTATTATTAATTGGGGGTATAGATTGGGGGTGTTACAGTATGCATGTGTGCGAGGTATCAGGCACATCCCAAGGAATCTCACCTAAAAGTTGTTAAACGCATACTTAGGTGTCTCTCCGGTACTCCAAAGTATGGTCTGTGGTATTCCAAAGGTAGTGCTTGTTCCTTAGTTGGTTATTCCGATTCCGATTTTGCCGGGTGCAAATTGGATAGGAAAAGTACTAGTGGTACGTGTCACTTTTTCGCAAATTCCTTGGTGAGTTGGCATAGCAAGAAACAGGTTTCCGTTGCTTTGTCAACAGCTGAGGCGGAATATGTTGCCGCCGGTAGTTGTTGTGCTCAAGTCCTATGGCTTAAACAACAATTGCTTAATTTCAGTTTAAAACTTGATTGTATTTCGATCCTATGCGATAACACTAGTGCAATCAACCTAACTAAGAACCCCGTATTACATTCACGCACCAAGCATATCGAAATACGTCATCATTTTCTTAGGGATCATGTAGAGAAAGGTGATGTGATTTTTGAGCACGTTGATACTAAAAATCAACTTGCTGATATTTTTACAAAACCATTAGCTACATAGCCTTTCTTTCACATCCGTAGGGAACTTGGCATTCTCGATATCTCGGATCGTGTTTAATAATCCTTTAAGATAATGATTTTCACACACACACACACACACACACACACACACACACACACATATATATATATATATATATATATATATATATATACATGCTTGTTCATTCTTTTAACTAACAATGCAAAGAAATATTTAGCTATATGTGAAGGCTCTCATCGTCAATAGTGATCAAGGTAATATCGTTCCGTTTAAAAAATTCTCTCTAATAAAATGTACCATATTAAGTGATTACACTAATGTTTATTGCACATATTAAGCCCACTTTATCCATTTAGATGTTTGATGTTTGTGTTGGCTTTCTATTTATTTAATATCATGGCTTAAATAACACAAAAATACAATTTTTCAAAAATTTCACTGTTTGAGTCGACTCATAAATGCTTCAGGTCGACTCACTTTGGTTGCTTTGATTGCTACAATGTGCTGTTATAATCTTTGTGTTCCTTAAGCATTATGGTTTGGTTTAAATAGTTTGTTTGTATTTATCATTATTATGTTCGTTTACTTGCATTATATGTGAATGTATGTTAATGACTATTCGTTGCAATTCGTTAAAAATGCAGCTCTCGATTTTCTATTCTTGATACTTTCTCTTTCTCTCTTTTTGATGTTGTCAAATGGGGAGAAGAAGAAATGGGAAATAACAGGTATTCTTGGGAAATAACAGGTATTAAATAGGTATTGAGATGATCAAACAATAGTGGATGCATAAAGTCAAGGGGAGGATACTACCTCAGTTTGACCGTTTTGCCATCATCAAAAAGGGGGAGTATGTGAGGGAAGTTTCTCTCTATGTACTTGATTTTAATGATGTCAAAACTATCATGCTTTGCACATATAGATTTCACATGAATGCACATTAAGTGTTCTAAGGATGTTTGATCATGTTGGCAATGTTCTAGGTGCATTAGATATGGTTAAACACCTTTAGGAAAGTCAAAAATGTGATTTTTACATGTTTGAATGGTGTGAGTCGACTCATAATCTTGTTCAGGTCGACTCATACATGCTGGATTTGTGTCTGTTAAAACTGTGTGCTATAGGTATGCTCAGGTCGACTCTTCAGGTCGACCCATACATCCTGCATTTCTGTATGTCAAAAACTGGGTGTTATGAGTCGACGCATAAGCCTGTTTAGGTCGACCAGTCACTGTTTTGCACAAATTTTTTGCTATGTTATTCACTCTAAAATTCCATTTCTCTCTTATATTTTTCTAGGATAATATATATATCACTTTAGCTCATTTTTTACATGAACAACAAGAAACGTGAAAGATTTATGCCATTTCTCTCATCAACTTCATCTTCTTCTTTGAGTATACAAACAACTACACATAACCATTTTTGTTTGTTGTGTTCATTGATTTGAAGTGATAAGGTTCAGATTTCAGGAAGTGTTATCTTCATTTCTGAGTTGAGATTTGTGGTAGGTGTTTCTTGAATAAAACCTTAGGGTTTTCTCCCCCAGAATCAAAGGGATTTTGGGGGTTTTGCATAAGCTGTTTCGTTCTACAAGGATTCAGTCGGGCGAAGGTAACCGAAGAGATCAGTTTAGTAGCTGTAATCGGAGGATCGTAGAAGAGAGGTTTGGGTTCGAATCTTTGGTAGATTGCAATTGATTGAGTGAAGGTAACCGAAGAACGATGTTTTCTTTCGGTTTAGTAGCATGGGACGATAATTGGATCAACCATATTCGAAGCACTTGATTCGTCTTGAATCAAGGGAAGAGAAGGCTCTACATCAACAATTCGAAGACGTTCGAAGATTTGATTGTTCATCAGTTTTCTCTTATATAAACATACAATTGCAACGATAATATATATATCTCAATTCCATGTTCGGAATTGGGGGCAGAGGTACCCATAGCGAGGACGATTGGGGAACTGCCTAATCAAATCGCGTTTGTTCTCTTTCTCCTTTAACTCTTTAGAGTTTCTGCATTGTTTGAATTTGCCAAGTTTTCAATTTGTCTAAATTTCTGAGGTATTGTAATCTAGAGCTGAAAAATCGTTTTGTTAAAGTGATACAATTCCTTGAATTGTATCTAGGAGCAGCTTGAACTTACCAACTATAGAAATTCTGCACTTAGTTTGTTTGTACACACCAAGTGTTTGACAACTTGTCTCAAAGCAAATTCAAACATTGTTTGTGTTTCATTGTTTATCATTTACCTCATTAGGTTGGATTATACATAAACACGCTAGAATTTGTTGATTGCGTTTGATTACATTAATAAAACTAAATTCTTTCTCTTCCATACTCATTCACAATATATACGTGCATATCTGATCCTTTTGGTAGAAGGTTCGTTGTAGACTTTTGATCCAGTGGTAGCTTCCGTTCAAACAATTTTTTTTTTAAATTCAATTTTGCGTGTAAAACTCGAAGGATCTATTCAACCCCCCTTCTAGATCCATAGCCATAGTCTAACAATGACTTGGAATTGGCCGCTGTGGTGTTTGTGTTGAAGATTTGGAGACATTATCTGTTTGGCTCTAAGTTTGAAGTGTTCAGTGATCATAAAAGCCTGAAGTACTTATTTGATCAGAAATAATTGAATATGAGGCAGAGAAGGTGGTTAGAGCTGTTGAAGGATTTTGATTTTGATTTGAGTTACATCTGGGCAAAGCAAATGTAGTGGCCGATGCATTAAGCAGAAAGTCATTGCATATATCGATGCTTATGGTGAAAGAATTGGAATTAATTGAGCAATTTCGAGATTTGAGTTTAGTGTGTGAAGAGACTCCTGACAGTGTGAAGTTGGGAATGTTGAAGTTGACTAGTGGTATTCTAGAAGAGATCAGAGTGGGACGACGATCTGACTTGAAGTTAGTTGACCAGTTCGCTTTGATCAACCAAGGTAACAGAGGAGAATTCCAAATTGACGAGAATGGTGTGATGATGTTCAGAGACAGGGTTTGTGTTCCAGATGTCCCGGATATTAAGAAGAGCATTCTTGAGGAAGGACATCGAAGTAGGTTGAGTATTCATCCCGGTGCTACGAAGATGTGCCAAGATTTGAAAAAGTTGTTTTGGTGGCCGAGTATGAAGAAGGATGTTGCGGAGTTTGTTTATGCGTGTTTGACTTATCAGAAGTCAAAGATTGAGCATCAGAAGCCTTTAGGTATGATGCAGCCATTGAGGATTCCAGAATGGAAATGGGATAGTATTTCCATGGATTTTGTGGTGGGATTGCCGAAGTCTACTAAGGGAAGTGATTCAATTTGGGTAATCGTGGATAGATTAACTAAATCGGCTCATTTCTTGTCGTTAAAGATTAATCATTCTATGCCGAAGTTGGTCGAGATGTATATTGAGGAGATTGTGAAGTTACATGGGATACCTTCAAGTATTGTCTCAGATAGAAATCCGAGATTCACATCGAGGTTCTGGAAGAGATGCAAGATGCTTTGGGTACTACGTTGAGGATGAGTTATGCCTATCATTCGCAGATGGACGGACAGACAGAAAGGACTATCCAATCCTTAGAGGATTTGTCGATAGCTTGTGTGTTGGATCATGGAGGATCTTGGGATAGCCATTTTTCATTGATTGAGTTCATGTACAATAATAGTTTTCATGCTTGTATCGGAATGACGCCCTATGAAGCTTTGTATGGGAGAAGGTGTAGGACTCCTTTGTGTTGGTATGAGTCGGGCGAGAGTGCTGTACTCGAACCTGAGATTGTGCAAGAGACGACTGAGAAGATTAAGATGATCCAAGAAAGGATGAAAGTGTCGCAGAGTCTCCAGAAGAGCTATCATGATAAGAGGAGGAAGACACTTGAATTCCAAGAAGGAGATCACGTGTTTTTGAGGGTGACGCCAGTGACTGGTGGGCCGAGCTTTGAAGTCTAGGAAGCTCACTCCACATTTTGTTGGTCTGTATCAAATCTCGCAGAGGATAGGAGAGGAAGCCTATCGAATTGCTTTACCGCCGTCACTTGCGAATTTGCATGACGTGTTCCATGTGTCTCAGTTGAGGAAGTACATTCTGCATCCGTCGCATATGATTCAGATGGATGATGTACAAGTGAGGGATAATCTGACAGTGGAAGCTTTACCTGTGCGGATTGACGCTAGAGAAATGAAGCAACTGTGGGGTAAAAACATAACTTTGGTGAAGGTGTTGTGGGGCAGACCAGCTGGCGAAAGTTGGACTTGGGAACGCAAAGTTCAGATGAGGGAGTCGTATCCAACTCTATTTCCTTGAGGTAATTTTCGAGGGCGAAAATTCTTTAAGTGGGGGAGAGTTGTAACACCCCAAATTTCGTAAGAATATTTATTTAATTTATTTAAATATAATATTCGTGAATTTATGTGAATTTTGGTGATTCGTGTTGATGTCGGTATTTTTGTGGAATTTTAGTTATTTAATTAATAATAGTATATAATATGAAATATATTAGTATTATTATTAATTTAAATAATATTAGGGGAATGAAGGGTAAGATGGACTTTTGAGGAGGATAAGTGAGCGTATTAAGGGGAAAGTCCATTTTAGAAGCCCAAGGGTTTAACAAAAGGAATTGGGAAGAATAGGATTCATTTGGTTAGATCGTGAAAATAAGGAGAAAGGTTCAGAGCTCTGAGGAAAAAGGGAAAGGCGAGGATTCGAGAAGGTTTCCGAAGAATCAATAGAGAAAGCTCTGAATCGACAATCTAAGGTATGAGGAGTATTGCCTTTTATTGTTTTCAATATAGGAAGCGACGTATTTAAAGTGGATTTTTGAGGTTTTTGGGGTTTTTGAAGGGTTTTTGAGTTATTGATGACTTAGGGGTATTTTTGAGGATCGATGATGGATTATTGAGGGTTGAATTGATTTGGGTAAAAATAAGCCTTCGAGGCTAAACCTTTGATGATATGTGGGATCTTGTATGAGAAAAGGGTTTATGGGGTTTTTGGGAACCTTGAGAGTTTGTGAAGGTTTATGTGATTTTGAATTAGGATAGTGGAATTAATCGACCTAAATTTCGTAGGTTTTATGCCTTTGAGTGCCATGATGCTTTAGGACTGTTTTGGAGATGTTTTGGGGGAGAATTGAGGTTGAACCCGTAGGGATTTGGTGGACTGAAGTGCTACTAATGCGTAGTAGCGATTGCAGAAATCGCTAGTTCGCAAGGCAAACAAATCATTCGCAGGGCGAATGTTCGCCCAGGCTCGCAAAGCGAGCAGCGCAGTGAATGCGCGATGAGTGTGTGATGGTACTGAGATGACTCAGGGAGGTGACTTTTGAGGTTGATGGCCTATGTGTCCATCGATTGTGACGATTGGTACCACATGCATGAGTCTTGTTGTGCATTGCATTTATGTGGCATATTGTTGTGATTTATGATGTCATGATTTGATGTTTTCCTGTGATGACTCTAATGATGCTGTATATGATGATGACTCAATTTTTATGCATATCATATTTTATATTGATTATAATGAATTGTATTACTCACCCTGCCTGTTTTAATGTTGCCTCCACGTGGGTAACTTGCAGGTGATCAGGATTAGCCGTGGATGCTTCGAGGAACTTTTGAAGTATTATTTGCTTTTGGTCGATGTAGAGGGCCTTGCTCTGATAGTGTAACATCGGGTTGGGTCGTTGAGTCGAACCATGTTGAGTTTTATTTGGCAGTTATTTTGTTGTTATTTTGATGATTATGGTTTTGTTTCAAAAACCCTTTGGTGGGATTTTGTGGTTATGGTGGATCTACTGCCCTTTGAGGCATTTTTGAGTTATTTTGAGGAAAACGTTGTTTACGGAGCAACTTTTGTTGATTTGATTTTATTGAGAAATGTGCACCCTTTGAGGTTATGCTAATTTATTTAATGATTTTATGTTTAATCCTCAGTGATATTTGTGGGGTAGAAAAGGGTTTAATTCTGCAAGCATTCTCAAGCAATGCATATAAGATTGAAGAGTTGACCTCTAAAGGTCGAATCCTGCGAATAAATGGTAAATACTTAAAACAAGAAATACACATAGATGTAGAATAACTAGTAATTTCAGAAATAAAAAAGGCTTCAGAATTGATAGCCTTTAACATTGTTAAGATGCTACGGAAGGCATACTTAAGGTTTACATTAGCACTGAATTGTTAAAACGTTGTCGTAAGAGACAAAACAAAATTTTTGTGAACATAAATAAATCATGTTGTGAACCTAGAAAGGGAAATTAGGCTTGAGTCGCTCGTACTGAACTTTGGCTGAGTTGAGTCGACGATCAGCCAGAGAAATAACTGAATGATAGGTTGAAATCCCGTTATCAAGGGCACCGACCGTCTCCAAGTATTCAATTCCTTGCTGAGTCTCCTCGTCTAGTTGGATATGGCTGGCTCTTCGAAGATTGGTTTTCTCAGCCTCTGCATCTTGCACCTTTTACTATAGCGCCTTTATCTCTTTTTTCCAACCTGCAATCTGGGCATCCAGGGTAGCGATAGTGTTGTTCTCCTGACAAAGGCTTTTTTCAAGTTCTTCTGTGCCCTGGTCTGACTCACTCGCTAATTTCCACGCCTTAGATCTTTCTGCCACTTTGGGCGCCATCTTGGTCTTGACATCATGCTTACGTTCAAAGTCTGCTTGAACTTGGTCAAAGAGACGTCCAAAAGTGACTAAAAAGTCGACCACTTCAATAGGAGCATCAGGGACATCCAGTTTCTTCAAAAGGTTTTTGATGATATAGCCATATATGAAGCCTTTCTCCAAAGCTTCAAAAAGATTGACTTCCCCAGCAAGGGCCTTTAGTTGCTTCAAAATCGTTTCAATAGGCTCAGGACCAGTGGTACCGCCTGATACGGTCGAAGAACTTGAGCATCTATTACTATAACTGCCTTTGCTACTCAGAATCATTTTCATATAGGCCCTGGAATTATTCGTTTTCAGTGCATCCATCTCTTCTTACGATAAGGGAGTGTTTGATGGAGTAGTCTTCTTGGTGGTCGAGGCATCTGGTTTCTCTTTTTCCACGTTAGTGGCAATCATGGTAATAGGATGCTTGACACCTTTGGAAGTATCAACAATTTACTCTTGAAGCTGGGCTTTTTCGACAAGTTGAGGATTCCCAATAGGAGTTGTCGGTCGAGGCTCTTCTTTGTCAAGGGTATTTTTTGGAGACAAGTCTTCTATATCCATCTAGTTCCCTTCCTCTTCTACAGATGTTGAAGAAGTCAAGTCAGTTAGATAAGCTTTTCCAATTGATTGATGAGAAGTGTTGTCACTAGCTTCCGTAGGCTTGTTAACTTCGTCAACAACAACTGCGATCTTGGAAGGTTGTTGTGCTGGTGAGCTATTCGTAGGGGTCGATTTGGCAGCCGATACATATGCAGGATGGGCCGTAGGGTTGTCTTACAAAAATGGTATTCGTCGGTATTTAACATAAGATGTAGAAAATAAGATAGAGGTTGAATTTACCTTTAAGGCGTCTCAGTTAGGACTTAAGTTGGCACTCTTGTTTGACACTAATTTCCTAGCTGCAGAGGTTTCCTTCATAACTTTACCAGTAGGAGCTTTCTTTCCTAGTTTGACTTTAGGAGTAGGAGCCACCTTATGACGAACTGGAATTTTCTTTGTACCAACACCTCTAGTCTTCTTCCTCTTCTTGTGTGAAGGAGGTTCTAGAGATGAGTCATCTACACGTATGGGCCCACCGACTGTGGAAACAGACCCTCCTTCTGCAGTAGTACCATCTACCTACATGGGAAGATTAGAGGAAAATTTCAGATAGATAAAAAAAGCACAAGGTACAAAACACCAAATGTCAAAAAAATCTCGTATGTCATTAAAGGGCATACCTGAGCAGGTTTGGAAGAGGTTCCCTCGACCTTGGGCTTGCTAAGTGCCACTTGAGCACTAGTAACATCCCTTGTTCTCTTCGTATATGTTCGACGACTGAGGGCAAATAAATAATCTCAAAAGTTAAAGAATGGAAAGTAGAAGAAAGAGAAGATTTCTGAAAAGATTTCTATGTTTTCCTCACCCTCTTGTATGGGGGTTTCAACCCTGACATGATTTATGTCGACATGAAGGTGACCTTTGAAACTGTATAGATCCAGCGTAGTCAGAGTCACTTGCTGCGCAAGTTTCAGACTCTCGTTTTTATGAACCTTCAGGGATCTACCTAAATCTCCTTGATGTGCGTGGATCTACCTTTCTTGAATTTTTTTGCAAAGAAGAAAAAGCATCAGTGAGATGTTGTCGTACTGTTGCAACATCCATAAATTCTTGGGCATAATAGGCTCTTCACCAAGTATCAAACTCTGGAGTACAATAATAAGTGGGCTCAAACTCAAAGAGGCTAAGATTAAGTCGACCATCAGCATGTCAAGGGAACCGTTAGAGGTAATCGTCCTTAGAGTAGTCGATAACACTGAGGTATAATTCACTTTTCTTCTTGAAAAATGGGCGAGGAATGGTTTGATTGATTCCAAATTGGCGTTTTACCATATTGGTTGATAACTGAGGATTCTCACTTGATCTTTATAAGGTTTGAGTTTGATGGACAGGAGTTTAGGTGTTAGGAACGATGACCAGATCTTTCTAGATTCCTTTTCTTTTTAACCAGTGTCTGAAAGCGATCGGGTTAACCATTCTGGTCCACGAGTCCTTCTGGAGAAAGGGGCCATAGTCGAAGTGAAGTTATAGCCTTTGGAAAACATTGTTAAGTAGGAGCAGAATGCTTCCCGGTCTGACCTGCTCTTATCAATAGGAGTAGGGTGATCCAGTCGAATACCTTCAATACTTCGAGTGTTGGTGATGAGATCAGTGTCGTCGGGGCGTTCGATTTTCAAGGAAGCTTCAAAAGTGGCGTTAACCCATAATTGAAGTAGCCAAAATGGTTCAGCAAGCAGAAAGCCATCTTTAGGTTTGATGTTTCTCAAGGCTTCAGTGGCTTTTACCAGTGATGCGTACAAAGACCCTTGGATCAGTTGGCTGAGACACACATCCTTTCCCTCATGCAGTTGGTTGTCAAGGTTCAAGTATCTCTTTGCTACCTTCATGGATCGACATCCAAAAATACATCTACACAGCCACAAAGCCAGGAAGGAAATGTGTTTTTCAGCGGTGACTTCAGGAGTGTCAGTGACATTATAGTCTACAATGTACCTAGTGAAACCAACACGATTGTTGTCAAACTCAATTTTATCCTCATCTTGCACAGTGGGGTCGAAGTTGCCACCATCAGGGTGAAGGCCAATAATGGATGCCACGTCGAAGAGCGTGGGTGTCAACATTCTGTAATAAAGTTTGGAAGGTGTTAGCCGTGTTTTCCCAATAGAAAAGGGAGACAAGAAGCATATTTTGGCAATACGCCGGTTCAGTCCTCGACAACTGGATCAAGCTGAAGATGCCCATTTCTTTCTAGACATCGCACATTTGGGATTCTATCTTATCCAACCATGAGATATAATCATTATGTTTTTTTGGTTCGGGGATGGGAGCGAAAAACTCGCAGAGTGTTGGTTTGGTATTCTACGTTCATGGCTTCTTTGATGCTAACTATGAGTTTGGTTCTATGGTAAGCAGGAAAGAAGTCTCTAAACTTAGTAATACCCCTTGCAGGGTTAAGCATAGGACCCATAAGAGCATGGTTAGTTCCAAAAATGGCAAAAGGGATGAGTACCTGAGACTTGTAGATTCGAAGCTTTTCTTCAAAGTTTGGAGGTTTTGAGACATACTCTTGATTCCCTATTACAGTGGCGCTATTCATCATGTATGCTTGAGGAAGAGTTTCCTTAAAATCCTTGACGTTCTTGTTCGAAGGTGCCATTGCTGAAAGACTTTAAGCTTTTCTAAAAAAATTTGGAAAATAAACTCTCTACAGCGAATATTTCATAAGAAATTGCTGAAAAAAGTGTTGAAAGAGGAGTTAAAGAGTTTTTATAGTGGGAAGATCAAGGCTCTCCAGTCTCCTCGACTGAATAGTTGGCACAGAGCTGGTGTCACGTTGCACTTCCCTAGAGGAAGAAGCTATGGCGATTACTACACGTAGTTGCACTACCCGAAAAATTTGGCGCCATGATGAGTAAATGTATGGGGGGTGGGAAGCACACGTTTTTGAGGTGAAGGTTAAAAGAAACGTCATGATAATGATGATGTCATCCCACTAGGGGAATAATGACTAGAAAGGTAAAAAACACCCATATCTCATAGGATCGTCGAAAGAGGCCTTTTTGGGGGCAATTTGTTAGCAGAGATTTTCGAAAAGGGAAAAAACAATAACAAAAGAAGGTAGAGACGACGATATACAAATAATGTGTACCACAAAATCCTGGTTCGACCCGGATGTGGACTTAGTGTTTTTTGGATATTGCAAGGAACACTTCGACCACATGATAGTATCGACCACGTGATGCTTGTGTCAGTGCCAAGTTAGCCGAAAAGGTGGTTATTTGAGCACGCAATGTTACGTTCGAATGCTCACAACCACTTGTAGGTTTCTTTTTGAAAGGACACATGGAGAAAGTACAAAAGCGGGCTGCAAGTAGAGCTTCACCTAGCGAACTCTGAAGATAGAAATGTTAGAAGTAGTTATTTCATAATTGTATATATAGGAGTTCATTTTGTTGAATTAGAGGTGTTCATTTGGTTACAAAAATCTCACACAAAACTCAAAGTAACAGCGTCCAGAGAAACGAGTTACGTCTGAGAAAATGTACGAACAATGAATCACCGTCCTTTACTTTTAATGCAAAGTTTCTAATTTACCTTTTTACTTCGCTTTATTTCATTTGCTTGCAATACTTTTCAAGTTATTTTCACTCAACATTTTCAAGTTTTTTTTCCTTTTCTTGGTGTATTACTAAAAGTAGTCAAAATCTACATCGTTCACGTTCCTCGAATCACTTAAGACCAATATTTCGACCAAGTTGAAAACAGTCATTTTAACGCAAGAGAATCAAAGGCAAGGCATAACTCAACACTATGTCCTAGAATTCACCAGTTGATCATGCAAGTGACCTTTAATTAGGAGACCGACAATTGTTTATCATTTTTCAGCTAAACACCATAGGAGTTACTTTAACAGAAAAATAACCCACCGAATGAAACATCTCCTGCATAGTTTAAGATTTACCTGGATTCTCAACCACCCCAATGTAAGCATTGGCAAATCTGGAGTTTTGTTCTTCGTTCGTCTGAAACATCAAATGAACCTTGGCCTATTTATTAAACCTATCAGGAGGAGAACGAGATCATTGGCCTTTGGTTACTTCCGCATAAGACATCTTGTTAACCCTGAAGAAATTTCTTCCAAAAGTGTTAAGCCTCCTTCCACCCTCTTGACCAGTCTTCTTAAAACCTTTCCTCTCATCCATGTGTCAACCCCTACCAACAACATCCTTCTTCTTCAACTCGAGCTCTTTTCTTTGAAAACGAGGAATGTTGGCAAAAATCTTTCTTCCATCCAAAAAAATGTTGTCCAGCTTCGTTGCTAACATTCTAACATCCTTCACGTAAAAGAATCTAACAAAATCATACCTCTTTCCTCTCGCATTCCTTTTAGGAGGAATGGCCACTTCATCAATATCTCCCAAGTCCATAAAAGCATGAAACAAATCCTCAGCTTTATTATTTTCACTGAATTCTATGATGTAGAAAGTTGAAGATTTTGAATCTCTTCCATCAGAGGTTGCAACATCCCATTTCTCTTCTTTCCTCCTTCTAAAGTTGTTGTTTGAAGAAACTCTAGTCCATCCATATGTCTAGTTGCTCATCTTCGGTTGAAAAGCTAGAAACTCCAAGAAAAAACTAGAGAGAAGTCAGACTCTCTCATATCAGTGATACATCATCATACAAAAATACAACTTTCATACACTTCTCATTAAATAGAGTTTTTCTTCTCAAAGTATTTTGATATTAAATCTCTATTTAAAAGAGAAAATTATTGAATTTTAGACTAAAATTGAATATCTTGTTATAAAGAAAATGTTCCTTTAGCATATCCACTTTACTGTTGGAATTTTTAACAGCATGTAATTTATTTTCTCATCATAACTCAGCGTATAACCAAAATAAAAATTGATAAATAAAATTTTAAAATTAACTTATCAATATTCTAAAATAATTTTTTTAAACTCTATTGAAATAAATATAAAATGTAGTACAATTGTCCTATCGTATCACCACATACCATAATACTTGCCTTTTTGGACAAATTCAAGCAATTAGCAACATAAGAAAAGGTTGATTAAAGTGAAGGACACATAAAAAAACTTATTAATAACTTACGATACATTTGCAATATATACTATAACTAGTACGGTAAGCGATTATGGCTGAACTTGAAGAGCTTTCGGAAAGGATTCAAGCACAGGAGTGGATAGAGTTTGTAACTTGCAATCACATGCAATGAATTGATCATGCTCCTCCATCATTATTTTGTTAATCAATTTCAACAAAATTTGTTCAAGCTCTTCTCCATCATTCCAAGCATTAATTTCAGCCTTAATAAGTGAAGGATCTTTGCATATCAAATCCCATACTGGAAAATTCTTCCTTGGCATCACAAAGTCTCTTTCTCTAAACCTCATACTAGGACAGTAATCACCAGCACCATCACCAAGGTAGATGAACCTCTTGTTATCCACTTCACTAACTGTGTTTTGAATTCTATCAATGATTAAACCCTTGCACATGTTTGGAGGACATGGATTAGTACAACCATGTGAATTTTTGTTGAAGTCATGATAAGGTGAAATTCTAACCCTTCCTTCTTGATTAACATATCCTGGATTACTGTTAATCTCTGAAAAGTATTCCTTTATTCCCAAATGCTTCAAAATAGTTTCAATGTAAAATATATTCGCATCACTCACGATCCTCAAATCACACCCTAAAGCATATGCTGATTTGATTGCAGGTATTATTCTGTGATGAATTGGAATCCTATGAAAAACCTTTTCAATATCTTTATTGGTTATACCATGTGAATGAAGCTCCATCATCATTTTGTCCTATAATTCCATAATACAAAAAGACTCAAATTAGTTAATACAGTATTATGACAGTAACACAGTGTAGAAATTTTGAAGAAATAAAAACAGAATATTTATAAAGAGCCTATACCATGACAGAATTCCATGGCATTGTGGGAAGGAGCTGATTGAACAAATCAGTGAAACCTAATTCTTCGATCAACCAGTTATCACTGTCACAATCAATGATGGTTTTGTCAAAGTCGAAAACAACAACAATATTAGACATTGTTTTCTTTGTGAGAATTGGAATGGCAAAGATTTGAATGCTCAGCAAGAAAAAACTGGTTCACAAGATTGGTTCTTAGCTTGAATTTGAACACATAGAGAGAAAGGTATTTATAGGGAAGAAGTTGGAGAATATTTGGTTTTGATTCTAAAGGAATATTATCTTATAACCCTTGGCCGAGAATCTGTTAAAGTAGTTAGGTTTAGGAGAATTACTTTTAATATTCTTGGCATTTCAAATTCCATCTCAGCCGTTCAATTTGATTAAGTTTTAGTTGGCAGAAGATTGGAGGGCGTGGTTTGTTTAGACCATGAGGGCAAAACGAGAATAAATGAGAAGTATATTAGGCGGCTTTGTGAGTTGTGAGTGTGTAATGCACTCATTTTCATGTTGCAACTCTTAAGAATATTCCGAGTATAGTTCCATTCCTTATTATATGCTACCAAAATCGTGCGCTTAATTCCTCTACAATTCTCTACAATGAGCTACTCCATTTTTTTACTCCTATTTTGGATTTACTTCCACTCAAGTATGTATTTCAATAGATTTTGAATTCCCATGTAACATGCATCAAGCTAATAACGTAAAATAAGTTATTGCTGGGAAGCAACTCAACCACATGGCATGTCACCCGGATTATAATAATGATATGACATTATTTAAAACAAAAAATAAATAATATTAATCTTTTAAATCAAACTAATAACTAACCCGTGCATTCGCACAGACATGTGTTCGAGAATTTTATGTTATAGACGCTGATTGAAATTACAATTTTTTTTGGTAAGTATAACAAAATGTTGTGTGTTGTAAAAAAACGAATTAAATTAATTATTGATATAAATTCAAATAATGCAATGATGATTGAAAATATAAAAAAAAAAAAATTAATCAATATGTAGACCAAAAACAAATAAATAGAGGAAAATTTCAGATAGATAAAAAAAGCACAAGGTACAAAACACAAAACGTCGAAAAAATCTCGTATGTCATTAAAGGGCATCCATGAGCGGGTTTGGAAGAGTTTCTTGCGACCTTGGGCTCTATAAGTTCCACTTAAGCACTGACAATATCCCTCGTTCTCTACCTATGTTCGACGACTGAGGGCAAACAAACAAACTCAAAAGTTAAAGAATGGAAATCAGAAGAAGGAGAAGATTTATGAAAATATTTCTCTGCTTTCCTTACCCTCATGTATGGAGGTTTCGACCCTGACATGATTTATGTCGACATGAAGGTGTCCTTTGAAATTGTATAAATCCAACTTAGTCAGAGTCACTCGCTGCGCAAGTTTCAGACTCACGTTTTTATGAACCTTCGAGAATTCCCCACAAACAAACCACCGTGGGAACAGGGGTGCGAAGGCCAGATCCATATCACTGGTCGACAAAGGGGGAAATTTAGGAGGATAAAAATTGAGGGCGAAGTCATATTTGTTTTTCACATAATCAGGAATTTTTAAGTCCGGAATTTTCGTCTGCATTTTGTCCTTTAGAGTCGTAACTACCTCGCTAATTGTCCGTCTAAGATCATTTGGGTCGTATACAATTTCAAAATATTTCTAGAAAGCCTGAATCTCCTTGATGTACGTGGATCTACCTTTCTTGATTTTTTTTGCAAAGAAGAAAAAGCATCAGTGAGACGTTGTCGTACTGTTGTAGCATCCATGAATTCTTGAGCATAATAGGCTCTCCGCCAAGTATCAAACTCTGGAGTGCAATAATAAGTGGGCTCAAAGCCAAAGAGGCTAAGAGTAGGTCGGCCATCAGCATGTTGAGCGATCCATTGGAGGTAATCGTCCTTAGAGTAGTCAATAGTACTGAGGTATAATTCACTTTTCTTCTTGAAAAATGGGCGAGGAATGGTTTGAGTGATTCCAAACTGGCTCGCTACCATATTGGTTGATAGCTGAGGATTCTCACATGATCTTTAGAAGGTTCGAGTTAAATGGAAATGAGTTTAGGTGTTAGGAACGATGACCAGATCTTTTTAGATTCCTTTTCTTTTGCACCAGTGCCTAGAAGCGATAGAGTAAACCATTCTGGTCCATGAGTCCTTCTGAAGAAAAGGGCCATAGTCGAAGTGAAATTATAGCGTTTGGAAAACATCTTTAAGTATGAGCAGAACACTTCCTGGTCCGACCTGCTCTTATCAATAGGAGTAAGGAGATTCAGTCAAATACCTTCAATACTTCGGCCGCTGATGATGGGATCAGTGTTGTCCGGGCGTTCGATTTTCAAGGAAACTTTAAAAGTGGTGTTAAGACATAATAGAAGTACCCAGAATGGTCCAGCAAGCAGAAAGCCATCTTTAGGTTTGATGTTTTTCAAGGCTTCAGTGGCTTCTCCCACTGATGCATACAAAGACCCTTGGATCAGTTGGCTGAGACACACATCATTTCCCTTATGCAGTTGGTTGACAAGGGTCAAGAATCTCTTTGCTACCTTCAGGGATCGACAGCAAAAAACGCATCTAAAAAGCCACAAAGCCAAGAAGGTAATGTGTTCTTCAGCGGTGACTTCAGGAGTGTCATTGACATGATAGTCTGCAATGTACCTAGTGAAATCGACGTAATTGTTGTCAAACTTAATATTAGCCTCATCTTGCTCAGTGGGGTCGAAGTTGCCACCATCAGGGCGAAGGTCAGTAATGGCCGCCACGTCGAAGAGCGTGGGTGTCAACATTCCGCAGGAAAGTTTGAAGGTGTTAGCCATGCTTTCCCAATAGAAAAGGGAGGCAACAAGCATGTTTTGGAAATACACCGGGCCAGTCCTCGACAGCTGGATCAAGCCGAAGATGCCCATTTCTTTCCAAACATCGCTCATTTGGCCTTCTATCTTATCCAACCATGAGCTATAATAGTTGTGTTTTTTGATTGGGGAGGGGAGCAAAAAACTCGCAGAGTGTTGGTTTTGTATTCTAAGCCTATGGATTCCTTGATGGTAACTATGGGTTTGGTCTTATTATAAATAGGAAAAAAGTCTCTAAACTTAGTAAGACCCTCTGCAGGGTCAAGCGTAGGATCCATAAGAGCATGGTCAGTTCCAGAAATGGTAAAAGAGATAAGTACATGAGACTTGTAGATTCGAAGATTTTATTCAAAGTTTGGAGGTTTTGGGACATACTCTCGATTCCCTATTACAGTGGCGATGTTTAACATGTATGCTTGAGAAAGAGGTTCCTTAGAATCCTTGGTGTTCTTGTTTGAAGGTGCCACTGTTAAAAGACCTTGAGCTTTTCTGAAGAAAATTTGGAAATGAAACTCTCTACAACGAAGATTTCAGAAGAAAATGCTGAAAAAAAGTATTGAAAGAGGAGAGAAAGAGTTTTTATAGTGGGAAGATCAAGACTCTCGAGTCTCCTAAACTGAACAGTTGGCATAGAGCAGGTGTCATGTGGCACTTCCCTAGAGGATAAGATAGGGTGATCAGCTACACGTAGCCGCACTACCCGCAAATTCGGCGCCATGATGAATAGAGGTATGGGAGAGTGGGAAGCGCACGTTTTTGAGGTGACAGTTGAAAGAAACGTCATAATGATGATGTCATCCCACTAGGTGAATAGTGACTAGAAAGGTAAAAAATGCCCACATCTCCTAGGATCCTCGAATGAGACCTTTTTGGGGGCAATTTGTTAGCTGGGATTTTTCGAAAAGGGAAAAAACCTAAACAAAAGAGGGTAGAGGTGACGGTATACAAATGATGTGTACAAAGGAATCCTGGTTCGACCATGATGTGGACTTAGTGTTTTTTGGATATTGCAAGGAACACTTCGATGGCGTGATAGTATCGACCACATGATGCTTGCAACAATGCCAAGTTGGTCGAAAAGATGGTTATTTGAGCACACAATTTTACGTTCGAATGCTCATAACCGCTTGTAAGTTTCTTTTTGAAATGACACATGGAGAAAGCATAAAAGCGGGTTGCATGCAGAGCTTCACCTAGCGAACTCTGAAGATAGAAACGTTAGAAGTAGTTATTTCATACTTGTATATATAAGAGTTCATTTTGTTGAATTATAGGTGTTCATTTGGTTACAGAAATATTACACAAAACTTAAAGTAACAGCATCCAGAGAAACAAGTTATGTCTGAGAAAATGTACGAACAATGAATCACCGTTCTTTACTTTCAATGCAAAGTTTCTAATTTACCTTTTTACTTCATTTTATTTCATTTGCTTGCGATACTTTTCAAGTTATTTTCACTCAACATTTTCATTTTTTTTCTCCTTTTCTTGGTGTATTACTAAAAGTAGTCGAAGTCTACATTCTACACGCTCCTTGAATCACTTAAGAACATATTTCGACCAAGTCGAAAACAGTTATTTTAACGCAAGAGAATCAAAGGCAAGGCATAACTTGCCACTATGTCCTAAGATTCACTGGTTGATCCTGCAAGTGACATTTAATTAGGAGACCAGCTGTTGTTTACCATTTTTCAGCATAAACACCATAGGAGTTTCTTTAACAGAAAAATAACCCTTTGAATGAAACATCTCCTGCATAGTGTAAGATTGACCTAGATTCTCAACCACCCCAATGTAAGAATTGGCAAATCTAGAGTTTTCTTCTTCGTTCATTTGAAACATCAAATGAACCGTGACATGTTCATTAAACCTATCAGGAGGAGAACGAGACCCTTGGCATTTGGTTACTTCCGCATAAGACATCTTGTTAACCCTGGAGAAAGTTCTTCCAAAAGTGTTAAGCTTCCTTCCACCCTCTTGACCAGTCTTCATAAAACCCTTCCTCTCATCCATGCGCCTGCCCCTACCAACAACATCCTTCTTCTTAAACTCGAGCTTTTTTCTTTAAAAACGAGGAATATTGGCCAAAATCTTTCTTCCATCCAAAAAAATGTTGTTTAGCTTCGTTGCTAACACTCTAACATCCTTTACGTTGAAGAAACAAAGTCATACCTCTTTCCTCTCACATTCCTTTTAGGAGGAATGATCACTTCATCAATATCTCCCAAGTCCATAAAAGCATGATACAAATCTTTAGCTTTATTATTTTCACCGAATTATGTGATGTAGAAAGTCGAAGATTTTGAATCTCCATTCCTTCCAACAGAGGTTGCAGCATCCAATTTCTCTCATTTCCTCTTTCTAAAGTTGTTGTTTGAAGAAACCCTAGTCCATCCATCTGTCTCGTTGCTCATCTTCAGTTGAAAAGCTAGAAACTCCAAGAAAAAACTAGAGAGAAGTCAGACTCTCTAATGTCAGTGATACATCATCATATAAAAAAATATTGCTTTCATACACCTCTTTAAATACTTAAGAGTGTGTTTGGATGAGGTAATTAGTTGAGAATTTTTAGAGAATTTAAAATTCTAAGTAATTCAAATGATTCAATTGAAATTCATTCATTTTAAAATTCTTTTGTTTGCATGGAATATTAAAATGATTCATTGTTAAATTTTGGGGTCATTTTTATAAATTTTAAAACTTTTGGGTCAAATTTTAAAAATGAAAAATAGGGACCAATTTGCAATTTTTGAAAAATTGAAGGGATCAATTTGTAAAATTTGAAAATTATTAGGGACTTATTTTCAATTTTTTGAAAATTTTGGGGGTGAATTTGAAATTTTCATAAAACATGAGAACCATCATGCAAAATTTGAAAAATTAATAACAAACAATTTAACATTTGCATTATATAGAGTGAAGAAACAATTTGAAATTATTTACTTTTTTGATGTCATTGTAAATTCCTTAAATTTAAGATGAATAAAATACTCCATAAATTTATATCATTTTAACAATTTTCCATATTTTTTATCCAAACAATGGATTTTGACTAAGTCATTTCAAATTCTCTCAAAAAATTACTTTCTCTCGTTAAAATGTTTCATCCAAATACACTCTAAGTGTGTTTGGATGAGGTAATTGAGAATTTTTACGGGATTTAAAATTCTAAGTAATTCAAATGATTCAATTGAAATTCATTCATTTTTAAATTCTTTTGTTTGGATGGAGTATTAAAATGATTCAATGTTAAATTTTGGGGTCATTTTCACAAATTTTAAAACTTTTGGGTCAAATTTTAAATATTTAAAATAGAGACCAATTAGCAATTTTTAAAAATTTGAAGGGACTGATTTGTAAAATTTGAAAATTATTAGGGACTTATTTACAATTTTTTTGAAATTTTTGGGGGTGAATTTGAAATTTTCATAACATATGAGGACCATCTTACTAAATTAATAAAATTAATTACAAACAATTTAACATTTGCATTATATAGAGCGAAGAAGCAATTTGAAATTCCTTACTTTTTTGTGTCATTTTAAATTCCTTAAATTTAACATGAATAAAATACTCTATAAATTTACATTATTTTAACAATTCTCCATATTTTTTATCCAAACAATGGATTTTGAGTAGGTCATTTTAAATTCCCTCAAAAAATTATTTTTTCTCATTAAAATGCTTCATCCAAACACACTCTGAATTCTAAGGAATTTAAATGATTCAATTGAAATCCATTTTATTTTTAAATTCTTTTATTTGGATAGAGTATTAAAATGTTCCATTGTTAAATTTTTAGGGTCATTTTGATAAATTTTAACAATTTTGAGCCAAATTTAAAATATGGAAAATAAGGAACAATTTGCAATTTTTGAAAATTTTTTCATAAAATATGAGGACTATCTTGTAAAATTTGAAAAATTGATAACAAACAATTTGACAATTGTATGATATAGAGTGAATGAGTAATTTCGAATTTCTTACTTTTTAGTGTCATTTGAAATTCTTTAAATTTCACTTGAATAAAATACTACATAAATTTACATCATTTTAACAATTCTCTATATTTTTTATCCAAACAATGGATTTTGATCAAATCATTTTAAATTCTCTCAAAAAATTACTTTCCCTCATTAAAATGCTTCATCCAAACACATTCTAAGAATTTTTCTTCTCAAAGTATTTTGATATTAAAATTCTATTTGTACGAGAAAATTATTGAATTTTAGACTAAAATTGAATATCTTGCTATAAAGAACACAATCCGTTAGCATATCCACTTTACTGTTGTTTGTTTATTGTTGTTATTGAGATCATAAACTGAGTTTGGCTTTGTGTGTTGTTACTTTGAGATGGATGTTATGCTTTGGCTAAGTTTCATAACTGTCAGTATGTTAGAAATATTCATTGATCTCTGATATGTCTTAAGTGATTGATGTTGGTAATGAAAGTTTGTTTGACTCACCCTGTTACAAACTGATGTGTGAAATCCATGTGCTACCTTGCTTTGAGTTATATGTATGTGCTTGTATCATGATTGTTTGCTTTAGGTCTGATGTATAAGAATGCTTACTTCAGTTCCATGGAATTTTAGCATGTTTTTAGTCTCTACTGACCATACATGTATGTTTGCTTCAATGTATATGACATATGTATGTGTTGAAATGAATCTCATTGCTTTTGTCTTTGAAGTCCATTTATTTGAAATGTCAAGAATGGTGTTTGCTTCATTAACCTTTGACACTGCTGTGGATAGACAACTTGTTTATGTCTCTTTGAACTATTATTGTGACAACATCCATCCTTGCTATGACCTATACTTTCTTGTTGTATCTTTGCTATAACTCGAGTCTATATACTGTTCATCTGTTCATGTTTGTACTTCTTGGTATGCTCATAAGATAATCATCATGTCATGTGCATTGTTTTGTTCTTTACATTGTAACATGTTAACATATGCCCAAGTATGCTGTTTGGCTTGATATCATAAATGGATGATGTAGCCTTATTACCATGATACATGTGTGTTTCTATGATAAGTCATATTGCCTTGGTTTTGTTCAAGATTGGCCTTAGGTTTTCATTTTTGGTGCTGCCCTGTCAAGATGACTAGTCTTGTTAATATTACTTGTATGTCATACATGCGTGTCTATGCTAATGATTGCTCCATGTGCATGTCCTGTTAAGAGCATATGTGCTAATATCTTAGAGCTTTGTTTTGAGACCTTGATTGATGTTTGGTATCCATGAGCTTCCTTGCTTTATATCCAAATTTCTGTTTAAGTGTTGATGTTTGTTGGAGTGTTGTCTGTGAGCTTGAAAACTGTTGTTAACCTGTTCTGTCACAGGAATTACTTTTGAATATTCATGTACTTACCTACATCTTGTTATGTACACAAATCGTTAGGATATATTCACTGTTGTTGTCATTGTTGATTTGAGATTAGTGTAGGGTATGTAGTTTGCACCTTGTTGAATCTTTCTTTCTTTTCTTGTTCATGTGCCTCTGGCCTTCACGGTCTGTTATGTTTTCTTGCCAAATTAATGTATGATAAAGTCTTTTAAGATGCTTGAAATTGATACACTTAAATTATCCACTTGAGTTACACAACTGCTTTCTTATTCATACTGCTAACTTATCAATGTGGCCTATAGATTAGCTCTGGTTCTGAATGAATTGACACAACCACCACTTCTGTTCACTTTTATTATCCATACTATGTTCATCTGCCTGATGTATGTGTGTGTGTGTTATCTTCACAACTGAGCTGAGCATTTGAGAATGAAAGTTTGATCATGTTCATTTTACTTGCTGCTCTCATTTTCAATCATGTGCCACCTGATGAGTGTAAGTTTGTAAATATGAACCTACTTTAGTTGAACTGTGTATGCAAATATGTTGGTGTGATTATATGTTTAAACATGATACCATGTGGTTTTTGATTGAGGTTTGGAATTGCTAAATCTTGAGGTGTTTGTCTTTATATCATCTAGTTTTTGTTTTGAATAACTTGAAGGTATGTGTGAAAGCATGTTGGTAACAAGTTTTGTACTGTTCCTTTTTTCTCTACTGATAATCATCAGGGTGTATGCTAGCCATATCATAATGACATTGCTGTCACGATAGATGTTTGGTTTCTATAATTCACATGTCTTTGTTTGTGATACCTCATTTTTGCCAGCTTGTATGTGTTTTGTGTGTTAGGTCTTAGTGTAAACAAAAGCCACCATTGTATTCCTTGTTCTTTGCTGTGTATTTTAGAGCTTTATTTCATTAGATTTGGTTTTGTTTTGATTGAGTTATGCTGTTGTGAACATGGCTGGGTAAGTTGAGTTTGGTTGGGAATTTGGGCATGGCTGGCACGCGTAGGTTTTGCGTATTGGGCATTTATGAAACTGGTTTGCTTTATATTTTTCTTGAGTCATATAATTCATGGATGAGAGCGTAGCACCGCTGGTCCATAGAGGAGTTTGTAAGCGCTTGTAACCAAGGGGACTGGGGTTCGAATTATTTTTCTGAGTTTCACCTGTTTTAATATATATATGTATATTCCCATTACGTTTCCAAATGCGCGCCTTGGTCTGGTGGTGTGAGTTTTGAGCTGCAGGCGAGTGGACCTGGGTTCAAACCATCAAAATGCCATTTCCTTATTTTTGTCACTTAGTTATATTATTTGTTTTATAATTTATGCTCAATTTTCAAATTATCATAATTTGTTTGGTTTTTATCCTTTTTCTTCCCTTCTTCTTGCTATTTACTTCTAATTAAATGTACTTTTCAATTATAAAAGAAAATTGTTAAAAATATTTAATTATGAGACCTTTATTCTTGATTAGGATTAGAAATGCTTATTAGGGTTTCATTAGGCCTTCCTTATGCATCTTGCCATGTTATCTCTATTCATCATGTTTGATCTTTGTCTCATGTATGTTTCTAAACTTTGTATTGACATCTTGACTTTGTTTCATCTCATCAATTTATTCATGTCTTTTTACATCATCATATGTGCTTTTATAACTTGTTATCTTTTAGTATTCTTATCAACTGTATCTTTCCCCCCCATTCCAAAGGAAGGTGAACTAAGTTGACTCCTAAGTCATTAGCCCCCATCTTACCTTAGTAGCCTCTTAGGAGATGACTTTCACTTCTTGGCCTCCTAAAAGCCAATAAGTTATAACTAGCCTTAGGAGAGAGTTCTTACACTCTTGGTGATATTCATCCTAATGAATACTCATTTTCCCTATTGACTAAAACTTCAACATATGACCATTATAACTTAGATTTTGAGAGTTCTTGAACTTTAGAATGAGCTTGTACTCATTCTCCCCTGTGAACTTTGACCATAGTTAAAAGTTCATTACTTAGTAGAACTACGCATACTCTGATTCTACTCCCGAGGATACGTAGGCGCAAGGGGCGATGCCTTATCGAGTTTACTTAGAAATAAACCCCTAGGGTTTCAACCTTTAGCATAACACCCTTAGCAAGCGAGTAAGATATAACAAGTTTAAAACAAGAGGTTCCCATAGAGTACTACAGACGTTTAGGATGCTAATACCTTCCCTAGGCGTAACCAACCCCCGAACCTTAGATCTCCCCCCTTTCCATTTTTTTAACGATCTTGAATGTTTACGTTGGATAAATCAAAGTCGGCTGTAAAAGAAAATGATGCGAGTTAATTAATAGCTTGTGTTGCGGTGAAAATTGGATAACAAATTATTAATTAATTTGCATCATATTTCTTTTACAACCGACTTTGATTTATCCAAAGGAAAGGTTCAAGATCGTTAGAAAAACCTAAAGGGAAGAGATCTAAGGTTCGGGGGTTGGTTACGCCTAGGGAAGGTATTAGCACCCTAAACGTCCGTAGTACTCTACGGGAACCTCTTGTTTAATGTTATCTTATGTTTGCTAAAGGTTCTATGCTAAAGGTTGAAACCCTAGGGGTTAGTATCTAAGTATACTCGACAAAGCAACGCACTTTGCGCCTACGTATCCCCGGGAATAGAATCAGAGTATACGTAGTTCTACTTCTACTGAATGATTGATAGTGGTCAATATTCAGAGGGGAAATGAGTGTGAGCTTATTGTAGAGTTTAAGAACTCTCTAAGTCTAGTTGTAATGGTCCTATGTTGAGGTTAATTAGCAGGGGAAGTGATAAATTCATTAGGATGAATATCACTAAGAGTTTAAGAACTCCCTCCTAAGGCTAGTTATAATTTCTATGGCTCTGATGAGGCCAGGAAATACAGTTCTCTCCTAAGAGGTTACTTAGGTTAAGGTGGGAGGTCATGACTTTAGGAGTCAACATATTTAACCTTCCTTTGGGATGGGGGGAAGATGATGATAAAAAAATAAAGGCGTAAAAGATAAAACATTGATATAAGATAATATAATGGAAGCAATATAAGCATGAGGATGGCAATATATTTCATGACAAATGATGAGTAGACATGAGATAAAGACAAACCAAAGATATTAAACTTGAGAAATATATCACACAAGAAACAAATCATAAGTCAAGACATAATCATGAATAAAAGATTAAATAAGATGATATTCCAAGTTGAATAATACCAATCACAAATTAAATCAACAACCATATGACAAGATAAATTAAAGATGTATTAAAACAAACATTCAAAATAACAATAAGGTCATAAATAAAAGGTTTAACGATTTAATCAAGATAAAGAAAGTGGAAACTCACGTTAATAATAAATCAACTAAAATAAATATTTAAGAAAAATAAATTACTAAACAAAATAAATATTTTTGGAGTTTTAGAATAAAACTGAGATTTTCTAAAAAGATAAATAAACTATTATTTGAATTTTTAATAAGCTTGAGATAAAAAAGAAATTATGAGATAAAAAGAAAATGATTTTAACCAAAAAAAAAAAAAAGGAAGTGTCCTATGTAGGGATTGAACCCACGCCCTTACCTGAATGTCCCAAAACTTTCACCAACTGGGCTGTGCGTGTGTGGTGAATACAAAATGCAAACATAAACATATATTTCAAAGAAGCGAGAATCAGAAGAGAAAAAAAAACAAAAGGACTGGGTAGGGATCGAACCCCAGTCCTTATAGGCACGACAAAGAGGAATAGTAACGCACACGCAAGTCCATCCGCTGGGGCGGGAATACATCCAATAATAAATATGACTTGATAAATATAAAAGGTAACCATGTACGCATATCCCAAATAAAGCACACAATCCATCAGAAAGTGCAAGTTGCTCACGATAGTAGCAAGTGAGTCATGCCATTGATCCAAATTAGCAGCATAAAACCATTAACAGCTACAAACTGCTCACGATAGCCGTAGGTATGACATGCCATTAATCCAAACTAATAACACTGAACCAATAAGAACTGCAAACTGATCATGATAGAGGTATGTATACCATACTATTAATCCAAATTAATCAACATAAAACCAACAGAAAGCATAAACTGCTCACGATAGCAGTAGGTAACAACATGTTATCAAGATAAACATATCCCATAAGGCAGTGGGTTAATAAGATCAGACACAAACAAAATGCTAGCAGGATTCATAAAGTTAAGATTTATCTTGGTTATTAAACAAAGCAACATTTAGTTTTCACCAAGATAGTAGACAAAACTAATGCAAGATTACAACAAGAGTTCATACACCAATATACAGCAAGGCCAAATTGTGAGTATGCAAACCAAACATATTATCACATAATGTTAAAGAAAATGCAATCAAACATAATGATATCAGACATAGTGATGAGTCATGAATCACAACTAGGCCATAGTCACACCAATTTCATTAAATGTCAAGGAAGGTTTACTTAAACTTATGGCAATCAAGCAGTATGTCAACAGAATTGTGCACATGTGAAAAGTGACATGCTGTCGCAAAACATAACTTTACAATGTGAAATAACACGGTATGACATTCTAATAGAACATTGAGGCACAGCAACACATGGACATAAATCTTAAACATACATGATCAATATCAAGCCAAAGGACTGCTACTCAAGAAAATGAGACAGTAAGCAAACCAACAAGATAAACCAAAACTCAGGTAAAATGGTTAAAAACAGTTCCACATTAGGAGTAAAATATCACACTTATGCAAGGCCTTAGATACAAGAAAGAGAACTTAATGACATGAGCTTGGACAAACCAAAATGATCATTCATATAAAGAGAACAATAGTGCCAATTTGATGAACAAAAACAAAGGCATAAACCAAACATATAGCAGTTGTAAGCTCCACCACAATCATAACAAGTATGTGTATTATCATTAAACAGAATCATGTTATTCTTATGGAGTCCATCATGATTAACTAGCCAGAACATCAGCAATGCACATATGAAAGAAACAAGCATATTACCCAATGATATTAGAGCAGTCATACATTCCAAAACATATATTATAGTCAATGATATTCAAGTTAAATGGTAATTAAGCATGGACATTATATATGAGCATAATAGAGATTGTACTTTCATCAAATGGATGCAGCTAAGATCAGTCACAAATCAAATAACAAACACATAGCAAAACAAAAGTCAATCTGATGGTAAATGGGCAGAAGAAACGGCACATGTATCTTACACAAAGCAAAGCAGGGTTGTGTTCAAACATAACAATAAAGAGTAAGTCTGAAGTGCATCCCTAGGTTTAAAGATAGTGTTCATCAACCATGGTTTAGGTCAGAATACTATGTAAGTAACAAATTGATAGCCAAAGGCCTCCTAAACTACAACATATATTTAGGGCAAAAACAAGGCATATGACATATAGCAATCAACATTTACTCAGGTATTATCATTTAATAACAGACAAATGGCATAGCTTATGAATCATGTTAAAACACATCAAGGTTAACATACACATTATGAATACAGGTGCTGGCATTTAAAACAACAATCCAGATATCAAGAAAACTTTTGAGTTGATAGGTTTAATTAAAAAAAAAGGGCTAAGCAGGTACAAAGTGAGATAGCAGCATGACAAGCCAAAGAGAAAAAAATTGAGGCATATGATAGGGATGACTCAAGACAACATAATCCAAATCATTTATAAACACAAACCTTAAACAAAAGTCATTCCTAGAAGATGTAAAACAGGCCAGTGACTTGCATATGTTAACAACTGAAGCAATTCGAATTCAAACACATAATCAATCATCAACAATGACAGTGGTGCATACAAGTGAGCAAAAACTATCGACCTTAAACTGTAAACATCCATAAAGACAAAAACTCAAAACCATGACTGAGTAAAACCCAATAATCATATGTTGGTGATAGCAGAAATGGATAATAGATGACATTCAAACACATAGGGCAAGATCAAACATCATTAATAGAAGTATGCAAAAAGCAATATGATCATCAATTTGAATCAGAAGAAAATGCTGCCTAGAGTTGGTTCCATGGACAACATGAATGCATCAAGACACTGTTATATCAAAGCAAAGGTTCAAATATCATCTTAACATGTCGAGCAAACAAGACCAGCAATGGTAACTTAGTTTAGCATAAAAGCAGTCATTTCACTCTCACCAATAGTTTGACATGATTAACAGAGAACCCTTTTACAACAACAAACAAAATCAAGAGGAAAATATCCACAAATTCAAATCAACTGTTAATACAAAGCTCAAAATACCAAATCCACGGTAACGGTAAAAACAAACATTTCCAATAGGTATACCAAGTATAGAATCACATAAACTCAAAAACTCTTTGAATAGGATTAAAATTCAAAGGAAAGAAAAGTTACCAACTTTAAGTATGGCTGGACTTGCTTCTCTTTAGACTGACCACCACTTCTTGATGCCAACCCTTGCTCTCTTCCCTCTTTTGAACTTAGATATTTGGAGTGTTTTTGTAGAGATTCTTGGTGTCAATGAACTAAGACTGAACCTCTTATATAGGCAAGGAAACTGGGTTGATGTGAAGCATTATGGGCCGGGTTAACTCCTCAAACATTTGGTGGGCATAGGCAGCAACTAGGGTTTTCGTTTTGAATTTCAAATTTGGTCCAATTCTTGGAGATAATTGAGCTGTTTAGGCTGTGCAAATCCTCAGACGTACAATGTTAATTCACCATTTTGCACATTACTTCTGAGTTCCTTGCTTGAGGTCAGTGGGAGAGGCATTAAACAAGGTAAACGTTGGAGATGGCGTGGAGCGTATCGCAGGTGGTGGCAGATTGAAAGCTGAGAAAGGTAACTCTTCAGAATCACCTTTTGTGCACCACACAGTTGGGCTTGAAAAGGAATTGTCTTGGAGAGTTCAAATTTGAGAAATCGCGCCAACGGTAATGTGGTTGAGACGAGTTACATGAATTGAATGGATTCAAAAGCGTTTGAATTTATCTTCATCATTCTGAATTTCCCCAGCAAGAACAAGGGAGGAGAACAACTTGGTTCTCTTTGGTTTCCTACATGTCGTGCTGTCATTGTTTGATGGAAGAGTTGAAAAGTCAAACCCAATCAAGCTTGATTCTTATTGGTCCATGGCAATGAAATGAAGATCCAAAATTTGCAATATAAACTTGGTCACGGTAGGCTTATATGATGGGAATGTTCTCTTAATTGAATTAATAATATGGTTGTTAAAAACAATAACAAACTACTTAATATTCTAGATTAAGAATTTGTTAGAAAAAACTAAATGAATAATTAACTTAATTAATTAAGATTAACTTAAATTAAGATTAATAAAAATAAATAAAAATAAAACAACTTAAATATAAATAAAATAAAATGGGCCGTATTTGAAATTAACCTAATAAAAAAAACAAATAAAAAGCTAAGATAATCATCAAATTAAAATATGGAGAAAGATAATAGAATAACAATCAGCAGAAAAAATGAGGGTAAAATTTGGGGTGCAACAGCTTGTTATCCGATTTTCACCGCAACAATATACAATGTTTTAATTTGATGTAATATAATTTTTGGTATGATACGATTCACAAATGTGTGTTGATGTTTCTGCTATGATACGATTCACAAAAATACAGGTTAAAGATGGGAATATATATATATATATATATATATATATATATATATATATATATATATATATATATATATATATATATATATATATATATAAGCAAGTGATTTCACCACAGTTGATAAGTCCAACCGTGGTTATATGTTGAGCGCTATCCATAATAATTTAAATCTCAAAAATAACGTTGATGGAAATCGAACCAAAGACCTTTAAACTTTTCACAACGGTTATGTATCACAACCTTAGTGATAGGTAACACGCATTCCAGTTTTTCATAACGGGCACAAGACCATGATTGTAAGTAACACATATACAACCACATGCTACTTAACAACAGCTGGTCCTTCGTGATTATATATCTTTTCCAACCATGATTTGGGTCTCAATAACAACAATAAACAAACAACACAACAACAACAATAACTTTAATGTAACATGAGTAGTGATGTTTGATATACCAGATATGTGAAGAAGGAGAAAAAATATGGCGCGTACAATAATTATACATCGAGTTTTCGTTACGTGAGGTGAAATCGTTGTCATAAAATGTATTACTTGTATTAGTGAGTGATGTACTTAAGCAACCCAAGCTTAGGCCATTTAAAATATATTAAGAAGGTTATGTGATATATGCAGGGAACTAAGGATTTTATGTTGACCTATATGAGGTCTGGCTCACTTAAAGTTGCTATGATGATCGAAAGTCGACTTTCGACTTAATTTTTATGATGGTAGGAGGAGTTATTTTCTAAATGAGTGTTAAGAAGATTCTCATATATACTTTTACCATGGAAGCAGATTATATCACTTGTCATGAGACTACTTGTCAAACTATATGGCTAAAGAACATAAGCTTCTGCTTTAAAATAGTTCAAAAAGAACCTTAGATCAATTGTGATATAATGGGACAATATTGCTTTCGTGCACTTCTCTTGATACACTTAGAGCTTTTCTCGCCCAAAGTATTTTGCCATTGAATATTTATTGATAAGAGAGAAAATTAATAAATTTTAGACTCAGATTAAATATCTTGCTACAAATAACATGTAAGTATAACTACTTACTAAAGACTTAATTGTTGGAGCTTTTAAAGACATATAATTTGTTTTATCATCATAACTAGGGATGCTCAAATTAACCGATTACTTGAATTATCCATATTCCTATCCAAATCCAATTATTAAGAATCGGTTAATTATTAGTATGATTTTAACCAAATCCATATTTTGAACATATAATTAATATGATTTTAAGCAAATCCATATTGGTAGATTCATAACCCAAATAAAAACCAAATTAATCTATTTTTTGAAATTTAGAAAAAAAAATCTTAAATTTTAAATTTTTTTCTAAAAAAAAATTTGTTTTATAATTTTTTTTCTTTCTGAAAAATTAAAGAAAAATATTTTTGTAAAATATACATCAGATTTTTTTTTAATTTTTTTTTGGAAAAAAAAGTTTTTTTTTCAAAAATATAAAAATATTTTTTATTTTTGAAAAAAATAGTTTCCTAATAAAGTTATTTATTAAATTATAAAAACATATTTTTTTAATTTTGGAAAAAATATTTTTTCCTTAAAAAAATGTATTATTCAGTTTTGAAATTTTTTCTTTTTTAAGATACCTTGCTTTATATATCCTGGTCTAACTCCAAAATTAGATCGTATTTAGCAACTCTTATGTTGTCTTAGGTTGTTGTCTTGGTTTATTAGTTGGTTGGAGGATTGCATCTTTTGATCGTTTTGTTTTGTATTGTTTTTGGATTTTTATTAATATAATATTGTTTCTAATTTTTTTTTTTTAAATTAAAAAAAAAAAGACAATTTTTAAAAAGAAAATTAATTTTTCCTAAAGATAAAAAAAATACGTTTTTTTTCTGGAAAAATAGTTTAATAAAATTGTTTTTTAGAAACAATTATATTTTTTTGAAAAGAGTTATTTAAAAAAAATTAAAATAAAAAATAATTATATTATTGATTATGAATATAACTGTTTAATAACTGATTTAAAACCATTTAAAAAAAATTAATTCTAATTATAACAATTAATTTTTAAAATCGATTATAACATGACTTTTATATAATTATGGATTGGCTATAAAACTTAACCATCCATTAACATCACTAATCATAACTCACCCTATAACCAAAATAAGCAATGATAAAAATAATTTTTAAAATTAACTTTTCAATATTCTAGTATCTTAAAACGCTCTATTGAAATAAATAGATTTTTTTTAAATAACTGTCATTTTCAAATAATTATTCAAAATTACCATAATTTTAAACAAAATACGAAATTAACTAAGTTTCAAACAAAAAAAATTAGCTCGTACAAGGAGTATCCACTTTAAATGGCGCATGCATGCATTTGTTGTACACAGGTGTAGGTGTCATGCATACTGGCGCATGCTTAGAATACATGTCATGCATGTGGCACATGCATGCATTCTCTAGTAGCATACGCCACAGGAAGTGGCTAATGCGTTGTTTTTTTATTTATTGTAATAATAAAATAATTTGAAATAAAATAGAAATTTAAAAACTATTTATAATATTATTTCATAAAATTGAACTACACAACGATTGAATAGAAAATCAATGACTCGCTCGTTCGTAACGCCCCCCCGGTTCCACATCCTGGCGCGTTTGCTTGTCTTTGAGGTCTCCCGCGATTTTGCTGAGATGTTTGGGGTCTTCTAGTATTCGTCTGAGACAAAGGTGGTTGGTGCGAGGGCCCTTACATATCTAATAAATTTTCATTCATTTCTCCCTAGTAGTCTGGGGTGTCATAGTCGGCGCTGCCATAGACGAGTTTAGTGTCCATGGTTTTCGTAGTTGGGTTGTGGTGGTTGGGTGACATGTGGACGGGCTGGTTGGTTGAATTGAGACATTGATTTATTTTGGATACGAAGCAATGGTCCTTTTGGTGTTTGATAGTCATGTGGTGGTTGGGTGCGTTGGCAATGTGATATTTGGGTGCTTTGGTGGTGTGATGTTTGAGTGTACATTGGTGGGATGCTAGGGTGGGATGAGGTGGAATCATATGCATCATCGAGGCTATAGTATGATGTGGTGGCGACATATGGTTGTTGATGGTATGAGTTATGCTCTTGGTTTTATGTTAGATGTGTGGCATGAATTAGTTGCGGGGTTTGGTGTTTGGTGGTTGGGTGTATCTGATATGGTGATGTTAAGAGGTTGGTCGTTGGGTTTAGGTGGGTTGACATTATTGTTGGGTTTGGTAATGGTGTGGGGTTGGTTGTTAGGCGGGGATCTGTTGCTGGTCTATAAGATTGCGATAGACTACTATAGCATGTTTGGGACATTTGTAGTAGTTCATTACCAGAACAGACCACCTAAACCGAAAAGAGTGAAAATAAATTATTTACAGTTAGTTGTAGTATAAAGTAAGCAAGTAGAAAAAATAAGATAAACTTTCTTTGTTGCGAAGGGGAATGTGAAGGGCTTCTCGTTGACGGAGGCGAGTGACAAAATTTATGACCAACCCCATGCTTGGAGCAAAAAGACACAAGAATATAATGAACAAGTACCCTTTTGTGCAATTTTACACAAAGAACTATATAGATGGGACAAAGCAGCTGAATCCTAACTATATGTTCCTATTTTATTTATGTTTCTTAACAATGGAAAATACATAAAATTTATTGTGTTACCAGTATTTTTCAGGAAAAAAATTACCAAATAGTATCATAATATAACATCGTGTTTTAATTTTTTTTCATACTCAGTCGAATCTTCGGTTAATATTATACTTGAATAGTTTTGTTTAAGATACTTTAGATTAATACCTTGACCCCTTGTTGTGTTTTCACACAAAGGGGCGCCCAAAAAAATTTTGGATATTGGTTATCTTGGTTAACCCTACCATTAATAATCCTACCTTTGATGGGTAGACCAAACAACATGTACATGTCCTCTAGTGTGACGGTACATTCATCGAACAAAAAGGGAAATGTGTGTGTCTCGGGTCTCCATCTTTCTACCAAAGCGAGGATAAATTTGTAATCAACAAAGTATGAGACAATGTTGAGTAAATGACCAAAACCGTTTGCTCGTAAATATGGTTCTATCAATTCGTTGTATGGTACATATTCATGTACGCGACAGCAAAATCTCTTTTGCTCCTAACATAAAAAAAATTGAGGAAAAAAATTGAGGAAAAGTATTAACAACAAATTTAGAAATATATTTGAAATAATGACTTACAAACTCCACAATGTTATTGATAGTTCCTTGATGCGTCTCACCCATGGTTAATAGAGTCATTTTTTAGAATGCTTCTGAGTGATTGATGCTGAGAAACTGTATATATTGAGTGTGTTTGATGAAAATGATGAGTTATGTATCCATATTTATATATGAGCAATGCATTCGTGTGATCCAATTTTGCATGGAACCTACAACCAATGCGCCCTAGGCAATGGTGCATGGGTTATATTTTTATTTCATGTGTATTGTCCGCCTCAACACATGACAAACTTGAACTTGGGTGCAGACGTACCATCCTCAGATACATTTCACAATTCGTATTTGCAGACAGAAGGATCATTAAAAATGGGTGATAGATTTCGCACAAAAGAAAACAATGTAAAGAGCTATTAAAAAGTATCACATGGAAATCTCAGTTGATTATACTATCGATCGAACTAATGTGACGAGGTACAAGATCTTATATTGTAATGTGCTCTGCATGTACGGCTGACAGCATCTTACCGGAAGAAGAGTGATTCTTGGGAGATAGGTTCTATGGGTCTAGCTCACGATTGCATAATCACGAACCCGATGCAGGATCATCACAAACTCAGCACTCAGTTAATATGCAATGAAATTTTGTCTGTCATTAGCAAGAATCCGTCATTGAAGGTGAGTACAATAATCTCGCATATCGTTACACGATACAATTTTATTCCCTCGTACAAGAAGGAATGTATAGATAGATCTAAGGCGATTGAATGAGTATTCAACAATTGGGAGGATTCGTACAAAGAACTTCAACAATACCTGGTGGAACTTAAGCATTATACTTTAGAGACTGTTGCCATTTTGGAGACTTTGTTGGCATATACCCCATACATGACTTGTGTTAATGGAAATGACATATTCCACCGACTCTTTTGGGCATATGAACCATGCATAAAAGGTTTTGCTTTAAGTATACACTAGTACAGAAAACACTTTTTAAATCGATTAAAAATGATTTTTTAAATCTGTTGGTGGTCCAATTTAATTTCGATCGATTTAGAAAGTTTTTTGTTTTTAAATCAGGTTTGATCTGATTTAAAATGTTTTATTAAATCGGTTAGTTTGATTTAAAAACGTTTATTTAAATCGGTTTGACACATTTAAAAAATCTTCAAAAAGTAAGGAAAGTTTTTAAATCTATATGATCTGATTTAAAACCTCAAATTTAAATCGATTAACTTGATTTAGTAATGTTATTTTAAATCGGTTTATCTGATTTAAAAGCACAATATCATTTTTTTTACTAATTGTCATTTTTTTAAATTCTTGTTTCTTCCACAATATTGTACAAAAATTATAAATAATACAAAATTTTATCACAACCAAACACTAATCAAATACTTCATACACAACTATTAATACAAAATGTCATAGAACAAATTTTTAAATAAATTGGATCAATTTTAAAATATTCATAAAACTATGTTACAAATAGTACCATGGAATTAAGTACCTCTTGCCAAAACCAAACACTAGCTAGTCTAAGCAAAGTTATACAAATTATGAGGCCTACAACAAGAGAAAAAAAACAATGGCACCAACCTATGATTGCCATATTTTACCAAACCAAATTATTTTAAATGGATTCTAGAATATAAAATTTGCACAACGTTCTTGAACATTTGTAACGTCATCCTCATGAAATGGCGTTGAGTCTCTAAATATCTGAATAAATATTAAATAATATTAGAATATTGTATCAACATTAAACAAAATAATTAACACATATAATTTAAAACTTTTGTTACATACCTGATTCCATGAATTAACAATTCCAGCAGATATAATATTCAACATATGTATCATAACATAATAGTTACACTCATAATTGAACTTATATAAACTTATATAAACTTCTTTTTCTTATGATTACCTTCTTGTAGATTTATTAAACTTATATAAACTTAATTCCCTACCTACATGAAGTGATCACAGTCAAGCATTTGAAAATCCAATTAAAAATTCCATAAAACTAAACATCAATCCGAAATTATTTACTAAATTAATCATTTAAGAACAGTATGTCATACTTCCTATTTGATAAGCTTAGTTATAGGCATGACTTATATGAGTTGTTAATCTTAATTTAGGACTATATTATAATAGAAACAGAAGCTAGAACGACATAGGGAATGGAAATCGTAGGTAGTTCCAACTGTATCTATTTTAGTAAAAGCATTGTAACAAATCATATTCTTCATGAATACTCTGGCAGCAGGATTATATGCGATGCACCATAGACACTCGTCGAACTCGTGGAAAAATGATCGAACAAAGTAGGAGCAACATAGTATTATGATCTTACCAATCTTATCCACAACCTTATGCGATGTTTACATAGCCCATGAATATTATGTTAACTACCACTTAAACCACCACTCAGCAGCACTCCGCACTGAGACCGTATTGACAAGGTCCGAATGGACACGATAGCGGTTATTGCTTTAGATGTGTGACGAAATGCGATGTGGCCGTTACTGAGTTGTTGTTAGAACGAATACCTTGCTGAACTGCTTGTATCGGAACGCGCTGCGGAGTTATGTCGGAAATGGAAGGTACATTATCATTTTAAACACGATATCAGCAGTAACGAACAAATTATAACCTGAAACAACAACATCCAAAATAGCAGCAGCACGCAATCTCGAATAAAATTTCAGAATCGCAATATTACCGAGATCGAAAAGAAGAGTGAACACAAACACTTCAAGCTATCGTATGATTCCATAAAAAAATAGTATGATGTCATATTTATATGATTCTTTTCCATGTTTACCATTAACCAACAATTCAGAATTCAAATGAAACAAAAATTGAGAAAAGAAAACGATCATCAGGAACTTTCGAAATTCAAATGAACGGAAAACACGACAGCAATTCACTTAGGCAATGTCCACACACTATCACAGCATAAGCAACAAGAAACAAAAACAATTGAACCAAAATTAAATCCAATAAGAACAACAGTTTGAATGACACAAAGGTATGATTCGGAAATTGCCAAAAGTGAGACGAAGATGTTAAATCCACTGCTGGTTATCATCACTAATTGTAAAGCTGATGCATCATGAACGACAACATAAATGCCACAATCATGAAATCTAAACTAGAAACATATTTATCGCAACGCGTCCGATTAAAGCACCGTAAATACAGGAAGCAGCAGCAACATAGTATTATTCACAAAGCTAGATTAGTTGGGGTATTGCAAAATTCAAAATGAAATCTCGCAATGGAAACAAAGACACAAATCGAACCCAATCGCAGCAACACATATATTCTTATAAATTTAACTTTTCATAACCGAAAATCCAAAAACGTATCATTAAATCGAAATCACAATCCTAGCGACACGGCAACCTAGCAGCATAAACACAACTTTTGACAATGAACATGCAGGTAGCAGCATCAGGACAACATGTATTTGAAACAACAATTACAACAATATTTAAACATTCAGCATAACAACATGTTTGCTTCAATAAGAATCTAGAAATCTCAGCTAACCACTTGCACACAAAATCTACAGTTTGTGTAAACATTGAGTCATAACAGCAGAATAACAACGGCAAAACGTATTCAAACTAACTTAAAACTCACACACCCCAAATAATGGTTGCTGCGGTATCAGAACACAGTGTGAAACAAAAAGAATGTTACGAGATCGGGTAAACATCGAAACACCAAATACAATCATGGACAGAACATAGTTATGATAGTGATAACATCATTTAAATGAAGAATCGACTCGAAATGTTACCGAAAGCGTGAGTTGGATTCGTTGTTCTGCTAAGGTGTGTGTGCTACTGCTTAGTCGGTCATGGTTGCGAGCCTGTTGGAGCTGAGTTTGAATGCTCTTGTTGAGATCCATTCCTGTTGTTGTTAATCTGTGCCCGGTAGGGTTTGTTTTGCTGTCGATAGAGAGAAAGAAGGAAAAGGGTTGAGTTTTCAGTATTTTTGTGTGTTTAGCGTGAAATGAAAAAAGAGGAATAATTTGTGTTTTTGCGGAGCAGAGACGGAACTTATTTTTTGTAATTATAAAAAATTCTTTTTAAATCAGATTAATTGATTTAAATAATATTCATTAAAAAATGTACTTAACGTGTCCTAGCTTTTCAAGTTTTGAAATCAAGTGGATAGTATCTGATTTAAAATGTTTGATTTAAAATGTGTTTTTTGCACTAGTGAGACCTATTATACAAATTGATGGAACATGGTTGTACGAGAAGTATAAAGAAACACTATTCATGATAATGGCACAAGATGACAACAACAACATTTTTCCAACCTCCTTTGCTCTGGTTGAAGGGGAGACTGCTGGTGGATGTAGTTTTTCTAAAAAATATCTGATTACATGTTACTCCTCAGCCTAACTAATGCTTGATTTCAAACAGACATCCATCAATTGAGAGTGCTTATAAAAACCTTGATAACGGTTGGCAAGATCCTCCTTCTACGCATGTCTACTACATTAGACACATCGCTCAAAATTTCATGTGGGGATCAAAGACAAGACGCTACAGAAGAAGTTTGTGAACACATGGTATGCATTAATAGAACCTTCCTTCAAACACTACCGCAAAAAGATCAGATTGACAAATGCAAATGCATTAAGGTGGATCGATAATATTCCATTAGAGAAGTGGACCAGGGCATTCGACAATGGTCAACAATGGGGCCATACGACAAATCTCGTGGAATCAAAGAACTATGTCGTTAAAGGCATCCGAAGCATACTGGTATCCACTTTGGTGAGGGCACCCTATTTTAGGTTAATTAGGGTCACTATTTGAGATCAGTCATTCAAAATAGCGTTCAGTGTTACAATCGGAGCAACTGTTCAGTGAAATTTCAATGAAATTCATTAAGGAGGAAGCTGCCAAAGCTAACACACGTGTGTTCCCGGTGTTTAACCGTCGTAAAGGTTGGTTCAGTGTAGAAGAGACAATGCACCACAATGAGGAGAGGCCCAGGGGATACTATCAAGTTTAACTAGATAGAGGTTGGTGCGACAGCAGAAAGTTTCAAGCCTTCCGTATGCCTTACTTCCATATCATAGCGGCATGTTCAAAGGCTCGACAGGACCTTTCCAACTTACTATCCACCGTTTACAAAGTCATAAACATATGAAATGTATACAACAATAGTGTTTCGGCGGTAGAAAAGGAGGATTATTGGCTTGCATATCAAGGAGAGATAGTTTGGTACAATAAAAATATGTGAAGAAAGAAAAAGGGTCATCTTAATAGCACGCGTATTCGAATAGAAATGGATACAACGAACAAAATGGTGAGATTATGTAGCTCATGTCGTCAACCCGGACACAATGTACAAACTGTCCCAATGTTAGAGCAAGCAATACAACATAATTTTATTTGTAACCATTTTATTTGATATTGAAAACAACGTTCATTTCATAAATATCACAACATTCGGTTACGACCACTAAAACAACAATTAAACAATAACTTAAACAACAACTAAACAACAAGTAAAACAAATACAACAACTAAATAACATATCTTTGCGATTACAACCATCAGGACAATTTCCTCACATCAAACTCCTCTAAAGATGCTCGAACGTCTCTGTATTCCAGAGTCGGATCTTCATTGGAGGTTTTACTGTCGAATAAATCAAATCGACATTTCTCTTGTGAATATAAGAGACTTAGAAGATGGGTGAAAATGATGGGGAGGGGATCCACTATATATAGAAAACCCTAAACAATGCAGTAGCCACTGCCTGTAACACATGTTCTTAGAGGATGCACGCATGCGTCACATAGAGTGGCATGTACTATAAGCATATGACAGCATGCATGGTGCCTGTGTACAACAACTGCATGCTAACACCATTCAAAGTGACTACTCCTCTTGTCAGCTATTTTTTTGTTTGAAATATGGTTAGCTTCGTAAATTTTTTAAAATTATAATTATTTTGAAAAATTAATTAAAAAAGATAGCTATTAAAAAAAAATCAAATAAATAACATACAGTGCATTTATCCTATTGTATCATTAGACAAACCATAATAATTCTCAATTTTTGACCAATTCAAGAAATTAGCAACATAAGAAAAGGTTGGTTCTTAATTCATGAATAAAAATTTAATAATAACTTACGATACATTTGCAATATATACTATAACTAGTAAGCTAAGAATTATGGTTGAACTCTAAGAGCTTTCGGAAAGGATTCAAGCACAGGCGTGGATAGAGTTTGTAACTTGCAATGAATTGAGCATGCTCCTCCATCATAATTTTGTTGATCAACTTCATCAAAACTTGTTCAAGCTCTTCTCCATCATTCCAAGCATGAATTTCAGCCTTAACAAGTGAAGGATCTCTGCATATCAATTCCCAGACTGGAAAATTCTTCCTGGGCATCACAAAGTCTCTTTCTCTAAGCCTCAAACTAGGACAGTAATCACCAGCACCATCACCAAGGTAGATGAACCTCTTGTTATCCACTTCACTAACTGTATTTTGGATTCTATCAATGATTAAACCCTTGCACATGTTTGGAGGGCAGGGATTAGTGCAACCATGTGAATTATTGTTGAAGTCATGATAAGGTGAAATTCTAACCCTTCCTTGTTCATTAACATAACCTGGATTACTGTTAATCTCTGAAAAGTATTCTTTTATTCCGAAATGCTTCAAAATAGTTTCAATGTAAAACATATTCGCATCGCTCACGATCCTCAAATCACACCCTAAAGCATATGCTGATTTGATTGCAGGTATTATTCTGTGATGAATTGGAATCCTATGAAGAACCTTTTCAATATCTTCATTGGTTATACCATGCGAATGAAGTTGCATCATCATTTTGTCCTATAATTCCAAAAAGTTAGTGATTATTATGCCAATAACACAGTGCAGAAATTTTGAAGAAAGAAAAACAGAATATTTATAAAGAGAATAAAGAGCATACCATGACAGAATTCCAAGGCATTGTGGGAAGGAGCTGATTGAACAAATCAGTGAAACCTAATTCTTCGATCAACCAGTTATCACTATCACAATCAATGATGGTTTTGTCAAAGTCGAAAACAACAACAATATTAGACATTATTTTCATTGTGAGAATGGGAATGGCAAAGATTTGAATGCTCAGCAAGAAAAAACTGGTTCACAAGATTGGTTCTTAGCTTGAATTTGAACACAGAGAGAGAAAGGTATTTATAGGGAAGAAGTTGGAGAATATTTGATTTTGATTCTAAAGGAATATTATCTTATATCCCTTGGCCGAGAATCTGTTAAAGTAGTTAGGTTTAGGAGAATTACTTTTAATCCTCTTGGCATTTCGAATTCCATCTCAGCCGTTCAAATTGATGAAACATTGATAAGGCAGAAGATTGGAGGGCGTGATTTGTTTAGACCATGAGGGCAAAACGAGAATAAATGAGAAGTATATTAGGCGGCTTTGTGAGTTGTGAGTGTGTAATGCACTCATTTTCTTCTCTACCACAAGATGAATTTGCATGTTGCAACTCAAAAGAATATTCCAAGTATAGTTCCATTCCTTATTATATGCTACCAAAATCGTGCGCTTAATTCCTCTACAATTCTCTACAATGAGCTACTGCTATTTTTTACTCCTATTTTGGTGTTAATAATAATAATCATGATTTTTATGATTATTTAATGCAATTTTCGATTCATTTCCTGCTTGACTAAAGTATGTATTTTGATAGATTTTGAATTCCCATGTAACATGCATCAAGCTATTAACGTAACATAAGTTATTGCTGGGAAGCAAATCAACCACATGGCATGTCACCCGGATTATTATAATGATATGACATTATTTAAAACAAAAAATAAATAATATTAATTTTTTAAATCGAATATAATTACTAAAAAAATTGTTAACTATATCATACTGCTGTTAGAAAACACAAAATTAATCAAGGTGAATTAATGGAGAATAGGAGTATTTTGGAGAAGATGAAGTTAAGAATTGAGAGAGAAAAATAGAGAAAGAGTAATTGAGCGTGAAAATGAAAATTGGCATTAACAATAATTGGGAACACTAAATGCCATTTATACATCAGTTACAAATCAATGGAAAAAGCAAAACAACTTAAAAATAAGTTGAAAACAGAAAATGTTACAGTGGTAACGGTTATCATAATCAGGGTAACCAGTTACACCCAGTTGAACCCCTCACTGCCACTGAATAACAACCATGTAACCGGTTACCATAAACAGGGTAACCGGTTACACTAACAGAAATGCAAAAAATAGCTTTTTCAACACACCAACTATTTCAGTTGGTCCAAGTCCACCATGTCCAAGCTCATCTTCTACCTCTTGAACACCTCATTTGTTACCCCCTTAGTCAACAAATCCGCTACTTGGTTTTCGCTTCGACAATACCTCAATCGTAACTTGCCTTCACTCACTAGCTCCCTCAAATAATGAAATTGCATCTCTATATGCTTGCTCCTTCCATGTGCAATCGGATTCTTCGCAAGTTTGATCGCAAAAACATTATCAACAAGAAGTGTAGTAGCCTTACCTTCATTGCTACCTAACTTCTTCAATAGATTCATGAGCCACATAGCTTGACATGCACACAACGAAGCAGCAATGTACTCGGCCTCACAAGAGGAGAGTGCTACCACCAGTTCCTTCTTCGAACACCAAGAGATTAGTGTCCTACCAAACATAAAGATGTATCCAGCTGTAGACTTTCTATCATCCTTATCACCACACCAATTAGAATCGGTGAAACCAAGTAAATCGCATTTTTGGCCCGTATCCAATGCCGAAAAAAGAATTCCACAACCAAGAGTTCCTTTAACATATCTAAGGATCCTCTTAACCGCTGCCAAGTGAGACACTTTATGTCTCTCCATGAATCTACTAGCAATATCGACACTAAATGCCAAGTTCGATCACGTATTGCACAAGTACCGCAATGATCCAATCAATCTCCTATATTGAGTTGGATCCACATCTTGCTCATCCTCACTCTTGGACAGCTGCAACCTTGCTTCACATGGTGTAATGTCAGCATTACAATGCTCCATTTCACACCTCTTCAAGATCTCAAGAGCATATCTCATTTGATGGATGAGCAATCCCGTTTTTGACCTTTGGAACTCTATGCCAAGGAAATACGTCATAATGCCAAGGTTCGTCATCTCGAACTGATCCATAAGTTCACTCTTGAACTTAGAGATACTCTTCTCACAGACGTCGATAATTAATAGATCATCCACATACAAGCAAAGAATGATCACACATCATTCATATCCAATCTCACATAAATTCTGTGTTCGGACACACACACCGCTTGAAACCAATGTCAACAAGAAAACCATCAATGTGTTTTTTCCAAGCTCTTGGAGCTTGTCTTAAACCATATAGCGCTTTATGCAATTGGTAGTACTTCATCCCTTTATTCTTTACCACAAATCCGAGAGCTGCTCAACATAAACCTCTTCATCAAGTGGACCATACAAAAAGGCAGATTTGACGTCCAGTTGAAATATCATCCAATATTTCTTATTAGCAATACCAATAACTAATCAGATGGTTTTAAGCCTAGCCACAGGTGCAAACTGTAACACCCGAGACCGAAGAGGGATGGGGGTGGTTACATGTAAACACCCAAGGGCGAGGGAATGGTTGTCGGTGCACGAGGCATGACTATGAGACACTCCTAGCAGCTTGGCGAGGGAGTGGTTGTCCGTGCATGAAGCATGACAATGAGACACTCCTAGCAGCTTCTAGGGAAAAACTGAATTCACATCGGAATGAGAGGGATCCTGAGGCGTGCAGGTATGGGACTGCATGGTTGAATGAAGGCTTATAAGGATTAATTGTACTACCTATACCAACAAGATGCATCTTCTTTTCGGTAGCCCATTCTATAGGAACTCCATAGTTAAGCGTGCTTGACTTACAGCAATCCTGGGATGGGTGACCTTCTGGGAAGTTTCCCAGAAAGTGTGTGAGTGAGGACAAAGCATGCTGAAAAGACCCGTGTTGGTTTGTGGGGTTAGTCAGTAATCCTGAAAGCAGTCTGGGGCGTTACAAATGGTATCAGAGCAAACCTCTCCAAGTACAATGTGGTTCGGGGACGACCCAAGCAGAAGTTGGTTGACATGTAACACCCGAGACCGAAGAGGGATGGGGGTGGTTACATGTAAACACCCGAGGGAGAGGGAGTGGTTGTCGGTGCACGAGGCATGACAATGAGACACTCCTAGCAACTTGGCGAGGGAGTGGTTATCCGTGCATGAAGCATGACAATGAGACACTCCTAGCAGCTTCTAAGGAAAAACCGAATTCACATCGGAATGAGAGGGATCCTGAGGCGTGCAGGTATGAGACTGCATGGTTGAATGAAGGCTTATAAGGATTAATTATACTACCTATACCAACAAGATGCATCTTCTTTTCGGTAGCCCGTTCTATAGGAACTCCATAGTTAAGCGTGCTTGACTTGCAGCAATTCTAGGATGGGTGACCTTCTGGGAAGTTTCCCAGAAAGTGTGTGAGTGAGGACAAAGCATGCTGAAAAGACCCGTGTTGGTTTTTGGGGTTAGTCAGAAATCCCGAAAGCAGTCTGGGGCGTTATAAATGGTATCAGAGCAAACCTCTCCCAGTGCAATGTGGTTCGGGGATGAACCAAGCGGAAGCTGGTTGGCATGTAACACCCGAGACAGAAGAGGGATGGGGGTGGTTACATGTAAACACCATAGGGAGAGGGAGTGGTTGTCGGTGCACGAGGCATGACAATGAGACACTCCTAGCAGCTTGGCGAGGGAGTGGTTGTTCGTGCATGAAGCATGACAATAAGACACTCCTAACAGCTTCTAGGGAAAAACCGAATTCACATCGGAATGAGAGAGATCATGAGGCTGTGCAGGTTTGGGACTGCATGGTTGAATGAAGGCTTATAAGAATTAATTGGTACTATCTATACCAACAAGATACATCTTCTTTTCGGTAGCCCGTTCCATAGGAACTTCATAGTTAAACGTGTTTGACTTGCAGCAATTCTGGGATGGGTGACCTTTTGGGATGTTTCCCGGGAAGTGTGTGAGTGAGGACAAAACATGCTGAAAAGACCCGTGTTGGTTTGTGGGGTCAGTCAGTAATCCTGAAAGCAGTCTGGGGCGTTACACAAGCACCTCCTCAAAGTCTAGCCTTATGCTTGATCACCTCGCCTTTGGGATTTTCCTTCACTTTATAGACCCATCGCACACCAATCGACTTCTTTCCAAGGGGTAAATCAACCAACTCCCAAGTACCATTTTTTTCAATAGATTCCAGCTCCTCCTTCATTGCACAAATCCACTTTGGATCTCTTAAAGCCTCCTCTGTGTTCACCGGTTTGGATTTGACCATAAGCGCAAAGTGAATTAAATCACAGTCATCATTGATTTTGTTGTCTTAGAATCTCTCACATTCTTGGAGTCTTTGAGGCAACATCCTTTGCCTTGTTGATCTTCTAATATTTTCTTCGTTTCGGACCTCATTCGGTGGCTGCGTAGCGGTTTTTGGAACTGACAGGATCATCAAAAACAAAGTTATTGGAGGTTCTGTTCTGCTGGTAACCGGTTAGACCAGAATGAACTGGCTGGGTGTAATCGGTTACACCCTGCTCTGTAAACCTGGAAGTATTGTTCTTCTGGATGTAACCGGTTACATCAGATTGTACTTCCTACATGTAACTGGTTACTCTAGGACTTACAACACTAATTTCATAAAAAATACATCTCGGGCTTATCACAATCTTATGATTTAACGCGTCAAACAGTTTGTATCCTCCAGTGGAATGATATCCAACCAAAATCATCTCCTCCCCCTTGTCGTCCAACTTCTTTCTAAGTTGACCCGACACATGTTGATACGCCACCGAACCAAAAACTCTCAAATGGCTTAGATTCGATTTAAATTTGAACCATACCTCTTCCGGTGTCAGGTTCTCAAGCTTCTTAGTAGGGCACCTATTCAACAAATAGATGGCTGTAGATACCTCTTCTCCCCATAGCTCCTTCAACAAGTTTTTGCCACTTAACATAATTTGAACCATGTTCATAATAGATCAATTTTTCCTCTCGGCAGCACCATTTTGTTATGGTGTATAGGGTGGTACAACCTCATGCAGTATTCCCTCTTGATCACAAAACTTCCCAAAGTCATTTGAGACTTATTCACCTCCACCGTCCATTTTGAGCACTATGAGTTTTTGACCGCATTGCCTTTCAACCATAGACTTAAACTTCTTGAACACATCAAACACCTTATCCTTTCTCTTGATAAGGTAAGTCCATAGCTTCCTACTAAAATCGTCGATAAAAGTGACAAAATACGTATTGCCACCCAATGTGTCAACTTGCATCGGCCCGCAAACATCGAAATACACCATCGCAAGGTGAGTCTTGGTTATATGACCTGCATCCTTGCTAAAACTCGCCTTGTGTTGCTTTCCCTTCACACATTCTTCACACAACTCAGTTGGAATATTAATGTGTGGCAGCCCCCTTACCATACCATTTTGTTGCAACACTTTGAGATCCTGAAATTTGAGATGGCCAAGACGGTAATGCCACAACCACTCTTCTCTACTTACCGTTGTAGCTAAGCACCTATGCTCCATCACTTTCAACTCAACCTTGAAAGTCCTATTGGGAGCCATAAGAGCCTTAAGGATCAACGCACCGTTAGCATCCACAACGCGCAAAATCTTGTCTTCCAAGCGAATTTTGTAACCTTTCTCAAGCAATTGGCTAATACTCAAAAGATTACATTTAATTCCCGGTATATACAAGACATCATTGATCATAGAATGTCCATCATTCTTCTTCTTGATCAAAACATCACCGAAACCTTCGGCCGCAAGAGTTGTATCATCCGCGAATTTTACTCTACTTTTCACGGCTTGATTGATTTGAACAAACCAATCATTTATACCCATCATATGCGTTGAAAAACCAGAATCCAAGTACCATTCATCACTGCCTTGAACTCCATCTCGCACTGTAATCATTACGTTTTGTTCCGAACGCGTTTCTGTCCTATTTTTCAAACTGCTGCAGCTACTGTCCCGCAACTTGCAGCTGCTACTGCTTCTGCCCAACACCTCTTTATTGCCATAAAACTCCTCTGTGATCATCACTAAAAGCGTATTTTCATCATCTACCTCTTGCCTCACAACCTTGGCTTCATCTCCTCGGGAATCCATCTATTTTGCACCACATTCATTTGAAAAATGCCCAAGCTTTCGACATTTCCAGCACTGAACTTTGATTTGTCCCTTGGTTTTTCGCCTCTAGCGTTGGCTCGATCACCATATCCATTGGAGATGTTCTCACCCTTTTGTCCCATCGAAACCTTCAAATTTTGTGGATCATTTCCACCCAAATTCTGAAAATTTTTGCTTCCCTTTTGAAGCCCATTTTCCTTTCGATATTTTACTCTTCTCGATGAGTCGCGCTTGCAAAGCAATCTCCGCTTTAGCTTTTTCGCTTCCTCTTTCATTTATTCTTTGCTCATGAGCCTCAAAAGAGCTTTGAAGTTCATCTTTTCTCAACATTGCAAGGTCCTTCGATTATTTGATAGCCACTACAATGTTGTCAAATCTTGATGTTAAAGAACACAAAATCTTCTACACAACATTCTACTCCAACATCATTTCTCCACAAGACTTGATTTGGTTCACCAATCAGGTAATACACGTCACATAATCGTTGATCGTTTCCTTCTCTTCTATTTGCATTAGCTCAAATTACCTTTTGTGAGTTTGTAATCTCACCACCTTCGCCTTAACAGCCCCGACATAAGCTTTCTCCAATATCTCCAAAGCTTACTTTGCCGACTCGCAATCTCCAACCTTTTCGAAGTTGACACTATCAACACTAGAATGAATCAAGAAGAGTGCCTTGTAATCTTTCTTCTTCTCTTCCTTGAACGCAACCTTTTGTGCCTCTGTAGCTTCTGCCCAAGCGGTGTAACTCCATTGTTGATCACTTTAATAACCTCTTGATACCCAAATAAAACTTTCATTTGCTTTGACCACTTGTAATAATTCTTCGAATCAAGAATCAGAAGGTTGGTAGGGATTATATCATTGGAAACAGAACTTATTGTCGCAGCGGAATTGGATCAGAACCAGAGCTCTTGATGCCAAATGTTAGAACACACAAAATTAATCAAGGTGAATTAATGGAGAATTTGAGTAATTTGGAGAATATAAAGTTAATAATTGAGAGAGAGAAATAGAGAGAGAGAGAGAGAGAGAGAGAGAGAGAGCAATTGAGGGTGAGAATGAAAATTGTCATTAACAATAATTGGGAGCACTAAAGGTCTTTTATACATCAGTTACAAATCAATGGGAAAAACAAAACAACTTAAAAATAAGGTGAAAACTGAAAATGTTACAATGGTAATCGGTTACCATAATCTGGATAACCGGTTACACTCAGTTGAACGCCTCACTGCCACTGAATAACGACCATGTAACCGGCTACCATAAACAGGGTAACCGGTTACACCAACAGAAATGCAGAAAAATAGCTTTTTCAACAACTGCTACACTTCAGTACGAAGCTCTTGTGAATTTTTTTGTTCACCTATGTGGTTCTGATTATGATAGTGATTCCAATTTTGATTATGATAGTGTTTCCAAGTTTGTGGTTCGGTGGTCCTGATTTTAACGAAGAAGAAATTCAAGGTATTTTGGCTTTAGTGTCTTTTGAATTTTTTTAACTTATTGCTTATAATTTAGTACAATTTTAATCTGCAAAAACATGTGCAAAAAACATGTGGAGGTGTGATTACTATTGTGAAATGATGTCCAAGAAAATAGAATATGATCAGTTTCTTGATCAACAAGAAAATGATAAAGAAAATAAAAATAGAGAAGATAAGAGAAAGACAATTCAAAGTAGTTAAAAACTGTATTTTTTATTTAGTTACACATTAAAGAACAATGTTTACAATTAAATTCAACCACGTTACTCGTGGTGGGAACAATGTTTGGCCGAATCCTGGATTACTATGGCTAATTTCCCCTGTGAACTAGAGGGTAAAAAGGAACAAAAAAATCTCAACCACACCACTTTCTCCACCTGAATAAGATTATCAGAGATTGATCGAGAAGTGGTGACTAATATGCTATTTATAGGAAAACTAGACCCTAATTTTTAACTAACATGTTAAACAATTGCCCCAAGAGACTGGCCCAATTCAACATGCTAACTTAAACAACAAGCTAACATAATTTAACAGCATGCTTGAACAAACTTCGACTACAACATGCACAAATTCGACTTCGACAAAGCTCTTCGACTTCGACATAGCTCTTCGACTTCGACAGAGTTTACTACAACACTAGCTTATAACCCACAAGCTACAAATCTCCACATTGATACAAAATCTGAACCTAAAAACCAACTAGCAGTCATCATGCAGTCCTATCAGTTGCATACAGTGGAAAAACTTGCAACTTAACAATGTCTTGGTGATCATAGCTGCAACATTGTCATCGGTCTAAACCTTTAGCACTCGGACTTCTCCACACTTGATTATCTCTCTGACGAAGTACAGCCTCACATCGATGTGCATGGTTCGCTCATGATAGGCTGAATTCTTCGACATAAGTATGACACTTTGACTATCACATTTAACACTGATAACTTGAGCTTGAAGTGTAACACCCTTCTAAACCTCACATACAACAATCACATAATTTAATTAAAATCACAACCACAAGGGTGTCACACATAAAAAACAAATCTTGCTCCATAACACAGGTTACATCAATTCACATTAATCTTGTCATCGCATACTCACTTCCATTTTAAAGTATCATCGCAGCGAAAATATCATCAACAAATATGGAAGATAAGGTAAGTAATGACATTTGGTTTCAAACTTCAACTTTAATAACAAATAAGAAATTTATAATCAATCTTCTCAACATGTTTAAGAATACGCCACAACAAAATTAGTCTTACGGCTTCAACATAAACATATTATAAAATTAAAGCAAGCGTTTCCAACCCGATGTTACATGATATTAAACAAATAGTTCTTTAAATAAATTTTAAATAAATTTCAAAATCATTTATTGGTCAATTATTCAAAAATACTTTTTATTGACTAATCAGTTAAAAACCAATATTTATCATAGGTGTATAAACACATATAAATTGTTTCAATCATAATTTATTTTATAATCACATATGTCATAAATAAAACTACTTATTCAAATATTAAAAAATTTAAATTTATTGATCAATTTTTAAAGTATTTAAACAAGATTATGAGTGCTTATAATAAGAGTGTGAGTAGATATTTTATAATTGTATTTTTTTTTATAAAATAGTTGTATTATTTATAAAAATTAAAATGATAATTAATTCTCTATTATTTTCAATTACTTACTTTAAAATGTTGTTATAAATTTTTTTATATTTTGTAATGACATATGAGAATTTTAATTATTTAATATATTGTTTTTATTTGTCAATTTAAAATTATTATTATTATTAATAATTTTGATGATATTGATCAACTATAGAAAATAAATTTTGACCAAATCATAATTTATCATTTTTCTAAAACACCAAATTAAAACAATTATAACGGGAACATAAATATATGGATCAAAATAGTGAATAATAATGAGAACACGTTTACTGTTGATTCAAATATTTTTGTCGATAATTATAATATATATATATATATATATATATATATATATATATATATACACACGTACATATTGTTGATTCAATTTTTTTTTTATAAAAAAATTTATAGGCACTTATTTATTATCTCTTTTAAAAATAATAAAAAAAATTTATTAAACAATTTTATCTTTCTTTCATTTCATTTTTCATTACATTTTGAAAACAAATGTGCATACCATACTATTACCCGTGTGTAGGAACGAGTATTTTACTAGTTTGTTGTGAAACAATGCCCAAGAAAATAAAATATGATCGGTTTCTTAATCAACAAGAAAGCCACAAAGGAAAGAAAAATAGAGAAGAAAAGAGAAAGACAATTCAAAGTGGTTGAAAACTGGATTCTTGATTCACTTACACATTAAGGAACAATATTTACAATTGAATTTCAATCACGCCATTTTCTCCACTTGAATAGGATTATCAGGGATTGATGGACAAATAGTTACTAGTTTGCTATTTATAGGAAAACTAAACCATAGTTTTCAACTAACATACTAAACAATTGACCCAACAGACTGACCCAATTCAACATTCTAATTTAAATAATACGCTAACATAATTCGACATCATGCTTAAACAGACTCACGTAAGAGCAAGAGTTGTCTCTGCATGTCATCCCTATGTTTTGATGATAACAATGAGTATTTGTGAAAGAACTATTTTATGTTCTAATGTGTGTTGTGTGCAGATCATAATCATAGAAGATATCAGATCCAACAAACACCAGCAAGATGTGCGTAAATGATCATATGCGAGTTACTATGTGTAACATAAGTCGCAAGAAGCAAGTATGCTTCTGTATCTGATCATAATCAGAAAGATCCAAGGATGCCGATATTGCTATTGCAATTCTCTTGTGGATGCTACTCTGAAAGTGGTTATGATTCTGAAGATAGCGAAGCTTCTGAAGAGATAATCTTATGGAGAACCGAAGTGCTAAAGATTCTCATGACTTGAAGTTCTGAAGGCTGAAGGCTCTGAAGACCAAGTTCAGAAAGATTCTGAAGACTGAAGTGTTCTGAAGTTTAAGATTTAAATGACAAGTGCTGAAGCTCTGAAGACAGATTCCTAATGGACAAGTTCTGAAGACTGAAGACTTAAAGGTTCTGAAGACCCAGTTAGAAAGTCTCTACTCATGCTTCAATTAAATTACCATCAGAAGCCTCTGAAGATTTGAAGACAAATGTTACCGTTAGCAATGACTGTACACAATACTAAAAAGATCTATCTCATCACTTCTTCTACAGTAAAAAAAAGATATCGAAAGTACAACTTTCATCATTGCATAACGACTCTTTTCAAACAGCCAACAGCTTTTCAGTGACTATATTTTACTTGGCTATTTAAAGGAAACATGTATGCGCTTCTGAAGGCATCAATGTGATGATAGTCGCAACGATCAGTTATAGTTGTTACACTAAACATTTAAAGCTATCACCATTAACACACGACCATTGTTGTTGACGCTTAAAGATCATCATTCAACACAACAACAATCAATTGGAACAGAAGTTGTTGATGAACAAGACAACATTGCAAATCAGTTAAGTCATCAACCAACTTCATCATCTGGGCTATAATGAAGATCTGAAGCAAGGAGCTGTTGATCGAAGCTTGCTCAACAAAGAAGATGAAGAAGGTCTACAAGATATCATCAACTATCAAATCAACATACATCTTTGTAGAATATAAAGATAGCAAGGAGTTGTTGCTCATATCTTGTTAGAACACTATGTGTTCATTTGTACTTAAAATTAGGAGTTATCTGCTTGTTAAGAAGCATCAATGTAATCTCCAGAACAACTAATTCTATGTGAATTAGGATTCCTCAAGTGATCAGTGTGATCGGAGACTTGAGAAGACAATGGCTAGGTGTCATTGTGGAAATCCTGAAATATGGTCAATGATAGTCATATCTCAAAGAGGACCAATTGTGGGTCAGACTCTTGTGAGATCACTGATGGAACTCATTGAAAATCCTAGAAGAATGGCCAGTAAATGTTATATCCGTTGAATCGGATGCCTGAACGTTTAGCTGTGAAATCCTGATAGTAGATCTTGCGAGATTGGAACCTATTAGGTCAATGTTCGTTATATCCATTAACTTGGATCCCTGAACGGTTCATTGTGGGTTAGTCACAGTTGCGGTTGTGCAGGTTGTTAGTCACCAGCATTAGACCGTGCATCTCTAATCGGAATTGATTATAGTGGATTAAGTCCTTGTGTTTAAGGCGAAATCACCTTGGAAGGGTGAACTGGACTAGCTTGAGAATGGCTCAAGTGAACCAGGATATATCGTGTGTTCTTTACTCATGTTTATGCTTTGTTTTATTGTTTATGGTTCTGTATCAATTATCAGAACCTTGCATAGCAAGTCAGAACCTTGCAACCCAACTCTGATAAGCTCCCGCATTGCAAGTCTGGTTCAAGCATCGCTAATTCACATTCTCCTTGTCACTTATGCTTCATGCATCACACAATCTGAATGACGTTTCGCATGTCAGAGTCTCTAAATGCAACTCTGATATTCTCTTAGCACGCTAACGATAAGAGGCAAAAAGTTATTAAGGGTTAAAAACACAATTCAAACCCCCACTTTCTTGTGTCTTTCTCACACCTTCAACTTCAACTACAACATGCACAACTTTGACTTCGACAATGCTCTTCGAATTCGACGGAGTTTGCTACAATACTAGTTAATAACCCATAAGCTACAGTTATATTATGGTTCGGTTAGAAAGTTTGGAGGGAAGAATTTTAAAAAAGAGAACGATTGAGTGGGAAAAAAATTAATTTGGATGGTTTTATTTTATTCATAATACTAAAAAAATTTAATCTAGAAAATAAAAAATTGTATTTATGAAGGGATTTGACTGATTTTGGAGGGATTTGATAAATTGTTTAAATTTAAATTATATTGTTATAATATTTCAAATATTAAAAATACATTAATGATAAATATTCATTTATTATTCTATATAAAATCATTTTTATAAATAATAAATCTTTCTCTATGTTTTCTTCAAATTTCATTTTTCAAAACCCTTCCTCACACTATCCTCCTAACTTGCAAATATAGCCTTAGAGTGTGTTTGGATGAGGAACTTGAGAATTTTTAGGGAATTTAAAATTCTAAGTAATTCAAATGATTCAATTGATATTCATTCATTTTTAAATTCTTTTGTTTGGATGAAATATTAAAATGATTTAATGTAAAAAATTTGGGGTCATTTTCATAATATTTAAAGCTTTTGGGTCAAATTTAAAATATGAAAAATAGGGACTAATTTGTAATTTTTAAAAATTTGAAGGGACCAATTTGTAAAATTTAAAAATTATTAGGGACTAATTTGCAATTTTTTGAAAATTTTGGGGGTGAATTTGAAATTTTTATAAAATATGAAGACCATCTTGTAAAATTCAAAAAATTAATAATAAACAATTTAACATTCATATTATATAGAGTTAAGAAGCAATTTGAAATTCTTTACTTTTTTGTGTCATTTTAAATTCCTTAAATTTAACATGAATAAAATACTCCATAAATTTGCATCATTTTAACAATTCTCCATATTTTTTATCCAAACAATAGATTTTGATCAAATCATTTCAAATTCCCTCAAAAAATTATTTTCCCTCATTAAAATCTTTCATCCAAACACACTCTTAGAGTTTCGTGATTTACATTAGAATATTGATGTAAAAGGTGATTTTCTTTTTTGCTTTCTATATGTTGTATTGAAGACAAGTGATTTGTTGCTACAACAAAACAATATGTTTTGCGAATAATTGAATCGGTGCAAACACAACATTGCGACGACTTCACACGTATTATGATATGCATGTTATGAGTGTGTTTATATTCGACGTGTATCGAAATTAGTTTGTGTCGAATATCTTGCTACAAAGAACATTTTCTTTTAGCATATCCACTTTTACTGTTGGAATTTCTCATCAAAACCAAGCTTATAACTATTTTCATGATTACTTGGAATGTAAGTAATCTTATCTATAAATAGAGATGAACTCTATTTCATTTATAATAATCAAGTGTAAGAAAGCATTGTATAGTTTTTGAAATTATAGTAGTGATTAACATACATTATCAAAAACTTAGATTGCAGTTTGCACAACAACATTACATTCATCTTCTTACTTCAGAATTTCTCTTTTCTCTCACTTTCAATTACTTTATTTTCTTCTTTCAATTCTCTGTGTAGTTTAGAATCATCTTGCATCCAAGGAGTGGTTGTTTCACCTGAGTAACGGTGAAGAACAAGAGGCCGGATCAATCAGAAAGATCTATTCTTATTCATTAAGATTGATTTGGTTAACTTCAAGATTGGAGTTTTACCAATATCTGTTATCTAGAGCACTGTTAGGTGCTAAATTGTGTTAATATTTAGTTAAGTTTTTAGCACATTTTTGGGATCTTTATTTGATAATCAATGCCTTTTCCAATTGTTTCCGGTTAATAGACGTAGTATAGTTAATTACATTATTTAACTTATCTATTTAACTTTTGTGTTTTAATTCAAGGTTTTTACATGGAAATGTGTAGCTTGGAGCAAGGAAGGCCCCCTTGAAGCAGTTTGTGAAGAAAATGATTTTTTGAGCATGCTTGGAGTCCGCTAAGCGCGCTCCTAGCGTGGTGTTGGAGCTAGTTACAGAGAGTAGCCCGCTTAGCGCGGTCCTGAGCCCACTAAGCGCGCTTTAGGTCGGTTTGGCAATAAATGAGACCGCGCTCAGCGCGGCACGCACTCTGCGATCCTCTGCCCCCTTATAAATAGGCTTTTATGTATTTTTGTTGTGATCCTTGATACTTTTCAGAGCCAAATACATTGTAAACACTGTAGCATCCTATTTTGGAAGATTGGAAGCATCATTCGTCGAGAGATCGTCATTGATGCTTGATATTCTTCTTCATCTTCTTGTTTGTTTAGCTCCCATGACAATGGAGAGCTAATTTTCCTTTTATGTCAAGGTTAGATGGTAGATAAACCTTTCTTTTTCATGTATATGTATTGACTCTAGCTTGTGAACTCTTGGATGATGAATGTATGATGAAAAACTTTGTTTCTATGGTTTATTCTTTGTGTTGGTTCATGATTGAGAAATGTGCTCTTACACTTTACCTAGGTTGTTCATCCATCAATGCACATTGGCTAGAGATAGTAATGAGTGTTGATGTTCATAAATATTAAACTTGAATGTTGTCATTTTGATAGTTTGAGTGAGAGATCATCAAAGGATCAAAATGACAAAACTCACAATATGTGTTAGAGATAAACATATTGGGAGGATATGTGATTACATTTACCGTCTAAACGAGTTCATTAGCTTTGTCGATTCTATCCGTGCAAAATAGGTTTGTCGAACTCTAATCTTGGCATGCTTTTTATAAATCGTTAAAACAAATATTTTTACTGCTATTACTTAAATTTAAATGCAAACGTTTCGATTAACAACAACCAAAAACCCTTGTTACTTTGAAGTTTAAAACGTATACAACTGTAGAACGGATGCGATATCTCCGAATAATCTCTGTGGAACGATAACAAAACCCTGACTCTATTTGTATTTCAATAAATTGGTGCCGTTGCCGGGGATTGTTAATTGATATTGCAAGCATTGCAATAGTTGTGAAGTTTTAGACTTGTTACAAAATTTTTTGTGCTTGTTGATTTGTTTTGTTTAGTGTGCAGACTTTGTTTATGCGAGGGCAACTACCGGCAGACCAACTTCTATTCGATCCCGAGATTGAAAGAACTGCTCGTAGACTCAATAGCAGAACTAGACGGAGGAGGCAACTAGCTAGACAAAGGCAAGAACAAGGAGAAAGTTCGATTTCTACACCACCACCAATTCCACAGTTCACGCCAATCATGGATCCACCACCACCACCACCCGCTTCCACACCATGTGTAAATAGTCCACGTCACACAGTTCAGTTTGCTAACAATAATCAAGGAAGGCAAGCTGAGATGAAAATTGGAACTTTGAACTTGTTGTATGGAAGTCCGTTCACGGGAATGGATCATGAAGACCCTTTCGCTTTTCTCACCAAATTTTATGAGATAGCGTTAGCGGCCGGAGTCGATCAAGCGCAAGAGTTACCTCTTTTCAAGTGACTATTTCCTCATGCTTTGCTTGGCAAGGCTAAGGATTGGTATCTTGATCAAACTCCCACTGTGATAACCGATTGGAATGTTTTGGAGGAAAAATTTATAGAACGGTTCTTTTCTCACAACCGTTTTATGGAGTCAAAAACCGCAATTTATGTGTTCTCTCAGGGTACTAATGAATCTCTGAATGAAGCATGGGAACGATTCAAATCCATGCTTCTAAAATGCAAAGGCCACGGGTTTGACGAGTTAACACAAATTCACATCTTCAAGAATGGTCTCCAACCAAATTGCAAGACATTATTGGATGCCACTTCTGGAGGATCTTTATTATCAAAGAGTGCCGAAGAAGCTACGAATATCATCAATAGAATGGCTCTCAATGATCTTCATAGTCAAAGCCGTAACAACTCGCAAAAGAAGCCCGGGGTACTTGAATTGGGAACTAATGATGCAATCCTAGCACAAAACAAACTTATATCTCAACAAGTGGAACTTTTGACTCAATAAATTAAGGAATTAAAGGAACCTAGCAAGAGTAAACAAGTTGCTTGTTGTGAACTTTGCAAAGGCGAGCATGACACCGGATTTTGTCCTCCTCCGGGATTTGAAGAAGTGAACTACATGAATAATCAACGAGACTATCAAGGAAGACAACAACAACAACAACCTTATCAACAACAACAACACAATCCTCAACAACATTACCAAGGTAATCAAGGATATCCACCAAGGGGGAACTATCAACATAATCAAGGTTATGGTGGCGGTTCTTCAAGCCGAAAAAATGCTTATCAACCTCCACCACCTCCGGTTGCTAACTCTAAGTTGGAAGACACTTTGGCTTAATTCATGCAAATGTCTATGGCCAACCAAAAAAGTAGTGATGCGGCGATAAAGAATCTAGAAAATCAAGTTGGGCAACTTGCAAAACAACTTGTCGAGCAACAACCGGGTCCTTCATTCTCCACAAATACTCAAGTAAACCCGAAGGAGCGTTGTAAGGCTATTTTCACAAGAAGTGGGAGAACAATCGGAGGAGATGTTGAACATGAGGTGGTTGTTGAAAAAGAAAATGAAATTGTGTTGGAGGAAGTTAAAAAAAAATGATGAAAATGGTGTAGTTGAAAAGCATAATGAAGAAGTGAGGAAGAAAAAAGAAAAGGAAAGAAAGGAGAATGAAAAAGAAGTTTTACAAAGAAGATTACCATATCCCCATGCTCCTACAAAAAAAAACGATAGGCATTATAAAAGATTCTTAGAATTGTTTAGTCGGTTGCAAGTAACCGTCCCTTTCTCAGAAGCTCTTGAGTTAATGCCTAAGTATGTCAAATTCATGAAAGACATACTCGCTAAAAAGAAGAGGTGCACGGACAAAGACAAAATTGAGCTTAATGCCGAATGTAGTGCCGTCATTCAAAGTGTGCTTCCGCGGAAAGAACAAGATCCAGGAAGAGTAGCTTTACCTATTACTATAGGTAATGATTTTAAATGCAAAGCTTTGGTTGACATGGGTGCTAGTATCAATTTAATTCCGTTGTTCGTGGTGAAAAGACTTGATAATATGAATGTGAAGTCAACAACCATGCCATTACAACTTGCGGATAAGTCTAGGACTCGTCCTCATGGTGTTGTGGAGGATGTTCTTGTAAAAGTGGACAAATTCTTGTTTTCGGTTGACTTCGTGATTATTGAGATGGAGGAGGATGAAGATACACCAATAATTTTTGGAAGACCGTTCATGAAAACCGCCAAAATGTTGGTGGATGTTGATAAAGGAATAATGAAGGTGCAAATCAATGAGTGTGGTAAGGAAGATGAAGCTTGTTTTACATTGTTCAAAGGAGTGATGTATGTGAATCAAGTAGGTGAAAGCGATCATAAGAAGAAAGAATTGAAAAGAGAGGCTTTATGGAAGCAAAATAATGAAGATGCAAAAGTCGCAATGTTGCATTCATGTTGGGATTTTTCCTTCTTAAAAAAAAAGGATCAAAGAAAGGACATGACAATGGATGAAGTTCTTTGTCGATAAGTTTGTTTCTTTCGGAGGCCAATTCTCTAGCTTTTGGTTTCGAGCTGTCAAGGCTCCGGACCGTCGAGCTCATCCGACGTTAAACAAGCGCTCGTTGGGAGGCACCCCAATTTTGTATCTTTCTAACGTTTTCTAGTCCATTTGCTGTTTTAATCATGATTTTTGTAATTTTCATGTTTGATGCTGCTCTAAATGTTGTTTTGAACTGCTAGAAGTTGATTTTGAACTGCTGGAAGGTGTTTGAGTTTTGCAGTGCGCGCTTAGCGCGCAGTAGTCCGCTCAGCGCGGTTTCAAGAAAAAACACCCTATACTTCTAGTGAGCAGCGCGCTTAGCGCGGTCCTGAGCCCGCTCAGTACGGTCTGCGTTTTTTTGAATCAATTAGGACATAGCCACAAATGTGAGTTCCCTCCATTGTTTACAAATTATTGAGGGATTTAAGTGATTGTTGCTTACTCAAATTTTTTATGTTTAAGCTTACTTTTTGTTTTGAAATTTTGGAAACTTTGAAATGATCAAGGCAATTTTTGAGTACTATGAGTAGAACCACATTTCCATAAATCACTTCAAGTCACCTTGTGAGTGTGTGATCATTAGAAACCTCTCTTGAGCCTAAAACAAAAAATTTTGCATCCGTGAAGCATGAACCCGAACTTTAATCGCTTTGAAGTTGGGGAGATTGGTTCATTGTGAAAAGAGAAGAAGGAATTGTGGGCAATGCATTCTCAATTGAAATAAAAAATAGTTTGAAAAAGAAAGAAAAGGAAAAATAAATGAAAAATCTAAAAAGAAAGAAAAACAAAATTGTAGAAATCAAAAGAGAATGAGATAGAATGCATTGTGAGAATAAATTGAAAGTTTGAGCAAGGATGGTGGTTTAGAAAAGAAAATGCTCTTCATGAATTTTACCCTTTCTTGTTCAAAGGCCGTGTACATATGACCCTTGTTTCTTAACCCCGGCCAATTTACAACCTATAAAAGTCCTTTTGTGATCTTTGTTTCCATTATTTTCATTAAATTGTGAGATAAGTGCATAAATTGTTTTGGATGTGGCACAATTGCTTATGAGTGTGTTTTGTCCCTTGTATATATTGAGCTTGGCTCATTTGAATAAATTAGGTGATTCCCATTTGAACATTTGTTTGCTTATGATGAGTGCTTGTTATTTATATTTAGAAGTTAGTTCATATACATATTTTTATTCTGTCGGAGCTGAGCATTACTTGCAGGCGTATCAATTCGGTTTGAACCATTGATTTTTGTTTGTGTTTGCTTATCCGTTTTTCCTCTTGCTTCTAGTCTATTTTACCTTTGTTTGAGGACAAACAAAGAAACAAGTTGGGGAGAGTTGTTAGGTGCTAAATTGTGTTAATATTTAGTTAAGTTTTTAGCACCTTTTTGTGATCTTTATTTGATAATCAATGCCTTTTGCAATTGTTTTCGGTTAATAACCGTAGTATAGTTAATTACATTATTTAACTTATCTATTTAAATTTTGTGTTTTAATTGAAGGTTTTTACATGGAAATGTGTAGCTTGGAGCAAGGAAGGCCCCCTTGAGGTAGTTTGTGAAGAAAATGATTTTTTGAGCATGCTTGGAGCCCGCTAAGCGCGCTCCTAGCGCGGTGTTGGAGCTAGTTACAGAGAGTAGCCCGCTTAGCGCGGTCCTGAGCCCGCTAAGCGCGCTTTAGGTCAGTTTGGCAATAAATGAGACCGCGCTCAATGCAGTGCAGCGTGCTTAGCGCGCTCTGCGATCCTCTGCCCCCTTATAAATAGACTTTTCTGTATTTTTCTTGTGATCTTTGATACTTTTCAGAGCCAAATACACTGTAAACACTGTAGCATCCTATTTTGGAAGATTGGAAGCATCATTCGTCGAGAGATCGTCATTGATGCTTGATATTCTTCTTCATCTTCTTGTTTGTTTAGCTCCCATGACAATGGAGAGCTAATTTTCCTTTTATGTCAAGGTTAGATGGTAGATAAACCTTTCTTTTTCATGTATACGTATTGACTCTAGCTTGTGAACTCTTGGATGATGAATGTATGATGAAAAACTTTGTTTCTATGGTTTATTCTTTGTGTTGGTTCATGATTGAGAAATGTGCTGTTACACTTTACCTAGGTTGTTCATCCATCAATGCACATTGGCTAGAGATAGTAATGAGTGTTGATGTTCATAAATATTAAACTTGAATGTTGTCATTTTGATAGTTTGAGTGAGAGATCGTCAAAGGATCAAAATGGCAAAACTCACAATATGTGTTAGAGATAAACATATTAGGAGGATATGTGATTACATTTACCGTCTAAACGAGTTCACCAGCTTTGTCGATTCTATCCGTGAAAAATAAGTTTGTCGAACCCTAATCTTGACATGCTTTATATAAATCGGGTTAAAACAAATCTTTTTACCGCTATTACTTAAATTTGAATGCAAACGTTCCGATTAACAACAACCAAAAACCTTGTTTCTTTGAAGTTTAAAACGTATACAACTGTAGAACGGCTGCGATATCTCCGAACAATCTCTGTGGAACGATAACAAAACTCTGACTCTATTTGTATTTCAACAAGCACTGACTGTGTGATCTTTAGGACATGTTGAATCACGATGAATCATCCGAACTAGCATTTTCCAGCGAATCTTCCATCATTGAATGGTAGGAATTATGAAAATTGGTGTAAGCAGATGAAAGTTGTTTTCTACTATCAAGATCTTTGAGATCTTGTGAAGAATGGAGTAACACCAATTGGAGAGAATGCTACGGATGAACAAAATGCTACACACAAAGATTTGAAGAAGAATGATTATAAGGCTCTCTTTATAATCCATCAATGCGTTAATCTATACAACTTTGAGAAAGTTATTGATGTAGATTCAGCAAGGGAAGCATGGGAAATCCGGGAGAAATTATCTGGAGGCCTTGAGAAAGTGAAGGAGGTGAGGTTACAAACTTACAAAAAAATGTATGAATTGCTTCAAATGGAAGACAATGAAAGTGTGACTGATTTCTTCACCAGAGTAATGAAACTGGTGAATCAAATCAAAACATATGGAGAAGTGCTGACATCAAAATCTGTAGTGTCAAAGATTTAAATATCGTTGGCTCCAAAGTTTGATCATGTGGTAGTAGCCATAGAAGAATAGAAGGATTTGTCATGTATGACAAAAGAAGAGCTTCAGGGACTCTTGAATCTCACGAACAAAGAATGGCTAAAAGAACTGCAAGCAAGTCGAAGACTGATGTGGCTTTGCAAGCTCAGTCGAGTAAGAAAAATAAAGGAAGATGGAATGGTAATAAGGGCGGAGGAAGTTACAACAATTCGACTGGTAGAGGAAACCATTAAGAAGGTAGTTCATCAAATCAGAGACAATCTTTTAACCAAGGAAATCACATAGGTGGTGGTGCAGGTAGAGGAATGGGCAATGGAAGAAAACCTAATAAAAGTCATATTTAGTGCTATAATTGTAAAAAGTATGGCCATTATGCAAGTCAATATCAATGAGGCAAGAAAGATCAAGAAAGTGATGTAAAGCTTGCAGAAGACGAAATGATGCTAATGGTCACAACAAAATAAGAAGAAAGATTCAAAGATAAATGGTATCTCGACTCAAGTTGTTCATAGCACATGACCAGAAGAAAATATTGGTTTATCAAAATCAATCCCTTGTTAAAGAACAGGATAAAATTTGCAAACAATAATACCCTATATGCTGGAGGTATTGGTGATGTTCTGATCCAGAGAAAGGATGGTAAGCGATTCATAATTTCTAATATGTTGCACATACCTGGCATGAAGAGTAATCTTCTAAGTATAAGTCAGTTGATTGAGAGGAATTACAAAGTATTGATCAAAGATAGAATAATGAGAGTGATCGACTTGAGAAACAGGTTAATCTTGAAGGTTCATATGTCTCAGAATAGAACCTTCAGGATTGAACTTGATGTGTTGAAACACAAGTTCCTGATGACTGTAACTAGTCGAGATGAATGATTATAAAATTATAGACTTAGTCACTTGAATTTTAATGACATTAGTAAGTTGAAGAGCTTTTGGTTTCAGGCCTACCAGAAATCCATATTCCAGAAGAAGTTTTTGAAGAATGTGTTGAAGCAAAGCAACATAAGAATTGCTTCAACAAGGATTCAAGAAGCAAGTCAAAATCCACTCTAGAGATAATATACTTAGATGTGTGTGGCCCTTTCCAGGTAGATTCACTTGAAGGTAACAAGTACTTTGTTACATTTATTGATGATTACAACAAAAAACTGTGGACCTAATTAAATAAGAAGAAAAGTGATGTGATTGATATTTTCACCAATTTCAAAGCAATGGTTGAAAGATAGAGTGGTCACAAGATTAAGGTTCTGAGGATAGATGGAGGTGGAGAGTATGTGTCGAAAGACATCGACATACTATGTACAAAAGAAGGAATTGCACATGAGGTGGTGCCACTATATACTCTTTAACAAAATGGTACTGCTAAAAGAAAGAACAAAACCATTATGAATATGGTGAGAAATGTTAAAAGGAAATCATATCTCAAATGAGCTATGGGGTGAGGCTATGTCAACTACAACATAGATATTGAACAAATATCTGACATAGAAGCTTAAAGGTATCACACCAGAAGAATGTTGGTCTGGTGTCAAACCTAGTTTAAGCCATTTAAAAGTGTTTGTATCCATACCACACAGATATGTGCCAGATCAGCTAAGAAGAAATATGGATGATAAGTCGAGTCAAATGATTCTAGTGGGACATAATTCGACTGGTGGATACAAATTGTTCTACCCAGTGAAAGCAAGCCTTGATTAGCAGGGATGTGATCATAGATGAGCTTAGGAGTGAGATTGGACTAAGAACATCAAGAACAATTTAGTGAGAATCTTGTGTGATGAACCAACTAGTGAAGCTGTTAGAGATGTTCAATAAGTGGTTAGAGAAGTTCGACAAGATGATGTCGAAGGTCAAGGTGGCACAAGCAGACCTCAGAGAACTAGAAACATGCCTACAATACTGCAGGAATGTGTAATCACATTAGATGATGTGTTCGATGATGAAGGTGACTTAGTATACTTTGCCTTCTATGTAGATACTGAACCAGTCAATGTAGCCGGAGCATTGAAAGACTCAAGATGGATGAAAACTATGGTAGATGGGATAAAATCCATAGAAGACAATGATACCTGGTCACTAGTGAAATTACCAAAAGGGATGAAGGTAATGGATGTGAAATAAGTATACAAAGTCAAGCTAAATCTAAAAGGTGAACTAATTTGACACAAGGAAAAACTTGTAGCAAATGGGTTTCTTCAGAAAGAAGGAATTGACTATGATGAAGTCTTTGCACTAGTAGCTAGAATCGAAACAATCAGGTTGGTTATTGGTCTTGCCAATATGCATAAATGGTTGATATGTCAGATGAACGTGAAATGTGCATTCCTGAATGACCCTATAGACAAAGAGGTGTATGTAAGCCAACCAGTTGGGTTTGTGAATCAGGATCTAGAAAGGAAAATATACAGCCTGCAGAAAGGCTTGTTTGGATTGAAACAAGCTCCAAGATCTTGGAACAAGAAAATAGACAACTTTCTAAGATAGAAAGAGTTTGCGAAGTGTTCGACAAAGTATGATGTGTATGTTAGGAGAAGCAGAAGTGAGCTTTTTATACTATGTCTCTATGTCGACGACTTGTTGATAACAGACAGTTGCAAGAAGGAGATCGAAGACTTCAAACCTGATTTAAGTAAGGAGTTTGACATGTCAGACTTGGGAAATCTCTTATACTTCCTTGGTATCAAATTCTACAACAGTAATAGAGGCTTGATGATGCACCAAAGATGATATGCATGTGAAATACTCAAGAGATTTGAGATGCAAGATTGCAACGCAACTTCGACTCCAGTTGAGCCCATAATGTAGTACATAAGACTCATTGGATCATTTAGATACCTCTATCACACAAGACCAAATTTAGCTTATTGAATCCACATGTATCCCATTTTGTAGCCACCAAGAGGGTACTAAGGTATCTCAAAGAAACACTCAAGTATGGTAATTTGTTTCATGAAGGAAAGGAATTCAAGCTTGTGGGCTACACTGACTCTAGTTGGTGTGGTGATGCTGAAGATAGAAAATCGACAACAAAATATGTGCTCATGTTAGGTGGTGCGTCAGTCGTATGGAGTTCAAGAAAGGAATCGATGGTAGCTTTATTATCATGTGAGGCTGAATACATAGCAGCTTCGCTATGTGCATGCCAAGCAGCATGGGTGATGAATATAGTAGAAGAAATTACAGAGAAGAATTATGGAGCAATGACCATAAAGATCGATAGTATGTCATATATCAACATGGCAAAGAATCCAATAGCACACAGAAGAAACAAACACATCAAAATGAGGTTCCATTACCTGAGAGAGCATGTAGCAAATGGAAAGTTGAGTCTGGAGCATTGGAGATCATAGAATCAGATTGCAAATATAATGACGAAGGCTGTGCAGATCAAATTGTTCAAGAGATTAAGAACAATGATGAATATAGAAAGCTTAGACACAATGAGTTATGTGTTGTGTTAAATATGTAATTCTTTGTGTCGAAGTCGAAATAATGTGTTTATATTCGACGAGGGTCAAAATTAGTTTGTGTCGAACAGAGTCTGTATTTTCTATATTTGACAAAAAGTCAAATATAGTATATTGAAGTATGTAGTTATCGAAGGATTCAACAGAGTCAAAATAGTTAACTTAGCTTAGTTTTAGTTGCGTTAATTAATTGTATGATTACATGGAGTGCAAGTAATCTCATATATAAATAGAGAGAAACTCTATTTCATTTGTAATAATCAAGAGTAAGAAAGAATTGTGTAGTTTTTGAAATCACAGTAGTGATTAACTCACATTATCAAACACTTAGAGTGCAGTTTGCACAACATCATTACAATCATCTTCTTCCTCCAGAAGTTCTCTTTTCTCTCACTTTCGATTGCATTGTTTTCTTCTTTCATTTCTCCGTGTAGAGTAGAATCATCTTCCAATCAATGAATGATTGTTTCACCCGAGTAAAGGATGAAGAACAAGAGACATGATCAATCAAAAAGATTAATCATTGTTCGTCAAGATTGATTCGGTTAACTTCAAGATTGAAGTTTTATAAACAATAACTAAAATAAAAATTGATAAATAAAATTTTAAAATTGACTTATCAATATTCTAAAGTAATATTTTTAAACTCTATTAAAATGAGAGAAAATGGATGATACACTCACAGTGTAAAATATGTTTACACTGTCAACCAATAACTATTATGTATCCCACAATATCACACTTTTTTTTTAGTAAGCAAGGAATTCAATAAACCGAAAAAAAAGGATTCTCGAACCCACTTACAAAAAGCGATGCGAGAATATCACACTTATATTTAAAAAAAAATAAATTAATAACATGACATACATTTAATTTTCTATTAGATGAGAGTTGCATATCCATTGAACCTATATAAAAAAGAAATAGTACATTTGTGGTTCCTTATCACCAGACATACCATAATAATTTCCTTTTTGTTGACAAATTCAAGGAATTAACAACATAAGAAAAGATTAATTACTAATTCATGAAAAAAAAACTTATTAATAACTTACGATACATTTGCAATATATACTATCACTAGTAAGGTAGGAATTATGGCTGAACTTGAAGAGCTTTCGGAAAGGATTCAAGCACAGGAGTGGATAGAGTTTGTAACTTGCAATCACATGCAATGAATTGAGCATGCTCCTCCATCATTATTTTGTTAATCAATTTCAACAAAATTTGTTCAAGCTCTTCTCCATCATTCCAAGCATGAATTTCAGCCTTAATAAGTGAAGGATCTTTGCATATCAAATCCCATACTGGAAAATTCTTCCTTGGCATCACAAAGTCTCTTTCTCTAAACCTCATACTAGGACAGTAATCACCAGCACCATCACCAAGGTAGATGAGCCTCTTGTTATCCACTTCACTAACTGTGTTTTGAATTCAATCAATGATTAAACCCTTGCACATGTTTGGAGGACACGGATTAGTACAACCATGTGAATTTTTGTTGAAGTCATGATAAGGTGAAATTCTAACCCTTCCTTCTTGATTTACATAACCTGGATTACTGTTAATCTCTGAAAAATATTCTTTTATTCCCAAATGCTTCAAAATAGTTTCAATGTAAAACATATTCGCATCACTCACGATCCTCAAATCACACCCTAAAGCATATGCTGATTTGATTGCAGCTATTATTCTATGATGAATTGGAATTCTATAAAGAACCTTTTCAATATCTTCGTTGGTTATACTATGTGAATGAAGCTCCATCATCATTTTGTCCTATAATTCCAAAACACAAAAGACTCAAGTTAATTATTTATTATGCCTTTGATACAATGCAGAAATTTTGAAGAAAGAAAAACAGAATATTTACAAGACAGAACCAATAGATAAAGAGAATAAAGAGCATACCATGACGGAATTCCATGGCATTGTGGGAAGAAGCTGATTGAACAAATCAGTGAAACCTAATTCTTCGATCAACCAGTTATCACTGTCACAATCAATGATAGTTTTGTCAAAGTCGAAAACAATAACAATATTAGACATTATTTTCTTTGTGAGAATGGGAATGGCGAAAGATTTGAATGCTCAGCAAGTAAAAACTGGTGGACAAGATTGGTTCTTAGCTTGAATTTGAACAGAGAGAGAGAAAGGTATTTATAAGGAAGAAGTTGGAGAATATTTGATTTTGATTATAAAGGAATATTATCTTATATCCCTTGGCCGAGAATCTCTTAAAGTAGTTAGGTTTAGGAGAATTACTTTTAATCCTCTTGGCATTTCGAATTCCATCTCAGCCGTTCAATTTGATGAAACATTGATAAGGCAGAAGATTGGAGGGCGTGGTTTGTTTAGACCATGAGGGCAAAACGAGAATAAATGAGAAGTATATAGGCGGCTTTGTGAGTTGTGAGTGTGTAATGCACTCATTTTCTTCTCTACCACAAGATGAAATTGCATGTTGCAACTCATAAGAATATTCCGAGTATAGTTCCATTCCTTATTATATGCTACCAAAATCGTGCGCTTAATTCCTCTACAATTCTCTACAATGAGCTGTTAAATTGTAAGTCCTTGTGTCGAAGTGTCGAAATAAGGGTGTGTCGAAATAGTTGTTTCACACAGATTTGATTTAGATTTGATTTAGATTTGATTTGATATAGTTCAAAAATAGGTATTTTGGACTTTTATAGTTTTGGGTTTTAACTTGGAGAAAAAGTAAACCTAAATCTACAAATAGGGAGTAACCCTTATTTTTGTAAATAATCACAACGCATTGTAATTCATGGTTTGTAGTTGCCAGTGAATAGAAAGTGAAAAATTCCACAGTTTGTGGGTAACAACCTTCTTCTACAAATTCTCTTAGAATCCTAATTTCCTTTCTTTCTCTATTTTCTCCTTTTCTTTGGTATTGCTGCGCTAAGAACCCTTCTTGTTTAATCAAGATAGGGTCGGAATTTCCATAGGTTTTGGGTTAATTCCAACATCTGGTATCTAGAGCTCCGGTTGCGATTCAAGGAAGGAAAATCGTGATGGCAATGAATCATCCGAACGGGCACTTTCTGGCGAGTCTTCCGATTCTCAAGAAAGATAATTATGAGAATTGGTGCAAGCAGATGAAGGTGGTTTTCTGTTATCAAGATCTTTGGGATCTTGTGAAGGAAGGAGTAACACCATTTACGGAGAACGCGACTGATCAAGAAAAGGTTGCACACAAAGAGTTGAAGAAGAAAGATTATAAAGCTCTCTTTATAATTCATCAGTGTGTCGATCCAGATAAATTTGAAAAGGTTAGTGATGTAGAGTCGGCGAAGGAAGCGTGGGAGATTTTTGAAAAATCGTTTGGAGGCGCTGAGAAGGTGAAAGAGGTGAGGTTACAAACTCACAAGAGAACATATGAGTTGCTTCAGATGGAAGACAATGAGAGTATAACAGATTTCTTCACCAGAGTTACAAGGCTGGTGAATCAAATCAAGGTATGTGGAGAGGTGTTAACATCAAGGTCAGTTGTTGCAAAGATCTTGAGGTCATTGGCTCCAAAGTTCGACCACGTGGTAGTAGCCATAGAAGAGTCAAAAGACTTGTCAGTATTGACGAAGGAAGAGCTTCAAGGGACGCTTGAGTCTCATGAACAAAGGATGGCTGAAAGAGCTGTAGGAAAGTCGAAGAGCGATATGGCTTTGCAGGTGCAGTCAGAAAAGGAAAGAAAAGGCAAAGGAAGCAGGAATGTCAACAAAGGTAGAGGTGGCTACAACAAGTCGACTGGTCAAAATCAGCATGAAGGAAACTGGTCGAATCAGAGAAAACTCTGGAACCAAGGCAACCAAAGAGGTGGTGTTGCAGGTAGAGGAAGAGGTGGTGGTCGAAAATCTGACAAGAGTCACATTCAATGTTTCAATTGTCAGAAGTATGGCCACTATTTTAGTGATTGTCCAGAAAAGAAGAAAAATCAAGAAACTGATGCAAATCTGGCGAAACATGAAGAAGAAGAGACGTTGTTGATGGTCACAACAAGAGATGAAGAAAGATTCCAAGATCAGTGGTACTTGGACTCAGGATGCTAATCACACATGACTGGAAGGAAAGATTGGTTTGTTAACATGAAGCCCTCGTCGAAGAACACGGTGAAGTTTGCAAATGACAATACTCTAGCAGCTGAAGGTGTTGGTGATGTTTTGATTATGAGGTAAGATGGCAAAAGGTCAATAATTTCCAATGTGTTGTACATACCAGGCATGAAGAGTAATTTGCTCAATATAAGGCAGCTGGTCGAAAAGAACTACAAGGTAGTTGTAGAAGACAAGATGATGAGAGTCCTCGACGCAGGTGGTAGGTTGATCTTGAAGGCTCCAATGTTCCAGAATAGGACCTTCAAGATTGAATTCAAGGTGATGGAGCACAAGTGCCTAGAAACTGCAGCCAACAGAGATGAGTGGTTATGGAATTTTCGACTAGGTCATCTCAACTTTAATGACATCAGAGAGTTAAAGAGAAGAAATATGGTTTCAGGATTACCAGAAATCGACATTCCAAGTGAAGTCTGTGAAGAGTGTGTTCAGCCGAAACAACACAAGAATAGCTTCAGCAAGGATGCAGGAAGGAAGTCGAAGGCAATTCTAGAAGTCATATACTCTGATGTATGTGGTCCAATCTGGGTGGATTCGATTGGTGGCAACAGGTACTTTGTCACATTCATAGATAATTACAGTCGAAAGTTGTAGACTTACCTCATCAAGAAGAAAAGTGATGTGATCGAGGTATTTGCCAGATTCAAATCCATGGTCGAAAGACAGAGTGGTCGAAAGTTGAAAATTCTGAGGACTGATGGTGGTGGAGAGTATGTTTCGAAGGAGTTCGATACATTATGTGAAAAAGAAGGGATTGTGCATGAGGTGGTGCCACCCTACACTCCATAGCAAAATGGAGTTGTAGAACGAAAGAACAGAACCATCATGAACATGGTGAGAAATATGTTGAATGGAAAGCATCCACCCAAAGAATTATGGGGAGAAGCAGTTTCGACAGCAACATACATTCTGAGCATATGTCCGACAAATAAGCTTGAAGGAATCACACCAGAAGAATATTGGTCTGGTGTCAAGCCTAGCCTCAGTCACTTGAAGGTGTTTGGATCTATAACACATAGGCATGTGGCAGATCAGATGAGAAGGAAACTTGATGATAAGTCGAATCAGATGATCTTAATAGGATATTGTTGTACCCCAAATTTTACCCTCATTTTTCTGCTAATTGATGTTTTTTTTTTCTCTATATTTTAATTTAGTATTTATTTTAGGGTTTTATTTGTTTTTATTTTAATTTAATTTCAGTATGGTTTTTTTATTTATTTTAATTTATATTTAAGATGTTTATTTTGTTAATTTAATTTTCAACCTCAATTTAATTCTCTTTTAAAAAAATTTGGTTTAATTAATTAGATTAATTTTAATACTTTTCTAACTAAGTTAAATTAAGTTATTAATTAGTTTTATTATTAGTCATATTATAAATGTCAAAAAAACTATCTCATTTCCATTTCTCTTGATTTGGTCCACCGTGTCTATTTACATTCCATAATTGAATATTTCATTAACCTCCAGCCAATGAGAAGCAAGCATGGCTCTTTGACTTTTCAACTCTTGCTCTTTAACCAGTAAGAAAACGACACGTGGCTAAGCAAGCAACCAAGTATCCAATTTCTTCCTTTTCCTTGTCGTGTTTGATTTGCAGAGGAAAGAAAGAGTTCAAGAAATCCAAACTGGTCCCAAAACTCATTTCAATTTTCATCAACCATTGGCGCGGATCCCCTACCCTGCTACTTCCTCTGCTCAACCGTACGAAGCTTGTCACAACGTAAACCTGCACCGCCACAGACCACACCTGCAAGCATGAAAACGACGTTTCAAACAACGGTCAAAAAATTGAAATTGAAGGAAACGAATTCCTCTTTTTTCTTGTTAAATAGCAGAGATATAGAAGAGAGAAGGGGGGGACCGAAAACTGAAAGGAGAGGAAAAGAAATTCTGAGAAAACATAGCCTTTTAACAGCGCACCACCACCCTTGTTTCCCCTAAACTATTTCATCACCACCTTCAAATTAATTCACAACGCCGGCTCACCATCACTCACGCCTCAAACAACGGCAACCGCAAACAACACATCAAACCACTACTACCACTTGGCCGCCACCTACGAGCCTCACCCTGTTGTCAACAAAACTCAACCTTCATCAACCTCAATCTTCAATCTATAACTAACCCTCAAAACAGCCCTTAACCTTCATCGTTCTCCTCAAAGCAACAACATCCTTCAACAAACCAAACCACACAGTCACCAAAACCTTCCCACACTCATCTTCTCCAAACTGAACAGCAACTACACCGTAAAACTCCTTCCTAATCGTCTCGCCCTTCTACCAACATAAACACTCCTTCAAAGCCAATCACTCTTTCTTCCACAAACCATCAAAATCCTAACCTTCAACCCAACGACACAAGCCTTCAACAACGCCTTTAACACAACCCTTCATTCAGATCCCAACAACCATTATTCGTCTTCTCAGAACCACCAACCATAATCAATCTGAAACTCACACAAAGCCCCTTTCAAACCCAGAAATCAAACATCAGAAAGAGAAAGAGCTTTGAGAAAACCGAAAACGAACCCCTGAATCGAAAAAGGAGATGAAAGTATGAGAGTCGAACGAACCTATTTCGAAACCATAAACCCTAAATCGCAGAGAATCCAAGTCTGAGGACCTAAGCAGGGTCGAAGAAGGTCCAATCGCGTTCACCGTTTTTTTTCTTTGATCTATTTGGCGGTTTTCCTATTTTGTTCTCGTCGATAAATCGATGATGGTGACGTTGTTATTCCTGAGCAATCCATGGTTTTTTATTCGAACGGGTTTCTGTTTGGGGAGATGGAATTGATGGAATTGTCCCGTCGCTTTTTATTGTGTATTCATATGCTTATTTTTCTTTTTTTTTTTTGCTGCCTGATGGATGATGTTGCGACTGGGCTTAGGCCCGTTTCAATTTCATGGTTCACCCCCCATTTATTTATACCACCCGTGAGTTTTTTGGGGGATGATGGGCTCCCCTAAGCCCACATGATTCCCCATTCATATTCGTATACCCACATAGGCCTACGCCCTTCTCCTCTTTTTTAATTAAAAATCATTTTCATTTTTATTCCTTGAGTATTTTAATCACTAGTTTTCCTATGTTTTTCTTTCTAATTTTATTCATAGTGGTTCATTTTATCTTAATCTTTTTGGCCAATGACATAGAAAAATCTTAACTTTGTTGGTTATTTCAAATCAATAAGTTTTGATTAGTAGGAGGCCATATTTTTTTTCTTTTTTGGTCGATGAAAGTTAAAAATCTAGGATTATCGATTTGTCGATTAAATCTTGATTTAAACGAGACCAACGTGTTTTTATTCCGATTCTATTTTTGGTCGATGAAGGTCAAATGTCAAGATTATCGATTTACCGATTTAAATCTTGATTAAGACGAGATCAACCTTATTTTCATTTCAATCTTTTAGGCCGATGACGTTACATAAATCATGACTTGTGGATTTATTTCAAATCAATAAAGTCTTGATAAATGTGAAGCCACCTTTTAATTCATTTTTGTTGGTCAATGAAAGTCCAAAATATAAGATTATCGATTTCTCGATTAAATCTTGATTTAGACGAGACCGATTTTATTTTCATTTCGTTTCCACTCTCTTTATTTTGGTCGATGACCTAACAAACCTCATGGTTTAGTTGATTTCATTGAGTTGACAAGACTTTGATCAACACGAGACCACTTTCTCTTTATTTAAATTTTATTCCCTATTTAGTCGATGAAAGTCAAGAATCATTGATTATCGATTTCTCGATTAAATCTTGATTTAGACGAGACTAGTTTTATTTTCATTCCGATCCTGTTTAGTCGATGAAAGTCAAGAATCATTGATTATTGATTTCTCGATTAAATCATGATTAAGACGAGACTATCTTTATTTCATATCATTATCTTATCCATATCTTGTTGCATCATCTTATTTGAATTATTAACTTGTTATCTTGTTAGTAACTTATAACTATTATCTTTCCTCACCATTCCAAAGGAAGGTTAAACATGTTGACTCCTAAAGTCATGACCTCCCACCTTAACTTAAGTAACCTCTTAGGAGAAGACTTTATTTCTTGGCCTCATCAGAGCCATAGAAATCACAACTAGCTTTAGGAGAGAGTTATTAAACTCTTAGTGATATTCATCCTAATGAATTATCACCTTCCCTACTGACTAAACCATAACATAGGTCCATTACAACTAGATTTAGAGAGTTCTTAAACTCTACAATGAGCTTGTACTCATTTCGCCTCTGAATATTGACCATAGTCAACAGTTCAGTAGAAGTAGAACTACGCATACTCTGATTCTATTCCCGAGGATACGTAGGCGTAAGGTGCGATTCCTTATCGAGTATACTTAGAAATTAACCCCTAGGGTTTTAACCTTTAGTATAGAACCTTTAGCAAACATAAGATAACATTAGAACAAGAGGCTCCCGTAGAGTACTACGGACGTTTAGGGTGCTAATACCTTCCCTAGGCGTAACCAACCCTCGAACCTTAGATCTTTCCCCTTTAGGTTTTTCTAACGATCTTGAACCTTTCCTTTGGATAAATCAAAGTCGGTTGTAAAAGAAATATGATGCAAGTTAATTAATAACTTGTTATCTGATTTTCACCGCAACAGATATCATTCGACTGGAGGTTACAAACTGTTCGACCCAGTGACTAAGCAGGTAGTGATCAGCAGGGACGTGATCATAGATGAGCTTAAAGAATGGGATTGGACTGAGAATGACAAGAAGGATTCAGTGAGAATCTCTTGTGAAGAACCAGCCTCTGAAGTCGAAAGAGAATTTCGACAGGAACCAGTCATAGATGAAGCAGGCCCAAGCAGACCTCGACGAACAAGACACATGCCTTCAAGGTTGCAAGAATGTGTAATTACATCAGATGATGTGGTTGATGAAGAGGGTGAGCTAGTACATTATGCTTTCTACGCAGATGTTGAACCAGTCAATGCAGCTGAGGCATTGAAAGATTCGAAGTGGGTGAAAGCAATGAATGAGGAGTTAGAGTCCATCGAAGTCAACAACACCTGGTCACTTGTTGAATTGCCTCAAGGAAAGAAGGCAATTAATGTGAAGTGGGTTTACAAGGTGAAGGTGAATCCTAGAGGAGAAGTAACTCGAAATAAGGCGAGACTTGTGGCGAAAGGATTTCTACAGAAGGAAGGAATCGACTTCGATGAAGTGTTCGCACCTGTTGCTAGGATCGAAACAAGCAGGTTGGTTGTTGGTCTAGCAAATATGAACAATTGGCACACATGTCAGATGGACGTGAAGTGTGCGTTCCTTAATGACCCCTTAGATGAAGAAGTTTATGTCGCACAACTAGCTGGGTATGTGAAACGAGGCGAAGAAGGAAATGTGTACAGGCTGCATAAAGCCCTGTATGGACTTAAGCAAGCTCCAAGAGCTTGGAATAAGAAAATTGACAGCTTCTTAAGGGAGAAGGAATTTGTGAAGTGTACGACTGAGCATGGAGTGTATGTAAGGAGAAGCAATAATGAATTGCTTATACTATGCCTCTATGTTGATGATTTGTTGATAACAGGGAGTTGCAAGAAGGAGATCGAAGATTTCAAACATGACCTAAGTGAGGAGTTTGAAATGTCAGACTTGGGAAATCTCTCATATTTCCTTGGCATCGAATTCTACAAGACTAGTAGAGGTTTGATGATGCACCAAAGAAGATATGCAGGTGAAATACTCAAGAGATTTGAGATGCAAGATTGCAACCCAACTTCGACTCCAGCTGAGACCAGACTGCAACTGTCGAAGGATTCAGATGAAGATGATGTCGACCCAACCCAATACAGAAGACTTATTGGGTCACTTAGATACCTTTGTCACACAAGGCCTGACTTAGCGTACAGTGTGGGTATGGTAAGTAGATTCATGCAGAAGCCAAAGGTATCACACCTAGCAGCAGCGAAGAGGATACTGAGGTATCTGAAAGGAACTCTCGACTACGACATTTTGTTTCCTGCAGCTGATGAAGGGAAAGAATGCAAGTTAGTGGGATACACCGACTCTAGCTGGTGTAGTGATGTTGAGGATAGAAAATCCACAGTTGGATATGTGTTTATGTTGGGTGGTGCACCAGTTGCTTGGAGTTCGAGAAAGGAGACAGTAGTGGCATTGTCATCATGCGAAGCAGAATATATAGCTGCTTCTCTTTGTGCATGTCAAGCAACCTGGATGGTGAACTTGGTTGAAGAGACTACAAGAAAGAGTCATGGAGCAATTACCATGAAGATCGACAACATATCAGCTATCAACTTGGCGAAGAATCCAATAGCACACGGTCGAAGCAAGCACATCAAAATGAGGTTCCATTATCTTCGAGAGCAGGTAGTAGAAGGGAAGATGAACTTGGAACACTGTAGAACTGAGAATCAGATTGCAGATATCATGACGAAGGGAGTGCAGATCGAAGTCTTCAGAAGACTAAGAGCCATGATGAATGTAGACAGCTTAGACACAGTGAATTAGGTGATGTGTTAAATTGTAATTCCTTGTGTCGAAGTGTCGAAACAATGGTGTGTCGAAACAGTTGTTTCACACATATTTGATTTATATTTGATTTGATATAGTTTCAAAATAGGTATTTTGGGTTTTTATCGTTTTGGGCTTTGGCTTGGAGAACAAGTAAACCTAAATCTATAAATAGGGAGTAACCCTTATTTTTGTAAATAATCACAACACATTGTAATTCACGGTTTGCAGTTGCAAGTGAATAGAAAGAGAAAAATCCCACAGTTTGTGGGTAACAACATTTTTTTTTCAAATTCTCTTAGAATCTTAATTTTCTTTCTTTCTCTATTTTCTTGTTTTCTTTAGTATTGTTGCGCTAAGAACCCTTCTTATTTAATCAAGATAGGGTCGGAATTCCCATAAATTTTGAATTATTCCAACATGGGCTACTCCTTTTTGTACTCCTATTTTGGATTTACTTCGACTCATGTATGTATTTCAATAGATTTTGAATTCCCATGTAACATGCATCACGCTAATAACGTAAAATAAGTTATTGCTGGGAAGTAAATCAACCACATGGCATGTCACCCTGATTATAATAATGATATGACATTATTTAAAACAAAAAATAAATAATATTAATTTTTTAAATCAAATACAATTACTAAAAAAATTTGTTTAAACTATCATACTGCTACACTTCAGTACGAAGCTCTTGTGATTTTTTTTTGTTCACCTATGTGGTCTTGATTATGATAGTGTTTCCAAAGTTGTGGTTTTGTGATTTGTTTCGTTTTTGTGTTGGTGCGTTGCTTGGTGGTCCTGATTTTAACGAAGAAGAAAGCCAAGGTGTGTGGCTGTAGTGTCTTTTGAATTCTTTTAAACTTGATGCTTATAATTTATTACAATTTCAATCTTAAAAAAAAACATGTGGTGGTGTGGTTACATTAAGGTTCGGTTATAAAGTTTGGAGGGAAGGATTTAAAAAGAAAAAGAGTGATTGAGTGGAAAAAAAAATTAAAGAATTTAGATGGAGAGGAAGTCAGATGGTTTTATTTTATTAATAATACTAAAATTTTCTAGCTTAAAAAATTAAAAAATTGTATTTGAGAAAGAATTTGATGGATTTTGGAGGAGTTTGATAAATTGTTTAAATTTAAATTATATTGTTATAATATTTTAAAATTAAATATATGTTGGTGATAATCATTGTTATATTATTTTATATAAAATCATTCTTTTAAAAAGTAATAAATATTTCTCAAATTTTTTCAAATTTCTTTTTTCGAAGCCTCTCTATCTTTCTGAACTTGCAAATAGAGACTTAGAGTTTCGTAATTTACATTTGAATAATGATGTAAATAGTGATTTTCTTTTTTGCTTTCTATATGTTGTATTGAAGATAAGTGATTTGTCTCTACATTAAGACAATATGTTTTGTGATGAATTGAATCGGTGCAAACACAACATTGCGACGACTTCACACCATTGTTTTTTTTAATAATCAATAGCATTAAATGGCTTAAAAAAGCCAAACTCAGAACCTGCAAAGTGCAGGGATCAAAAAATTACAAAGGCAGTGCAATATCATTTGTTATGCAGAAACCCAAAATCTGATACAATATCAAAACTAAGGACTTCTAAATCAACAAAGTACAAAATAGAATTGTGCCTAAAATTCCAAAACTGATCAAAGATCTTCTATATCAAATCCTTAGGCCTCTTGTACCAAGCATAGTAGTCTTCTCTCCTATTGTTGATGTTGTTTAATATACTCCAATTCCAAGAAGTGTAGATGATAGAGAAAAAAATCTCTCCTTTGGTTCCACAAATGCATCATTGAACAAAATTTGATTCCTATATTTTCAAATGTTCCAACATCCCACCAGCCATATATATGCTAAGATCTTACCTTTTCCTAGCATCTAGCCCACTGTAATAATGATTCAATACAGTTATCTGTACAAGGAAACTTCATGTCCAACCAGTTTTCTATCTCCCTCCAAAATAGAACAGATTTCCTACAAGTTAAGAAAACATGAGATATGTCTTCATTTTCTTGGAAACAGAACATACAAACCTGCTGATGAGGATCTGTTATGATGCCTCTTTCTGCTAGATTCTTTTTGGTTGGCAGCCTATTAAGTAGTAATCTCCAACCAAAGATTTTCACTTTAAGTGGAGCTCTAATCTTCCAAAGATAATCCAATGTTTCTCCAAGATTGTTGCTTAATTCATCTTCCTCCTCTCTTTGGATCAAACCTATGTAACAAGCCTTTACACTGAATTTGTTATCAGGACCTCTTGGCCAGACAATTATGTCTTCTTCTTGTCCATTAAGTTTCATTTCCTCCATTAGACAAGATAGCCCTTCTCCTTGTCCACCATCTGTTGCACTGAGAATCACATTCTTGCCTAAAAGATTCCACTTCCATTCATTTTCTACCCAATCACCACAATCCTTGATCAATATATTCTGATCAGCTGAGGCATTATATAGATCAGGATATTGTAGTTTAAGAGTTTTTCCTCCAACCCATCTAGATTGCCAGAGTAATGCCTTTTCTCCATTACCAACCTTCCAAGTTAACAAATTATAGATTCCCTTCTCCATTACCAACCATTGTTATATGTATGTTATGAGTGTGATTTGGGATAGTTTGTCATTACAATATTATCAACAATTTTAAAATTTTACATGATAATCTCCGGTGTTAAAATTGTTTAATCTGAAGGCAAAAAATAGGTGATCGGATAAAAGTTTCACATAATTGCTTGATTTACTGAAACAAATGCTACCAGAAGATAATAATTTGTCGGATCGTTGTTATGATGCCAAGATATTGTGTCCAATGGGTTTGGAGTATATCAAAATACATTCATGCCCTTATGATTGCATATTATACAAGAAAGAGTATGGAAATTTGGATCAATGTTCAGAAGGTGGTGTGTCGAGTTACAAGTTTAAGGACAACAATGATGATGACAATGACAATGTTAGCCATAAGCATCCTCCTGCTAAAGTGTTATGGTACTTGCCAATAATTTTAAGATTCAAGAAACTTTTTGTTAATGCGAATGACACAAAGAATATTAGATGGCATGCAGATGAAAAACAATGTGATGGAAACATTCACCATGTAGCTGATTCTTTGCAATGGAAAAAAATTGATTCGTTATTTTTGGTTTTGCCGTTGTGCCAAGAAACCTTAGGCATGGGCTAGTCACCGATGGAATGAACCCCTTTGGCAATATAAGTACTAACCATTCTTCGTGGCTTGTTCTTCTCACGATTTATAACATATCTCATTGGTTGTGCATGAAGCGCAAGTATATGTTGTTAAGTATTGAAATTCTGGCATAGCAGATAGCAGATGTCCTAACACATGTCAAGACATTGTTCTACATAACTATTAAACAAGGAACATAACATCAAACTAATATCCAAAATATCAGTAACTGCAGTAAGACAGATGTTTCGACATCTGTTACAACATTGTTAATTAAAACTGAACTGTAAATTGCAGAATGATAAACAACACAGAATATGATAACTCTGTTCGGTGCAAATCACCTACATCTCGGGGCATACCAAGCCGGGAAGAAGAATCCTCTATCAGTAGTATAGTTTTGTGTAAACAGCCGCTGGTTTACAGTAAACACCCAGGTTTACCTATCACTACCCAATGAAAACTTTATCTAAGAACTTCATCCTAGATAAGTGAAACCCATCTCACTCCCTAAATCACAACCTGTGATTATTTAACAGTTATAGTCACAATAACTGTATCATTTTATTGAAAGACACCCCTTTCAATACAGAGTTCAGTCAAGCTACCTTGACTAACAAGTTAACTTGGATTTGCTTAAAAGCTTCATCCAAGAACAATACACGATTCATTACCTACGGGTTTCTGAATCTGTACAAGTACCTATGTCTACCACAATGTATCAAATTGATACAGAGGGAGACTTACAAGATAAACCTACGACTCTCAAAACCTAAACCCTACTTTACAAAATAGGATTCCTAAGTCTATGTCGTTTTCTCTCTCTTTTCTGGCATAGGTCTTGGTCTTCTTTTATAGCCTTTTGTTGCGTTGGGCTTTCAATTTTCTGTTGGCTGATTCCTCGATCCACGTTCTGATTGCTCCTTAAATCTTGCAATTGATTTGCAAGCATTCTGCTGTTAGTAACAGACACGATGTCCTAACATCGTGTTGGGACATCTTATCTGACATGTCTTCTTTTAGCAGAATTCTTCTTTGTTGTTGGAACATCTTGTACATCAACTTTTTTTACCAAAATTTGCTCAAATATTTAGGGTATTCAAGTATGATGATTTCTAGACCACGACAACCTTGAAACAGCATAGATGTTTATCTAAGTCCATTAATTGAATATTTAAAACTTTTGTGGGAGGAAGGCGTTGAAGTTGATGATGCATATTCTGGTGAAAAGTTTAAGATGCGTGCAATGTTATTTTTAACAATCATATACTTTCCCGCATATGGTAATTTGGCTGGATATAGCGTCAAAGGACATAAAGCATGTTCTATATGTGAATCTGATACATGTTATCACCAAATTGAGTTTGGGAAAAAGATCGTTTACCTTAGGCATCACAAATTTCTAAAACTCGCTCATTCTTATCGTAGATTATGGAAGGCTTTTAATGGAGAGCATAAGTTTGATATGGCTCCTAAAACTTTACCCGAGGATGAAGTTTATCAACGACAAAAACATATTAATGTTGTCTTTGAAAAGAGAGAAAAATAAAAAGGTCAGTTTAGAAAAATATATGGAAAAAGAGGTCTGTGTTCTTTGATATTTCATATTGGTCAAGTCTCGATGTAAGACACTATCTTGATTTGATGCATGTGGAGAAAAATGTGTGTGATAGTTTGATTGGAACACTTCTAAACATTCCAGGTAAGACTAACGATAATAATTATTCTCGTCTTGATATGGAGGTGATGGGTATACGAAAACAATTGGCTCCAATAGAAGCAGGAAAAAAGTTTATCTTCCTCCGACATGTCACACTCTATCTAAAAAGGAAAAGAATTTTTTTTCTTCGAGTGTTTTCATGGTATCAAAGTTTCCCAAGGTTACTCATCAAACATCAATAAACTTGTATCATTGAAAGATCTTAAGTTAATTGGTTTAAAATCTCATGATTGTCATGTCTTTATGCAATAACTTCTACTAGTGGCTATGTGTGGCATCCTACTAAAAAATGTGAGAGTAACTATAACCAGATTGTGCTTATTATTCAATGCTATATGTAATGAAGTTTTTTATTTCAAAAAAATTAAATAAATTAGAAGATGAGGCTACCATAATCTTGTGTCAATTGGAGATGTATTTTCCTCCATCATTATTTGATATTATGGTTCACTTACTTGTTTATCTAGTCATAGAAATCAGATTTTGTGGTCCAGTTTATTGAAGGTGGATGGATGTATCCAATAGGGCGATACATGAATATATTTAAAGAATATACGAAGAATTATCACCGCTCGAAAGTTTTGATTATTGAAAGGTAAATCACAGAAGAAGTTGTTAAGTTTTGTATAAACTATTTGTCGGGAGCAAAGTCTATAAGAATTCCAAAGTCTCGTCATGATGACAGCTATGAAGGTTGTTGTGAATTATGATGCCTTTAAACAAAGTATAAACGGTTTCTTTATAGGCAAGAAACACATAAGGGTTAGGGTTAACAAGGAAAAACAAGGAAAAACAACAAAGATTGGTTGTAACTTCTATTCTTTGCTTTCTCTGTAAAACATATTACACGTACTCAAGAATAATAAATAACCCTCTCACCCTAATTAGGTTTTGTCACACCACACCTAAGATGAGAGACTAGTATGCTATTTATAATAAAACCTAACATACTTAACTAATGGGCTTTTTAACAATTACACATTACAAGCCAACTTAGGGTACAAGCAAACTCAAACAATTGGATCCTTAACACAATGCCTAATCCGACAGCTACACACTAGAACACACTTTGACTACAGCATGTAGGTCTTTGACAACAACATGTGAGCGGACTTCGAAGACATGCTAACTAGAGTTCGATCCAATATCTCACAAAGGTAAAGGTACTCAAGGTTTAAATGTTAAGTCATTGGCTCGGGATGTAGTTCTTCAAGTACATTTCTATATATTGAATAATCTTGATGAAGTTCAACCTTACATAGCTACTCACAAAACATTTGTGAAGGAAAATAATCCCCGAATTAGTGCAAAGTTGTTATTGACAGAGCATAACGAGAAATTCTAATATTGGTTTAATGAAGAAATATCTAATGATGAAAGTGCATCCGAGACAATTAAATGGTTGTCGTACATGCCAAAATTTAATGTGATAACTTGGACAGTGTGCGACATTGGTCATTTTACCTTTTATACAAAATCAAAAGATGATCGTAGTACAATGCAAAATAGTGGGGTTATGGTTGAGACCGAATCCATGTATTTCTCTAGTTCGAAAGATAAGAATCCTATATTGGCATCTAGAGTGTTATATGGTGTCATTGATTGGAAGATCTATTATATTATTTTCAAAGTGCATTTATTTAAATGCAAGTAGGTTCCCAATAATAATGGTATTAGGTATAACAACTGATGACTTAGGATTCACCCGGGTTGACTTAGACAAGACAACTTATATGAACGAACCATTCATCATGGCTTCTCAAGCAAAATAAGTTTTCTATGTGAATGACCCTTCGGACATATCGGGGAGATGGTCAATCGTTCTCCAAGGAAAATACATTCCTCGTAGTGATAAAAGTTTTGATATTCCTTCCACTCCTTATTATACAACACAAGTGCATACATCGTATGATGAAGTTGATAGAGAAGATGTGCATGATATTCATAACGATCATAAAGAAGATATATCGAAAAATTAACAAGTAAGTATATTATTCTTTATTTATAATTTATTGTAAATTATAATTTCTAAATTTATTTACTAACAAGTATGATTATTTGAAATTATAGGTATTTAAAGTCAAGACACAAAGAGACAAGACACCAAGAGATAAGATACCAAAACACAAAGATACAATTATTTGATGTAATGATGTGTAAATTGTAGGTTGTTTTGTGCCAATTTGGTTTTGATGTAATATACAATGTTTTAATTTGATGTAATACAATTTTTAGTATGATACGATTCACAAATACGTGTTGATGTTTCTGCTATGATACGATTCACAAAAATACAGGTTAAAGTGGGAATATATATATATATATATATATATATATATATATATATATATATATATATATATATATATATATATATAAGCAAGTGATTTCACCACGGTTGATAAGTCCAACCGTGGTTATATGTTGAACGCTATCCATAATAATTTAAATCTCAAAAATAGCGTTGATGGAAATCGAACCAAGGACCTTTAAACTTTTCACAACGGTTATGTATCACAACCTTAGTGATAGGTAACACGCATTCCAGTTTTTCATAACGGCCACAACACCGTGATTGTAAGTAACACATATACAACCACATGCTACTTAACAACAGCTAGTCCTTCGTGATTATATAACTTTTCCAACCATGATCCAGGTCTCAATAATAACAACAACAAACAAACAACACAACAACAACAACAACAATAACTTTAATGTAACATGAGTAGTGATGTTTGATGTACCAGATATGTGAAGAGGGAGAAAAAATATGGCGCGTACAATAATTATACATCGAGTTTTCGTTACGTGAGGTGAAATCGTTGTCATAAAATGTATTATTTGTATTAGTGAGTGATGTACTTAAGCAACCCAAGCTTAGGCCATTAAAAATCTATTAAGAAGGTTATGTGATATATGCAGGGAACTAAGGATTTTATGTTGACCTATATGAAGTCTGGCTCACTTCAAGTTGCTATGATGATCGAAAGTCGCCTTTCGACTTAATTTTTATGATGGTAGGAGGAGTTATTTTCTAAATGAGTGTTAAGAAGATTCTCATATATACTTTTACCATGGAAGCAGGTTATGTCACTTGTCATGAGACTACTTGTCAAACTATATGGCTAAAAAACATAAGCTTCTGCTTTAAAATAGTTCAAAAAGAACCCTAGATCAATTGTGATATAATGCGACAATATTGCTTTCGTGCACTTCTCTTGACACACTTAGAGCTTTTCTCGCCCAAAGTATTTTGACATTGAATATTTATTGATAAGCGAGAAAATTAATAAATTTTAGACTCAGATTAAATATCTTACTACAAATAACATGTAAGTATATCTACTTACTAAACACTTAATTGTTGGAGCTTTTAAAGACATATAATTTGTTTTATCATCATAACTAGGGATGCTCAAATTAACGGATTACTTGAATGATCCATATTCCTATCCAAATTCAATTATTAAAAATCGGTTAATTATTAGTATGATTTTAACCAAATTCATATTTTTAACATATAATTAATATGATTTTAAGCAAATCCATATTGGTAGATTCATAACCCAAATAAAAACCAAATTAATCTATTTTTTGAAATTTAGAAAAAAAATCTTAAATTTTAAATTTTTTTCTAAAAAAAACATTTTTTTTATAATTTTTTTTTCTTTCTGAAAAATTAAAGAAAAATATTTTTGTAAAGTATACATCAGATTTTTTTTTATTTTTTTTTTTGGAAAAAAAGTTTTTTTCTAAAAATATAAAAATATATTTTATTTTCGAAAAAAATATTTTCCTGATAAAATTATTTATTAAATTATAAAAACATTTTTTTTTAATTTTGGAAAAAAAATTTCCTTAAAAAAATGTATTATTCAATTTAGAAAAAAAGTTTTTTTAGATACCTTGCTTTATATATCCTGGTCTAACTCCAAAGTTAGACCGTATTTAGCTACTCTTATGTTGTCTTAGGTTGTTGTTTTGGTTTGTTAGTTGGTTGGCGGATTGGATCTTTTCATCGTCTTGTTTTGTATTGTTTCTGGATTCTTATTAATATAATATTGTTTCTAATTTTTTTGAAAAAATTCAAAAAAAAAATAATTTTTTCTAAAGATAAAAAAATACGTTTTTTTTCTGGAAAAATAGTTTAATAAAATAGTTTTTTAAGAAACAATTATATTTTTTTGAAAAAAATTATTTTTAAAAAAATTAAAATAAAAAATAATTATATTATTGATTATGAATATAACTGTTTAATAACTGATTTAAAACTATTTAAAAAAAATTAATACTAATTATAACAATTAATTTTTACAATCGATTATAACATGACTTTTATATAATTATGGATTGGCTATAACCATCCATTAACATCACTAATCATAACTCACCCTATAACCAAAATAAGCATTGATAAAAATAATTTTTAAAATTAACTTATCAATATTCTAGTATCTTAAAACGCTCTATTGAAATAAATAGATTTTTTTTTAAATAACGGTCTTTTTCAAATAATTATTCAAAATAACCATAATTTCAAACAAAATACGAAACTAACTAAGTTTCAAAAAAAAAATTGGATGGTACGAGAAGTATCCACTTTGAATGGCTCATGCATGCATTTGTTGTACACAGGTGTCATGCATGCTGGCCCATGCTTAGAATACATGACATGCATGTGGCACATGCATGCATTCTCTAGTAGCATACGCCACAGGAAATGGCTAATGCGTTGTTTTATTTTTTTTTAATTATTGTAATAATAAAATAATTTGAAATAAAATAGAAAGTTAAAAATGATTTATAATGTTATTTCATAAAATTGAATTACAAAACGATTGAATAGAAAATCAATGACTCGCTCGTTCGTAACGCCCTCAGGTTCCACATCCTGGCGCGTTCACTTGCCTTCGAGGTCTCCCACGATTTTCCTGAGATGTTTGGGGTCTTCTAGTATTCGCCTGAGACAAAGGTGGTTGGTGCGAGGGCCCTTACATATCTACTAAATTTTCATTCATTTCTCCCTAGTAGTCGGGGGTGTCATAGCCGGTGCTGCCATATACGAGTTTAGTGTCCATGGTTCTCATAATTGGGTTGTGGTGGTTGGGTGACATGTGGACGGGCTGGTTGGTTGAATTGAGACATTGATTTATTTTGGATACGAAGCAATGGTCCTTTTGTGGTTTGATAGTCATGTGGTGGTTGGGTGCTTTGGCAATGTGATATTTGGGTGCTTTGGTGGTGTGATGTTTGAGTGTACATTGGTGGGAGGCTTGGGTGGGATGAGGTGGAATCATATGCATCATCGAGGCTATAATATGATGTGGTGGCGGCATATGGTTGTTGATGGTATGAGTGATGCTCTTGGTTTTATGTTAGGTGTGTGGCATGAATTAGTTGCGGGGTTTAGTGTTTGGTGGTTGGGTGAATCTGGTATGGTGATGTTATGAGGTTAGTCGTTGGGTTTGGGTGGGTTGACATTGTTGTTGGGTTTGGTAATGGTGTGGGGTTGGTTGTTAGGCGGGGATCTATTGTTGGTCTATAAGATTGCGATAGACTACTATAGCATGTTCGGGACATTTGTAGTAGTTCATTCCCAGAACAGACCACCTAAACCGAAAAGAGTGAAAATAAATTATTTACAGTTAGTTGTAGTATGTTATTTCTGTGCTTCTGTGGTTGGCATTTATTTTGCTAAAACTATTATAGCAGCAAGATGTTGAAAACATGATGTTCTAGGTGGCTGCATTCAACATGTCGAATTAAGATGTCCCATACCTGCTCATAGGACATCGTGTTTGGATTCAGTTTTAAAGCAGATTCTGTTGCTGTGAATTGTTACTAAATATTCTGTGAATATTTGGTTATCCTATGTGGCATCCAAAGCATTTTTGGATTGTGGTTATTTGTTGGTTTTTTGGATTTTCTGCTGTTTCTAATTATGGAGACATAATAGGAAACTTTGGATTGAAGACCTATTTTGTTGGAGTTTATTTTGCAGATTTGTGAGCAGTCTATTTGCTGCGTTTTTTAAGCCCAATTCAGTCCAGATTAAATGCTATATATTGACTGATGTAAACTTAGTTTAGGTGTGGAACTTACATGTGTTTTTGTTAGGTTTTTCGAGTGTATTTTGTGAGCCTAACTGGTATCATTCTGATAACAGTATAAGGACTGGTTTTTGTGTTGTAAGTTCTCTCAGTTACTCATAAGCTTTTAAGCATTGAGTTTCTTGTGTGTCAATTCTCATAAGCTTTGAAGTATTGAGAATTGTGTGTTTTGAAAGTGTGACTTTCGGTTTGTTACTTGTGTGGAAAGATACCAATCACGGGTTGTGGTTGTAGAGGGATTTGAGGAGGGCCTCATACCTAGGTGAGTCTTAGGTAGAAGTCATAGGAAGGGTAGTGATTAAGTGAGCAGATTATTCGGTAATTGTATGATCTGTGAATTGATACTATCGTATATTGGTTTCGTCCCTGGCTTGGTAGCCCCCAGAGTAGGATTGTTGATCCGAACTGAGTAAACATATCACTGTGTTATTTACTTTCTGCACTGTTATTTTTATTGTTATCTTGTTCATTGTGTTGGATATCAGTGTCTCAACATCTGTGTAGGACATCTGATATCTGTGCCAGAATTTCAATTGGCATCAAGAGCTTGCACCCTTATTTGGTTCTGGGTGAGATTCAGGGAAGGTACTTTCTGGTACAATGGACAAGGATGGAGGATTTTTTAACAAACCACCTCTACTTGATGGTTCCAACTATGACTATTGGAAACCAAGGATGATAGTATTCATCAAATCCATGGATGATCAAGCATGGAAAGCTGTTGTAAAAGGATGGGAGCCCCCAAAGGTTAAAGATGAAAAAGGTACCCCTACTGATGTGGTGAAGGAAGAGGAAGACTGGGATGATGCAGATTACAAAGGGTCCGTGGGAAATTCCAAAGCCATGAATGCATTGTTTAATGGTGTCAACAAGAATATCTTCAGGTTGATTGAACATTGCACCATTGCAAAAGAGGCGTGGGAGGTCTTGAAGGTTGCTCATGAAGGGACCTCAAAGGTGAAGATGTCAAAACTTCAGCTTCTCACTAGCAAGTTTGAGAGTTTGAAGATGAAAGAGGATGAGAGCATCCATGATTTTCACATGAACATTATTGAGATAGCTAATGCCTCTAGTGCCCTAGGTGAAAAGATGTCTGACAACAAACTGGTCAGAAAAATCCTCAGATCTCTACCTAAGAGATTTGACATGAAAGTGACTGCTATAGAGGAAGCTCAGGATATAGACAAGATGAAAGTGGATGAACTGGTGGGATCTCTTCAAAAATTTGAATTAGGGATCAGTGAAAAGTCTGAAAAGAAGAAGAGCATAGCTTTTGTGTCAAATGCTGGTGACTCAGAAGATGAAGGTGACCTGGTCAGAGATGAAGGGGTGTCTAAAGATCTGGTATTGCTTGGAAAACAATTTAACAAAGTGTTGAAAAGGATTGACTAGAAGTCGAGAGCAAATGCTCAGAACAAGTCACTCGACATCAGTAAGAACCAGGATGGAGGCAGAAGATCCAGAACTGAAGAAGACTCCAATCAAGGGAAGAGAGTTCAGTGTTTTGAGTGTGAGGGATATGGGCACAAAGACTGAGTGTCCCACGTATCTCAAAAGGCAAAAGAAGGGCTTATCAGTGTCTTGGTCAGAAGGAGAGTCTGAGAGTGATCTTGAAGAAGAATCAACAAAATTGGTGACAGCTTTGACTTGGATCTGTAAGGCTGATGGAGAAACTACTTGTGAGTCTGACTCTGACAAAGAATCCTATATTGGAGAACTTACTAAGGAAGAAGTCTTCACAGGGTTCTCAGAGTTGTGTATCAAGAATGAAGAAATGTTCCAGATAATATTGGAACAGAAGGTTCTGATAGCTCAACTAGAAGCTGAGAAGGAATAACATCTATCAACCATTGCTGATCTGAAAGAGGAGGTTGAATGGCAAAAGTCAAAACTTGACAATATGACCAAATCTATAAGAATGTTGAACAATGGTACCACGCAGCTGTATGAGATTCTTCAGACTGGGAAAGATGCTGGAAATGTGCAAGGCCTTGGTTTTAACAATCAAGCAGAGACTTACAAGAAGCCTGTATTAAAGTTTGTTCCTCAGAAAATAAAGCAAGAAGAGGGGATGTCAAATCACATGTTTCAACATCAGATGAAGCATCAGAAAAGAGTTTGTAGATAAAAGTATAAACCATGGAGATGCCATTACTGTGGAAAGATTGGTCATTTAAAGTCCTTTTGCTACAAGCTACACGGCTATCCCAAAACTGCTCAGCAACAAAATAAAGGTCATAGTTGGGGTAAAGTGAATAGAAGATGGATTCCTAGACAAATGATGGCTGGTCTCATAGCACATACCTCTCTTAGAGCATCTGCAAGAGAAGATTGGTACTTTGACAGTGGTTGTTCAAGACACGTGACTGGTGTGAAGAAATTCTTGTCAGATATCAAGCCTCACTCCACCAATTATGTCACCTTTGGGGATGGACCAAAGGGTGAAATAAAAGGTGTTGGAAAGCTGGACTACACAGGACAACCAAATCTGGATCGTGTTCTATTTGTCAAAGGGCTGACCGCAAATTTAATCAGTATAAGCCAACTGTGTGATGTAGGTCTCAAAGTAAATTTCGCCAAATCTGAATGTCTAGTAACCAATGAGAAAGATGAAGTTGTTATGAAGGGAACCAGGTCTAAGGATAACTGCTATCTGTGGAATCCTCAAGAACCTGAAAGTCTGTCTACTTGTTTGATGTCAAAGGAAGATGAAACCAAACTGTGGCATCAGAAATTGGGTCACTTACACCTGAAAGGGATGAAGAAAGTTATGTCAAGTGAAGCTGTTAGAGGTATTCCCAAGCTGAAGATTGATGAGGATAAAATATGTGGTGAATGTCAAGTTGGGAAGCAAACAAGGGTGTCACACAAGAGGCTTCAACATCTTACCACAACTTCTAGAGTTCTGGAACTTCTTCACATGGACTTAATGGGACCTATGCAGGTTGAAAGTCTTGGTGGGAAGAAGTATGCCTATGTTGTCGTAGATGACTACTCCAGATTCACTTGGATAAGTTTTATCAGAGAAAATTCTGAAGTGTTTGCAGCCGTCAAAGAGTTGTGTCAAAGGATTCAACGGGAAAAGGATTGTGGTGTTGTTCGGATCAGAAGTGACCATGGAAAAGAATTCAAAAATAGCAGGTTTGAAGAGTTCTGCTTATCTGAGGGAATCACTCATGAATTCTCATCACCGATCACTCCTCAGCAGAATGGTGTGGTGAAACGCAAGAACAGGACTATATAAGAGTGTGCAAGAGTCATGATTCATGCCAAAAAGCTTCCATATCATTTTTGGGCTGAAGCCATGAATACTGCTTGCTATATACACAATAGGGTGGCTATCAGATCAGGTACTTCTGTCACTCTTTATGAGCTATGGAAAGGTAGAAAGCCAAATGTGAAGTATTTCCATGTGTTTGGGAGTAAGTGCTATATCTTGGCGGATCGTGAGCAGAGGCGAAAGATGGATCCTAAGAATGAGGAAGGAATATTTTTGGGATACTCTACAAACAGTAAAGCATATAGGGTATTTAATTCCAGAACTAAGGTAATGATGGAATCCATAAATGTGGTGGTTGATGACTCTGGCAAAGACGAAGATGTCCCTGATGATGTTGGAGCATGCCTTCTCATGAACAATGAAATCTCCCAAGACATTGAGTCTGTAGAAGATAATGCTCAAGAAACCGACACTAGACCTGAGAATGAAGAGGTAGAGGATGCTAACAGGGGACCCTCTATAAGGATTCAGAAGGATCACCCTAAGGAATTGATTATTGGAGATCTGAATGAAGGTGTAAGAACCAGAACGAGGGAGACTGTGTCAAATGCATGCTTTGTTTCAAAGATTGAACCAAAGAATGTCAAAGAAGCATTGACAGATGAGTTCTGGATAAGTGCTATGCAAGATGAACTTTGTCAATTCAAGAGGAATGAAGTCTGGGAACTAGTACCACGACCAGCAGGAATAAATGTGATTGGAACAAAATGGGTTTATAAGAATAAGTCTGATGAACAAGGAGCTGTTACTAGGAACAAAGCCAGATTAGTTGCTCAAGGATACACACAGATTGAAGGAGTAAACTTTGATGAAACATTTGCTCCTGTGGCTCGATTGGAATCTATCAGATTGCTGCTAGGAGTGGCATGTTTGTTGAAATTCAGGTTGTTTCAAATGGATGTCAAAAGTGCCTTTTTGAATGGCTATCTTAATGAGGAAGTCTATGTTGAGCAGACTTGGGGTTTGCATTCATGAAGAACTATAGCAATTAATGTTCCTTCTGGCTGCCAGATTGGAAAGAGTAAAGGAGGTTCTGGTAGTGCAGTGTGTGAATGAAGGGAAAATGCTGAAGTTTGTGCATGACATTTGGGCATGTGATGTGGTGTGCATCTACTCTCTGATGCAGTTTACTCTGGTTTATTTTTACTTTGACTTGTTCTACTTGCCTTTGTCATATTTATGGCTGAAAAGGGGGAGTAGTATGTTTGTGTGTGGTGTGCTTGTTCTGCTGTGTGGTGTGCTTGTGGACTGTTGCTGCAGTTGAGGGGGAGTTTTGCTATGCTGCTATGATGTGTTAGTTGCTGTGCTGTGTGTTGTATGCAGCTGAAGGGGAGTGCTGCTATGCTGGATGTTTTTTTTGCTATGTGATGTTGGTATTTCGCTGATGTCTGATATGGATGTTTTTTGTGCTTCTTTACAAGTTTTTTTGTGTGTGTAGTTTTAGCCAAAATAAGCCAAAGAGGGAGATTGTTATTTCTGTGCTTCTGTGGTTGGCATTTATTTTGCTAAAACTATTATAGCAGCAAGATGTTGAAACATGATGTTCTAGGTGGCTGCATTCAACATGTCGAATGAAGATGTCCCATACCTGCTCATAGGACATCGTGTTTGGATTCAGTTTAAAAGCAGATTCTGTTGCTGTGAATTGTTACTAAATATTCTGTGAATATTTGGTTATCCTATGTGGCATCCAAAGCATTTTTGGATTGTGGTTATTTGTTGGTTTTTCGGATTTTCTGCTGTTTCTAATTATGGAGACATAATAGGAAACTTTGGATTGAAGACCTATTTTATTGGAGTTTATTTTGCAGATTTGTGAGCAGTCTATTTGCTGTGTTTTTTAAGCCGAATTCAGTCCAGATTAAATGCTATATATTGACTGATGTAAACCTAGTTTAGGTGTGGAACTTACATGTGTTTTTGTTAGGGTTTTCGAGTGTATTTTATGAGCCTAACTGGTATCATTCTGATAACAGTATAAGGATTGGTTTTTGTGTTGTAAGTTCTGTCAGTTACTCATAAGCTTTTAAGCATTGAGTTTCTTGTGTGTCAATTCTCATAAGCTTTGAAGTATTGAGAATTGTGTGTTTTGAAAGTGTGACTTTCAGTTTGTTACTTGTGTAGAAAGATACCAATCACGGGTTGTGGCTGTAGAGGGATTTGAGGAGGGCCTCATACCTAGGTGAGTCTTAGGTAGAAGTCATAGGAAGGGTAGTGATTAAGTGAGCAGATTATTCGGTAATTGTATGATCTGTGAATTGATACTATCGTATATTGGTTTCGTCCCTGGCTTGGTAGCCCCCAGAGTAGGATTGTTGATCCGAACTGGGTAAACATATCACTGTGTTATTTACTTTCTGCACTGTTATTTTTATTGTTATCTTGTTCATTGTGTTGGATATCAGTGTCTCAACATCTATGTAGGACATCTGATATCTGTGCCAGAAATTCATAGTATAAAGTAAGCAAGTAGAAAAAATAAGATAAACTTTCTTTGTTGCGAAGGGGAATGTGAAGGGCTTCTCGTTGACGGAGGCGAGTGACAAAGTTCTTGACCAACCTCATGCTTGGAGCAAAAAGACACAAGAAAATAATGAACAAGTACCCTTTTGTGCAATTTTAGACAAAGAACTATATAGATGGGACAAAGCATTTGAATCCCATTTATATGTTCCTATTTTATTTATGTTTCTTAACAATGGAAAATACATAATATTTACTGTGTTACCAGTATTTTCAGGAAAAAAATTACCAAATAGTATCATAATATAACACCGTGTTTTAATTTTTTTTCATACTCAGTCGAATCTTCGGTTAATATTATACTTGAATGGTTTTGTTTAAGATACTTTAGATTAATACCTTGACCCCTTGTTGTGTTTTCACACAAAGGCGCGCCCAAAAAAATTCCAGATATTGGTTATCTTGGTTAACTCTACCATTGACAATCCTACCTTTGATTGGTAGACCCAACAACATGTACATGTCCTCTAGTGTGACAGTACATTCATCGAACAAAAAGGGAAATGTGTGTGTCTCGGGTCTCCATCTTTCTACCAAAGCGAGGATAAATTTGTAATCAACAAAGTATGAGACAATGTTGAGTAAATGACCAAAACCGTTTGCTCGTAAATATGGTTCTATCAATTCGTTGTATGGTACATATTCATGTACACGATAGCAAAATCTCTCTGGCTCCTAACATAAAAAAATTGAGGAAAACAATTGAGGAAAATAATTGAGGAAAAGTATTAACAACAAATTTAGAAATACATCTGAAATAATGACTTACAAACTCCGCAATGTTATTGATAGTTCCTCGATGTGTCTTACCCATGGTTAATAGAGCCATTTCTTAGAATGCTTCTGAGTGATTGATGCTGAGAAACTGTATATATTGAGTGTGTTTGATGGAAATGATGAGTTATGTATCCATATTTGCATGGAACCTACAACTAATGCGCCCTAGGCAATGGTGCATGGGTTATATTTTTAGTTCATGTGTATTGTCCGCCTCAACACATAACAAACTTGAACTTGGGTGTAGACGAACCATCCTCAGATACATTTCACAATTCGTATTTGCAGACAAAAGGATCATTAAAAGTGGGTGATAGATTTCGCACAAAAGAAAACTGTTTAAAGAGCTATTAAAAAGTATCACATGGAAATCTCAGTCGATTATACTATCGATCGAACTAATGTGACGAGGTACAAGATCTTATATCGTAATATGCTCTGCATGTTACGACTGACAGCATCTTATCGGAAGAAGAGTGATTCTTGGGAGATAGGTTCTATAGGTCTAGCTCACGATTGCATAATCACGAACCCGATGCAGGATCATCACAAACTCAGCACTCAGTTAATATGCAATGAAATTTTTTCTGTCATTAGCAAGAATCCGTCATTGAAGGTGAGTACAATAATCTCGTATATTGTTACACGATACAATTATACTCCCTTGTACAAGAAAGAATGGATAGATAGATCTAAAGCGGTTGAATGAGTATTCAACAATTGGGAGGATTCGTACAAAGAACTTCAAAAATACCTGGTGGAACTTAAGCATTATACTTCAGAGATTGTTGCCATTTTGGAGACTTTGTTGGTATATACCCCATACATGACTTGTGTTAGTGGAAATGACATATTCCACTGACTCTTTTGGGCGTATGAACCATGCACAAAAGGTTTTGCTTTAAGTAGATCTATTATACAAATTGATGGAACATGGTTGTACGAGAAATATAAAGAAACACTACTCATAATAGTGGCATAAGATGACAACAACAATATTTTTCCAATCTCCTTTGCTCTGGTTGAAGGGGAGACTGCTGGTGGATGGAGTTTTTTCTAAAAAATCTCAGATTACATGTTACTCCTCACCCTAACTAATGCTTGATTTCAAACAGACATCCATCAATTGAGAGTGCTTATAAAAACCTTGATAACGGTTCGCAAGATCCTCCTTCTACGCATGTCTACTACATTAGACACATCGCTCAAAATTTCATGTGGGGGATCAAAGACAAGACGCTACGGAAGAAGTTTGTGAACACATGGTATACATTAATAGAACCTTCCTTCAAACACTACAGCGAAAAGATCAGATTGACAAATGCAGATGCATTAAGGTGGATCGATAATATTCTATTAGAGAAGTGGACCAGGGCATTCGACAATGGTCAACAATGGGGTCATACGACAAATCTCGTGGAATCAATGAACTACGTCGTTAAAGGAATCCGAAACATACTGATATCCGCTTTGGTGAGAGCAACCTATTTTAGGTTAGGGTCACTATTTGAGATCAGTCATTCAAAATGGTGTTAAGTGTTACAATCGGGGCAACTGTTCATGAAATTTCAATGAAATTCATTAAGGAGGAAGCTGCCAAAGCTAACACACGTGTGTTCACAGTGTTTGACCGTCGTAAAGGTTGGGTCAGTGTAGAAGAGACAATGACCACTATGAGGAGAGGCCTAGGGGATACTATCGAGTTTAACTAGATAGAGGTTGGTGCGATTGCAGAAAGTTTCAAGCCTTCCGTATGCCTTACTTCCATATCATAGCGGCATGTTCAAAGGCTCGACAGGACCTTTCCAACTTACTATCCTCCGTTTACAAAGTCATAAACATATGAAATGTATACAACAATAGTGTTTCGGTGGTAGAAAAGGAGGATTATTTGTCTGCATATCAAGGAGAGATAGTTTGGTACAATAAAAATATGCGAAGAAAGAAAAAGGGTCATCTTAATAGCACGCGTATTCGAACAGAAATGGATACAACGAACAAAGTGGTGAGATTATGTAGTTCATGTCGTCAACCCGGACACAATCGTACAAACTGTCCCAATGTTGGAGCAAGCAATACAACATAATTTTATTTGTAACCATTTTATTTGATATTGAAAACAACATTCATTTCATAAATATCACAACATTCGGTTACGACCACTAAAACAACAATTAAACAACAACTTAAACAACAACTAAACAACAAGTAAAACAAATACAACAACTAAATAACATATCTTTGCGATTACAACCATCAGGACAATTTTCTCACATCAAACTCCTTTAAAGATGCTCGAACGTCTCTGTGTTCCAGAGTCGGATCTTCATTGGAGGCTTTACTGTCGAATAAATCAAATCGACATTTCTCTTGTGAATATAAGAGACTTAGAAGATGGATGAAAATGATGGGGAGGGTAACCACTATATATAGAAAACCCTAAACAATGCAGTAGCCAGTGCCTGTAACGCATGCTCTTAGAGGATGCACGCATGCGTCACATACAGTGGCATGTACTATAAGCATATGGCAGCATGCATGGCGCCTGTGTACAACAACTGCATGCTAGCACCATTCAAACTGACTAGTCCTCATGTCAGCTATTTTTTTTTTTAAATATGGTTAGTTTCATAGTTTTTTTTAAATTATAATTATTTTGAAAAATTAATTAAAAAAGATAGTTATTAAAAAAAAATCAAATAAATAACATACAGTGCATTTATCCTATTGTATCATTAGACAAACCATAATAATTCTCAATTTTTGACCAATTCAAGAAATTAGCAACATAAGAAAAGGTTGGTTCTTAATTCATGAAAAAAAACTTAATAATAACTTACGATACATTTGCAATATATACTATTAACTAGTAAGCTAAGAATTATGGCTGAACTCTAAGAGCTTTCGGAAAGGATTCAAGCACAGGACTGGATAGAGTTTGTAACTTGCAATCACTTGCAATGAATTGAGCATGCTCCTCCATCATTATTTTGTTGATCAACTTCATCAAAACTTGTTCAAGCTCTTCTCCATCACACCAACCATGAATTTCAGCCTTAACAAGCGAAGGATCTTTGAATATCAAATCCCACACTGGAAAATTCCTCCTTGGCATCACAAAGTCTCTTTCTCTAAATGTCAGGCTAGGACAGTAATCACCAGCACCATCACCAAGGTAGATGAACCTCTTGTTATCCACTTCACTAACTGTATTTTGGATTCTATCAATGATTAAACCCTTGCACATGTTTGGAGGGCAGGGATTAGTGCAACCATGTGAATTTTTGTTGAAGTCATGATAAGGTAAAATTCTAACCCTTCCTTGTTCATCAACATAACCTGGATTACTGTTAATCTCTGAAAAGTATTCTTTTATTCCCAAATGCTTCAAAATAGTATCAATGTAAAATATATTCGCATCACTCACTATCCTCAAATCACACCCTAAAGCATATGCCGATTTGATTGCAGGTATTATTCTGTGATGAATTGGAATCCTATGAAGAACCTTTTCAATATCTTCCTTGGTTATACTATGTGAATGAAGCTCCATCATCATTTTGTCCTATAATTCCAAAACACAAAAGACTCCAATTATTATTATTCTTATTGCAAGACAGAACCAATAGATAAAGATAATAAAGAGCATACCATGACGGAATTCCAAGGCATTGTGGGAAGGAGCTGATTGAACAAATCAGTGAAACCTAATTGTTCGATCAACCAGTTATCACTGTCACAATCAATGATGGTTTTGTCAAAGTCGAAAACAACAACAATACTAGACATTGTTTTCTTTGTGAGAATTGGAATGGCAAATATTTGAATGCTCAGCAAGAAAAAACTGGTTGACAAGATTGGTTCTTAGCTTGAATTTGAACACAGAGAGAGAAAGGTATTTATAAGGAAGAAGTTGGAGAATATTTGATTTTGATTTTAACGGAATATTATGTTATATTCTTTGGCCGAGAATCTGTTAAAGTAGTTAGGTTTAGGAGAATTACTTTTAATTCTCGTGGTATTTCGAATTCCATCTCAGCCGTTCAAAATGATGAAACATTGATAAGGCAGAAGATTGGAGAGCGTGGTTTGTTTAGACCATGAGGGCAAAACGAGAATAAATGAGAAGTATATTAGGCGGCTTTGTGAGTTGTGAGTGTGTAAAGCACTCATTTTCTTCTCTACCACTAGATGAAATTGCATGTTGCAACTCATAAGAATATACTGAGTATAGTTCCATTCCTTGTTTATGTCTATGATACCAAAATCGTGTTTAATTTCTCTACACTTTTAACTACTCATTTTAATTTTAGTCTCTTGTGAAATTAAAAATAAATATCTAAGGCAAATTCTTAAATACTTATGAATACAGATATTTTTAATAGAAATTATTTTAACATATTAATTTATTTTTAAATAAAACATATATAAAAATGATATGATGTGATTATTTCGTTGAATAAGGATATTAATATTCAACTAAATTTAAGAATATCAGAATCAAATTTCTACCGTTTGTAGAATTGGTCCATGCACGTCAAATTTCGTGTTACTGGGAAAAGGGGCAAGCCAACCAGAAGCACCAGGTCGATATGGCATTGCTTCATTAGCCCACATGGCATGTCATCTTGATTACAACAAGGTCTAGAGAAACTTTAACAGTCTAACTCTTGATTTATGAATTTTATTTTCACCTATGTGGTCCTGATTATGATCGTGATTCCAAGGTTGTGGTATTGTGATTTGTTTCGTTTTGTGTCAGTAGGTTGCTTGGTGGTTTTTATTTTGAGCATTTTTTATCACATCAATCTTATTTTTTAGGCACCATCTGAATTTTTGATTTTACCCTCTGATTTCGAATGTGCACATTCAGATGCACCATTTTTTTAAATAACGCTGATGCGTTTCGGAAGTGCACATCCATAAACATTCCTGATCTGCAGATCCGGAAAACAGCAGAACTTTATTTTTTTTTAAAAAATCGGTTTTTTTGCTTGGTCGCATATGTTAACAAATCGTCGCAACTTAATATATATTTGACAACATCCATATATAAAATAAAATGATATATATATATATATATATATATATATATATATATATATATATATATATATATATATATATATATATATATATATATAAAATAAACGTCTGTCAAAGTACAGTGCATACATGTAATATAAATATGATACATAAAAAAAAACTATTGTGTATGGCGAAGGGTCTCCTCTTGGCTCTCCTGCTCCTCTGCCCCTACCCCCCAACCTGGATCAATGTCTGCGGTACTGAAGTGCCCCCCAGCAATCGCAATCATTCTATCCACGGCAAGTCTGGCACCAGAGCCCTCAGGGAGGTGACCGGCCTCAATAGTCTGCTGCCCTATTTGTACTATCTGACGACAGCGTGGTAGGACATCCTGAGTATGGTCCAGCTGAGACTGCCGCTCCTCTAATATCTCCTGATGAGCAGGTCTGGGTGGCGATCCCTCAGCAGTGGGCACCATGCATGGGTGTGAGACGGTGTAGAACCACACGATGTACCCGGCAGCAACACTCCAGTCTGTCTCCGCTCTGGTCGCTCGAGCCTCCTCCGGTACCAAGTGGGACTGGTAGTCAGCATATAGCTCATCTATCTGCCTTTGGGTCAAGCCTAGAGGAGCAGACTCATGAGGCATCCTGGGGATCATCCGTGTGTAACCGAACTGACGCAAGACGCGCTCCGGGAGGTATCGGGCAGTAACGGTCGAACTGCATGCCAACCATCCTGAGAACAAACAAACCTCATCGAACGGGCGCGTCACACGGTGAGCGGCATAGGGGCAATACAAAACGTCCTCAGCAGCCATCCGATTTAGATACACTCTGAAGGGGTCCGGCGCCTGGTTCCCTCTGAGCAGAACAAATGTAGCAGCACGTGGCATATCCTCAGTGTACCCTTGGACACTCTCCCAACCAGTAATGTAGGGAAAGTGTTGTAAAATCCACACCTGAAATGGAAAACATAACATGGGTGTCAAACATTATAATGAATACAGAAAGAAAAGAAATGAAAAAATCACTTAGAATATTAGATTGTTAACACGTATAGCGTACAGCTGCCTGCCACAGTCTTTGCTGCCCAGCGACAACCATCAGAGAGTCTGGAATAGGTAAATGCCAGTGCAGCCGTCCCCCCAGTTGTACCCATGGATCTCTGTCAGATCCGAAAGGTACCTGAGGTAGACGATATCAACATAATAGGCGCTGGTGTCCACAAAAACCTGCGTGCCCAGCAAAAACAAGTATTAGCATCTCAGGCCACACGTCTTGTGGATCGCCACCTCAGCTGGATCACCATCTTCCCGTCCTGCCTCTGCAAGTGCCTCAGCAAATCTATCCATCAGAAATGAGAACCGGACGTGTGCGCCCCTCAACTGCTGCACCTCCGCATGTGCATTCTCTGGGCTAGCCCCAAGCTCTGTAACCAGCAACTTCATGTCGTCCGCCTTCGTCATCCTACCGTGACGCAGAAGGGTACCCGTGATCGGTAGATGTAAGAGGCACGAGATGTCGTCCAGCGTGATCGTGATCTCGTCGTACGGTAGATGGAATGAGGATGTCTCAGGGTGCCATCTCTCAACAAATGCCATCAAGATACCGTATTGGATCTGGGAATACCCAATCCTAGACAGGCCTCTAAGACCAGACTCCGCAAGTGCAGACGTGAACCACTCAGCCTTTTGCAGCATCTCAATCGTGTCCATAACCTTGCCCCCATGGTTATAGAACTTCTGTGAATCCTTCTCCTGAAAATTTCGAAATAAAACAATGTTACAAATGAACATATTTTCAACGAATACAATTCTATAAATAAACCGCGAAAGGTTACCTGTCCTAGCCAGACATATCTGGCAGTATGCTCAGAGTACCCCACGAGTAGGGACATATCAGACGGTCCCCCGGGGTAATCGTCCAGCTCATCGAAATCGTCATCAGCGTCAACACCCTCATGTGCTGGGTGATCACCCTCTGGAACAGGAACAGAAACAGGGGAACGAGGAGGAGCAACTGATGGAGCTGGAGTCTCCCGACGATGCTTGCGTGCGGGCTAAGACCCTGATGAACTAGCAGTAGAATCCCGACGCCTCCAAGTGACCTGAACCTGTGATGTGGATGGTTGTGGTGTAGGATGTGGTGTAGGATGTCCCTCAACTGTAGGGGCTACCCCAACTCCCTCTGCGCCGGAAGCCTCGGTTGTAGACTGCATCTGCTCACGTCGGACAGATGCATGCTGAGTTGTCCGTCCATGTATGGTACGATCGTCTCTGTCAGCCATCTAATATGCAAAGCATAATAAATAAATTAAATTTTGTTTAAAAATAATTAAACATAAACAAACAAACAAACAAAATATAAAAAAAATAGTCTTCCGGATGTGCACATCCGGAAGGACACAGAATTTTTAACGTTGGGTATTTCCGGATGTGCACATCCGAAAACTCTCAGAAAACTAAATGTTACAATCTTTCCGGATCTGCACATCCGGTACGTATTTTGAAGTTAAAAAATGGCAGCCATGGCCACTGTAACATGCAAAAAGGCATTTTAATGCCCTAATCGTCCGTTTGAAGCAGTAAAAATGACCTACATTGTCTCTAACCTATGTTATTCATACAACCTAACAATTTCTACACCTAAATGTCTACTCTAAATCGATTACTCGAAAATTACTCCGAAACTCTAAAATTTGAAAACTTACCGATTAAAATGAGATACGGAGGATTTTGAGTGTGTTGATCATTGTAGAAATTGCTATGCGCCGAACTCGAGTGGAAAAAATCGAGATTTGTGGTGATTGAAAATTTGAGAGTTTGAGAGAGTTTGAGAGATTTTGGAAATGAAAAAGTGAAGAATGAGGGGGAGGAAGAACGTCTGCCGCGAATTAATAAGAAATTCTTCCGGAAGTGCACATCAGAATTGTTTCCGGATATGCATATCCAGAAAAGTTCTGCGTTTTTTAAAAATTTGATGCGTCCGGATATACACATCTAGAATCAGGGGGCAAAAATATAATTTTACGTGGTGCCTAAGAAACTTGGGTGGTGCATTAAGAATCCCTCTTTATTTTAAAGATGAAGCATTGAAGAAATTCAGGGTATGTGGCTTTAGTGTGTTTCGAAGTTTTCTAACTTTTTCTTCATAATTTATTACAATTCCAATCTTTATCAATTAAATTCAAATTCAACTCACATTTCCGCTGCTAAGCACAACTTTAATTTTAGCACCAAACTAAATATACATACACTTTCATGTAGAAACAATATACTTAAGAATATTTTTAAGAATGGTTTAGACTTGTAAAAATTCTCTATTTGGCTTAGGAACTAAATATCACTAGAATTCAACAATTTTTCTAGTTCACTTAGGCATTAATGAAAAGGAAACTATTAAAACATGTATCTTTCGATCAAGGTTGGGTGCATCAAACCAAAAAGTATATAACTTTCACTAAATGTATTTGTAAAATACAATAAAGGAAATATGCTTACGTGTATAAGCTCAAGAGGCTCTGCATATATTGAATTAGTGAAAATTAATGAATATGAATTCGCAAAACTTATGACTGTAGTGTAAATAGATGGTTTTTGGGTCGGATAATAAGGAAGAAATTATTTTCTCCTACTTTTTCAACAAGTACATGGGAGTAGGGAGAGGATTGATTCTTCCTTCACTATTACGGAAGACCCATTTAACAACGGCTGAGAAAGATATATAATGACGCAGACACATGCGTTGTTATGTAGAGTGTTGTTGTATATATGATACTTACAATCACGGTCCTATGACCGTTGTAATAAATTGGAAAGCGCGCGCCTTATAACAACGGTTAAGAGTAATAACCGCTGTGATATTGTTTATGAATAAAAAACAAACGTATCATACCAGAATAAGCAATACACCATTTGTGAATAGATATCAAAACTCTTAATTACGAAGGAATATTAAAGGATGAAAAATGAAATTTCAAAAGACAAAGAGATATAATCATTAATTCAACAGCTCGAGGTTAGCAGAAACTTATCCAACTTCTAAGAGAAGATGAAGAATCAGAAGAAACAATATAAAAGCGTAAGAGCTAAAACATAAAAACAACTTAATCTAAAAGAATCAAAATGAGTTCTACTGCTCAAGCTACCAAAAATGTTGAGAATGAAGTTGTTGCTGTAGAGGGGGGTGTAGTTCAAAACCTTCCTCAGAATCTACATGTTGCTGTAGACGGGGTTGTCATTCAAAACCTTCCTCATAATCAACAAGTTGGTGCTGTAGAGGGGGCTGTTGCGGAAAGAATGAGGGCTTTGAGGGTGAGGAGAAGAAGGAGAAGAATGTTGAGAAGGCAGATGGTTGTTTTCGATTATGATGATGATGATGAGGCTGACTGTGGTTGGTCAAACTTCCTCTCATCCAGAGCATTTAGATTTGATGATTAAGTTTATGTAATGAAAATTTTATGCAATGAAATTTAATTTATCTAATGAAATTTTAATCTTTTTGCTTAACAGCTTAAACTATCAGCTACAATATCTAACAACTAATATACTAACAAACAGATAACTAATTGAAAATTCAAAAGTTTGTGTTGAACTTACTCGTAAGAAACCGTCTTTTATTAGTTGCATTCCTATCTTCATAATGTAATTCAAACATCAATAATGCATCTGCAGTTTAAACATCAACAATGTAATTCAAACCCTAATTCAACTATTACATTTCATAACAAAGTAAACATTAAACATAAAGGAGACAAGAAAACATAACATCTTGAGATTCCAAAAAATCTCTCTGATTTCAGTTTGTTCTTCAAATTCTTGTTCTTCTTCTTTAAATCCTCATACATATCCTTCAATAGCCCACAGCTTCCAACTCTGACTTCATAATACTCTCATCTTCATTTCCACCTCTTTCTCCCATGTCTTCATCCCATATGAACAAATTACATGTTTCATCGCTCCTCCAAAATGGACATCTCCAAAAAAGCCTTCCTTTATTTTGTCTCTTCTTGCATTGGTACGAAACCATACGACCATCACAACCACAGAAATTTCCAGATCGAGATTTTACAGCGGAAGAAGACATAGAAACACCTTTGGATGAGTTTGTCTTCAAATGAGACATTGAAACACCTTAAAGTATAACACTTTCTTCTTCTTGTTGTTGTCTTCTTCCCGACGATGGTGACAACGTTGGTGTTAGGGTTGTTTCGTCTTATTTCTTTTTTCAGTGGATAAATGGATATATACTTGGTGTTTAAAATACATAAAGAAGCTTCAGTTTGTAACAACAGTTTAAGAAATAACGGTAGTGACATCCTTATTATTTTTTAGTTAAATATAAATAAAACTAAAAAGGGGCGCATTTACGTCAAAGGAATAATCTATTTGAGGGTGATAAGGTTCGAATCCATGAAAGCTTGATTGTATCACCACAATGTTCACAACAAGCGTTATTATACCCTTGAAATTTCTAATTAAAATAATATTAAAAAAATGTTAGCGCATAAGTTTCAAAGTATCACCACGGTTTTTGAAAAAATATGTAAAAAACCAAAAAATGTTGGTGGTGGAATTTGAACCTATGATGAGACGCTACCTATAATGACGGTTTTCTAAATAACCGTGGTGAAAGGCCTCACAGTTCACCACGGTTGGAATTTTAACCGACATTAAAAACATTTTAATAAAACTTAAAACAATGTGCGCATCCAATACCCACTATTACAACGGTGTATAGGATGCCGTTGTAAACTTGACGTTGTTGTTTGTGCGTTTTGTAGTAGTGCTCCTTAATTGGAGGGGCAATTTGCTTCCTTTTAGTTGTGGTCTAATTGACTCTTTCCTGAGCACCTCGTCTCTCACGTGTGACTGATATGGATCAGGTGGTAAACATGGTATGAGTCTGTAGACATATATTTTCGACACCATGTCTTGGTAGGCAAAATGATGTTCTTCAACTGAAGAAAATGGCTACAGATGAGGAAGAAAGAAAATGAAGGTATTCAAAAGAAGTTTTCGACACTTCGACAAGAACAACGTTTTGACATTTCGACAGAAACATAAGGAAGTTTTCGTCAGACAAGGTTTAAGGGACATTTGTTACTTTTCGACAATTCGACAAAGTGAAGAGGCGCAACGCTTCGACGCAAAGGGAAAATTCAAATTCAAAAGATATGACGTTTGGCAGAAGACGCGTGGAAGCTTTAGAAGAAAAGAAGACATGCAGAAGGCCAGGTGTCAAAGATTTAGAATTTTTCCGTTACTAAACAGTTATTGTATTTTTCTATAAATAGGATAGTTGTTGTAGAATTTTAGGGGTGAAAACTTGTACAAAATTCCTGTAAATACTCAAAGTACCCGTGTGAGAGAAAAGAGTTTGTTATCTGGAAAATGTACGTGTGAACACCATCTTTTTTAAGTTTATAAAAATTCAAAGTCTTTTATAATTGCCTTTACTTTTCCCAGTCATTTATCCTTTGTCATTTACTTTATGCAAGTTTTACTTTCATTCAACTTATTTTTCGCCAGAAGTTGTTAGTTAGTTCTTTAACCAAACCATTCATACATAAAAGATACAACAAAACAAACCATTAAAACACCATTCTTCTAAGAGTTAGATAATTTTGCACATGTATTCCAGGATTTGTGTGGTTGGTCCTGCAAGAGATTGGTAAACCAGAGGTTGTTCGCCAAAATCTACAGCGAACAAATTGGCACGCCCAGTGGGACTAGTGTGAAATTTTAGAATTTTTACAGAATAACTCTTAGCCAAATAGTTTCTACTTCGTCGTATGCTTTTGAGAAGCAGTAAATTAGCCGTAACCGACGTAGAAAGACCTAAAAGAACAAGAGTAAAAAGAATGGCAAATCAGCCAAATAATCCAAATCCAAATGAAACCATTCCAGTTTCCAACCCTATCCCTTCAACAAGGGGAAATGTGGATTCAAACCCTGTTTTAGAAGAGGCTATGCCTTCGCCAACAGGATCTATACCAGCGGTTTCGCTCTCCCAAAATATGCCTAGTTCTTCCACAATGGGACATTCAATGCCCATGGGGACGCCTCCTCCTGGAGGACATAATTATAGGCCATTTCAGACAAATTTTTCCATGCCTATGTTTGGTAGAGAACAACCATATGGAATGCTAACTTCAGTGATGGAAAACTTGCAAAATGCACCATCCTTGTATTCTGATGCCATGGTCCACGTATCTTCACCACTACAAGGGTCGGGATATGGTGGAAATACGAGTAGATTGAACCAACCCCTACCAAATTTCCAAATGCCAGCAATTACAAATAATTCTGCGCAAGTAATTCGACAACAAATGGACGAAAGTAATCATGATATGGTCCAAATGTTGACACAACAAATGGGAGCAGTGTTTAACCCTTTAATACAAAACACTACCCAAACCAACCAATTGTTGGCTGCGCAAATGACACGTATTGCTGACTTTTTTGGTGTTCCTCAAACGCGACAAAGAGAACAAGTAATTCAAAACCCAGTAGTGAATGTCGAAGAGGAACCCACAATAAATCAAAGGCCTTTAGAGAATCCTCATGCAAGCCCTAGAAACCAAGAGGCAGTGGTCGAACAGCCTCGTGTCGAAATACCCGTTCAACAAGAACCTAGGAGGGTAATCGTCCAGAGAGGCGAAGATGCTGATGATGTCTTACGACAGCAAATACGATATAACAATCTGCCTACCGAAAACAATTTAGCAGCCATGGTCGAAAGGATAATGGCACAAAATGGGGTAAATGTAGGATTACAAAGGCCTAGTTATGCCTCCCCATTATCTGAATATGTTCTGCAACAGGAATTACACCCAAGGTGGAAAGTCCCCAAATTTACCAAATTTTCAGGGGACACTAGCGAATCCACCATAGAACACATAGCGCGTTATTTGATCGAAGCAGGAGAAATAGTCCATAATGAAAATTTGAAGATGAAATACTTCCCAAGTTCTTTGACAAAAAATGTGTTTACCTGGTTTACATCCTTGCCTGCGAACTCTATATTCACATGGACCCAATTAGAAAGATTGTTCCATGAACAATTTTATATGGGTCAGACTAAGATAAGTTTGAAGGAATTAGCCAGTGTTAAGAGGAAATTTTCAGAGCCTATAGATGATTACCTAAATAGGTTTAGGTTGCTTAAGGCAAGATGTTTCACACAAGTGCCAGAGTAAGAGTTAGTCGAAATGGCTGCAGGGGGTCTAGATTATTCTATAAGAAAGAAACTAGACACTCAATATTTGAGAGATATGGCACAATTAGCAGACAGGGTAAGACAAATTGAAAGGCTAAAAGCTGAGAAATTTAGATCAAATAAAAATAAAAAGGAAAGAGTGGCCTATGTAGGAGTATGCCAGGATAATGATAGTGACGAAAATGAACTAATTTTGTTCGACGAACAAGAAATTAATCTGCCAGAACTAAAGTCAGGCCCACCATACGCCTGTAAAGTACTAGCTCCGTCGAATGGGAAAAATCCAGTCGAACCTGAAAAGAATGATAGGTTTCCTAAAAGAACTTATACGTTCGACGTCACCAAGTGTGACGAAATTTTCGACTTATTAGTCAAAGATGGTCAATTAATAAAACCAGCAGGCACTAAAGAGCCTCCTGTGGACCAACAGAAAAAGAGAGGTTTTTGCAAATACCATAACTTTTTGGGTCATAAAACTTCTCAATGTTTCCTTTTCAGGGATCTTGTTCAGAATGCAATACGTGATGGAAGACTGAAGTTTGGAGACAAATCAAAACAACAGATGAGGATTGACTCAAACCCCATGCAGGTGGTCGAAGCCAATTATGCTGAACCTTCCACTGTGAACATGGTGGAAGTCGAAGTAGCCTCTGATTGTAGTTTTGAAATGGTGGAAGCTGCTGAGGGCTTCGACAATAATATTAACATGGTGGAGGTTGCTGATGACCTCCTAGACAAGCCTGGAGTGGAAAAAGTATCCAAGGACTTTGTAGATCAGCCAGTGTCAGTCAAGATTGCTGAAAATCTTGATGTAGGAAATTTGAATGACCATATCAACAAAGTTGAGACTACTGAAAGTTTCAGTAAATAGAACGCAGTTGAGACTACTGAAGGTTTCGACAGAAAGAACAAAGTTGGAGATACTGAAGTCTTCGTCAGTCAGAAGAAGGAGGAAACTACTGAAGGTTTCAACAACCAGAATGCAGTTGGAATTACTGAAGGTTTCGACGAAAAGAATAACAATAAAATTGCTGAAGGTGGAGTAATTTGGGATACTTTAGGGGAGCCCAGTGGAAAATTTGACTATCTCGTGAAATACTCTGCACCCCCGAGTTCTCGTATTGACATCAACAAAATCCAGCCAACTGGATGGGGAGATGTCTTTGAAGATACTGATGAAGGAGCAAATGATAATGCCCCTATCACCAAAGAGGAGGCTACTGAAGGCCTTAATCATGACAAAATGGAGACAATGAGAGTTACTGACAAGTTTAAACCAGTCAACAAGGATGTTGCCAGAATCAGAGCAGAGGCTGCTGAAGGCCTTGTGAAACCCGCTCCTTATGGGATTTTGCGTAGAACAATGGAAGACCCTAAAGGAAACTCAGTCGAGCAATGCTGCAAATTCATCTCCAGGAACATACCCTCAGGGGGAAGCTTCGACCAGGCGAAAGGGAATGCTGAAGAAGAGGCAAGGCTTATTGAAAGAATGAATAAATTAAGTATCACTGATGACCAGAATGTCGATATCAACATGGTGGAAATCGCTCAGAAGAAGCAAACATAAATTAATGAAGAACGCCGTCGAGAAGAGTATCAGAAGTTGGCTTACCCTAAGGAGGAGGAGAGCTTAGTCGAATTCATCCAAAGGTGCCAGAGAAAGAAGGCTGAAGTCATGTTGTGCCCACGTTGTAGTGCAGTGTTCGACAAGAAAGCAGCAAGCAATCTCGAGGGGGTGGAGAAAGCCAAAAGAAGAGGAAACTAGGGGGCAATCCCAGCAGCCAGAAATGGAAGGTTCGATCCAAGGAAAAGTGAGCATCACAACCAAAGGTTTGGCGAAGGACATCATAAGACTTACAAGCCATCTGTCAAAGCTGAGAATGACAAGTGGGTCCAACCAATCAGAGGTGCTCAAGGGCAGAAAAGATGGAAGAACTTTGAAATGCAGAGAGGTTCCTCCATGGAAGAAAAAAGGGAGGTCGAAAAACAGAAACCAAGACCATACCCATCATAAAATATAAAGGAAAGAATCCAATGTCAAGGTCTCAGTGGAGAAGGTTCCAAAGGCAGAAAAGAGCAGAAAAGGAGGCTGCAGAAAAGAACAAAATCAAAGAAAACACTCTTGATGAAAATAAAGCTGAGTCAAGCAAAAACATGCAAACAATGAACCAAGAGTCTGCTCTCAAAAACGAGCCCTCTCAAAAGGATAAACCAAGCAACATGGTAGAGATGTCGAAGCCTAACAACAAGGTGCCAGAAGACGATGAAGTGACTGATGATTTTAGGTCAGACTCAGAAGCATCTTTCGATGTCACATGCAATGTGGTTTCAGTGCTGCCTAGAGACTATGATAGAGTGATGGAAATCGAAGACGAAGAAGATGATGTTGAAGATGACAGCATGGGGCTCAGGCCTGTATGTTATTATATAATGAACAATGGTTGTGTCGAAGAGCAAAACGCTTTCTTTGAAAGACCAGATAATGCAATGAAGGCACACTTGAAGCCCTTGTTCATAAAAGGAAAAGTAGAGAACATTGGTGTCAACAAGATATTAGTAGATGGTGGTGCTGCTGTGAATTTGATGCCCCATTTCATGATAAAAAAGATTGGAAAGGATGACTCAGACACAAAGCCCCACAACATGGTTTTGTCAAATTATGAGGGAAAAGTAGGAAATACCATGGGGGTAATCCAAGTGAACCTAACTGTTGGAACCATAACAAGACCAATAATGTTTATAGTGATAGTTTCAAGGGCGAACTATAACTTGCTGCTTGGAAGAGAGTGGATTCATGGGATAGGAGCTGTACCATCATCCATGCACCAACGAATAGCCATCTGGAGGCCAAATGGGATTGTCGAGAATATTGAAGCAGATCAAAGCTATTTTATGACTGAAGTAAACAATGTGAATAGTCGAAGTTTCGACAAGAATTTGGCTCACATACCCCCCTGCAACCTAGCAGAATTCGACTTGAAGGCAACTGACAACGCCTATTGTTCCATGTACCTTCACCCAACACGTGGTTTTCAGTGGGACAAAGAAGTAATTGGCGAACCAAGTCACGTATGGGGAACTTCTCAGATTGAGCCAACAGGTTGGGGAAGTGAATTTGATGATTATGATGAATGAAGCCTCAGCGATCGAAAGAATTACGGCTTATATAGCCGAAAATAAACTCAAAGCGGCCCTAGAGACCGAAGTAAAATACATGGCCGTCGAAGCCAACAAAGAAGATTTTGAAGAGCAATGTCCCCAAAGGGATATTGAAAAAGGTTATGACAACAATCAGACTGGCGAATGGCAGAAGTAGAAGCTTGACGCCATCTATGATGACGAACCCTGGGGGTTCGAAAAGGATCCCGCATCGACTAACATGAAGATCGTGGCACATGATCCATTAGAAGAAATCAATTTAGGACTGGGGGCAGAAAGAAAGCCAACTTACATCAGCGCCAAGATGGATCCTCAGTTCAAAGTCGAAATAGTCCAATTGCTAAATGAGTACAAAGACTGTTTTGCATGGGATTACGACGATATGTCAGGTTTAGACAGGAGTTTGGTCGAATTGAAGCTGCCAATAATGGAGGGAACGAAGCCAGTAAAGCAGACTCCCAGACGCTTCGCACCAGAAATCTTGTCGAAAATAAAAGAAGAAGTCGAAAGACTTCTAAAATGCAGATTCATCCGCACCACCAGGTATGTCGAATGGATTGCAAACATAGTTCCTGTAATTAAGAAAAATGGCAAGCTGAGGGTATGCATTGATTTTAGAGATTTAAATTCAGCTACCCCTAAGGATGAATATCCTATGCCAGTGGCAGAAATGATCATAGATTCTGCAGCAGGCCATGAGTATTTGAGTATGCTTGATGGATACTCTGGCTATAATCAAATTTTTATTGCTGAAGAAGATGTTCCTAAAACAGCTTTTCGTTGCCCTGGAGCAATAGGAACCTATGAATGGGTAGTAATGCCCTTTGGTTTAAAAAATGCTGGAGCAACTTATCAAAGAGCCATGAATTCAATTTTTCACGACTTTATTGACACTTTTATGCAAATATACATTGATGATATTGTGGTTAAGTCTGTTTCAGGAACAAGTCATATAGACCATCTTCGACAGTCCTTTGAAAGGATGAGAAAGTTTGGTTTAAAAATGAATCCCCTTAAATGTGCTTTTGGTGTGCATGCGGGTGATTTCCTAGGTTTTGTGGTCCACAAGAAAGGGATCGAAATAAATGAAAACAAAGCCAAAGCCATAATGGAAGCGAAAGCACCATCGACAAAGAAGGGATTGCAGTCTCTACTAGGGAAAATCAACTTTCTCAGAAGGTTCATTTCCAACCTTAGTGGGAAGACACAAGCCTTCTCACCTCTACTTCGACTAAAGAAGGAAGATTTCACATGGGGGCAAGAACAACAAGATGCCTTCGACAAGATCAAAGAGTATCTGGCTAGTCCTCCAGTTTTGATGTCTCCTTGTAGAAAAAGAAGTATGAGATTATACATTTCAGCGTCAGACAAAACTTTGGGAAGCATGTTGTGTCAAGAAGATGAAAATGGCATCGAAAGGGCCATCTATTATCTCAGCAGAGTCCTAAATGATGCTGAAACTAGATATAGTGTGATAGAAAAATTATGTTTGTGTGTATATTTCTCTTGTACAAAGTTAAAGCACTATATAAAACCTGTTGATGTATATGTTTCTTCTCATTTCGACGTAATAAAATATATGTTATCTAAATCCATTTTACATAGTCGAATTGGGAAATGGGCTTTGGCATTGACAGAATATTCCTTAAAATATCTGCCTTTAAAGGCTGTTAAGGGACAAGTGGTTGCTGATTTCATAGCTGACCACTCAATAAATGAAAATGAAGTGGAATATGTCGAATTAGAGCCATGGAAGTTATATTTCGACGGTTCCAGTCATAAGAATGGAACTGGTGTTGGAATGCTAATTATTTCTCCTGACAAAATTCCAACAAAATTCAAGTACAAAGTCGAAGGCTTCTGTTCAAATAATGAAGCAGAATATGAAGCTTTGATTGCCGGACTTGAAATATTGTTGGAATTGGGGGCAACAAGAGTCGAAATAATGGGTGACTCTAAGTTGGTGATAAAACAATTGACAAGAGAATATAAATGTGTCAAAGAGAATCTGATTATGTACTTCGTAATAGCTAACAGACTTCTCAAAAAATTCGACAATGTGGCCATCAGACACATTCCTAGATTGAAGAATCAAGAAGCGAATGATTTGGCTCAACTTGCGTCAGGCTACAAAGTGTCGAAAGAAAATTTGGAGAAAGCTATTGAAGTAAGGGGAAGAGTTATATCCACCAAGTTGGCTCCTTCAGATTTGGAAACAATAAAATTAGGTTATGGGGATGAGGAAAATTTTGAAATTTTTAATATAGATGATTCAGAAATTGAAGATTGGAGAAAACCTATCAAGGATTGTCTACAAGACCCAAATCAGAAAGTCGAAAGAAAAGTAAAGTACAGAGCTTTAAGTTATGTACTTTTTGGAAATGAATTATTTAAAAAGACTGCAGAAGGAGTCTTGCTGAAATGTTTGGGCGAAGATGAAGCTTACATAGCTTTGTCGAACGTGCACAGTGGTGCATGTGGCGCACACCAAGCAGGCCACAAAATGAAATGGTTATTATTTCGACAAGGAATGTACTGGCCAACAATGTTGAAAGACTGTGTCGAATTTGCAAAAGGTTGTCAGGAATGCCAAGTGCATGCAGGTATACCACATGTTCCTGTAAATGAGTTGCATTCAATTATAAAACCTTGGCCATTCAGAGGTTGGGCGTTGGATTTAATTGGTGAAATTCGACAAGCTTCTTCAAAAGGGCAGAAGTACATTTTAGTTGGAATAGATTATTTCACTAAGTGGATCGAAGCTATACCACTGGTAAATGTGGATCAAGAGGCAGTTATTGAGTTTATCCAGAAACATATAATTTACAGATTTGGGATACCAGAAACGATAACTACTGATCAAGGATCCGTGTTTACTGGGAAAAACATGCAAATGTTTGCAAAAGACACAGGTTTTAAGCTCTTAACTTCGACACCTTATTACGCCCAGGCAAATGGACAAGTCGAAGCAGCAAATAAGGTTGTGATAGATTTGATCAAAAAGCACGTGGGTAGAAAACCTAAGAACTGGCATAAGATTTTGGATCAGATTTTATGGGCTTGTCGAACGTCTCCTAAAGAAGCAACAAATTCTACTCCATTCAAATTGACTTATGGACACGATGCAGTGCTACCGGTCGAAATTTATTTACAGTCAATACGAGTTCAAAGGCATCATGAAATTCCATCAGAAATGTATTGGAGCATGATGATGGATGAACTAGTTGAGTTGGATGAAGAGAGATTGCGTGCGTTAGACCTGATAAAGAGACAAAAAGAGAGAGTCGAAAAGTTTTACCATAAGAAAGTGAAATTTAAGACCCTTTCAGTGGGGGATCTTGTTTGGAAAGTAATTCTTCCTATGGATCGAAAAGATAGGTTAATGGGAAAATGGTCTCCTAAGTGGGAAGGACCTTTCCAAATTTTAAAAGTTTTTTCAAATGGCGCATATGAGGTCGAAGAGATAGATAAAGATAAAAGAATACTGAAGATAAATGGCAAGTATTTGAAAAAATATAAGCCAACATTGCAAGAAATTAAAATAGCAGTCGAATAATTGTAAAAATAAAGGCAATATGGCGGACTAAAAATCTTTTCGCCAAATAACACAGATCCATTGTCATTACAAAAAGGCTTTAAAAGCCAAACAAAAATTACAAGTGTTCAAACGGGAAAGGATGCTTTCAGCTTCTCAAATTTCGACTTCTGAATTTGAAGGCGTCGCTCACAAAGTGTCTTGTTCTTAGAAATCTCCTCAATCTCCTTGCCAAGCTTACGGGCCCTGTCGACATGGTGCACACCAACTTCCAGCTCTTTGCGGATTTCTTCCTGGTCATTCTTCTACAGTTCTGATTGACGTTTTTTCGCCTGTGAAATTTTGCCTTGGAGGACAGAAATTTGTTTCTCCCATTTTAGAATGTTTTCGCCACACAAAGCTGCTTCCCGCTGATTTTGCTCAGACACTTGCTCCATTTCAGTTACCTTGTTGGACGAATTCGACGCAGCTTCCCACTCAGCAAGTTGGCTCTCTGTTTTGTTTTCAAGCTTCTTGGAGCACTCTCGAAGTCGATTAAAGTCAGTTACCACAAGATCTATCAAAGTAGTGAGGTCCAGCACCACATCAGTGACTTCAGGAGGAGCCTCCTGGACATTGACTTGCTTCAGGATTTTCTTCAGGTCGAAGTGAGCAGAGGAGTCATTCTCCAGAAGTTGAAACAAGTCAATATCAAGGACCTTCCGTCGAATGTTGCCAGCGATTCGTCCATTGATTTGGCATCAGAAGTAGTCCCTGAGGTAGTCGAGCTACTGATAGTAGTGTCAGCGAAATTGTAGCCAGAACTGAGCATGGTCTTCAGGTATTCGAAAGGTCTTTGTACCTTCATACTTTCTAGCTCCTCATGAGAGAACTGGGTCGAAGTTGTCCCGGTCGAAGCAGCTTTAGTTGTTTTACCAAGACTTTCTTCGACGTTTTCTGTCTCTTCGTCAGTATTAGCAGCAGGAGTTGGTGGACTTTCATGTTCTTTTTCTTCTTCTTTTTCGGCATCACTTGCAGCCTCCTTGTCTCTCTCTTCATCAGCAAATTCTAAATGGGGGGGAGATTGATCTTCAGCTTTATTTCTAGTGGCAGCCATCACGGTATCCCCATCAGGTTCGACGAAGTCTTCAGTATCGGGACCAGTCTTTTCTTCCACTACTTTTGGAATTCGTATAGAAATGGCAATGGGTTGATCTACTTCAGTGGCTGATTCCTTCGCTGAACTCTTAGGGGAGGATTTGGAGGCGCTGGATGGGTTATAAGTAGGATCACTACTGGTCTTGGGAAGAACTTGGATCATAGGTTGTCCGTGAATATCGACAGGTACCTGAAGGATAAGTAGGTCAAAGGAGCGAATACAAGTAAAGCAGCTTGTTAGCATCAAGAGGAAAAGGAAAAAATCATACCTTTAGAATTTTGGTCTTTAGACTAGAACTTTCAACTTTTCGCTGGAGCGGGGGTGATTCCCTCACCTGGTTCCTTTGATAGTAATTTCTCTAAAACTTTGGGAGTAGGAGGTTTCTGTGAGAAAGGTTTGGTTGCTTTCTTCCTCTTTTTGGTGGGTTTTGCCTGATCTGGTGACTCATCACCATCCTTTTCAGTATTTAATGCTGGACGAACAGGAGAATTATCAGAGTGCTCTTCCAGGTCAGTGTCGAATTCATCAATGGTTTGCCTTTCATAGCTACCAGCATCAGGGTCGACTCCATCTTGGAGTCTCTCAGCTAAAGTCTTTTCAGAATCAAGATCAATTGTGTCCTGCTCTTTTTCCTTTGTTGAGTTCTTTGTCGAAGCTTTGGAAGAGGTAGGCATTGAGCTAGCTGCTTTAAAGGTAGGACCACCTGTCAATGTTGGCATTTCTTTTGCTATGGGGTGTCCTTCGACATCAACTTGGATCTGAGAACAAGCAAAAAGTCAAGGAAAAGAAAATGCAAGTAAAAGTGAATATCATCAGTCGAAATAAAAGGTTTACCTGAGGGATCTCAGTATTAAAGCTAGAATTCCCACTTTCTGTATCTTTGATAAGAACTTTTGTAACTGGACTGGTGGGGGAGTTTTCTTGGTCGAGCGGACAATAGACCTTTGGGAGGCAACTGTCTTGATCTTTGGGACCTTCTTTCTCTTGAGAGGTTGTTGGTCTGGAGATTCATCCCCAGATTCTTCATCGATCACCTTTACCTCCTCCTCTTGTTTTCTTTTCTTGGAGGGTGGTGGGTTTTGACTCACCTAAAAGCACAGGAGAAAATTGTTTTAGTTCGAATTAAAACAGAATTTATTACGTGGAAAAAAGTTGATATTTTCTGGTAAAACCTTTTCGACTGTAGAGGTTGGTTGTTCGACCACCTTTCCAGAATTACTTCCGACAGAAGCCTTTTGAGGAGTAATCTTGACAGCTGAAAGAAAGAAAGAAAATAAAGAAATGAATACAAAAGGAAAAAACATAAGAAGGAAGTTAGAATAAAGTAAAGAAAAATTGTGTTTCTTTAAACACCTTCAAGAATGGGAGATTCCACGCGAACGTGTTCTATTCCAATATGAAGGTGTCCTGGGAAATTATCCAAATGATACTTAGTCGGAACCACACGCTCAGTAGGTTTTTTACAAGATTCACGGAGCAGTTTTAGGTGAGATCCACAAATAAACCAATCTGGGAATGGAGGGCTTAATGCTACACCAAATTCAGCAGAAGGTAGAGGGGGAAACTTTGGTGGATAATAGCTGTATGCCAAATCATAACGTACTTCTGGACGAATATATGAAGGCAACACCAGCTTCTCCAATTTTGCTATAAATTTGTGTTTTAAAGTCACTGCTGCTTCGCTTATGGTTCGACTAAGATCATTTGGCCGGTAAATAGTTTCAAAATAATGCTGAAACTTTTGGATTTCTTTAATATGTCTTTCAGTACCTTTCTTTGTTCGATCCTGCACAAAAGTGAAAGCATTCGTCAGATGAGTCGTAAAGGCCGTCACGTCGAAGAATCTAGTGAGGTAGTAGTCTTTCCACCAAACATCGAATTCTTGAGTGCAGAGGAAAGATGGTCGAAAGACCACCGGTTGAATCTCCAGAGTCTCATCAAAGTATTTTTCTGATAACTCTATGCTTTTCTCCAGATTATGAAAAGAATTGTAAAAAATAATACAACCTTTCTTTGGATAAACGGGTTTTGTTTTTATTTGGATTAACCCAAATTGTCGAGCCACTAGGTTGGGTTGATAAACAATAAGGGAAATTTTTGTGTTATTCGTGTTGTGATGGGAGAAAAGGTGTCTTGGTGTTAGGAACGATTCCCAGATAACCAAAAATGTGTCTTCTTCTTTCTGCATCTCAAAAGGAAGTTGTTTGGTAAACCATTTGGGACCAATAATTCTGTTGGCAAAGGGTGCCATAGACGGAGTGAAGTTGTATCGTTTGGCAAACATCATTACATAACTGGTGAAGGCTTGTCGAAGGCTAATCCCTTCGTCAGATGGAGTTAGTTTTACCAACCTAGGCCATTCGACATTTCTGTCCTTCACTTCTTCCTCATTTACTTTATTCTTGATAGGGAGAGAGGCCTCGAAGGTGGCATTTAGCCATAACTGTAGAAGCCAGAAAGGCCCTGCCAAGCTTAGTTTTCCTTTCTCTTTGACAGTCTTCAAAAACTCCACACTCTCGCTAATGGATTCATAAAGGTTCGCCAAAACCATTTCGCTTAAACAAATTTTTTTCCCAGCATGAAGTTGGTTGGCTATGGTAAGGTATTTTTTGGCAACCTGAAGAGAACGAGAGCAAAAGACAAATTTCGACAACCAGAGGGTCAAAAAGGCTATGTGCTCTACATCAGAGACTTCTGTAGTTGTTTTTTCATAGTAATGAGCAATAAACAAGGAATAGGAGGCATGTTTGGTGTTGAAACCTATAGTATCTTCATCTAAATCAGTAGGGTCGAAGTCTAATCCTATAGGGCTAAGGCCAACTATGGCAGCTATGTCGAAGAAGGTTGGAGTGACCATTCCACAAGGAAGATGGAAGTTGTTGTAGGTGTTATCCCAAAAGTAAAGGGAAGCCAGGAGCATGTTTGGGCAATAACTAGGGCCCACCTTCGACAGTTGGATCAAGTCGAAAATGCCAATTTGCTTCCAGAAATCCCCTTTAGTTTTTTCGACCTTAGTCAGCCAGGCCAAATAGTCTGAAGGATCTTTTGTCAAAGGGAAACTTCTAAAGATCCTAGCTTGGTTCAAATATGCTAAATCTATTTCTTCAGAAGCTGAGGAGCTATCAGGATTTTTTGGGGACGTTTCACTAGGTTTGGGTTTTATTCCAGCACCTATGGGTTTTGAATAAGAATACGTAGGGAAAAAATCCTTTAAACGATCAGCGTTAGCATTGGGGTCAGGGAGTGGACCCAACATTGCATGGCAAGTGCCAGAAATAAGAACTGGAATGAGTACCTGGGATTGATAAATGCTTGCTTTCTCTCTTTCATTTGGAGGCTCTGGAATGTACTGTTGATTGCTCACAATCACTGGTCCAGGTAACTCGTGCGCATAAGGGAGAACAATAGTGTTCTTGGTCTTCTTGGTTTTCTTGTCAATAGGAGCTTTGCGAGGAGCCATTGATGAGGGAAGCAGAGAAATTTCAGAAGAAATTATGAAGGTTTGAAATGGGTTTGTGAAGAAGAAGAAGGTCAGGAACGTGAAAGTGTTAAAAGATTTGGAAATGAGTATTTATAGAGGGAAAGATGAGAAAACGTTCCAGTTTTAATATTGATCATGGGACACGTGTCAAGATTTCAACGGTAATGATCAAAGAGTATGGAAAGTTGAGAAAATCATGGCTAGCTAGTTTTTAGGGTTATGGAGATCATGTCTAAACGTGGGATTAGATGGGACGTTTAAAGAAAAGTGTAATGATGGATTTTCTTGGGACTTAACAAAAGGTCACGTCTTGAAAACCAACATCATTAATGCAGGTAACATGGCGTCGAAATATTTTCGACAGCAAATGATGGTTTCTCTAGAAATAAGTCGAAACATCTTTACTGGGGGGCAATTTGTAGACATATATTTTCGACACCATGTCTTGGTAGGCAAAATGATGTTCTTCAACTGAAGAAAATGGCTACAGATGAGGAAGAAAGAAAATGAAGGTATTCAAAAGAAGTTTTCAACACTTCGACAAGAACAGCGTTTCGACATTTCGACAGAAACATAAGGAAGTTTTCGTCAGACAAGGTTTAAGGGACATTTGTTACTTTTCGACAATTCGACAAAGTGAAGAGGCGCAACGCTTCGACGCAAAGGGAAAATTCAAATTCAAAAGATATGACGTTTGGCAGAAGACGCGTGGAAGCTTTAGAAGAAAAGAAGACATGCAGAAGGCCAGGTGTCAAAGATTTAGAATTTTTCCGTTACTAAACAGTTATTGTATTTTTCTATAAATAGGATAGTTGTTGTAGAATTTTAGGGGTGAAAACTTGTACAAAATTCCTGTAAATACTCAAAGTACCCGTGCGAGAGAAAAGAGTTTGTTATTTGGAAAATGTACGTGTGAACACCATCTTTTTATGTTTATAAAAATTCAAAGTCTTTTATAATTGCCTTTACTTTTCCCAGTCATTTATCATTTGTCATTTACTTTATGCAAGTTTTACTTTCATTCAACTTATTTTTCGCCAGAAGTTGTTAGTTAGTTCTTTAACAAACCATTCATACATAAAAGATACAACAAAACAAACCATTAAAACACCATTCTTCTAAGAGTTAGATAATTTTGCACATGTATCCCAGGATTTGTGTGGTTGGTCCTGCAAGTAACCCAGTTTTATAAGAGATTGGTAAACCAGAGGTTGTTCGCCAAAATCTACAGCGAACAGAGTCGGGTGACCTAAGTCACAGTTGAGCGACCTAAGGTGACGCCCACCCAATTCTTTCTAGGCCTTTTGCATTGATTTTTTTCTAGGACATTTGGTATGCTTCTTTCCAGGGCCATTGAAGTGATCTCAATCTGCAACCCCTTGTGAACGGAGCCTAGGAAGGGTGAAATGATTAATTTAGATGCACGATGGTTTATATGAAGCCTATGGTAAAGATTTCTTTAAGCATATTGGGGTGATTCCCTCAAGAATTTTTTGAAGAAAATTCCTCAAGTGTTGCTTGGTGTAACACCCTTTTCTACCCCACGAATATACACGGCAAAATACACAAATTATCATAGTAAAAATCACCTCAGAGGGGTGTACATTTCTCAAGAAACTCAAAATAAAACATTTGCTCCGTAAACAACGGGTTTTTCTCAAAATGATCAAAAAGCCATCAAATAGCAGCGGAACCACCATAACCACAATAATCCAAAATCAAAAAGGTTTTCATTAAAAACCATCATATCAAATAACAACAAAAATAACAACTTAACATGGTTCGACCCAACGACCCAACCCGATGTTACAATATCAGAGCAAGACCCTCTACATCGACCAAAAGCAAATAAAACTCCAAAAGTCTTCGAAGGCATCCACAGCTAAGCCTGATCACCTACACGTTACCCACGTAGAGGCAACATTCAAACAGGCAGGGTGAGTAACCACAATTCATTATAATCAATAAAAAATAGGATATGCATAAAATTGACGTCATCGTCATATACAACATCACCAGGGTCATCACAAGGCAAACATCAAGGATCACGACATCATAAATTACATCAATGCTAAATAAATGCAATGCACGACAAGACTCATGCATATGGTACCAATCGTCACAATCGATGGACACTAGGCCATCACCCTCCAAAGATCCCCGTCATTAGGATTGATTTTACACAAGAACCTGAGCACGTCATACACTCCAATCCACACAATGGGATTAGAGCCACCACTGGAACGAAGCCCCTAAAATGCTATGAATGCATGATACACAACGTCAATATCATCATCATCAATAAATGTCATCACGTGCATCAATTATTCATCAAAATCTCATGTTAATCATGTCATCAATTATTCATCAAAACATCACAAAATCATCATCTCATAGTTATCAATAACATCATGGTAAATCATCAGAAAAATCACAGCATCAAAACATCAAGACGACACAAAAATCACAACACAAATTCGCGAACAGCAGGCATTCGCTAGAATGTTCGCTTTGCAAGCTGCCAGTGAATCCCCAAAATCCCATACAAAAACCAGAGAACCCTACTCTATCCCTCTCGCTACCTCTGTTCGCTTTGCGAAGTCCTTCACTAGGATGTTCGTCGTGCGAACTAAAAATCACAATTAGAGTCATCTCAGTATCATCAAACAAAATCATCATGCATTCGCTGCGCTACTCGCTTTGCGAGTCTATGGCGAACGTTCGCCTTGCGAAGGAATTGTTCGCTTTGCGAACTCGCGATTTCAGGAAATCGCTGTTACGCATCAGTAGCATAACAGACCCAAAAACCTCACGAATTCAACCTCCTTTTACCCCAACCACATCCCCAAAACATTCTTAAGGTATCATGGCAACAGGGGTACAAATCATTAGATCGATTAATTACACTATCTTGACCTCGAAATCACCTAAACCATCACAACCCCAAAGATTCTCATAAACCCCATAAATCCCTTTCTCTACAAGATCCTATATACCATCAACAGAGTGTTTAGCCTCGAAGGCCTACTTTTATTCGATTCAATTCAACCCTTAACAATCAGTCCACAAAAATGCCCTAAAGCTCCGGTTTACTCAAAAACCCACAAACCCTTATAAACCTCAAAATCAGCTTTAAACACATCGAATTCCTATATTGAAATCAATGAAAGGCAATATTCCCCATACCTTAGATTGTCGATTCAGAGTTTTCTCTACTGAGTCTTTGGAAACCTTCTCGAATCCTCACCTTTCCCTTTTTCCTCAGAGCTCTCGCCTTCTTTCCTTCTTTTCACGGTCTAGCAAAATGAATCCTATTCTCAAATTCTCCTTTTTGTTAAACATAACTCTTGGGCTTCTAAAATGGGCTTTCCCAATATTACCCTCACTAACTCCTCCTCAAAAGTCCATCTTACCCTTAATTCCTCTAATATTATTTAAATTAATAATAATACTAATATATTCCATATTATATACTATTATTTAAATAAATAACCAAAACTCTATAAAATGCCAACGTCAACACAAACCACCAAAATTCACCGAAAATTCACGAATATTATATTTAAATAAATTAAATAAATATTCTAACAAAGTTTGGGGTGTTACAACTCTCCCCCACTTAAAGAATTTTCGCCCTCGAAAATTACCTCAAAGAAATAGAGTCGGATACGACTCCCTCATCTGATCTTCACGTTCCCAAGTCCAACTTTCGCCAGCCGGTCCACCCCACAACACCTTCACCAAAGTTATGTCCTTACCCCGCAGTTGCTTCATCTCTCGACCGTCAATCCGCACAGGTAGAGCTTCCACTGTCAAGTTATCCCTCACTTGTACATCATCCATCTGTATCACATGCGATGGATCCAGAACGTACTTCCTCAACTGAGACACATGGAACACATCATGCAAATTCGCAAGTGACGGCGCTAAAGCAATTCGGTAGGCTACCTCTCCTATCCTCTGCGAGATTTGATATGGACCAACAAAACGTGGAGTGAGCTTCTTAGACTTCAAAGCTCGTCCCACACCAGTCACTGGCGTCATCCTCAAAAACACGTGATCTCCCTCTTGGAATTCAAGTGTCTTCCTTCTCTTATCATGGTAGCTCTTCTGACGACTCTGCGACACTCTCATCCTTTCTTGGATCATCTTAATCTTCTCAGTCGTCTCTTGCACAATTTCATGTCCTAGTACAGCACTCTCGGCCGACTCATACCAGCACAAAGAAGTCCTACACCTTCTCCCATACAAATCTTCATAGGGCGTCATTCCAATACTAGCATGAAAACTATTATTGTACGTGAACTCAGTCAATGGTAAATGGCTATCCCAAGATCCTCCGTGATCCAACACACAAGCCCTCAGCAAGTCCTCTAAGGATTGGATAGTCCTTTCTGTCTGTCCATCCGTCTGCGGATGATAGGCAGAACTCATCCTCAACTTAATACCCAAAGCATCTTGCAAACTCTTCCAAAACCTAGATGTAAATCTTGGGTCTCTATCTGACACAATACTCGAAGGTATCCCATGCAACTTCACAATCTCCTTAATATACATCTTGGCTAACTTCTGCATAGAATGATTAATCTTCATCGGCAAGAAATGAGCCGACTTAGTTAATCTATCCACGATCACCCAAATTGAATTATTTCCCTTAGCAGTTCTTGGTAATCCCAACAAAAAATCCATGAAAATACTATCCCATTTCCACTCTGGAATATTCAACGGCTGCATCATACCTAAAGGCTTATGATGCTCAATCTTCGACTTCTGACACGTTAAGCACGCATAAACAAACTCTGTGATATCCTTCTTCATACCCGGCCACCAAAACAACTTTTTCAAATCCTGGTACATCTTCGTAGCACCGGGATGAATACTCAACCCACTTCGGTGTCCTTCTTCTAAAATACTCTTCTTGATTTCTAGAACATCTGGGACACATACCCTATCCCAAAACTTCATCACACCATTCTCATTAATCCGAAATTCTCCTCTGTTACCTTGATTAATCAATGTCAAATGGTCAACCAACTTTAAGTTAGATTATTGTCCCACTCCGATCTCTTCCATAATGCCACTCGTCAACTTCAACATTCCCAACTTCACACTATCGGGAGTGGCTTCACATACCAAACTCAAATCTCAGAATTGTTCAAGTAACTCCAACTCTTTCACCATGAGCATCGACATATGCAATGACTTTCTGCTCAATGCATCGGCCACTACATTTGCTTTGCCCAGATGATTACTCAAATCAAAATCGAAATCCTTCAACATCTCTAACCACCTTCTCTGCCTCACATTCAATTCTATCTGATCGAATAGGTACTTCCGACTTTTATGATTACTGAACACTTCAAACTTAGAGCCAAACAGATAATGTCTCCAAATCTTCAACACAAACACCACAGCGGCCAATTCCAAGTCATGTGTAGGATAATTCTTCTCATGAACTCGCAATTATCTCAAAGCATAGGCAACAACTTGTCCATTCTGCATCAATACTCCTCCAAGATCCATCTTCGACGCATCACAATACACCACAAAAGATTCGCTCGGATTAGGCAAAATCAACACTGGAGTGGTCGTCAACCTCTTCTTCAATTCCACAAAACTCTCCTCATAAGCTACATCCCACACAAAAGTTTGTCCCTTTCGAGTCAACCGAGTCAAAGGTAATGCCAACTTAGAAAAGCCTTCGATAAACTTGCGGTAATAACCCTCCAATCCCAGAAAACTTCATATCTCGGTAGCAGACTTCGGAGTCTCCCACTGTAACACAGCATCAATTTTTGAGGGGTCAACAACAATTCCACCACTTGAAATCACATGGCCCAGAAAACTCACTTCCTTCAACCAGAACTCACACTTGGACAACTTTGCATACAATTTCTTCTCCTTCAATACTTGCAACACAGTCCTCAAATGCTCTGAATGCTCCTCTTCAGATCTAGAATATATCAAGATATCATCAATAAACACCACCACAAACTTATCCAAATACTCATGAAAAATCCGATTCATGTACTCCATGAACACACCAGGTGCATTGGATACACCAAATGGCATCACAGTGTATTCATAGTGACCATACCTCATCCTGAAGGCCGTCTTCGGGATGTCATCGGGCTTAATATGAATCTAATGATAACCCGACCTCAAATCAATCTTGCTAAACACACATGCACCTACTAGCTGATCCATCAAATCGTCGATTCTCGAAAGTGGATATTTATTCTTGATAGTCACTTTATTCAACTACCGATAATCAACACACAATCTCATACTTCCGTCCTTCTTCTTTACTAACAGCATAGGAGCACCCCCACGGAGAAACACTTGGTCGAACAAACCTCTTCTCAAGCAACTCTTCCAACTGTTTCTTTAATTCACTTAACTCAGAAGCGGACATCCGGTAAGGAGCCATAGACACTGGACTCGTACCTGGTATTAAGTCCACTGCAAACTCTACTTCATGTTCTGGAGGCAAATCACTGATGTCCTCCAGAAACACATCTGGAAATTCACCTACAACAGGTAAGTCGACACTTGTAGCTTCACGATCAATCTGCAACGATGCAAACATTGCAAACACCAAAGTTTCGCCTTCCACCAGTTCATCCACTTGCTTAGCAGACAAGAACATCAACTCTCCAGCATCACCAAACTCAGGAAACTCCACAGTCTTGTTATAACAATTGATATGAACATGGTTAAACTCCAACCAGTTTATTCCAAAGATTACATCGATTTGGTGCAAGGGTAAGCACCCCAAATCCATCACAAAACTCTTCTCAAAAATTGTCACAGGACATCTCAAACACACAAAGGTAGTAGTAACAGAACCATTAGCTGGAGTTTCTATTACCATATTACCATTCATATCAGCTAACTTCAAACCCAATCTATTAGCACATTCAAGCGAGATAAAAGAATGAGTAGCACCAGTATCAATAATAGCAACCAACTCGATATTATTAATAAAACATGTACCTAGAATCAGGTTGTCCTTCTCTGGCACTTCTGCACCACTCAAAGCAAACACACGACCACTGGTCTGAGCAGCAGTAGCAGTCTTCTTCGACTTCTGACACTGGGTACTGATGTGACCCTTCTCTCCATAATTGAAATAGGTTGGAACATCATCTTTGCAATCAGTAGCTCTATGCCCCTTCTTACCACACATGTAGCACCTCAACACATTATTGGTACACACATCAGCACGGTGGCTTGGCTCGCCACACTTATAACACTTCCCAGAAGTGGGAGCTGCTCCCCCAATTGACTTTTTCCCATCTGAAGCCTTCTGCTTCCCTTTGTCAGCTGAAGTTGTATAAGTTTTCCCCCTATACTGCCCTTTCTTCTCACTCAACTGCTCCTAGTGAGCAGATCGAGCTCGGCTATCCTCATCGTAGATTCTACTTTTGTCCACCAACTCAGGATACCTGCGGATCTGTTGATACCCAATACCCTGCTTCATTTTCGGTCTCAGCCCATTCTCAAACTTGAGACACTTGGACATCTCAGCATCAGCACGGTTGTAATGCGGACAAAACTTCACCAGTGCCTCGAACTTCGCAACATACTCTGCCACAGTCATGTCTCTTTGCTTCAGCTCAAGGAACTCCACTTATCTCTTGCCACGAGCATCCTCTGGAAAATACTTTCCCAGAAACTCCTGCTTAAACACAGCCCAGGTTATCACAGTGCCAACATCTGTGAGTCTCTGATGGGTGTTATCCCACCAATCCTCGCCCTCTTCTTCCAGCATATGCGTTCCAAACTGAACTTGTTTCTCATCAGTACACCCCATCACTCGGAAGATCTTCTTGATCGCCTTCAGCCACTTGTGTGCACTTGCTGGATCATGAGCACCCACAAAAGTTGGTGGATTAATCCTCTGAAACTTCCCCAAAGCACGAAACTCGTCCTGAACTCCACCGTTCGGATTGAGTTGAGTCACTACATTGGCAATTGATTCCAATGCATCAGCGATAACACGATCATTTCTTCCAGCCATCCAGCACACCACCAACAAGGTTAGAAGAAACAAAACATCGATAGTGTACACACACTCATCGACTGACAGGGGACTGACATCACATAAAAACCTGGCCGGACTGACCGACCTGCTCTGATACAACTAATGTAACACCCTTTTCTACCCCACAAATATACACGGCAAAATACACAAATTATCAGAGTAAAAATCACCTCAGAAGGGTGAACTTTTCTCAATAAACTCAAAATAAAACATTTGCTCTGTAAACAACGGGTTTTCCTCAAAATAATCAAAAAGCCATCAAATAGCAGCGGAACCACCATAACCACAATAATCCAAAATCAAAAGGGTTTTCATTAAAAACCATAATATCAAATAACAACAAAAATAACAACTCAACATGGTTCGACCCAATGGCCTAACCCAATGTTACAATATCAGAGCAAGACCCTCTACATTGACCAAAAGCAAATAAAACTCCAAAATTCCTCGAAGGCATCCATAGCTAAGCCTGATCACCTGCACGTTACCCACGTGGAGGCAACATTCAAACAGGCAGGGTGAGTAACCACAATTCATTATAATCAATATAAAAATAGGATATGCATAAAATTGACGTCATCATCATATACAACATCATCAGGGTCATCACAAGGCAAACATCAAGGTTCACGACATCATAAATTACATCAATGCCAAATAAATGCAATGTACAACAAGACTCATACATGTGATACCAATCGTCACAATTGATGGACACTAGGTCATCACCCTCCAAAGATCCCTGTCATTAGGATCGATTCTACACAAGAACCGGAGCATGTCATACACTCCAATCCACACAGTGGGATTAGAGCCACCACTGGACTGAAGCCCCTAAAATGCTATGAATGCATGATACACAACGTTAATATCATCATCATTAATAAATGTCATCACGTGCATCATCATTCATCAAAATCTCATGTTAATCATGTCATCAATTATTCATCAAAACATCACAAAATCATCATCTCATAGTCATCAATAACATCATGGTAAATCATCAGAAAAATCACAACATCAAAACATCAAGACGGCACAGAAATCACAACACAAATTCATAAACAGTAGGCTTTCGCTAGAATGTTTGGTTTGCGAACTCGTTCGCTCTGGCGTTCGCTTTGCGAGCTGCCAGCGAATCCCCAAAATCCCATACAAAAACCAGAGAACCTTACTCTGTCCCCCTTGCTACCTCCGTTCGCTTTGCGAAGTCCTTCGCTGGGATGTTCGTCATGTGAACTAAAAATCACAATTAGGGTCATCTCAGTATCATTAAACAAAATCATTGCGCATTCGCTGCGCTGCTCGCTTTGCGAGTCCGGGGAGAATGTTCGCCTTGCGAAGGAATTGTTCGCTTTGCAAACTCGCGATTTCAGGAAATCACTGCTACGCATAAGTAGCATAACAGACCCAAAAACCTCACGACTTCAACCTCCTTTTACCCCCAACCACATCCCCAAAACATTCTTAAGGTATCATGGCAACAGGGGTACAAAACCTACAACTATTAGATTGATTAATTACATTATCTTGACCTCAAAATCACCTAAACCTTCACAACCCCAAATATTCTCATAAACCCCATAAATCCCTTTCTCTACAAGATCCCATATACCATCAACAAAGGGTTTAGTCTCGAAGGCCTACTTTTATCCGATTCAATTCAACCCTTAACAATCAATCCACAAAAATGCCCTAAAGCACCGGTTTAATCAAAAACCCACAAACCCTTATAAACCTCAAAATCAGCTTTAAACACATCGAATTCCTATATTGAAAACAATGAAAGGCAATACTCCTCATACCTTAGATTGTCGATTCAGGGCTTTCTCTACTGAGTCTTTGAAAACCTTCTCGAATCCTCACCTTTCCCTTTTTCCTCAGAACTCTCGCCTTCTTTCTTTCTTTTCACGGTCTAACAAAATGAATCATATTCTCAAATTCTCCTTTTTGTTAAACCTAACTCTTGGGCTTTTAAAATGGGCATTCCTAATATTACCCTCACTAACTCCTCCTCAAAAGTCCATCTTACCCTTAATTCCTCTAATATTATTTAAATTAATAATAATACTAATATATTCCATATTATATACTATTACTTAAATAAATAACCAAAACTCCGCAAAATGCCAACGTTAACACAAACCACCAAAATTCACCGAAAATTCGCGAATATTATATTTAAATAAATATTCTAACAAATTTTGGGGTGTTACACTTGGGGCGAGTCCTTGAAGCGTTGCATGGGGCAAGTTCCTCAAGCATTACTTAAGGAGAGTCTCTATTGTGTTGCTAAGAGGGCAAGTCCCTCAAGCGTTGCTTGGGGCGAGTTCGTCAAGTGTTGCTTAGGGGTGAGTCCCTCAAGCGTTACTTGGGGAAAGGTCCTTCAAGTGTTGCTTGGGGAGGCACACAACTATTGATTATACAGATGCATAAATAGTGATACATATATGCTTCAATTATCAATTGCTTGTCTGTACCTATATTAGGAAAATGATAGCCTATGAAACCAATGTAATTAGTGTATAATAATGGGATTCTGACCATTTTCATATTCACAATTTCTTTATCTTTTCTATACTTATTAAGTGCAAGATTCTTCTCAAAATTTTCCAAATTCTCCTCTATCTCCTATCATTCATAATCTTAAGCACATGTAAGTTATTCTCCTTATAGTTTTCCTTTCCCATAAATGGTAATTATTAGAGATTTAGACGAGAGTGGCAACATAGTTGCGCTCTCTACTGCTAAGAAGCGTATAGAGATGTTGAGGTAGTACATGAACAACACTATGACCACAAACTTTTCGAGAGTTCTTGAACCTATAGGGCCTCTCTGAATCGTGTGTATGGACCTTTACAAAAATTTTAAGAATAACATGAGTAGTTATAGTGTGTTCCTCTGGGGTTGTGGTACATGTACTTGATCTGTATTACTTTATCAATTTCATTTAATGTTTTAAGAATGGCCCATGGTGAGGGAACTCAGACTCCTATTTTGTATTGGCATTTTCCCAACTTATGACCTTATAGGCTTAATCACTTTGAGAACCCTTCACTTTTTCGATGGATAATCAAATATTCCATTTGCACCTTTAAGTGGCTCATTTATGGGCTTTGTCTATCTTCTGTGAGAGGAATAATGTGTTGTTATTTCCTAGTCCTCATGGGACTATTTTGTTGGTATATATGTCAATCAACTATGCCTCATGTGGGATATTTATTTTAAATGTGGAAAAATTTTATTTCCTTTCACAGAAGGCGGGGACATATGTTGACATTTGAGTTCCACTTTTGCCTTGTGCTCTGAGAGTTGCTCCCTTTTCCAATATCGAGTATGACTATCTTGAGTATGTTATTAATATAAAATAAAATGAAGAAGGTTCATCAGATTGGGGAAGAAAATTTCATTGATAGTGATGCTAGAAATGTTTAAACAAAATAAAATAAAACAAAGTGTCGAGAACTGTTTCTTGGCTCTCTCCTAAGGTGCGTCATCAAAGGTTTTCATTATGAAGGGGTGTTTATTTCCATTTCTTGATAGATGTTCATTATTTGATGTTTTGGTGTTGCTTACTAGTTGTAACGCTCTATATAATATATGTCTAGAATCATATAATACAAGAGTTATTATTTGGTACTGACACTATCATAAATGTCTATTGGCATAATTTACATACTTGACCATTTCTAAAACATAAAAAACAACCTGTGGTACAAGATATGGAAAGTGCCAAAAAAATAAAAAAAAATAAGATCTAAGTAAAATATCCTTCATTGTATGAGATACACAATACACAGCGGAATAAACATAATCTAGGCTTCCCTTGAAACACCCAAGCATAGCTCCACTTGCAAACCAAACCTGCAACAATACCTGAAAAACAACAACAATAATGGGGTGAGATAATAATCTCAGTAAGTTCCCCTATCATATAGGTTCACTAGGCTCTACAAGGTTCTAACCAAGTCTTTCTCAAGTCAAAAGGGAAAGGGATAAGACTTGAGTTCACACAGTTTGCAATGTATGGAAACATGCCTCATGAGTTCACCAACTCACTCAATCACTAGCTCGGAAACCATACCAAGACATCCCCATTTCCCATCCTCTCCTACGTCTAGGACTTTCGGCACAGGTCATGGATCTTTGTATCAGACTTTGACTTTAATGAGCATTCCAAGCTCCTCTATGGGACTCTAACCCACTTGGTTGTACATATGGGACTCTAACCCATTTGGTTGAACATATGGGACTTTAACCCACTTGGTTGATTATATGCGACTTTAATCCATTCGGTTGCAATATGGGAATCAAACCCACTTGGTTGACGCGAAGTATCGGTGCCTTCATCCCAATCTTAACCTATATAGGTATTATGACTTGAGACGACACAAACAAGGGTTGTTTATGACTACATGATAAAATAACACAATCGTGATTGTATTCGACAATCACAAGGTGACCACATTCACCTTAATCACATAATAACATCACATGTTCCATACAATGCATCTAACTCATAACTAGGCAACTACTTGCCAATGATACACACCTAGGCATCATTGCACAAGCATTGTCATCTATGTTATTCATCATGTCCTAATCACTTTACTAGTTATTCCATTAATAATACCAAGGGTTTTCCTCACCATTCTTATAGTCTTTTAAACATGTCATCACACAATCAAAATACTCATGTATATATATCATACATTACACATAAGGTACATATGATAACACAATTTAGTCAAGCATAATTAATGCACATAAGACATAGAATCAACATAGATAGGTCTTTCGGAGCCAAGCCCTTCACCAAATAGGACTTTCGGAACAAAGGTCCCTCACCAAATATCAAACCATTCACATGGTGGTCACCACAACACTAAGTGTTCTTCTTCACTTTTCACATATTTTATCATCATATATATCAACCAATTATTCATGGTAAACATGCATAACAATCCTCAATAATCATGTGAAACAATCCATAGCATCATAATTCACACAAGAAGAAACCAAACAAAAGAGAACAAAACTGTCAGGCTCGTTATGCGAGCTCTAGGCGAGGTCGCCTCGCTTTGAGTTTATCGTGCAAACTTTAGGCGAGACAGAAGATTTTGGAGGCAATAGCAAAAAGCCTAAGTGGTTGTTGTCCGACCTCTAGGCTAGGTCTTACCTTTACCTCACTGGAGGCTCGCTGTGCGAGTAGAACAAACTGTCACGCACGCTGCTAGTTCATTGTTCGAGGTCTGCGAAATCAGGATTTCTAGCAGCGTGAAATAATGTCATCCATGGCCAAAAACTCCAAAACTTCAACACCCAATAATCCCAACACACATTCAAACATCAAACAAACATGGTATGACATGGTAGAGCATGAAATTCATCATATTACAACATTCAAACTTCAATTCAACATATTTTCACACAAAACCCTAAATTCCCAAACATGATTTTCTTCCCTCTCGAAGCTATACTATCCAATGGAACTCACCTTGAAATGGAGACAATGAGATGGATTGATCATGATAAATTCCTCTTCTTCATCTTCCATGAGTTTCTCCTCTTTTTCTCCTTTCCTCTTTCTTTTTTTTTTCTTCTTTTCTTCTTACTAACTTTTTCCTTCTTCTTTTATATATATATATATATATATATATATATATATATATATATATATATATATATATATATATATATATATATATATATATATATATATATATATATATATATATATATATATATTATAAGGATATAAAATATCTTCATTTGATATTTTAAGGATATATATATATATATATATATATATATATATATATATATATATATATATATATGTGTGTGTGTGTGTGTGTGTGTCTATATATATATATATATATATATATATATATATATATATTATATAAGGATATAAAATATCTTCATTTGATATTTTGTCATATAATACCAATTGACCAAATATTAGAGTTACCAAAATATCATCTCTTATACTTATTAATATTGGTCTGTCTCTTTTATCAATAATTAATCTCTTCAGAGTCCACTAGTTACTCTATTGGTCCCAACTGATGACATTTAGAGCACTTGAGAGCTTCAATTATTCCAATTGACATAAGTTAGAGTGCATAGGAACTCAGTTGATCCCAACTGACACCCAATTGAGCATTTAAGGGAAATATGGGGTATTACACTAGTCCGCCTAGGTCTCTGTTCAACCTCGCCCATACATTAGTCAGATTCATATTCAAACCTTTTTAGGATGGTTTTATTTGCTTAAGACTTCTTTGGTCCTTGACGACCTTGTATTTTTTTAATTTCAGTGACATAAGAAATAATGATTTCCATGTCTTCAGATTGGCCTTGAAAATGACCACCTGGTCCCTCCCTTTTTTGTATTTCGTTTTGAGATGGACCTTCAAAAAAGCAGTTTCTTAAGAAGTGAATGTTGGGTGGTCTATGATGCAATTTTAGATTGAATTGCAATCAATTACCAGATATTGTGCCTTAGCGATCTTTTTGGACACTTTTTTTTGTCTAAATGTTACCATAATATCTACGAACCCCAAGGCCTAGTGGTTTACCTATTGAACCCTTAAAGATTGCAACCATTGTAATGTATCAGACTATTACTAGTCAACTGCGAGGAATCCAATTTTTCAACGTACATGATGTCATAAGAAATCCCTTGGTCAACTAAGACCTAGTGACTTTGTAGTTTTCCATGACCACCCTCACAAAAAATGAGACATATTTTGGATTTTGTTGACGAACTCGCCATTTAAAAATGATAATGTAGGCTGCCTCTTTTTCTTGGACCTTGAATCTTGTTTTATTGTAGGGATCATCATATCCCTTAATTATCTCTTCACTGAATTTTAAGAGGCTCCTTTAGAATTGGGGAAACCCCATGTTACTACTTCTTTGACCTCCACCTAGCTTCATTCCTTCATACTTTCTCCATATAAGGCCACTAACTGGTCCATTTTCCTAGACTTTATTCTTTCCAAGGGGCATTGATGGGGAAATATTCCCAAGATTGGAAAGTTTCCTCGTTCACGTTTATTATGATAGGGAAGTCTTCCCATTTTGAAAACATGCCTCTAAAGATGGCGTAAGCCACACAAATATCTTCCTCTTCCTCATCCTCCAATGGCTTTCTTCTATGGCAACATACATACTACTTTCCCATCTTATTTTAGGGTTATTATATCAATACTTCCTCTATTTAGCCTTGTTCTTGTCTTGTGCTGTAAATATCGACAAATTTACCATTAGGATAGAATCTTCAATTCATATTCCTTGGAATTGGAATTCAACGGTTCACCTTTTGACCGAATGGGCGGTGACCTTTTCCAAGAAAGCCCTAGGAACCAGGAATCCTTATGTTCTGGACTGGGCTGGGGGTCTGCTCCTCAGTCGAGCAGGCCCAACCCACACGTCCTGGGATGGCCTAACAAGGGCCTTTTGGCGCGGCCAATGTCGGGCACTTGCCCCTTCTCCATGTTGTCGGGAACACGCATGGCATGGAGCGTCGGGCAGGGCGCTAGGCCTCCCTGGGCTCGTTCCTCCTCGACGCTCAGGTGCTCCTCCCTACGAGGAGCCACCTCCTTCTCACACAAGAGTCCTCCCCGCGAGGACACGTCTCTCCCCGACACGCAAGACTCCTCCCCGCGAGGACGCATTCTCATGTAACCACCCACTCCCGATGGAATCGGTCTGCCCTAATTTCGGAGATCTAGGAACGGTTACCCCAGGGCGAAGACCACGTGCTGGTCTTCACTACGCCATGTAAGCCCTGGCAGTTACTTGGATTGGGCCTGGCAATCCAGCCCAATGCAAGTAACCGTTGGCCCCGCGCTGGGGGCTCTCTATAAATATCCTCTCACTTGAGAGGGTCAGGTTACTCACTTCTTAACACTCTAACCTTCTTCTTCTATACTTGCTTTTTCTCTGGTCGTTACCTTACTTGAGTCCTCCAAGTCGAAGAAGGCGACGTGAGAGACGGGCAGACCGCCTCCCCAGACTCCCAAGACGTGGCTTACAACGCCGCCCACCAAGACGATCAGCAAGCCGTTTTTCAGCCAGTTGCTCCTCCGCCCAATGCAGACGCGAGCACCGTGGCCCTGTTCGCCTTGATCAATCAGACCAATTAGTTGATCACGCACCAGAATACCAGGATTGAAGCGCTGGAGCAAGGGCGGGCACGACGATCTTCCCCGCGAAGACATCGTCGTCCACCGTCGCCTCGTCATTCCCCTTTCCCGCGAAGGACTCCTTCAGACGAGTCTCGGACACCCTCTCCAGTTTGTAAGGGTTGTCGGCCACGTCTTGAGCGCCCCCAGCCGACGATCTCCCAGAAACTCCCTCGTTCCCCGCCTCGGAAGGAACCCAGGGCCTCCACCACCACCAAGAAGTCCAAGCAGACCGAGGAGAGGTCGAGGCACCGTTCGAGGAATTCCCCTCCAGGCATCAGCAATCCCCTTCGATGTCCCCGACAGGAAGTGACGACGACGACCAGAGGACCCCTCTGTCGTGGGAGATCATGAACGCCCCAATTCCTGCAGGTATGGAGAAACCTCCGCAGCTGGGGAACTACGACGGCCTGTCCTACCTCGACGACCACGTCGAAAGCTTCGAAGCCATGCTCGACTTCAAAAACGTCAGGGGAGCCTTCAAGTGCAGGCTTTTCCCCACCACTTTGAGGAAGGGCGCCATGACTTGGTACAAGGGTCTGGCACCCGGGTCGATCACATCCTGGAAGCTTCTAAGACAACGCTTCGCCAAACACTTTACCGCATCTCGTCGACACCCAAAGACGGAAGCTGCCCTAGAAGGCATCTTCCAGGGGAAGAACGAATCTCTCCGGAACTACATTGAGAGATTCAACAGAGAAGCTGTCGAGGTCCATACGACCGACGACATGAAGAAATATTTAATCATCCACGGGCTACATTTCGGATCTGACTTTGCCAAGTCCGTGGGCCTCCGCAGACCCCGCCGTCTCGAGGATCTCCTCTAACGGGCGCAGTCGTACATCAAGCTCGATGAGTCGGAGGCAACACAGATCGCCCTTGAATCGAGGTGCAAAGAAGGCCCCCGTGGCCACAAAGAAGAAGACTCCCCTCCCCGACAAGGAGGAGAAAGAAAGAGAGATAATCGCCCCCGGGAACCTCGTGAACCACGTGGACCAGCTGGCCGGTTCATCGAGTACACCCCACTCAACGCTCCCCGCGCGTGTATCCTCTCTGAGTGCCAGAACTCAGAATTTGTGAAAGGAGGAGTCCACTTTCCGAAGCCCACTGCCCCCAAATCAAACGTTGACAAGTCAAAATACTGTAGGTTCCACCGGAGTCACGGACATGTGACAGAAGACTGCATCCATCTCAAAGATGCGATTGAAATTCTGATCAAGGAGGGGCACCTAAAGAAATACACCCAGAAGAATGAAACTCCTCGTCCCAGCTCCCGGGAAGCCCAGAACGTCGAGGAGACGATGCCTCCTCCCGATGAGAGTCATCTTCAGGTCGCCCTCAGTGTCACCCGACACGAAGATTTCTTTGTCCCCCAATCATTGAAGGCCAAGAAGCAATTCGCAACATGTGGACGACCTTCCCCCACGAGGACCCCGTCACTGCCCGTAGCACCTGGGAAAGCTTCCCCAGGGCGATGGTCATCTCCGGGGGTGGTCCTGAGAAGTTGTCCATCGGATCGATCAAGCGGAAATTTGACGAGTTGGAATCCGCAACGTCGACAAAGACAACCACTCTCGAGAAAGTGCGGGGAAACTCCAACCCTATCACTTTCTACCTAGAGGAACTCCCCGGGGGAGCGCCAAATGCCACTATTCCCCTCCAGGTCAGGGCACAGATGGTGAACTTTGATGTTCGAAGGATCCTAGTCGACCAGGGAAGTTCGGTCGACATCATGTATGCCCATCTGTTCGGAACCCTTCAGCTCGACGAAAGGCATCTGACCCCGTACGTCAGTTCAGGTCTACAGGGATTCAACGGAACCACCACCAGACCATGGGGTTACGTGGAGCTGATGGTTACATTCGGAGCTGAAGAAACTGCCCGACAGGTGAAGATCCGTTTCCTGGTGGTCGAATGCCCGTCCCTTTACAACTGCATCCTCGGGAAGACCACCATGGCTGAACTTACAGCGGTATCATCAATGGTCCACCTCAAAATGAAGTACTACACGACCAGGGGACGAGTAGTGACGATGCACGGGGACATCGACGCGGACAGAAGATGCTTCTACGCCGCCATCAAAGGCATGAGTTCCATCGGTGCCAAACCCAAGACCGTGGCCAAGCCACCCCAGGACGCCGAACAGGTACCTCTCCCACGTGTCAACGCGGTCGAACTTGACAGCAGGTTCCGGGACGAACCTGATGAAGACGGGGCAGAAGACCTCGACCTCCAGGAGAAAAACAGCGGGCGACCTCTCTACCCAACGCGCCCCATCCCAGACGGGGACTTTGAGCTCGTGGTCCTCGGGGACGATCTAGATCGTAACGTGAAGATTGGCACCGGGATCCCCGACCTGGCAAAGGAGCAGCTGAAGGCATGTCTAAGGGAGAATGCTGATCTCTTCGCGTGGAGCGCATCCGAGATGCCTGGCCTCGACCCCGAGGTGGCTTGCCATCAGCTCGCAGTAGATCCGGCCGCTAGGGCCATAACACAACGTAGGCGTAAGCAGTCTCCCGAAAAAGCGGAGGCTGCTGAAAAAGCTGTAAAAGACCTCCTAGAGGCAAATTTTATTTCGGAGGCCAAATACATGACCTGGTTGTCCAATGTTGTACTTGTTAAAAAGAATAATGGAAAATGGAGGATGTGCGTTGATTATACTGATCTTAACCGGGCTTGCGTGAAAGACTGTTATCCCTTGCCTAACATCGACCAGCTGGTCGACAATTCTGCAGGTTACAAACTACTATCCTTCATGGACGCTTACTCGGGATACAACCAAATTCCCATCGACAAGGTCGACAAACAACACACGGCCTTCATGACCGCGTCAGGCAACTACTATTACAACGTAATGCCCTTCGGTCTGAAGAATACCGGTGCGACCTACCAACGGATGATGAATAAGGTTTTCCGAGCTGAAATCGACGACATGCTCGAGGTCTACATGGACGACATGATCGTCAAATCCGCAGAAGAAGTCGACCACGCCGCGCACCTCAAGAAGGTGTGCGACACGGCGAGGAGATGCCGCATGAGGTTTAACCCCGACAAATGCACCTTCGGTGTTCGGGCAGGTAAGTTCCTCGGATTTTACCTCACAGAACGAGGAATCGAGGCCAACCCCGACAAATGTAGGGCTTTTTCCGAGCTCCCTACTCCGGACTCAAAGAAGTTGATACAATCATTAAATGGGATGCTCACCGCTCTCTCCCGCTTCGTCGCCAAATCTGCACAGTACGCACTCCCATTTTTCAAACTTCTTCGACAAAAAGCGGAGTTTGAGTGGAGCAAAGAATGCGAGAAGGCACTCCTCCACCTAAAACAAGTCCTATCGCAGCCCCCAGTCCTCTCACGGCCTGAGAGCGGGGAGACACTCTTCTTGTATCTTGCGATCACGAGTGAAGCAGTCAGCGCCGTCCTCATTTGGGAAACCCCGGACGGGCAGAAGCCAATTTACTTCACGAACAAAGCCCTCAAAGGCCCCGAGCTTAGGTATCAGCAGATAGAGAAAATCACCCTGGCCCTCGTCACGGCGGCCAGGAGGCTACGCCACTACTTTCTCACCCACACCATCGTCGTAAGGACCGAACAACCTATAAGGCAGCTCCTCGGACGACCGGACATGGCGGGGAGGATGTTGAGGTGGTCGCTTGAGCTCGCCGAGTTTGACATCCAATACGAAGGGAGGAAAGCCCTGAAGGCTCAAGTATTGGCCAACTTTGTAGCGGAGACGACCGTCCTGGAACCTTCGATCAACGGATCCCAGAAATGGACGATCTATGTCGACGGAGCATCCAGCCCAAAGGGGAGCGGGGCGGGCATCATCCTCGAAAAAGAGGAAGGCATCCTGATCGAGGTATCCCTCAAACTATCCTTCCCGACGTCGAACAACCAAGCCAAATGCGAGGCCTTCCTCTCAGGACTTCGGCTGGCCGAGGACCTCGGCGCCAAGGAGCTCAAACTCTTCACCGACTCCCAGCTCGTGGCCTCGCAAGTCCGAGGAGAGTACCAAGCCAAGAATGACAGTCTCATAGAATACTTAGCCTTGGTGAAAGAAAAGATGAAAAAGTTCACCTCCGTGGAAGTAACTCATATCCCCCGAGAGCACAATGCCCGAGCAGATGTCTTGTCCAAATTGGCGAGCACAAAGAAGAGAGGCAGGAACAAATCCGTCATACAAGAAGTGCTTTCCCGCCCGAGCATCGACAAACCGGCCACAGTTTCGGACATCAACGCCATCAGGGACAACAATTGCTGGATGACCCCGGTATATGAATACCTTATGACGGGCAAACTGCCCGAAGATCCCAAAGAAGCAGGAATGGTCAAGAGGCGGGCGTGCTCGTACACTATAGTCGAGGATAAGCTATACCGGCGAGGGTTCTCTATTCCCCTCCTCAGATGTGTCGAGGAGACCAAGGTCCCCAGCATACTCCAGAAGATCCATGAGGGAATCAATGCGCAGCACCTCGGCGGGCGATCGTTAGCCCGTAAGGCGCTTCGAGCAGGGTATTACTGGCCCACCATGCAACAGGACGCCAAGGAACATGTCAAGAAGTGCGACAGATGCCAACGACACGGGGACATTCACCTTACTCCTCCCAACGAGCTCAGTCCACTGTCCTCCCCCTGGCCATTTGCATGGTGGGGAATGGATATCCTCGGACCTTTCGTCCAGGGGTCGTATCAAAACAAATACCTCATCGTCGGGGTGGACTACTTCACGAAGTGGATTGAGGCGGAAGCGTTGGCCAAAATCACGGCCTTTAACGTACTACATTTTTACAAAAGAAATATCCTCTCCTGATTTGGTGTGCCTGAAGCTATCGTCACCGACAACGGAACACAGTTCACCGACAGGAACTTCCAATACTTTAAAACTAGGCACGAAGCAACACTTCATGTCGGCCGAGCACCCTCAAACGAACGGACAGGCTGAGGCGGCGAACAAGGTGATCCTCCAAGGATTAAGACGTCGACTAGGCGATTCCAAACAACGGTGGGTCGAGGAACTACACAACGTCCTCTGGGCCTACCGGACGACCCCACACTCCACAACCGGGGAGACCCCCTTCCGTCTGACCTACGAAACTGAAGCGGTGACCCCCGTGGAGATCAAGGAACCTTCGAGGAGGACAGAAGCCCCCCTCGAAGGGGACGCGAACGACGAAGCCTTGAGGGAAGAGCTCGATTTTGTCGAGGAGATACGTTTGGGCGCTTCTCTCCGAGAAGCTTCACTTAAGCAGAAAATAACACTACGTTATAACGACAAAGTTATTAAACGTGATTTTCAGGTGGGTACCCTCGTCCTACGAAGGAACCAGAAAGACTCGCGAGAAGGCAAACTCGCCGCGAACTGGGAGGGCCCGTACCGCGTCGGCGCGAAAACGGGGACAGGAACCTATTTCCTCAAAAATATGCACGGGAAAAAACTTGCTCGACCATGGAACGCTGAAAAGCTAAAACAATATTACAATTAAGCACTGCCCGCGACACACTAGCACCGCAATTACGGGGACACACTAAGGTACGAGCGCGACACCCCTAGACAGAACACGATGATCGAAGACCGCGTTATGTGTGCGAGAGGACTTTGATCCGACGGGGATACCTCGATTGAGCTCCGCCATCGTTGTACCAATCAGGCAGAACACCGAGCTCGCGATGGGAAGTTCACGCCACGAAGCTAAGACCTCGACCGAGCTCTTAGCCTCGTTGAGGGTCGGAATACGTCTCCGACCACCCGACCAGCTCTCCACGCAGTCAGGGACTATCAAGGTCGAGCAAATCCCAAAGTCTTTATTACTTAGACAGAAAAACAAAGTATAGAAGTCTATCACTTAGACAAAAGCAAAGTACAGCAAAGACAATAACATCACACACAATTAAAACCATACAAACAGCACGCTAGCAGATAAACGAAAATGCATAAAAGCAGGCAGAAACCCATTGTACAAATATTACAATCAGATGTCAAAAAAGCCCCTGGCACGCAGGCCGGGCAAAAATATCCCAATAAATAAAAATGGCTTGCAGGCCGAACAGAACGGGGAAGAAAATCCTACTCAGCGGTGGTCCCTTCAGGCTGCTCGGGATCATGGACCTCGTCGACTCTCATCGGCTGCACGATCTTCCCGTCGACCACCTCATAGTCGGGGTCGATCCCCTCGGTCAAAAGGTCGGGGTTGAGAACCCGAAGCTGCTCCACCGCGTTCTTGAAACCTATGCCCGCTGCCGCGAGATTGTCTTCCAAGGCTTCCCAGAGCTTCGCTATCAGCGCTGCCCGCGAAGTCAGCAACCTGTCCTCCTCGGTTTCCTCCTCAGCGGGGCGGACAGCCTCCTCCAATTCCGTGTTCCTCGCCAAGAGACGATCCCTCTCCTCCTCGACACCGGCGAGACGTTTCTGCTCCTCCTCGGAACTCTTCAACTTTTCCTCCAATTTCTGTTGAAGCTCGACCTGGGCCTGGTTCTGGCTCTTGCAGTCAGCCAGCTCCTTACCCACCTTCTCCATTTCGGCCGAGATGGACTGGAAACTTTCTCACAACTTGCTCTGCTCACTTGCGAGGCACGCCTCATCATTCAGAACCAATACAGCCGCACAGACCCGCATCACGGCGCACACATCATCCACCAGCGCCCTCCTCCGAGAGACCTTGTCGATGCCCAAGATGGCCTGAGCTTCGGGGGTACCCACGCACAAGGAGTTGTTCCCCATGAAAAAGTTAGGCCTCGAGTGACAAGGCGGGAGCACAAATTTTACGGCAGGAGGACTCTCATTCTCCGTAATATCGACGTCCACTGTATCCGAAACCCGCCGCCTCTTCGGGGACTCCTGAGAGCTGGGAGAGTCACTGTCCTGGTGAGAGCCAGAGGAACCCCCGACAGCCTGAGGAAGAACGGGGATTTGTGCTCGAAGCTGCTTGACGCGACTCTGGCCTCCTTTCTTCACAGCACGGGCAGCCTTCAGCTTTTTGAAGCGCTCCTCAGCACTCGACATCTTTCCTGCAAAAAGAAAATAAACATGTCAGTAATCCGGAGGTCGAAGAAAAATTAAGTCGAAGAGAATGGCACCACCTAGCAGCTCGAGAGCATTCTCATCGGAGAACGTCTCGAGGAGGGCCCTCATATTGATCAGACGACGTTTCGTCAACACCTGCCCGTCGTCCCCCCGGATGAATTCCCCGTCCATCGTCACGAACTTGCACCTATTAAAACTGTTGACGAACGCTACTATCTACTCGTAGGCCAAGCGATCCCCCTCGTCGAGACGACTAGGCCTGGCTTTGTAGCTGTCTGTTCCGTACGTGAAGTGTTCTTCGGTCCAGAACAACAGAAACCTGGGCACGAGGGCCTCCTTCCGCCACCCATCTACCTCTTCGACCTCCCGACGGTACACTGTGTTTACGGTCTCAAGTGTGACCGGCCTCACGAGGTAGTACCGGTACTTGAAGTCTCGCACGGAGTCCAGTTAAGTGTGAAACAGGTTGTTCACTTGTTTGAAGGACACCCAACCGTGCCTACCGTCGACGGCCTGTCGCTGAAGGTGGAAAATGCCGAAAAACAAGGGCACGGTCGCCCCGATCTGCAGATATTTTCACACTAGCTCGAAGGCCCTAATGAAAGCAAGAGAGTTGGGGTGGAGCTGGGAAGGGGCCAACCGCAGCCAGGTAAGTACGGCCTGCTGGAAATCCGTGAAAGGTAGACGCCACCCCGCCTCGTCGAACATAAACTCATAGACAGGAAACCGCATCCCGCTGTACGTCGAGCAGATCTGATGATGTGTCTTCGTCCTGAATACGTTCCATGACTTCGACGTGCCCACCAGACGGTGCTCGACGGTGCAGAAGATGTCGTCCTCATCCCCGTCGACGAACAGAGACATCATGTTTAAGGCCTCCTCGCAGGCCCATTCGTCGGGTGATCTCTCCCCGCCACTGGTTATCTCTGCCATAGGGGAGTCAGGCCCGTCGTAACTATGCAAAGATCCCTCAGCCACGGGCAACACATCCATTTACCTAAAAAGCAGAAGGAAATGGTGAATTCGATGACCTGTATCAAATCCACCTTCCACCGCTGATCAAGTGAAAGGGCGAGGAGGGAACGTCGGGGAACACAAACCCGCGACCATCCTCGAGGAGCGAGGTTGGGCGGGACCCCGAGATATTCGACCCATGTCCCCGAGACAAACTTCGGTTCCCCGGGTATCCCGTCCTTATTCCCCGGGACATTCAACAAACGAACTAAGAAACGTTCATCTCAGGACCCCGGGATATTCTTCATGTCCTCGGGGATTTCATCATCCCTCCCCGCAAGATTCAACGACTAAACTATGAAATTCCGCCGTTTTCGCCGGATATTTCATGAATCCCATGGGAACTTCACCAGTTCACCATAAGATTCGCCCTATAAATCCAAACGAAAGGAGGAAAAAGAAGAAAGAAACTTACTTGAAATACGCTTTTTGGGTTTCCGGAACGATGATCGTCGGTGGAGAACGACGGAGAACGGTGGAAGGTAGCGGCGGAAGAACGGAGAAGAAGAGAGAGTGAGTCTGAGAGGAAAAGAGCAAATGGTGCAAATGAAACGAGGTGAGGCCTATTTATAGGATCCTCACGGAATTCAAAGAGTTTAGGCTACTAGAGTACACTACCCTAGCCTAGCCGCCCTAGGCAATGATGGCGCCTGACACGTGGCGTACATGCGACCGTTCGCTCCCCAACACGCGCGTCTCTCCATTCGCTCTGACACCAAAGATCAAACTTCTCGCATCCCCGACGAGTCGACCATCCGCGAGCTACCACGCTCGAGTCTGCCCTCGTTGCTCTCTCCCCGGCGATACGACCAGTGGATCCCAAACAAGTTCCCCTCCTCGCGGTCACGCGATCGATACTCCCCCGACATGCTTGTTGGCCCTTAAGTCATCACTCCGACACTTCGGAGCAACGACTTGGGAGGCTCCTGTTCTGGACTGGGCCGGGGGTCTGCTCCTCAGTCGAGCAGGCCTAACCCACACGTCCTGGGATGGGCTAACAAGGGCCTTTTGGCGCGGCCAATGTCGGGCACTTGCCCCTTCTCCATGTTGTCGGGCACACGCATGGCATGAAGCGTCGGGCAGGGCGCTAGGCCTCCCCGGGCTCGTTCCTCCTCGACGCTCAGGCGCTCCTCCCTGCGAGGAGCCACCTCCTTCTCACACAAGAGTCCTCCCTGCGAGGACACGTCTCTCCCCGACACGCAAGACTCCTCCCCGCGAGGACGCGTTCTCATGTAACCACCCACTCCCGATGGAATCGGTCTGCCCTAATTTCGAAGATCTAGGAACGGTTACCCCAGGGCAAAGACCACATGCTGGTCTTCACTCACTTCTTAACACTCTAACCTTCTTCTTCTGTACTTGCTTTTTCTCTGGCCGTTACCTTACTTGAGCGTCGGAGTACCTTGCAGGTACACCCCCCCGCCGTCTTTCAACTGCACCAGAGTTGAAGCCCAGACGACGTTGGTGGCCACCAGATACTGTCTGATCCAGGTACGATCACCTTATAAATATCCCATCCCTCAAGTATAGGAGATAAATACATATTCACTCAATACCACCCATACTTCTCAGTGAGCGCTTCGCTAGCAGTCCCAACACTAATAATCTAACCGCCTACCTGCAATCTAGCAGCACCGGCCACCAGTAGGACCCCTCACCTTACGTGAGTCGGTCCCTAAAATAACTTTAATAACCACCGTACAGGGCTACTCACAACCATGAGCTAGCCTCACCCTACCCATGTAAAAAAACCTACTAGGGTCTCTGAGTATCCTTGCCCTTGTAGGGGGAACACACACATACCATTTACTTTTTTGGACAATATAGTGGCACCCACCGCCAGGCCCGATAAAACTGACCTGGGCTACACCTACTTTTAACAAACAACACCTTTCACTCCAACTAAATCATCCATTTTCCCTTCCTTATAGTTCGTTTTTATGTGTTTTTGTATCATGTGTTTGTTTTCAGAGAATATGAAGTTAATGGAGCAAATAGTGCCGAAAAAGGGCGAAGATTGCACGAAATGGAGTAATTCTAATACAAAATGTCTGAGGACAACCATGCCTAGCCATGTCCCATGACACGATTCGTGTTTACCCTTGAAGTCCCCTCCATATAAGAAACCTAAGGCTGACACGGGCAGCCCGTGTTGCTTGACACGACCCATCTTAGCATTATGGTTGTTACAAACTTTTGGTTTTTTGGCAGTTTTCTTAACCTTTTAAGTTATGTAACCTCCTTTTTCTTCATGGTTAGTGTTAAGTAGTCATTAAGAATGAAATTAGTGCAAATAATTAGTGAATTAGGACTTGCATTATTATAAATAAGGGCCCTAGGATCTTTCATTTTCATCACTTTTCACTATAAATTCTTGCAAAACTTGTTATTTTCTTTAGTCTTTTAGCTTTAAGTTTGGTTACATTGTAACTTTGAGCATTTTATAATATTTTTTATTAGATTCTTACTTTCATCTTATTGTTATTTTGTAATTTACTTTATTTACCTTTAATCATTTACTTTTCATGCGATGTTTCTATTCACTATTATTGTTATTGTTTATCTCACCATGAGTGAGAAGATTCTTAAGGACAAGGGGTTATGTGATTCCATATTTTGAATAATCTCTACTAAATATATGTCTTTGAAATTACGATAAAGTTTAGGCTTTATTTATTTTAGAGCTCGGGTACTATTTTTACATTTATGACTCTTGCGAAAGCAAAGTAATTAGAGATGTCGTTCATGTATCAAAAGATAATGATTCAACATCCGAAAGAGAGTTTCTAAATAAATAAGTTCGAGGTGCCACCGACAAGGCGACTTGATCATAGTTGAGAAACAATCAAGATGTGTCGTCACGTGATAAGACGTAGAGCTCTTGATTGATTTACTTACATGTGCCTGAAACACGTTCCTATGTGCATACCATGTAAGTGGGTGATGCACATATTTATCTTATTTTCTATAAAAAACTTCTTATAACTTCTCGTAATTCAAAACATACACCAATTGTAGAAGTGAGTCTAAATGGACGAATCATATTTCTTGGTCTTGTTTTATATTAACTGGTAAAACTTTATTTTCAATCTGCGTCAAATAAACCACTTACGATCACCTTAGATAAGCATAGTTGGGATAAAATTTAGTAATAAGACATCTCCCCGTGGGATCAAACTTTTGTATTATTTGACAGAAGCATGCACTTGCGGTTCACATGCATCAAGTTTTTGGCGTCATTGCCAGGGAGATTTTGGGATATCAAAAAAATATTTCAACACCTTTTAGACTAAAGTACTTTTATATTTTATGTTATTTTATCCTCTCAAAATGATTCTCGCAAGGAGATCATTTCAAGAGATGGGCAATCACATGACCAATAGCTTAATAAGCCCATACTCTGGAACCTATAATCCGGAATGTGGCAATCACCCAAACTTTCTTTACAATAACTATTCCCAACACGCGGTGAGGCCAAATGGTCCACAATATAGCACAATCACTACCTTTGGGAAATCCAACCTTGAATTATTAATGGAGATTTTTGTCGCAATGAAAAATTGCTCTAATGTGGAATCTATGATGGAGAGTTTTATGGTGACATGAACTCTCCCCAATGAATTTTTTTGAAAACCAAAGTGTTCATACTAGTGAATCCCTTAGGCACCTAAACACTATGGTCGAGTCCCTCGTGACTCACAGCAAGGCATTGGAGACCCAAATCTCCCAGCTTGCACACATCCCTCTAGGAGCCTTCCCTGAGGGACATGTGAATTTTGTAACAACCATAAGCGAAAAACAAGTTTAAAATTCTAGGGAGAGTGATAAAGAGGTTTAGGAAAGTTCTGATGAGGAAAAGGTAGAGATTGAGAAAAATTCACTGACACCACCCAAAACGGAGGTTGTCTAAGAGGTAGAGAAGGAAGCACCTTATGTTGCTCTTCCTCCCTACAAGACGGAATATGGGCATAATCACACCGACATTCTTAAGGATATCTTGCAATCAGTGAGAAAATATGACATGTGCTTAAATCCTGCCAAATGCTCCTTTGGAGTATAGACGGGGAAATTTATGGGATTCATTATGACGAGGATGGGGATTGAAGTTAATCCAGAAAACTTCCAAGCGCTCATCGATATAAGAAACCCCGTTAATGTGAAGGAAGTGCAATATCTAACTAGACGCCTAGCCACCCTTTCTTGCTTCCTGCGCGGGAGATAGATATTCCCTTTTCTTTGTTGCCCTGAAGAAAAAGTAGAAGTTTGAATCGACAGCCGAGTGTGAGGAAGCTTTCATCAAGATTAAGGAGTTCCTCACATTGTTTCTAATCCTCACTCGCCCGATTTACCTCTTAGTCACTGAGCAGGCGATGAGCTTATTCCTTGTCCAAGAAATCGACAAGGCAGAGAAACCTGTGTATTTTGTAAGCAAAATGTTCAAGGGCGAGGAAACACGTCACCAGAATATCGAGAAGCTCGCGTTAGCCCTCATCACCGCATCAAGAAATCTCTAACCTTATTTTTAGGTACACGCCATCTTAGTTAAGACTAATTACCCCAACTGCCAAGTATTAAAGAAGCCCGACCTAGCAGAGAGAACGATGTCTTTGTTGGTAGAACTCTCAGAATATGAAATCCAATATGTCCCGAGTGGAAGTATCAAGTCACAAGCACTGGGCATTTTCATAGCCGAGCTCAGTTTCTCGTTGAATAGGAGCCACCCTAGGAATAGGAGCTATCAATGATTGACGCCTCTAATGTAAAAGAAAGCGGTGAAGGAATAATGCTCGAGGGACCAAGCGATATAGTAATTGAGTAGGCTTTGATCACCTCCTGCAACAACCAAGCGGAATACGAAGCGCTCATCACTAGTATGGTTATCGCCCTGAAAGTGGGGATTATCAAACTAAAATCCAAAAACGACTCTCAGGTGGTAACTAACTAGGTCTCGGGACAATACAGGGCCAAGGAGCTTATGTTAATAAAAATATATGTAGAAGGTATAGCATTTGTCCTCACGTTTCATTTCTTTCAAATTAAACTATGTCCCCCCAAAAATAGAACCTCGGGGCGGACCTCTTGTCAAAACTAGCCACCTTGAATATCGCGGGGTTCGATAGGCCAGTCATACAGGAAACTCTAGCCTCCCTTGTAATCTATGCGGGGTGAAGCATTCTTCGTAAAACTTTTGCTGGAGTCTAGTTAGATGTCACCCATACTGCGTTACCTACAGTCTGGAAAACTCCCCTCTTGACAGGGGAGAAGCCAGGAATATTAAAAGGAAAGCCGCCAAGTACACCCTGCTCTTAGGAAATCTCGATAGAATTGAGAGGGCTACTCACATGTTGAGATGTCTAAATGAGATTACCCTAGTTCTCGCGGAAGTACATAACAAGGCATGTAGCAGCCACATTGGCGGAAAAGCTCTCACCTACAAGATGTTAAGGGCAGGTTACTACTGGCCCACATTTATGAAGGGTAACATTTCCTTTTTCAAGAAGTATGATCAATGCTAAAGACATGATGACTGTAACGCCCCAGTTTTTGTCAGTTTTATTTAATCGAGTCTATTTGATTATTTTATTATTATATTATTTTATTATTGACCTTTATTTGACAATATATTATTTTTCATCGTTGTTTATGTTTTATCGCATTTTGAGAGCGTTTAGGAGATATTTGAGCTGAGGGGTATTTTGGTCTTTTGCTTGGGCAAGTTTTATGTTTTATATATAAATAAAAAGAGATAGAGAGAAAATGAGAGAAAGAAAGAAAAAGAAGAGAAAGAAAAGAGAAGGGGAGAAAGAAGAGGAGAAAAAGAGGAAATGAGGATAATCAAAGATAACTCCGTTTAAATCGCAAATAATCGGGTAAGGGTGAGAAGTTTCGATTATATCTTGCTTGTATATGTATATGTGTGTGATTGTGTGAATGTTTCCTTGTTTTTCCATAGTTTTCCATTCTAGGTTGAAATGAGAAAAATGGTTAGAAATCGATGTTTTCACTGACGAAAGTCAGAATAAATCGCGTAGTAGAGTCGTGTGATGTTGGGTCGTGTTTTAGTGTGATCGTTTAATTGAATTGAGTTGAATTTGTAACTTTTGCGTTTTTGATATATATCGATGTTTTTGTGCAAATTGATGTTGTGATTGAGTAAAAGTGTTTGGATATGTCTGGGAGCCTTGGTATAGGTTGATATTTAATCGGAAATGATTGTTGGTGTGTTTTCGAGTGGTTTTGATCGAGTTTGGAATTGGGTTAAATTGATAAAACGATGTGTCAAAATATTTCAACCGTGAAAAATGTGTTGGATGGCCTTTTAATGATGAAAATATTGTAGTACGTTGAATTCTGATATCGCAGCTTTTTACGGAATCAAAAATGGATGTCCGGAAGTCTAAAAATGGTGTTTTTTAGGCTGAGACTCAGCAGGTAGCGCGCTCAGCCCGCAGGTCTGAGAAAAATGAAAAATTCCAAATCTTCAAAAATTCATAACTTTTGATCCGTAAGTCCGTTTTGGTCCCCGTTTGAAGCGTTGGAAAGCTAATGAAAAGCTCTTTCTATTAAAAATGGTTTGGAGAGTAAAAGATGAATTAATTAATTCGTGTTTTTGGAAAAATAGTCGGGTTGTCGGGTTTTTATCGCGTACAATGTGTGCAATTGATGTGTTATCATTCTATATGCTTTTGTTATGTAACGTGTAGCTTGTGTGCTGTTATATGATGTGAATATATGTGATGAAATGTTGTGCATAATTGATATGCATTGGTGATGGATGTATGATATTTGAATGGTGTTGTTTTGTCGACTTTTGTCGTTGTAATTATGTGTGATTGATGTGTATCATGCAAGGTGCTTTTGATATGGATATTGTATGACTTGTGTGATGTATATGATGTGAATGCATGTGATGACATGTGATGATGATGATTTGTGGCCTTACGGCAAGAAATTGCAATGTGTTGTAATGGTTGAGTTATGCATGATTATGGATGAGTAAATGTGTGCATATGAATGTTATGAGTCATTGTATGCCAAACATCATAATATGCATATTCTGAAGTCGAGTACCATGAGGGTACGAGCGACGGATTGGTTCCAGAGGGAATCTGCTATAACATCGTGTGCCCATGCGGGGACCTAAAGCGATGGTTATAGACGATCGTGTGCCCATGCGGGGACCTAAAGCGATCGGGTTGTGTGCCCATGCGGGGGCCTAAAGCAATCCATAAACGTCGTGTGCCCATGCGGGGACCTAAAGCGACGGGTGAACATCGTATGCCCGACGGGGTGTTACTTGAGCGACCCTCAGTAACGAGCGATGGTTCCAGCAGAGTTCCTGAGTGAACTGGTGATGAGACATGAGAAACATTGGAAGTCGATACCGCATGGCATTTGCATAGAGTCATTGTATCGGTCTCTGTGCATTTGCATAAATCATGGATGCATTATGTGTGGAAAATCATGATTTGATTGATTATGTGTGAGAATTGTGAATGAATGCATTATGTGTGGAAAATCATGATTTGATTGAGTATGTGTGGAAATTGTGCATTGATTTGTTATGTGTTGAGATTATGATAGCATTGGTAAATTGATGTGCATATGTGATAAATGCATTGGTTGTGGATAATATGTATTATGCGTAGACATATGCTATGTGATGTGTGTTGTGTTTCTAAATGTCATGACTTGGTATGCCTTATGTGCAAATATGTGAGTATATTGGATACTTGATATATGCTATATTGTTGGATTAATATATACATGTTAAGTATAGGTGGTATGTTATATGTATTAGTATGTGGTGTTTGTGGTGAGAATAGCTATGCATGTGAATTATTATGTGTTTGCATATTATTATGCAATCTTGGTTTAGTTGTTATTTCTCACCCTTCTGCTGTTTTATAATGCTCTATGAGGCATTGCAGATTAGAGTTGCTGGAGGTCTTTTTGTGAAGATTAGTCCTCCGTTCTGTTGTCGGTCTTGGTGTCTGCTCTGATACGTAGCACGGGAGTCGGGGAACGATTATATATATATGTATACATTTGTTGATTGTATTTTGTAGCACCTGTGTATATATAGTTGATGTTCTAAAATGATTTATTTTGTAAAACAAGTCGGTTATGGATCTTTCCGCTTTATTCCATAATTGACCTTTCCCTTTATATGGAAAAAGTTTCCCGTTAATGATTCTCTCTATTATGTGTTATGTATCAAATTTATGAGCAGGGATGATGTTTTGTTTATTTACATGTGGCATTCCTGTTCCTGTCGGAAAAATAAATTTTTAATTACTCTGATTTTATTTATGTATCATTTATTCGCGATGGAAATTGGGGTGTTACATTAGTGGTATCAGAGCAGGTCGGTCCGTCCGGCCAAGTTGTTGAGTCAGTTGGTGTGACAGTTGAATACTGTCGATGTTGTTTATCCCTTAGTACGTGATATGTGTGTGGAGCACTGTCAGTACTTTCCGGTTTTTCTAATCCTTTGTCTTCAGGTATGAGAATGAGATAAGTGGGGGAGAAGTTAGTACTTCTCCAAGTTGCTTCGGTTGTGGAACATTGGCTCAGTGTGCCGTTGGTTGCAAGAGTGTAAGTGTTGTTTGGACAGTGTTGTTCTAGATTCTGGAGGGAATGCGGAGGTAAGGTTTATGTCAACTAAGAATTTTTGCCTTAGGTAGTTTTGCGCACAGGATGCAAGAAACGCTATTATAGTTTGGTGAAGACAGTTTATGCCCCATCATGATTGTCGGTTGTCTATTGGCAAATTGAGGAACTGATCACCCTTAATCTCTTGTTGATAGCAGACGGAAATTATGTTGGATGGAATAGACGTGTCTTTTCGGCTTTGATAGTGCGTGAAATGAATTGTTTGGAATTAAGCAGGTGATTACGGATTGTTTCGATGAGTTGATGAAGATTCTTATACTGGAAGATGAGGCGGATTAGAGGCTTTGGTATGTTGGTCAAGTTGGGAAGTCATTGAGAGAGAATGATTGGGCATCATTAATGGTTGTTCTCAGAGAGTAGAGATTGAACTTAATTGGACGAAGGTGAATAGTTGAGGTTTATATCTGCTAAGTAAGTAGGAAAATCTTAGTAGATGGGAATAAGATGTTTGTTTTGTCTGCGATGGTAGTGTTCTGGAAATTGGCAGGAAGTCACAGTGATGTCCGTCAGTTGGGCATAGTTTTCAGATGTGTTTTTGGATGGAACATTAAGGTGTTGTCCTAGAGAGCTCCAGTATTGTTAGTAACAAAAAGGAGGGATGAATGAAAGGAATAACAAGCATGATGTGTATAATGGTATCGAGACTATGGACAGCAAAACTTAGAGTTCGGGTGAGGTTTGAAGTCTTTGGAATTGTAGAGCATTAATGGAAATTTTGAGAGAACCTTTAGGTATGGATGTAATATTTAAGAGTTCTTTTTGGTTGGTTGTTGCTACATGTTGGGATTTATGGAATTTGGACGGTTAAGAGAAGGACTTGTGTATGGATTACTAACAGTGGAGTAAGGTAACGATTAAGAACAAGTGTCCACTTTCATGAACAAGATGACTGGAATGGTTTGGTTGAGGTTGAGTGGAGTTGCAAGGGTATGGAATGTTTGATAAGAGTGGTGAATGGTGTGAGTTAAGGCTTTGATCGATTTGATGTGACGGGTTATGTTGTTATCATCGGAATAGGCTATTAATTACTCGGTTAAGTTTGTGTGTGAGTAGCCAGTTATCCAGTGCAAGGTTTTACAAAAGCTTTAAGAATTTATATCTTTTGGAAGTTGGTTGGGCATTACAACGTACAGTGATGGTATTTGGTGTTAGTAATGCGTTGGTAATGTTTGTGGAAGAGAGGAATCGTATCTTCCATATTTATTTGGATGAGTTCGTAATGGTTTTGATTGAGGATATTCGGATCCGTTATAAACTCAGAGGAAGAACAGGTAGAGTGTTTGAGAATGGAAGTACAAGTGTTGAAAAGAGACGAAGTTTTATGCTAAGTTATTCGAGTGTGAATCTTGGTTGAAAAGGTTAGTTTCTTGGATATGTTATTTCTGATGATGGTATTTGTTGTGGATTCATCGGAAGTAGATGCAGTTCTACAATGAGAGGTTCCGAAGTCGGTTAAGGAGATTAGAAACTTTTGAGCTTAGTTGGTTGTTACTGCAGGCTATGGAAAACTTTGCTAAGTTCGTACTTCGGTTATCTCAGTTGACTTGCAAAAGGTAAGTCGTTTGTTTGGGATGTTCGTTGTAAGGAAAGTTTCAGAGAACTGATGTAGAAATTGTCTACGACTTCAGTTTTGATTTTGTGTGATCCTAATGAACTGTATGTGAGGTATTGTGATGTGTCTTTGATGAGTTTAGGCAGTGTGTTGAGGCAAGAGGGTAAAGTCGTGGCTTATGTTTTACAACAATTGAGGATTTATAAAAGGATCTATACTATTTCGGATTTGGGATTGGTTGCGGTTGTATTGTGTTGGAATATTTGGAGGTATTATTTTTTGGTTCTAGATTCGAAGTGTTTGGTAACCACAAGAGTTAGAGTACTTGGTTGGCCTGAAGGAATGTTGTATGAGACAACGAGGATGGTTGGAATTTGTGATGAGTTATGACTTTAGTGGGAATTATCCTGTTGGTAAAGATAAGGTCGTGCTTGGAAAGTTAAGTCGAAAGTTTAGTGCATGTCAGTTTTGATGGTCCGAGAATTAAAATTATTTGAGCAGTTCAGAGGCTTGTGTCTGGTGTGTAAGCTAACATAGTAGAGTGTGAGGTTGGGTATATTAAAAGTGAACAGTGATTTTTGGTGAATATGAGAAAGAGTTAGACTTTGGACGGGGGATTGATAGTTTTGATGGTTACGAGTAATCAGAGTGCGCAGTGGAAGCGTGATGTGGCACAATTCGTATATGCGTGCGTGACTGGTAAGAGTTCATAGGTTGAACATTGGAAGCATGTAAGAATGATGAGACCTTTGGACGTTCTGAATGGAAGTGATAAGTGGAAGGTTTCAATATTATTCAGGTACTAATATGTAGATGGTTGTTTTGGTTGTATGTTCGATTGAGGAATCGTAGCATGGTTGTAATAATGTTGTATGACAAGGATGTTGGTATTATAGTGGTGAGGATGTTGTTGAGACGTTGTTGTGTCGTGGGACTTTGTGTTCTTGTTTGTGTTGTTGCCTCGTTTCCATGGTGATGGTTCGAGTGCGGGTGGTTAATTCCTTGTGGTGAATTAGAGGAGTGTTACCTATGGTAATGGTAACGATCTCGTTGTGTTTCGGTTCCTGAGTAAACCTGTGTGTTCGTAACTTGTGTATTCTTGGAGTCGTGAGTTGGTCGTCAGGTGCATTGTATGAGCTTTGCATCTTGTCGTTGTAGTTGCCATCTGTGTCGTGTCGTTGTTATGGTTGTTGTTAGCAAGGTGGTTTGTCAGTTTGTGTTATTCGTGGTGGGTTTTTGTTGGCGCGTTAGTTTTTTGGTCGGATGCGAGAGTCGTGTCCGGAGTCGTTCGCCTCAGTTAGATTTTCGAGGACGAAAATTTCTAAGTGGGGGAGAATTGTAACGCCCCAGTTTTTGTCAGTTTTATTTAATCGAGTCTATTTGATTATTTTATTATTATATTATTTTATTATTGACCTTTATTTGACAATATATTATTTTTCTTCGTTGTTTATGTTTTATCACATTTTGAGAGCGTTTAGGAGATATTTGAGCTGAGGGGTATTTTGGTCTTTTGCTTGGGTAAGTTTTATGTTTTATATATAAATAGAAAGAGATAGAGAGAAAATGAGAGAAAGAAAGAAAAAGAAGAGAAAGAAAAAAGAAGGGAGAAAGAAGAGGAGAAAAAGAGGAAATGAGGAAAATCAAAGATAACTCCGTTTAAAGCACGAATAATCGGGTAAGGGTGAGAAGTTTCGATTATATCTTGCTTGTATATGTATATGTGTGTGATTGTGTGAATGTTTCCTTGTTTTTCCATAGTTTTCCATTCTAGGTTGAAATGAGAAAAATGGTTAGAAATCGATGTTTTCACGGACGAAAGTCGGAATAAATCGCGTAGTAGAGTCGTGTGATGTTGGGTCGTGTTTTAGCGTGATCGTTTGATTGAATTGAGTTGAATTTGTAACTTTTGCGTTTTTGATATATATCGATGTTTTTGTGCAAATTGATGTTGTGATTGAGTAAAAGTGTTTGGATATGTCTGGGAGCCTTGGTATAGGTTGATATTTAATCGGAAATGGTTGTTGGTGTGTTTTCGAGTGGTTTTGATTGAGTTTGGAATTAGGTTAAATTGATAAAACGATGTGTCAAAATATTTCAACCGTGAAAAATGTGTTGGATGGCCTTTTAATGATGAAAATATTGTAGTACGTTGAATTCTGAGATCGCAGCTTTTTACGGAATCGAAAACGGATGTCCGGAAGTCTAAAAATGGTGTTTTTGAGGATGAGACTCAGCAGGTAGCGCGCTCAGCGCGCAGGTCTGGGAAAAATGAAAAATTCCAAATCTTCAAAAATTCATAACTTTTGATCCGTAAGTCCGTTTTGGTCCCCGTTTGAAGCGTTGGAAAGCTAATGAAAAGCTCTTTCTATTAAAAATGGTTTGGAGAGTAAAAGATGAATTAATTAATTCGTGTTTTTGGAAAAATAGTCGGGTTGTCGGGTTTTTATCGCGTACAATGTGTGCAATTGATGTGTTATCATGCTATATGCTTTTGTTATGTAACGTGTAGCTTGTGTGCTGTTATATGATGTGAATATATGTGATGAAATGTTGTGCATGATTGATACGCATTGGTGATGGATGTATGATATTTGAATGGTGTTGTTTTGTCGACTTTTGTCGTTGTAATTATGTGTGATTGATGTGTATCATGCAAAGAGCTTTTGATATGGATATTGTATGACTTGTGTGATGTATATGATGTGAATGCATGTGATGACATGTGATGATGATGATTTGTGGTCTTACGGCAAGAAATTGCAATGTGTTGTAATGGTTGAGTTATGCATGATTATGGATGAGTAAATGTGTGCATATGAATGTTATGAGTCATTGTATGCCAAACATCATGATATGCATATTGTGAAGTCGAGTACCATGAGGGTACGAGCGACGGATTGGTTCCAGAGGGAATCTGCTATAACATCGTGTGCCCATGCGGGGACCTAAAGCGATGGTTATAGACGATCGTGTGCCCATGCGGGGACCTAAAGCGATCGGGTTGTGTGCCCATGCGGGGGCCTAAAGCAATCCATAAACGTCGTGTGCCCATGCGGGGACCTAAAGCGACGGGTGAACATCGTATGCCCGACAGGGTGTTACTTGAGCGACCCTCAGTAACGAGCGATGGTTCCAGCAGAGTTCCTGAGTGAACTGGTGATGAGACATGAGAAACATTGGAAGTCGGTACCGCATGGCATTTGCATAGAGTCGTTGTGTCGGTCTCAGTGCATTTGCATAAATCATAGATGCATTATGGTGGAAAATCATGATTTGATTGATTATGTGTGAGAATTGTGAATGAATGCATTAGGTGTGGAAAATCATGATTTGATTGAGTATGTGTGGAAATTGTGCATTGATTTGTTATGTGTTGAGATTGTGATAGTATTGGTAAATTGATGTGCATATGTGATAAATGCATTGGTTGTGGATAATATGTATTATGCGTAGACATATGCTATGTGATGTGTGTTGTGTTTCTAAATGTCATGACTTGGTATGCCTTATGTGCAAATATGTGAGTATATTGGATACTTGATATATGCTTTATTGTTGGATTAATAGATACATGTTAAGTATAGGTGGTATGTTATATGTATTAGTATGTGGTGTTTGTGGTGAGAATAGCTATGCATGTGAATTGTTATGTGTTTGCATATTATTATGCAATCTTGGTTTAGTTGTTATTTCTCACCCTTCTGCTGTTTTATAATACTCTATGAGGCATTGCAGATTAGAGTTGTTGGAGGTCTTTTTGTGAAGATTAGTCCTCCGTTCTGTTGTCGGTCTTGGTGTCTGCTCTGATACGTAGCACGGGAGTCGGGGAACGATTATATATATATGTATACATTTGTTGATTGTATTTTGTAGCACCTGTGTATATATAGTTGATGTTCTAAAATGATTTATTTTGTAAAACAAGTCGGTTATGGATCTTTCCGCTTTATTCCATAATTGACCTTTCCCTTTATATGGAAAAAGTTTCCCGTTAATGATTCTCTCTATTATGTGTTATGTATCAAATTTATGAGCAGGGATGATGTTTTGTTTATTTACATGTGGCATTCCTGTTCCTGTCGGAAAAATAAATTTTTAATTACTCTGATTTTATTTATGTATCATTTATTCGCGATGGGAATTGGGGTGTTACATTAGTGGTATCAGAGCAGGTCGGTCCGTCCGGCCAAGTTGTTGAGTCAGTTGGTGTGACAGTTGAATACTGTCGATGTTGTTTATCCCTTAGTACGTGATATGTGTGTGGAGCACTGTCAGTACTTTCCGGTTTTTCTAATCCTTTGTCTTCAGGTATGAGAATGAGATAAGTGGGGGAGAAGCTAGTACTTCTCCAAGTTGCTTCGGTTGTGGAACATTGGCTCAGTGTGCCGTTGGTTGCAAGAGTGTAAGTGTTGTTTGGACAGTGTTGTTCTAGATTCTGGAGGGAATGCGGAGGTAAGGTTTATGTCAACTAAGAATTTTTGCCTTAGGTAGTTTTGCGCACAGGATGCAAGAAACGCTATTATAGTTTGGTAAAGACAGTTTATGCCCCATCATGATTGTCGGTTGTCTATTGGCAAATTGAGGAACTGATCACCCTTAATCTCTTGTTGATAGCAGACGGAAATTATGTTGGATGGAATAGACGTGTCTTTTCGGCTTTGATAGTGCGTGAAATGAATTGTTTGGAATTAAGCAGGTGATTACGGATTGTTTCGATGAGTTGATGAAGATTCTTATACTGGAAGATGAGGCGGATTAGAGGCTTTGGTATGTTGGTCAAGTTGGGAAGTCATTGAGAGAGAATGATTGGGCATCATTAATGGTTGTTCTCAGAGAGTAGAGATTGAACTTAATTGGACGAAGGTGAATAGTTGAGGTTTATATCTGCTAAGTAAGTAGGAAACTCTTAGTAGATGGGAATAAGATGTTTGTTTTGTCTGCGATGGTAGTGTTCTGGAAATTGGCAGGAAGTCACAGTGATGTCCGTCAGTTGGGCATAGTTTTCAGATGTGTTTTTGGATGGAACATTAAGGTGTTGTCCTAGAGAGCTCCAGTATTGTTAGTAACAAAAAGGAGGGATGAATGAAAGGAATAACAAGCATGATGTGTATAATGGTATCGAGACTATGGACAGCAAAACTTAGAGTTCGGGTGAGGTTTGAAGTCTTTGGAATTGTAGAGCATTAATGGAAATTTTGAGAGAACCTTTAGGTATGGATGTAATATTTAAGAGTTCTTTTTGGTTGGTTGTTGCTACATGTTGGGATTTATGGAATTTGGACGGTTAAGAGAAGGACTTGTGTATGGATTACTAACAGTGGAGTAAGGTAACGATTAAGAACAAGTGTCCACTTTCATGAACAAGATGACTGGAATGGTTTGGTTGAGGTTGAGTGGAGTTGCAAGGGTATGGAATGTTTGATAAGAGTGGTGAATGGTGTGAGTTAAGGCTTTGATCGATTTGATGTGACGGGTTATGTTGTTATCATCGGAATAGGCTATTAATTACTCGGTTAAGTTTGTGTGTGAGTAGCCAGTTATCCAGTGCAAGGCTTTGCAAAAGCTTTAAGAATTTATATCTTTTGGAAGTTGGTTGGGCATTACAACGTACAGTGATGGTATTTGGTGTTAGTAATGCGTCGGTAATGTTTGTGGAAGAGAGGAATCGTATCTTCCATATTTATTTGGATGAGTTCGTAATGGTTTTGATTGAGGATATTCGGATCCGTTATAAACTCAGAGGAAGAACAGGTAGAGTGTTTGAGAATGGAAGTACAAGTGTTGAAAAGAGACGAAGTTTTATGCTAAGTTATTCGAGTGTGAATCTTGGTTGAAAAGGTTAGTTTCTTGGATATGTTATTTCTGATGATGGTATTTGTTGTGGATTCATCGGAAGTAGATGCAGTTCTACAATGAGAGGTTCCGAAGCCGGTTAAGGAGATTAGAAACTTTTGGGCTTAGTTGGTTGTTACTGCAGGCTATGGAAAACTTTGCTAAGTTCGTACTTCGGTTATCTCAGTTGACTTACAAAAGGTAAGTCGTTTGTTTGGGATGTTCGTTGTAAGGAAAGTTTCAGAGAACTGATGTAGAAATTGTCTACGGCTTCAGTTTTGATTCTGTGTGATCCTAATGAACCGTTTGTGAGGTATTGTGATGTGTCTTTGATGAGTTTAGGCAGTGTGTTGAGGCAAGAGGGTAAAGTCGTGGCTTATGTTTTACAACAATTGAGGATTTATAAAAGGATCTATACTATTTTGGATTTGGGATTGGTTGCGGTTGTATTGTGTTGGAATATTTGGAGGTATTATTTTTTGGTTCTAGATTCGAAGTGTTTGGTAACCACAAGAGTTAGAGTACTTGGTTGGCCTGAAGGAATGTTGTATGAGACAACAAGGATGGTTGGAATTTGTGATGAGTTATGACTTTAGTGGGAATTATCCTGTTGGTAAAGGTAAGGTCGTGCTTGGAAAGTTAAGTCGAAAGTTTAGTGCATGTCAGTTTTGATGGTCTGAGAATTAAAATTATTTGAACAGTTCAGAGGCTTGTGTCTGGTGTGTAAGCTAACATAGTAGAGTGTGAGGTTGGGTATATTAAAAGTGAACAGTGATTTTTGGTGAATATGAGAAAGAGTTAGACTTTGGACGGGGGATTGATAGTTTTGATGGTTACGAGTAATCAGAGTGCGCAGTGGAAGCGTGATGTGGCACAATTCGTATATGCGTGCGTGACTGGTAAGAGTTCATAGGTTGAACATTGGAAGCATGTAAGAATGATGAGACCTTTGGACGTTCTGAATGGAAGTGATAAGTGGAAGGTTTCAATATTATTCAGGTACTAATATGTAGATGGTTGTTTTGGTTGTATGTTCGATTGAGGAATTGTAGCATGGTTGTAATAATGTTGTATGACAAGGATGTTGGTATTATAGTGGTGAGGATGTTGTTGAGACGTTGTTGTGTCGTGGGACTTTGTGTTCTTGTTTGTGTTGTTGCCTCGTTTCCATGGTGATGGTTCGAGTGCGGGTGGCTAATTCCTTGTGGTGAATTAGAGGAGTGTTACCTATGGTAATGGTAACGATCTCGTTGTGTTTCGGTTCCTGAGTAAACCTATGTGTTCGTAACTTGTGTATTCTTGGAGTCGTGAGTTGGTCGTCAGGTGCATTGTATGGGCTTTGCATCTTGTCGTTGTAGTTGCCATCTGTGTCGTGTCGTTGTTATGGTTGTTGTTAGCAAGGTGGTTTGTCAGTTTGTGTTATTCGTGGGGGGTTTTTGTTGGCGCGTTAGTTTGTTGGTCGGATGCGAGATTCGTGTCCGGAGTCGTTCGCCTCAGTTAGATTTTCGAGGACGAAAATTTCTAAGTGGGGGAGAATTGTAACGCCCCAGTTTTTGTCAGTTTTATTTAATCAAGTCTATTTGATTATTTTATTATTATATTATTTTATTATTGACCTTTATTTGACAATATATTATTTTTCATCGTTGTTTATGTTTTATCGCATTTTGAGAGCGTTTAGGAGATATTTGAGCTGAGGGGTATTTTGGTCTTTTGCTTGGGTAAGTTTTATGTTTTATATATAAATAGAAAGAGATAGAGAGAAAATGAGAGAAAGAAAGAAAAAGAAGTGAAAGAAAAGAGAAGGGGAGAAAGAAGAGGAGAAAAAGAGGAAATGAGGAAAATCAAAGATAACTCCGTTTAAAGCGCGAATAATCGGGTAAGGGTGAGAAATTTCGATTATATCTTGCTTGTATATGTATATGTGTGTGATTGTGTGAATGTTTCCTTGTTTTTCCATAGTTTTCCATTCTAGGTTGAAATGAGAAAAATGGTTAGAAATCGATGTTTTCACGGACGAAAGTCGGAATAAATCGCGTAGTAGAGTCTTGTGATGTTGGGTCGTGTTTTAGCGTGATCGTTTGATTAAATTGAGTTGAATTTGTAACTTTTGCGTTTTTGATATATATCGATGTTTTTGTGCAAATTGATGTGATTGAGTAAAAGTGTTTGGATATGTCTGGGAGCCTTGGTATAGGTTGATATTTAATCGGAAATGGTTGTTGGTGTGTTTTCGAGTGGTTTTGATCGAGTTTGGAATTGGGTTAAATTGATAAAACGATGTGTCAAAATATTTCAACCGTGAAAAATGTGTTGGATGGCCTTTTAATGATGAAAATATTGTAGTACGTTGAATTCTGAGATTGCAACTTTTTACGGAATCGAAAATGGATGTCCGGAAGCCTAAAAATGGTGTTTTTTAGGCTGAGACTCAGCAGGTAGCGCGCTCAGCGCGCAGGTCTGGGAAATATGAAAAATTCCAAATCTTTAAAAATTCATAACTTTTGATCCGTAAGTCCGTTTTGGTCCCCGTTTAAAGCGTGGGAAAGCTAATGAAAAGCTCTTTCTATTAAAAATGGTTTGGAGAGTAAAAGATGAATTAATTAATTCGTGTTTTTGGAAAAATAGTCGGGTTGTCGGGTTTTTATCGCATACAATGTGTGCAATTGATGTGTTATCATGCTATATGCTTTTGTTATGTAACGTGTAGCTTGTGTGCTATTATATGATGTGAATATATGTGATGAAATGTTGTGCATGATTGATACGCATTGGTGATGGATGTATGATATTTGAATGGTGTTGTTTTGTCGACTTTTGTCGTTGTAATTATGTGTGATTGATGTGTATCATGCAAGGTGCTTTTGATATGGATATTGTATGACTTGTGTGATGTATATGATGTGAATGCATGTGATGACATGTGATGATGATGATTTGTGGCCTTACGGCAAGAAATTGCAATGTGATGTAATGGTTGAGTTATGCATGATTATGGATGAGTAAATGTGTGCATATGAATGTTATGAGTCATTGTATGCCAAACATCATAATATGCATATTGTGAAGTCGAGTACCATGAGGGTACGAGCGACGGATTGGTTCCAGAGGGAATCTGCTATAACATCGTGTGCCCATGCGGGGACCTAAAGCGATGGTTATAGACGATCATGTGCCCATGCGGGGACCTAAAGCGATCGGGTTGTGTGCCCATGCGGGGACCTAAAGCAATCCATAAACGCCGTGTGCCCATGCGGGGACCTAAAGCGACGGGTGAACATCGTATGCCCGACGGGGTGTTACTTGAGCGACCCTCAGTAACGAGCGATGGTTCCAGCAGAGTTCCTGAGTGAACTGGTGATGAGACATGAGAAACATTGGAAGTCGGTACCGCATGGCATTTGCATAGAGTCGTTGTGTCGGTCTCAGTGCATTTGCATAAATCATAGATGCATTATGTGTGGAAAATCATGATTTGATTGATTATATGTGAGAATTGTGAATGAATGCATTAGGTGTGGAAAATCATGATTTGATTGAGTATGTGTGGAAATTGTGCATTGATTTGTTATGTGTTGAGATTGTGATAGCATTGGTAAATTGATGTGCATATGTGATAAATGCATTGGTTGTGGATAATATGTATTATGCGTAGACATATGCTATGTGATGTGTGTTGTGTTTCTAAATGTCATGACTTGGTATGCCTTATGTGCAAATATGTGAGTATATTGGATACTTGATATATGCTATATTGTTGGATTAATAGATACATGTTAAGTATAGGTGGTATGTTATATGTATTAGTATGTGGTGTTTGTGGTGAGAATAGCTATGCATGTGAATTGTTATGTGTTTGCATATTATTATGCAATCTTGGTTTAGTTGTTATTTCTCACCCTTCTGCTATTTTATAATGCTCTATGAGGCATTGCAGATTAGAGTTGCTGGAGGTCTTTTTGTGAAGATTAGTCCTCCGTTCTGTTGTCGGTCTTGGTGTCTGCTCTGATACGTAGCACGGGAGTCGGGGAACGATTATATATATATGTATACATTTGTTGATTGTATTTTGTAGCACCTGTGTATATATAGTTGATGTTTTAAAATGATTTATTTTGTAAAACAAGTCGGTTATGGATCTTTCCGCTTTATTCCATAATTGACCTTTCCCTTTATATGGAAAAAGTTTCCCGTTAATGATTCTCTCTATTATGTGCTATGTATCAAATTTATGAGCAGGGATGATGTTTTGTTTATTTACATGTGGCATTCCTGTTCCTGTCGAAAAAATAAAATTTTAATTACTCTGATTTTATTTATGTATCATTTATTCGCGATGGGAATTGGGGTGTTACAATGACCTTCACCATGCCCCGACAGAAATCCTTCGATCGATGACGTTGCCCTGGCCTTCTACCAGTGGGGCGTGGACACTCCAAGACAGTTGAAGTTCCTGATAATATGGGTGGATTATTGCCCCAAATGCATAAAGCCAGAGGCAATGGAAAAAATCACGACAAAAAGAGTCAAGCATTTCTACTAGAAGAGGATCATGTGTCGATATGGTGTCCCCGACGCCATTGTTTCAGACAATGGAACCCAATTCTCCAGTACTGCGGTTACTGACTTCTACAAAGATCAAGGCGTGAAAACAAAGTTCCTATCTGTGGTACACCCTGAAGCCAATGAACAAGCCGAGTCAATGAATAAAGTAACCCTCAAAGGACTCAAGAAGAAGCCGGACGACGTTAAAGGTCGGTTGGAAGAACTGCTCCACAAGATATTATGGTCGTACCACACCACGCCACAATTAACCACCAAGGAAACCCCGTTTTTAATGGTTTATAAGGCGGAAACAATGCTCCTCATAGAAATATAGAAACCATCATGGCGACGATCCCATTTCAATGAGGAAGAAAATAAGATAGGATTGAAGTGTGCGGCAAATCTGATCGACGAGTTACAAAAGGCATGCCACGTTCGAGAGTTCGCTACCAAACAAAGAGCTTCCAAGATATACAACTCCAAGGTGAAGTCGAGGGAGATGTAGGAGGGAAATCTGGTATTAAAGGAAGTAGGCATACCTGCGCAGAAGGGGAAGCTATAACCTAATTGGGAATGACCATACCGCATATGCCAAAAACTCCCTCAGGAAACGTATAAATTGCAAGAATTTTAAGGGTCGCTCCTACCCCGAGCTTGGAACGCACTACATCTTCGATATTATTATAGTTAAATTTATATGTAACTTTCCAATAAACACTGTGATTATGTAATCTTTTTCATTTAAATGCTTTGTTTTGCCAAGGACCCTCTCTTTAAAATAAGATATATGCTGGACCTTCATGGAAGGATCCTTGCCTCCCCTTTAGGCAATTATACGTTGGACCTTCATGGAAGGATCCTTGCTACCCATCGAGCAAATTATACGATTGACCTTCATAGAATGATACTTGCCGCCCCTCGAGGCAATTATACGTTAGACCTTCATGGAAGGATCTTTCCATTGAGGTAATTATACACTGGATTTTCACAGGAGATCCTTGCCGCCCCTAGAGGTAATTATACGCTGGATTTTCACGGGAGATCATTTCTTCCTCTTATGGGAATAGGAATATGCTGGATTTCTAGAGGAAGATCCTAGCTGCCTCTTAGGGAAATTTGAGTACGCCATATTTTCATGTGAAGATCCTTGCCTCCCCTCGAGAAAATCACACGATTGCACTTCCACAGAGATATTTTGGTCGCCCTCCCGGTTTGTACCCGATATTCTTATAGTTTATAAAGTTCTTGCCTGAGTGACTTAGTATCTCCTTGGGCGAGATCGCCTCTAAAAATCACAGCTAATGGGCGCAACATATATCAAGCACTAGACACTTGGTGTCAAGTCTTGCTAGAGGGCTCGATAGAAGTCCCTCCTAAAAGGATTAAAGGCCCCGAGGGACTCAACATCTCCCTAGTCGGGATACATGATAAAACCTCTAAGGGACTTAGAATCCTCATAGTTGATCAATTTCTCGCCTAAGGGACTCAATATCTCCTCAGGCGAGATTACCTCCAAAAATCACACCTAATGGGCGCGACATATATCAAGCAGCGGAAATATGGTGTCAAGTCTTGCTAGAGGGCTCGATAGAAGTCTCGTCTAAAATGATAAAACGCCATGAGGGACTCAACATCTCCCCAGCCGGGAAACATGATACAACCTCTGAGGTATTTAGAATTCCTAGAGTTGATAAAGTTCTCACTTGAGGGACTTCGTATCTCCTCGAGCGATATCACCTCCAAAAATCGTGCTTAATGGGCACAATGTATATCAAGGACCGAAGACTTGGTGTCAAGTCTTGCTAGAGGGCTCGATAGAAGTCCCCTCTTGAAAGGATAAAAGGCCCTGAGGAACTCAATATCTCCTCAGCCAGGCTATGTGATACAACCTTTGAGGGACTTAGAATTCCCAGAGTTGATAAAGTTCTCGCCAAAGGGACTCAGTATATCATCGGGAAAAATCGCCTCCAAAAATCACGCCCAGGGGGCGCAACCTATATCAAGTCTCGGACACTTGGTGTCAAGTTTTGCTAGAGGGCTCGATGGAAGTCCCGCCTAAAAAGATATATCGCAGCTGAGGACTTGGTGCCTCATTGCTGCGCCGAGTGGCGATAGATCTGTAAAGGAATGAATTCCTGAGGTTCGACAAAAGGATCATAAGGGAAAACGTCAGTCCTCGGAGTACTCCTACTAATCGAGAATGAAAAATACTTTTCCCTTTGCCGAAAGACTCGTGTCTGAGGGATTGTGTAGTATTATATTCGCAAAAACGCGGGGTCTCCCGAAGGGAGGTACCACCTCGCCCCTATGTTTTACTCTCCCATGGTAAGAAGAAACATGAGATAAGACGTGTCTTGGATAACGGGAAAGTCAAGAGAGCTATTCACCCATGTATCCCTTGAAAATAGGAATTCAACGGTCCACCTTTTGATTGAATGAGGGAGACCTTTTCTGATAAAGCGATAGGAGCTAAGAATCTCTATAAATATCTCATCCCTCATGGATATAAGATAAAGTCATATTCACTCAATACCATCCATAATGCTCAGTGAGTGCTTTGCTCTCAGCAATCCCAACAATGATAATCTAATTATCCGCCTACAATCTAACAGTGTCGGCCACTTGCAGGACTCCTCACTCCATGCGATTTAGTCCCCAAAACAGTCTCAATAACCATCATACAGGGCTACTCACAACCGTGAGCTATCATCACCATATTCGTGTAATATACCTACTAGGGCCTCTGAGTCTCCATGCCCTTGCAAGGGGACACACACACATCCTGTACTTTTTTGAACAATACAAAATACATTATTTTAATTGATTGTCTCTCATCTAACACTCGTTTAACATTATTAATTTACATCTCACTTCTCAAGTTTGTTAGGTCATCAATTTTGGGGTTCAAACATGAGGGGACATTTTTATTCGTTGTGGTCTTTCTTTGTGAGCAACACACCTTGTGAGAGACACACCACATATTCATCCAAAATCTTAAGGTGATAGGTTTGTGAGTTATCTCACTTATAAAGTGCTCAATCTCCACAATGAATATGGGACTTCCCCACTCTTTGTTTCACAAAATTTCCAACTCACTTGTTTTTCTCAACACTCTCCCTCAAATGCATGTCTATCCACAATGCTCCCCGCAGGCGGAAGCTTTTTCATCCATATACATTTGTACCTCCGTTAATACTTTTTCAACGGGACATGCCTCATACACACCACTATATGGCTAGAACTTTCGATACAAGGAAGTCGGTCTCTCACTCAAACCAACGACTTCTGATACTACTAATATGTCATCAATTTAGGGGGTTAAACACGAGGGAGCATTTTTATTCATTGGAGGTATTTTTTTACGAGCAACACACATTGTGAAAGACACGCCATATATTTATCCAAATTTTAAGGTGATAGGTTTGTAAACTCTCTCATTATAAAGTGTTCGATCTCCATTTTTCTAATTAATATGGGATTTCCTCATATTTTTTTCTCAAATCTTCCAACTCATACTTATTTTTCTCAACAAAGTTAAAGTGGATAATTCATATTAGACGTGACATCAACCTTTTCTTTTGTTACCATGACAATCTCATGTTATACTTTTTTTTCCGGTGCAATTGGGTAAGAAAGCTTGAGTAAATATGTTAGAACTTGGTTAGACTTCATTCTTAGCTTGAATTTAAATCAAGAGATAAAAATATTTACAGGGAAAGAGCTGGAGAATATCTGATCTCAAAGGAATATTGTTAGGTTTTTCATCTTTAGAAGAGCTTATTTTTCAAAAGTTTTAATCCTTGTGGCATTTCAAATTCCATTTCATGCCGTTCAATGATTAAATTTAGTCGGGTAGAAGATCCAAATGTGTGGCTTGCTTTAACCATGAGGACAAAACAATAAATAATGAGAATTATATTAGGTGGTCACACTTTCTTTTTAGGTAAATGGTGGTCACACACATTTTGTTGTTGTGAGTTGTGAGTGTGTAATAAATGTATTTCTTCTCTACCACAAGATGCATTTTCACGTTGCTACTCATAAGAATATTTCGAGTATAGTTCCATTCCACACCAAAATCGTGGGTTTAATTTCTACACCTCTTTTAATGTTTCAACCGTTTGCGTAATTGATTCATGATGCTAAGTTTCGTTTTATTGGAAAATGAATAGGCTAGAAGAACCATTTGTGTATGACGTGACTTCGCTAACCCACATGGCATGCTACATGGATTGTAATAATGTTATTTAAAAAACTTATATTAGTTTTTCTTTTAAATAAATAAAATTTTGGGAGTAGAAAGAAATGAATTCAAACCTTAGAAAAATGTGTTTAAACTTTTGTATAAAGCTCTTTTTAAGCATTAGTAGTGAAGCTCTTGATGAAACCTAGCAACCAACCACTTCATTCTTTTTCTTTTTTCAATCTATGTGGTCATGAATATGATAGTGACTCCAAAGTTGTGGTCCGGCTATTTGTTTTGTCTTTGTGTCGGTACTTTGTTTCGTGATCTTGATTTCAAACCAGAAGAAATATGTGGTATGTTATTTTGAAGCTATCTTATTCCTTATATTTTATTAGTACAACTTTAGTCGGAAGAAACACAAATTTGATAAAAAAATATTTTTTTTTGGGTTTATGTATATTATGTGGCTTTTAAGTGTTATGCGGAGTTAAGAATCAACTAAAATATTATTTTCTTATATATGGATGGATTTAAAGTCGGCTAATGCGTGAGACACTTTTAGTGAGGAGAGAAAGAGAAAAAATAAGAAAATAAAGATTTGTATTTATTGAATTGTGTAAATAATGATACAAGTTAGGTCTATTTATATACAACCCTAATTGGGCTTGGGTTAACACAACTTGGATTATATCTAAATATTAAATCTAATCAAATCTAATCATATCAAATCAAATCTAATTTAATATTTCAACACACCCCATAATCCAAGTTGTCGAACATACGCTAGTTGATCTGAACTATTCCTAATTTCTTTCTCAAATTCAAGAATCTGTCGATCTTCAACCCTTTGGTGAAAATATCAGCCAACTGTGTTTCACTTGAGCAGTGCCTAACTTCAAATTCACCTCGATTTACCTTTTCCCTCAAGAAGTGAAATCTGACTTCGATATGCTTATTCCTTCCATGCAGAACTGGATTCTTCGCCAGATTTATAGCTGACTTGTTGTCGATTTGCAACACAAGAGGTTTCTTCACTTCGACCTCCATTTCTTCAAGTACTGATCTGATCCAAATTGCTTGACATGCAGCATAAGATCCTGTTATATATTCAGCTTCACACGATGACAATGCCACCACAGGTTGCTTCTTCGAACACCATATGATTGGGGCACCAAATACTTGAAAGAAATACCCGGTTGTACTTCTTCGATCTTCCTTATCTCCACACCAATCAGCATCTGAAAAACAATTAACTATTGCTCCTTTGCCTTCAGAATCTTATCGAAATAGAATTCCAAAATCTGTTGTTCCTTTTAAGTATCTCAGAATTCTTCTTGCAGCTTTCATGTGTGACACTCTTGGTTCGCTCATGAATCTGCTCACTAATCTGACTGCGAAAACTATATTAGGTCGACTTTTGCACACAAATCTCAGAGATCCAACTATTTGTTTGAACAAAGTTACATCAACTTTGTCTTCCTCTCCATGCTTCTCCTACTTCAAGTTTGGTTCGATAGGTGAGGATCCAGGATTCGAATCATCCATTCTGAATCTCTTGATTATCTCTTTGACTTACTTCCTTTGATGTAGCACCATACCTTGCTTCGACATATGAAATTCCATGCCTAGGAAATAAGACAATTTTCCCAGATCCGACATTTCAAATTCCTTCTTCATCAGCTCTTTGAACTTCGACAAGTTCTTCAGGCTATTTCCAGTTACTAACAAGCCATCGCATATAAGCAGATGATTGTTATATCTTGTGCTACAACCTGAACATAGACACCATACTCAGACTTGCATTTTACAAATCCCAGTTCGACTAAGTATGAGTCGATCTTCTTGTTCCATGCCCTAGGTGCCTGCTTGAGGCCATAGAGTGCTTTGTACAACTTATATACTTTACTCTCTTCCTTCTGAATCACAAACCCAGGAGGTAGTGTGACATAGACCTCTTCGTCTAACGGACCATTCAGAAAAGCTGACTTCACATCTAAGTGAAATGTCGACCAACCTTGGTTACATGCCAATGCTACCACTAGTCGAATAGTCTCCAGTCTTGCTACTGGAGCAAATACTTCAGAGTATTCAAGTCCTTCTCTTTGAAGAAATCCTCGAGCTACTAATCTTGCTTTATGTCTTGCTATCGACCCATCAACATTGTATTTTAACTTGAACACCCACTTTACTTCGATAGCTTTTGTATGTGCTGGCAATTCGACTAACTCCCATGTGTTGTTTCTTTCGATTGCCTGTAACTCTTCGACCATAACTAACTTTCACTGTTGAATTTTTAAAGCTTCGTTATGGTTGATTGGTTCAGCACCTCCAAGTAAAGCAAAATGAACTAATTCTCCATCTGGTGTGACTTCATCATCACCAGTCACTTCATAATCATGAAGTCTTGTTGGAGAAACTCTATTTCGCCGAGGTCTTTGGCTTGTTTCATCCACAACCTCTGTATCGGGAATGTCAGCAACAGCTTCTACTTCGACTTCGACTTGATTCTCAGCAATTTCTTCAACTTCGACTTCATCAGTTTCATCGTCGAAATCAGAGCTCATCAATGGCTTGTTAATTGATTTGCCAGAATTCCAATCCCAGGCAGAATTTTCATCAACCACAATATCTCGACTCAACACAATTTTATCATTAATTGGATTGAATAACCTATATGCACCAGTCTTATGGTATCCTACCAGAATCATAGGTTCACTCTTGTCATCAAGCTTTCTTCTTCTTGCATCAGGAACATGCTTGTAACATATAGAGCCAAACACCTTCAGATGATTCACTGATAGTCGTTTGCCACTCCACACTTTTTCAGGAACCTTGTTCTTTAGCTTCTTGGTAGGGCACCTGTTTAGAATATAAACAGCTGTCGAAACAGCTTCACCCCATAAGGATTTTGGCAAATTCTTCTGCTTAAACATACATCTCGCTATATCCAATATGGTTCTGTTTCTTTTTTCAGCAATTCCATTATGTTGAGGAGTATAAGGAGCAGTTACCTCATGATCAACACCATGTTCTGCACAGAATTTTTCAAACATCTTCGAAGTGTATTCGCCACCTCCATCTGTTCGCAGAACTTTGATCCTCTTCTCACTCTAGTTTTTGACAAGCATCTTGAATCTCTTAAAGATTTCAAATACTTTGTCCTTTCTCTTGATCACATAGATCCATAGCTTTTGACTAAACTCATCGAAAAGCGAAACAAAATATCTGTTTCCACCAATGGTATGTTCTTTGAATGGACCACATACATCTGAATGTACAACTTCGAGTATGCAGGATGATCTCATTGACATAGTCGAAACGAAAGAATTTCTGGATTGCTTTCCGACTAAACAACCTTCACTGAGTTTTTCAGGCATCTCAAGACTTGGAATACCAGATACTATATCTTGAGTAATCAGCTGATTGAGTGATCAAAAGTTCAAATGTCCAAACCTCAAATGTCACAACCAACTATCCTTGTGGTCGACAACAGTTTTAAGACATTGTACTTATGTCGGACTGATCATGGTCTTAAACGTACTGTTCTTCGACAACAGAGATTTCAAGACCAAATTGTTCTGGGTGTCGAACAATTTTAATACTTCATCTTTCATGACAACTGAGAAGCCTTTTTCGACCAGTTGTCCAACACTTAACAGGTTGCACTTCATTCCAGGTACATAGAACACATCTCTGATCATAGCTTTTACTCCATTACTCAGTTGAAAAACTATGTTGCCAGTACCTTCTGCTTGCAACGAACTGTTATCAGCAAGTTTTATCTTGCTCTTCTTCGACTTATCAAAATCTGCCAACCACTCCTTTCGACCAGTCATGTGATTTGAGCAGCCTGAGTCGAGAAACCAGATCTTGGATTCGACATGGTTATCTGCTACTGCAGCCATAACCACCATACCACCTTCAGAATCATCTGAATCTTGGCGTGCAAGGTTCGCTCCTTCGTCCTTGCCTTTTTCCGATCCATTGTCTTTCCAGTACCAACAATGTTTGGCCAAATGACCCCTCTTTTCACAGTTATAACACCATATACCTTTCTTATCTTCTTTGTCCTTTCGATAGTTTCCTCCTCCTCTTTTCGAGGATTCAGAAGCTCTATCTTTGACCTGATTTTTGTGAGGGTCGACCAAGACTTCTTTCCTTGAGTCTTGTCGACTTTGCCTTTGAATTTGTCGGAACCACCATTCTTTTTCCATGACTAAGCCTGCAGTGCTTGTATCAAATCCTAAACTCCCTTTCTTTCGACAATCCTCATCTCATACACCTCCAACGAACCAACCAAATCTTCCACTTTTAGGGTTTCAAGATTGTTGGATTCTTGAATAGCTACGATAACATGATCAAAGTGAGAGGTCAATGTTCTCATTACCTTCTCAACTATCATCTTATCAGTTATGGTTTCGCCACAACCCTTCATGAGATGAACGAGTTTCTGAACCTTCGACACATATTCTGCAACTTTTTCGTCTTCTCCCATCGACAACAACTCTTATTGTCGACGCAAGGTTTGCAACTTGACAACCTTGACTTTCTCACCTCCTTCATAATACTTCACCAGAATATCCCATGCCTCCTTCGCCGTTTCAGCATGAGAGATTCTGTCAAAGTTAGCAGCATCGACCGCCGTCTGAATGCAATAAGCAGCCTTGCAATCTTTCTTCTTGACTTCGTTGTGGGCTTTTTTCTGTTCTTCGGTTGCATTTTCAGCCAACACAGAAACACCGCCGGTAACCACTTCTAGGGTATCATAGAAGCCAAATAAGGATTGCATCTGTTTTTTCCAACCGATCCAATTCTTGCCGTCAAGCATTGAAAGGGAACTCGGAATGCTCTTATCACCAGTCATCTTCGCAGCGGTTGATTCACTTGCCCTGAAAACACGATCTCTGACGTGAAGTTCTTGAAAACTCGATCAAGAACAATAACCAGGCTCTGATACCAATTTATTAGTGCGTGAGGCACTTTTAGTGAGGAGAGAAAGAGAGAGAATAAGGAAATAAGGATTTGTACTTATTGAATTGTGTAAATAATGATACAAGCTAGGTCTATTTATATACAACCCTAATTCGGCATGGGCTAACACAACTTATCTAAATATTAAATCTAATCAAATCTAATCATATCAAATCAAATCTAATTTAATATTTCAATAAAGTCCAAGCGAAGAAGAACTAAACATGAACAAAATGGGGGATATAATCTCTTATATAGTCAAATCTAACTAATTCAAAAATCTGTTGAGGACAAAACTTATATAACACTACTCAAACTATGATTTATGCTCATGTTAGGCTATGCATCAGCGAACCTGTTGGTTTTTTTGATGAATGTGCTGAATTTTCACTTCTCATTCCATATTAAGGAGCAACATTAATGAGTTCTGATGCCACTTTTATTGATGGTACAAATTGATATTAGTATTAAAAAGATTGAGATGTAGGGATGGCAATTTAGCCCATCCCCAGTGGGTACCCACAACGGGTAGGGTAAAAACCCGCAAAAATGGGTACGGGTACGGGCTCGGGTAATTACCCAATTAAATAAGCGGGGATGGGTGCGGGTATGGGCACCTTAGTACCCAGCCCGCCCCATACCCGCACAATATATATTTATATATTTTAATTTATATTATTATATAAAAATAAATGTTTATAAAATTTATAAAAAAAATCAATTTTAAATTACTACATATTTAATATAAGTGATCATTTATTTCATAATTCAACAATAAAATTTTTTAAAAACTTTTATTATTTTTAAAAACTTAAAATATTATGATATTTTATATTTGATATATTTAATTTTATTAAAAATGCGGGTAACGGTGTAACACCTCAAAATTTGCCCTCTTTTTTTTTTTTTTAGCACTAACTGGCTTATGCTTCATTTCATTTGCATTTTCATTTTTGCATTTGCATATTTCTTTTGGGCATGGGATCAAGGTATTCTCTAGCAGCTCACGGCGTCATCAGTTCCAGTATGATTTTTAACAGTGTTCAAGGCCAAGCAGATAGGTTTCCAAGTCTTTTTGAGCATTTATTTTGCTCATTAAATGACTTGATGATCAGAAACTCCGGAAGTCAATTTTTGATCAGTTATTCAGCACTAGACAGTTGTTATCAGTAGTTTAATCCGAGTGCGAAAAAAAATTTCACGGCATATTTCAAGTGTATTCCAGTGGTAATATCAAATGGCAAGTTTCAGAGGTCTATCGTGGTTCAGAACGGGTAGAACCAGACGAATATCCAAGTTTCCCTCCTTTTGGCTCAAAAATTCAAATTTTGAATGTGTTAATCGATTAACCAATTGCAGTGCAATTAGGTTAATCGATTAACCATTGTGAATTTTGCCCAAATGCTGCATTTTCAGAGCTATTTCTTTTTAATCCAATTTTTAATCACCCATTTTAATTCTACACATCAGTAGAAGGATCTAGAGAGTTGATTTTCCATTCAAATATTCAAATTCTTTCCACTCCAATTCCACATTTCCTTTCCTAATTCACATTTCATCCCAATTTCCACTCACTTAACCTTACTCCCAACCCAAACTTAACTCCTAACCTAGGGGTTATTTAATCTCATCAACTCTAAACCTCTAGAGGACCTAGATCATATTTTCACTCCTAATTTTCAGAATTCTCTCAATTCTCTCTCACTTTTTCATTCTCCAACTCCATTTTCAACCACACTCAAAGCTCTTCTTCAAAGATTAACAAGTTCTTCATTGGAGCTTGTTAATTCTTGAGCTAAAACCTCTCATCATCACTACATTTCAGCTTTTCAATTTGGATTTTTGTTTGGATCTGGTTCTGAATTTTCAGAAGTGATTTTTGGAAGTGCTTTTGGAGCTTTGGTTGCTTATTGCTTGGATCTTCAACTTTTGAGTGCAAGAAGCTTGTGGATCTTGGATTTCTCTACTTGAATTCATCCATTTCTGTTTACAACACTTACCAAAGCAAATCTCAGCTTTGTAGGTTGGTTAATTTCAGATCCATACTCATTTTAGCTTAATTGCAACTTATACAATGTAGATCCATGAATTTTGATGTGTTTTGGTTCATTTGGTTGATCTTGATTGTGGATGTTGATGATTATTGAATTTAAATGATGTTTGAATGTTGTTTCTGAACTTAATTTTCGTGCATTGTTGATTACATGATCATTGAAGATGATTGCATAAGTACTTTTGCTGCTGGAAGTGATTTTTCAAATTGATTTTGTGTTGATTTTACAGTGTTAATCGATTAACCAATTGCAGTGCAATTAGGTTAATCGATTAACCAGTGCAAAATATGCGTAATCAGAGCTGTTAATCGATTAACACAATTGCACTGCAATTGGTTAATCGATTAACACTGCTGCAGAGTGTGTTTTTTGTGCATTTTTTAGCATTTTTCGATCCCGTTTCACTTTTAATTTTCATGGATTGATACGATACATGTTTAATGACTGTTTTGATGCTGCTGCACCTCACACCATCGTATATGCACAATTTTCCAACACGCGGCTTTTGTATTTTAATCGTTCATGAACATGTTTACATTGTTGCATGCTTGATGCCATGAACACATAGCACACACTTCTTGAGCATGTTGATTATGGATTATTGCTTATGTTGCTGGAATTGTGTTGTGCATGCTAGTTTGCTTTTGATTCCATGAAATGCATATTCGAGTTAATTTGTCCATTATCAAATGATGTGCATTCTTTCATGATGAATTCAAGTATTGTGTACCATGGTGTATGACGTGATTCTGATCATGATTAATTGTGAAATATAATGCTTGATGTATGTTTGCTTTTCCATGATTGAATCATTAATGTATCACATGATGCCCTATTTCTACTGCTGTTTTTGTGCATATGTGTTGTTATATGTGCTGCTGTTTGGCTTTTACACCTCCTTTTTGTGCTGAATATGAGCTGTAGAATGTTGTGTGGTATTTGGTGTTGGATTTACTGCTGTATTGTTATAGATGCGCTGTTGTAGCTGCTGTTTTTGCTCATTTTCTTCTTTCCTTCTTCATTTCTTTCACTCTTTCCTTCCCTTGAATCTCAAGACTTGTTTAAGTCTTGGATTCACTCCCTTAGAGCTACCTAGTCCAACTTAATTTTCGATTAAGCTTGGAGTAGGATTAGCATTAGGCTTCCCTTTGCATGCTAACTTAAGTAGAAGTTTCCCTTTCAACCTTAACCTTAGGGCCACCTTTTGCATGACAACATTAGGATAGAACCCCCCTTAGTGTTTTCTTTTTCCTTGAGTCTTCTCTTCTTATCTCATAACAATCCTAAAACACTTAATAAAATATTAACATGTATTGCGCATGAGCCTTACATATGGGAAGTGAAGTATGAGGGGTCTCCATTTATTCTTCTAGGGTACTTAGTGTACGTCCTGTTGGGGACGATGCGAGAACTATTCGTTCCTATGTTACAGACTTGGGTGCAATGCAAGTTATGAACTAACTTCAAACCACTTCTGTCTTAAAAAATACAAAGCAAACTCAAACCCATTTTCATCCTTCGGGGTCGTTAATTTCAAATCATTTTCAGAAAAGGGCACGTTATTTTCCGTCTCGTCGCAAACAGGCATCGACCCTAACTGCCGGACGTGAACTTAACGTCGCTCATAAAAAACACTAACCGACCCTTGGGTCGAACTACGACTGCTCTGATTTCCTCTCTCTCGTCCGATTGAGGATACGTAGGCACAAGACGGCGATGTCTTGGCGAGCAACCTCCCACCATAGTTCGTGTCCGAACTACGTTGACTCTGACTTTCCCATTGCACGAGGGAATACATAGGCATAGGACGAGTGATGTCCTATCGAGTCACTTCTTTTTCTTTTCTTCTTCGTTTCTCCGTTCCTTTCCGTTCCCGTTCCTTCTCGTTTCCAGTAGCAGTGGAGCTCCAGATGACGACACCCTTTGATCGAGACAACAAGCGTGGATCCCGTCGAGTACGATGGACGTGTGGGGTGCTAACACCTTCCCTTCGCGTAACCGACTCCCTTACCCGTTTCTCTTGGTCGCGAGACCATGCTCTTTCCCTTCCCTCAGGTTTACGCAGTGTTTCCTTTCCCTCTCTTGGGATAAATACACATTGCTGGCGACTCAGTTTTCCGCGCCACTTTCGCATTTTTACTTGGATGAAAATCCCAGGAGCGACAGTTGGCGACTCTGCTGGGGAGAGTGGTTGACCTCTTGCTGGTCCATCCCTTTTGGGAGTCAATCCTAGCGCTTGTTTGTTTTATTTCATTGGGTGTCTATCTGTTGTGCTTTATTTTGCTGTATATTACTGTATTACTATTTTACTTTTTTTACCGTATTTATTGCATTGCATTTCATTATTAAGCTGGAATGTGTTGTGCTGTGCTGGTTTTCTGTTTGGCAGGTTGGGAGGTTCTGAGAGATAAGCCCACTACCCAGGCTTGAGCATACACATAGGTATTAGCGTGGGCAGGCGTGACGCTCCCGTGGTGTTAACCATGTACGGGTGATCACGATCCCCACAATCAGACGAGGTTCTATCGGGAGATATCTGCTACTGTATGTTGATACAGGCCAGTAGTTATTCTCTTGAGGAATTGTCGACTCTGGTGACCATTCCCGAGGACTCAGTAACGGTACTCCTCCCGAGAACGATAATGGCAGACCAGAAATGGCAAATCCATTACGACTCTTGACCCGAGGACCCAATGCTGGGAACTTGCTATAGGATGACCTTTTTTAGGGGAATCAGTGGACGACCTCTTTGTTTGGCGGTAGTATTGTACCCTGAGGGATGAAGGTACTATTGCTTCTCAAATCGAGAATCCAAGACTGAGGATCCCGCTTTCTAGTACCCACATGTGAAATGGGCGGGTGTTTACAGGTTTGCAGGTAACCTTAACTTTCATCCTACTTGGTGTTCTGGTGCTCTTATCAGTGTGAACTTATCAGCCTGGTATTCTAGTTATTTGGATATTCTGGTATTTCGGTATTCTCTTCAGAGCAGACCTTTAAATTTATCCCTTCAGCAACACAGTAGTACAGAGCTTTATGGAAGCCTTGATCCCATGTCTGTTGCATCTGCATCATCATTTTCGCATACATGTTCTTGTATTTCCAAGGGATAATAGCTTTGAGACTCGCTGTTGAGCGTTTCCGTCTATTTCTTGTGATTCTTTTGTCAAAAACTTGAATCAAAGCGGAATGATTCCTTGGAAATATTTGAACATGGAATTTGCATTGCATACTCATTTGCATAACAGGTGTTTGAAGCTGGTTATTCTCATCCTGATTTGGTCTTCTTCAGAATTTCAGACTTAACTCTTCAAAGAAGCAGGAAGCGGATCATGGATCAAATTCAAGCAGAGTTGAGGGATGTACGAAGCCAAATGGGGCAGTTTATGGGGAAGATGCAAGCTTTGGTTCAAGACCAGAAAGAGCTGAAGGAAGAGGTCAATCAACTGAAGACTCAGATGAGCCTGGTTATGGAGGTCGTGAGAGGTGTGCTAAACAAGGATAATACTCCCATGCCTGAAGCTGCGGCTGGAATTGTCTCTTCTCCATTGTTTAAGGGATCTCTCCCAAAGAGTGAGCGGATTGCCACTGTGACCGTCCCGGCTGTATCTCAACAGCAAAATCAGGCTCCTCGCCAGTATCAGCCAAGTCCTAAGCAGAATAGGCATTTTGAGACTCCACCAGTGCCATATTCTCAGCTATTACAGAATCTCCTTCTGTTGCAGCTGGTACAGAAAAGGACTCTGGCTCCTCTTTCTGGTACTCCCCCACCGGGTTATGATGCAAGAGCTCACTGTGACTTCCACTCTGGTGCACCGGGGCATAATGTGGAAAATTGTAAGGCCCTTCAGCATGCTGTCCAGGATCTGATCGATTCGAAGGTAATTGAATTCACGCCGAGCAGCGTAAGCATACAAGGTGGTCCTACTCTAGCTGTTGAAAAAGAAGTGGATATCCCCGTTGCCTCTCCCAAAGATACATCAAGTCAGGAGCATTTCTTGCAGTCCTTGGTCTTAGAATCCCCACGTCCGCAACTGCTGCCTACTCCTCGATTAAGTCTGAGGGGGAAAGCGCCTGAGCCAGAGGAACACATGAATCAGAATCAACAGCAGAATAGTTCCCAAGGGGGTCGACGGAAGTCAAGAAATAGACAGTTTGCTGTGCTACCAAGGCTGTATGGTCAGATATTGCCAGAGTTGGTTAAAAAAGGGTTGATTGTGCCAAGGAAACCAGATCAGATCATTCCTCCATATCCACCAGGGTTTAATGCCAATGCACGATGTGGATACCATGCTGGGGCACGGGGACATTCAATTGAGGATTGTAAGGCGCTCCCGCACAAGGTGCAAGATCTGATTGATGCAGGGGTCGTTACTTTCACTGCGGAGGGAATGCATTTCAACTGAAGCTTCCCAAGTGGGCACTTGGAACTGCGAGTATGTCATCCAAAGCAATCAGTCCAGACGGAGACAAGTCTCCTCAACAGTGGAAATCTTCGGATTCTTCACTGCATTTTCATATGTAGCTTTCATTTGTTTGTTTAAACACTGTCTGCATGTAAAAACTTGTTTGTGTTTTGAATGATGATTTTAATGCAATGAATGTGTTGCTCTTGAAGTAATTTGCTTTTATGCACTCATATCATGTTTATATGCACTGCAATACCAACCTTTCTTGTCTAGAACTCTTGAGGGAGGATGATGAAGTGAAAAATGCAAAATCTTCGGTTAGGTGCCTTTGGATAAAACCCTGTTGAGGATGTACAGGCATTGTTTCAAATCCTTAAACACTGGAGAAATAAGGGAGATGTACCTTCGTTAACCCCTTTGAGCCTTGAAGTAGGAGTTTCTTTCGTAGGAAAAAACCCTCACACTTAACCCAGGGGCAAGGTAGGCGTCAGTTAATTTGACCGAGCGTTCAAATTTCAAAAAGGAGTGCGCATCTGAGGATCCATTACCTTTCTTTCCTCACATATAAGGAGGTCAAAAGATGTGAAACCACAATGGTTATCCATCAACAATCAAGGAGTGAGGCAGTCACAACCCTTTCCAGCAAGTCAGACAAAACGGTGTCACACGATTTGTTCAAAAAAGAAGAAAGAAAGTCCGCTAAGTCGAAACTTGAGAACAAGCGACTTAGGAAAAAGTTAGGGCATCCCGCTGGACTTCAAAAATCGAAAAACTCAAAAGAATCAGTCCAGGCAAAATCAGGGAAATAAAAAAAAAAAAAATATATATATATATATATATATATATTAAAAAGGCGAAAAGCGGAAAAGGATGATCAAGAGAAAAATCCTCCGATAAGAACAAAGTCGTGTGGCTACAAACACAAAAGACAAAAGGGGTGAATGTTGGTCTAAAACCTCATTAGGTCTCAAACCATCGATTGCATGGTTTCCTTAAGGATCATAAAACCATCGATATATATATATATATATATAGTTTTTTGGTGGAACTAAAATTGATCGGAGATCAGAGATTGAAGATTCTAATGGTGGACTTAGAGGGGTTGACGTTCATGGTTAACACTCCAATTTTCAAGTCAGTATGAATGTAAGATGAGTGAATGAAGTTTAAATTTGAATTGTACCTTGGAAATGGTGTGCTTCCTCCTTATTTATATAGTATAGTGGTTTTAACACCTTGCAAATATTCTGGTCAGGGATGCATGGATCCATTAGATGGGTCCTAGATTTGGATCACCTGCGCTTTAACCCAACATTTCACTCCAGCTCTGTGAGTGATTTGGTGGATCGATGTATTCAATGGATCGCGACTATTAGGCCTTCTGACTGGCCTAGAACACACACACACACACACATACACATTATATATATATATAACAAAAGATGCGCTAATTAAGCATGGCAACAGGACGAATCGGGGACTGTTTTGACCTCCCCCAAACTCAAACCTGAATTCTCAAACAAGCCTCATTCCCCGCCCTGATCCCCAACAGGATGAAGGTGCAAGAAACAGAAGAAATGTGGGTTTGAATTGGGTTTTTGGATTTAAAATTTTTTGCCACCCAATCTATCAAACATCAACGATAAAGATAAAGATATGAACATAAGTATTTTTAACACGGTTCGTTGTAAACAAAGTTACATCTAGTCCACCCACCCGAGTGATTTTCCCTTAGAAAATGACTTAATCCAATAATCAATTTGATTATAATCACAAAGCCTAACAGTCAATGCTTTGTTGAGAAATCCTGACTATACTCTAATCTCTCAAGGAAATCAACTAGAAGACAAACGGTCTAAGAATTCTTGAGTATTCAGGCCAACACTGGTCACTCAAGGACTTAACTTAAGGTTAAGAATATAGTTGTCGTGTTTACAAAGATTGCTTCTCAAATAAGCAGATAACACACAAGATGAAGATCAAATGAATACACTTAAAATGATATACAATGAAAGCTCTAAGTCTTTCTCTCTTCTCTTTTCTTTTCTGCACAAATGATTTTTCTTTGTCCTTGATCTTCGTTGTTTCTCTCTTTGTGTTGTGGTGTTGTAGCTTTGGCATAGGCGAAGATTCACACTTACACACACACACACACTTTGCAGATTCTTCTCCCCCTAAATATATAGAAGAGAAATAGATCTGTTGGAGGGTAGAATATGAATTGTCCTCAAAGTATTCATTGTATGAATGTTACTTCATATGCAACAATAGAGTAGTCCTAGAAGCAGAGAGTTTGTGATGATGGGATATAACGAGCTACTTTAGTACAAAGTGAGGTCCTTAAAGATATGGTATGTCCCTCCTTTTAATCATATCCCTTTTAATTGTACTTTCCTTCAATATATTTCTCGTCATAATCAGAGGTTTCATATAAGAGATAAAATGAATCTTGATCATAGTTCAGATTCTAGATGCATGGACTACAAAGTCTATTTAGAACGCGGCTTGAAAGTATCATAGTCCAGAGTAATTCTGAATAAAAAATGCAGAAGCATTTACTAGTTTGTTCATATGCTTAGACTGTTAGAGAAATATTCCCTTTGTTCACTGACTTCTAGTCAAAGGCTTCTAATATGATTTGATGAAGCTTGAGTAGAGTTCAGAGGCTTGATTTATCAAAATTTTTTGTCAGAACCATTCTGAAAAATTACTTGCATGAATGTTGGCTTTGATAATCCTAAAGCTTTGACATTGCTTTAAACATGCCTTTGTATTTCTCCTTTCTCTCAGAGTGTGTTTTACTTTAGAATTTTCTTTCAGCTTTCTTCAAACTTTGTATGCGTTCAGATTTGACATCTTCAGAGTTTGATTTTGTTTTCTTTCATCTGTGCACCTTAACAAAAATAGTCAGAGTACAAAATTGTTCTTTACACTTTGTTATCATTAAAACTTAAGGATAGTTGTAAAACAAAACTTGTTTCAACAATCCTCCCTCTTTTATGATGAAAAATCCATATATTTTGATGAACAATTTTTACTTGGATAATTATAATCATAAAACTTCAGAGATAGGTTTGTAAGCTCCCCCTGAGTTTTATACTTTCAAAATTATTTCTTCAACTTAAACCTACAGAGTGAGGTTTGCAAGGTTCGTCTGAGTTTAAGACTCAAAATAATTCTGGTTTCAATAAAATCTCAAATCAGATAAATATGCTAAAATTCATAGTAAGGTTTGTAAGCTCCCTTTGAGTTTTTTAGACTATCAAAATTCTTCAGCTTAAGTTCTGATTGAGGTTTTCAAGCTCCCTCTAAGTACAAGACTTAAAATTTTGATTTCATGAAACACTTTTGATAAATGACCTTTTCTTGAGAGTTGTTAGATTAAATTCTTCAGAGTCATTATCCTTGACTTCTTCAGAATGTTAATGTTAACACACTCTTTAGAGTAAGAATGTTTGGGATATTATCAACTGAATAAAAATGATCAAAATCATTACGCTTATTCCCTTTTGTCATTAGTAAAAAAGAATATGATAAAACGAGAAACAAACTTGTATAAACTGAACTGAAGGATAACAAAATTTATAGAGTCACACAAAAAAATTTAAAACAAAATTTCATGGTTGGGATGAACGTCTGAAAAAGGATTGTTGACAGTATGTTCTGAATTTGATTGTTGGTCTCTTCTTGGTAATCCAGCCTGATCCTTACCACTTCATTCTCTTTCTTCAACTCTTCTAGAGTCTTCAGAATCACAAGAATAACCACCTCAGAAGCAAGTGGTTCAGAAGATGCAATCCCAGAAGTTGATCAAACTTCATGCTAATAATCTATGTTTTCATCAATCCCAGAAGATGTTATAGTATCAGAAGGAACAACCAAGTTCTGTCCAGAAATAGGAATCTCAATAATTGCTTCAGAATCTTGTTGAATTTCTAAGAGCTGATCAAAGGGAATTTCAGCTCCAATCTGAGGTAGAACTTGTTCAGGTGTTGGGAGTGCCAAAATTTTAGACCTAACTAAGGACTCATCAACATACTTATTTATCTCTAGAATCAGAGTCATTACTTCAGTGAATTTAGGAATAAATTTCTCCCGAACGACCTCATAAGAAAGATTCTTGAGGAAAGTGAAGCAGTAGATTGACCGCTCCATGTACTGATTCCATAAGGCATTGCTTTCAACAGGGTTAACATTGTTTGTGATAACATGCCTCATAAAGCTCAGACTTTCAGCTATTTTTAATTCTATATTTTTCCATACTTCACCAAAAGAGGGTTAAAGAGAGGTAAGTTTAGGGTTGATGGTGGTGATTCTTGTTTTTTGAATTAATTTATGTTTCAGAGGAATAAGATGAGAGTTCAACAACAGATGTATCCTTATTAGAGAAAAATTCTCTCTCAATAGAGGAATCTTCTAATTAGGGTAAGCCTTCAATAATAGGATCCAGAATAGGTGTAACGCCCCGATTTTGATTATTTCCCATTTTGTTGAGTCTTTTATTTAAATTGAGTGATAAATTATTTCATCTGTGAAATTGGTGTGTTAATATGATATGTTGACATGTTATGATATTTTACCGTTTTTTAGAGTTTTCGGGAAATTAGAATGGAGGGTATTTTAGACATTTCTCAATTAATGATAAGTTAGAAATTTAGTGGAAATAGAATTTTGTGAGAAAATGAATTAATTTAATTTGAGTAGAAAATAAGAAATAGAAAAGAAAAAGAGATAAGGAGAGGAAATAGGAGAGAAAGAGAAAGAAAAGAAAGATAGAGAGAAAAAGGAGAGAAAGAAAGAGGAAGAGGAGAAAAGAGAAGAAAAGAGAGGAAAAGCTTGGAAATCTTCAAAACAACTTCTAGGAATCGAATTATCCAGGTAAGGGTGTGAAATCTTATTATCTTATCAATGTGTATCATTATGTATGATTGTATTGTTGTTGTTGTAGATTTTTATGAGTTTTTGCATAAACCCATATTTTGTAAAATTGCTTGGAAATCGATTAAATGTTGTTGAAATCATGTTTTTAGTGTCCAAAATTGTTGGTATATGATAGATTCTTGTCATTGGACATTGTATTGGTAATTTTCTGGTGTGTAGGTGGAATTTGGGATGATTTTGGGAGTAACCCGTAGAACAAAATTATGCAGAAGAATTTTTCTGGTTTTTCCAGGTCATACGCGTATGGGGCATGTTCATACGCGTATGAACCTTGGCAATACGTGTATGGTGGGCGAGCCATGGGCCAATATGCGTATGGGATGTTATTTTTCTCGGCCATCTGCCCATTTGCGTATGTTACGCGTAGCATTTCAGGGCAATACGCGTACGAGGTTGGGCATTACGCGTACGGACATTTACACGTGAACTTTGGGAAAGATGAGTCTCTGCTCATACGCGTATGGCTCAGGGCAATACGCGTATGGACAGGACAAATGGTAAAATGAGATTTTTCAAAAATGTGTTTTCGTTTTCGTCCATAACTTTTGTTCCGTTTATCCGATTTTTACATTCTTGGTATCGTTGTGAAGCTATTGAGCTGTACTTTCTTATTATGATGATTTGGAAATTGTTAGCCGATTTAATTATGTTAGAAAGTCGAGAATAGTGTTATTGAGCGACTTTTACCGTTTTGAATATGTGTTTTGGATGTGAATCATACAATAATGCATTGATGTGAATGTATATAGATTGTATGTGATAGTATGAGATGAATGCATGAATATATGGTGAATATGTATACATTTCAAGAATGTCTTGAGTCATTTTGTATGTGAAGCATAATGATGTGCATTCTTGTGTTGTGTGATTCTAATGAGAATCCGTTGTAACGTCGTGTGCCTATGTGAGGTGTGAGCTATGATTACAAACGATTGTGTGCCCATGTGGGGTGTGAGCAATCAGATTGTGTGCCTATGTGAGGTGTGAGCAATCCATAAACATTGTGTGCCTATGTGAGGTGTGAGCAATGGGTGAACATCGTAGGCCCGACGGGGAGTTACATTGGTAACGAGCGATGGTTCCAATAAGTTCCTGAGTGAACTTGAGATGATTGAGTCGGTACCGCATTGCATTTGCATAGAATCATGAGTCGGTCTCTATGATTTGCATTTATCATCTTTATAATGGTGCATTGATGAATAAACATGAATATGTATGTTTATGTGGAATGATAAGAATTGTGAAAGTATGCATGATGAATATGCTTGGTTTTGTATATATATACATTGTAATGTATATGAGTGAATCGTGATGAATTGTGGTGAGAATGTGGAATATGTGTATTTTTGTGCTAAGATATATAATTATATGCATTGTTATTATGATAATATTTCTCACCTTTCTGCTGTTTTATGATGCTCTATGAGGCATTGCAGAGTAGGTATGCTGGTGGTCTTTTGTGAAGCGTGTCTTCATTCTTTTGGTCGGTCGGCTCTGATATGTAGCACCAGGTAGCTAGGAAGTATATGATTCTTTTGTGATACATTTGTACATGTATCTTGTTGTTGAATGTTTATGTAAACATGAATTATGTTGGTGGATAATACTTGATGATATATATATATATATGTATATATGTTGGATGTTATTCAATGTTTAGATTTTCCGCTTTTATTCTAAATATTTGAAATGTGGGTGTAAGGACTAAGTTCCTCTGTTGCAAAGTTACCCCACTGTTGCATATCAATTGTTGAGCAGGTGTTGAATGTTTTAATTTCATGTATAATGTGACAAACCTCTTTTATACTATGTTTATGATTATACTCTGACGAAATTTTTAATATGTGCCTAAATGATTATGTGATTATTTGGGGGTATAGAAAGGGGGTGTTACAATAGGTGTATCAACTTGATTTGATGGAGGAGGTGAGATGTTCATGGGTGTGGCTTCAAAAATGGTTAGATGTTCAGAGATGGTGTGTTCAAAGTAAGTTGGTGATTGAGGTTGTTGTTAGATTGATTTAATTTGTGTTATGATTTTAGATTGGATGGTGGGTATTGTTGTTTGTTGAATGGGTGGTGCTTGTTGAGGTGAAGATAGAGATTCTGATGGAAATGTAGTTTGTTGGGGCATTGTGTTTTGTGGAGTTTGTTCAGTTGTGATTGTGTTTTTCAGGTCTGATTGTTTCAAGAGAATTTGTGGTTTCTAGATCACTTGTGGTTGGAGATACATTTGATGGATTGACAGTGGTTGTGATTGGAATAAGAACTGATGAAGTATCAACAGTTATAGAGTCATAAATAGTGGAGTTCTCAATATTAGAATACTTACAAGTATTTTGATGAGAAGAGGTTTCAGTAGATCCTTTTTCAGCTTCGTTAGCCAGATGACTTGAATCCTCAACAATCTTTGCAACATTAACAGCTTCATCAGCTTTAGAGGCTCTAGAAGCTTCAGTAATACTAGCGGCTTCTGTAGCTTTAGCAGCTTTGGTAGCCTCAACAGCTCTGAGAGCCTCGGCAGCTCTAGCAGCTTCATTAGCTACCCTTTTTTGGACTTCAACAACGACCAATCGAGCACCTAGTTTAGCATTATCACTCACTTCATTCAATTTAAGATCATGATGTTTCATTTTAATCGGTTTAACATCCACACTCACAATAGCTTTGAGGAAACATATTCGGGTGCACAATATCTAATACAACAAATAACAGAAATACAAATTTTAAAATTCAAACTATCAGGGGATTCCGGATATGCATCTCTGGACAACGCCGAACTTTATCCAGAGATACATATTCAGACTCAACGTTCTTTTTTCAGCTTAAAAACCAGATTAGTACAATGTAATAAGAGATGAAATGAATGAACATTACATGTAATTTCAGCTTCTTTTGCTCTCTTTGATGTGATGAAATACAAGAATGGTGTTTTGATGTTGAAATGTTGCTTGAGAATGAAAGAAAACATTTTAAGGATTTTGAAATGGAGTGTAGTTTGAGCATAAAGAAGTAGATCATGCAAGGTGGTCTTTTATCCAATTTTCCGCTTGACATTTTCGGATATGCATCTCCGAAAATATCACTGAGTCGTTAATTAAATAATCTCAATGAATAAAAACACCATAAATGGGTACATGATATATTTTAGAGATGCATCTCTCGATACACTCAAATAATATATTGAGATGCATCTCCGAATCATATTTTGTTCAACATTGGATAGATCTCAGAAAATGATGTTTGGTGTGATTTTAGGTGCGTCAGGAGATGCATCTCCGGACGTATGAAGGACATTTTTGAATTTTCAAAGGTGTGGGATGGACATATAAGGGTGTAATGAACATTTCTCAAATGTTTTTTATGGTATGTGGCTGCTTAGCCATGTTAACTAAATATCCTTATAAAAAAACCCAAGTCTTTTCTATTTAAAGAAAAAGTTCGACCTCACTTAGACCTATATAACCTAGGTCGTATGTCCCGGTTAGTTGGTCTTATATATTCTCATTCCTCGTTATGTATTTGAAAAAGAGTTTCTATGTTGCACATAATTTCTAGTTTGATCTGAATTGAACTGTCTAGGGGTGTTCAAAACCGAACCAGCCCGTTAGAAAATCGAAAATCGCAAAAAAAAAACATATTTGGTTAGGATGTGTTTGGGCCATTTTTTAACAAAACCGTGCGATTCAGTTTGATTTGCAGTTTCTATTTTGCAAACCGAATCAATTCACATTATTTTAAAGCTCAATCTTCACTTAACCCACATCCAACACATACCCAAACTTATTATACATTAGCCTTACGATTACGAACGGTTTCCTCTTCCTCACACTTAAGAATTCAATTTCAACCTTTTCAAATATCTCCTAGCACTATCGCCCCTTCTTCGCTATGTACATCTCGCCGTTTCTTCTCTAATCTCTACTCTATTATATATTTTTTTCCATCTTCTCATTTTTATGTTACTGTTCTTTCTTCCAAATTTTTTTCACACCTCTTCTTCTCTAATCTTTCCTCTCTTATGTTCTTTCTTTTTCATCTTCACTAATCTCTCATTTCCTCAATTTATTTTAGTTTCATTATAATATTTTTAATATTGTTTTATACTATTGTTTTATGTTTATTATTTTTCTTTTGTCTAATATGTTTTTTATATATTAAATGGAAAACTATTGTCCAAATATGATGAGTTTTGTTATTATTTGGTAATGTATGAATGACTAAATACAAATTTATGTTGTCCTCTATATTTGTATGTATGATTCAATAAAAAAAATTTATAAAAAAATCGAATCAATCGAACCGAAACAAACCGTATTAGTTTGGTTTGATTTGGTTTGGTTTTATTTCTAAAAGTCAATCAAACCAAACCAAACCACACTTTTTTTTCTCTTACCGTTCGGATGATTTTTAGCTTCAAAACCACCCAAACCGCACAGCAAACACGCCTAAAACTTTCCATAAAAAAAGGACCAGTTTTAAAATTGTGCATGTAAGGTTAAAGACTAAAGTAAGTAGTAAATGATTTAAAAGAGTGACCAAAATTGAAAATAAGTTGTAAACATGACAGTAACTTCGGCTCTTCTCTATTCTGATACAGAATCTGTAACTTTTGTTTAGTCAACTTAATGCATACTATACTTTGGTATTTATAACATTATTTATAACAAGTTGACTACTATTTCAAGATCAAACTTGAAAAGAATCTTAACACTATATAGAAGTGGTGGACAATTATTTTATGCAGCAAAATAATACTGACTGAATCTGCTGAGAGGCTCTCTATTCTCTACAATACCTGCTTAAGGTATAATAGATTATTGTGCATATATTAGGAAGAGAAACTAAATTGAAACATCTACATATATATATATATAACTATTGAGATGTCAAACATTTTGCTTTCAATTTATTTATAATCTGTATTTTCCATTAAATCGTTTCTCATTGCGGTTGCCTGCTAATATTCGTGAACGAATTCTTCCTGCAACTGGACCAATATTCGGCTACTAGCCTAGAGAACGAAGAGTTGGTGTCCATTAGCTTTGAAGGCTCATCATATTCCACCACTTTCCCTTGAATAATAACCAACCAAACATTATGTGGCAAAAAGTAGCACTTGAAAACAATTTTAGAGAAGATTAAAGAATTAACATACCATAAGAGAGGACCATGACCATGTCACTATCTATAACAGTTGGAACTCTATGAGCAACTGTTATAACTGTGCATTCTGCAAATTCTTGTCTAATTACTCTTTGTAGAATGGCATCTGTAGCGGAGTCAATGGATGCAGTAGCTTCATCTAGAACAAGAATTCGGTTTCTCTTAAGTAGAACTCTTCCAAGACAAAACAATTGCCTTTGTCCCAAGCTCCAGTTTCCACCTTCATCACTCACTACAAAATTTATCAGAATTACACTTTGTTCGTTGTAAAATCATATACTAAAACTGAATAATGATTATATAGTTTCCTTAATATTGAAAGAGATTACCCGAAGAGTCCAAGAGACTTGGTAGCTTGCTGATTGTTTCCTTAAGCTGACATTTCTCTACAGCCTAAAGATGAAAATCAAATCTAATCAAACAGAACCAGTTCTTATTGAATTCCTCCTGTAAATTTCTACTACTTTTAGTAGCTACATGTTTTTCTACCTTTTAAAACTAGTTTATTTACCTTCCAGATTTCATCATCTGAGTACAGGCCTAGAGGATCCAGGTTTGTCCTAATGCTTCCCTTGAAAAGAGTTGGTTCTTGAGGGATTATGCTTAGCCTCGTTCTCAAATCCTTCAACCCTATTGAGCAAATGTTCATCCCATCAATGAGAATATCACCTCTTGAAGGCTCAACTAAGCGAAACAAAGCACTTATAAGTGTACTTTTTCCACTTCCAGTCCTTCCAACAACTCCTACCCTACTCCCTTCTTTAAATGTACAAGTAATTCCCTTGAGGACTAATGGAGCATTAGAACGATACCGTATCTGAAATCAATGTAAAAATAGCCATTAGTGCATAATGTTTTAGTTCACTTCAGATATAAAAAGCTGAAAACTAAAAGAAGAGGTGGAAAAAAAGACATGGTGTTGTATAATAGCCTTTTGGGTTTGTACATATGAGGATAATTTAATATTTCATGTTTATTTCGGAGTTTATTCTAGATTCATTGTCGGACTGTCTGCATCACCATACAAGTCTGTTTCGAAGAGACGAGTCAGGTTTATTGTAAAACAAAAGTCTGAGTCATTGATGTAACTTTACCTCCAAGTCTTGAAGATCAATCCTGCCTTTGGAAGGCCACGAAGATGGTGGCCGGTTATTATCCAGAATGGCAGGAGGCTCAACCGGTATGTGAATGAATTGCTTGATTCTTTCAACAGAGATAATATAATTTGACATATCGGCAAACCATCTACTCCAAAATGTTTGGGCTGTTGTCAAGTGAAGTGCATAAGAAAGAGACAGACCCACAAGGCCTGCACAAGAGTTGCCACGAGCTATTATCTTGAACTAAATTTTACTATGGTAGATGTTAATTGACCTTTATATTCTAAGTTTAAATATGTTTTTGTCCAAACAAACATATATAATCTTACTACCTGGAGACACATATCCCTGAGGAAGTAGAATCAGTAACAAAGCTGCAGTGATGGCAGTCAAATTTTGAAGAGCTTCAATCCTTAAAACTGCCCATTCCACTGCCACATTGGAATGAAAGAACAATGAAGCATCTGTGTCCACAAGTGTTAAGTAGTTTTCGAAAAAATTGTCCACCATGTTGAATGCTCTTACAGTAACCACTCCAAGTGATGTCTCAGCTGCAAAATTCATGACTGGAGCTTTGGTTGTTCCGTTGATCCGTATTAGTTCCCTAGCAGTAGCTTGATAATATAGCTTTTAGGAAAGAAAAAAATATTAAGAAGTTCTCAGCTCAATGATCCATCCTTAGACATAGAAGGAATCAAGAAAAAGTGGAAGTTGGATAAACCTGAATGTATATCGATGCAACCATTGCAGGAACAACAACAATGAGAACTTGCCATGTGATTGAAACCATTATACAAATTATCACCACAATTTCAATTGTCATAGATGCTACATAGGTGATGGAATAAGGTAAATCAAAGTCCAAAATACTCAAATCTGATGAAGCCTGCACAAAAGAGGAGAAAATAATGAACAGAAAGAAATAAATATACATTTTTTTTGCGTATTGGTAGTAAAAAAAATCTCACTCTAGTTAAAATCCTTCCTACAGGAGTGGAATCAAAGAACAACATTGGAGCATTGAAGATAGCTGCAGTGAAGCTTGAGAAGAAAGCAGTAGAAGCTTTTAATCCGAGAAGTGCAGTCATGTAAGACCTTACATAGACAAAAACAACACTAGAAAGAGAAATTAGTGCATAAACTTCAATCAGTACGGCGTTTGTTACTTTTGGAATTTCAATGGCTATAGCAAGCCAAAAGGTTGATGCAACTTGCAAAGCCAAGAAAACAGATTGTCCTAAAATGATCAAACACATCATGAATGTTCCTTTGGAATAACTAATGTAATCCCAGAATGGCTTCCATCCAACATTACCAATCACTTTTTCTTCCTCTTCTGTAAGCTGTGCACCAATCGGACCCTTGATACTAGAAATCTCTCCCTCACTTTGATTTTTAGTGAGATAAAAACCATGAGGGTCTTGAGGATTATACAAAACCTCATTTTCAGAACCTCTTTTAATTCCATTAACTTGATTCAACTCAGTAATTGTGTCATTATGAGCACTCACAAGAAGTTTAAAGGTTGTTCCAGCTATCAAAAGATTCTCATATGTGTCCGATTGAATAACTTTTCCACCCTCCATTACCTAGAATATGAATTCCTCATGTTAAATTATGTTCAAATGTAGTATAATAATATAATAGGCATACAAATGAAATACTTTACCAAGATAGTATCAACTTCTGAGAGAAACTCCACTTGATGAGTAACTAGAATGACTGTTTTCTCCCTTAAAGCAGTCATGACACAGTCCTATAATGTTGTAGATGCAGTTAGTTTTATCATCACTAATTAATTAACATGATAACATAAAAGTGATAGTTCCTTACATTGAATAGTATTGCAGCTGTATGCGCGTCAACTGCACTGAAAGGGTCATCAAGAAGATAGATATCAGCGTCGTTGTAGACTGCTCTAGCTAGTTGAATCCTTTGCTTTTGTCCTCCACTCATGTTTATCCCTCTCTGACCAATTTCTGTAAGATCCCCATGGCTAAAGTCATTGATATCCTTATCTAAGGCACATGCTTTGATAGCTTTCTCATATCGTGTTTTGTCCATTGGCTTGCCAAAGAGTATATTATCTCGGACTGTTCCACTCTGGATCCATGCAGATTGGGAAACATAAGCAAGAGTGCCACCTACATTAACCTGTTTTCCATTTTCCATTACAGCAATATATCATGAGGTGAAACTTTTGAAGATACTATGTTTATTCATATGAATTTCGCGTCGTACAAAATCTAAATCGGTTCTATTAGTAACTTACAGTTCCTGAAATCTTGGGAATCTCTCCGAGTATTGCATACAAAAGTGATGATTTTCCAGCACCAACTGGTCCACAAACTGCTAATTTTTGTCCCCGTTTGATTTTTAAATTCAGATCCATTAAAATTGGAGACACAGATTCATGATCCCAAATGAAGTTGCCATCTTGAACCTCCACAGCATTAACCGAACATTGCTTTAAGTTTCTTTCACTTTCATCTTTGTTTAGTTCTTCGTCAAGCAAAAAGTTATTAAGACGATCAAACGAAACCTTAACTTGAATTATAATGGATAGAGCCTGTGGAATCATTTTAACAGGCTCTCCCATGTTCCTCAATGTTGAAATAACTGTGAAAATAGTTTCAGCATTCAATGGTGCACTCTTGGTAACAGCACATCCAAGGAACACAACAGCAGAAACAACTGTAGGAGACATCCAATAAAGAAATGTACTAGAAGCTTTCAAAATCTGCACCTTAGACAACCATTTGAACTCTTTATCACGTAGCGACTCGATTAAGTTCTTGAATTTTTCTTCCCATGATTGCAACTTAATGATCTTCATACTATTTAGAATCTCCGAAGTCGATCGAAGACGTTCGTCCTGTGCAATCATAAACTGTGACTGACAACTTTGTAGGCTCCTTGCAAATGGTACATTGAGAAGTCCACATATAAGAAGAGGGACCAAACCAGGAAGAGCACCAACACCAACAACAACAAAAAGAATAACAACGGAAAGAACGAGTTGCAATGCAGAAGTCCATGCTATATGAAACCACCATGGAAATTCTCCCATTCTATAAGCATCAACTGCAATGTAGTTCACAATCTCGCCGGCCGAGTGTCTTGCTCTCGCCGAGCTAGAAAGTTTTAGCTGCTTTTGATAAACTGCTACCATCAGAACTGATCTCATTTTCATACCTGACCTCTTTGAGTTAAAATACCAATGTCTTTGAGAGAAAGAGTCCAACACTTTGGAGACAATAAAAAAACCAACTATGGAAAGACCTTTTCCAAGATCTGCCTCAGTTCTATTAGAGTAGTTAACAAAAGCATAGAGTATTAAAGGCGAAACTACGACAGAAACAGTTCTGATTAATCCGTAAAATGCTATTAATATGTTTTCTTTTAAGAAAGTTCTAACTATAGACCAAAGAACCAAACTCTTTGTATTATTCTCAGTCCTAAGTGATTCCCAAGCATGGACAAAATTTTGATAGGCCATTTTAGCCTCATCTTCAGGAACAAGGGAAGGAATGTCTTCAAGATTGAGTGGTTTTGAATAACCTATACTGAGTAAAGAATTAATCCAAGAAAAAAGCAATTTACTGAGAAAAGTAGCATGTCCTAGTTCTGTTTGTTTTGTTTCAACTTTTTGAGCTAACAGTGGCTCAGAAATTTCACCTGCACCTATAATATTGATTAAAGATTACAACTAATCAATATATTTATAGTAAATACACACAAGAAAATATGCATCAGAAATAAGAATGACAATTGGCAAAATTTGGACACAATGTTGTAATACATATCAAACTTGTGTGACTACAATTTTTGTGTTAGTAATTTAGTACATATACTTTATGGATATTTAAGTATTTTTAGGCATGTTATCCACATTTTTACTAAAAATAATTTTATCAATTATTAAATATTATATTATTTTAAGTTTTTAACACTATTAAAAAAATTTATTGTAGAATTCAGAAAACTATAAACCAAATTATTCAATTTATCTAGAATATTTAAATGAATAAATATTATAATATAAATTCAAATAATAAAGATTAGAAAAGAGTGCATATATTTATGCATATTATGGGTAATTATTTAATTGTTAATTTAAATATAACTTATATAAAATATTTTTCTAAAATCCCAAAAGAGTATCAGATTATTAAGTGACTTTGATTTTTTTTATTATCTAAATTTCTAACTTAAATATTATTGATCATATTAAAGTTCATATCTTTGTTGACATATCACATTGTATATGAATTATGTTATAAATAAAAATTAGTATTAAAATATATAATGGTTAAATAATAATTTATTTTTTAAACTAATATTATTTAAATTTTGGAAATTATTTACATAAATAATTGAACATACCTTTAAAATTATATTTATCCTCACGTCTTTATATTTTAAAATTGTTTTATTTTTTAAAAAATTTCTAACACCAAAAAAATATCATCTATGTATTAATGACATATCTAAAATATATTAATGAAAAAAACTATGAGATATTTTTAAGCAATTTTTTTCTTTTTGAGCCCCATACATTCAACTTGCATGCAAGAGATATGTGTGTGATCATTTTTTTTAGTTGTTTACTTTTTAGGCTATTATACATTTAATTCCTTTTAAATAAAAATATTCAATACTTTTAGTAGGTGAAAATACTTAATGTTAGCATACTCGAGTATTTACTCACTTATAGGTGAATATTATGCTCAACAAATAACCAACCCAATAATGGTGTGAAAAGTAAGGAGTTGAAGACATAAAATATGTGTGTGTGTGTGAAATAATTAAGAACTTATGATAGCTATCACCTACAAAATCAAATGAGTACATATTATAGCTTAGAAGAAGATATATAGTGATTGCTTACATAACTCACACAATACTAAAAATGAAAAATAATGAAAGTTACCTATTGTGTTTCTCAACTCAGAGTAAGTCATTTTTGGAGCTTGAATATTGGTTTGTATTTCTCAACTCAGCAAAATAGACACTGAGTAGTGATTATTAATAAGAGTTGTGAACATGGAAGGATCTAAGGCTTATTAGCTGGTGGTAGCTGTACTGATTTTTTCATTTTAATATATTTGGACCACTTGAAAGAGATTTTGTCCTATTACTCTTAAAATTGGACTTGTCACTCTCCAAAATTATGTTTTTACTATAACACTCTGTTTTTTTAAATAAATAAATAAATAAAATTCATTTTTTATTTGTTATTTTTGGGAATTTTTATAAAAACTGTGCAATTTATCAGCTTTTTTAGTTTTCTATTGGATATTTACAAGTAAATCTTTTTTTGGTTAAAATTATGCATTTTTACCAATAATTTACATGCAATTATATCGAAGTTTTTAAAATATTTAATAAATAACGTGTTTTTTAATCAGTATTTTTGAAATGTCAGATAAAAATGCATACGTGCATACTAGATATTTCAAAAGTTCTGATAAAAGAGGTTGATGGTAATCAGATATTTCAAAAATTCGGTAAAATTATGTTTATTTTCAAATTTTTTTAAAAAATCTAGTAGTTTATATATATATATATATATATATATATATATATATATATATATATATATATATATATATATATATATATATATATATATATATATATATATATATATATATATATATATTGGCATATGACAAGGAGGATTTGCATATCAAGGAGGGTAGAGTAGTCCCTTCAGACTCTCAGAAGAGAAGGATTGAGCAGTCACACACACCCCATACTCTTTAACGTATATGAGGTAGAGTTGGACGAGACAGAGATCTTGATGTAAAGCCTGATACTCTCGTTGTTGAGAATGTATAGACAACAACTTAAGAGGATATAGAGACTCGGGCTAATGACACGAAGGTGGAGGCTTCGAGTGACATGGAGGTGACGGCTCAGGCTGATACAAAGTCATTTGTACAGACTGATAGAGGTGACGGCTCGGGCTGATACAAAGCCATTTGTACAGACTGATGGGGGCTTCCCTAGAGGGCCTAGTTATTGTACCTTATTCATCGTGTATGTCATTCATGCGGTATTTTGTCTATGGCATTGAAAAGTATAAATATTTTATTTTAAGTTTTTTTGCTAATAATTAATTGAAAAAACAGATGGTTTATACTTTAATTGTTATAAGATCGCGCCCCATTGAAGGTTTGCACATATGAAGCTAAGTTAAAAAAATTCTCAGATGTCTAGAAGTTTGATGAGGTGAAACAAATCATCGCTGATGCCTGTCTGCTTCTATTGATGGACATTTCACTGACCATGCTCGTTGTTCCACTGTTATTGAGTTCGACTAATGTGACATTCATTAGAGTCTTTTGTCAATTGTTGTCTTGGTTCAAATGGTGTTGATGCATAATTGCAATGCTCCATCTCAAATATCTTGAGTATCTCACTAGCATATCTTCTATGATGAATCACCAATCCTCTACCATATTCGTAAAACTCAATTCTAAACAAATATGAGATGTTTTTAAGATCAGTCATCTCAAATTTCTTCATCAAGTCCAGTTTGAAGTCTTCATTTTTTTTTCTTGCAGCTGCTTGTGATCAACAAGTCATCTACATAGAGGTATAGAATTATCAACTCATTATTTCTTCTCTTTTTAACCTACACACCATGCTCAATTTCAAACTTCATGAATCCTACCTCTCTTAGGAAACGATCAATCTTCGTATTCCAATCTCTTGGATCTTTTTTGAATCCATACAATGCCATATGTAGTTTGTACACTTTGTTCTCTTGGCCTTCTTTCTCAAAACCAACTGGTTGTGACACATAAACTTCTTCATCTAAAGGGCCATTCAAGAATTCACACTTTACATCCATCATACACATGGACCGGTTGTTGACATTGGCTAAGACAACAACCAATCTAATTGTCTCAATCCTAGCAATTGGTACAAATACTTCATTAAAATCAGTGCATTCCCTTTAAAGAAACCATTTGACCATAAGCCTTGCTTTTTGTCTGATCAGTTCAACCTTAGGACTCAGTTTTACTTTTTATACCCACTTCACATTAATTGCCTTATTTCCTTGTCGTAGATGAATAAGTGACCAAGTCTTGTCACCACTAGTTAATTGATAACCAATCAAGATCATTTGGCTTAATTTATCATCAAGATTCCTCCTCAATTGGTTAAGGACATGTCTATGTGCAATATACCCAAATACCTTTAGGTGGCCCAGGCTTGGTTTGACATCACACCAACATTCTTCTAGTGTGATCTTGTCTAACATCCTATTTGGGCATCTATTCGAGATGTATATTTCAATGGACACAACCTCACCCCATAGTTCATTAGGTATATGTTTGCCCTTCAACATATTTTTCACCATGTTCATGATGGTCCTGTTCTTTCTCAATGCAATCCAATTTGTTTAGGTGTATGTGGTGGCATAACCTAGTAAATAATTCATTCTCTTTCACATAATGAATTAAAATCACTTGACACATACCCCCCTCCGCTACCATAAGTTCTTAATACCTTTATCTTGTGACCACTTTGCCTTTCCACCATGGATTTGAATTTGGTGAACACATCAATCACATCACTTTTCTTCTTAATCAAGTATGCACATAATTTTCTTCTAAAAACATTTATGAATGTAAAATATTACTTGTTACCTCTAATTGAGTCCATTTGGATAGCGGCACACACATAAGATTATATGACTTCAAGAGAGGCTCTATACTTGCTTCATGTATCCTTGCTGAAACTATTATTTTGTTGCATGGCGTACTCCCTTCTACCATTCAAGTTGTTGTAACCACCTCTACCTTTTTTACCATTCCCCTTTTCTTTGTCATTCTTATCCTTACTTGATTGTACTTGAAATGCCACATCAGTTTATTAACTTGTTTTTAGACCTCTCCATCATTCTTTGCTTATGTGATTCAATAGTCACATGCATCTCTTCTTTTGTCAAAGTTGATCAATATTTGGAATCTCTTGCGGACACCACAATATGATCGAATTTTGGAAGTAAAGATCTCAAGACTTTTGCAACTATAGACTTCATTGACACCACCTCACCACACATCTTAATATGGTTTACCAACCTAGTCATCCTTGTAAAGAAATCACCTACACTTTAATTTTCTTCCATCTGAACCAACTCATGAAGCCTCTTGTGAGTTTGTAACCTCGCCTCCTTCACCTTCTAAGCACCACAAAATGAATTTTCCAATATATCACATGCCTCATTCGATGATTCAATATTTCAAACATTTTCAAAGTTATTTGGATCAACACATTGAATTATAAATAGAGCTTTGTAATCCTTCTTCTTCAATTCTTTGTGAGCTTTCTTCTGATCATTAGTGGCTGGATCATTAATTGGTGTAACTCCATTCTTCACAAGATCTCACACATCTTGATAGCAGAATACCACTTTCATCTGCTTGCACCAATTGTCATAATTTTTTTCATTCAAAATGTGGAGATTTGCAGGAAAGTGACCATTTGAATGAGAAGCCATTGCACAAGATCTTCCAAGAATCACATCCAGAAGTTGTAGATACCAGATGTTGAAACAAAACTCTTCAAGCAAGAACGAAAGCACTCTTTACTTGAATGATACACACACATGAGTTATTCAAAACTTTCGTTCTTTCACTCACACACTCTTTGTACTATTAAGAATTGAGAGAAGAGAAAAAGATAGGAGTCAGAGGAATAAGTGTATCGTACTACTACTTAAAGATTGCAATGCGAGAGTATATATAGAGGTTTCTTACACACCAAGCAACTCAAGAACCTCTAACTAAATCTATATTCACTAACTAACATAACAAATTTTGTTACAACAAAATTTTCTACTAAAAAGCTCTTACTTGTTTATCAAGTAACACACTAAAACAATGAATTATATCTAACAAATCCCATCATTGCTGAAATATACATATCATTCACTATCATCTTATAAAAAACTCAATCAAATTTTAACACGGGGAAGAAAAACAATTTTTTTTAAATTACTCCAATTTTTTTTTTTTTTTGCAAAGTGGATGTTTTGTAACACTTGTGGAATTTGGTTTAAAAAAATAAATTTGTTGTGAAAAAGGACAATAAAAAAAAAGAATGGAGAGAAAGCACAAAGTAATAGCGATGGCAATAGTGAGTGTCGTCTACCGTCTACCGTGAGAGACTTTTATAATCTCTTATATAAGAGAGTATAAATTTTATATTTTTTTAGTTTCAACCATTTATCGGTGGTTTTAAACTGTCAAAAATTTTCATTGATTATTTTGTGACGATTTAAAACCGTCACTTAAAGGTTGAAATTCAAAATACAAACTAAAAATTTGTGTTAATATTTAGTGGCAGTTTAAAACCGCCTCTAAATATTTGAAACAGAAAAAACAAAAAAAAAAACATGTTCATTTTGTACTCGTTTACGTAAGAGACCCGTAGACTAAACCATTGAAGTGAGTGTTTGAAAATTAAATTAGTGACATTGCGTAGACTTTTTTTTTTTCATTTAATGTTGAAGAAGAAAAAGAGTTTTAAATTAGGTGAAGAGAAATAAGTTGTTGTGTGATGGCACTTGGTAAGAAGATTCTTGAAGAGTTGTTTATTAGAACTTTAATGTTTTTTGGGTTGTCAAAAAATATAAAAATAAAGATGAAGTGGAATAAGATGAATGTGAAAAAAATATTCATTTTTTAATAATTTTTTTAGGTTAAATTAGGTTTGTTAATTCACTATGTCTAATTTTGTTAACATAACCACAAGTTTACGTTTCTAGGCAAAATTTACAAGAAATAATCAAGTTGATTAACGAAATAATTCTTGAAAGACTAAAATTAATGATTATTAGATAAGAGCGCAAAATAAAACTTAAAATTAAATTAAACAACCAAAAATTAATTAAGTCTATTTATTATTTTTTAAATTGCTAATCAAACATTTTATTAATTCATATAAAAGCACTTACGTTTTTTTCTTCAAATTTTTACTAATGTCAATTACAAAAATTAACAACTCAAACCAAATAACCATAACTAATAAATATTCAAAGTTTCTAATTTTATCAGTTGTTTAAGACTTAACTTCAAACTTGATTTTATGATCATTGGCTTGTTTAGCTAGTTAAAATAAAGTTCACATGATTTACCAATTTGTTTAAGCAATAGTATAGCTAAGCCTTTACATTATCTTATAAATTTGTAATGTTTTTAATGAAAAAAATCCTCTATAAATAAGTTGAAGCACTCTAAAATTTTGACATGTCAGAATGTTAATAAGTGGTCATAATTCATTTAGTACACATTTTAACTCATCAAAATTTGGTACATTTATATATCAAGAAAAATTGAATTCAAATCATTCTTCATCCATACACTATGCAATGTAATGTCTATATATGCATTAAATATATTGAAATTAATACAACGGACATTTGATAATGGTGTCTGTATTACTTAATTGAAAGTAGGTCACCACATTAAAGGCGTTAGCAAAGACCCTTCAAGTACATATTTTGAGCAACTAATCCAAAACACTCATCTTCCTTTTATATATATATATATATATATATATATTTCATATCCTATAAAAATGCTATTTTTATGTAAGAACATGCGAATTAAACTGAATCATTAGATTATAAAATAAATGGTTAATGAAGTTTTTGGTCCTCATAAATATTTCATATTTCACTTTTAGTCCCTCTAAAAATTTCCTTCAAAGAATGGTCCTCATAAAATTTTTAATTTTAACTTTTGGTCCCTCTTGCCAAAATCGTCGCTAAAACCGTCGCCATTTCCATCGCTAAATAAAAAACCGTCGCTAAAACCGACTAAAACCGTCGCTAATTCTGTCTCTAAGTTGTAAAAATCGTTGCTAATTGGTAGGAGGTACGAAAAGTTAAAATAAAAAATTTTATGAGGACCATTCTTTGAAGGAAATTTTTGGAGGGGCTAAAAGTGAAATTGAGATATTTATGAGGACCAAAAATTTCATTAACCCTAAAATAAATGACGGAGGAGAGGGAAAAAAATGACACATAATCTCCATCATTTATTTTAAATTCTAATGGTTCTGATTCATTCTCATGTTCTTACATAAAAATAACATTCTCATATGATACGTTCTATTCTGGACTGGACCAATGGCTAGAATTGGCCCATCCGCCTCTACTCCAGAGCGACCCAAATTGCCTAAGTCCAATCCACAGAGGGGCAAAAGTGACATTTCTGCCCCTCAAACCGGGCAAGGAATGCAACATTTCTCCCCGGAATTACTGCCCGTTACGCACGGCTTCATTACTCCTCGAACCGTTGTGGGCAGGTGCCCGGAACCATGCCTATGCCCGACACAACGGCTAGTTTTGGGCACCCTGCCCGACATAACGGCTAGTTTGGGTAGTTACCTATTCTTTGGGAAAAACGGTTATTTCGCCCCGAAAATAGGACCGTTGGCCACGCGCTGGGGGCTCTATATAAACCCTCTCGCTTGAGAGGGTCAGGTATCCAATATTCACCCTAAGAACACTCTTTGTACTTGCTCCTTTTCTCTGACCTTTACTTACTTGAGCGTCGGAGTGCCTTGCAGGTACATCCCCCTCCTCCTCTCTATACGACCATCATCCCTGACGCACTTGGCGGCCTGATTCTACAGGATATGATCCAGCCTTCACGATCAGTGGCGCCGTCTGTGGGAATCTTTGTTCTCCCCTTCTTTCTTTAACCGAAGATCAAAACAACTTTCGAACATCATCACGATCATGGCCTCCCAAGATCGCACCCAGGATGCTCTTCATTCCACCATCCTCCCCGTCAACAAATCTGACGTTGACGGCCAATCATCTCTCCTCTGAGATGCTCGTTTCCTTAGGGATGGAGCCACCGTTTCTCCTTCCCCAACTCCCGCTGATCGCAAAACTGAGGCCTCCCTCGGAGCCATAATCCAGAGGAAAGACGAACCTCTCTGAGCATACATCGAGAGGTTCAACAAAGAAGCAGTATAGGTTCCGACGACGGACAAAATGAAGAAGTTCCTGCTCAAGCAAGGGGTCCTCCCGGACTCCAATTTCGCTAAAGCCATCGGCCTCGCCCCACCGAGGAATTTAGACGCCCTCCTCCTCAAAGCCCAATCTCATATCCAGTACGAGGAGAAGATCGCGGCCTGCAACATCCGGGCATCGCGCCGCCAGGAGAATGCCCGGGCCGCCAAAGGAGAAGAAGCCTCGACATCTCGTCGGGGTGAACGAAGACACGAGGACCGTCCAAGGGACTCCCGCGACAGCAAGGGACCCTCCGGGTGCTTCCACGACTACACTCCCCTGACCGTTTCCAGGGAAAAGATCCTGTCCGAGTGTGCCAATTCGGAGTTCAAACAAGCCGGGGTCCGTTTCCCCAAACAGCTGCCGAACAGACCAAACGTGGATAAGTCGAAATACTGCCGCTTCCACAAAAGTCACAGCAATACTACAGAGGACTGCATCCATCTGAAGGATGCCATAGAGATACTGATCAGGGACGGGAACCTAAAACAGTTCGCAAAGAAGAAGGACACTCCTCGGCAAGACGCCCAGGAGTCCAAAAAGGTCGAGGAAGAAGTACCCTCCTCGGATGACACCAACGTACAGGTGGCAATGTCCATATCGCGGCCAGAGGACTTCTACATCCCAGACGGGCTCAACGCCCCTGCTTATTTTGCGGCCCATAGCCCGTGGGAGACTTTTCCTTCCGCCATGGTCATTTCTGGCGGGGGATTCAACAAAGTCACTGTGGGCTCCGTAAAATGGAAGTTCGACCACCTGATCAACACCAGCTCCAACAAAGTGATGACGTTTGATCAGGCCCAGAAGGGCTCCGTCCCAATCTCCTTTTACAAGGAGGAACTCCTCGGCGGGTCCCTAAACTCCAGCATACCTCTGCTCGTCAGAGCCCGGATGGCGAACTTTGACGTTCGCAGAATACTTGTCGACCAGGGTAGCTCGGTCGACATCATGTACTCCCAGCTGTTCTCAACACTTCAGCTGGACGAATCTCACCTCACTCCCTACGTGGGATCCGACTTGCAGGGATTCAACGGGTCCGTAACAAAGCCGTGGGGTTACGTCGAGCTGATCGTGACCTTCGGATCAGCAGAAACAGCCAGATCCATCAAGGTGCAGTTTCTGGTAATCGACTGCCCGTCGCTTTACCAGTGCATTTTCGGAAGGCCAACTCTGGTCGAGTTAGTAGCAGTACCCTCAACCGTCCACCTGAAGATGAAGTATTACACTTCGAAAGGGAAGGTCGCCACCCTCCACGGCGATATAGAAGCGGCCCGACGATGTTTCGAAGCAGCTACAAAGGGACTCAACACCATTGCGCCCAAGCCAAAGGTGTCGAGTAAGCCAACACTGCCAAGCAGCTCCGAGGAGGCCAAGCCTCTGCCCCAGGTCGACTCTATTGACCTCGACAGTCGCTTCCCCGAGGACCAACAGGATGAACGAGCAGTGTCAGCCGACCCATCCGCGTCAGCCAGCAGCAGCTCCTACCTGATGCGCCCAATCTCGGATGGCAACTTCGAGCTAGTTCTGTTCGGCGAAGACCCCCAACGGGGAGTGAAGATCGGAGCAGACCTACCTGACATCGCGAGGAAGCAGCTCAAAGCGTGCCTCCGAGAGAATGCCGACCTCTTCGCATGGAGCGCCGCTGAAATGCCCGGCTTAGATCCGACTGTCGCCTGTCACCAGCTGACCATTGACCCGGCCATCAAGGCCGTAGCACAACGTAGGAGAAAGCAGTCTCCGGAGAAAACGGAGGCTACTGAAAAAGCTGTAAAGGACCTCCTCGAGGCCAAATTCATTTCGGAGGCCAAGTACACCACTTGGCTGTCCAACGTTGTATTGGTTAAAAAATCTAATGGAAAATGGCGCATGTGCATTGATTATACCGATCTCAATAAGGCATGCCCGAAGGATGCCTACCCCCTCCCCAATATTGATAAACTTGTTGATAATTCCGCTGGTTTTAAACTTTTATCGTTCATGGACGCCTACTCGGGCTACAATCAAATCCCAATGGTAATGTCCGACAAAAAATATACTGCCTTCATTACCGAATCAGGGAATTATTACTACAACGTAATGCCCTTCGGCCTGAAGAACGCCGGAGCAACATACCAACGAATGATGAATAAAGTATTTCGAGGAGAAATAGGCGACATGCTCGAAGTATACATGGACGACATGATCGTAAAGTCCCACGAGGAAACTGATCATACCGCCCACTTGCGAAAGGTCTTCGAACAGGCCAGGAAATACAAAATGCGTTTTAATCCGGAGAAGTGCACGTTCGGCGTCCGAGCAGGCAAATTCCCCGGCTTCTACTTAACGGAACGAGGAATCGAAGCCAATCCCGACAAATGCCGAGCATTCTGCGAGTTTCCTACGCCCGAGTCCAAAATATCCATCCAGTCCCTCAACGGGATGCTCGCAGCACTATCTCGTTTCGTGGCCAAGTCCGCCCAGCACGCCCTACCATTCTTCAAGCTCTTCTGCAAAGAGGCCACGTTCGAATGGACCGAGGAGTGCGACAAGGCCCTTCTCCATCTGAAACGAGCACTCTCAGAGCCACCGGTTCTCTCTCGCCCGGACAATGGCGAAACACTATACCTATACATGGTCGTAGCAGCCGAAGCAGTGAGCGCCGCTCTCATCCGCGAGACACCTGACGGGAAGAAGCCCAGATATTTCACGAGCATGGTGCTACAAGGACCAGAGTTACGATACCAGCAGATAGAGAAGGTGGCATTGGGCCTCGTCAACGCTGCCAGGAGATTAAGGCACTACTTCCTGGCCCACACGATCGTGGTTCGAACAGATCAGCCCATAAAGCAGCTGCTTGGACGACCAGATATGGCCGGACGAATGCTTAAATGGTCGCTTGAACTGTCCGAATTTGACATCCGGTACGAAGGCAGAAAAGCCCTTAAGGCCCAAGCTCTGGCCGACTTCGTCGCGGAGATGACATTCGCGGACCCCCCCCCCCCCCCCCCCGCGAGCGAGACACGCAAGTGGACCATCTTCGTCGACGGTGCCTCAAGCTTGGCAGGTAGCGACGCGGGCATTATACTGGAGAGCAACGAAGAGACTATCGTCAAGGTATCACTCACACTGTCTTTCCTAACTTCCAATAACCAGGCTGAATACGAAGCCTTCCTCGCTGGGCTACGCCTTGCCGAGGATCTGGGAGCAGAAGAAGTCGTCATTTGCACGGATTCACAACTCGTGGCCCTCCAGGTCCGAGGTGAATACCAAGCCAAAAACGACAACCTGGCCGAATACCTGTCCCTGGTAAAGAAGGAAATGGAAAAGTTCACAACAGTAGAAGTGAAACACGTTCCCCGCGAACATAACGTACGAACGGACGTGCTGTCTAAACTGGTCAGCACGAAGAAGAAAGGCGAAAACAAATCCGTCATTCAAGAAGTACTTCCTCGACCCAGCATCGAGAAGGCCTCCCCGGCACTCGACGTGCAGGTGATCGGCGACAACAACTGCTGGATGACCCCAGTCTACAACTACCTCGCCAAGGACGAACTCCCGTCCGACCCAAAGGAGGCCGGCATAGTCAGGCGAAGGGCCTGCTCTTATGTCCTGGTCGAAGACAAACTATACAGACGGGGATTCTCCATTCCGCTGCTCAAATGTGTCGAGGAAGAAATGGTCACGCACATCCTACGCGAAATCCACGAAGGAATCAACGCCCAACATCTCGACGGAAGGTCCCTTGCTCAAAAGGCCCTCAGAGCAGGATACTACTGTCCGACTATGCAAAACGACGCAAAAGAGCACGTAAAGAAGTGCGATAAATGCCAACGGCACTGGGACATGCACCTAGCTCCACCTAACAAGCTCAAGGCTATGTCCTCCCCGTGGCCATTCGCCTGGTGGGGCCTAGACATCCTAGGACCCTTCGTGGTAGGATCAAGTCAGAACAAGTACCTCATAGTGGGCGTAGATTATTTCACAAAGTGGATAGAAGCAGAACCTCTAGCCAAAATAACTGCCCTCAACATCCTGCGTTTCTACAAACGAAACATCCTTGCACGTTTCGATATTCCCCAAGCGATAGTAACGGACAACAGAATGCAGTTCACGGACAGGAAGTTTCAGGACTTCGTCGCCCAACTGGGCACGAAGCAACACTTCGCATCCGTCGAACACCCCCAAAAAAATGGGCAGGCTGAGGCAGCTAACCGAGTCATCTTTCGAGGTCTCAAGCGAAGGCTAGACAAAGAAGGCGTGGGTCGAGGAGCTACACAGCGTGCTCTGGGCTTACCGTACAACTCCCCATTCAACGATCGGGGAAACACCTTTCTGTTTAGCATACGGAACCGAGGCTATAATTCCCGTCGAAGTTCACGTGCCCTCTAGGCGGACAGAGTCGCCCCTAGACGAGGAGATGAATAACGAATATTTAAGGGAAGAACTCGACCTCGTCGAGGAAATCAGAACCGGGGCAGCTCTCTGCGAGGCCTCACTGAAACAAAAGATCACCATCAGGCACAACGCCAAAGTGATACGACGAGAGTTCGGTGTGGGAAGCCTTGTCCTAAGAAGAAACCACAAAGACTCTCGCGAAGGCAAGCTAGCAGCCAATTGGGAGGGACCCTATCGCATCCGAGCAAAAACGGAAAATGGGGCCTACTACCTAGAACATCTCACTGGGGAGGAACTCGCTCCACCATGGAACGCCGAAAAGCTAAAACAATACTACAGCTAAATCCTCGGTTCGACTCGTCGCAACGACGAACGTCAACTACCGACCACTATGCGCGTCTAGGTACAAGCGTCGCATACGATTAAAGCACAACCCCGCTCAGTAACGAGCTGGGTAGTTGCTCGACAGCGGTCCCCGATCGAGCATCGCCGTCGTCAAAGTACCATGATTGGCAGAACCCCAGCTCGCGATGGGACGTTCACGCCGCGAACTCAGGCCTCAAACGCGACCTGAGCTCCGCTCCTCAGCCAGGATATTCCCAGGCCGTTTGACCAGTTCCCCACACTGTCGAACACATCTACAACGATCAAACCCCCATAAATATTCGCACAAGTCAAAAGCTCCCAAACACGGGCAGGTATACATTCACAGCAAGCATGCATACAACACTTAGCAAAAATAAACGCAAGTAAAATCATGCACGCGGAGAAGCCAGAAATATAATTAACATAACAGGTGGCCACAAGGTCCACGATTGTGCATTATTACATAAAACGGGACCATGTCCCCCAAAAATAAATTACAAATAATTCAACGGCACGCAGGCCGGACAAGATACAACAACATCAAAATAACGAAACTCCTCATTCATCCGCATGCTCGGTTGACGCCGGCTCAGGTCTCTGGTCCTCCTCGGGCTGGTCCTCAGGCTGAACCTTGGGGGTATCTAGAACAAGGCCTGCGGGCAAGACAATGCGACCATCCTCAACACGCGCAAGATAGTGAGTACCCTCGGCAGAGATCTCAAGCCCAGGGTTCACCACCCGCAATTGAGCCACGACGCTTTAAAAATACTCCTCTGCCACGGCGATGTCGTCATCTTCGGCCAGCAGGATGCGGGCAACCAGCTCAGACCTAGTCTTCAACTATTTTATCTCATCCGGTTCGTCGGCACCCGGGGCGCTGGCCGCCATCAACTCTTTGTTCAACTCCTCGACAGCCTTTTTCTCCGCCACCAGCTTGGATACATCCTCTTTCAGCCTGGCCGTCTCCTCTTCGGCCTTTCCTCGAGCCTCGCGGGCACTCTTAACTTCCTCCTTAAGGGCTGCCTTAGAAGCCCGGGCAGCTTTAAGTTCGGACTCAAGTGTAGAGTCCCCTTCTGCGTAAACAGTAGCCATCTCCAGCATCCTGACCAGGGCAGAAGCATCTTGGGCCACCAGCGCCCTCTTGCTCAGGCGATCCATGCCTTCCAACCAAAGGGATTCTGCCCAGGGGACGACCAAGGAGTTACCTTCAAAGAACCTCCTATCAAGGATGCACGGAGGGAGGTCAAACTTCCCTTTCTCCGGCACACGGGTAAGGTCCACAGCGTCTGATGTCCTTGGCCGCTTCGACCGCCCGGTCAAGGGCAGAGGAGATCCCCATGGAGCAGGAGAGGGAGAAGAAGAGGCCCCTGCGACAGTTTGAATAGTAGGAGGAGCTCGGGCACCAGCGGGCCGAGGTTTAGGAGGAGCCACTCCAGCTTTGTTCCTCGCCATAGCATTCCTCACCACGCGATCGCGAGCCTGAGGAATCTCACCTGCACAAATAAAGAAAAAACGAGCGCGTTAGCTCTGTGGAAAAGAGATAACACAAACAAAATCTAAATAACCAAGACTACCGAGCAGCTTCTCAGCATTCGCGGGAGTCTTGCACTCCAGCAGTGCCTTAACACTGACGAATCTGCGCTCAACTCTCTGGCTCCCATCCTCCTCGAAGATAGGGCTACCCTTGCTCGTCCAGCAGCTTGCAAGACTGAAGGAGTTGACCCAGTTCACCAGCCTCTCGTACGCCACGGCGTCCTGCCCGCGCAGATCGCTCGGCTGAAAGACATAATCGCTGGGCTTCTTGGAGAAATGGTCGGGTGCCCAGCGGATGGGGAACCTATAGAGCTTCTGCCCAATATATTCCCCTCCTTGTTAAGAAGCTCATTTCCATCCTCGTCAACCTCGATTTCCCAAACGTATGTGCTGTCCTAGGCCACCTCAGACACGGGTTCAACGATGAAATACCGCTCCTTGAAAGTCCGAATCGACTCTGAGAACGGCTTAAATAGCTTTCTGGGCTGCTTCAAAGAAACCCATCCGTACTTCTTCCCCGTCAGCTACCTTTGAAGATGGAAAACAGCGAAGAACAGAGGGAGAGTAGTCCCCAGAGAGAGATGCTCGCACACCAATTCAAAAGCCCGGATGAAGGCCAGCGAATTAGGGTGAAGTTGAAAGGGGGCCAGCTTCAGATGCTCGAACACCGACCGTTGGAAATCAGTGAAAGGCAGCCTCAGTCCCAGCTCTTTGAAGGTATACTCGTACATCATAAAGCGGTCCCCGAAATTCGAGCAGACCCGCTCGTTCAAAGTAGGGAAGTGCACCTTCCACTTCCCTTCTGGTCCTACCTCCGTAAAGACGTCCGCTAAAGACTTTGCGAACGTAGAAATATGCTCGGAAGTTTCGGCCACCTCCCACTCCTCCGCGGAGAACCCTTCGATGTCATCATCCTTCATATCATCCCGAACCACTTCTTCCTCCCTGGCATTGCTGGACGAACTTGAGGCCGCCGAGCTCGAAGCAGTCGAGCTACTATTTTCCTCGGAGCCAGTTTCCTCCACGGACGTGTCTAGGATAACTTCTCTGTCTGGCCCCGTCGCCATTACGATCACCTGAAAAGCAGAGAAAGACAGTGAATTCGACAGGAAATCAAATCCACCATTCCACTGCCAAGTCAAGTGAAAGGGCGCGCAAAAGGCTGAGGACAACGTCCCCGGCCTAAGCCCTAACATCGAATGAAAAACCTCCCCGTGAGGAGATGCCCGAGACATACCATCTGTCGCTCCCGGGATTTTCATCCTAGTACAAACGCGAAAGTGGCACCAAACAGAGTCGCCAGCAATGTGTATTTATCCCAAGAGAGGGAAAGGAAACACCGCATAAACCTGAAGGAAAGAATAGAGCATAGTCTTGCGACCAAGAGAATGGGTAAGGGAGTCGGTTACACGAGAGGAAGGTATTAGCACCCCCTCGCGTCCATCGTACCCGATGGGATCCACGCTTGCTTGTCTCGATCAAAGGGTGATAGAAAAGAATACTGGAAAAGGAACGAAAAGAGAACTGGAAAAGGAACGAGAAACAAATGTAGGGAAAATAAAAGAAGTGCTCGCATGGGCCCTACCCCACTGCCTACGTATCTCATCGGGAGCATGAGAATCAGAGCGACGTAGTTCCCCTCACTAGGGATGGATTGTGTTTTTTAGAGAACGGCTTACGTTCTAGCTCAGGTGTTGCAGGCTCGCTGGTCCGAGTGCGTTACCATCTTGCAAGAGAACGAGTAGAAGCGCGTTCGTACGCTAAGAGTGAATGAGGTGAGAAAAGAATTCCCGAAGGAAAGACGTTATTGTTTGTTTTTTGTCTTTTAGAAGGCAGTATTTTGGATTTGTTTGCATATGACAGTGTATCTGGATCTTAGTCATTGGAATGTGTATATTCTCACATTCCAAGATGGAATGGGTAAGAAAACACACTAAGAGTGAAGAAGACCCCCAAGCTTAGTTCCAATTATCAAGGTTCAAACACACTAGCATACTTGTATTTATTAAGTGTTTTTGTTGATTAAGAAATGAAGAAGTGTTTTTTATTTATTCCTTCAACAAGCATTGCATTTAAGTCCCTCACACAAGATCAAATGTTTAACACATTGACCCAAGATGGGCTATATGCTACACATTCTAAGATTACAAGAGAAGACCCCTTATAATCTTTTCTTTATATGAAAGGCCTAAATGCAATAAATGCCTACCTTTATTATATGTTTTGAATTTTCCTTTAAGAGATGAGAAGAGAGACTCAAGAGAGGATAAAGGTAAAAATCTATATGGACTAAGACTCAATCCTAATTGATTAGTTAAGGGAGTGATCCTAAGGTTTGTGAGGTTTAAACCTAAAGTCTAAAGAAAGAATGAATTAAACAATTCACTTCTAAAGTAGAAGATGAATTGTAATTCACAAAAGGGAAAGTGATGAGTTATTAAAAGAAAGCACATAAGTGCTTAACAAAACACAAAATGGAATTGTAAAAGAGATGAAAGGAAAGAAATTTGGAGGTGGATTCCTTATCCACACACAATTGCAACTTACTAAAGCCCCTACATGGTTAGTAAACATGTATAAGAAGCATAAGAAGTAAAAGAACATGTAATGCATCATAAAACACAAAAGAATTAAATGAGAAATCAAATCCTAGAACCACAACCAGAATGTACATCATATGGAAAACAAAAGGTTTTTATCATGCAAGTCCAAGTGGATAGGCAACAAACATCATCCATGGCATTAGAACATGCCACCATAAGAAAAGGGAGAATGAAAGATGAAAAGAAAGGAAAAGGACATGCATAAATGGAACATGTAAATCAACAACCAGAATTGAAACTAAATGGAAAATGGTTTATAAACATCTCAAAAGTATTTATGAATCAACATCAAGACATTCAAGAAGTAATATAAGAAGAATTGAAATGAAAGTTCAAAAAGAAAGTGCAAACAATACATGTTAATGATGCACAAAGTTCAAATTGAAATGAACATGTAAAGATGACCTATAATGTGTACCAAAGACCTATAATATCATATGAATGGCTCATAACATATTCAAATTCTCATACAAATATGCACAAAAGAATTCATGTAAACATGCACTAAAGTTGTAATGACATGCCATGGATTATGCTTCAAATGTAATGCATCAAACAAAAATCAAATGGACCTATGAAAATTATGCAAGCATGGTATTGGAGTTCACTAATTAGAGATGAATCACATATCAAAGTAGCATGCAAGGAACCAAGGCAAAATGATGTCAAACAATGCACTTAGGTCACATAGACATATCATACAAAGTAGCACAAAAGTGAACACCAAACATGCCATAAAATGACCTAAAAAATCAAATAAAAATCACTTAACATACCTCAAGATGCTAATGACTCAATACAAAAAGAAGAGCAACAAAACAATTTTTAATGATCAAGAACAAAATTAAACAAGATCATGTATCACCTTAAGAATGCACACCAAAGAAATTCAAAGAAAATTATGGAGCAGGGGTAAAAAGGTCATAAAATCAGAAAATAAAATCACCAAAAATTTTCTAAATGTTTTAATGATACTCATGAATTTTTGTGGAATTTTATGATACTATTTAGTATTTTTAAAAATAAAAAAACAAACGTGTAGAAAAATGGAAAAATAAATGCAATGCAAAAATGAATGGGGGTGCATGCCTAGTAAAAATGAGTTCAAAAATCATTGGGCCTTTAGAAATGGAGGTGTGGATAGCAAAATAGTCTAGGTCCATTAAGCGCGCAGTACACATTAATAACCATGCACTTCAGTCAAACCAAAGTCAAGCAATTATCACCCTTGGATCAAGTCAAGTCAACACCAAAGTCAAAGTAATTGAATCCAACACACGCGCGTGAAGACACACACTACATACCATGCACTGCACCACACAATGATTAAATGAAATCAGAAATAAAAACACGTGACATGCACGCCTATTTTAATGCGCTGTCACGTTTTTCACCACACGATGGGAACACATCAACGGCTACGATTAAAACTGCAAACAAAACCCTAGAATAAATATCACCGGCCGGAGATGACCTCCGGTCACCTTCTCCGGCCAACAACCACCACCTGCAAACTCACATGTTCACCAAAACACACAATACGCATACCAAAATGAAGCTGAGATAATGGAGACCAATGATACGCAATTATTTTTCACACAACAAGCATGCACACAAAGAACAGAGAGGATCAAACCAAGCCCTAACTTTTGGATCTAAGCCTCTACAAGGCCTATCAACTAGCCGGAGTAAGCAGAGCTTCTATCAAGCTTAAATTAACAAAAACAAGCTAAAATTAATGAAAATCAACTGAAGCAAAGTTGAATTATGAAACCTGAAAATGTGGAGCAATTGGAGATGTTGAGAAAAACCAGAGAAAAGCTTGATATGCTGAGCTTCTAGATCTTCAAACTTAGCAAAATAAATGCTATGGATTCGTAAATAGATGAAGGATATTGAAGCTTGCAATGATGCTGAACTTGCAGAAATGGAGTTGTTCTTGTTGCTCTTGATTCAACCACACCAAGCAATGATCAATGGAAGCACAATGGAGTTGAAATCGTGGAGAAGAAGATGAGCAAAATCAGAGAGAGTGAGAGGAGAATTCTGGAGTGAATGTGAGAAATGAGTGTTGTCTGAGAAATGTGAGTGAAATTTGGTTTTATAGTGTGAGTTAGAAATGGACCAGAGGTGGTTAAGTGAGTGAGTCAACTGAGTCCAAGTTGAGTTAACTGAGCTGCCTCTAACTAACTGAGCCAAGTTAGTTAGGGCGAGTCAGCTGTGGGTGTGCTATAGTGGTGGAGGTCCATGGTGTTATGGTGGAAGTAAAAATGAACTGACATTGCACGGCTGTCTCACCAAACTTGTTCAGCAAGTTGCTTTTTTCTATTTTCGTGCATGGCACGTGCTCATGTGCATGGACATGTGATGAGTGTTTGGTTAAATGAAGAAAGAGTTGGAGGGTGAGCAATGCACGAGCAAGCTGAGACAACAACAACAACATTCGTTTTTTCTGGTTTTTTAAGATAGTTTGGAAATAATGCAAACATGGATGTTTAATGGTGATTTTCTCATGGCATTGTGGGTGATTTGGTGTGTTTTTGGAGTCATTGGAAAGAGGGCACATAGTGCTACAAGTTTGGTGTGAAAAAGGAATTGAAATGATACCTCAAACATGCTCCAAAATGACTATAAACTTAAGCACACAAGATTGGCTGATGGGCGCACCAGGTGGTCGATTGGCAAGGCTGGCATGGCACGAAATTTCAACATAACCACCCTATCTTGAGACCAATATTTCTCCCTCATAACTTGATCAAATGGAATTTTGTCCAACATGAAACTTGAAGAAGACATTACAGGGAACATTTTTGATGTTGACAAGTTTTGAAAATGAAGCCTCTAACCATGAGAAAAATAGGTGTACATTTGGCCCACCAACTGTTTGTTAAAATGACTGCGCGCGTGCCCTGAAAATCTTGGTCATGACCTAGTTTTGAACCTACTTTGCTCAAACTTTGATCAATCATATCTCACTCAATTTTTATCCAATGGAGATGTTCCACACATGGATTTGAAGCTTAAAACAAGATCTTTTGTTGTGGCCGAGTGGAATTTTCATTTGGTGCTTCAATTTTAAATGGCCTTGGTTCAAACTCTGATGCAAAATGGCCAAAACTTGCTATTTTTAGTAACCCTTCCTCTTCCAAAAATGGCAACTTTCCACCTCTTGATTTTTTCATGATTCCTTTGGAGTTTCTTGACCAAATTTTGTACATTGGACATATGTAACATGAATTTCATGATTTTGGGCTCAAAAAGTCAAGAGTTGACTTTTTCCTCTAATTATTTGACTTGGCCCCAAATTTCCTGATTTTTGATCTTTCTTCCAATTGAACCACCTCCAAAACCAATTGAGGGGCAATTTTCCATACACATACACTTAAGAACATGTAGAATACCATGACATCAAGTTTTGTCCAAAAAATCAAAGATTCCCTGATTTAATGGGAAACCCTAGTTTTGGTGCCCACCTCCTAGGAGAAAAATGTGCAGTCTTCAATTTCAAATTCTTCAGAGTATGTTGTGTACCTTCTTAAAGGATGATGATATATGCCATTTGAGGATGATTTTGGATCAATGAGCTATCTCCTTTGAGGGTTTTCCTTTAGTTTTTGAACCTCTTGCATAGTGAAAGATGTAGTGCTTCAATCTCCCATTGAATCTCTCATTCTTGAGGTTATGGATGTTCCATTGAGATGGTATGAGACATGAAAGACCACTTGGCTTGCCTTGAGGAAACTTGATTGACCTTTGAATGATCTCTTGATTGTCCACCTTCCACCTGATCATATGCCCTGATGGTAAGAAGGATGCCATGCTTCATTTTTCTATGTTAAATGCAATGCAATGCTAATGAGATGGATATGATATGATAAATGATAATGACATGCTATGATGACAAAGAGGGAGAGCAAATTTTGGGGTATTACAGTTGCCCCTATTCAAACGCTGTAGACCTGAATGCCTGAAAGCGATTGCTTTCGGACTTTCAAGGTATATAGCGATTGAATACCAAATATAACCAAAAATTTGCTCTGGATGATGAGGAAGAAACTCCCACGACATTGCTAGCTTGAATCTTCAATGAAACATTGTCGGAGAAAACTGTCTTTTGAACGACACCAGACGACTACTGGCTTGCCACACTGCTGGTGGACTTTAATAATGTCTTTTATGCAATTCCAGACGACTACTGGCCTGCCACACTACTGGTGGACTTTGCAGCTTCGTGCCACCCGAAGATGGACTTTTGCCAATCCACTGTTGGACTTTTGCCACCCGAAGACGGACTTTTGCCAATCCACTGTTGGACTTTTAGAATATGCCACCCTTAGATGGACCTTTCGCCAATCCACTGTTGGACTTTTAGCTGCTTTGCCACCCGAAGATGGACTTTTGCCAATCCACTGTTGGACTTTTAGAATATGCCACCCTTAGATGGACCTTTCGCCAATCCACTGTTGGACTTTTAGCTGCTTTGCCACCCGAAGATGGACTTTTGCCAATCCACTGTTGGACTTTTAGAATATGCCACCCTTAGATGGACCTTTCGCCAATCCACTGTTGGACTGTTGCCACCCGAAGACGGACTTTTGCCAATCCACTGTTGGACTTTTGCCACCCGAAGACGGACTTTTGCCAATCCACTGTTGGACTTTTGCCACCCGAAGACGGACTTTTGCCAATCCACTGTTGGACTTTTGCCACCCGAAGACGGACTTTTGCCAATCCACTGTTGGACTTTTGCTAACGTCTTTTAACAATGCCAGACGACTACTGGCTTGCCACACTACGGGTGGACTTTCGCAAAATTCCAATACTGGATTACACTCTGCATCCGTGTCAGACATCTCTGCCGACTTTGCTGAGGAACAATGATCAATGACTTGACTTTAGAGGTTCCTGAGAGGATAGCATCTCTGCTGGATAATGAATGAACAATCCGTCTGCTCCGAATTGTCAAGTTTGCCAAAAATAAATTGGACTTGAAGAATAATAGATCTGCCAGTAATCACTTCATCTGCTGGGGGAATGAATTCTGGTCACAGCGACTCCGCTGGGGATGAGAATTTCTTTGCATGGCGTCTTGCTAAGGAAGAAAAGTCATAAAAAAAACTCTGCTTGGGGATCTATCCAATCCAAGACCCTTTGTAGGGGTTATCCACCTTTTGACCCGGCTGGGGAAAGACTGTGTCATCCTTGAACTGACTCTGTGGCGAGAGCCATACATCTGTGGTAAGGGCCACAACTTCAAAGCCTGTGGCGAGGGCCATGCATTTGTGGCGAGGGCCACAGTATTAAAGCCTGTGGCGAGGGCCATGGCTTCAAAAAGCTGCCAACCTGCTCTTTTCTTCTATTCTTCCTATTTTCTTCGTTTCTTTGCCATTTCTTGTCCTTTTCGCATGTGAGCTTTGTGATTGGATGTATATGAAATAAAAATAGAAATACCGACATAACAAGATAAAAATAAACAAAAAATGGTACTAAAATGCATGCGAATCAGGTCAAATATACAGTATAATTTTGCGTTATCAAACTCCCCCACACTTAAACCTTTGCTTGTCCTCAAGCAAACCATGACTCGCGAGAAAAATTGTGTATACGGATACTCATCCTTGGCTACTAACTCTACTTCGGTTAAGTTTGTGTTGATAGGTACTTGCTCACACACTAAGGATATCGTAACAATACAATTTTGCTTTTGCGGTCATCAACCTCTCTCCTATACAAACCAATCTGAATCATGTCATTATACCTAAGCCTAACTCACTCATCCTTCTTTTATCCCTTTTCATTTTGGCACAATCACATTAAGCTCGTTATCCTTTCACACTCATGGTAGGATACCTGTTAGTGACTATGATCTCATTATCATCATTTTTTTCTTTTTGCACATTGTCTTAAATATCAATAAAGAAGTTTGCACCGTTGGGCTAAATGATCAGGTGAGGATCACCTAACTTAGAAGGAGCATTTCCTTTCATTCATTCATTTTTTTTCTTTTCTTAATTTACCTTTTAAGCCTGAGATCATACACTTATTTGCATCGGCTTCCGACTTAGTGCGTGCTTAGGATGATGTTGACTGCTAAATAAACTAATTAGGGACTACTAAAGGGGTGAGAACTTAAGGCTATGGCATAACAAGTACTCAAATTGATTTCCATAATTGGGAGGCTCACGGTGTTAGAACGATACCGATCTTGCGGAATTTTCCCAAGTCTCACAATTCAACCTCAATTTTGTTTGCAGCCTAAGATTTTCAAAAGAAACCCTGTTTTTTTACTCAAAAAATTTTCAAAATGTTTGGTGTGGCTCAAGGGAATGGGGAAATCGAAAAACAATATAAAACACGCATAGAGACTCGACAGCACATCACAGACGCGCGAAACATTAAAACAGAAGAAAAAAAATTTAAAATCATGCTAGAAAACAGTAAATCTAACTAGAAAGATGCTAGAAAATAGTAAATCTAACTAGAAAGCGGTAAAATGAAAGCGGTAAATGTTCCTCCCCCACACTTAAACCAAACATTATCCTCAATATTTTGATAAAAGGTGAAAAAGGAAAGATAGAACCTGTATGAGTGCCACGACCAAATTCGCTCTGATTCTTCCCATGTTGTCCCTGTCTTAGCTGGCCACTTCTACTCTGGCGTCTTGTACTACGAGTTATCTGAATTTGCTGAAACTTCACTTTACTGAAGCCGCTTACCATACTGCCTGTTTCCGAAGAAAGTACCTGCAAAAATTGTTGGAAAAATATGGTGCGGTGTGTGCAGGTGGAACCTGACCATGCAAAGAACAAGGAGGAGGTAAGTTACGAACTAGAGAGACATGCTCTCTCATATCATACTCATCATTGGTGTCACCACCAGCAGCGACATTCGTAGGAATGTCCGTGGGCACCAACTCATCTCCAAGATTGTCATCCAGAGATCGTTCGTCTAAATGTAGCTGAGACGTGACAAGCGATACCATTCTTTATTTTCTGCAAACATAAACAATAAAAGGAAAACATTAAATTAAAATCTCGTGGGTTTCCTCCCACACAGGGCTTTGTTTAACGTCGATATCTCGACGGCTAGAAGTGTTAATCTTCGGTTTCCAAGGCCATTTATCAAGCCATCTCACATATCCCTCACCTTTTCTTTTCTTCCTTCTGTGGGGTGGTATATTCTTTTGAGCTTGTGGTGGTGGTTCTGGATCTATCCTAAGTATTAGCTTTTCAAGTTTGGGCTTAGTTATGAAATTCTGGCATAGATATCAGATGTCCTACACAGATGTTGAGACACTGATATCGAACATAATGAACAAGTTAACAAAAATAATAACAGTGCAGAAAGTAAAGAACACAGTGATATGTTTACCGAGTTCGGATCAACAATCCTACTCTGGGGGCTACCAAGCCAGGGACAAAATCAATATACGATAGTATCAATTCACAGATCATACAACAACCACATCCGGTTACGATCTGATCACTTAATCACTACCCTTCCTATGACTTCTACCTAAGACTCACCTAGGTATGAGGCCCTCCTGAAATCCCTCTTCAATCACAAATCGTGACTGGTTCCTTTCGACACAAGTAACAAAACGAAAGCCACACTTTCAAAACACACAATTCTCAATACTTCAAAGCTTATGAGAATAGACACACAAGAAACTCAATGCTTAAAAGCTTATGAGTAACTGACAGAACTTACAACACAAAAACCAGTCCTTGTACTGTTATCAGAATGATACTAGTTAGGCTCACAAATAACACTCAAAAACCCTAACAAAACACACGTAAGTTCCACACCTAAACTAGGTTTACACCAGTCAATATATAGCATTAAATCTGGACTGGATTGGGCTTCAAAAACGCAGCAAAGAGAGTGCACATAATTCTGCAAAATAAACTCCAAGAAAATAGGTCTTCAATCTAAAGTTTCCTAATATGTCTCCATATTTAGAAAGTGTTGAAAATTCGAAAACCAACACATAAAAACTCAACCCAAAATACTTTGGATGCCACATAGGATAACTAAATATTCACAGAATATTCAATAACAAATACCAACAACAAAATCTTCCTTTTAAACCAAAATCAGACGCGATGTCCTATGGTCCAGGATGGGACATCTTTATCCGACATGTTTAATGCAGAATATTAGAACATCTTGTTTCAACATCTTGCTGCTAGAATAGTTTTAGCAAAATAAATGCCAACCAGAAAATCAAAGAAATAACAATCTCCCCCTTTGGCTTATTTTGGCTAAAACTACACACCAAACAATCTTGCAAAGATAACACCAGCAAAACAACAGTATCAGAGACAGCAGCGAAAAACACACCATAACACCAACACCAAAAACACAGCATAGCAGCAAGCAGCAAAAAAAATTCACACCCAAAAGAACTCCCCCTCAACTGCAGCAACACAACAACATTCAACATTCTCCCCCTCACCTGCAGCACCAGCACAAGCACACCACAAGACTCACCACAAGCACACTACTCCCCCTTTTTAGCCAAAAATATGACAAAGGCAACTGCACGGTCAAGTCATAAACCAGAATAAACAGCATCAGAAAGTAGATGCACACAACATCACATGACCAAATGTCATGCACAAGCTTCAGCATCTTTCCCTTCATAAGCACCTGCACAAGCTGCACTACCTGAATTACCTTTATTCTTTTTAGTCTGGCAGCCAGAAAGAACATTAATTGCTATAGTTCTTCATGAATACAAACCCCAAGTCTACTCCTCATATTTTCAAATTGAACTGCATCCAGAGCCTTGGTAAATATGTCAGCAAGTTGATTTTTTGTGCTAATATGCTCAAGAGTTATGACTTTGTCCTCCACAAGTTCTCTGATGAAATGATGCCTGATATCAATGTGCTTAGTCCTGCTATGTTGAATAGGATTTTTAGAAATATTAATAGCACTCAGGTTGTCACAAAATAATGTCATGACATCTTGTGTGACATTATACTCAGATAGCATTTGCTTCATCCACACCAGTTGAGCACAACTACTTCCAGCTGCTATGTACTCAGCTTCAGCAGTAGAAAGAGATACATAATTCTGCTTCTTACTAAACCATGAAATAAGATTATTTCCCAAAAAGAAACAACCTCCAGAGGTACTTCTCCTATCATCAGCACTTCCAGCCCAATCAGCATCACAGTATCCTTGGGTTTTGCTTGGGATCTTGCACATACACCAACTGCAAAAGTTATGTCTGGCCTACTTGCTGTGAGATACAACAGACTTCCAATCATGCTTCTGTATAAACTCTATTCAACATTCACTCCCTTTTCATCTTTGGATAACTTCAAGTGAGTAGGAGCTGGAGTTCTCTTGTGCTTGGCATTATCCAATCCAAACTTCTTCACAATATTCCTCGCATATTTGCTCTGACAAATAAAAATGGAATCTTCCATCTGCTTGACTTGCAATCCAAGGAAGTAAGTCAATTCACCTACCAAGCTCATTTCAAATTCAGATTGCATTTGGTTGACAAAATGTTGGACCATTTCATCCGACATCCCACCAAACACAATATCATCTACATAAATTTGAGCAATCATTAGTTTCCCATCCTTCTCCTTGACAAAGAGTGTTTTATCAATACCACCTTTCCTGTTTCCATGTTTGACTAAGAACTCTGTCGGCCTTTCATACCAAGCTCTTGGAGCTTGTTTCAAACCATACAAAGCCTTCTTTAGCTTGTAGACATGATCAGGAAAATTTGGATCCACAAACCCTTTAGGCTGCTCAACATAAACTTCCTCATTAAGATAACCATTCAGAAAGGCACTCTTGACATCCATTTGAAACAATTTGAATTTCAAAAAACATGCCACTCCTAGCAACAATCTGATGGATTCCAATCGAGCCACAGGAGCAAATGTTTCATCAAAATCTACTCCTTCAATCTATGTGTATCCTTGAGCAACTAGTATGGCTTTGTTTCTGGTAACAACTCCTTGTTCATCAGACTTATTCTTATAAACTCACTTTGTTCCAATCACATTTATTCCTGCTGGTCGTGGTACCAGTTCCCAGACTTCATTCCTCTTGAATTGACAAAGCTCATCATGCATAGCACTTATCCAGAACTCATCTGTCAATGCCTCTTTAACATTCTTTGGTTCAAGCTTTGAAACAAAACAGGCATTTGACACAGCCTCCCTCGATCTGGTTCTTACACCTTCATTCAGATTTCCAATAATCAACTCATTAGGGTGATCCTTCTGAACCCTTATAGAGGATCCCCTGTTAGCATCCTCTACCTCTTCATTCTCAGGAGTGTTGGTCTCTTGAGCATTATCTTCTACGGACTCGGTGTCTTGTGAGATTTTATTGTTCATGGGAAAGCATGTTCCAACATCATCTGGGACATCTTCGTCTTTGCCAGAGTCATCGACCACCACATTTATGGATTCCATCATTACCTTAGTTCTGGAATTAAATACCCTATATGCTTTACTGTTTGTAGAGTATCCCAAAAATATCCCTTCCTCACTCTTAGGATCCATCTTTCGCCTCTGCTCACGATCCGCCAAGATATAGCACTTACTCCCAAAAACATGGAAATATTTCACATTTGGCTTTCTACCTTTCCATAGCTCATAAAGAGTGACAGAAGTACCTGATCTGATAGTCACCCTATTGTGTATATAGCAAGCGGTATTCATGGCTTCATCCCAAAAATGATATGGAAGCTTTTTGGCATGAATCATGACCCTTGCACACTCTTGAATAGTCCTATTCTTGCATTCCACCACACCATTTTGTTGAGGAGTGATTGGTGATGAGAATTCATGAGTGATTCCTTAAGATAAACAAAACTCTTCAAACCTGCTATTTTCAAATTCTTTCCCATGGTCACTTCTGATTCGTACAACACCACAATCCTTTTCTCGTTGAATCCTTTGACACAATTCTTTGAAAGATGCAAATACTTCAGACTTCTCTCTGATAAAGCTTATCCAGATGAATCTGGAATAATCATCAACGACAACATAGGCATACTTCTTCCCACCAAGACTTTCAACTTGCATAGGTCCCATTAAGTCCATGTGAAGCAGCTCCAGAACTCTAGAAGTTGTGGTAAGATGTTGAAGCTTTTTGTGTGACGTCCTTGTTTGCTTCCCAACTTGACATTCACCACATATTCTATCATCATCAATCTTCAGCTTGGGAATACCTCTAACAGCCTCACTTGACAGAACTTTCTTCATCCCTTTCAAATGTAAGTGACCCAATTTCTGATGCCACAGTTTGGTTTCATCTTCCTTTGACATCAAACAGGTAGACAAACTTTCTGATTCTTGAGGATTCCACAGATAGCAGTTATCCTTTGACCTGGTTCCCTTCATGACAACTTCATTTTCTTCATTGGTTATTAGGCATTCATATTTTGTGAAATTTACTTTGAGTCCTAGATCACACAGTTGGCTTATACTTATCAAATTTGTAGTCAGCCCTTTGACAAATAGAACACGAACCAGATTTGGTTGTCCTGTGTAGTCCAGCTTTCCAACACCTTTTATTTCACCTTTTGATCCATCCCCAAAAGTGACATAGTTGGTAGAGTGAGGCTTGAAATCTGACAAAAATTTCTTCACACCAGTCATGTGTCTTGAACAACCACTGTCAAAGTACCAATCTTCCCTTGCAGATGCTTTGAGAGAGGTATGTGCTATGAAACCAGCCATCATATTTCTAGGAGTCCATCTTTTCTTTACTTTAGCCCAATTCTGTCCTTTATTTTGTTGATGAGCAGTTTTGGGATAACCATGCAAATTGTAGTAAAAGGACTTTAAGTGACCAATCTTTCCACAGTAATGACATCTCCATGGTTTATACTTTAAACTACATACTATTTTCTGATGTTTCATCTGATGTTGAAACATGTGATTTGACATCTCCTCCTCTTGCTTTATTTTCTGAGGAACAAACTTTAGTACAGACTTCTTGTATTTCTCTACTTGATTGTTAAAACCAAGACCTTGTACATTTCCAGCATTTTTCCCAGTCTGAAGAATCTCATCCAGCTGCGTGGAACCATTGTTCAGCATTCTTATAGATTTGGTCATATTGTCAAGTTTTGACTTTTGCCATACAACCTCCTCTTTAAGATCAGCAATGATTGATAGATGTTCTTCCTTCTCAGCTTCTAGTTGAGCTATCAGAACCTTCTGTTCTAATATTATCTGGCACCTCTCTTCATTCTTGATACATAACTCTGAGAACCCAGTGATAACTTCCTACTTAGTGAGTTCTCCAATATAAGATTCTTTGTCAGAATCAGACTCACAAGTTGTTTCTCCATCAGATTTACAGATTCCAGTCAAGGTTGTCACCAATTTTGTTGATTCTTCTTCAAGATCACTCTCAGACTTTCCTTCTGACCAAGACACAGATAAGCCCTTCTTCTGCCTTTTGAGATACGTGGGACACTCAGTTTTTATGTGCCCAAATCCCTCACATTCAAAACACTGAACTCTCTTCCCTTTATTGGAGTCTTCTTCAGTTCTGGACCATCTGCCTCCATCCTGGTTTTTACTGATGTCGGGTGACTTGTTCTGAACATTTGCTCTTGACTTTCAGTCCATCCTTTTCAACACTTTGTTAAATTGTTTTCCAAGCAATACCAGATCTTTAGACACCCCTTCATCTCTGACCAGGTTACCTTCATCGTCTGAATCACCAGCATTTGACACAAAAGCTATACTCTTCTTCTTTTCAGACTTTTCACTGATCCCCAATTCAAATGTTTGAAGTGATCCCACAAGTTCATCCACTTTCATCTTATCTATGTCCTGAGCTTCCTCTATAGCAGTCACTTTCATGTCAAATCTCTTAGGTAGAGATCTGGGAATTTTTCTGACCAGTTTACTATCAGACATCTTTTCACCTAGGGCACTTGAAGCATTAGCTATCTCAATAATGTTCATGTGAAAATCATGAATGCTCTCATCTTCCTTCATCTTCAAATTCTCAAACTTGGTAGTGAGAAGCTGAAGTTTTGACATCTTCACCTTTGAAGTCCCTTCATGAGCAACCTTCAAGACCTGCCAAGCCTCTTTTGCAATGGTGCAGTGTTCAATCAACCTGAAGATATTTTTGTTAACACCATTAAACAATGCATTCATGGCTTTGGAATTTCCTAAGGACCCTTTGTAGTCTGCATCATCCCAGTCTTCCTCTTCCTTCACCACATCAGTAGGATTACCTTTTCCATCTCTAACCTTTGGGGGTTCCCATCCTTTGATAACAGCTTTCCATGCTTGATCATCCATGGATTTGATGAATGCTACCATCCATGGTTTCCAGTAGTCATAGTTGGAACCATCAAGCAGAGGTGGTTTGTTCAAGAATCCTCCATCCTTGTCCATTGCACCAGAAAGTTCCTTCCCTGAATCTCACCCAGAACCAAACAAGGGTGCAAGCTCTTGATGCCAATTGAAATTCTGGCACAGATATCAGATGTCCTACACAGATGTTGAGACACTGATATCGAACACAATGAACAAGTTAACAAAAATAATAACAGTGCAGAAAGTAAAGAACACAGTGATATGTTTACCCAGTTCGGATCAACAATCCTACTCTGGGGGCTACCAAGCCAGGGACGAAATCAATATACGATAGTATCAATTCACAGATCATACAGCAACCACATCCGGTTACAATCCGATCACTTAATCACTACCCTTCCTATGACTTCTACCTAAGACTCACCTAGGTATGAGGCCCTCCTCAAATCCCTCTTCAATCACAGACCGTGACTGGTTCCTTTCGACACAAGTAACAAAATGAAAGCCACACTTTCAAAACACACAATTCTCAATACTTCAAAGCTTATGAGAATAGACACACAAGAAACTCAATGCTTAAAAGCTTATGAGTAACTGACAGAACTTACAACACAAAAACCAGTCCTTGTACTGTTATCAGAATGATACCAGTTAGGCTCACAAATAACACTCAAAAACCCTAACAAAACACACGTAAGTTCCACACCTAAACTAGGTTTACACCAGTCAATATATAGCATTAAATATGGACTGGATTGGGCTTCAAAAACGCAGCAAAGAGACTGCACATAATTCTGCAAAATAAACTCCAAGAAAATAGGTCTTCAATCTAAAGTTTCCTAATATGTCTCCATATTTAGAAAGTGTTGAAAATCCGATAACCAACACATAAAAACTCAACCCAAAATACTTTGGATGCCACATAGGATAACTAAATATTCACAGAATATTCAGTAACAAATACCAACAACAGAATCTTCCTTTTAAACCAAAATCAGACGCGATGTCCTATGGTCCAGGATGGGACATCTTTATCCGACATGTTTAATGCAGAATATTAGAACATCTTGTTTCAACATCTTGCTGCTAGAATAATTTTAGCAAAATAAATGCCAACCACAAAATCAAAGAAATAACGAGTTATTTCATCCATCACCTCAAAGTTTAACCTTACCCTCTTAACACTAATGATTTCCCTAGTTTCATGGTCCCCTAATTTTCTCTTTTTATACAGGACCTCAGACGAAGATGCATTGGCATGGACATTTTCCAATGCCTTCACATACGTTTCGGATTGGGTGTCTACAAACCTATGCGGGAAAGGAATCGGTGGGGTATAGGGAGGAGGAACAACAATAAATGCTTCCTTTTCTACCTCTTCGACAACCTCCCTTTCGGGTGGTGTCGTTGAATTTTTCTCAATCTCTACTTTTTCCTCACTAGAACTCTCCTCAACCTCATTATCGCTCTCCTTAGGATTTTCGAATTGTCTTTCACTACTGGTCACTACAACATCCACATGCTCCTCAAGGGAGGGTCCTATAGGTGTTTGTACAAAAAGGGAGATTTGAGTCTTCAATGCCTCAGTGTGACACACGAGGGACTCGGCCATAGTGTTTATCTGCCCAAAGGTTTCATAAGTTTCGAGATGTTGTCTTCTAAGCTCTTCATTCTAGAGAGTTTGTGTCTCCACAAAGCGCTCCATCATAGATTCTAGCCTAGAATTAGCTTTTGTTTCAATGAAATCCTCCATTAATGTTTCGAGGTTGGAATTATTGGATTCTTGCGGTTCCTCAAAATATTTGGAATGGTGATCGTAGAGGAAATTTGGGTGCGGTTCCTCGAGATATTGGGAGTGAGTCAGTGTCGCATTGAAATCCTGCATTAATATATCTAGGTTGGAATTATGAGATACTTGCGACTCCTCAAAATGTTAGGATTGGTAGTTGCAGAGGCAATTTGGGTGAGAATGAGTTAGTGATGCATTGAAATTCTCCATTTGTATTTCAAGGTTGGAATTATGGGATTCTTGCGATTCCTCGAAATACTGGGAGTGGTGATTGTAGAAAAAATTTGGGTGATACATAGTAATGAGTGCCTTAGTCTATACGGTGCAACAACGGAATAACAATATCGACAGTTGGTCCCCGGCAACGCCGCCAAAAACTTGATGCGTCCGCAAGTGCACGGAAATATCGAAGTAATATAAAAGATTGTCGAACCCACAGAGACCAATGTCAACCTACCGCAATCTATCATTGCTTTGTAAAGCTAAGGCTGATGAATATTTAATTAAGAGGGAACTAGAACTAAAACTAAAAATGAACTTAGAAAATATGATAATAAAGAGAGGCCGGAATATGGATTCCGCGTTCCTAAAGGACTTTGTAGAATTCGGGTACTAATTACAACTATAACTTAGTTCCGTAGAATATACCGACTTAAAAACTCCGCCTCACGCTCTCGCGGTATTAACTAAAGTCATGTTCCCTAATCCCAAGATTTTGCTCTCGCTCGCCCGGGTAACTAGGAAATATATTTTGAAAGCCAATAATATCCTAAACGTATCTAAAGCGCTATTGCTGTATTTAGATATGTTGCATAATTTCAACTATTCGGTTCGACCCCCACGCTCTGGCAATGTCGGCTCTAACCTTAATTAATTTCTCACTCTCGTGACAAAATTGTGTTAAATAACCTCTCACTCTCGTGACAAAGCTATTTAAATTAGACTTGGAAATTAAAACCAAAACAGAATTTTAATCATAAGTTCGCACCTATTATTTTCTACCGAGTCCCGTCGGTAACGACGGTCCTCATACGCCGGACTCAGGACAATTTAGCAAGACATGGAATTAAACGTAAACAAATTAAACATTATAATTGCATTTGAAAACATCATGATAATTAATTTAGGAAAGCGATAAATAATAATAATAAGTAATTAGGTAAAGAACCTGTAAAGACTTGAAGTAAAATGCGGGAAATAAAGAAACTTGAATTAACTTTAACTTTAATAATGACGGCAAGATTATTGATCCAAGCAAGTTACATAGAACATAGGCCTAAATACTAATGGTGGAGTAGTTCCTCGATGTGAGAAACTACCCCTTTTACAACTGTAATTTCTGCCTAAAACTATGAAACAACTTCGGTAGCGCTTCCGTGCACAAAACTTGGATCCTTCAAAATGTAAAGAAAACTACAATATATAGAGTAACAATGTGTCTGGTAACTCCCGAAGATCATGTGCGAGTCATGGAGAAAGTGGGAGAAAACCTTCCCAGTAGTGCTGTAGTGGGTGGTTACAAGACCACGCGTGGAGAGAAATAAGGAACGTCATTTGAAACTACTTGAACTGGCTCTATGGTGAGGGCCATACATCTGTGGTGAGGGCCACAACTTCAAAGCATGTGGCGAGGGCCACAGTAATAAAGCCTGTGGCGAGGGCCATGCATTTGTGGCGAGGGCCACAGTATTAAAGCCTGTGGCGAAGGCCACAGGGCTATGGCGAGGGCCATGGTTTCAAAAAGTTGTCAACCTGCTCTTTTCTTCTATTCTTCTTATTTTCTTCATTTCTTTGCCATTTCTTGTCCTTTTCGCATGTGAGCTTTGTGATTGGATGTATCTGAAATAAAAGCAGAAATACCAGTATAACAAAATAAAAATAAACAAAAAATGGTACTGAAATGCATGTGAATCAAGTCAAATATACAATATAATTTTGCGTTATCAGAGATCTCTGAGGAGCTCTTCCCGGTAGAAGGAGATGGGGACGGAGCCCTTCTAGGCCTGGTCGAGCGTGGCTATCTTGCTGGAGCTCATGCTGATTAGGTGCTCGAATTTCCTTTTCACGGAGCCCACCGTGACTTTATTGAAGCCCCCGCCTGAGATGACCATGGCGGAGGGGAATGTTTCCCACGGGTTGTGGACCGCGAAGTAGGCAGGAGCGGTGAGCTCATCTGGGACGTAGAAGTCCTCTGGTCGTGATACGGACATGGAAACCTGGATGTTGGCCTCTTCCGTGGAAGGCATCTCTTCCTCTACTTTTTTGGACTCCTGGCCGTCCTGCCGGGGAGCATCTTTCTTCTTAGTGAACTGTTTCAGGTGGCCATCCCTGATTAGTATCTCGATAGCATCCTTCAAATGGATGCAGTCTTCAGTAGTATGACTGTGACTCTTATTGAAACGGCAGTACTTTGATTTATCGGCGTTGGGTTTGGCCGGTATTTGTTTGGGGAAGCGGACCCCTGCTTACTTGAATTCTGAATTCGCGCATTCGGACAGTATCTTTTCCCTAGAGACGGTCAGGGGGGTATAGTCGTGGAATCGTCCGGAGGGCAATTTGCTGTCGCGAGACTCCCGTGGACGGTCTTCGCGCTTCCTTTCTCCTCGACGGGATGTCGAGGCTTCTTCGCCTCTAGAGGCTCGAGCGTTCTCTTGGTGGCGGGAAGCTCAGACGGAGTTAGCCGCTTCCTTCTCCTCGTAGTGGATGTTCGACTGTACCTTGAGGAAGAGGGCATCCAGATTCCTCGGAGGTGCGAGGCCGACGACTTTAGAGAATTCTGAGCCTGGGCGGAGCCCTTGCTCGAGCAGAAATTTTTTCATCTCGTCCGTTGTAGGGACCTGTGCCGCTTCTTTGTTGAACCTCTCGATGTATGCCCGGAGAGGTTCGTCCTTTCCCTGGATTATGGCCCCAAGGGAGGCTTCAGTCTTGGGGTGATGCTGCGACGCAGTGAAGTGTCGGGAGAACTGAGTCTAATAGTTACTAACTGCAAGTGCACAGCCTATCGCGTAGTAATAAAGATATCGATCCCACAGAGACCTGATAATCAACCTAGTGCTATGGTTTGTTACTGTGTTTAGCTAAGGCGAAGATGTTTTGGTTTTAAGTTCAAAAAGGGAAACTAAAGGGAATCTAAATTTTTGGAATAAACTAGTTGATATAAGGATATCGGTACGTAACTTAGTATACCATCATGGATTCAATAAGACCTAAGCGTATAAAAATAAGTCACATTATATTTCTGTAGAAAATATCAGTTTAAAAGCCCTCACCTCACACTCTCGTGGATCTTGCTTCGGACTATATTCCTAAATCATAATTTCTGCTCTCGCTAGCCCATTTGAGTTTAAAAACACTTTTTGAAAACTAATACAGTCTAATTAACTTTAAAGCGCTCTCGCTGTTTTTAAAACCAATGCCCGATTTCAGCTATCCGGTTAAAATCTCACACTCTCGTGGATCTTGATCCTAACCTTTACTACCTTTTTACTCTCGTAACAAAAGTCCAATTTTAATTAAGAAATCGCGGCCAGAAAATAAGTTGTTTATGGTTTTAGCTTAGAATTATCGAGTCCATTCCGGTTAACTTAATTACATACCAATAAGTCGGATTTAGCTAGACATATTAATTAAAACAAACATGCATAAAAATAAATTGCGAAACAGTAAATTAAACATTGCAATGAGAAACGATAATGCTATTATTACGATAATGAATAAAAACCTGATAAATTTGCAATAAGTTGATTCTCACAATTCCTCCACAAGTCGGTAGGCTTTTGCTCGATGTATAAGAATGACGAATGATGAAGGCAAGATTGAAAACAAAATTCTAACTATGGTGCAATAGCTCCTCAATGTGAGAAACTATCACTATTTCAAGTGATGGTAAACAAGAAATAGGAAACGAAAAACAAACAAGGAATGCAAAGAAAGTAAAAATTCGGAAAAATAATTCTGCAGCAATTCGGGTAAATTCTCTATATGGTGTCGTCCCCGTTGCTCTTCAATCCATGTTGTATTTATAGCCAAAGCATTGCCTTAACGTTGGAGAAAATATAGGGGCACATCCTTTGGTGGTTGAGAAGTCTAAGGGAGACTGGCTCAAGTGAGTTGAAACTGAAGTTGAGAGAATGTAGGAAGTGTTGATCGTGCGTGTGCATTGGTCTGTTTTGTCCACGTCTGCATTTCTGAACGTAATAACTACTTTGGTGTGCGTGACGGTCGTGATGACTATGTGACGAGCGTGGTGCACTTTTGGATTGCGTGACGGTCGTGGTGAGTGTGTGACGGTCGTCACACACACCACTTTTCATTTTCTGCTCTTTTTCTTGGCATTTCTTCCTGTTTTCTACTCTTTTCCTCATGTTTCTCTACTTTGCTCCTTTTTGGCTTGGACAATGTAATACCTGTGAAAACACTAGAATACTTGCGGAATAATCGGCACTTGGACTGAAATAACATAATTATTAGACATAAATCAAGGCAAATATATGATACATTTTCGTGTTATCAAACTCCCCTGCACTTGAATCTTTGCTTGTCCTCAAGCAATTAGTCAGTAAGAATGTCGGACAAGTTTTATCAACCGCACACACATGACATACCTTTTGTTTTGAAAATGTTTTGTAAGGCATTTTTGTTAAGATGACGGATACTCAAGTAAAACAATAAAGATACATTAGTGACACAAGCAACAAGCATAATTATAGACCCCCCTCTACACAAGTCAGTTCTAATCATTCTATTATAGCTCAACCTAAAGTTTCTCGTATCTATTTCACCCGGTTTCATTCTAGCGCTATCACATTAAGCCCTTTGCCTTTACACGTACGTAGTGGAGTAGCCGGTTAGTGACTTTGATCCTTCTTAGCACGGGGTCTGGTACACAAGTGTGGTAACCCTATATATATATATCCTAATCGTAGGTTGTGGGGGATCGAACCGTAGTTCGCCCTACCGAGTTCAGAACCAGGTTCCTCTGAACCAACCAACAATGGATTCTTTCTCTTCTTTTGTGATACTTTTGCAACCGTAGGTTTGGTGCATTTTTTCAATTTCTTTCACAACAGCGAAGCATACGAAAGATATTTAATAATTCGGAATCAAACACTTATCTTCATCGGCTCTTCACGTGGTTTGTGTTTAAGACGGTGTTGACTTCTAATATAAACTACTTGGGGTTACTTTAGAACTAGAACTGAGGGTATCGGCATAATGGGTATTGAAACTGATCTCGCATATGCAAGAGGTCTAAGGTGTCAAGACGGTATCAATCTTGTTAAATTTTTCTCAATTTCCTAACATAGCCTATGTTTCGGTATTGTTAAGTTGTGCAATGATCATAAAAAAAATTTGTTATAGCTGAATAAAGTGGGGAAATTTTGAAAATGTATGAAAATTTCATATAAATGCTTCTTTATTCGAAAGGAAATGCGGAAAGGGAATACATAAGGGAAAATAAAAGGTACCTCTCCCACACTATATCGGACATTGTCCTCAATGTTTCGATATAAACGCGGAAAGAACTACAAAAAGAGAAAAAACTAAAACAAAAATAAAATCTAAATCTAACGAGGTCCACGTCCTCTGCCTCGGGTGCGAGCGTGTCCATTCTGGGCTACATGATCTGGGATGCCTACGTGATGGATATAATCATGCAGGTCTTGCACGCGTAGCGTTAGGGCACCCATCTCTTCTATCATACCGTCAATCTGTTGTCCTTGGTGGACTTGCCCCTGTTGGATTTGTCGCATTAGGCTCATCATCTCATTGTGCTGCCTATGTTGTTGTTCCTTTCTTTGGGCAGCCAATTGGTTTTGTAGCCATAGGCCCCTTAAGATTTCTTCATTAGTGACGGGGTCTTGTTCTGGAGTGGCGCGACGACAATGTCCGGTGGATGTTGAGGCATCTTGGGTAGGAGGTGGTGGGTTTTCATGAGGTGGCTGATCCATCTCTTGCTCCATTTCATCGACTGCTTCATTATCTTGGCTTTCTTGAGAAGCCACATTAGGCTCAGGAGCACGGAGATCAAAAAGCCAATTTTCTTGTCTTTGAGGGTCGATGCGGTCTCTGCATGGCATGATGATGCTCCTGATTATTCCGGTATGGACCACTGGATGGTATCGTCCATCCGCCCTTGCTTTAATAAGGTGGGAGGAGTAATAATACTCTGTATCCAGGGACTCAGGTGGTATGGAAGGTAGATTAGTGAGGTTGTCTTCCAGACTAAGGCCGAGTGCAATAGAAGTTACTATACCTCCGAAGTAGAAAGGTTTAGAGCCTCTAGCACAGTTGGCGTGGATGTGCGACAGAAGGAACGGAGCTGCATTAATTGGTTCAGGATGGAGCACATAGCGAAGGAAAAAGAGCTCCTTGGAGTTTACCTTGTGGTTGTTGTCCCTTGCAAAAATTGTGTGTCCTAGAACTCTGTGGAAATACCGTATTGCTGGGTTATGAATATATGTTGCGTTGAGGTTGTCCCAGCTTGAAGCAGCTACACCTGTAAGTCGATTCCATAGGTTGAAAGCTTCCTGAAACCAGGCATCGTTAGGCAAATGGCAATGTACATTCTCGCCATGATGGAATCCAAGCATTTGGGCGAGTCGGGTTTGGCTCAGCGAATATTCAGAGCCAAACATGCGGAATCTAACTACACCAGAAAGTTGGTTTGTTTCTCCCGGAGGCGTAACATAAGCAAATGAGCTCAGAAATTCCAGAGTCAGAGCTTCGTAGGTGGGCTGCCCTTGTGTGCATAGCTGCCATAAACCGGCATTTTGGAGCATCTAGCGTACACCTTCTAGCATGCCCAACTCTTCAAGGCTGGCAACGTGGACATACCATGTCGGTTGAAAAGAGCGTTGGTAGAAGCTGACGTAACTCGTTCTTTGGCGGTCACCAGCTTCTCCCTCTCTGAATGTAACAGTGGAAAGGTCAGGAGCTTGTCTTGTGCGTCTGGCCATGGTGCATGCAAAGTGAAATAGGTCTAATGGAGGAAGTGGGTATGGGTAAGAGTTGTTCTGTGAGAATGAGATTGTTTCGTGAGGTTTAAATAAGAGGGTTTGGAAATATGAAGTGTTGGAGAGAAATTAGGATTCAATGTGAAGGGTTTATGGAGAGTAATGTGAGTGGTTTATGGAGAGTAATGTGAGTGGGACGATTAAGGAGAGTGAAAGGATAGTGGGTCGTTTGAAAAGAATTTGAAGAGAAGAGAAGATGAAGAGAAAAGGGTCTCTGTTATAAACAGAGAGCGCGTTAAAACAAGTATGACGCTCGTCACGAACCCGCCACAGTCGTAAGCAGTGTTACGGTCGTGACAAGGGCGTTACGCCCGTCATGCTCACAAAATCTGCTATTCTCACAGAAGCAAAATAAAATCTGGCATATTATATATATTGGATATGGCAATTATAAATAGCAGTAAGATACGAGATAATTAGAATGCATATAAAATGACTGAAACAAATTAAAATAAGCAGGAACATTATATCATCAACTCAACCACAAGCAATAAACACGAATTGAATACTTTATTTAAAATTGGAAATTCATAACAGTGTACTCAAAATAACATTGCAGTAGAGTAATAAAGTTGAAATTGAACTGAAATAAACTTGTTCCTTGACATTAAAAAGAAATAGACGGTAAAGTAAATGGCTCTAAAACATTAAAAGAAAAGCAATTAAATGGAAAAATGCATTGTGACAGAATTAGCCACGTTGTTTCTTCAAAGATTCCACAACTTGGTTCAGATGATCAAACTGCTCCACTGTGATGTCCATTAAGTTAATGACATTGAGGCGCATAGTCTTGAGTTCATCCTTTACCGCAGCAATCTCAGTTTTGAACCCATCCATAGTGCCAAGGATGGTTGTCAAAATTCCAGCATATGCACTAGTGTCAGGCTCAGTAAAGTTATGGTAGTTTGGAGGGGTTTCAGGGTCGGTTTCAGCTTCCGAGATAATATCATCATAATACTCATAATCTTGTGGTGTCTCAGGAGGTGATAATGGAGTGTTCTTAAGTTCACTCAACTCATAGAGCCAATTATTACGGTTATGGACACTTGTTCGCTCATGGTTCGGTAAAGTGAATAAGTGGACAACCTTGTTAGCAATTAAGTAGTCAAAGGGAGCAGGTCCTAAGTTTCCAATGATGTGTCGGTTAAAACAGAATTTCAAGTTCATAGGACGAATGGTACCTAAGGGTGTAAGTTTGTTAAGCGGGTACCTAAGTCCAATGGCGTCCGCAATCATAGTAACTAAGCCTCCTATTATGATTGAGGTATTAGGTTCTTGTGCAATGTAAATAAAGGTTTCCATCATGAAGGTGACTGCATTAACATAGCGGCCTTGGGAAGCACAATATAAGATAAATAGTTCATCCTTTGACACTAAAGTATTGTTCTCTTCTTTTCCAAATAAGGTGTGGGCTAGAATGTTGTGAAAATAGCGAATGGCAGGGTTGTGTATTTCATCAGAATGCATGTCATTCGGCTCGGGGTGGTTATTTCCAGTTAGACTACCCCAAAAGTAATTCAGTTCAACATCCATGAGTTCTTCCTGGGTGGTTGTAAAGACAAATGGGCCACTAGGAAATCCTAAAAGGTCGGCTAAGTCCCTACGGTTATAAGTGTAATCAATACCAAATAACCTAAAACTAATCAGCCCCTTATTAGATCCAAAACCATGATCAGGTAGGTAAACTAGGGAGCTAAGAAACTCAAGTGTGAGCTCACGGTAGGTAACAAATCCCTTTCTAGTTGCAGCATTCTCCCAACCCAATTGGCTGAATAAAAACAAAACACTATTGTGGATACCTAGGCTGTCCTTGGCAGGTCCATCATAATACAAAGTCATTGCCATGCTTTTCTTGGCCAAAACTTCAAATCTCTCTCTCTGAGCTCTACCTCTGAACACAGTTTCCATAAAATCTACTTGTTGCATGATGAATATTAGTGTAGAAAATCAAATCAGAGGGAAAAGGAGAAGGTAGAAAGACTTTAAAATCCTGTAGCATGTAATTATAAGATCAGCAAAGCAGTTTCCATAAAAATTTTAAATCTTTGAGAAATAAATAAAAATGAAAAATTAATGAAAATAAGATTAAGAAAGTAAAGGGAAACAAAAAGAAATAAAAATAGACTTAAGAAGAATGTAAAGAAATTTAAAAAGAAATGAAAATAAAAGAAAGTTAAAAGGAAAGAAAACAATCTCGTGGGTTGCCTCCCACTAAGCGTTGTTTTTAACGTCATAAGCCTGATGAAAGCTTAGTGATAATTCAGTTATAGGGATGAGCGGGCAACTTTAAAAGTCTTAGACTATTCAAATAGTATCTGTTTGCAATGTTATGATAATGTTTTAAGCGTTGCCCGTTTACTATGAATGGTTCACTATTTCTTCCTTTTATTTCTATCGCTCCACTTTGAAAAACTTTAGAAATTTCAAAGGGTCCGGACCACCTAGATCTAAGTTTTCCTGGAAAAAGCTTAAGTCTAGAATTAAATAGGAGCACGACGTCTCCTACACTAAATTCTTTTCTAGTTAAGCGCTTATCGTGCCATCTCTTAGTTTTTTCTTTATATATGCTGGCGTTCTCATAAGCATCTAGTCTTAGTTCTTCTAACTCGTGCAAATCGAAGATTTGTTTTTCTCCTGCGGCAGCGTAATTTAAATTGAGGGTTTTAATAGCCCAATAGGCTTTGTGCTCTATTTCTACCGGCAGATGACAAGATTTTCCATAGACTAACTTAAATGGAGTGGTTCCTATGGGGGTTTTGTAAGCGGTTCTGTAAGCCCATAAACCTTCATTAAGTTTAGTTGACCAATCCTTCCTAGAGGTAGCGACTGTCTTTTCTAAAATTTGTTTTATTTCTCTATTCAAAACCTCGACTTGTCCACTGGTTTATGGATGATATGGTGTTGCCACACGATGTTTGACTCCGTATTTTGATAGCAGTTTATCGAATATTTTAGATATGAAATAGGAGCCACCGTCACTAATGACGAGTCTTGGCACACAAAATCTACGAAAGATTATGTTCTTAAATAGCTTTATCACTACTCGTGTGTCATTTGTAGGAGAAGCTACAGCCTCGATCCATTTGGAAACGTAATCGACAGCGACGAGTATGTACTGGTTACCAAAAGAAGACGGAAATGGTCCCATGAAATCTATTCCCCACACGTCAAAGACTTCTACTTCTAGAATGCCCTTTTTAGGCATTTCATCGCATCTAGAGACGTTACCAGTGCGTTAACACCGGTCGCAATTTATAACCGCGATATGGACATCTTTCCACATAGTAGGCCAAAAGAGGCCAGCTTGCAAAATCTTAGCACAAGTCTTTGAAGTGCTTGCGTGCCCACCATAGGGCGCAAAATGACAATGAGAAATTATGTCTTCCACCTCATCTTCGGGTACACAACGACGGAAAATACCATCGGCTCCCCTCTTGAAGAGAAGTGGTTCGTCCCAATAATAGTGTTTAAGGTCGTGGAAGGATTTCTTCTTTTGTTGATAGGTTAGATCAGGTGGTAGTACTCCAGCTGCTAGATAGTTGACAAAGTCAGCATACCATGGCAGCGTGGTCTTAGTGTAAACAGATTCTACCACTTCATTAGTTTCTGTATCAGTATAAGTCAGGGATTGTTCTGTTGTATTGCTTTCTAACTGGGCTAAGAGTCTTTCATAAGGGAAATCGTCATTAATAGGTACTTGGTCTAGTTGGATGTTTTCCATTCTCGACAGGTGGTCAGCTACTACATTTTCGGTGCCTTTCTTGTCCTTGATTTCCAAGTCGAATTCTTGTAGAAGTAGAATCCACCTCAGAAGTCTCGGTTTGGCGTCCTTCTTGCTTAATAGGTACCTGATTGCGGTGTGATCGGTGTAGATGATTATTTTTGCTCCTACTAGGTAGGAACGAAATTTATCTAATGCGAACACGACAGCTAAGAGTTCCTTTTCTGTGGTAGCATAGTTCATTTGTGCATGATCCAAGGTTCTACTGGCATAATAGATTGTGTGAAGCTTTTTGTCCTTCCTTTGTCCTAGGACTGCACCTACAGCATAGTCACTAGAGTCGCACATGATTTCGAATGGTTTATTCCAATTTGGGGGTTGCATAATGGGTGCTGATATTAAACCTTGCTTGAGTGTTTGAAATGCGTTCAAGCATTTGTCATCAAAGATGAATTCAGCATCTTTCATTAGCAGCTCAGTTAGGGGTTTGGTTATCTTAGAGAAATCTTTAATGAAACGTCGGTAAAAACCGGCGTGTCCTAAGAAACTTCTTATTTCTCTAACGGTTTTTGGTGGCTGGAGATTTTCTATTACTTCTATTTTTGCTTTGTCGACTTCGATTCCTCTGTCGGATACTATATGTCCTAGCACGATTCCTTGTCGGACCATGAAATGGTATTTTTCTCAATTCAGCACTAAGTTGACTTTTACACATCGTTCGAGCACCATTTCGAGGTTTGATAGACATCCTTCAAAATTTTCCCCACAGATAGAGAAATCGTCCATGAAGACTTCCATTATACCATCTAAGAAGTCAGAGAAGATGGACATCATGCATCTCTGAAATGTTGCGGGTGCGTTACATAATCCGAAAGGCATTCGCCGATTGGCAAAAGTTCCATAGGGACATGTGAAAGTAGTCTTTTCTTGGTCGTCAGGATGGATAGGAATTTGGAAGAATCCTGAATATCCGTCCAAATAGCAAAAGTGGGAGTGTTTAGCCAGACGTTCAAGCATTTGATCTATGAATGGTAAAGGGAAATGATCTTTACGAGTGGCTTTGTTTAGTTTTCTATAATCGATACACATTCTCCATCCGGTTTGAGTACGTTGTGCTACAGATTCGCCTTTTTCATTATTGATGACTGTAACACCTCCTTTCTTAGGTACCACGTGAACTGGGCTAACCCATTCACTATCTGATATTGGGTATATGATTCCTGCTTCTAATAGCTTTTGCACTTCTCTCTTAACGACATCACTCAGAATGGGATTGATTCTCCTTTGATGTTCTCTAGAGGTTTTACAGTCCTCCTCAAGCATAATACGATGCATACAGATAGAGGGACTTATTCCTTTCAAGTCTGAGATGTTATAGCCTAAGGCAGTCGGGTACTTTCTCAGGACATGCAATAATTTCTCGGTTTCTATTTGTCCTAAATCTGCGTTGACTATAAGTGGTCGTTCGAGTTTTGTATCTAGGAATTCATACCTTAGATCTTTGGGTAATGTTTTCAGTTCTACGGCTGGTTTCTTTGGACAAGGCATAGGGTCTGGAGTGAGTGCGAGACATTCACTTAGATTGTTATCTTGGTATTCACCACGCCAATTATCATCTTCAAAAATTGGTGGCATCGGAATTCTCAGCACTTCAGAACACGTGTTCTGGTGTTTTTCCATTTCTTTAACGCATTCATCAATTATATCTAAGAAGCTGCACGAATCTTCTATAACAGGTGCTTTGAAAAATTGTGAGAGAATGAATTCTACTTTTTCTTCACCAACCTCGAAAGTCAGTTTTCCTTTTTTCACATCTATGATGGCTCCGGCAGTAGCTAGGAAAGGTCTTCCTAAAATGATAGGGATGTTTGAGTCTTCCTGGATGTCCATGATTATGAAATCTGTAGGAATATAGAATTGTCCTATACGTACTGGAACGTTTTCTAACATTCCTAGAGGAAATTTCATTGATCTATCAGCTAGTTGTACAGACATTCTTGTTGGTCTCAGTTCTCCCATGTTGAGCCTTTTACAAATAGATAAGGGCATTAAACTGATGTTGGCTCCTAAATCGCACAGAGCTTTGTCTATGACAAACTTTCCAATCACACATGGTATAGAGAAACTACCAGGATCTTTTAGCTTATGAGGCATGTTGTTTTGGATTATTACGCTACACTCTGCAGTAAGCATAACGGTTTCAGTATCCTCGAGCTTTTTCTTATTAGTTAATATTTCTTTTAGGAATTTAGCGTATGAGGGCATTTGTGTGATTGCTTCTGTAAAAGGTATTGTGACATTTAGTTGTTTCAGAAGTTTGACAAATTTCTTAAATTGGCCTATGTTTTTAGATTTAGCGAATCTTTGGGGATACGGGATAGGTGGTTTATAAGGCAGCGGAGGCACATACGGTTCTTCTTTCTCTTCAGCCTCTTTGCCATTATCTTCCTTCTCGTTTTCCTTTGGTTCTCATTCCTTTTCAGACTCCTTACTAGGCTTTTAGTACATGGCTGGATTTTTCGATTCTTGGGTCAGTGGGTCCTTCTAGTTCTGTTCCACTCCGAAGTGTTATAGCGTTTGCATGTCCCTTCAGATTAATCTGAGTTTGACCTGGAAGGTTCCCAGCTGGGGTAGCGGTAACTGCTTGTTGTTGAGCCACTTGTGAGATTTGTGTTTCTAACATTTTGTTGTGAGTGGCTAGAGCGTCAACCTTGTTGGCTAATTGTTTGATCTGCTCACCGGTGTGAACATTCTGGTTAAGGAACTCCTTGTTCTGTTGAGCTTGTGCAGCAATGAAGTTCTCCATCATAATTTCAAGGTTTGACTTCCTAGGAACGTTGGGAACGTTAGCAGCAGGCTTTTGATATCATGGTGGCACAGCTGGCGCTTGGCCAGGTGCATACAAAGCGTTATTATTCTTGTACGAAAAGTTTCGATGGTTCTTCCAACCAGGATTGTAGGTATTTGCATATGGGTTTCCTTGAGCGTAATTTACTTGATCAGCGGAGACTCCTGCTAAGATTTGGTATTCGGGGGCAGCATGTCTAGGTACTCCGCATAATTCGCAGTTTGGAGCTACGGCAGCCACGGTGGCTGCGGGTGTTATGGTCAAGTTGTCTATCTTTTGATCAAGGGCATCTACCTTAGCGTGGACATGATCGAGACTACTAACTTCGTACATTCCACCTTTCATTTGAGCTTTCTCCACTGGTGTTCTTTCACCTCCCCATTGGTAATGGTTTTGAGCCATGCTTTCGATGAGTTGATAGGCTTCGGTATAGGGTTTGTCCATAAGTGTACCACCAGCGGCGGCATCTATTGTCATTCTTGTATTGTACAAGAGACCATTGTAAAACGTATGGATGACTAACCAATCCTCAAGACCGTGATGCGGACACATCCTCATCATGTCTTTGTATCTCTCTCATGCATCGTAAAGAGACTCAGTATCTTTTTGTCGAAATCCATTAATTTGGGCTCTCAGCATAGCTGTTTTGCTTGGTGGGAAATATCGAGCTAAGAACACCTTTTTCAACTCATCCCACGTAGTGACGGAGTTCGATGGTAAGGATTGCAACCAAGCCCAAGATCTGTCTCTTAATGAGAAAGGAAAAAGACGTAGTCTTATCGCGTCTGCAGTCACACCATTTGCCTTCACTGTGTCTGAGTACTGCACAAATTTGGTCAAATGTTCATTAGGATCGTCAGTAGGATTTCCAGAAAATTGATGTTGTTGTACGACTGACAGCAATGAGGGTTTCAACTCGAAATCGTTCCGGTTTATAGCGGGGGCAACAATGTTATTGTGTGGTTCTTGCTCAGATGGGGTAGCATAATACTTAAGAGGACGGTTTTGTGGTCCTTCGGCCATGTTTCGTTCTTTGACTGGTTCAGGAGTATGAGCGAGAAGATCAGGAATATTATACTTACATTGATACTCAAGTATTCTGCGTCTCAAATGTAAGAAACACTCTAATTCGGCGATTGGTGGTTGCAAGTCTCCGCTTTGTGAGCGAGTACTTGGCATACAATCGAGAAAAAGGGAAATAAAATTTGTTGCCTTAGTCTATACTGAGCAACAAAGAATCACATTATTGACTAAATCAAAGTCCCCGGCAACGGCGCCAAAAACTTGATCGCGACATTTTGAGTCTAACGGTTACTAACTGCAAGTGCACAGCCTATCGCGTAGTAATAAAGATATTGATCCCACAGAGACCTGATAATCAACCTAGTGCTACGGTTTGTTACTGTGTTTAGCTAAGGCGAAGATGTTTTGGTTTTAAGTTCAAAAAGGGAAACTAAAGGGAATCTAAATTTTTGGAATAAACTAGTCGATATAAGAATATCGGTACATAACTTAGTATACCATCGTGGATTCAATAAGACCTAAGCGTATAAAAATAAGTCACATTATATTTCTATAGAAAATATCAGTTTAAAAGCCCTCCTCTCACACTCTCGTGGATCTTGCTTCGGACTATATTCCTAAATCATAATGTCTGCTCTCGCTAGCCCATTTGAGTTTAAAAACACTTTTTGAAAACTAATACAGTCTAATTAACTTTAAAGCGATCTCCCTGTTTTTAAAACCAATGCCCGATTTTAGCTATCCGGTTAAAATCTCACACTCTCGTGGATCTTGATCCTAACCTTTACTACCTTTTTACTCTCGTAACAAAAGTCCAATTTTAATTAAGAAATCGCGGCCAGAAAATAAGTTGTTTATGGTTTTAGCTTAGAATTATCGAGTCCATTCCGGTTAACTTAATTACATACCGATAAGTCGGATTTAGTTAGACATATTAATTAAAACAAACATGCATAAAATTAAATTGCGAAACAGTAAAATAAACATTGCACTGAGAAACGATAATGCTATTATTACGATAATGAATAAAAACCTGATAAATTTGCAATAAGTTGATTCTCGCAATTCCTCCACAAGTCGGTAGGCTTTTGCTCAATGTATCGGAATAACGAATGATGAAGGCAAGATTGAAAACAAAATTCTAAATATGGTGCAATAGCTCCTCAATGTGAGAAACTATCACTATTTCAAGTGATGGTAAACAAGGAATATGAAACGAAAAACAAACAAGGAATGCAAAGAAAGTAAAAATTTGGAAAAATAATTCTGCAGCAATTCGGGTAAATTCTCTATATGGTGTCGTCCTCGGTGCTCTTCAATCCATGCTGTATTTATAGCCAAAGCATTGCCTTAACGTTGGAGAAAATATAGGGGAACATCCTTTGGTGGTTGAGAAGTCTAAGGGAGACTGGCTCAAGTGAGTTGAAACTGAAGTTGAGAGAATGTAGGAAATGCTGATCGTGCGTGTGCATTGGTCTGTTTTGTCCACGTTCGCATTTCTGAACGTAATAACTACTTTGGTGCACGTGACGGTCGTGATGACTATGTGATGAGCGTGGTGCGCTTTTGGATTGCGTGACGGTCGTGGTGAGTGTGTGACGGTCGTCACACACACCACTTTTCATTTTCTGCTCTTTTTCTTGGCATTTCTTCCTGTTTTCTACTCTTTTCCTCATATTTCTCTACTTTGCTCCTTTTTGGCTTGGACAATGTAATACTTGTGAAAACACTAGAATACTTGCGAAATAATCGTCACTTGGACTGAAATAACATAATTATTAGACGTAAATCAAGGCAAATATATGATACATTTTCATGTTATCAAGAACATCCTCCCCAGTTGCTTCCACGACATAATAGACTCTTTGGGCAACTACTTGTACCACATCATTGCCCCTTTTCGGAGCGTATATGGAAATAGCCGGCACTTGATGGCGCCCCGGACGCCACGGTAATACAACAGTGCATCAATGTTTTCGATGTGCTCGTCAGGGTCGGTCGTGTCGTTGTACGTGTCCAGTGCTGGGGGCTTCTCTAGGCCCTTGGGGAGGCGTGTTGCCAAGATCTCTTGGGATAATGGGCCATGAGGCTCATCATCGCTGCTGGAACTAGTTGGTGATGGGGACCGGATGACTCGCTCGTGTCGACGACCTCTTCGGGGGGGAAGGTGAATGGGCCCAGCCCTTCGACCTGACCGGAGGTGACTCCTAATCTCTTCGGGACCTCTTGTGGCCGGGAGAGTACTGGTTCTGTGGGGAAACCTGGTCGCATTTCTGAACAGCACGAGACTCTGGTTCTTGGCATAGTCGTCGGTCGACTTCTCGCTGAGGTTGCGAGCTCTTGAACTGTCGATGGTTCTTCCTCGGAGATGGGGATCTTGGACGGGCGGATTCCTCCAAAGCCCCGATCCTTTCATTCTGCTGAAGGATCAGGAGGTTGGTCTTGTTGAGTGCCTCCAGAAGGGCCACCACGGCCGGGTTGACATTGGGTGGAGCAGGAACGGGCTGGATGGCCAGCGAGGGCTGGTCGTCTTCGCGTTCAGCAGGAGCAGGGGAAGGAGAGGTTGTGGCCCCGTCTCTCAGAAAACGGGGATCTCCGAGGAGAGAAGATGGACCGTCAACGTCAGTCTTATTGACGGGGAGGACAGCGGATTAGATAGCACCTTTGGCGTGATTTTGGGAGGCCATGGTGATGATCTTGAAAATTTGCTCTGATCTTTGGTTTATGGGGAAAGAAAGAAGGGGAGAACAAGAGTTCCCACAGACAGCACCACTGATCGTGAAGGCTGGATCAGATCCTGTTGAAGTGGGCCACCAAGTACGTCTGAGGTGCTGGGCGTATAGAGAGGATGAGGGGGTGTACCTGCAAGGCACTCCGACGCTCAAGTAAGAAAAGGTCAGAGAAAAGGGGCAAGTATAAAGTATTAGTTCGTAGGGTGAATATTTGATACCTGACCCTCTCGAGTGAGAGGGTTTATATAGTGCCCCCAGCGGGTGGTCAACGGTCCTATTTTCGGGGCGAAATAACCGTTTTCCCAAAGAATAGGTAATTGCCCCAACTAGCCGTTATGTTGTGGAGGGTGCCCAAAACTAGCCGTTATGTCGGGCATAAGCATGGTTTCGGGCACATGCCCTTAGCTGTTCGGGGAGTGAAGACGTCGTGCGGGACGGACAGCATTTTCGGGGAGGAGCTCTGCAGTCCTTGCCCAGTTTGAGGGGTAGAAAGGTCACTTTTTCCCCTTCGTGGATTGGACTTAGGCAATTGGGCCGTTCTAGGAGCAGAAGTGGATTGGGCCATGTCTGCCCATTGGTCCAGTCCAGAACAATATATATATATATATAAACCAAGTTATCAAACGTTCTCGTCCTCATCTAGCAAAGAATAATTGTCTCGCTCAAAACCCAAAACCCTAACATATGTCTCTTCTATATCCAGCATACTCGTCTGTCTTCTTCTTCCACATAACTCGTCTTTATTCTTATTTATACTAAAAGGTAATCAAGATCAACCTTATTTCTTCTTTATTTTTCTTCTTCTTCTTCTTCTTCTTCTTCTTCTTCTTCTTCTTTTTCTTTTTTTTTCTTCTTCTTTTAAAAGGTAATCATTAAAATTTTGGGCGAATTGATGGGAAGTTTGTAGGGGTTTGGATCAGGATTAAAATGTGAAGGTATTTACTCATATTATATTAGTTTATTGATAGTATTTTGTAAATATTATTGATAAAATTTGTATGTTGTTGATAAAGTTTGTTTGTTGTTGATAAAAGTTGTATGTTGTTGATAAAATTTGAATGTTGTTGTTAAAATCTCTATGTTGTTGTTGATAAAATTTGTATATTGTTGTTGATAAAAGTTAATGTTGTTGATGTTGATCTATATATTGTATGTTGTTGATTTTTAATGATATACCTTGTATATTGCAACTTTCACTATGTTAAACCAACACTTCTATTAGATGAGTTTGTTATGTCATATGTAATTTGAGTGTTTTACCATCCCTTCACTGACTAAATAACCATTCTAATTGAATTAGAAATTTCTAATATAAAAAATTAAGTTATTTTAGAAAACAACTTACATTGATCAAGGTTTATCAAGCTTTCTTCCTTGTATTCTATGTAACTTTATCCCTCTTTGAGAGTTAGAATTTGGTTTAATGTTTGTAGCTCTTCAATCAGAACTTCATTCTTTACTATTTCAATGAATTAGTAGAGAATGAATTGTTTGTTGAAGAGTCACAAGCATTTAACCTAATTCTAACACTTAAAAAACGGAGTGAGATACATAGAATGAAAGGAAAAAGATAGGAAAACATTGATCATTGTAACTTGTTATTCTAATATAACTTAATTTGTCAAATTATTATTTCTATAACACATTGAAATTTTTATTATTTAGTGAGTAGTTGACTAAATAAGCATTCCACCTATGTAATAATAAACTCAAAAGAATATATCACCACAGTTGAAAGCTAAAACCATAGTGAAAGGTTGTTTAAACAGCAAAACTTGTGTTGCTGGGTATCGAACCAATTATCTATATATAACACAACCGTTATTTACGACAATTGTTGTGATAGGAAGCACACTACCTAGTTTATCACAACAGTCAGACGTGTGTGGTGGAAAACATCATACTTACAACCACACCCTACCTCACAACAGTTGGTCAGTCGTGATGGTATCCTTTTTCCAACCATTGTGAAATGGGTTTCCCGTAGTAGTAGTAGTAGTAGTAGGAGGAGGAGAGAGAGAGAGAGAGAGAGAGAGAAAGAGAGAAAGAGAGAGAGAGAGAGAGAGAGAGAGAGAGAGAGAGAGAGAGAGAGGGAAAGAGATCTATTTCATGAATGAGTCAAACTATATAAAGTTCAAGTTTAACTCATTTATTTTTTGAGCTTAGTTTTGAGTTTAAGTTCAACTTATTTGGTTAATGAACCAAGTTCAATGAGTTAGTTATCAATTCAAGTCTCGTACTATTTTTTAGTTGGTTTAGTTCATTTCCAATCTTACCAATTTGATATCATTAAGTTGTCAAAATTTCCATGCCTTTGCTTGGGGACTTGTTTGAGACCATACATAGATTTTTCTAACTTGCAGACCTTAGTTTCTTGCCCGTGAATTACAAATTCTTCTGGTAGTTTAATATAGATTTCCTCTTCTAGATCATCATTTAGAAAATTAGTTTTAACATTCATTTGATGTACTTCTAAATTATGAATAGCGTTAAGAGAAATTATTACTCTTATGATAATTATCCTTGTGCCTACAAAAAAAAATACTGAAGAAATATATAATTTATCTTTGTCTAAAACCCTTGAATCTAAGGCGAGCCTTGCATTCATCAATAGTTCCATCAGGTTTTAATTACTTTTTTGAAATCGATTTAAAACCTATCGGTTTGAAACCATAAAGCAAGTCATCCAAATGCTAGGTATTATTAGACATATGGGAATCCATCTAATCATTTATGGCCTTTTGCTATAAATAGGCATCTAAGGAAGACAAAGCTTCTTGAGGGCTAATTGGATCCTCTTATAATCTTTGGAGCATGATTCATGTCCTTGGGAATCAACTTATTTTTGAATGTGAACTACAACTCCACATATACAATTCCACCAACCTTAATGGTGTGAGAATCTCCGAACAACACTTTGTTATCTTAAGTATGTGCGCATGTATTGAACATATCATGCTCATAGCTATCATGGTGGGAGGCACCAATGTCAATCCACCATCTACTTGATCCACTTACAAGGTTAACCTAAGTAATAATAGTCTCATGTGGCTTTTTTGTAGCCATGTTAGCTTGTGGCACAATGCCTGGTTTATTTTTACGCTTTTGTACTATATGGCTTAGTTTCCCACAACTGTAGCATGAGAATTATGACCCAATATCATTTCTTGGAGGTGGAAGCTGATTTTGGACTTTGAAGGGTTCAAATTCTTGTTGCGGTTGAATTTTTTTATTCACATGCTGGTTCTAATTCTAAAATAGTTTATGATGTTTACCCAATTGATTAGTTTGTCATTCTATGCGCATATAATTGCCAATTCTAACATACAAATTAAAATAATAATGATTAGGGACATGATTTATGGATTCACTAGAATAGAATTGACAATGAAAATAGAAATATGCATATTTGTAAGAATAAATATTTAAAAAGGATAGTAATAAAAAGAATATGAAAATATGGAATATATAGGAATGGAAGGGGGATGATTCCACACTCAAGCTTCTAGAGAAAAGATAAAATGATAAGCCTTGGGGGAATGATCGCCACAAGAAAACTTTGTTTCTTAATAAGATCAAATGGAATGTTCCAACCCATAACGAGAAGAGACATAATCTCAAAACTACAAAAAGTGTAATTTCTATCAAAATATTAGTTCATTTTCATTGCTTTAGAAATTGCCTATTTATATGGAAATAATCAGTCACACTGACTTACAAGAGAATAAAAGATAATGCATTTAATTAGGAATATTACTTTATTGCATAAGAATTATGATTATTAATCAAGTAATGTCTTCCTTTCTCTTCAAGACTTTCTCTTCCTTTCTCATTAAGCTTCATTGGGCGCCCCCCATTAAATATAATTCAACCCACTTTTATTTTAACAAAAAATACACCAAACAAACAAAAATTGGGCTGGACAACACATATCCCATACTCCACACTAATCAAAATAGTGATAAAATTAAGCTTAGGGCCTAATTTAAACAAAGTTTTTGCCCATAAATTTTATTACAACTTAATTTAAATAAAACAAATCAAATAGGCATCATCTTATGCGCCTGTTGTACCCTAAATTTTACCCCTTAGATGTCATAACATCTTGCACTTGCATTTAGGTCTCAATCATCTATGCATTTGTTAGCTAACCACAATGTCTTGCCAGTTTGTTTCTTTTGTGTAAAAGTTAGGGTTGGCACAAGAAAGAGGATAAGATTAATAAGCCAAGCTCTCGACTCCTTCAACATGATCAAGAGTTTTCCCTCCATCAATAATCAGGTTTCAGTGTGCATCAATTCACGTTCACCAGGATCTCATGGCTTAGAACGTGATTCGAAGTTTTCAAATGCATCTTTATGGCTCATTCATATGTTTAAAATGGCTCGGGAAGTTTGATCTATTGGTAGTTGGAGAATTTTGGTTCAATTGTTAAAAAGTCAACAGATGCTCAAAGTCAAAATTTGACTTTTGACATTTTTTTGGTCAACTACGAACTTTTTGAGTCAATCATCGAGAAAGTGTGGGAAATAATTGAGTTTGGCCAAGTTAAGTCGAGAAAATCGAAGAAAGAAAATCATTTGTTCAAAAGAAACACAAAAAGGAATAAAAAATAAGGCAATGGAAAAATTGTAATTACCAATGGAAAAATTGTAATTATCAAAAAGCTGTTGAGGATCAACATGAGCGTCAGGATCAACAAGTGAGGATTAGTAGCGTGAGGAC